>CM059584.1:96156250-97437500 GCA_030407085.1 Trichopria drosophilae
TGTAAAAGACAAGATGTCGTAAAACAAACTGCGAATGTCTTTCTACAGATTAACAACTAAACAACTTAGACTAAGAAATGCTTTTGCTACTGTGAAAAATGGCATTCAATTTTTTTAATCGATAGCTTAATCTTTTTACATGTGTTAAATAAATACAAAAAAAGATTCAAAATTCTTTAGGTAAATTATTTTTTGTCCTTAGATGAGGAAGACAGTTTTAAAAAGTAATTAAATCAACTATCTAGCAGTAATACAAAACGTAATGAATGCGTATGTACAACAATGTATTGTTCCATATTTAACATTTAATAATTAGACAACATTTGTGCAATTTTAACTTTACGTGCGTAAACAGCGGAAGAATGTAAAATAAAATCATGCATTGTAACAAATAACTCCTACGATATTATCTAATCAAGAAAAGTCTACTAGGATGCACTAATGTATTTAAATCTTTAAAAGTATAACTATCATTTAAAAAGGAAAAAAAATAGTATAACACATCTTAATTAATTTGAACAAAATGTATAAGTATTGATATTTTGCCATTGTATCTCAGATGTACAATTTAATAAACTGGTTTATGCGACATTCCAAAACGTACAATTATTGTCATGTTCGGTTCATGTTCAAAAATATATCACTTAAATTTCTCACAAATCCCGAACAATCAGTTTATTCGTTGAAAAACAAAAACTTCGGTGTACCGAACTTCTTTCGATGGAAATGTATATGTATATTACGTTGCATAGATATAGACAGCTTCGATTGCATTCACTGAAAACTTCCGGAGCACAAAAAGTCAAAAGTGTAAAATAGTAATTAACAGTTTTTTTTTATTGTGTCCTGACTGATTGTGATATTCGAAAACCAGACTCAAACCGTACAATTTCCTTCGATACTTTAGGCATTAACAACTAGGAATGCCACAAAAATAAGGTTGGAATTCGTCAGTTCATAATATAAGTTTCCTTACTTTAAATAGAAAGTCAATATATTTAACTCCTACCTTTTACATCCGAGCTATTCATGCTCGCTTGAATTGTATTAATCGTAACAATTCTAGCATCATAGAATTTTAGTTTGTTTAAAAAAATACAATTTGCGCAGACTTAATAAAATAGGCGCATATTTAGAAAAACACCATTAAATTGGCAGTTAAAGTTTTGTGTTCGAATATCATTGTGCTCCAGTCGAATCTTACACACATTGTCAAAACTGCGGTGTCACCCGTCACTCACAAACATACGAGTGATTTACACACATTGCGTCGGATATTTTCTTTTACGGTTCACAGGCCAGGACTCGCTTTCTCTTCCGTACGTTTCACAAATGTTCTTTGGTATTGAAATGCGCGCGGTGCTGCAGCGAGTGAAAATGCAATATATTTTTTTTTCGTTTTTCTCTATTTAGTTTTTTTGTTCGCTCTCGATGTAAAACCATAGGGTAAACGAGAAAGCAGAACCATCGCTAGCGATGATGAAACAAGTCGATTATTCTTAAAAATTTGCATCACCAACTGTAGGCATTAAAGACGCACTTGACATTCGAATACAATGTTTACTTGCTGCCTTCGCAGGCATCCAAGTCGTAAACCTGATTTGCTTAAATCAGCGACACTAATATATTTACAGTTTTATTTGCGTTGTTGTACAGTCATAGGTCCTAAGACTTCGGTAAATCCCTCGAATGGGGTCGTTGAGACTGGTTCCTTTTGAATATGGCGAGAAACTTCCGAACCAAATACCTGTACACGTTTGTCCCTCAAGATCCACACTTTTTTCAACTGCAATAATAATTTATTTAATTATTTTATACGTTAATGATGTTTTTGACTTAAAAATAAATGGTACACTATTAGCTTTCGCAGATGATTACTATAAAGTTAAATAAGATTTAATTTATGTTTTTTTTTCTTTTTTGCGTTGTTAATTTTATCATATAATGATACTTTTAGGACCCCTCAAAACGATTAGGAGTTTGATATAAATGCAAAGAAACAAAAGACTTCATACAGCTAGTCATAGAGTAGTCCAATTTACTAGGAGGTCTAGTTTATTGGTCTTTTTGACCAAACATTCTACATATTTAACGTTATGGGCAATTTTTGTGGTTATTTCGACTTTGAAGTAATAACATAAAACGCCATCATAGTCGCAGAAGTAAAATATAGCATCATTCTAAGTTTTTGGTAATTCTGACTTTTAAGTAAAAATTAGGGAAATTAACGAGGTCAAATTTACACCAAAAAACACAACCTATTTCCGCTTTCAAAGTTCGTTTGTTTATCAAGTCAGAACAGAGGTCGAAATTTAGCAAGATTTGACTTCAAAAAATATCTCAAGTGGAATTTTACTATGAAGTAATTTTTAGGTCGTAATTTGGTAATATTATCCCAAAACAAAGACTTTAAATACATTTTTCTTTATAAGGCATATTTGAAGGTCGAAAATTGGTTATATTTAACTGAAATAAGGCAATCTGACCTAACGCTGGTCAAAAAAAGAAAGATTTAATATTGGACTTCGTATGTGACTCTACTTTTGTAATATGGTCCTACTTTTCTCCTATAGTATAATATGACACAACACATCACTCCAAGGCACTTTGACAAGTTCATTATTTAATAATTAAAAGTTTACACTTTTTAGGTGGATGAATGATGTAATTTTTGCGGTTATAATAATAATAATAATAATTGTAAAAGTGTTTAAAATAATTTGTTCAATCAATTCAAAATGTTTTTTACTCACTTCGTAGTGGGTCTTCGAGAAGGTTCGGAAGCGGTCGGCGGCGGTGGCGGACCACGACGGGCTAATTCTTCCAGGTAGCCCATTAATAATCGCGTTCGTTCCGACGACGCAGCATCCAAAACCAGGAATCTTCTGTCTTTTCTCAGGATATCTTCGATCTCTGTCAAAGACGAACTATTTTCCTGCACCTTTTTATACGTCTTGTCGGTTATTAACTTGGTTTCTTGCAGGAGCTCACGGAAATCAGCTTTTGCAGCAACGAGCTTATCCTTAATGTATTCCTTAAATTCTTTCTCACATTTCTGAAAAATCCATTTACAATAAATATTTCGGTAACTCAAACTTCTAACAATCCACTATGGGCCAGAAGGCATTCGATAACGGACACTATGCAAGATTTGCTGAGTACGAATCTGACATCCATTTTCGACAATTCAAAATGGCGGATGAATGTTGAAAAATGAAACGAAATCACTTAAAACTCGGTACTCAGGGGTTTTTGGGGTCGCTGATTACGAATATGAGGTCAAATTAACAAAATTCAAAATAGCCGATCCAACATGACGGATGAGTTTTACAAAAAACCATTAAATAATTATAAAACCTGCTACGTAGGAGTTTGTCAGGTCGTTCATTACGACGAATATGAGGTCAGATTTACAGCATTCGAAAGGTCTGAACAAAATTCACATGGCCGAGTAATAATCATTGATTGAGCGGATTTTCAACTACTGGCCAGTTTTATTGCACACAATTTATGTACTTCCTCTTAGTGTGACCCAAGACTAACGACGTGGACGTGGCAAGTATTTTAGTCTCTTTCTTTTTTTTGTTTTTTTTTTCCCCCAATATACGACAAATATTACTTCATGGATTGTCATCGCCATCGACTTCTTCATCTTCTGACAATATAATGTCATCCAACAATTTAAACGTTTCCGCGAGTCGTTGGGCTCTACCGAGGGGTCAACCACTGACCAAAAAATGTACAGGTATTCCCAAAAGTGGGAATATTCGTAGTTGCATTCTTAGTATTCCCAGTATTCTTATGACATACTGGTAATTTTCGTTGAACTCACAGCATTTGCAAAGTATCATCATTAATTCTAACACATTTTAAAACTTGTAATATATTCCTTGACTCAGAATCTTACCACATTAATTCATTACTTATTAGATCCAGCTGTTCTACTATCATAGTTCAACATGTCAACATTCTTAAATGAACAAATTTAACTTAAATAGGTATAGATTTCAATTAATTTATTTACATGGTATAATTTACATTAGTTTCAAACACAAAGATAACATTTAAAAAATTATTAATTTAAGAGGAATATTTAAACTTTTTATAGAATTTTTTAATTTCAATACGGTCTACACGTTTTATGGTGAAATGATTGGACCCAATCATACAATCTGTTAGCACTTGGAAATTTAATTTCTTTTAAATTGACTTTGTTTATAAAACTATTATATTTTAACAAATGAAAGTAAATCAATCACTAGGTATTTCCAAATATTTCAAAATATTTCTAGATAATCCTAGATATTTTTGAGTATTTCCAAATATTCCCGAGTATTCCCATCTATTTCCGAGTATTCCCTAGTAATCCCGCTCAAATGTACAGGTATTTCCATCAGTGGTTGACCCCTCGGGCTCTACTACCGACACATGTAATAAATCTCGTACACTTTCGGAAATTGACAAAAATTGATAGATCAAGATCTCCTTTGTAAGAATTTATGTAGTGGCAAAAAACATTGTTTACGCTTTATTTCAAGTGTAACTTCGTTAAAATACAAAACGGCTAAAAATGGGCAAATTTAACTGAAAGTTAATTTCACATAGAAGAGATTCCACTTTCATATTTCATGATATCGTGTGGAAGTTAGGAGAATTACAAAACAGAAGCAAGTGCATTTAGAAAAAAAAAAGGTTCACCTACATAGAATGTGCTCTGTTTTTTACAATACAGACTATTTTTAATTTTTCTTTGTTTTGGTTCAACAAACTGCATGTTATAACAAAGATATAACGTTTAGAAGTGATAAAAATAATCGATTTGAAAAAATAATCTTACATTTAGTATACCAAGCATTTTAAATTTTTTAATACAAAATAAAATGCACACCATAATATTTCACTCGTTAGTATAATATTTTACAAAAAGTTGTACCATATACTATACAATTATATTATGAAATTCAAAATTCGAAATTTTGAAGTGGACTTTTGTCCGTTTTTAGATGCCTTCTGACCTATAGTGCTAGTCTAAGAAAAATATACTTACCCGATCGCTGGATGAAAACTTCATGTATCTCGGGTCATCCTTTAGGAGCTTTTTGATCTCTTTCCAGGAAGCGGTGAGTTCGGTCGAAGCTCCAACTTCGTCGAGGAGTTCACGGAATTTGTCGCGCTTTTTACGACCTAATTGTTCTATGTGTTCGTTGAAAAGCCTCTCTTTTTCTTCACGGTCTAGCGTTTCGGCAAGTTCCCAACGATGGTCCTTTCTCAGCACTCGTTTAGCTTCTCTCCATGCAAGGTCCCCGTTACGAACCTTGAATAAGATTTTATATTAATTATTTTGTATTTTGATAATTAGAATTGCTACAAAATTGTTATACATACCAGATCGGCTAAAAGTGCACTGAAATGTTGAACTGCTTCGGTGTGTCGATGATGTTGCCTTTCCTTATCGCGATCCCTTAAATGCGTTGCTAATGTACGTTGCACTTCTCTTTCTCTTTCGCGAAGACTTGCTTCTGCTCTTCTTTCTCGTTCCCTCTTAATTTTTTCTCGATCTTCTTCCGAGTCGGAATAATCCGAAGTAGCATCCTTCTAATTAAACAGAATCATTATAAATATAAATAAATTCTTCTTTTCCGTAATTGTTTCTTAAGTGAAAAATTTCTGTGTGAATTTAATTTCTTTTTATGATGGAAATAATTGACTACAAATTAATTAAAAAATCTTCGACGTTTCAACCACTTTATTTAGGTCCTCATCCGAAAGTGTTTTTTGTATTCAAAATATACATTTAATTGAAAATATGTCCAAAAGAAGTCAATATAAACAAATTTACCGATGTACTATGAATGTTAGGAAATTTTAAATGTGTGAACGTACTTAACAGAATAATTTTTTTTTTGTTTAAGATTTTATTTTAAATTTTGATAAAATTGATTAATATTTAATAAGAGAAAAATAAGTGTTAGGAAGCTGAGATAGTTCAAATCTTATATTGACAGCATTTTTATTACATTTAATAAAATAATTTTCGATATGTTTTCTTTTGTGTAAATTACGTTCTGTAGCTAGAATTTTAATATTTTCATAATCAAAATCGTGACCTGTATTAATTCTGTGAGAAGTTAAACCAGTATGTTTGTTTTCATTTTCAAAAATATTCTTTTTATGTTCTAAAATTCTATTTTTTAAAAGTCTCCCTGTTTGGCCAATATATACTCCATTACAATATTTGCATTTGATTTCATAAACTACATTATTAAGTTGAAAAATATTAAGTTTATTATATATAAATTATTATTATTTGTTTTCTCAATTTCATGATTATAATGGAAATTATTTAAAAAATTATGTATAACGTTAACACATTTAGATCTAGTGATGTTTTTATGATCGGTAACAATATTTTTGCTTTATCATCAGTAACATTTTTAATCTTAATAACACTTTCTTCAAGAATCATTATAAAACTAATTATATTGATATAAAATTTAAGACAATTTATAAAGTGAATGTAGCTTACATCATTTTCCTTTCGAAGATTCTTCTCGTCGTTTTCATCGATCTCTCCGCTCTCTTTCTCGACGGTGGCTTCTCTTTTTTCTGTATCGTTTTCATCTGCAGAGGGATCAGTTTTTCGCTTTTTCTCCTTCGGAGCATCTTTGTCATTTTTATCTCTCGACTTCTCTCTATCCCTGTCCCTATCTTTATCCCTCTTTTCTTTATCTCTCTTTTCCGACTTATGATGCTCCTTGTGTCGATGCTCTTTCTCTTTTTCCCTCTCTTTTTCTTTTTTACGGTCTTCCTTTAACATTCTAACATAATCACGGAACCAATCTTCGCGAGTACTAGCAGATTCAACAGTCCTATACCTCCAATCGGACTCTAGTCTCTTTTTGCAGTCGCTCCAGTGTGAATGTCTGTCGATGTCTTTATGATCACGTAACATCGAAAAGAAATCCTTTCTCACCTGAAACGCAACAAACGTGTAAGGTTTCCCCGGGTTCATCGACGATAACAACTGTACGCTTACACTTATATATATCGAGTTACTCATAAATATATATTTATATATATTTATATATATGTTTAATAATAATATAACGGTTCGAAATCCGAGAAGGAGTCTCGGATTCATGCACAACTATCGAGGAGTAGCGATATCCGAATCGATACTCTACTTGTGGCGCGTAGTTTTAGATTTCTTTCGGTTATTCTATTGCAGACAGAGTGACGGAACAGAATGACTTACAACGTAAAATGAGTTTGCAAATCTTTCAACCGTCACCGTTTCTTTAAGCGAAACAATATTATTGTAACGCTGTTGTTTGGCAATGTACGCGCAGTGGTTCGCTTTTCAAGATTTCATTGACTGAGAGTAACCTGCTTGCGCATCGCTGAAAAAAAGTACAAATTACAATAGTACAAATTATAACACTGCAAAGAAAATGAATCAGTTTTGTGAATCGTCCTTCAGAGCTTTTAATAAAAATCTAAACGGTTTAGCATTAAAAAAGTTAATCTCTGAACGACGATTCGGTTCAACAGAAAGGTTACATTCAGTTCTAACTGCTGTCCCATGCTGAAATGAAAAGGTCCATTAGTGACATTGTACATTGTTAACCGGCATCGCCGGTAAAACACACTTTCGGGTATACGAATTGGAAAACAAAGCCTGTCGTATGGTAACGATTTTTAAAAATGAGAAAATTCGAAACGACTGAATTATAGAATTAATCTAGCACGCTTTTTAAAACAAGTCTTATTCTGAAATTTTGAGAAGACTTAACAAATGTTTGTATGTTAAACGTACGCAGAGAAAATAGCATTGAAATGAGTGCGACACTGGTATAGAAATATTGGGATAAAATGCGGATTTTGAGGTTTCGTTGATACTTTTTTCAAAATCAAAGTATCTTAAAACTATTCAATAATTTACAGGACAGAACCAAAATATGATGCTACAAGACTTTCCAGTAACTTAAGATTTTAGTTACTTTCAAGTCAAAGAAAATTTTGTTTACTTTTTGAAATAAAAATTTTTACAAAATAAAGACCATTTCATTAGAAACGATAATTATTTTAATAAAATAAAAGGAATGTCTTGTAGGATGGAAGTAAAACGTAGTTTTCATAAGATTCTGAAGTAACTTAGAAAGAAAAATATTATTTACATGCCTCATATTAAATGTAGAGGAAAATGATTTACTTCTGTATTAACTTGAGAAAGTTTTGAACCCCAAAATTCGCGATTTATGATGTAGATGACAAAAAAATTGTATGAAATAGAAATGAAGAATAAATTTATTGGCATGGAAGAAATATTTTTAAACTTAATTAGAAGATTAAATTACATAACTTACATTCCTATAATTTAATCCTATTTTCTGTGTATTCTACAATATACGATTAATGAAGGGAAAACCACGAGTTCACTAAGGCTAACCTCAAAATGTTTCTTTCATCTCCAAATTCCAAACCTAGTGGAGCTGCACGCTACGTTCTCATCGTATCGTCAAGTTAAAAGTGTTTGATAACAAAACAAAAAACTCAATCCAGCCTAAATTACTTTGTCCCTCGGTGACGATAAGATGTCTGAGCGAGAGAGTTGCTGTCAATTTTTCTTGATGGAAAAAAATTGACAGGAACCGCTGCTCGCTAGAGATGTGTCTCCCTCGGCACGGGTGAGTCGTACGAGTTTCTTTAATATAGAAATTAAAAAAAAAGTGTAGCTGGTAAAGTAAATAATAGACCCGGAACTGTATTCGGGCAATACTTTTAGAATTGAATCGATCGATCTCTTTTTATACTTGCTGTTTCTTGTTTTTGTTTTGCTTGCCAAGTAACAAGGATTACGATTAATATACAAATACCGAGTTCGTTCATTCTCATGACTCTGCTTTGGAGTAAAGAATGCGGCGCGCGGGGGTGTGCCAACTGTGCCACGCAGTGTTGGTGGGGATGGTAGATGACATCATCCATGCCACCAAGCAGCTTCAGAACCAAGCCACTCCACATACGGAACCTGTCCTGCCTGCCTCCTGACTGAAGTGGAGAGTTTAGAACACATAAGTATACACAAGGAACCGTCACATACTATCATCATTGTTTGCTTTTTCTTTTTAAATTTATTTTTTCTACCTCTTCCGAGCTTAGTACTTATTACCAAAACTTGATCTATTCGAGAAAAGCTACGAGACTCGGCTGTCGTTAGATTACAGTAAAAGTGTTTCATTGCGATCAAATCTATGCGTTCCTTGTTTGTTAAATCAGTTACTGTCTTATTCAATACAAGTGGAACAAAATATAGAAACATACCTATGGACCTGAAAACAAATTTATATTATTCCTGAAAAGTAAAAGGTTACTTCATTCATTATATCACTCTACCATTTTTGCAACAGCCCGATGAAGGAACCCGGCGATTTCAATGCTTCATTTTATGTCAATTGACAGTTGTGACATCTCACTGTCGATTCATGGAAAGTTAAAAATACAAAAAGTATATGGGCGTATCTCCAGAACTTTTAAACTTTAGGTTATCATACATTATTATTCGTTAAAGATTGTCCAAAAAATTGGGCAACATCATAAATTAATAAACCTTTATGCACGTTAAATGTATCATGTGTTTAATGGCGACTACAATAATGTAGGAACTGACGAGTGAAAGTGAAACGAGCAAATTTTCTTGTGGGCAACATGTTTTTTTTCAGTTTAAACAACGCAACGTTTTTAACGAAGAACTCCACACCTTGTAGCTTATAACATGAATTATTATTAATATAAGCCAATGAAAACGTCTTACGACAAGGATATGCCACACATAGAAATAATCCGATTATTAATAAAATTATGCACCTTCAAATTTAGGTAACAACTTTTTTTAAATGTTACAAATTAGCTCTAAACCTGAAATTACTTTTTTAACAAACATTTCTGAATAACCACGCAACGATGGTACATTATCCTTATACAAGAAGTAATTTTAACCTTTATGCGAATGTGTGCAGTGACAAAATTTAAATTTCCAAACATAACTCATTACAAAAAACATCAAATAGCACATGTTAAATTTAGCTGTCAAATACTTTTAAATCATCGTAATCTCTTCTTATACATTATCAAAATATACAGAAAAGTCGTCAACTTCTACACTATCCATAAAATGTGTATACCTAGTGAAATATAAGATCTGATCAAGAATCTAGCAGTAGGTTTTAAAAATCCAAAATGGGGATCCAAAATGGCTGGCAAAATTTAATTAAATTAATCGAGTTTGCTTAAAACGTGGTAACAGAAGAAGTTTTTGATGTCGCTGATCAAGAATCTAGTGTTAGTTTTTAAAAATTCAAAATGACGGATCCAAAATGGCGGGCAAAATTTGATTAAATTAATCGAGTTTGTTTAAAACATGGTAAAAGAAGAAGTTTTTGATGTCGCCGATCAGGAATCTGGTGTGAGTTTTTAAAAATTCAAAATGGCGGGCAAAATTTAATTAAATTAATCGAGTTTGCTTAAAACATGGTAAAAGAAAAAGTTTTTGATGTCGCCGATCAGGAATCTGGTGTGAGTTTTTACAAATTCAAAATGGAGGATCCAAAATGGCAGACAAAATTTTTTTAATTCATCAGACTTGCTTGACACTTCGTACCTAGAAGTTTTTGGAGTTGTTGATTAGGAATCTGCCTAATATTGCCAGCGAAATTTTAAAAATTTGATCGGAAACTCTTGTAACTTGTCATTTGGGTTTTTTTGGGTTTGCCGGTTACAAATCGGGTGTTGTCGTCCTGAAAAATTGAAAATAGCTGATCCAATATGGAGGACATTTTTTTGAAAATGGCCGATTTTAATATTTTGTGACATTTGGGTTTTTTACGGTCGCTGATTGCGAATTTGAAATCAGTTTTCATAAATTTTAAACGATGAATCCAATATAGGGAACGAAATATTTTTAAAATCGTTAGATCTTAATGTAAGTTTGTATGTAAGAGTTTTTGAGATCTTTAACTACGAATTTGACGATAAGTATAAAAGTAACTATTTGTTTATTTATTTATTTTAGAATAAACGGGAAAAATCCCTTTTGACAAACAAATTTTTACATCAGTGTATAAGCAATATAAGAAATAATATATATAATAAAAGAAATAAAGAAATGTAACAAATAACGCAAAAAACTAATTGAATTCATAAAATGTAGACTTAATGAGATTAATAACAGATTTACATGGTATATTATTATCAAATAAATTTCTATCCGCATTATAATCACAGAGTGAGTTGACTAACAAACACATTCTATGTATCGGTGCATTTCTAACAAAATTTTTGTAACTAAAAGGTAAATAAAAAGGATATATAGTTCTTAATGGATAGTTTAGCTTAGCAAATGGTAACATATCGTGTAAAGTTTCACAATCCAGCAGCTTCCGAATTAATTTGAAGATGAAGATAAGGTTATCAACTCATCTAATGGATCTAAGAGATGATATTTTGAAACTGGTTACACCGAGAGATAATTATGGTCAAATTTTATAGGATTTCCTGTTTTATATGCGAGATAGCGTAGAAATTTATGCTGAACTGCTTTAATTCGATTGATGTTATTCTGATAAATTTATTGAAATTAAGATATTTTTAAAAGTATTCAAAATTTATCATTTGTTTAAATAAATGTTTAAACAATGGTTTTTTATTGGATTCAATAGCAGCAATTGAGTGCTCGGAAAGAAACAAGGGAAGAATTTGTTTAAACATTATTTAAACAAATTGTAAATTTATATAAATTTTTTAATACTT
Organism: Trichopria drosophilae; assembly: GCA_030407085.1. Lineage (NCBI taxonomy): Eukaryota > Metazoa > Arthropoda > Insecta > Hymenoptera > Diapriidae > Trichopria > Trichopria drosophilae. The sequence continues at coordinate 96,168,056 of CM059584.1, forward strand.
CTAGACAAAATATCCTAACTTCAATAGTTATTTGAGTAAATGTTTCGTAAGTAATTATTTTAGCATGTTAGAAAAAAAGAAGTCTCGACATTCCTTCAACACTGTAAAGAACTTCGGAGTCGTAATCAGCGACCCCAAAAACCCTCCAGATATCAATTTTTATGAAAATTCAATAATTTTTAAGTAATTAGTCCACCATATTATATACGCCATTTTGAATGTTGAAATTCTAACCTAAAAGTGCAAAAGACACTGCTTTTCCTCATATTCAGTAAGTTTTATATGGGTGAACAAAATGCTTGTTAACACTTTCGCAAGAACTATTTTAAAGCATTATTCGTCAACTTCAAAATGCTTTTTTAAATAATTTAGTACAATTATTTTTCAATGAGTTATCAAGTTTTGTCAAGCCACGATTACGATTTTGTTTTTTTGCACTTTTAAGTTGGGATATCTCAAAATTTTTACACCATAGAGCAATTATATGACCAAATTTTGATTCGTCACATCGAAAACCATCGGAAAAATATACTCAGGTTTCTGGTGAATTCATTTTAATTTGGTTTTTGTCAAATTGAGTAAAAAATTCATTTTCCACCGCAAAAAACTGCTTTTTTTGCACTTTTAGGTTAGGATATTTCAACATCTTGACGTAATAGAACAATTTTTAGCAAGAAAGTCAGTCTCAGTTTAGTTATTTTCATATAATTACACATTTATTTAATGCTTGAAAATCTTAATTGTTCCCCGACAAAAACTTCGATGACTCGATAAAAAAGAATCGTATCGGAATTACATACTAAAACTCATTTCAACGCTGATAAATAGCACCTTACTATTGTTTCTGTCAAATTCCAAATAATAATTTTGTTGCGCTACAGAAACTTATTGAATATGAGCAAAAACAGCATTTTTTAGACTTTTAGGTTAGAATATCTCAAAATCTTGATGTAATAGAACAAATTTTAGCAAAGAAAGGAACAGAGCCCCTACCGATCATATGGTTTTCGCTATATAATGATTTAAAGCTATTACTACCTTCTATCGTGCATCCTCCCTCCACCAATCATATTTTAACTAGATCTTAATTTGTTTTCCGGAGGAATAGTATCTGATGTATCCGTATCACTCATTTTCAGAATTTTTAAATCCACACTATACACCTTTATCACTCGATGACGCGAAAGGAATTGATTGAATTTTTATAGATGTTGGAAATCGTTTATAGACCGTTCAATGTTATGGAAATGTAAATAAACAACCCATGTACGAATTAGATGTAAAAATTTCTTGATTTGTTGTTTGTTTATACAACGTAAGTTCAGTGAACGCGATTGTAATGTAGTCTATTTACATGATATGGATAAAAGAACATGCAAGATAATTGAAATATTGAGAAATATTTATGTGTAAATGATTTTCAAAAAATTTTGCGCATACGTATGCGTAAAACGCTATTTTACGCACTAAAAACGGTGGGTAAAATCGAATTTTACGCATACGTGTGTCAAAAATAAATAAATATATACCGAAAACAACAGAATTAGTTTTAATAATGTGCCTTGAAAATTTACTTTTCCAATACCTGTTTAAAACTTCTAGAGATACACCCATATAATAACTTCTGTACTTTACGCAATTATTAACAACCTAACCTCAAAATCAATTGAACATTAATTTATTGTCCATTAACTTGCAAAAATCAATACGTAATCAACAAAATTCGAACTGCGGTTACCTTAATAGGGCTCATCACAAAGTAAAACGTAATACGTTGATCTTTCATTTATTAATTTATGAACTATGTTTTTCGCACATTTATTTTTGGGTGCCTTATTGCGCATGCAGAAATGTGGCACATTGTACGCTATGATTAATACGGCGAAACTAGAGAAAATTAGCTAGCGACCATCGCTTAAAAAAGAGTCTCAGTCTAAATTTCAATTTTGAATGCTGAAATGGAAGACTTGGGTTAGTATTAGCTGCAAGGATAATGTACATACCTGCTCGCGCTTGGCTGTTTTCTCTTCCTTTTCTCGTTTCCTTACTTCCAGCAAGTACTCGTTGAAGAGGCTCTCCCGTTCCCTCATCTTCTCTACGTTCTTAAAACGATCGTCTCGACCATGTTTCTGAGCGAAATCACTAAAGGACGACCTGAGAAATTAACAAAAGATTAATCGACAATTACAGAAAACTTTTTTTTGTTACTTACTTTCCATGAAGATTGGCTTCTTCCAATAACCTTTGAAAATGATCTTTGCGTTCTTTCATCTTATTCCTCTTTTCTCGACGTTCCTCTTCAGCTCGTTCCTTTACGTACTTCTCGAAGACCTGCTTCCTCTCTTTCGATGTCAGCAGCAAATATCGAGGATCGAAGACGATTTTGTGCAACTCCTTTTCCCACGTACTGAATGCCGATACCTTTTGAAAAATTGTTAATATTTATTACAAATGCTAAAATTTAATTGTTTTAAAAATACTTACATCCTTCTCTGCAAGCATATCTCTGAAAGATTTAATTCTTGCGTCCAATGGAACGATTGCTCTTTCTCTAGCTGCTCGCACTTCAGCTTCGATCGCTGCTTCCTTTCCAATGTCAATTGTCTTCTTATTATCTTTCTCGTCATCTTCCCTCGAACCTGCAGAAACAATTATTCCTTTGAATATATTAAAAATTAATAATTAAAAGCAAACAAAAGAAAATACTAAACAAACCTTTGGAATCGTCGTGTTTGCTTCTTTTAGCCGCAGGTTGATCATCGTCGCTGCTGTCACTTGTGTCTTCTTGTTTAACTTGTTTCGCAGTTGTCGTTGTACTCGAAGGTGCTGAAGCATCAGGTGGACACGTAACCATTTTCTCCACATCCTGTCGGTTAAGGAGATCTGCAGGCCTTTCCCAAACTGAAATTCTCGACGAAGGGTTATAGAAGAATACTCGACCATCACCCGTCCAGACAACGCACCTTTAAGAAAGAAACAAGTTAATAAAAAAACTCTAATTTTATATTGAAAGATTTAAAAACAAATTACAAACCATGGAGTGCCGGGTACAGGCGTACTAGATATTGGTCTAGATTTATCTAAAGGTTTTGCTGGCTCTTTAACCGTTTCCTCAGTTTTTGTTTTAGTACCGTCAGATTCCTTGTTTTCTTTGGCATCTTTCTCACCGTCTGCTTTACTCTCCTGCTTCGCTTCCGTAGAGTTGGTTGATGCGGTCGAAGATGTGGTTGTCGTTGTCGTTACGGTTGTGGTTGTTGACGCTGTTGTTGCCTGTGTTGCGGCAGCTGCAGCATCTTCTGTCTTTTTCTTCAAATTTATTTTTGCATCTGAAAATAAAATACATTTTAGATAACTCATTTATTTTATAGAGTCAAATAAAAGTTGTACATACTGTCGAAATCTTTTAAAGCCTGCGGCTTTTCCCAGACGGATTCTCCGGCTTTACTATTGTAATAGTACATTCGTCCGTCTGGTGCTCGGTGTTCGGTCCAACTTAATGCTGCTGCCACAAGTTCAGAGTCGAGTTGGGCGAGTACTGCTGGGTCTTCAGCTTGGGTTTGTTGCGGTGGCATTACCGGATGAGGCATTTGAGGCATTCCTATTACATTATAGATTTAGTACATTATATTACATTATTGTTTAACTTTTATTTTTTACAAAATTTAAAGAACTATTTTTAATCCAACATTTTCTCACTTATTGTATGAAATAATATGTACACACACTACATTTTGTAAATTGATGGAATGAATAAATGAAAATGAAATAAATGAAAATAAATATTACAATAATCAATAATAATTGAAGATATTTTCTTACCCCAATTCGTTTGTGGTGGGCCATAACCTCCAAATGGTTGAAATCCTGGAGGAGGCATCCCGAAAGGTGTTCCACCGAATGGTGCAGACATTGGACCCCCGTATGGTGAAGGCATCCGATGCTGCATAGGCGGCATCATATTTGGAGGAGGTTGCATCATGTTCGCTGTCATGTTCGGAGCCATACCAGGAGCCATATTTTGTCCCATATTCGGCATCATATTAGTTGTCATATTAGTTGTCATATGCGGTGCCATATTTGGAGCCATCGTTGGTGCCATCGTTGGAACTGTGCTCGCTGCTACAATTGGTGCGGCATTCGTTGTTGTACTGGAGGTTATGTGTACTGTGGTGGGCGTAGCTGTTACTGCAGGTGCCGTTGTAGTAACTGCGGTAGATGTAGGTGTACCTGAAAGTAAAATAAATATTAAACATTGATTACTTTATGGGAGAAGCGAATATGATTATTGATATTACCATTCGTTCGGGTGGTTTCTGTGGTAGTTGTTGTTGCTTCTGTAGCTTCTGGTAACGTTGCTGCGGGACCAGTTCCTGGCGGGGTAGTATTATTAGGCTGACTAGCAGTTTCTGTAGTGGTAGTAGTTACCTCACTTGCCTGCGTTGGTTTTGCTTCGGTGGGTTGCGATTGGGTTGCACTTGTCGTTGTTGGTGCTGTGGTTGTGGCTGCCACCTGTTTTGTTCCATGCACTAATTGTTCCAACTAAAATATAACAAAATTAACAAATAATTACGTAATGCAACATATAATTAAATTTGTTATTAAAAAAAACTTGAATATTACCTGATCTTGGACCATGACTTTTACATTAGTTCCTTCAGGCTTCGTCCAAGTAGTTTCTCTGGACCGAATATTATAGTAATATGATTTACCGTCCTGCGTTTTCGTTTCGACCCAAACTTCGCCGTTAAGGTCTAACCCTGGAATGTTCGCTTGTTGCGGTTGCTGTTGCGGCTGTTGCTGTGCTGGTGGTTGCTGCTGAGGAGGTTGCTGCTGCTGAGGAGGTGGCTGTTGAACCTGTGGAGGTTGTGCTTGCGGTTGACCTGGTGGAATCTGTAGACAATATTCCGTGTTAATGAAGATAATAAGAATGATATTTAATTTATTATAACAGGAGAAATACGTACGCTATTCATGTTAGGTGGACCCATTCCAGGAGGTGGTCCATATGGACCTGGACCTGCTCCCATTGGACCATTTATCATGTGTGGTGGAGGCTGTAATAAGAATTTCAATATTAATATCCAATATTTATTTATGGACTTTAAACTAGTCCAAAAAGGAAATGTATAATAAAAGTACTATTATATAAAATTGGAATTTCATTAAGAGAAAAGAAAGAGATTTCTAATTCTGTTTATTTATTAACTTGTGCCCAAATTATCCCGGACTAAAACGCTATCAAATGCCCAAGTTTTTTTGCCAACAAGATGGAAGGGGAAAAGTATCGTGTTTAATGTTTTTGAGGTCGCTGATTCCAAATTCGGTGTCAGTTTTCGGAAATTCAAAATGGCGGATCAATTTTGTAAAACAGTCCTGATTTACCTGAAAATCAGTACTCGGGGGGGTTTTGGCATCGCTGATTCAAAATCTAATGTCAGATTATAGAAATTAAAAATAGCAGATCCAATATTGCTGACAATTTTGTAAAGATGACTTGATTTGTCGCAAATAAAATGTGATCTAATCGTACCTGTCGACTTCTTACATAAAAGAATACCATTTTTATAATGGGAACAAAAAATACGTGCACAATCCATGAGCGTGTCATCTGATGATAATAACAATTACAGCGAAATAAACTTAATCCATTAGCCTATGAGATCACTTAAAATAGAGGAAACTTATAGTTTTACAAACACAGTCTAAGAACAATTTATTTTGTTAAGTCTATCTAAAGTCTTGTAAAAATAATCGGCTTACTCAATGTTTATATTGACTGAAACTGAAGTCTTTAAGTGGGGGAGTATTTGGATTATTTGCCATATTAATTAATCTGTTAATAGGTCAATATAAACCATACTCAGTTCTGTGAACATTTGGATTAAAAAGTCTAGAATATCTAATATTTTAAAGATTTTCATGTTGTATACATAAAGAGTTTAATTCTGGACATTGATCCATTAAACCATTATTAATTTTGTACAGTAAACACACATCTTGATAAGTTCTATACGACTCCATATTTAAGGACGTTCCCCAGGGGGAAAGAGATAGAGTTAATAAGTGTATGGGTTTCTCACTCGCTCTCTTATATGCGCAGAAGTGCAAAATCGTAATTACTGTGTTGGTTTTTAATAACTTTTGATTTCGAATGCAATGTCACCGATTTAGACCATTTAAAACAAAAAAACAAAATTTTCGAGGAAGACCCTATTAAAATACCTCTCAGTCGCAAATTTTACACAACGATAATTCTAAAATTAATTTGGTAAACCATCTCGAGATTTCAACATAATATTCCTAATAATCAATGAATAAAATTCTTTAATTCTTCTCCGTTCTTTCATAAGTGAAAACTTTCCTTTGTGTTTTTTTTTGCCTACATTTCTTGACTAAATTCTCTTATTTGTTGTTATATAGTGGTGAGTAAAAATTTGTATAATGTGAAAACTTATTTAAAAAAATATGTTTGAGTAGAAAACCATTTGATTTGCATCGAAGTAAAAAAATTCTTCTCATTATTGATGCCGCTAATTTGTTGTTAATCGTTTTCCAATCCTTTAATATTATTATAGCTTCCTTTCCAAATTGTAATTAAAATTAACTCGGGAAACCGAGTTTCCCTATTATACCACCCATATAAAACCTTGCAACTTTAACATCAAATTTCTCAAAATTTAATATGGATTGCTATACTGAATTTTTAATCAGTGATAAAGCATCACGAAATAAACGTTTTAGCAGTCTCAGGAAAATCTGTAGTTTTTCATTTTCTCTGGGAAACGTCCTTAAGTACTTTTGGCACTGTAAATTACTATTTCTTTCTGATAGGTACTAGTAACTAGCAATGCCACTATTAGTATCAATAATGCCACTAATTCATTATTAGTGTGGATTAATACTTGACAGTAGTTGATGAAAATTGGTGTATAAGGATTTTTGGATTGAGAATCACTGATGAAGAATTTCAATTTACAATTTTAAAATGAAAATGACAAATAAATAAATGGTATGTATATATATATATATATCTGGATTCACTTTTTCATCAAAGTAACAAATTGTAAGGGTATCTGGTTAGAATTTAAAAAATGGATAAATTACAAAAAAATGAACATAGTGTAAAAGCAAAATATTTACTTACATAAAACAGGAAATGAAAACACACATTCTGAAATCAATTTGTTTGTCTTTTATTTACAATTTCAGTTTTTGAGTACTCTAAGTTAGATACTGGGTCAATTGACTGAAACCGGATAAAAGCTTACTTTAAGTCCATATCCGACTATTTTTGGGTATGCTCTTTGGATTGGCACAGATTAGAATGCCGTTCAAACCGTTTTTTTTTTGTCAGACCTTGTTTTTTTTGGATTTTAAATCCATGATTCTGAGTTTATTATACATTCATTTCTATTATTAATTAGATGTTTCTTTTCATAGATCTTTTCATTTATACTATTTCACATATTTTCTTTTTCTTTTGTTAATGCGCCGTTGTATTATTTCATGTTGTGTAAAGGTCCATTTGAACTGTTTATTATTAAATAAATAAATAAAAAATACATTTCATCCAGATCTTCGTGTGGACTCTTCAGTAAGACCGCAGAAGACTGTCTTATATATATTAATATGTTTTAAATGTAGATTTTAACTTAGTTCAAACAATTAGAAGCTAATCTTTGAAAAAAGTGAATAGTAAAAGTGCATATTTATATTTTCCCTTGTTTACTAGTACACAAACCGTGATACCGAGAAATTAATATTCACGATTAAATTCATAATTAAGCGGTTAAAAAAATTAAAGATTGTTGCTTGCAACGAAATTATTGACATGTGATAGAAATGACTCAAGTTTTACAAAATGCACGCAAAATTACACAATTAAACTTTGATTATTATCTCTTTTCTATATTAACCTTCGCCGGTCACTCGGGGTCAAGTAGACCCCACGATGAATTTAAAGGTAAATAATTCGCTTTATTAGTTTTAATTTGGAAATATTGGATCACCTATCTATATAGGTAATTTAAAGTACCTACTACCAATAAATTTCTGGTAATGCTGTTGTATGACAAATGTCAGTATACTCGCATTATGTTACAGAAGTTAGTCGATTTCGTGGCAGGGTCAAGCGGACCCCAGTGTGCCTACGGTGTATACTTTGAAGGAAATAAAAAAAGCTTTTATTTCACGATTCATGTAGTATAAATAGTCGAAATAACACGGTAAATAATGTGTATTGTACATCTATTATTGACTGTCAATAATATTATGAGACATATATTATTTATAGTTATAGAGATGGCTTACAATCTAAGAGTTCGTAATATTCGTAAGCAATTAGGAAAGACTGAGGAAGATGAAACTATTGGAAGTGATGCTACAGAAATTTTTGATTATCAGAATGTAAATTATTTTATTTGTTCAGTTATATATCTTATATTTAAAAATTATGTATAAATAAACAACGTATGTAGGTAAAAATTATGTATTCTATTTTTTAAAGATTATGCACTTCATTCATCTAAATAAATAACTTTTTTAAATTGTAAATCAATTTTTTGTTTACAAAACCGCAATCTGCAAAATATGTCCAGAAAATTTCATTAAAAAATATTGAAAATATAATAAGTTATGATTTTTTAACCACTTCAATGGTAATGGATCATACATGTACAAAAAAAATTATTGACAAACGTGGTAATGGATCATATGTGTACATTTTGCAATAACTTACAATTCTCAATGAATTTGCATGAAACTTCGTATACCAAGATATTTTGTCAAAATGGGAAAATTCAAAATGGCGGATCCAATATGGCGACTGTAAATTTGCTAAATTTATTAAAATGTGCGGCGCACATTTCGGGGTCGCTGATTACGAATCTGAAGTTAGATTTTGAAAATTCAAAATGACGGATCCAAGATGGCCGACCGAAATGCGAAAAATTACCCAAACTTTATGAAACTGGGTTCTCGGGGGTTTTCGGGGCCGCTGATTATAAATCTGAAATCCGATTTTGAAAATTCAAAATGTCGGTTCCAAGATGGCCGACATAAATGTAAAAAATTTACTTGATTTTGATGAAAGTTGGTACTCTGGAATTTTTTGGGTCGCTGATTACGAATTTCAAGTCAGATTTTGTAAATTCAAAATGGTGGATCCAAGATGGCCGACATAAATGTGTAATATTACTTGATTTTTTAAACGATTAATTAAATGTTAAATGATAAATTTTAGGAAAAACATGGAACCCGTGTTTCACCGTTTTTCGATATCTTAAGTACAGGGCTGTACCACTTCTGGCATTTTTTTTTTTAAAAAGCTACCACTGAAGTGGTTAAGTAAATAAAGTAATTTTCTGCACTTTTTTTTATTTGTAATTTTCTTTACTATGTTAGATGCAAACTTATGCAAATTGAACAATGGGGTCATAATTTGGGATGGTTGAACGTCTCAGAATTTTTGTAACTTGCTACGGTTTACTCTTCTAACACAGGAACCATTTTAAGCATTGGGGTCTGGTAGACCCTGTGTTCGTTCTTCGCATTTTTAGGAGGTGTGACTGGCGGAGGTTAAAAATAATAATTTGAAAAGTTGATAGGAAATTCAAGGAAAATAGATTAATTGTTAATTAATCAATTTGGATTTAGATTGTTAATACATCTTTAAAAGTAAGATACTCCAAATATGATAGATAAATAAAAAAAACAATTTAATGTAACAGTTGAGGAGCATTAGAATTTCAGTCATTTTTTTCACATTATGTTCTGTATTAATTTCTGACGAAAACTATCATGTTAGTGTGTTATTTTAAATGAAAACGTGCTAGTTTTCGTGTGGGGCTTCGATGTAATGTCAGAACAGGTACATTTAGCATACATAATCTCACACTTTTAAACATTGAATTAGAACATGAACTCACGTTACATTACGTTTTACTGTAGAATAGTAAAGTGCAATTTTTAAAGTAACTTTAGATAAAATGTACACATTACCATTCCTGGTGGTCCCATCATGTTTGGTGGACCCATCATATTGGGTGGTCCCATCGGTCCCCAACTGTGGTCAAACGGCGGCGGTCCTCTAAATCTCGGCGCTCCAGGTCCTGGCGGACAATTGGGCCTTGGAGGACCCTCGAAAGGATATCCGTTGTTCGCTCCACGAAACATTGGTCTTGGTCCGAATCCTCTTCCACGAAACCTCGGAGGACCTCCTCGCATAGGAAAGTCGAAGCCACCTCTGCCTCTACCCCTTAAATCGTTATCGCTTATTGAGCGAAAAGACAGGCATTGTGATAAGTGCTTTTGTTCAATAAGTGCATGATAAAATAAGTAAATTCCAGAGAAAAATAATAAGAAAAAGAAAGGTTGGCTCCGAAATTCAAATGTTGGCGCGCATTGTTGTCCGTGAAACGTGGAAGATAACGATAGCGTCGATTTTCGCTTTTAGGATTGGATGGATTTTCATCGTGCAGGAAATGCTCCGATTGCGAAGCGACCTAACCTCTCGTGCCAGAGATGCGAGTGAGAGAAGAGGTAAAAATAAGAGTTGAAGAGAGAGAAGAGAGAGAAAGGGGGGAAATATGTACACAAGTTGTAGAAGAGCGAGAAACATAATGAAAGTTTGTGAAGCAATGTGATATCTACCTGAAACCACCTCGTCCACGAGGAGGATAGTGTCGATAATCACCCTCGCCACCTTCGTAATTATATTCTTCGGGTTCTTCCACACCGCCGCCCTCCTCTACGGTTGGCTCGGGCTGCTCGGTCGGGACGGGAACCTCAGCACCGGCGGCCGGTTGCTCGGCGTTTCCCTCCATTTTCGGAAAGTTCGAGTTTAGGCAAATATGCTTTTAAGGTCTAATTTAATCAATGTCTTTATTAGCATTCGATTCAGCACGAGAAACACACGCGACTTGGGAGACACCTCAAATAAAACGCCATTTCGTTCGGCATTCAGCCACGCGCATCATAAAGCGCAAGTACTTTATCCACGATCCCTTCAGCCCCCGGCGACGGTCGTCATAAACAGATTCCTGCCAACTTTACGGCAAAGGCACTATGTTACTAGGCGGCAGTCCTCTAGTGACTTTTGCGTTTTCATCAGCCAGGGCATACCTAGAACTAGATCTAGTTTTTATTTTGGCTGGATGTTGTCTGATGCTGTAATATGTAACTAGAGATCTGTAAGACTGAATTTAAATGGATGTAATGAAGCATTTTCTTTTAATTATATATTAATGGAAAAAGAAATTAAAAAATGTTTTTTATTTTAAAATCGTAACCCTCAACAATACATAATTCCTGAAAACAGCTGAATCGACATCGTGTTTATTATTATCCCTGCCGAAAAAATACTACAGAACACGATTCAGAAAACATCCCAATAAACGAGAAAGTATACGGAATCGATATTTTGCATTCTGTTTCTGGTAAACCTTCGGGCGACGCACCTATTCAAATCGAAAAATCGGCAAGGCACATTTGATGTATTTTGGCCTCCTGAAAACGAATATCATATCAAAATTTGGAGCTCGGCCGCATCTTGGGCGCTGTTTCGAAAAAACATCAAAAAAACGCATTTTTTTCAGTTTTTTGCATATATCATAAAAAGTACGAACCTTGCGAAAAAATGTTTCAAACTAAAAATGTAGAGCATGAAATTCTGTTCAAAAAAAGTTTGATACATTTGTGTCCTACTCGTAACAGGAAGCCCAAAAAATAGTGATGAAAGGGAATAATTATTCGTCTGGGTGTCTTATGTTTGTAGTAAAGAAGGGGTCTGGGAGGCGGAGTCTAGTCTAACCTCCAACCGCAGAGGTATGACTGATAGTTAAACCCATGTGCTATCTGAATCGTTGGAGGTTAGTTTTAATCGATTAGGAAATTATTTCTACCTACTACCAGGTAGAAACCCATCATGTCAATGTTCATCCCTCATTTACGGGTTTGCTGTCCCAATTATGAACAAAATATATATAACCTTTTTTATCGACAATTTTGTGCTCTACAACTTTTGTTGGAAATATATTTTGGTCCGATGCGTATATTTCGACATAAATGCAAAAAACTAAAAGAAAACACTTTTTTTGCTATTTTTTCAAGATAGCGATTTTAATACACCCGACCGCCAATTTTTATTGCGATATTCGTTATCAGGAGGCCAAAATACATCGAAAACATTGTGGCCGATTTTTTTATTTCAAACAGGTGCGTCATCCGAAGGTTTACCCTCTTTCTTTCTAGTGGCATATTGATTATTCGAGATTCTTATTCGAATTTACACTATTTTATACGACCTGTAATACCAAAATTGAATTCATTCTATCTTATACGATACCGTGTTTAACGCATTACAAACATTGATTTGTTGCGGCTTAGAATAGCTTTAAATTCTGTTAATTTAATAGAAGAATTGATTATATCCTTTTCCGTATTTCATAATTTTCGAATAAATGTTCTGTTTTCTAGTTTTGAGTTTAAATCATTCGATAATCCAAAGTAATCGTTTCTTTGAGGTTATGTGCGTTTATATATCGCGTATAATATCGTATACACTCGCATTCGTAACTGAAAGAGTGGGAAAGAAACAGACTTATTTCGTATTAAATCGTACACAGATTTTTCGTATACTTTTTCGTTTGTTGGGATATAGAGCACCATAAAAATTGTATTTATTAAGAAAAAAAGTAGCTACCCAATAAGCAAAAAGACATTTTGAAATATTCAAAAAGAATACTTCTTGAATGCTTTTATGAAACAAGAATTCTAGAAGAATTCTTTGTGAATGCTTTAAAAAAATAAACGCATTTTCTAAAAATGTTCTTCATAAACCACAATTAAGTGTTCATAAAGATTTCTTTTACTAAATAAGTATAATAATAAGTATGGAATTAATTTTGAGAAAGAGAGAGAGAGAGAGAGAGAGAGATTCGTATTATCCGCATGTAACAATGCACACAATACATACAGTAATCCCCATCCTAAGTTATACCGTCGGTTCTTTCAAAATGGCGGACATTTATCCAAAGTTATAGCCCCTCACTATCCCCACTTCCGTATCTTTGTTCATATCCGTGCAATGGGTGATGTGCCGCGAAGCGAGTGTGGCTCAGCGAAACAATGTGTTGGGGGAAGGAAAGGAAGAGAGTGGTATAACTTTGGACAAGCCAAATGTATAACTTTGGATACGCATATAGTTTTGGACTGTATAACTTAAGGTGGGGACTACTGTATATGTAACATACAGCATGCCGCGTGTGTTGTACTGTTACTACTTTCGGAGGTTCCTTATATACAAACTTGCGCAAAAGTTTCGTGCGCTTGCGAGAAACTCGGTTGGTAACTCAAATTTGTTATAAAAGAATTGTTTTTTATTACTTCTTATACACTATAAGTATAATTCGGGGATTCGCAATAGTTTCTTATTGTTTTAAGTTTTGACCGAAGTTTTTAATAAAATTGTATATCCCCAACAATTCTATAACGTAAATATTCAGGTATTTAGCATTTTTTCTTAATAAATATAATTTGTATGGTACTCTATATCTTTTCTGAATCGTGTTCTGTAGCATTTTTTCGGCATAGGTCATTGAATGATGATCAAGAGAATGGTAAATTTATTACAATATAAGCGTTATAAGCACTAGCCTAAAATTAGATTTATGAATGAGAATTGAAATGAATTTATAACTTTCATAAATGTCATAAATATGCAAATCATGAAATAGTATATTACTCAACGAGGGAGGTAAAATAAAGAATGTCTCAGACTGCGTGTAATTTTTACCCGAGGTGAAGCCGAGGCAGTCTGAGGCATTCTTTTTTACTTCCCGAGGGAAGTATACGATTTTTCTTTATGGCCGGGAGGATAAGCGGCATCTTTCCTTCCGCTTGCGGGAGGAAAGTTGCTGCTTTCCTCCCGGTGTGAAGAAAACATTTTAGAATGAAAAAAATATAAAGTAAAACAATGGATGTACGTCTTTGACAAACAAATCAGGATATTTTGTGATGCCTACTTTTAATTTTTCTAGTTAATTTTTTTTTCTAATGACAGAAACTCGTCTGTTTATTTTAACAGAAATGAATGCAAATTTTCCTAGAAAAATGAACAATTTTGTTATGTTGGTGACTATGGAAAGGTCGGATTGTTTTAAAATTTTTCGAAAAAAATGAAGACCGTGTTGAGAACCAAACATGGGACTCTCGTATTTGGTTCAGTCCGTAACTCTTATATTGCGATATAGAAATAGTAACTTTAAAAATAAGGCCCTAAAATTTCATTTTGGGACTAAAGGTATTCCGTACGGATTTTTCGATAGTACCGGCAAATAATTTTTTCCGCTTGCGGGAGGAAAGATGCCGCTTATCCTCCCGGCCATAAAGAAAAATCGTATACTTCCCTCGGGAAGTAAAAAAGAATGCCTCAGACTGCCTGTTTCTCACCCTCGGCTTCACCTCGGGTAAAAATTACACGCAGTCTGAGACATTCTTTATTTTACCTCCCTCGTTGAGTAATATACTATTCGTCACCCGACCGAACAATTTCACGGCCTCTCAAGTTTTACGGTATATAATGATACGGCCTTGTAATGAAAATAATTATTTTGAGCAAGTGTCAAAGCGTAAAATAAAAAAATTGTAAAAAATAGACAATTTTAATTCGAATTGGATGGCTCATAAAGTACCTAACTGCGTTAACAGATGTTTGTCTCAAAGAATGGAATGAATTGTAGTCTAAAGAATAAAAATGTCGGGACAAACGTGTCCAATTAAAAAAAAAAGTATGAAGTGTCCTATACTGTAAGACACACCTGATAAAGAACCACTAGACAAACTAGTACTATGCAGTATGTAGCTATTTACGTACACATAAAACAATAAATAAATAATTGCTCCCCGATAATTTCTCATTTAGTTCCAAGCGGATTCTACGTGGATTTTTTTCAATAGGGCGAAGAATACAGAACAATTTGGATGAAATAAATGTATACTTCCTAAATAATGCAGAACTATTAAAGTCGTTTACATAAAATATTTCCAAAATCTTCTTTGAACATATAGAAATTGGGAAATATTTAAAATTAATTAAAATCTCCACTCACAAAATACTAAGTCTCTTTCATCCGCCTCTCATACCCATTTTCTACCATAGTCGAACTAAACATCAAAGAAAACCGATTGGTCTTCTTGTACGTGCGCCGGCCGTCGGATGACTTATCTTTCGCGTATTTCTCTTTCCTTGTCCTCCGTTTGCCTTTATTATTTCTTTTTGTTTAGAAACTCGATAAGACGTCGTGGTCGGTTCCAGCTTCCTCTACAGCCCCAACGTCGTTCGAGAGGAAGTGAAATTCCCCTTCCTAAACCTGCACAGCTGCGATTGCTCACTGATGTATATTATGTCAGGAGCCCCCGTCATAAGTTATACGGTTGGTTCTTCAAAAATGGCGGAAGTTTGTTCAAAGTTATAGTCCTCCACTATCCCCACTTCCGTAACTATGTTTATATCCGTGCAATGGATGCTCCTGTGTATGAGTGTCGCGAAGCGCGTGTGGTTCCGCGAAAAAATGTGATGGGGAAAGGAGTGGACGAGACTGGTATAACGTTGAACAAGACAAACGTATAACTTAGGAGAGCGCAGAGAGAAAAGGCAGTGTTGGGGATGAGGAGAGGGCATGAAATGACGTCTTAACTAGGGATAGTTCCAACGTCTTATCGAGTTTCTACTGAAAGTTCGTATGCGGCTTCAATAAGACCAAAGCCATAGAAGAGCATAGGGAGTGACACTTCGTGACTTTTACTTCTCGGTATATCTTCCCGTTCTTTTTTTTTGTATTGTTCTTTCCAATTTTCTGATCCTTCCCAGTTCTTTCGTTCGTCTATCTCTCCCACAATTTCTAAATTTTCGTCTTCAAACTTACTGTTCATTCTTACCCTCAATGAAGCTTATTTCAAGAGGAAAAAATAATTAGTCCACGCACTTTAAGTTTTTCATTAAAGATGGCGATCCAGCTGACGAGGCATTTAATCGTGTGTACAAACTACTAAAACAAATAAATACGAAAGTTAGCTTTCAAGCTATTATGGGCGTCTGGCTCCCTTCCTATATTCCTATCACCTGCCCAACTCTGAGGCAGATGCCGGTTAGAAGGCGTTTGATTTTGAGCAATTCCTTAATTCGAAACGAAATTCTTAAAGTATCAGGGATAGGGGAAATAATTAACAAGCATTTAAAAACTAATATCTTATTTATTGTATTATTAAATAAATACGTTGAAATATATACAATATATTTTAATTTTAATGGCAAAATAGCCAGAATCGTTTTATTTCTTTTTAGGAACTTTAATAAATTAAATATTAAAATTATATACATTTCCAAAGTTTACGTTTTTAATATTTAATTTTTTCAATATATTTCACTGTAGAGTTGTTTCTAATGTTGTTTACTATAAATGCAAGTCTTCCAATTTATAGATGCTCACAAATTCAGGGCATCCATTGATTAAGACATTTATTGATTGGTATAAAATATATAAATTTTATAAAGTTTCTCACTAAATGTCATTTATATTGTTATTTCCAAAGGCAGTACTGTATTAATAAAAAATGGCAGTTGTCCGCTTTTTTTTTAAGTATTCGATGTAGGTATAGATGCATTTACAAGGTTCTTTTCTTCATTCTCACGGGGAAAACATTCATCATTATTATTAAAGATAATGTGGGAATGTGAGATCTTTATGGTTTTAGTCTTATTAGTAGCAGTGGCTAAGTTCAGGCATATCAAACTTTCTGACTACTAATTTTTTGAACACTCTGTATTAGCTGCCAGTTCTAGCAATCTGTATAATTGGAATAATGACATATCCTTAATTAGTGTTTACCTATTCCACTTCTCCGTTACTCTCTGTTTGAAGCCTTAAGGCACTTGTCCTTATTTTTACTCAATATGTCCATTTTTTAGGGGTTTCAATCCTCGAAAATCATTTTGTTGTGATTAAAGTGACCTCTTAATTACGGAAAGTACAAAGCCAACAGTTTATATAAAATAACCGAGCCGATATATTACTGACAATATCTTATTCGCTTAACAAAAAATAACATTTCTATTCTTGATCATAAAAAGCTCCCAAAAATGTAGGAACTTCACTTATTTGTAAATATAAATATATATTCCTCTTGTATTTCTAATGAAATAGAAAGTCTGCTTTCAATGTGAAAATATAGGTAACTGGAAAAGCACGATCGTTAGCTTCCAGTTTAGATGGATGGAAAAAAACTCATTTTTTCTCCATTTGTTTTTGCAATTTCAGCGGACAAGGTTCCATTACATAAGTACGAAATCCCTTGTGAGCGCTCTGCAAATGTTGTAACAAACAGATTTTTGTTTCGTTCAAAGCCGCGAGCATGTCTTCTCGGACGTTACTTTGTAGGGCGTTGTTGTATTTGTCGAAGAGGGCCATGTCTATTTCCGGAATAGTGTCCATGTCATCCGCGATTTCCATAGCGGTATTTAAATCGGTCGCTAAAGAATCTAATCGTTCCTGTTTGGACGCAGATGTTAGGCTGAAAATAAAAAATTCCCTATTAATATCAATTATTTTCGTACGAAACGTATTATAGTACTGTGTTCATAGAATCTAAAGAACATTTTGTTGTGGTAAAAAGGTAAATTCAAAATTTATATTTTTTCTTCAGTGTGAGATTGAATCAATTCTCATTCGAATTGTTTCATATACTCCATCGCCCAATGGCGTTTCCCGGTTTAAATAAAATGTAAATAACAGAAATTCAATTTCGATTTTAATTCGTTTCTGGATGCCGAATTCGCGTGGATCTGGAAAAAATAGAATAGGCTAAAAATAATCAATCGTTGGTCGACTCACCCGACGTTTGTATCGTTTTCGATGAATCCGTCGCATTTGTCATAGAATTCTACGCAGGCAAGATTGTCTTTCATTTGTGCTTGAGTTAAATATTTTTTGAAAATGACTTTGCCACGATCGTGATCCATAACTTTTTGAATACTGTCCGTGATGTCGTCTAACTCTTCGAGAGTTAAGCCGCTTGTGCATTTTCCAATGCAGCCGATGAACATTTTTGGGTTTGGAATGGCGGACGCCATTTTTTGATAGTAAATAATAAAATTATTATTTAATGGTACTTCCCGAAATTTGCCGCTCTAATGATGCTCAGTACATTTGGTATTATATTGTTGAAAATAGAACCTGTGAATGCATTGTAAAAAATATATAACACTGATGTGATGTTTGATCTTTCAAACATTAGTATCGGTGCGTGCACTTTAAGTTAACAGTAACTATTATAGAAAGGGAAAGAAGAAATTGAGTCGTCAATAAGGTGTTGGATATTTATAATTTATGTGATAAAAACTTTGAAAATGATCAGTGTAGAAGATGTCACACACTGAAAGAAATAATGGAAAGTTCCAGACATATGTATGGGTAGATCAGTTATATTATAGTTGATCTACCCATAATTATAACTGATATACCCATAATTATGCCAGGAACCTTCCATTATTTTTTTCAGTGCATAAGGTTTTAGAATGTCCTTATTCTTAAGCAAATACAATATTTTAAGATATACTGATTAAAAAATAATTCTGCGAATAAAACTGTACACCTCAACTTTTGGTCACTTTTTTTATACACAAATCAATTTTAGTGAACATGATGCCTACATTGTTTACTATATTTACTACTATGTTTATTGTTAAAGCACCCTTACAATATAAATGGTCTTTAATGTTATTTAGTAGTACCGGTGAAGTTTCTACTTCAATGGTATCGGTTCTATTTTTCCAATCTGAAATGTCAGTATATTTTGGTCTTTACGAGATTCAAGGTCGTGACAGCAATGAAATAGTATTGACATATGAAAAACTGATCATTATCAAAAAATGACTCAACATTGCATTGGGTCTCTTTTACATTGTGAACGTTCCAGATAACTAATGACATAAAGTATTATCAGTTTAACTCTAAGTTTCTTCGAATAATTTGTAGGTTTCTGAATCAGTTTGTGAAGAAGGAATTTCACCAAAGAACGCGTAAATAGTGTGAATAAAAATTTTATAAGACTTACCTTAAGATTCCTTAATTTCCAAAATTCTCATTGTTTATTCAATATTTTGAAATGATCAGCTTCTCGTTGTTCGAGTCGTACATGAGGTCGGTGAAGTTTATCGATTGCCGAGCATCGCCGAAAGCCGACACGATTCCGGCTTCGTAATGATAATTGATGCCGCGACGTATGACAAAAGTAAACAATGTACTATATATGTTTTCACTTATTTGCGATTGCTCGAAATGGTTGATTGTTGCTCATTTGCGAGTCGCTTCGAGTATAAGACCGTTAAAAATAGCACATGCTTGTCGCGTTTGCGCGTCGAACCCCGGCATCGTTTTTCCCCTTCTCCCAATCTCTGAACTCCCCTTTGCGTTTACTCACGTGTGTAGGTATAGGGTATATTATGTTCCTTCAAAAGATTGTGCTCTTCGGAACTTCCTTTTCGCCGGTAAATATGCTTATTTGTACAAAGTTTTATGTAGTACGAATACCGTTCAATTTTTTTGTCCCTGAAGACATTCGAAAATAAATTTTACCTTTATAAATCTTGTTATTAATGTTCACTTTTTTACTGTATCAGAATATATTAATATAACAATGTTTCTTTTTTCCAACTTTTTTTTAGTCAGACATTCCGCAGACAACAAAATAGAAAAGAGTTCAGATTGATTTCGAAATGTGCTCTAAAAGAGTTCAGAATGATTTCGAAATGAGCTCTAAAAGAGTTCAGAATGATTTCGAAATGTGCTCTAAAAGAAGTCAGAGACTTTCTGAGGGTTGTCTGAACATGATGGCATTATGAGATCTTTATGAACTCATGTTGAGACAACTTTCAGAAATTGGGACATCTGACTTCTGTTAGAGCACATTTCGAAATCATTCTGAACTCTTGTCTATTTTGCTGTCTGGGGAGTGTGCACAATTCAGAAATCGAGTTTTTCCATATGACGGAATACATTAAGAGGACGAAACAAATAATGCACGTCTTCATTAATGTTACCGTTATCATTGTGACCTTCATTATTTTCAAAATTGTAAAGATTTAACAAAAATGTAGTTGTCGTAGTGGAGGTAGTTATACAACGATTTTGTAGATTATTTTTTATTTAGAAAACGAGTGAATCAATGCGCTGCGATTTAAACCTAAGCTTTTTAAATTTCGTTTATTAGCAGTAATTTATATTTTGGATTTTCATAGTCCCGGCATAATTGCGTCTCGTTACATTCACATCCCATCATATTTGCCCCGTTCCATCTCGGTATATTTACCAGTTGCCGCTCTCTTTTTCCCCCACCTTGCGGACTGGGGCCTCACGAAGGGCCTGTTGTGACGTCACGAACATAACGCGACTGAAGGGAGTGGGAGAAGCGACGCTCCCCTTCTTTTGGTGAATATAACAAGACGAGAGGGGAAGGCGAGGATGCGAGTGGGTAAATGTACCGGGAAACTACTGTATAAATTATTTACTTGAAAATTATTAAGTACAGTAGGCGTTGTTCTAATTTTTCAACATGGCGGAGGACTGTCCTAAATTATAACCCCTCGCAACTCCACTTTCGTACGTCCGACACGAATGTCCCTAAGCGCAGCAAAACGATGTGGAGGGGATAAGAGATATATGCTTTGTAAGTTAGGATAGGTAACTGTCGTTGTTGTATAACTTAGAACGGTGTCGTTGGGTTGTATAACTTAGAACGGGGATACGTTTAGTTCTTATTACGGTTGTTAGTAAAAGTCACCAATTCTTGCATATTTCCAAGGGCAGTTTAAGTATCATATTTATTTGGTATCTTTAATTATTTACATAAAAAATATTCAAATATATCATAGTATATGAGGTACTAAGCAATTATTCAATTTCCTTTAGTGTAAACAAGATCGAATACAACATTTTTATTTCTTTTTGATATATATTTTAAGTTATGACTGTATTTTTAGGATTTTAAACATATGCAACACAGTAAATCATGATGTTTTTGTGATGCATACTTTTAATTTTGATAGCAATATTTTTCTGATGATAGAAGCTCGTCTGCTCGATCAGACATGATGCAAATTTTACGTTGGTAAAAATGGAAAGGTTGGATTATTTTAAGAGATTTTTCGAAAAAACTGACGACCAAAGTGGGAAAGATTCGATGTCCTGAGAGTTGAACGAGAATATATATTGGTTCGAATTTTGCAACATTGTTATGTCGGTCGTTTTTACGATACTTTGGGACGCATATAAAAATATCCTACATTCGCGAAATCGCCTCATAAACCCTATTTTTGACATTGTTTATGAAAATTCAATTTTTCTTATTGGAATGTCTGCCCAGAACCTTTGAGAGTTGATCATGAAAAAATATTAAGATAATAATTCTTGAAAAATCAATTGTAACATGCATAGTATGTTGTAGGCAAAACTGTATACATTAGGGATTTTTCAGAAATTCAACAAAATTTCTAATTTTTCATGAAATCGGTCTTCGAGATACATAATTTTTCATAGACGATTTCATTTTCAGCGTACAAAGTATAAAAGCATCATCCTTATTCATTCTTAAAACTAACAAAAGTGAAATTTCGAAGGACTCTAATTGAATCATTATTAGTAAACTTCAGGTTTTACAGATTTCTAAAAATGTCCACTTTACCAACGATGCGATCAAATTCGTAATAAAATTACGAGAGTATTATTTGATTTGTTTTTTTCTTAATGAATTGGAAAGTACTGATTTTTATTTCTGGGCATTATTTGTTTATTTTCAATTGATTAAAATCATAGACGTGAATTCGTTGGGTTATATATATGAATTCGATTAATTTAATCCCTTTTAATTGACTCCGGAAATCCATTGCGATTGAACGGTTTGAATGACGAAGATTCACTTTGATCATTTACTTTTATGATATACAAGGGACATTTTGGCAAGACCGATATCACGATCAGAATTATTTTACAATTTCTTTTTAAGATATAGATGTAGATATTTTATTCTTAAGTAAAAACCTGCCGTAGCTGCAGGCATTACAATCAGTTTAGGTTTTAGAACGTCTAAGTTTTAATACAAAATGTAATTATTTGTCACAATTCAAAATTTATTTAATATAAACATGCATTTTCTTTTCAAACCCTCTAAAATTGTTACTTACAAGTGTTTTTTCAAGAGTGTACTGCAATAAAGTGATTTTCAAACATCTAGTCGCGTTTATAGTATTCATATTTTTACTGTTTTGAATGCAGTGAAATTGTTATTGTAAAAGTAAGTTAAACAGAACTCTTGTCAGACAGTCAAGGTTAAAATACTAATGTATCCAACTTTTACCGTTTGGTGGCGCGCATGTACAACGTCGAATACGTGCATCATATGTATTGTGATTCTTGCAAGAGTTCAAACACGTTGATTTCTAT
The DNA here is from genome assembly GCA_030407085.1 of Trichopria drosophilae. Classification (NCBI taxonomy): domain Eukaryota; kingdom Metazoa; phylum Arthropoda; class Insecta; order Hymenoptera; family Diapriidae; genus Trichopria; species Trichopria drosophilae. Next base: position 96,190,549 of record CM059584.1, read on the forward strand.
GACGTACTTCCATTATTGTTTACATGTGATTCATAAATACATAAGAAAAATCATACTTGTGCTTATAGCGAATTGTACTTTTTATACAGTGACATTTCCACTTTTACTTGCAGTGACAAAAATATAATTTTATATTAACTTGAAATATATGTCTTCATGAAGAGCGATCTGATTAGCACTTTAGTTTACTATGAAATATGTTACTATTATGCAGTGAATTTCTATTGTAATAATTTTAGAGTGAATCAACGAAAGTATACCAGCTTACGTCCCGTATTATTTCGTTTTAAAAATTTCGTTGCAGAAAATTAGTACCGTAATATAGATAGTACATAGATAGTAATTACGGAATATCACTGAAATACATCTGACTAAAAAGTGACAAGGAATCAGTTTGCGATTGCCAACACGAAAACAAAAACTGATAACAATACTTGTGTATATAATTCTGATCTTTTGTGCTTAATCTATGATTATTTTCTTTGCATCATCCTCTTTAGATTTAATTCCACTCGCGTCCTTCCGAAATTCGGCAGGGATTGAGGATTCAGCTGGGAATAGACATAATTTATTCTGTTCAAGGTAGGTAGTCTCGCCAAGTAGAAGCAATACCGATCGTGACTCGTCAAGTCGCGTCTATTTTGATTCCGAAAGTACCGATCCTATTTGCAATTGCACGCGTTTGGCACCTGTCCTATACACGCATCGCGGATCGAAGGAAACAAAGGAAAAAGGAAAGGATTTATTGTTTCAAGGCGAAAGGAGCTTGGTGAAGCGACGAGACACTTTCTTATCCTTACAATTTGCTTCCGCAAAATTTGTGAAATTTCTCTTTTTAATTCCAGCTTGAATTCGACAATAGAACGGAATAAACTTCCCGCCGGGTCTAAATTACTAGGTACGTCACGCATGCTGATTTTTATCTTCTACGAACGCTGCATAGAAACGATTGATTTTGCTAGATCGTATTTGTAGATTCGCTTTTCTTGCTGCAGACTGGACTCTGAAAAACGTCTGTAAAAAAGATGATTCAATACAGTCTTCTACAAGCCTTATTCGTTTCCTTGATCAAGAATTTTATACGATTTGTATTGAAGTTATTCATCGACGTGCTTTTAATTAAGTACTTTTTCTTATATCTGAGAAAAATGCGGATAAATATGTTAAAATGCGCATTTTTTGGTACTTTGTCAATTACAATCGTTTGGTACTTAAAATCGTAGCACTTCTAGCAAAAAAAATATTTCAGAAATCATGCTGCGATTGCCAAAAACAAAATGTCTCTTATGCTACAAAGACGATCCAAATACTGCCAAAAACGTACATTTTGACACATTTAACGTCATATTTCTAAAAAATTTGAAGTGATAGGAAAATTCTGCCAGCGCTATCTTTTATAGTAATAAAATCCCCACTGGAAACACTAAGAGGCATTTCATTCGCGTATAACAAATTATAATTTGCGCAGTGTAATTAATTGAATTCATTATTATATACTAACTTAGCGAGCTGATTTCATTTCGCACATTTCATAGATTACCTATGTTTAATAATAATTAGAAAGAGAATATCTGATACTATTTTAGGAATGTGGTTGAAAGTCTAGATTTTCAGTTTAATGAAGTTGAAAGGAGAAATTTAAATACCGACATATTAATAAACAAAAGTATATTATGTAACAAAGGCGCAATTATCAAATTGCATGGAATATTTTTTAATACGACAGGCGTGGGGCTCAATAATTTGCTCTAAGATTTCACTACAGGGCGCAAAATCGAGTTCTACACCCGGAGCCTTAAACATAACGTTTTACGCGCTATATAATGTACAAACGAATATTAACAATTGTGGTAAACATTGGAAAGTTGTTATATTACTTAGCTCATGCAGATTTATTTATTGAAAAGGCATCCGAATGGTTGCAAACGTTGAGAATTCTCACCAGCAACTGCCAAGGTAAAAAGTTGCTAAAACCGCCATTTAATTAATTAGCTCATCCAAAAATGCGTACGATTTTTGTTGAATCCATTTTGACAGTCCATCTTTAATCATCCAATTTCTCATTTCTGTTACAACCCTGAATTACTTTTTAGCGAACGGTGTTTCCGATAAGCATTGCTATCTCGACATTGAAAAAACGCAAACGTCAACAATATCGTATATGGATAATTCTACAGAACTTGTAACTTCCGGTCTCATCATCGTTTTCATTACGTTTAGCGATGTAATCGCATAAAACCGTGCTCGAATATCGCATTTACATATATTTCCAAGCTAAAATATCAGTATTTCATAATAAGTTTTCAAACATTATATGGAAAAATTAAATATCCAAAATTTACATGTCGCCGTCGATTTTCCCGATCTATGCAGTGACTGAAAACAAATAAACCAAGTATTTTTAATATGAAAAAACATTACGTTACAAGATATGACGAGTCCTGGACCAGTGAACCTTCGTAAAGTTATGTCGCCAATTTATTGTGAAATATTATTTTTATTAGTTTTTTAACGTTTTGGCCCTGAACTCTCCCCTTAGCTTCAAACTACCTACAGCATTTAAAAGTATTTATAAAATAAAATAAATTCAGCCGTAAATGATACGGGTGCTTTCAAAAATATAGAAATAACGCAATAGTAAAGATGTTCATTTTCGAAAATAAATGCAAAAATCTCAAAAACGGAATGTTGCTTTGGTTTTGACCATTACAATGACCTTGTCGGGGAATTTCATTATGATATTCGCAATTGGCGTGCCATAAATACATCGGACACACCATAGCAACAATAAAAATTGGAAGCACACTCCGATTTTCTATTTTTATGGTAGCCCTATCTAGCTCTATGAACCGCCGACAAAAATTAATTACGCGCATGGAACTGCATTTTGGAATGTAATATCTATCACCATCAGAAACAAGCTTTAAAGCTGTGCCATTAAAAATAATGTATAATTTTTTTATTCGAAAGTGAAAACGTCTGTAGAATTCTCTATATACTGTCGTATCAAGTGATTGCACACCAGCGATAGGTGTGTTTCCTTTATTGTCATTAACTTTCAACAAGAAAGCTTTGAAAGCATAGTTCTAATCATTGATTACTTTCATTTGGCTAGGAGAGTTGACTATCTGAACCTAGCACTTTCTTGTAACTTGACATGTGAGTTCTTTGCAATAGTATCATGTACAGATTTTTTTTCTTTTTCTTTTGTAACTCTGGATGGACAGTTTTATAAGGACTTCGTACACCTCGTTTATATACTATCGCTAATACACAGTCTTCCCAGGGTAAATCCAGTGCTACTAACCGTAGCTATATTTCAATATGTTGAATAGTTGTTTGTCTAGACATTAGACAAGGCATTGTTTTGACATGCACGTTTAATTAGAGGACAATTCGTAATTTACAACAGTTAACAGTTTACGAACATGGTTGATGCCAAACGTCAACTCTTTATTATTGCTACTCATTATTGATTGAAATCAATAATTCTGTAATTTCTTATAAGAAAAATACTTCATTAGTAAAGCTGCAACCATAGTTAATAAATGAAAATACGCGTGCAATTTTTTTGCCGGAAACAATAGTATGACAAACTGCGTATAATACACGAAAAATATACGCGATATATAGTTTTTGTTAAATAGTATCTAATAGAAAATATGCTTAGAAGCACTATCGCTGATTAGTCCAATCAAATTGTACATTTAAAAAAGAAAAAATTAAAAGACGTAATTTTTCAATAATAAGATAAATATTCTCTTAAAATCATACTGTCTTGAGAAGTGGAGAAATGCTAATTTATTACTACAAACCATAGGAGGCATCACCCAATAACATATGGCGCTAAATGGTTAATGTTATGTCTTAAAAAATTTAAATTAGCCTGAAAGTACCGTCTATTTTAAACCAATGAATAATAGTAAACAACAGAACCACACACATCTTGTACGTAATAACATAGCATTCATATTATCTAGTCCAGTCAAATTATAACAAAAAAGACGAAAAAAGAATAAAAATGAAAAGACGGAAATTTTTTTTCGGGGTTTTTTGGGAGGTCCAGAAAAGCGTAACCCCCAAATTTGCGACCTTATCAACCTTCAGTTTTTTTTGGCATCAAAAAATGTGTTTATTTTTTCACAAAAGTGAAAATCCAAGTTTTTTGTGAAGATTCAAGGTCCAGACGGTACTCATTTTAAAGGGTTTTTATGCTCTACAACTTATGGTTAGAGACCTTTAGTGGATGATCGATATCTTTCGAGATATCGAACCATAAAGGAAAAAAATGAAGTAAAAATTTTAGTTTTTCGCATTTTACTCATTGTTATCGTAAGAAATGTAAAAAAATGCTTCAGGAGAAAGTTGTAGAGGACAAAAAGTGAACATTTTCCTCGTGTAAGTGATTTCATTTCGTTAAACCTAATCTGTTTGAATTTAAGGAAAAGATGAATACACTTTGATTACAATCTATAGTCATTACATAAATTCCAGTTCTTTTGAAAATGTGTGTAAATAAGATGCATATCAAGTAAAATATCACAGAATGTTTCTGCACAGCAACACAAATGGATTATATCTAAAAAAAAAATTGAGCATTAAAGTAGAAGTTTAATAGGTGGTATAATAAACTTGTATGAACAGAATTCACGATATTCGCCATTGTTATTAAAACTGTATTTTAAAATAAATAAGAATTAGACTATGAAGCATTGTTCTTATTTTGTACATTGTAACAGAATCGACGTATTTTTTCAGGTTTACAATTTTATTTGGCCAGATATCTCAAGAAATCGTGCAAAAATGTCTTGCATTCAAGTGCGTGCATATAATTGAAAGGGTACAGGTCGATCAGACTACCTACAATTATTAAGCCACAATAAAACCCAATATTAACCTACTATTCTTACTATATAAGACGACAATTTATGTTTCCAAGAATAAGTATACTAATTTTTAAGGACTTCATTATTTCAAAGAGATAATTAAATGTTACCTTATAAAAACTTATTCTTCATATAAGTTCGTAAACAAAAAAGGATTTTTAATGAAAATGGTTAGAACAAAACTGATAGTTATTGCCGGTACTTTTTAATGAGCAACTTGTTAAACTATAATAGTTAGTTATACAAAACTAACTATGCTGCGGTAGAAAATTCTACTTTTTTTATATTTTTTTCATCTATGTTACACCTACATGAATAAAATAATATAGTTTTTATATATACTAACTCCGCAGTTTTATATAAGTATAGTAATCTTTCTTGTAACAAGAAATGAAAACACATTTATATTTTTAACATCAATGTAATAACGTGGGGTTTCGATTAGTTATTAGGTTAGAACCACACCTTTTTCAAATAAATATTTCAAATATTCTCTTATAAGTGCAAGTAAGGTGTAACTAAGACTACTTTTTAAGAAATTAACGGAAACATTACTGAATTCAAAATAAGTTTTGTAGGATTATTGTAGATTTTGAGAATTATCTTAAAGAGCTTGTGCTTTGGCTAGTATTGCAATTATTAGATTATATAATTACTATTATTCTTTTGTTTATTAACTGTAATCAACATTTGTTATTATCTCAAATATAAAATTAAAGAAATAACATCGAATTTTCCACGAAATTTTCCACGTAAAACTAACAAACTTTATTTATCGATATTAAATACCCTTTAAAAAGTGTTTCTGAGTTTAGCAAAAAATTAAATAACTGATATTTTAGATGGCTACATGCTTATCCGAATTTATCTATTGAATTTTACAGTAATTTCTAACATTACGACCAGAAATGAATAATAAATTTATTGCATTTAATATAGTTCCTTTTTGTAAGGAGACAGTCAATTCAGTGTATCAGAGAATACAGCTGCCTATACTAAGCTATCACATGGTCAACCAGTTGAAAAGTGATGCTAATAATTGTTCTACTGTGAAATTTTATTTTTTGACTTAACTTCAGAACTTAAAAAACAAATGCCAATGAAACTTCTAAAGATGACTGTTAATGAAACATTATAGTACTTCTTAATTTCTTGAGTTTTTTTATTTTTGAAACCATTTCTGCAGCACAGCTTTCAACGGATTTCCAAATGAATTGTTTTTTAATACTCTTTCAGTCACAGATTGACACCAGTGTCCCACCTACATATTATACATTTTTTAACGTTTATGAACAGTTCTTTATTGATGTCATTGAGGTTCTTTTATTCTTGGCTCTCCTAAGACTCCAATAAATGTTAAAAAAAATAATATTCTATAATTATTTAAAATAATTACTGTTAATAACAAATTAGTATTAAAAAATCAATAATTTTCAAAAGATATTCATACCAGGACAAACTAATCTGTATTATTATTTAAAATTCGCAATGTTGAAGTTTTTGATATCCCTTTGAGAAAAGACATGTACGTTCTTTGCACTTTATCATATTCTTATTGATTTGTTGGAATTTACATGGATCTCAAGAATTTTTTAACGTTTCCGACAATACACCTAACATTTTGTATTACTTATTTTATACAGTTTCTGTTTTTTTTTCAGCTATTAGTGAATCAAAACTAATCTAAATTTACTTATGGGCATAGCAGGCAAAATGTATGCATCTCTGCACTATACGAAAATTTAGTATCGACATTTTTAATATTTGGTATTATGATTATAAGAAAGTGCTATTCTGAATATGAAATCTTAATAATATTTATACGAAAAATTAACATTTCGAATAAATGATATTCTTTATACTAATAATCAAAATTAATTAAAATAAAAATTGTACTTGATATCTTGAATTCCATCAAAATATTGATTTGCATAATTTTCTGTTATTATTTATTTCACAAATAAAATAGGGGCCAGGGCATCACGCGGTCGTTTAAGAAAATCCGCGTGATATCATTCCAGGAATGCTTGACAAAGAGGGGATGTTCATCTCAAATGGGAATTGGGCGATTTATCGCCCAAATCTGACAACTATACGATTCCACTTGCTTATTTTCTCAGAGTAACGGTTATTGCTATATGAGAGAATAAATAAACTTAGATAAGTGACGCGTGATCTATCTCTATTATACGAAATCATGTGCGACTTCGTTCAAGGCTTACATAGCCACCTTAGGAACATTGTTTAAATTAGCAATTTTAACAGTAACATTTTAGCAGTACTTGACACTTTTACTACTTAAATTCAGCCTCTTGAAGAAGAGATATGTCGATTGATTATGCAATAATTGCAGTTATATTGTTTATTTCGTGGAAAGTTAGGCCAATTCGTTAAAATTAATTTGTTCTGATCAATATACAAATTAGTGCTGGATTTTTAAAATTTTATACAATTTGTGAAAAAAAAAAAAATTTTCTGGTGATGTAAAAGGATTTGTAAAATGGTGTTATTAAGTGACAGGGTTTGTCAGCTTTCAAACGCACAGTTCCTCATGGAAATCGAGTAATTGTTTTGGCCGCAGATTACGAATTCATTGCCAGATTTTCGAAATCCAAAATGACGGATACAATATGGCATCGCATTGGACCTACCAGTTTGGGTTTTATAACTCTGACAACATTTTCTTAAATAGCAATCCAGAAAACTCTCAATAACAAGATTTATCGAAATCGAACGAAGTTTAGAATTTTAGTTTGCCATATTGGATTCACGATTTCGAATGATAGAATTTTGACAGCAGATTCGTAATCAGCTTAAAAATACCCGGGTACAAAATTTCAATTTATTACTTTCATGTTGTAAGAAATCAAATTTATTTTTCAAAAAACAAAAAATAATTTTGTTAATTACTTTATTTACATTAATAATATTCTTACAGTATTTAGGAACTTTAATTGAATTCTCTGACAAACCCGCTCTGATCTAAATAGTTAGTATTACGAAGTCACGATTCTATTCTGTGCCTCGTGGCGATCAATAAGTGACCATAAAATTCCATTTTCATTAACCCATTATCGCCGAAATTGCGTAGTGCCTGACATAAAACATTGCAATACAAATGGACAACAAAATTGAAAAAGAAAAACTTATCACCAATTAAATCGGTGTAGTTAAAATTTACGAAAAAACTAAACTCGCACAAATATTATCGAACGTATTTAAAAAACCGAGATATTCTTCGAGCGATTTTTTTTCGATTCCAAATTGTGTATAAAATAACGGAATTTTATAAACAGTGAAAGGTATAAAATGTGCAGAAAATATATTTCACACACTCTGAACAAAAAATGCTATTTTGGTCCCTACATTGCGGGATCAAAATAGCACATTCTCTCTCGCGAGAGCATAAATATAGCAGGGTGCAAAATATGTTTCACGCATTCTGAGCAAAAAAAATGCTATTTTAGAATAGTGATCTCTCGTATGAGAAAATAGTATGTGCACCACGGGAGAATAGGTATTTTGCTCCCTAGTTGCATAACCTACTACGGTAGAGATCCGGTATATTTTCCCGCTCGGTACTTCGCTTTCCCCTCCCGTTTCCTTATATTATTTAAAAGAAGGGGAACGCCGCTTCTCCCATTCTCCTCAGTCGCGGTACGTTCGTGACGGCACAGCAGGCCCTTCCTGAGGCCTCAGCGCGCAAGGTGGGGGAAACAGAGAGCGGCGACAGATAAATATAACGAGACGGAACTGGGAAAATATGCTGGGATGTAAATATAGCGAGACGCAAATATACCGAGACTGTACTGTATTACTTTGAAGATACGACATCGATTTTTTAAATTTTTGCATAAAATATAGACAAAATTTTAACATCTTTTGAAGTCGATTCAAAGAGAAACGTTAATACAGTTAAGAAATTTGTGAACATATTGTGATTTTATATTTTTTTATCTTTAGACAATTAGGTTTAGTGGAAGTTGTTATTACTTTTCAAATTTATAATCAAGAATTTGTTATAACCCTCATGGACTAAATACCTCTTTCACGAGTTATAGTTCAATTACGAAAAGCGCATTTCCATTAGGGCCGTGTCGTGCCTGCGAGGAATTTTCGAAAACGGTTTTCGCCTAGAGACATGACGTGCTAGTAGATGTCTTATTTTAAAATTAGGAGCTAACCTACAGCTATTGTGGCGTTACGTAAATCGAGAGCTATTGCCGATATACAGTTATTAGCTGGTGTTGCGCACGTGGGAAAAGGTGATTTCGATATGCGATGATGAGCCGTTGCAATTGCGAATCACGCGCTTCGCACTCTGTACACATGCATCTGCTTTGCTTTGCGCGTGTAATGAGCTATTGGGATTAATGGTTCTAATAAACCGTTTCAAGGCGGACAAATCTCGATTCATGAGAACTCAACTATGCAGAAGCTTATGAATATTGGTTGCGCTTGTATGCACATTACGATGAGAATGGACGGTTATGAAATGAAATCTGGACTATGCGCGTATTTCGGTAATATCTATAATATATTAGATACTATTATAAAAATCGTCTTATATTACTGACCTAAATTAATTTGAATTACGTTCGAGGTTACTAAAATAGGCTAGTTATATAAATTTCCTACATTCTTATAATGGGGCATTCCACATCAAATCATTGACTTTTGAAATCCTCTACCATCGATTTTGTTCGTAATTTTTTTATAGATGCTTTTCGGAGAAATAAATGTTCTAAATTTTTTGAGAATTTTTCAAAATTTTGGATTTTTAAAAAAAAATGACAAATTTCAAGTCCCCATAACGGTTGCTACTTATCGTACAGTAACAAATAAAGAATGACATGTTTATCTTAAAATGTACTTTTATATAAATGTAATGAAATTTTTGTTGCGAGTTGTTTACATACGTTTTTTACGTTTTAAGTACTACATTTAAGATTTTTGCCAATGGGATATTTACAATTTTTTTTACTAACTTAAAAAAAAACAGCTGAAAATTACGAACAATTTGGGGGGTCGCAAAAAATGGCAAGTAGTTTCGTTAATTTTTTACAGAATTTTTTATTATTTTTACAATTTAAAATTTAGCAAGAAGCTAACGATTTTAGCTCATTGAATTCACAATTCAGTAGATTCCTCTTTTGTGTGTATTTTAGATATTTATTAGTAATTCAAAACACATTAATATAATTAGCAATCTTTTAATTAATTATGCAAATCTTGTTAATTTTATTTGAAACGGCCTTTTGCTTTGTTTTAAATAAAATTGTGTTATTCGAGGGTTTAAGAATTATGCCAACACAGCCATATTTTTTAGTGAAGTTCTTGGATTTATATAGCATCGTAATATTATTTTTGCAACATCCAAAAATGATGATTTGAACGATAAAAATTCAGTAAATTAATTAAGTTTGTCGCATTGGCAAAATTCTTATATTTATTACTTAAAACCTAAAAAAATGTACTCAACCAAGCGCATAAAAATTTTCATGACACCTACATAAAAATAGATTTCAAGACGCACAATTCTATTTTTTATTTATTACTGCACGGCAAGTAGTATCTGACAATTTAAAAATGTTCAAAAAACTCTAAAATTTTGAAAAATTCTCACTGGGTATTGAGTGATTCTAAAAATTGACAACATTTATTTCACAGAGATATATCTTTTAAAAAATCATGAACAAAAACGATGGTGTTCGATTTCAAAAGTGGCTGAGTTGATGTAGAACGAATGGAAGAATTTGTAATTATAAAATTTTAATATTTACTAAGTTTTTATACGAAAACCGACGTTTGGAAATATTTGCTTAAACAAACTTTTAAAAAATTATGAAGTACATTCATAAACAATACATAATTTAAATAAAATTTTATTTTTGTACATTCAAATTAGCTGGTAAATACCTGACAACAACAAATTTCTTTATTAATTCTGACAAGTAGCAAAGTTTTATAAAAATTGCACGAAATTTTAATAAATTTGCTATATAAAAAATGTGTAAAAATAATAAAAATAAATGAGTCTATAAATGATTTATAAATTTATTGTAAAGTAAATATACATACATAAAGATTTTTTAAAACGTGTATAAAATTTATATAAAAGTGATGCCAAATTTGGAACTGTAAATTGAAACTTAACTCGGAGTATATTTTCAACATTCATTTTTTTACGTACTATTATTCCGTTTTACGCATACAGTGTGTGAAGAAATATATTAAGCATTAAAGTATAAGTTGCACCTACCTAAATGGATCACTTTTGGTACCAAACTTTTTGAGCTGTATTAATATTATAATGTGTTTTTTATAAATCTAAACTTCTTAATTAATTTTGTTTCAACTAGTTAAAGGTTCTCTGTGATTTTTTCACGATCTGAACGATTTTCATCTTGTTTAGGTACCATAATTAAATATAAAAAAAATATGCCAGATGTCACTGAAATTCTCAATATATAACAAGTGGAACGTAAAAATATACTTTCATTAGAACGAAATTCATTTGCTTTCATTCCGGTTGTCAGAATGTTTGAAATCGGATATTATTTCGAATAATTTTTGATAATTTCAAGTGGATTTGAAATTTAACTTCCTATCATGAATTTACGTTATGTGTGAATAGAATAATGGAAATGTAAGTAATACACGTTTCACTTCAAAAATAATTTACTGTGGTCTACACTTGTTTAATGGTATTTTGCAAACTAATTCTGTTTTCATACAGTTTTAGTGCCAACCGCGAATTTCCTGAAAACTTGCGTGAGGTAAACTGATTGTGAAAATTACGGCCCTGAAGTTCGTGGTATCTTCAGGCACTAAAGATATGCTAAACTAATAGTGCCATAAATGTGCAAAAATCGGACATATTGATAAAGGAGTCAATTACTAATATTACTATTTTTATTCATTTTGTAAAGAAAATATTTCGTATATTGAACATGAAGAATATTCATTATCTTTTTCTTTGTTATGCTATAACCAAGTTGTTGAAGTGTACTGATTTGTTTAATTAACTGAAAATGATCTTCTTATCGACGGGACTCAAAAAACGACTTATCTTCTTGTCGTTAAAAACATTTGTAAATTAACTATTTTATTTATACTTTCTTTCTTCTCTGCTCTTGTTCAGTGCTGATATAATTAAATGTTCGAATATAATTTGAATAAGGCCAACTGAGATCCAAAAATATTTAAAATATATATATGAGATGAAACTCGTATAACATTCTTAAAACACCAGGAATTTTTAATTTTGTCACTGGACAAATTTTCCTTAGAAAAATTCCCGTAATGCCTGGTTATAGCAAGGTATTTTCGTAAATGCACATTTTTATTGTAATATTCTTAAAAAACTCTCATACTTTTAAGGAAATATTTTGTTTTTGTTTGAAAAGTTAATACATTGAAATAATTATAGTACACATATGTTTTCTTATAGGTAATTCGATGCGCTAAAAATGAATATCATAGCGAAAATTGGCATAATACCATTTAAATGGTACAAACTTGTGAAAACCCCTAAATAAAAATTAAAATTATTCGGAATCTTCTCGTTTATTTTTAAAAATATTGAAAAATTCATAAAATGTTTTAAATAAAAGTTGTAGATCTTCTCAAAATATACATTTGTATTTTATGCACTTCATGTGTAGGTGAGACAGAAATTGATTAAAATGACAATTAATTGTATTAGTTTTATAGTTATTGTAGATTAACCTGCCAGTGTTGTTAATAATTTCAATTCTTTCTATGGTGACCTACGTGTTTCGATATGCTAAATTCGAACGTGTACATATTTTTTTATAGCGATGTCTAGAAGTGTTCCGGAATGTATTTAAAAAAGAAAATTCGGGTGCGGGTTGAAAAACAGACAAATCAAAACGCCGACAGTAAAAAACCGATAATCGAAAGGCCGACAGTCAAAAAATGATTGTCCTCCTGACGATATGTCTATTTTTTTATGCGTCGGGTTTTTGACTGTCGGTTTTTTGACTGTCGGCTTTATGACTGTCGGTTTTTTTATCTTTCGGCTTTTTGATTTGTCGGTTTTTCGACCCGCACCCGAAAATTCCATGGACTTTGCACCTAATGTAATAGTATATTATGTGACGAGGGCGTAATTAGCGATCTTCGATGAGAACGAAGTTTGAGCCCGAAGATTTCACTGAAGGGCGCAAAATCCGCTCTATACGCCCGGAATGTTAAAAATACTATTTAAGCCCACCGTGCAATTAATGAGAGTAGATTCTCGTTCTCATTTATAATCTAAATGTAATATCATTCATTAATACCCTACTTTATCTAGTAAATACATACGCATATAATATTAATTATAAAGTATTTTCTAAACTACGCGTTAATGAATCAGCCTGATTGCTGTATTCACAGTAGCATAAGAATAATTATTGTATGGTTACTTTAAAGTAGTCACATTAATTTGAGTGAAGAAATTATTATGAGAACAGTTGTAAATTCCAGCACCTGCAACATTATATGAGTTACCTGCTCGTATTGCAAAAAATCCTCAAGATTTAATAAACCTATATGCTCCTTGGTATAATATTTTTTCCATTGCTCATTGCTCATCAAGGCTTGAACTCCACTACTTTTAAACATTTCCTTTGTATTTTAATAATATTGAAACCAAGGTCCGAATATTGATTCTGCTAATTAAAAATTGCTTACTTAATAATACCATGTATTTTAGTGTCAACGTAATACCACATTAAGTTCATTAAACGACATTTTACATCAGTAAAGTAGATGAAATATGTGTCATGTGCGCATTATCATTTATTTATTGCTATAAACTACAAAACTATGCGCTATGCATTCTCGTAATAATGTATATGATGAGTATATGTATACTGGTATATGTAACTTAAATTTTGATTCTTACTTTCAAATAAATGTTGTAATTGTAATTTCTTAGATGTATGGTATATGCAGTAAAAATGTAACAAAAATGTTTTAATTATTTAATGTTATATAGAATTAGCAAGATCGACAGGTGTATAAAACTTTATGAAATCTAAAAATAATAGTATTAATATATAAATAACATTGAGTTATTACAATTTTTTCGTTTTTTCGACATTTCGAATAAATTATTTGAAGCGTTCTACAAATAAAAATAACTTCAATTTTCTAAATCTATGAATGTTTTCTATTTCTATTAATACAAGAATATTTAGTAACTTATTAGTAACATTAGTAATAATCCTACTAATTAATGCGAAATGCAGAAGGATTTCAGAATTTAATTAGTAAGTTAATTCATTAATCTCAATTTGTAGAAAACTTCATTAAATCAATTGTTTTCAAAAAAGTACTTTACGACTTACGATGTATAATTTGTAGTTGCTCCTTATTCCGCTAGGCGCGATTTTGATTATCAAAGTCCCGCGATTGGTAGAGAAATCGACGTCCATTTGATACATGTAAGAATTAGAGTCATTAAATAATATTTCTTTATGAATTTTTTATAACCAGTATTATTTATATTACCAAAAAAAGGTTATTTTGAAATTCAGTGCTGTTTAATATTTGCATTTTTCGCAAGTATATTTCAACTTACCACTTAGTATATTTCAGGTTTCCCCTTTATGACAACTGTCATTATTACAAATTAGCAGCAATGGTAGTTCCACACATCCTGTGACAATTTTAATGGGGGCAGCTGAATCCTCTTTAGTATACGTCTTTTGGAACTGTCGAATACTGTTCACGACTTGCTTAATCGTTTTCAGTTTCATCGGTCACCTGCCTGACAGTCACACTTTTGTTTTGTGTAATGTCGTATTCGAGTACAACGAAAAAGCACGTGAGAACTTTCCTCATTAAATTACATAATTAATTGTATGCATGGCGAATTGTTGTTATCTGACTCAGCATTAAATAAATTCGATTCGCAAAGGCTTGCTACATCATATATACAATAAACTTCCTCATTCACTTGGGCATTTAAAAGATTTCTCAGTTACGCATCTTGTCTTTCTTTGTACATTCTTATGCATTATATTTTAATTTTGAAAAAAACTGATCTACAAAATATGATGTGATAAAGTATCTACAAAATGTGAAAATATGTGTAAAATGTAAGAAATCATTTTAATTTAATTAATCAGAGTCGCATGATGTTTCAAAAGATTTCCTGAACTAATATAATTATTTTTATTAATGTAATTTGTCAAAAATTAACTTTAAATGCAGTATATTGTTGAAATATAAAGTGTTTAAGATTTTATTGACACAGGGAAACATTTTAGTTATTTAATCATAATCATTGCTATTATAATTATATTATTATTGAATAATATAAGTATATTATATTTTGCGGTTCACTCGTAGTAAATCACTTACTTCGCGGCGTTGTATCCTAATGTATTATTTTTATACTGAATTCGATTTTTCGAAGTTCAAACTAACAGACTAATCCATTTCCGTCAGAAATATTAAGATTTGTAATATGAAACTTAGGGTAAAAATAAAATCAGTTTGGGAAATACTCCTATATATTGGGTCCCACGTAAGACAACGAAAGTGAAAAATTACAAAAATAAATTGATTTGCGTGAATCGTGTTACTTGGGGCTTTTGAGGGTTACTGGATGCGATTCTAACACCAGGTAAGAATTAGAAATCATGTGTCCAATATATGCTAATTTATAGCCTTTAATTCGCGTTTTTAACCTTTTATTCGGGTGCACCTCAAAAACCAGGCAAATTACGAAACAGACACTTAAAAACTCCGACTTTCAACATTTAAAAAAACAGAGACTCAAAAACAGACATTAAAAATTATCAGGTTTTTGAGGTGCTCTCCTGGTTTTTTAATGTCTGTTTTTGAAATGTCTGGTTTTGAAATGTTTGAGGTGGATCCTTTTTTTTTAGTTTTTCATAAATATTAAAGCCGTTTTCACAAGTTTATAAATATGCGGGAATACACTATCGCAATGTCTCGTTAAAAAAAGTTGTTGTTTACCTTTAAACACGGGGTTTCAGCAGTTTTTCTAGTTCCTCTTAAAAATTCTAGCCAATCTAACAATTCTGTCTTGAAATCTGATACTGCAAGTAAAAATATATAAGAATGTACTGCTGTAGCGTATCCGTTCAAACACCTTTTTAATGTTATTATATTTGTAGAATCGAAGTTTGTAATACATCATATTTTGATAATACAAGTTAAAACTAGTGTTGGCGTGGTGCCTCGCTCGCTTCGCTCGCTCAGAAACTTCGACCCAGTGGAGAGTCGGCTATTCCTTAAGACTCGTTTGTTTACTAACAGCTTTCAATTATATTATAAAATTATATTGATATTTGGGGGTCCAATCATATTTAGGTCCAAGTGGCTTCGATAGATGTGTTACAACAATATAGTGTTTCTTATATGTATGAAAATTGAAAATGAGCATTTTCAAAACTTCGACCCCGACAACGGGCCAGCCGAAGTATTAATAAATAAAAGTTGCAAAGCACTTGCTTCATGCACTTGTATTCTAATAGACTATTCGATGCATATTACATGTTTACTGTGTTTTACTAATTACTGTCTGTATTATTATGATATTATATATACAATATATATACATATAATTCGTCAAAGATATCTTGAAAGTGTCGAAAAGATCTATGACGGATATCTTATAGATATCTATAAGACATCTTTTAGATATATCGAAATAGTTATTTTCGCATCAAGGGCGTAAAAGAACTTATGCGCCCGTAGGTGGTCACCGCGCCGAAGGGGCTGGCAAAGACTACCCCTGGGGGGTAGGAGGTCGAAACGTCGAAATTTGATGAAAAACAATAGGGTAATTTTTTTGCCGCGATGACCAAATTCAATACTTTTTCAGACAATAGTCATAAACATTTTAAAACAGTTTTCATGGCATTATCGTTGACTTTAGGAAGAAAATGCATACAACCTTTTTTGTAGAGAATTTAATCCTCTATCTTTTTTGTTTGAAACATTTTTAAATAAAATTTGTATTTTTCAAAATAAATGCAAAAAACTACAAAGAAACTTAATTGGGGCTAATTTTTTTTAGTAATGGACGGGTGGATCTGCCCCAAAATCTAATCAGATCTAAGTTATGCCAAGACGCGTATTTAAAAAAAAAATTTATGTCAATACGCTTATCCGTTCGCGAGTTATCGCGAGACAAAAAAAACGGGACGTACGGACGTACAGACGTACGTACGTACAAGATCACGGACACAAATTTTTTTATTGTTGATTTGGGTTCCGTAGGGTCTGAAACGTCGATATTTGATGAAAAACTATAGGGTAATTTTTTTGCCCGAAGTGACCAAATTCAATACTTCGTCCAGACTTAGTCTGGGTCGAAGTAATTGATTTTGCGATGACATATTTTCATCGTTTCGATTTATGTAAGTTACATTTTAATAAACATATTAAAAATGTTGATCAAATACAGAAAATGTCGTTGACTCTAATTTGCCGGACCGATGGTCTATTTATGCTTGTGAAAATAATTTGCGATTAGAAATATGAACAAGGTTATTATCGTTATAATTAATATTATTTTTCGTAATCTACTAATGTGAATTCCAAGACCATATACTGTATCGGGAGTCGCATATGGACTTTAATTAGAATCTATGATTTTTATGACAGCTTATACAAATTACATTATGCATTTTAATTTATTTATGAACTGTTGTGAAATTTATAGTACCGTAGATGGGATGAAAAAATATTATCAGATAAGGGACATATTTTATTGTATACTACATATAATACGCAGCTGTCTCGGTAAGTAATTGGATTTGAATTATGAACCGTTTTGTACTCTACTATATTTATGGGTCAATGTTTCCCGTCGCTTTCTTTTTTGTTTATTTTGTATACTGATAATTAATTTAAACAAACATAAATTAGTCTGCAAAAATTTTCTTTGTAAATTGTTACTTTTGTCTCACCTAAACAATAGGGCAATTATTCTGTCTAATATCTAATTAACATAAATTTATAATTGTAGAAAAATAATACTTAGCATAACAAAAGTATTACATAAATAAAATGAATTACCAGTGTGATATTACCGTAGTGCATTCGGGCTATTTTATGTCAAGTGCCCAAGATAAAAGCGAATGTTTTCCCATTTCTTGTTTACATTATTTATGGTTCTTTATAAATTTATACTATACTCTACTGCAATATATAGATTATTCGTTTCTACCATCTAACTTTTTGGTGATTTTCGGGTTTTATTAATATTGCCGTCTTTATTGCTCATAGGTCAAACGTTTCACATTGAAACGTAATATGTTCTTATAGATTCTCCTCTGATTTAAAGTAATTATACTCTTATTGGATATCAATTTTCTTACATTAGACTACTTTTAAAAAAAAATTTAGCAAATATTTTTGTTTTATTTCAGCAAAAATATTGAAATTACAGTATTTCAATTTTAATTACATTATAATAAAATAGAGTATTTTAATTTTCCGGTTTGTGGTTCTCAAAATTTAAGATTTTGAACAAATTTCGGCACTAAAATGCGTATTTACTTCGGTTTAGATGTAAAAAAATATTGCATATATATTTGGAACCTGTATTGAATGAGTTTATACAAGATACCAGAATTCTAAAAAATATCAAACGTCTTTTCAATATCTAAGAATAGTTCCCCTGCGTGTTTTTTATTATTGAACTTTCGAGTTACTAGATTTAATTATTCTAGTGTATCAACTATTTTTTCAACTATCTTATTCAAAATAGATTATAGGCTGATTGGTCTATAATTTTCGGCTAAGGATTTTTGTTTCGTATATGCAACAATCGTTTTAGCAGTATTTCAACATTTACGATAGCCTAATAGAAAGGGTTAACTAGTTTGGTAATGTATACGATAACTTTATTAGAAAGCTTCTTTTTTTTCATTACTACGCTATTTTTTATTTTTTTATTGCTTAATAAATTGGTCATTTTCCTGTGTTTCGTCAATTTAACTGAATCAGGTTTTAATGCAGCGGGCTTTAAAAAATGATCTGACCATCTTTAGGACGTGTTTTTAATGGCTAAGTGATCCTAATTAAGAGTGTTTATAAAATGTCTAATTTATTAGCTATATCATTAATCTTCTCTTCCTCAGCAAAAACATATCCTTTATTTGTCAGAATAGATGCAATATCAGGCTGTTTATCTTTTCGATTTTTAACTAAGTTCCATAAGTTATTATTATTTAGTTTGGCGTATTTAAGTTTAATATACCATTTGTTATTTCGCAATTCACTTATATTAACTCGGATTACTTTAATAAGTAAATCCATGCTGTACAGGTAACATTTTGATCTACTTTTTTTTTATATTTATGTCTGAATATATTTTTTGTTTTGATTAAACTAATAATTTTTTAATATATTAGAATTACATAGCGGGTGAAATTATTTAATTGGTTTAATTACTTTTAAACGCACGAGATAAACAGTTAGTTTCCCATAACTGAAAACTGAAAAGATGATTTCTTTTTACGAGAGAAAAGTAATAAAAGTATTTCTACAATTATTTTTATAACTAAAACGTAGTAATTTGTTATACCTAATTGTACATCCTATTAAACAAAGTATTTTCGAATATAATCAGAAGATAAAATAAATAACAATAGGCCTAATGTGGAGCCTTG
Source organism: Trichopria drosophilae (assembly GCA_030407085.1). Taxonomy (NCBI): domain Eukaryota; kingdom Metazoa; phylum Arthropoda; class Insecta; order Hymenoptera; family Diapriidae; genus Trichopria; species Trichopria drosophilae. The sequence continues at coordinate 96,210,101 of CM059584.1, forward strand.
TCGAACTCCAATATTTGCTGTAACCGGTAATATTCATTAACTCTTACAATTTGGGTTCTATGTTTTATGGGCAAAAATTAGGCCCAATTCAATATTTTGGCGTACATATTTTGATTTTGCTTGAAAAATCCTGTTCGAATTCAGTCTTACTGGCGGGACAACAGTATTTTATTGTGCTCTGAATAGATGCTCAAAAATACCTAGAATCGAATTTTTTACGCCTTTGACCTTCAATATCTCAAAAAATTGAGCCAATTGGCTATTTTGGCGGTTATATTTGGCTTCTAGAGTAAAAAAACTTTCCAGAATCGACTGTTACTTGTACAAATATTTTGTTGGGCTGTGTACATGAATCATGCATGGCAATGTCCACAACTTTTTTCCCCGGGGCGAGAGTAGCTAAAAATTATTTGGGCAGATCAATAGGAATTTCAAATGAAATGACCTAAGAACAATAACTTCGATACCGTACTGACTCAAACTGTAAAATCAAAAGGGGAAAATATTGTAAGACACGTTCATTAGATCATTGCTCTACATGTCTAAAATGTAGACAATTCCTCAATTTTGTAAATTTTGTTTAAGTTCAGACGCCATTTTGAAATCTAAATCGGCAAAAATCAAAATAAATCTATCGGGAATACGTTTCAGATAGGTTAGAAGTTTATAAAAAATGACATCATCGTGAAAATGGTCTATTACAAATAATTGTATCTGAAAAATTGATTTTTTCACAATATTTTAGGCAGCATTTTTTGAAAATTTGCTCAACGCGATTGGAAAGACCGATCTTACAACTAGTGACATATGCATTAACAATTTTTAAATGTATACAAAAAGATACTGTTGAAATCCGTGTATAAATTGTGCCTATTTGGACGTCAAAGGGTAATGCACCTGGCATAAAGCTAGTCTCATCGCAAACAAAAATGAAACACCTATTCATTTTGTTTTTCTAGATTTAGAAATAAATTGTAGAATATTTGTGCTGATGAATTTTGTTATTTATAAAGTAACAATATAAATAATTTACAAGTGTCTTCCCTAACTTTGATTAATAATTTAATTTAAATATACTTCTAGTTATTTTCAATTATTTTACCATTTCTAATAATTTTTTAATACCATTTAAAATTCATTGAAAATATTATTGTCCTAACACTATTGTTGCATTTATTTGATACGTCACAGTGAAAATGCAGTTTGTATTTTGAAAACTTAGAATCGAATTTGAATTCAGCAATCCAAAAATCTCCAATAATGAGTTTAACCCTATTGAATGATTTTGAAAATATCGTCAGTTATATTAGATCTGCTATTTTGAATTTTGGAAATCCAATTCATATTCGTATTCAACGACCCCAAAAACTGAGTTTTAAGCAAATGCAATGAATTTTTTTTTTTCATATTTTACCGGTATTCCGTTACCGCTATTCTGTTTTTTTGTGATATGACACCTTTTGTTGTATTTTTTATGCATCTCATTGGGCAATTTTTATTTGTAAAATTTTGATGACCTTTCGCCATTTTTTCCAAATCCGCCTTAGAACAGTCGATACGTTTGAAGTTCTTCTGGTAATTTACGTCAATAAGAATCTTTAAGTTTTAATGATTTAAAACTTAAAAAACTCTAAAAATAGTTAACCATTTTATTTTCAATAATGCCCTGGTACGTCATACTTGTGTACCACTTGCATTCTGAGAGAAAGAAAAATAAGAAACCGACTATCTGCAGTTAAAAAAATGGTATTAACAGATCTTGTTTGCGTCAAAACTAATTTCACTGCATTAAGTGATTTAATTTTTAAAGCGGACTACACGGTATTGCAATAATTGCAACGACAGTGTCCCAGTGACACCAGCGACTAATTATTTCCAGGAGTGTAGGTGTAACGCAGTCAAGAGCAACTGGTGCGTAAAGGTGCGCGGGCTTTTCCCGCAAATAAATAAAGAAAGAAGAAAAGAAAAAGGCTGCACTATCCCTGATCTAATATGACGTAATGCGTGTCGAATGGATAATTATGCCTGTATATTTATAATTTCTCACTTTTCGTGCGACCACTGTGTTTTCATTATGTTCAGAAATTCAAAACTGATTTAATTTCGACAATTTTCTTTAACAAATATTTAGTATAAAATTTTGCAATAAAATTGTCGTATTTAAGTTAATCATAAATATTTATGAAGATTTATGTATGAGAATATATTCAATTTCCGTTTAATCCAAGGATACTTTTATGACTTATTTATATGAACATAAAAATAATAAGTAATTTATACTTTTCTAGATGTTTCCATATAATTATAATTGATGAATTATGATATTAATATTTATGTCATTATAAATCTTTATGTATGAGATTATTGCACACATAAACGTATATTCCTTATTTATGTAAAATATAATTTTATTCAATTAATATAATTTAACATTTCATAATTGCAATAAATAATTAGTAAATTTTTCTTAACTTTGATATCAAGATTGGTTTTGTTGTTAGTACAAAATGTTGGTAAAAGGAATTACAATAGTGCCCTTGTAATTGCACCATGCTGAAAATGTGAAGGGTGTTTTGTTTCAAGGTGAACAATACCAGGGGTGAATTTACAAAGCGCTTTCATTGTACGGAATAAAGAACTGTCTGGAACCGGTTTTACTAATCGTGATTAGACACTTTATTTTTATTGCATAAAAATTAAATGTTTCCTGCATACTTCGTGATAGGTGTCTGTTTCTTTGTTCCTTTTAAATTAATGGGCTTTAATTGCCTACATATATTCTTCCTGTGCCTTTATTCACATTAGGTTGACGCATGATCAAATTATATTTGCAATATTTGATTTGTAAATTTACTTAACTACCTTCATTTAATTTATTTACATTCTTTAGTCGGTGGCAGAGCTAAAATTTATTTTTAAGGCTACGTTACGAAATATATCTGTTTTTAATTTTAAATAAAATTCTTAAAAAAGGATTCAGTTGGAATATGTAATTGGGCTAATTTTTTTATTTCGATGGTAATGGATATTAAAGAACATTTTAAGGGTCCAATTATTTTTTTCTATAATCCATTTCATTATTTATTACATTGATTTTATATTTTATTTTATATTTTATTTTTATTTAATTAGTTATTAATACTTTATTATTGTCCTTTTTTTCTAAGAGATGGAAAAATGATAAAGAATCATTTAAACAAAAAAATCTATATTTTATTGAATACACTCATTTTTTTCATTATATCTTGTGTTTAATTACGTACCGATAGTTCTTGGTATTTTTCGGTCATTTTTATTAAAATATGAATTCATTTTGTGAATCTCAGTTTACGTCGAGCGCATTAAAGGTTTTGGAACTGGTCTAATATTCTTTTTTTAAAGTATAGCCTGATTTTTTTCCGTAATTCCAGGAACATAATACAGATGTAGATTTTCTTGTTGTTTTTTCCTTACTTTTTTTCAGAAATTCTATTGTAGAAATAATGTATATAGAGCATTTATTTTAATAGAAAATCTTTCTAATTTTATAATTAATTGGATTGTTGGATAAAAAATTAAATTATCTTCCGGACCATGTATTGCTTTGATAGCAATCGATAGCAATAAAACCACTATTAACAATAAGTCTAAGACTTTACTACAAAAATGTCTAGGGCGTAAATTTACTCATTAAAAATAAATTCTTTACTCACACGTTATAATGAAAATGTCCGACAAATACAAAGAACTATCGGTACTTATTTAACCAAAACGGTCGAGAAAATAAGAAATAATGATAAACGTGTGTTTGTTATCTATGCTGACATCTTAATATTTTGTCGTTGTTCGTTTAAGCTAACCCAATCTCAGAATAATGTTTATGTAAAATACTACTTAAAATACTGAATTATAAATATGAAAGTGTTACATCCATCATAATGCATGCTGGTTCATGTAACGTTTTTGTCATTAAAATTCAAATAGGTAAAAGTTAATACAAATGTATGAATGTGTATAATCTATGATTCTTGGTACTCGAGGTGGTTGACTCAAACTCAGTTTTGAGTTCCAATGGAGCTATCAATGTAGTTCAGTCAGTACAGCAATATGCATAGTGCGAAAGCTTAATCAGAATTTTTAAATAAAGTTCAAAGTTACTGTGGATTATTTTATCCTTTCATAAACAGTTTTATATTTTGTCTTGTAATGAATAATTAATTTTGTTGAGTGAATTAGAAGAAGACAAATTGGTGAGTAATTTAACATTTACACTATTATCATTTAATGAATTATATTTTTATCAATATATACTTTCAATTACCTTTATAAAGTACACGTTTCCGCTTTTGAAGAGAAGTTTTTAGGGAAAGATCAAATTTATTAGTCATAAACGACACAAAAAAATAATTTGCCCACGAATTCAAAAGCAAAATATCTGTATAACTATTAAGCCAAGTTTTTTCTGTCGAAGAATTCATTTGAAAATACTAATTTCAATCTTTTTTGGTTTTCAAATTATAATAATTCCATATTCATTTTAGTGATTAAAACGAAGTGAAATATAATGGGTTAGGATTTTCAATTTATTCCCTGAAGTTTCATTTGATTGTGATTGTAATTTCCAATTCCTCAGGTTCGTGACTTCACTAATGCATTTATGCACTTCGAGAAACGGTATAGTAAATGTTACTATATTAACTATAGGACTAATGATTAAATACATCCTTTCTGAGGCAAGAAATTATTATGATGAATAGAAAAAGGACTATCTAAATAAGGAAATTAACTAAAATTACCACTGATTAAAGCCCTAATGTACACTGTTAGAAATGTTGGGAAAATGCTGATACTTTTACGTCATCGGAGTAACAAAACTTCTCTAAAATCTGTAACAAGCAGATAAATTATGCAACAGTATCAGAAAATTATTAAACTTGTAACATAAATATGAATATAAATCAGCGAGGGAAGGTGAAGATAGTTTGGTTTGTCGTCGCCAGGGGCAGAAGCGACGTTAGCATCAAAGTAGCGCTCCTGATTCCATAAAATCAGTAAGACGTTGATATGTCCAAATACAATGCTTTAATTTATGTGCCAGTGTTGGTTCAATAAGTTTGAAATGATTTGTATAATTTATGTAATTAACAACAAATCAACTTAAATAACTAAGAATTCATGTACAGAACTATATTAAACTTGTTGATAAATTATTTAATGAAACAAACAAATTTGTTTATTCACCTTACATATTCCTGTTACTGTAAATAACAATTACTAAATTTTGTTTCGAAAAATTATGAAACGGCAACCTTAAAAAACTTCCGTTACATGTTTCAGCAATTCCCAAAGATTTTTTTAAAAGTGCAGGTCTGTTCTCGAAGTCATAGTGAACATAGTAAAATTTGTTATACTTTTTCCCCCAGTGCACTTAAAAACGCAGTATACATACATTTTAATGTAGTCTTTTCGTTTACTTATTGTGTGAAGTTTTAATTTTAATATTTATTTATACAAATGAATTAATCATTTATTTACCAAGTAAACTACACAGTAACTGCATCGATTTACCTGATTTTATTGATGAAATTGTATTCATACTCTGTTGCATTCCACTTTAAGCGAAGATTTTCATAATTTTTTTTCTATGTGGTTAATTGCATTACTCTCTTAAAAAGTACGCTGCTTTGTCTTCATTGCATGCGTATCGTGTTAAATAATTGAAATCATACACGTCGATTTTGCCTTTCGTTTGTTTTATAACACATCGGAAGAGAAGAAATTTGCGCAATAATGAGAGTATTAATCATCAGTGAATCATAAGTCGGATGTAACACGGAATTTTGCGTTTACTTTAATTAGAATCGTCGAGCAATCGTGATCAAACACAATATTTACATCATTCATTTTATATCTTTTATTTTATTTTGGAAAGATTGTACTGTCAAAAGTTCTCTGTTACTTTCGTTTCTTAATTCAGCACATGCGGATTTAAGTATTTTCTCATTGGAATAAAATGTAATTTCACTTTATTAATGTACTGAAAGCTAATTAGTAACGCCATTGGAGTTGACTTCAGCCATAATGAATATTGATCAACACGTATGTGCACAGAACATTTACTTAGAGTAATTATTACATGTTAATGACTAGAAAATAAAACACAGGACGTGACTTTTTTCTTCACATTTTTAGAGATGGATTACATTCTTTAAAAAAAGTAGAAACGATTTTTTTTAATTTCGATCCATGTGATATGTTAGTGGAAACAATACAAACAAATTTTAGAAATATTTCAAAAAATACGAATTGTACAAGAGGATGTAAATAAATATTTTTTATCGCGTACAATAGTTCATATGTTATTTACATTTCAAATTCTCTGGTACATATATTTTCTGTGATAATTATACTCCCTGTACGACTGTAATTAATATATAATATAAATAATTAATATATAATAACAAAAATGAAAAGACAATGTGCGATTTATTTGAGTGGGGTGATTTTTATAAACGAAAATGGAGCGCTACACAAAGCTTTCGATGCAAATAGTTATTTTTAAATTTCTTTGTTCCATCTACTATTATTATTGTTACTTACGTGTATTTTCCGTTGCAAGGTAGTATAGTATGGGGCACAAAAGTTTTTTCAGTATGTTTTAATCATTCCACCCGCAATCTGTTTCTATCAACTCTTGATGAGGGTTTCTTGAATATTATTGATGTATTTCTTTGGAAAACAAGAATGAACTGAAAATAGTATATTATGATACGAGTCTAGTCAATCAGCGGAAGCACTGATCTGTATGAGTGCCGCATACGATAATACCTAGAAGCTGTTGCTTGACATGGTCAAACTTACAATTGATCAGTTTTTGGAGTCGATCGACACCAGATTAAGGGGAGGCCGATTAAGCATTTATTTAAAAAAATACAAATCGGAGAAAAAACGTTTACAACAAAAAGATAGAACATCAATTTCTCTCTAAAAAAGTTTATATGCATTTTCTACGTAAAATCAACGGAAATGCTGTGAAAGACGAATGAACATAAAAATAATTGACTTAGCGTGTTCCCAGCAAGTTCAAACATAAGAGTTTAAAAAGTAGTTTGAAATTTATTTTATTCGATATATAAGAATTTTATTATTTATGCTTCGACTGGCCTGCGGTCAGGGTTGAAGGTTAGAAAATAATTATTTTCAATTTTTAGACATTTTTAATACGAAGGGTATTATCAATAATAGTTAACACAGAATGATTTATGCATCCACACGTATTTACCTATTTCTTTACATAGATATTTCTAGAGATGATTCCCCACAAAGTGATTTTCACCCTCGCTTCGCTCGAGCGACAAACTTCACACTAGTTGAAGATCCATAATTAATCTCTTGTTGCATAATATACAATTAATTTTTGTGCACAATGGATTTTTTAGAAGCTTGAAAATACATTCAAAGTATCAAACTTATAGAACAGCTGCGATGTTACGTTTTTTTATTATTACGTAAAATTTTTGAAATTGTTTATTTCAAGATTTTTTTTACAAAATTTGGAGGTGGTTTGTCTAATGAATGTATAATATTTATTAGATTTATAAATTAAAAAAAAATGGTTTTATAGTATATTTCGTCCGCCATATAGAATTTACTCTTTTCAATATGGAAATGCTGTTAAAAACATCAGAATCAGCGACAATAAAATGTTTTGTCTTATTTATCGAATTTCAAGTTTTTCAATTTATCGTTGAATTGAAAATGAGGTTGAGTTGAAATCACTATCAAAACCCTGTACAACATGTTTATTTCACGTAGGTAAATAGTACAAACCGTATAATTGGGGGAGGCCGCATTCGGAATATTGCAAATAATTTTCGAAATAATTATTTAGGCATCAATTATTTCCGCCCGTTGGGTTACTCTACGTGAAGTAAAAAGAATATAAAACCATAATTAAGGGAATGCGTGGAAAGCGGCCTGATCTTTTTTTCAAAAAATGAGCTAAATTGCACGAGCACATTATGATGCTATTAATGCATTCATTGGGAAGTAATGAAGTATTTTTTAAGGCTAAAACAACCACTGTAATTAAAATAAATATTATTACTAAAAAAATATTAATATTACACGAAAAGAACGAAATGATTAGGAGAACCAACCGCGAATTGGTTAGTAGAACCAACGTAATCAATAATTGTACTTGGTTCTGTCTCCCATCTGAAGGTAGATGGAAGATATTAAAAAAAATTGTCTGCGTAATAAGTTCAGTTAGTGGGCCTAACCAATTATATTTTTGTCCTGATCTTGAAATTAATTAGCTGGCTTTTAATTGTATGTCATAATATTATAGTGCTGTCGATCTACGATACATCCACCTAATTAAATAGTTCGTACAACTAACTGGAAGCAATCTTCCTAACCAATTTCATGTCTTGATCTCAGTCCACTCAGACAGTCGGTTAGGAGAATAAATTTATTGGTCACCCCAACCAGTTCGTTCTTTTCGTGTTTTATTATAAGAAATATTGATATTGACAATGATGTAATGCAAGTTCAAACAGCAAATTTTATTTTGATCTCTATCCTAACTCCAAATCTTTCAATTGCTTTAAAATGTATATTGTTATACATATGCGAAAACTGTATTCGTGAAATTTTGTAGATGTTCTTCATTGATATCCACACTGATTACGAACATTGTTATTGTGAATGCTGTAAACTGTTTGTTTTAATTTTCTCGAAGACAACTTTTTTTACGTGGGCCGTTTTTCCGGGCACAGCTCCTCAATTATGTAATGTTATGTTTCTGTAAGTATAAATATGTTATACATTTTTATATACTTTCTCGTATAGAAAATGTGATTACCGTGCGCTGTAGCAAATATGTAAAGAAAGAAGAATTTAGTTGAAGAAAATCATGTTTTTCGTAAATGCATTGCAATACTATGCGAGAACGATTTATTCTTGAAATCATCTAAAAAATAGTTCATAATCCATAAACAATAGTCCATATACATGTAGACAGTGCCATTTAGTAGTTGTTTTATGAATTGACATTTTGAAAGTAAAATGTGTGCTTTGTTAATTTGAATTATCAGGTTTCCTTTCTCTTTTTCTCTATTATATTTAACTAAATAATCTAAACTCATATAAAACCACAATTTTCATTTTATTTCAAATTTTATAAAATCTTTATATTTTCGTTTCCAGTTTTCGTGAAAATATAAATGTTATCGTGATATTAATTTGGTTTTTAGCTGTTCGCAAATGTCCTTTTAAATGTTTAACTCCTGTGAGCATCCGCGCCTCTTCTAGTGGTACCTCGCGCTGTTAAAAAATATTTTATATCTTCAGTTTGATTTATTTAATTTATTCCTTCTTACTTTTTTCTCTTTATATTTTATAATTTTCAATTTAAATTTGAAATTTTCTAGAGCACTTAACTAAAGCCTCGTTATACTGAAAAAGGAATGTTTCTGACAAACTCATCATCATTTGCATAGTTTTTCGGTTGATATTAATCAATTATTTTCATCTGAAGATGGTGAATAGAAAATAAATCATTTTTAGGTCAGTTAGGTTGACCAAGAGGATCATGTGCATGCTGCAGCACTCGTTCTGCTTTTTTCTCTGATGCGTCTCTTAATAAAGTTGCGCACTTTCTGGCTGAAGTTTTGACGTTTTCTGGCGCAAACTTTCTCGCGCACGGAAGGAAAATCAAATCTGAGCGTTGGCGTACGTCATGACGGGGCAATTGTCGCGATAGTACGAAAGATAAAATTGAGGCTAAAAAGAAAAGGTCGATAGAGACCCGGAAGCTAAGGCTCGAGAGGCGGAGTCGAGGTCGCACCTCCAGATATCAATACAACGTATACGTAGCGTTACATATTGAGCTGTTCAGAATTTGCCTTCCGGTGATAGTTCGAGTTCTCGAGTTAATAGCTGTAATGGCCTGTATATTCCGGAACTTGATCGCAAAAATTTATTCCCAACCGTACTCAACTCAATTTTCGGATCCTGTTCTGACATCCTTATTATTTTGATTCTTGAACTTCCATATAAGGCCGTTTTAAGTTCGTACGTAACATCAATTTTTGAGAACATGTTCCGATATGATGAGGTGTTCTTGAAGATTTATTAATTTTGTCGATTAATTGTAAAAGACTTGATTAGTAATGGTACAGCAAACGTTAGGTATGGACTTATCACCTTTAAGGGCAAAACCAAGACTGATTTTGATGGCATTTTTGAAGAAGAAGAGACGTCATATTTTAATTCTGTTTTTTTTTTAAATATTAGCACAAGTCATCAAGTAAGTAATAAAACTTGTTTGAATAATTAAATAAAATGGCGATGCGGTGGCTGATGACAGAAAACCCCTCTTTTTTAAATCCTCCAAATTGGTTTATTTTCTCTCATAAGATCGTTATATTGCAATGTAGGAATGTACTGTACTAGCAAATGTAATTAGCCCATTAAAACCCAGAGATACACATGTTGATATACATCATTGGTAAGAACAGATCTTGGTAAATAAGAAATTACTATAGTGACAAATTTTGCTCGTGTCAAACGTCATGAAAAAACTTTGTACATTTGGAAATTAAAGGGTTAAAGATACGATCGAACAAGATTTTGAAGAAAAGCAAACTTTTGTGAACTACTGTACTTGCAATATTATGTGAAAGATGTTGCGACAGAATAGCAAATTTGATATTTAGAGATTTATCTTCATCTTTTGATTTAAAAAAAAAAATAAAACAAAATGGAGGAAGGGTATAAAGGACCACTGAGAGCAGATTTATAATTAACTACGTCAGTCATAAATAAAAATGAACATCAATAAGTTGAGTCAGAGCTCTGACCAGTAGACCTTGCATATATCTAACAGTTGGAAGGTAAAATACTGTTACATCCTAATATGCACTTAAATTTTGCAATATGGTCCAGTAAGTTTAATTGCACTTTATTTCAAGCCACTCCAACACATAACGTACGTAAAGCTACTATGTAGTTGTATTTGAGAACCGGTTTTTCTATGTGCGTTTCATTCAGATTCAATCCTATGCACATTTGAAATGCTTATCTTCTAGAAGTTTTTTTTATACAAAATTGGATTTGGTGAAACCGTTCACGAATAGATTCTATCTATAGGCACATTTAATTTCAATATTGTGCTGTCAAAATACATCAATTTTAGTAACTATAAATATTGGCTATTTTTTGTCGTCCTCGTGTGCTTTATCAGTCCTTGTTGTCATGTTCAGAGCTGTCATCGTTGTTGTTAAATTACTGTTATGATCTTAGGCAAGATTTCATGGCAAGAGATCAAAATTTGCTTAGAATTTCTTCTTTATCAAAATTGTCATTATCACTGGATTCGGCTAACGTAGTGCAATTCTTTACTATTCCACCTTTGTTTTATTTATTTTATTAATCACTGTCCAGAATGGTAAATAAAATAGTATTTTTCGATTTTAAAATGTGTATGTCAGATCGTACAGTACATGGAATATTATTTGTTTATGAAAAGGAAAATAAAAATAAATTCCTGTAAAGTACATTATAGCCAGTGTAGATAAATCATTTTTCGTTAAATTTACATATACATTTGTGTAAAAGCCAGTTGTTGGTTCAACTGATTTTTCCAGCATAGATAATGTTGTTTGAGGTTATACTGATAAAAGCTGTTGTCACTATTAACGGATGAAATCTGTAAATCTTACTGTGTTTGTTTTGTGTTTTCTTTTAGTTCAAAGGATTTTTTTCTTCGTGTATTGCCCGCGATTAGTCGAGTTACTATAAAAATCCTGGGAATTTTTAGTGTAACGCTTTTATTTTTATAATTTTTTATATTATTTATCAAAGACTTAAGAAATGAAAAGATATTTATAATATTTTGTATAATAGAGAATTTTAATTTTTACACCTTTTAAATTAATACAAGAATCAAATGTTATCAACACAGATATATTAGGATTATCAGATCTTATTTTCTGAGACATATCTCATGCCCAGAAAAACTGTCATTTTTTTACAGAATTGAAAGTTAAAAATGAATGTTTGTGTACATGAGGGAGACTTTTTGTGTGCAATATGTGTGGAAATATATTCTATATTATGTAAAATGTTGAATTATTTTTATTCTGAATAGTTTATCCTTGCAAACGTTTATTACCAATTTGGGAGTACACGGAAAAACGAGATTTGTCCATTTTTTTCGATTTTTAAATTCTTATTCCAATTTTAAAACTTTTGGATGGGGTTCATCACTATAGGTTTCATTTTGTATTATAAAAGTAAATGCTTATGAGGTAAGGCCATTAAAAAACTGCATCATATATAGAAAAAGGGTAATAATGTAATAAAAAATTACATTCTCTCGAAATTTCCAAATGGACCAAGCAATTTTGTATCGTAGGAATTCAGTATAAAAACTTATCATTCGAGCATTTCTTTACTTTTGACATAAGTGTAGATTTAAGCTACCGATCGAAGAATTACAAATTTACGTTTATAAGCGACAATGAAAAGATAACTACTGAACGCCAAAATATATACAGCAGAAAAAAAGGTTGGGCAAAATTCGATACGTGCAGTTTTTATTACTGCTGATTACGGTCGTGACATATGCTAACAAATGAGCTACGTTATATTTTGTCATAAATGTACAATAACTTTTGCGAGTAATGTAATATTTAGTTAAGCTCACTACTAAACATCTACATAAATTCTATTAATTTTGTCATTTTTGTGGTTTTATAATTGGTATCGGCACCGCAAAAAGTAATAAAATTTATGACAAATTAAATTTTCTTCATGTATAGCTCATAAGGTGGTTCTTTTCTAACTTTACTTATTTTTGTTTCATCTTGAAAGTAGCCTGTTAATGCTCTGATATTATGACTTACTTTTTTTATTGAGTCGTGAGCCTTTTCAGTCGAATCTAGAATATTCATGAGATACTGTGTAATACTGCTTGCAATTTATTAAAGACACTTTTCATTCACTCTTTATAGAGTCTAAATTGTGCCTACTAGTGAAGAATTGCATTCTTACTCTTAATGAGTGAAAATACACTCTTAAAAAGTATTTGCTCTCTTCCTAGAGTGGCTCAATGTTTAATACATAAAGAGTGTTTTTGCACTCAAAGGTATTTACAGGGCAAAAATGAGAAAACAGGAATATCAATTTTTTTACCATAAATTTTATAATTTGAATATTTAATGAAAAATGAAAGTTACAAGAATACAACAATTTTTCTGAAGATGTCCACATATTGAATAATTAAGACCTTCAAGTTCTTAAAATATACATACATATGTGCCCGTGAATGCATAAAGCACGAGTTTACAACGATTACAATGCGGCCTTCCAATTAGTTATATAGTGGAGTTAGCTAATTCTAAAAGTACAATAAATCGTTTCGCTACATTTTCGCCCAACTGATGACATAATCGATGTAGGTATAGCTGTAGGTAAATAAAAGTTACACGTACAAACAATTTTGTGCTCCACACAAACCAAGTTTATGTTCAACCAAAACTTCAAAGTTCATGCTCCAGACAAATCAAGTTTATGTTTAACCAAAACTTCAAAGCTCGTGCTCAATACAATACTGGTTTGTGCTCAACACAAACTTAGTTTGTGCTATACCTAAAATTTTTCTTAGAAACACACAGTTTGGGTTCCCAGTTTTACCATTGCGTATTTTGATGTATATAAATTATTAGATTTTATTTCCTGATCCAAAGAAAGTATATTTTTGATGATTTCCGGTGAAACGACAGTTTTTTCGGGTCTTACTCCTTTTACAATATTAATAATTATGTGCATTTCGATACAATAAAAATATTTTTAAGCGGGGATATAGTTTCGCACATTAATACCGAGATTGCATGGGCGTTAATGGGTTGATATATATATTCGATTGGTGTGTATGTATACTAAACCCGGACATGAGGCTGAGCCGTTCTCGCGCTCACGGAACTTTTCTAAACAGCAGTGCGCAAAAAATGATTTGTTCAATTTACACACTATTGCACGCCGTATATCCGATGCTTTATAATCGGGTGATTTCAATGCGCCAATCGCTAAGTGCTGCCTGGTGAAATTATGTTCACAATGCATTTATAATTTGCATTTAAGCGAATTAATTTCTACACTAAACACAGATGATTAACTTCGCTTAACGGCGCGAAAGATTACGGCATAAACAAATTGTGTACTGCCCTTACACAACATTTACTATATGATATTTCAAACGACTCAGGGTTACTGCATTTTTATAATCAGTAGCTATTTATAGACGAGTGAATAGTCAATGGTACGATATGTGTCTCGTAACCTTTCACAGACATTTCATTTTCGTGCTTTCATTTCTCGTTCTATGTTTTTTATTGATTTTTCCGGTAGTATAGTGGAAGTTAATTTTTGTAATTACTTGCTGCATTCATTGAATAAATATTTTTTACAAACGGTGGATTTTCTAATTCATACTTGCTGGAGGGTCATTTCACTTAATAAGTTGCATAAGAGTGTTAAGTGTAATTCATATGGTTAAAATAAAATTAATTAATCGTATTCAATAATATTAAATAAAATATACTAGCCGATGAGTGAACTCGAGTATAATTAAATTGAACTTTATGTTTATGAAATTCATTCTAAATCTTCCAAAAGTGTTGGGAATTTAAGTGAATAGGATTCTTTTTTGAATCAAATGCACTGTACTAAATATTTATAAATTACAAAACATTATATTGCAGTTGAAATAATTCCTTAATATATTGCTGAATATTTAATATACGTTTAATTATATGAATTGGTATTTGATGTAAAAATCGAACTCTATTTTTTCTCTCAACTTATAGGAGACTTTTAGTGGGTTTTACTGATTTCGAAACGATGTATGAAAATATAGATAAATTATTTAATCCAAGATTCACACAGTTTGGAGGACTCGTAAAACGAACTGTACACCCTTCAGTGAATATCATTTATATTTATAAGTATATATAAAGATGACATTTCTGCAATGCATACAAATACATTAAATGATTACATTAGTTTATGCAATTAAACCGAGATTGTCGCGGTATAAACCGTAGCATTGCGATCCAGCCAAACTTTAAAATTAATCGAATTAGCATATCGTACTTATGGGAAAGTATAGTGCAAATTAATGGCAGTTGCTATTAACAGTTAATTCTATACGCAGATATAAAAGTTATTATCATATAATATAAAATTTTTTTAACCGCAATACAAATGTTGCAAATGTTTATTTTACATTTAAAGATATTTTTAAAACCCATTATTTACAAAAATATATATTCATTAAATAAGTTAAAATGATTAAATATATAAATACATGATTTAAAGAAGGATAAACATAAAAGTATACAATTCTAATTCAGGACTTTCAGTTCTACACAAAATACAATTTCTTTTTTAATTTAGAGAAATCTGTATATTAATTAAATTGTTTTTTAAATAGACACTTGTTACTCACATTGTCAACAGAGGGACACTGAATCTATAATTACATTTGAGGACTTTTTGGAGGATTTTAAAATAAAAAACCTGCTGCAATAATGATGCAATAATCGGCTATGTAAGTGCAAGTAGAAATTTCCTTGATTCTTCCCCGATTATATGAGTTAGCCTTGGAAAATCTGTCTTGGAAAATCTAGGCCAGTCCAGGATTTCTCCTAGACGTTTACCCTGGTTTTTTTTCTGGAACAAACAATAAGGCCTTATCTTATATCAGCTGGCATGGAAGATCTAGACAGATTCAGGATTTCCAGTCATGGGGTTAAAAAAAAATGCATGACAATTCGACAATCTGGAAAATACCGGAAAGTATCTTTATGACGAAACAACAACGCTAGTATTACCTATGGTATTGTGTAGTGTTATATTGATGTCGAAAGATCGTCTCCGAAGGTTCTGGGTTCGATTCTGGTGTAGGCAATTTTATGCACGATGACTTAAACTTCAACACTACATTTACATCAATAAAGTTGTATAAAATTATACATATTGTTTTGATCTGCTCATCAGGAATAGAAAAAATTATTATTATTATTCAGATAAGACCCGAATTCAAATGAGGACCCTGGGTAGGGTTCCATGACAATTTCCAGGAAATAACGTGGAAAACTAGTCTGGGCTAGGTTAGTTTTGAATCATGGGACCTATCTATGCCAGACGTCCCCAATCACGCATCCATCCAAGCTAGATTTTCCTACAGTTTTTAGCTTTAGTCAGGGAAAACTACTCAGGTTCAAGCTTGTTTCGAGGCCAGTTTCTACTTGGGACTGTTTGAATCATTTTTCATCATTCACAAACTGCTATTAGTTCTGTTTTCGCGATGTTCAAGAGGACACGTAACGAACTAAAATTCATAAGTTACATGACAAAAGGACACAAATAAAAAAAAAACACACGACAAAAGGACACAGCGACCAAAAGTGACTGCGAGAAAAAGACAATTTTTGATATATGACAGTGGTAGTGACGAAAAACGTTATTTAATTTCCTCAACTGTAAATAATATAAAACAATTGATACGCACAACACACTGGTATCGCGACGGCACATTTAAAAGTGTGACTCTAAGATTTAGGTAATTGCATGCCGTTCACGGGTCAGTAAACAAAATTATACCTTTAGTTTACATATTTCCACCTAACAAGGTGAACAATACGGACAAAAATATGAGAAATTCCATAGAACTTTTAAGATTCCATTTTCAGAAAATTGCCATTTTTTGTGTCACCTTAATCAGCCTTATACATTTCTAGAGCCACAAGTTTTACTTTCAGTTTTCAATGAAAACATACCTAGTGAATTATTTTTGTTTCTAAATCGATTATGGGAAAATAGAAATGTTTTTACACATTCTCTATGGATAAAATGTCGTATGTAAGAATGAGAGAACCCAACATTCAGAATTAAAAGTTTAAACTTATGAAGGTAGTGCATGCTTAGTATACCGTTTTAAGGGGTTTGACTATCAGGTTCCTGATAATAGTTGCAAGAATAACTTAACACATATAACGTTATTACATAACCAAAAATAAGTTAATACTGTATTATAAACATGGATGGGAACTCCTATATCAGCCATGTAATTTTTGAGGGCGTAAATTCGGATTTTGCGCCTGGGAGGGCGGAAAGTACTAATTTGTCAACTTTTGCATATGTATTTCTTAAACACCGCTGATTATTCACCAAAGTGTTATTTTTTGCAAGGGCAGTACCGTGCTAAGGAAAAAAGTATGCAATCGCATAATTAATGAAATCGAGATAATTCATGAAAAACTCTCTATAAAAATGACTCTTGTACGTAAAAATATAATGCATGAAGAAAATACATTTTCTAACTATATCGAACATGCTGTATCAAATTATGCAACAAAAAGTAGGAATTTTAAACATTAGTTATTAGAAAATCAAATACAATGCTTTTTGTCTTTTAACATCGTCCGAGCGCTTATAAGCACTGCAACAATATGGTGCCATTTAGCATATTGAGAATGATATATTATACCTTGATAGAATGATACATATATTTATGTATATGCAATAAGAAACTTTAAATTTCGTTTCAAATCCTCAAACTTATTAAAAATTTTCTAAACATCTCTGTTATTGTATATCATGCGTCATTGATTAGAAACTTATAAATTTAATAACAGACAAAAATACAAATATTATACACCCTCATAGAGTTTGTGCCCTCTTTAGAACAGTAATTGAAACGTCTTACAGAATAATTAGTGCTTTTTCTAGAAAGACGAAACACTTCGTTTTCGGTCGATTAAAATGAGAAAACGTGGTGTCACACAAGTAAAATATGAGATTCAAGTAGCAGCAGCCGAGGGTTAGAAAGACCATGGACCATGTTAGTGTGCTTTTAAAAAATAATTATTTTCTGTTCGAGTGACCGCATGTTTAAAGCATTGCAGAGATATTCATACATAGAGGCACAAAACCTAAACCAAGTTCCATTTTCTTGTTCTTTTTATGAGGAACATTTTCCGCCATGGTAAATTAAAAATGGCTAAATGTAAAAAAAGTTATATTTTCCCAAAAATCTGGTACGCAAGTTCCTGGTTTCAGTACAACTAATATTCCACTAAATAGTATCTTAAAAAATGACAATATGTCGATTTCAAGTATTTCAGATAAAAGTTATTTTTTTTAACGGATTTTTATTTTTTTTAAGTACCCGTAAAAAATCTGTAATTTTAGTGTATTCCATTCTTTTTACGCGGTGATAATTTTTAATGACGCATTCACAAAAATTTGCTGATATTATACTAATTGTCTTCTTTCAGTAACATAATAATAAAAATCGATTGACCTACATGTCTACGATTTTCATACTTATAATTTTAAAACTTGTTTTAAAATGAGTTTTTGACACGTTTTGTTTACACTAAAATATGTTTTGTAGTGGGTGACTAGAAATGAATAAGAAGAACAAGTTCAGTAAAATTAAATTCCATAAAGTTTAATGGTCATCTGATAACACTTATTAAAGATACTTACTAAGCTAATGCTGGATTTTCTATACTTTGTTCTATTGTTTGATAAGGATTAATTTTTCACGGTTCGTTGTCTCGTAAAATAGAGCTTTATCTTGACGAAATTACAAAAAAGCTGACACGTACAACTTTCTGCAATAACAAGTATTACGTCAATTATTGGAAGCAATAAATTAAGTATTTCTTAATACGTTATCTATCTTTTATTTATACAACTTACGTTTTTTAAATTGTGTTTAATGCACTATTGTCAACTAGTTCATTGATTGCTTTTATTAATTTTGTTTATTTTTATTATCGGAGCATTTTAGGCGTTTTTATACACTCCGAATCGACACGTCAAGTATTTCTTCATCCGTCAATTACGAGTAATTAATTTCATTTTCGCCATTTATCGCTACCGAATCGTGTTATCGATTAAGAAGAAGTATATCGAAACTTCGGTGCATGCTCCGTATGAATTTTTAGAAAGTTATTTTATAAAAACAATCCTGCAATTTTGATTACCTCCCATGCTAGACACGAGGAATTTTGTACTCATTAATATCAGGTAAGAGAAAGTGGTAATGTGAGACACTTCTTTGTGTTTTCATAGCCATTTCTGCATTATGCGTAAGCAGATTATAAAAAGCCACATGTCATAACAGTGCTTTCCATTTCCAGCCTTCACGTGTAACATGTAAGTAACTATTATGTACAATATCTGCATTGATATAACCTTAATTGTGAAAAACAAATGATATTGACAAATAATTGCAAGAAATTCGTGCGAACAGAAATCCATGCAAATTTCGATTTCTGTGAATACAAGTCTATTTATTTTACGTTCATTCATTAACAAGTACATTGTATCAGCACAAGAAGAATTGCATCATTCGACATTGTTATTTAATTAGTTGTTTATGATATGTTTATGTATATATTGTTTATGAATAAATCCTACTTCCTCTAAAATGAATTATTTTTTATTTCTCGTTCACTGCCAACTTATACATATAAACCAAATCACATAAACCTCATGTTATTAGGAATCGAGAAATGTTCACATAAATGTTCATGTGTAAGAGAGGCAGCTGGAGTAGTATTAATCTCAAGTTTAGACAGTAATACTTAAAAATGGTTTAATTCTCATGTAAAGCAATATATTTTAAGAATTACCATTCCGGGTTCAACTCCTGCCGCATCGAATCTTTCCACTTTGGTCCTCTTTTTTCGAAAAATCTTAAAATAATCAAGATTTTCCATCTTTAACATAACAAAAATTGTAATTTTTAATTTTTGTCTAGTAAAATTTGCATTATTTCTGATCGAGCAGACTAGTTTGTGTGTCATCAGAAAAAATGTCCTAGAAAAATTAAAAGTATTAATAACCAACAACATCGTGATTTGCTCGTTGAAGCTGTCCATGAAATATTTAGTTATTATTTAACTATGAGCAGAAAAATGCATTTATGTAATATACCACTTACAATAATTATTGAAAATATTATAATGTGTATTGTAAATGTTAATAACGTACATTTATCTCCTGTAAATGTGGACAGTTTCGCATATCAACTTTTTATGCTATTATAAAAATGTAGGGAAGAGGGCTGGGTTGTGAACCGGGCTGAGTAGTGAACCATCAGCACTTTTTTCTCCCTAATTGACCGAAATCGCCATATGTCTGGGTAAGCTTTTATTTTATTATGAGCCAGTTTATGTGCTAAGAGAAAAGAATACAGTCAGATTGCTTGTGACAGTTGCAGACGTGGAATTGACAATTGATCGCGAAAAGTTTTCTGATTGTTTGTATAGTTCTATCCAAGTGGCTGAATTTATGCCGAAAAGGCAAATGTTATGGATATTTGGGGTGCGGGTCGAAAAACTGACAAATCAAAAAGCCGACAGGTCAAAAAAACCCACAGTCAAAAAACCGACAATCGAAAAGATGACAGTAAAAACACCGACATTTCCAAAAATGACTGTCCGCTTGTCGATGTGCCTAATTTTTACGTCGGCTTTTTGACTGTCGGTTTTTGACCCACACCCCATATTTGTTGAGTGTTTTGATTCTATTTTTCGATCCAATATTGGTTTATGTTGTATTAAGATTGTGAGTATTTTGTGTTTGTCGTTTCCAAAACCGCGTCATGGCTGGGTTGTGAACCACAGTAGTTCATGCCAGAGTTGCATCACAACTGTCAAATATCTTTCGATGCATTGAAATAAAGCGTTTTTATGTAATTTTACTCTATTTGTGTTATGTTCGTGTTTATTTATTTTCATTTTTAGCCATTCACGTCGATTGATAATCCAAAATAGAGTCATTGTGCTTTCGTACTTTACTTGTTTTGCCTATTAAACTGTTTTGCACTTTCTGTTTTCCATACAATTATCAGTGTTACACTTCGATTTTTCTGATTTTCAGCAGGATTTGACCGGTGGTTCACAACCCAACCACTTTTTGAAAACAACCAAAAATCACGTATTTCGAAAATTGGACGTGGAAATTTACCGAACGATCAAAACACAAATCTAACCAAATAAAAAAGCATTCTTTGATACTTTCATTCCATAAAAAGTTACAGGTCAAAAATAAAACAGAGTTCACAACTCAGCCCTCTGCACTTTTATTGTGCCCGTTTAAGAATACAAATTCTACTTAGAAATATGAAAAATACAAATTTTTTGTATTCCACCGTTCGTATTAGAAACTGTTTTCTTAAACATATATATAAGCTAATTCAAATGAAATTGGCTCAAACCCATTAAATAGTTAACGGCTTATTATTGGTTTAGTACATTTTTCCTAGAAGTTAATGATTTTGACAGCTCCGAGATAAGTGTAAATGACTTTAATCAAATTCGATTTAATTTCCGTTTATTGCGAATTAATTAAAGTCTACTAAATTTACTGATTGGCGCGTATACTATTAAAATGAATCGCTATAAAGTATTGAAATTTATTGATGCAATTTAGATCCAGATCTTTATTAATCAACTGTTGTAGAGGGATTAATGTATATTTTTTTAGCGTAGATTTGCAAACTTCAGATGTATATTGTCTGTAATTTAGAATACATTAGTAGATAACAATTACCTCTAGATTATTGATTCATGACAAAAACTAGAAGTGAAGTGCAAAAATTTGTAAAAAATTTGTTGATATTTTCATATGTTTCAACTTCAGTATCATATGTTTCTTTTATTCGATATTGCATAGTATAAGAATTGCACAGCTTTCCATATGTAATTATTATGTTTCGCAATTTCCGCTCCATGGGAACCGATCTTAATAACCAAATTCCATCTGGTAAATATTATGCAACATTTCTCTTTCTATGTCAATGCAAGTATCGTGAAATGAGAAGGAAAATCGATTAGAGTGGGAAGGAATTCGAGAGATTTCATTCATTGCTTAGCTTTTTCTAGCAGGTAGAATATATATAATATCGCATATAAAATAAATGTTAAGGTTCACAGTGGGCGCGGTCATAATTGTTGAAGATGTAAAAGGAAATTTGTTTTGTTACTCGTTTACAGTATTCACCTTCAGAATTTATTATTATAACTACTTAGATGCACCACACATGCTTGATATCAGATTGATGTATGGATTAGCAAAGAATTCCTTAAATCAGGTAATCTTCTGTGTTCACTCTATTGTAGTTCACCAGATCTTGAGATGGTTGGATATGAATTCATCAGTGTCGCTATTCTAACTATGAAAATTGTCTTTTTAACCCATTAACGCCTGCATAACACAAAATTGAACCACGATTTTGGGCTCTCAAATTTTAATCAAATCGCAGTTAGTTTTTTACGTCTCTACATTTTCTTGATGTTTTTGGGAGTGCTCTATACGATGTAACCATTAAAAAAAGGAAAAATATTATCTTGTACTGTTTTTTGACAAATTTTCGTAAAAAGTCGCGATTTTTATATGTTATTTTTAGTTTTTATCATAAGCACAAGTTCCTTTTTCATGATTGGAATCTAATCAGGTTTCTAATTGAGTGAACCTAGTTGCTCAGTATATCAATCATTTATCACACTATATTTACGAGGGCTTCTACTACTATAGAAGTTGTAAGATTTGGCTGATATCAGTAGTCTGGTTTCGCTGCCTTGAGAAGCAACGAGTTCTCAGAACATCACGCATATTTCAATCGTCTGAAGATGCAGTGAAAGATGTTCTTCAGAAACTTCCTGGCCCAAGGTATATCATAATAATTGAAATAAATATTCAGCTAATTTTTTTTGGTAATAACATAAACTTTGAATTTTAACTGTACGAATTTACGGGGACCTAAAGCCTTTGTCCCTTAATAAGTTATCTCATCCAACCGTAATCTGCATTTTTTCCATTTCACTGCTTTATAGTGTTATTTAAATTGTTTCACGCTATTAAAGCTGGTATTATAAATAAACACTTTGAAAATAATTATCCTTATTCTACATTAAATCTTTCTGGCATATGAAAGATGTGATGAATGACTATCATTTCCAAAATTACAGGTTGATTTCCGCCATATAATTCGTATGAAACTTAAGGATATTCGTCTAACGTACATTTTTGTAGGTGCAGGGTTCGCTCTTGTTGCATCCGTTATCAGTGTAATTGAGCGTGTACACGGAAAGCGAATAGCGATAAGAAAATTACGAAACAATTAGACAATTCGCGTTTCGACGCCACTCTTCATTGACAACTTGCGAATTTTCGTATAGATGACAGCAGATAAATATTTATAATGGGCAATTAAAATGAAATATGTCATCTACATTTTTATCATGTATATTTACATTTATGTTAGAACACGCTGTAAAAAATATTAATCTGGAACACTCACAGCATAGTCTATAGGCATGTATAAGAGGGCAAAGAAAATTCACTAGCAGTCAATGAAGAGCAACGATGTGTTTCGCATTTGAAATCGATGATCTTGCTTCCATGACATTATCCTGTGATGCTGTGAAGTAAACTACCCATATAGCACAGACGTTGCAAATATATAACGGTTATGTTGCTGGAATGTAAAAATGTCCGACTTCATAACCGTTATGTATCAGTAACGTATTTGGTATGTAACAAAACATTTTTTGCTGTCTGGGTAATGTGGTCGTATGTACTTGAAATCCGTAAAATTAAAAACATATATTTTAGTGATCATTCAAAATGGCGGATTTATCTGTGTGTCGTCACTGTTCGGGAAATGAATACGAATATCTTATTAAAAACGCAGTTTTATGAAAAACACGCAATAATAAATGTTATGCCAATATTTGGGCCTAATATATATTTTGAGATATCTAGGGTAAAAATCGTGCTTTTTTCTGTAATACTCATACTTTCTGTACTGGATTTGCAATGTACGGAATATTTTAAGTTACATTAGAAATCAAACACACAAAAAAATGCAAAATTTTACTCATGAAATGATACTATCTAAGGTACTTAATGGATAAACAATAGACTGCTAGTTATGGATTAGTGCATTATGTAATAAGTAATAAAGTAAAGTCTAAGTATTAGGTTAACAAAGTTATCTGACGATAATTAAACCAGCAGTAGAACTAATATTGATTGAATTAAGTAAATGCAGATTGATAAAGTCCAATAAATTGCAATCACAGCAAAATTCAAGCATATAAATTTTCATTCATTACTTGCATACTTCTATCTTTATCACCATCATGATGCTCCACTGTAAAACCCTCTTCCAAAACAACTAGACACTACTAATACCTTATCTTCGGATAACTGACTGAGAAAATAATAGTACATTATGATGCAAGTGCTGTAAATAACTGAACGAGTGCGAGATTCAAAGCAGATGTCGAAGGCGAGTGATTAGTCCGCGTAGATATTAGTCCGCGAAGTGTCTGAAGTAGCTTCGCGCACTTGCATCGATATGTCCTATTACAGGTTGCCTGCAAATTGCTTCACAGTGTTATCGACCATTTTCTGTACATATATCTGGGCGGAAAACGAGAACTTTCTGCACAGTATTTGAAAATAAGTTTTTTCTTAATTGATGTGCGAAAAGTAGGGTTTTATTCGTAAAAATCCACTGGCCCCTGAAATAATATCGTCGGTTATTCGCGCAAGGAAAAGTTACCGTCTTTTTCAAATAAAATCCTATAATTTTCGTGCATGCAGTCAATATATTGGATCAGTATTTCTTATGCTTCTAAAGTGGAAATTATTTAACCTTGGAATCTACTATTTAATTTTCCCCTTGCCGGGCCCCAACTAGATTACCCCAGACCCCACTAAATGCTCACATCGGAAAGAACATAAGCGGGGCTACTAATCGGTATATTATATTCTAAAAAGAACTTTGATTCAAGCGTTTATTTACGATGCAATAAATATATTTGTTAATTTATTTATGTGTTTCAAGTTCTTTAAATGGGAGAAATTCCATGCGAGTTTAGACTACACCCTGCATAATATTTCTTTCGCTATTAAAGCCATAATAGTACATTTCGTACCAAGGGCGTAAAATACAATTTCAGCTTAGCAAACCCTAACACGTAAGTCGCGAAATGATCATATTACGTATCCTAAATCGAAAAAGTATGATATAATTGACTTAATAACAGATAAAAACCAACATTATTCGAATTCCACATTATAATTTTATGCTGATTTTATATGGGGTCCAAAATCGACGAAAAAAATTGCTGTAACAATAAATGCTATAAAGTATCTCTTGCGTCTTAAAATATAAGAAAGAATCTATTTCCGTTTCACAAACTGTTGCTTTTCCAATCTATTCCAGCTCTTTCAAGATCATAAACAAATTTAGTGAAAGTTTTGATTTTGGTTGTTTCGGTTGATGTTTTGTCTAAATCACATTAGTCAACATATCAAAGTAATCCATCATCTAATAGACCTCATTGGTTATTTCGTCTCTTATGCCCAGTCATCTACAACATATCACCATTTGTTCTCATCATAAATTAAACCATTCTTACCAAACAATTAGTATTTTTTATTCTAGCAGGTCCCAAAATATACTTAAGGGACATGTGCGATTTTTTAAGTTAACTGCAGCAATGGAATGATTACATGGAACTGTTATATTTGCTATACATGTATATTTGAAAATATTCAAAGCCATGCTACAAACGACCCAAAACGACAATAGAATTGTGGTTTTACAGAGGCTGCATCTTAGGTCGTTATTCATTTTAGAATGCGATAACGTGGTTACTTCACCGTCGTCTGAGCGTTGCAGCTATATCGATTTTAATACCCCCACATAAAAAGAGATCCAGCTGACCAGATCGAATCTGACCCACATTTAAATTGATCGCGATCCGATCGATCACTGGGAGATCTCTTCCAATGCCTCTCCCCTGTCTCGTTGCCACCGACACATTGACATCAAGCTCCATGCACGGTCTGGATTAACACGTAAAATTTTACCTCGACATAAAACGCCATGCCACAATAGAGCTATATTTCATTTCAAAATACCGATCGAATTTCGAGATTTCGAGGTTGAATGTGCGCGCGCGCACACGGTGTCGTGTCGTGAGGAAATTCCTTTCCGAGATCGTCGTAAACGTAAATCCTAGGACGTTTCGACTTGAAAACCTCGGGTAATTTCGTCGTGATTATTTTCTATCCGAGATCTACGCAGATCGATCCTGAGCGATCGAGATCGACGACGACGTCGTCATCCCGTGAAATTTCCGTGCGAATCAACGCGTTGCTCGGAGCGGCCGCTGCCGGAAGCGACCGGAATATTGCGAAAGTGAGCTTGAGCGATAGTGCATCAGCTCCGCGTAATGCCTCGGGCCATTTTGTAACTCTCGAGCGTAACTCCGCACAATCGCGACCCGCTCCAAACGATTTTCCACCGGACGGGGGTCGCACGTATACGGAACGGATTGCCGATTTTTCGCCGATCGAATCACGCGTCTACCTTACCGATCGATCAGATCAAAAAAACCGACCCGATCAACTCGGGTCGGATCGAAAAGAATTTTTCAAATCCCGAGATGCCGATTTTCTGCGACGGAACGTGCATGTAGGTTGCCGTAACGAGATTACCGGGGCTCAGGCGTATCTGGTGAGTCGCTATTGCGTCATTTCGGTATGGAAATTTAGTACTAACCAGATAGCGCGAAGTGTCTCGAGACGTTTTCACGACGATGTAAAATTGTATTTTTTTTTTCGACGTTGCCTACCGCCGACGACGAAACAGATTGAAAGGTGAAGCGTATCAAGTTTCGTGTGAACACGGTTCTTGTATTATAATGGACAATAATACACCGAATGCATTGGTGGCTAGAAAATGCAAGGAATGCAAAGAATTTAGAACGATTCTAGATTAATAGGAACATTTCTTGCAATTGAAATTTTATAAATATTGTTCTAAGAAGTCAAGCATTGAATACAGAACATATTATTAGACTTGTATTCTGATACTTTTTAATATATTTTATTCAAATTTTATGTTTTTAGTCATTTTGGCTTTATTAAAAATAAATTGTTTTGAAAAGATATGGACAGGAGTACTCGAAAAAAATAAGTAGGTGCTCTTACTACATATATAAATAGTATGATTTGGAGCAACTATATCGTTTAGTTGAGTTTACTATTCAAATAGTCGATTTGGCTACCTAATTTGTCAAGGTCACTATTTATGTAGTAAAATTGGATGTGGGTCAAAAAACAACAAATCAAAAACCCGACACATAAAAATCAGGCATATCGACAAGCGGACAGTCATTTTTTGAAGTGTCGGTTTTTGGACCTGTCGGTATTTTGACCTGTCGTTTTTTTGACCTGTCGGTTTTTTGACCTGTCGTTTTTTTGACCTGTCGGTTTTTTGACCTGTCGATTTTTTTATTTATCGGGTTTTCGACCCGCACCCGCAAAAATAGCTAAAAACGATGTCAGTGCGTTTTATCCGACTACCGAGTTAGTAGTTCCAACTATTTCATTTTTTCGGTCTGCTCCACCTTATTTTACTGACAATCCTAACATCCCTTGCTTGAAACGATAGTACAGAAATGTCATGTTTCGCATGGTTTTGAATATGTATTTTTAAACGTCAACTGCAATAACACAAATATAAATATATATATATATATATAAGCTCCGCTAACAATGTCAGCTTTCGTAAATTACTTATTTTTACTTTTTTCAATTGTATTTTACATTTTAGCGAGAAAAAATAGTGTTCATTGAGTGTGATGAGTATATTCAGATACTATTACTTGTATCGAATACTAATATTATACGTGTATTACACTGTACAACACTGAGTTTGCCTTTGACAAGCAAAGTATCATTTCTGAAGTATTTTTTCGTACTGAAAACGATGGCGCTAGCAGAATTTTGCTATGACGTCACATTTAGGAGAAAAACGTGGTTAAATTAAACCTAATTCTTTAACCACATTTAAACTCATTTTTCTCCAAAGCGTGACGTGGTAGCAAAATTTCTCTAGCGCCATCGTTTTCAGCAGAAAAAAATACGTCGAAAAGGGTACTTCGTTTGTCAAAAATAAATTCTCTTCTGCTACAAAGTAAACCGAAATACGGCCAAAACCTCTATTTTTGATACATTTAATCTCATTTTTCTCCAAAATGTAAAGTGATCGCAAATTTCTGGTAGTACCATCGTTTTCAGTACGAAAAAATACGTCGGAAATGGTACTTCGCTTGACAAAGGCTGACAAAAGTATAATTTTGTGTTAGTTAAATGTGTTATTATTTAATATTTTATACTAAATGAGACATTAACAATTAATTTTTTGTTTGTTCAGAATTTCATATTTTATGAACGTTCCATTATTTGTATTTTTAGCTAAAAGATGCAGACACTTTAGAAGCATTACTATATTACGTGTAATTATCGATATAATTTAATAAACTTATAATTATTTCTAATTATTACTAATAAACAGAGAAAAAAAGCTCATATTTTTATGAATCTAATTCGTTAGTGTAGATATTTCAGAATAAGCTATTACTGATAAAGCTTGAAATTAATGACAGAATACAGATTATCGATGCCGTATTAAATTAAAAAAAATGCAAAATGGTGAATTCAATATCGTGCATTTAGTGTGGGAAATGGGAGCAAATTTTCTCAAAAATACTTTTTGCACGCTGAATGCAAATCTGGTTCACATTATTCAAAAGAATATCATAGGTATAGAAAATTCAAAATAATAATTAAAAATCCTCGCAAAGATAATTACTTGAGGGTTCAGTACGTCGTTGAATATGAATATAGTATTTAGATTTTCAAAATTCAAAATATCGGGCGTCGGTCTAAAAACCGACAGGCAAAAACCGGACACGTCTAAAGGCCGACAGTAGAAAAACCGAATTTTCATAACACTGACAGTCAAATAACCGACACTTCGAAGAACCGATAGTCAATATAACGACATTCCAAAAACCGACAGGTAAAAAGCCAATAGTAGAAAAACCGAATTGTCATAATACCGGTAGTAAAAAACCGATAGATGAAAAGCTGACACCGTCATTCAAATAACGGACACTTCGAAGCGACTGCCAAAAAGCCGGCAGTTAAAAAGCCGATACTTCAGAAAATGTCTGCCCGCTTGTCAGTGTGTCTATCTTTTTTCTGTGTTGGCTTTTTGACAGTCCATTCTTCGCAGTGTCGGTTATTGACTGTCGGTATTATGACAATTTGGTTTTTCTACTGTCGCCTTTTTACGTGTCGGTTTTTTTGCCTGTCGGCTTTTTAAATTTTGACAAATATACCATTAGAACAGTTAAAAGAAAGTATTGTTAGAAAATACAACTTCATGAGAAGAACTATGGAAATTCCACTGGATAAGCTATTCTTACCGTGTCTTTTCTGTAAAATAATACTATTTTTCAGATCAATGGTCGGTATTATAAACACAATTTTGGAATACCCATGAGTATGGAATACCCATCTCCCTGACATTTGAAAATTTTGTCATGGATGACATTCAAACAGATTTATATAATAAAATTGTTGTTTCATTTTCTTTTTTATTATAGGTATGTGGATGACATTGTCACCAGCATCCCTAGAGGAATATTAAATGATATTTTAGATGTTTTTAATAATTACCATTCTAGGCTGAAATTTACTTACAAATCTGAAAACGGCAAAAAAAAATGTTTAGGATTATTAATAATAAGAAACAATGATTCATCACAGTTCGATAGATTCGGTAAAGCAACATTCCAACAAATTTTTTAATTTTATTTGACTCCCTCCAACATCCTACAACTTAGTTGACGGGTCCATAAAAAATGTTCAGCCTCAACTTCATAAACAAAATAAGAACAAAATTAAAAAATTATTACAAGGCACCATTTTCCTACTAATTTAAATTAAGATCGTATTAATAAACTCTTTTATTCCCCTACGATTACATTACAACACATTAAAAATAAATTATATCAACTGTCTTTACAAGTTCTTAAAATATAAACTGAAAGAATGGGACATTCTAACTGGACATTATATCTGATACTACATTTCCACACAAATCTGCAATTAAGATCAAATTAAAAAGATGGATAGAAACAATTCAGTTTATTGCATTTTTTGCACAAAAGACACAATAGAGTACAGTAATCATTGAGTATAGATTACAGTTCAAGCATAATTTTGATTGGAACGATGTTAAAATCTTGAATACAGAAGCAACTTTTGTTTAATAGAAAATTATCTGAAATGTTTTACATAAAGTTACAATCCAATCCGCAGAATAAAATTGTAGACAATCGAAATTTAATCTTGGTGTGCCGAGATCTCTTGTTAAACTTGAAATTATCTTATCCCTCATCACTACTTCCACCGCGAGTATAAATAGGGTGATGCATTCCACCAAAAGTCACTAATGATTTTCATCGTCAGTCAAACTTTCTGAAGAGGGATCTAAGGGATTGGAAACTTTGATGTTAACATCTAAAAAATCTGAATTTTTCTCTTAACTGCGGAAAACATATCTTAACTCTTGAAAAGAAACTTTTATTGATATATAGCCACACCCACCCGTACTATTTAATTTATTTGCAATTTTTTATCCGCCTTATTGGAACAGCTATTTTGAATTTTAAAAATACACCGTTATAATTTTTAATTATTGTCTATTACGTGAATTTTCACTAACAGATTAAAAAGTTATTAATGATTAATTTAATATTTTGCAGATATATTTTCAGCCGGGTTTAGTTAAATCAACAGATTTTTTTATAGAATTATCAGATTTTTCGGAGTGTAACGAGAAATTTATGAATTGCTAAGAGACAGATCTAGTTTAGCAGTACTACTTTAACACTTTCCGCAGATAAAGGCACGCTTAGTCACTAAAGAGTTGGGCTTCCTAAAAATTGCTATTATTCGTAATACGGCGATGATATTATCATAAACTAAATGAATAATCAATCGGATAAAAAGGCCGGTTGTGTAAGCCTTTCATGCCGCGAGACACGGCGTTATATATTTTTCATTCAGCGGAATGGTAAAAGGCACGAGATCTAGACAATTGACCCACCGTAACGCAAGTACATTACGCACATAAGGAATTTATTATTAATCGCGATCCGCGAGAATTCGCCTTCTTATGTACATGCAATACAAAAGTCTCATTAGAAGGAAATGCGACTCCCAGTGGTGTGAATGCAAAATTTTTTGCCAAACCTTTATTGCGAATCACATTTCAGAAACACTCGACTTAAAAATCATATTAATTGTTGTGAATCATTTCAGATCTTTTAGCAACATTTCCTATTATGGATTTTGCGGCCATAAATCTCACTAACCGTTGCTATTTTTCCCATTTTCTCACGTTACTTACTTTTGTACTCTTTTAAAAGTTGACACGTTTAAAACATTCATAACGTTTATCGAGATTTCACGTCTTTACCTAGTAATTACGTGTTGCACATTTGCTGTACTTTTACGACATTCTACTTTTTTAGTTTCATTCTTATAAATGCTCTCGTTTTTGACACTTGTCTATATTACCATTTGAACATGCATGTTTTCTTTTGCCTTTTTTCAGAATTGTAACGGCGAAATATGATCAGATAAAAGTTACTTCAGTATTGTGAATTTCACTTTCAATAAGTACAAATTTGACAACTCACTCTTATGTGCAATTAGACTTAATAACATCCTGAATATTATCCGTTAATAATAAATTTTAAATAAGAAACGTCTCCATTAATGTTAACCGTTGTTAATTAAAGTTTTATAGAAATTGCTGTATTTTTTCGTGTATGTTCTAAACTTTACACAATTTTTATACTGTTTTACGTACGTTTATTTGATGTTTCTTTTTCTCTAATTTGGTTCATTGTCCATCAGGATTTTAAATTAAGAAAAATTAAAGTTGTGAGCCGTTGTTAACACATATGTAGTTCTTCGACGAGACAGTCACACTAGTCGAACATCGATATTTTGCCCACGTTGCATACGATATTTTTTAATCCTTTTTTGCCTGAAATCAGAAATGCAGGTACATCAACTCCAGCACAGTTTCTGGAGTGAAAATAATTTTTTTTAATTTTCGAAATATACCTTTCCTACTGTTTTCAAGTGTGCTCTATCGATTCCCGCCGAGAAAATGACGAAATAATGATTATTTATGCAACAATTTTGCAAAATAAAATAAAAAATCCATGATTCTTAGGTCATTTTTTTTCATTTTTTCCGATTTTCTCCCCAAAAACCAGGCACAATCAATGAAACGCATACGTAAAAAGTGATCCCGATTGTTGAAGATAAATAATATACTGGTAGAATATTTTTTAGAAGCAATGGCTGATTCAAAGTGGCCGCGGAACGAAACAAATTTATTCAAAATTATTAATTCCTTGAAATAGAGATCTTGGAAACTCTTTTTGAGTTTTATAATGATGATATAAATATTGACTGGTTATGCACGAACGTGTATAATATTCGTAATTATCGAACACATATTTTCAACTTTGAAACAGATTCATGCAATACCGTTGCATATGAGCGATGCGATTTACATACGGCGGCCATTACGGATCCGCCATTTTGAATTTATCAACTCAAAATTATTATAATCTTCGTACATAACCAATCAATATTTACGTCATCCAAAAATAAGAGTATGATTATCTGGGACATGTAACCCTTTTATCCCTTTCACAATGTTCATGCATTTTTTCGTCTTGTTTATATTTTCTCTTATGGACTGAAACGTTATGTTTTTAAGCATTTTACTAATATTAGGTAATGAACTGCCTACAAATGAAACAATTGGTCTCATTGGATGTCCAGGTTTATGAATTTTGGGTAATGCATCTAACCTAGAAATTGTTCCATTATTGCAAGTTAAATATTTCAAAATGTTAATTCTCCGTTATTTAAAAAAGAACGGAAAGTTTATGTTTAAGTATATTCATTTCTTGATTGCTCACTATAGTTTATTGTATATCGACGCCGAGAGCTGCTTCACCGATATTTTTTTTTGTCACCACTTTATATAAAGAACTGCGCCTTCGTAATGCCGGTGAAGTAAGTAGCGGGTACGAAAAAGTGAAAAACTGGAAGCGGGCGCGAAAAAATGAAAACCGCCCGGTGAACCGGGCCAGAAAATGCGAAAGCGCCCGCCGGATATATGTGCTGAATGCATATCATGTCGCATACTTTACAGGCACGCAAATGTGCTGTTTTTGTGCAGGTGTGAGAAAATAGTACATTACGTATCCAGGGCGCGAAATCGGGCACTTTCCGCCACCTTTTCCGGGCGGAAAGATGGACTTTTCGTGCTGGTGTGACAACAAATATTTTTCAAAATTATTTGAAAATAGTTCTTTTGATATGATCTGATGGTTCAAACGTTATCTTTTTAAGTTGTTATGTTGGTTTCCACAGTTTAAACCTGCATTTATGCATAAACCTGTAAATCTGCCACACAAGCATTGAAAACATCAAGTATGGTATTCTTTGAATAATAGAACAATTTTTATATAAATATATTTGTATTTATGTGAATGTTACTCAACAATTCTTCGGTGTGTTCAAATGAGGACATATTGATGTCCGTGTTAAAAAGAAGGTATAGTTACTCTTGTTTTTTGTACTTGTATCAAGACGTATAAATTCTTACTTATTTAAAGACGGAAAGCAAGACTTTAGCGATTGTTGCCGTATGTTTATTTAAGTACTTCTTATCGAGTAATTTAACAAGTAATGTAAGTATTTATTAAAACGACCTGTAATTTAATATATTCTTGGTGTGATTAAGTGTGTAGTATATCTTATTAACCCATTAAGTCCTGAATGGAAATTTTTAAAATATAGTTTTCATCGGTTGTATTTTATGAAAAAAGGGTTCTAAAAAAGTCTAGACAGGCATAACTGGCGTAAAATTAAGTGAACTTTCAGAATTTTTTTGTTAAATTTTTCAAAAATTCAATTGTGAAAAAATGTATGTGATTATTTCCAAAAAATATATTTCCTAATTGTTTTTTGTTTATATTGTTTTTTCACGTTGAAATATCATATAATATCTGCATATTATCATTTGATAATAAAGGATAAAGTATCCTAAATAGCTGCTATAACATGAAAACACCGGTGAAGGGTTCAGGATTTTTTTTAATTGAAAACGATAGATTTTCGAAAAAATGTTCTTCGAATTGCTCAAAGAATACCCTGACATTTTTTCGAATTTTGTTCCAAGTCATATACAATTTTTCAAAAACTCCAACAAAATTTCAGTGCATTTTTGCATCAATTCTAAGAATTTGTTGTTGCACAACATTTTTTCGAAAGTCTATCATTTTCAAATAAAATTGCCTAGAAACAATTCTGGGAAAAATCGTTTCAAAGTTCAGGAATTTTTTATTTTTTCCTTCGGAAAAAAGTTTTTAGGATTGCTTATAGACTACGCTGACATGATTTCAAATTTTGTTTGAAGTCTTTCAAAATTCTGGGATTTTGAAAAGTGAACAGTGTTCAAAACATTCCGTTAAAATTTCAGCATATTCTTCGATAAATTCTAACAATTTTTTGTTCAGCAGTATTTTTTTCGAAAATGTATCAATTGCAAATAAAAAATGTCCGTTCAACCAGTCAACCGTTCGATGATTTTTTTGTGTTTTAGCCATCATTTTGGATATTGTGACCTTTATCATCAAAAAGTTAATATGCACGTTTTAAGGTCCCAGTCTCCAGGACACGATTTTGAAATTATTTCAATGTGAAAAAATGATATTAAGAAAAAAACAATTTGAAAAAAGTTTTCTTGAAAATAATCGTATATATTTCTAAATGGTTGAATCTTTTGAAAAATTTAACAAAAGATTCTGAATGTTCCGTACATTTTACGTCAGATATGCCTGCGTGGACATTTTTTCGAACCTTCTTTTACACAAAGTACAACAGTTGAAAACTATAGTGAAAAAATAACCGTTCTGGGTTAAATATCTAATCAAACGAATAAATGATTTATTTGTTTACTCTCTAAATTCCTTGGAGTGGAAAATTGAGCCACTCTGTCATTAATAGTGAAAATGTCACTCTTTGAAGAATGACATATCACGCTCAATAGAGTGAAAATGTCACTCTTCGTGAAAGAGTGGCTCAATTTTCACTCCAAGGAATGTAGAGAGTATGTTTAAGTCATTTAAATGATATGAACGAGTATGTTAAATATCGAAGTACCGCATATTTTGGCTTTGTCGACTCATTTTCTTAGCGCCGCCAAGGCAACACTAAAACAAGGGAAAATTATTTTCAATCAATTACGCAATAAGATGCGTATTCGGATGTATTAAAAAACAAAGATTTATTTATATTTTTTCAATATTCAATATTCCACTGACCTGAATCAATGTTTATTAAACCATACGATTTTTTATCCAGTTCTTACATTTTTAGCTGAACTTTTCTTTTCTATACTCAAACTTGTCTTTCAAGTATTTGTCAATACATGTATAACATTACTGAAAACCATAAAAATCACTTAGAAAATATGCAAGTCGTTCAGGTACTGCCGTTAAATAGGTCTTTTTTAAATCTGTCAAATGTTGCAACATGAAGAGTTTCATTCTTTACGAAAATAAAAGGGTATATTCTGGAGTTTCAGTTATCATTGTTCGCAAATTTCAACAAGTTATTTTTCAATCTAAAACTATTTCAAAAATATAAGTAAACTGGACGAGTGTAAACAACGTCATAAAACATAAAAACTGTTGTAAAAAATAAAACACGTAATGAAACATAAAAAGAAACATAAAATAGCATGAAATGTGTAATAAAATGGTGTCAAAAGCATAAAAAAGTGGAAAAGCATTGTACGGCGTAATCAAAATGTTATGAAATAGATAAAAATTGCATTAAAGAATAAAAGTTAAAGTTGAAAAAATTTTCGACATGCCGTTCGTTCCATAGGCGTTGCGGTCGGGTTACGAGAAAAAGTAGAAGATACGGGTTAGATTTTTTCGCAATGTCGAAAAAGTTCCCGGACGTATTGCGAATTACGTGCAGGGTATAAGTAGGTACACAATATTATATATAGGCTTCCTGTGCAGTTATACTATGGCCAAGGCCAGTCGGCCTTAGAAACAGTTCAGGCCGATCGGGTATATACGCGGACGTGAAAAGGAATGAAAGTAAAAGTATACACGGGAAAATCGAGTTGTGCGCGAGTGCTTCAAACTTGTAAATGTATAAATACATACATGCCCCACTGATTTACTGTTAAACGATCGCTGGACTATTTTAACCATATCCTACCGTATGTTGGATACGTTAAAATGTACGTAATCTTCCCTCCTGCACTTACCTGATCGTATTATCATAGTCGTAATCTATCCATCCAAGAACACTTTAAAATATTCTATGATCGTTGAACTTTGAAATCAATCGACGTCTATCATCAAATAATGTTTAATACGTAATAGTTTTCAACTTATTTTGTTCAAAATCGAATGCTACTTTTACTCTGCCATTCACAACTTGAAAACCAAGAATTCCTATCGATACCAAATTTGCGTTTAAACACATCAATTACAGCGATGGTATAATTTGTCAACACGAAACACCTCGCTGTTAAATCAGGTTATTGCATGTTTTAGTTATATGTCCAAAGTTGTAGCTCCACCTTTTCATCATCTGTATCAAAAAATATTTTCTTACGTTTCAACTAATCTGCCGCCTTACATTTGCTACTGAAATGTTCATTAATAAATGCGTAATTTTAAGAGTCATGAATAGTTTATCAATTTATTTACGAATGTTTCATTAGAAAACTACAGACAAATTTGGTAATATTGATCAGACATTTTTTCTATAACCTCCTACAAATCACTAATTCTAAATGATCATTACATTCATAACAACAATTAACTCATTGATTTACTTTATTGGGATATCGCATTCTGGTGTGATGCTGTTCCTGATAATAGTCCAACAAATTTTTAGTGCCAACTGTTTAAATCGACCGTTAATGACAAAAATGTTATTTAACGATATAATAATGATATTTTAAAAGGAAAGAACAAAAAAATGATGATTTTTTATGAGTCCATTGAAGAAACTGGGAAAATTTAACAAATTTTCAAGTACTCAATTAAGTAGGCCCACAACTCCATTTCATTAGTTGCGAACTCAAGTAGCCAAAAGAAAAAAAATGATATTGTTACTGCATGATGAAATTAAGCGGTTTCATTAAATTAAAAAGTTGTTTAAATATGACGACATATTCCAGTAAATTTAACTGGTAATTACCAACTTAAATAAATGTAATAAACATAACTAACTCAACGAATTTTTTTCTGTAAATATCTTTTGTAGTTTATGCCACATCATTTTTTAACTTTCATTTATAACGATAATACTATAACGAAAACGATAATAACATTTTAATTAGCGCTTTAACGCCCAAACGTGCAAAATTTGCACGTGGATTTTAGCATGGATTCCTTTACACAACATTTTTTTGTTTTAAATATATAAATCCATATCAGACTAGTTTTGAGGTCGTTCTTTCGAATGGCGCTGGACGAATTTTTGAAAAATGTTCCAAAGGCGTTTAACGTATTTTTTTAATGCACTGGAAAAACTCTGAAATACTAGTTCTGAGGTACAATATTTTTTAAAATGCAATTATCGGTACTATCATACCGGTTTTTGTCCACCTTCTGTCATCTCAGAAATGTGTTCACTATTTGTTCACCATTTTTTTACTAAATTTATATCCATATATTTTGATTTTTATGGATTTGGATTTTTAGGTGGTTCCGGAGCGCTAAATTTGTTCGAAAATGGAGAATTTTAGTTCCACGTATAACAAAGTATTTCACATATTCCGTTCTCCATATTGGATTCATCATTTTGGAGTTTGAAAAATTAGCTTTGTTATACCCCGGAATGTCCAAAAATAAATAAAATAGTAATTGCTAGATTTCAGTTACTTTTTATTCTGTAAAAAAACACGACATTGAACGCACTTATACTTGTCGTACATATAATCCGTTAGCTTAAAAATCTTCATCAATATCTAACGTTGTTACTACAAATGTCAATAAACTAGCATTAATGTTAAATAAATTATTTCATACGCATGAACTACATAGAAACCTATAATACCACAAAATTTGCCATTTTCGAAAAATTTGGTGTACCAGAGCTATTTAAAAATCCAAATCGACAAAAATCAGAAAATGTGAATGTATATTTTTTAAGTAAAACAATCGGGAACTCGTTTCCGATCGTATAGAAGGTAGTCAGAATCCGATATCCTAGAGAAAATAACATTCTAAAACAAATTGTAACTTAAAAATCATGTATTTTTAAAAGAAAGTATATTATACCTCCCTATTCGAAAAAATAACCTCTTCTGCAAGTTTGCTCATTGAAGGGTTCAATAGAAATTCTGAAATTGATGACCAGTAACAAGGGCTATTAGAACAAGATAAAGGACAGATCTAAAGAAATCTATCAGATTTTTGACCGCATGTAATATTATACTTCAGTTTAAGTGGTCTATGGTTTTACGTTCTCTATTAAAAAACTCTTGGTTCTTTAATATAGTGACAATTCAGGTTTCGATAAAACTGAAATTGTTGTTCGTAAAGAATCGATATGTCCATAAACCACTACATTATTAAAATGATTTCACAAAAGGAAAAGAATTTAAGGAACGAAATTCTGAAAATTAATTTTCTTATTAATTGCACAAAAATATCACCGTTTTTGAGTTTGGAATTATGTACCGTTTCCATGTTGTATCCATAATATCTTCAGACAGTAGAAATTTCTCATAATTTGAAAACTTCACACACAAAATTCTTGCAATAAGGTTAAAATCTTTCCAGAGTTTTGTCGAAACATAATGTACCAAAGATGGGTAGGAAAATTTGGAACAATTTTATTTACACCGTGATTTCCATTTTTATTTGTTTGAAAATTTCGATGAATTAAAGAAAATGGTGGAAATGTGTAAAAAAATTCGTCAAACTATATAATAGGAAATTCTTCAATTGCTAATGATTTTGACTCATTTTTCCAAGACACAAAACGTTTATATTAAAAGTTTAGGCGGGTAGGAAATAAATCAATATGCGGAAACCCGTAATATATATGTATTTTCTTGCGTATATTAATTATTTTGATATGGAGAAGTTTAACACTAATATTTTTATAGCATATTCAGTTCGGATTGAACCCACAGTTGCACTTGTTTACATGGAGAGAAAAGAGAGTATATCCTACTAAATATTTTTAGAAAAGAGGTGTAACTAAATTCGGGTTTAATACAATAAATTACTTTAATTAAAGTGTAAGCAAGTGAGTCATTTATAGTCAGTTTGATGTACTACAAAAACATCACCGAATTTTGTTTAAAGACTAATTTTTTTAACTTACTCTTGTCACGAGGAATTATACGAAGCAAAAGTCTTTCTATCTACGGTGTTAGTAAATACTGCATAGTATATAGACCATCGAAAATTATCGATTCTGTTTAGTAAATCTTACTCGGGTCTGAGTAGGAGCTACTATGATCTTCTCCCCATATGCTCTACCACGGAATTTTCGCAAAACATTCGGTTTACCGAAAATAAAATACATATAAACGCGCAAAGTGCTGAAAATAGATAACATTAAAAATGCCCTTCATTCTAATTTGAATAAAAATGTGTGTAAAAAAATTTCAATCAATTCGTTTGCATTCGTATTTTCAGATTACTCATTGGTCAGAAACAAGTAAAATCTTAATAAATATCGACGGATTCAAAGGGATTAAAGTGAAGTTTAGATTGGATGAAGTAATCCAGTCGCATAATTTCTCGGGTTTAATCCTTTTTGTCGGCACTTCAGTCTTTTTTAATGCGTTTTCATCTATTGGGGTCACAACAAAATTGAAGCTTTTTCTAAATATCATAAGCATGTGTAATCATAAGAAATTAACTCTTTAATTATTTTATGGAATTGTATTTTCTGATGAACATTTAGTAAGTAAGCACATTTTTTGTGTACATCAAGAATGTTCACACAACAAAATAATTATACAAGTAGAATGTGACAAACCTACGCTGTCGTTATTTTTCATCACAATAAAACAATGACACTGTTTATTTAGTCAAATATTAGATCAGTAAAAGCCACTTTTCGATTACTGTACGTTTACTAATATATTAGTATTTTGTTTAGTATTCGCTAGTGAAAAGTTGACTATTTCATATTAAGGAGGTTCTAAAGTGCTCCGCTGATAAGGTCATTCATACCGAAAATCGAAAATTGAAAATGTCTGAATAAATTATGCAGAATTCGGGCCCTGTAAGGGTAAATCTAATTATATATATAATTTCTATAAATAGTCAATTAACGATTGCCAAAGAAATTAATTATGAATTGAACGAGAACTGTTGGAAATAGGTGACTTTTATTTATATCCAATAACTCTCGGTCAATTCTTAATTATCTTCTTTGGTATTCTGCAAGAGTCTGTATAATTAAATTTAAAATTAAAAGTTATTTCTTGGGTTTTCGGTCTCTTGTACTATAAAATAAATATTTTGAAGGTAAGTAAATAAAAATAAATATAGTTGTAATGTCAACCAACGAAATATGCGATAATAAATTAAATTTGAAAATTAAATTTTTGGAGATAATATCGCGGACTAAATTTTGATTAAACCACTGAATATAAGGAGTTAAGATTAGTATTTAAGTAACAGATTTAGTTTCCCTCTAGCGATATTATTTAAAAAGACTATTTTTGAAAAATAACACGTTTCGTCCCAAGTATACCAGGTGGACTCGTCAGTAAGGCGACCCCGGTATACTCTGCCCTATACGTGTATTTGGTTTTGAAATTTTAGTTGTAATTTTAAATGTTTTTAAAAGAGGAGGAATATTAAAAACATTAAGAAAATACATATGTAAAATGACGGTGAACGGGATGTCGTGCACGCAAACATATGAATTTAGGAAGCCCGGTTTTAAATAAATATGATGTCGAATAAACGACAAAAAGGAATTTTTCTTTGACCATATGTAAGAATAATTAAATTTAAAATTAAAAGTTATTTCTTGGGTTTTCGGTCTCTCGTACTGTAAAATAAATATTTTTAAGGTAAGTAAATAAAAATAAATATGGTTGTAATGTCAACCAACGAAATATGCGATAATAAATTACATTTGAAAATCGAAAATTAATATTACTGTTCGATTATATTTTTAAAATGAGAAAAATAACCGATTTTGTCCATGTACGAATTCTAAATAGCCTGTTATTATGCCAACAATTAAATTCATATTGAAAATAAGATCGATTTTGAGTAAAATATCTCCCGATGATCGATGCTGAAAGCATACAGAAAATCTTCTCTTTAATAGCTATCTGCATCATTTGTTAAAAGTTTCATGTCATGTATAAACCGAAACGAGTGATTTAGGTTCAGTGTGACTATAAAATAATCAGATTATTACAGTACAATATATTTCCTTTTTGTTCCGTTTCGTTAATAGGTCACAGAACTCATTATCTCGTATGTCACGTGTTTTTCTGTCACATTCTCGGTTTTAATATTCTTCGAGATTTTTTTATTAAAAAAATCTATTGTACCATTACATGTCACTCAATACAATGAAATTGTCCTTTATTATAGCATAAAACCTAATTTCAATCAGTGAATTATAAATAAATAAAATGGCTATTAATTAATAATCGCCATAAAATCTGTTATTCAATTTTTTTTTAATTTATAAAGAACAGAAAATATCAAAGCTCCAATGAATTTATATTTTTGATAAATATATCTATCA
The DNA here is from genome assembly GCA_030407085.1 of Trichopria drosophilae. Lineage (NCBI taxonomy): Eukaryota > Metazoa > Arthropoda > Insecta > Hymenoptera > Diapriidae > Trichopria > Trichopria drosophilae. The sequence goes on from CM059584.1 coordinate 96,251,912, forward strand.
ATCTTTTTTTATCAATATGAATTCGATGATATTTATAAATATTTAAAAAAAAATAATTTCAATTATTGTTGTAAATTTATATAAATCCGCAATGGCGGCTAACAATTATTGTGTTATTTAATTTATTCATTGATATTTGCAAAACTTGTATGGTTAATGATTTAACGTTTAATCAATTTTTACGAAGATTAAAAGTTTTTCAAATCGACTACCAGTCTATTGTGTTACATTAGTGTGAAATTATATAAAAGTCACGTTAAAAATAATTGTTAATGATTGCCACAATTTTTTCCTCTTTAGATTAGTTTTGTATTTTATTTTACTGTTGCACGTACACAGTTCGTCATTGGAATGGTTATTTAATCTTCCTATCCTTTAGCAAAACTGGTTCCTATACGGAGCAGTCCGAATGACTACGGTCAATGTAGATTTGAAAGTGTTAAGTTAAAAGAGAACGTTTTACGTACACCTCCAATAGCCGTGATCGTCTAGTGGTTAGGACCCTACGTTGTGGCCGTAGTAACCCAGGTTCGAATCCTGGTCACGGCAATGTTTCAATACATTGTCACGGTGGAGGTTTTTTTTTAATTAAAATTTTTTTTTTAATAAAATTATTTTATGATTAATTATTCATAATATATTCTAGAAACGATATTTAGAAATTAGTAATAACATTACGATGATTTTTTTTAATTACAATCGGATTGTCATTAATAATTATTATTTCTATATTTAAAAAAATAACTTTCGTAATTATAATACATCGAAGTTAATGTTCAAGCGATTTAAATAAATTAATGATTTAAGAAATTCATGACTCCGCTCAATACATACGTGAAAGATGAAATAAGTATGGTAAAAATTAAATTAAATATTATTCAGAAAGTGATAGACACGGCTGTCTAGTGGTTTTATTACGTATACTTTAAAAGCGTAGTAATGCAGGTTCGATTCTCGGTACGACAACAATTTTTTTATTATTGCCCAACACTTTTTGAAACATTTTTCATGTGATTAATAATTACAAAACCTAAAAAAGTGGGAGATGTTTATTTGAAATTCGCAGTTCGAAATTCAAAATAAATATAATACCATGTTAATTATTTATTTAACAATTTTTTAAAAGTTAATAGCTGCACTTATTTCGGAATTTGAATTTAGTTTCATTTAAGTAAAATTAGTATTCTTTAAACTATTTTTATAAAATTACAACGAATATATGTAATTAAAATATATTAAATTTAATGAAATTATAGTCATAAATTTTAATAGCTATGTAGCTTTTAAATTAATCTTTGCAACATGTGCGATACACATCATGTCCCCTGAGGTTATTCAAATTAATTTTCTTTTAGAATATAAAACATGTATGTAGGAAATGTGCGTTTAGTACTTTCGTAGAACGTCAATAATGATCACATATAAAATAATTTTATGCTATAATATTCATATTATTAAAGAGAAAATTTATTTTGACTTGTCTAAAAATATTAGCAATGTCGTATTAAAAAAAATTATAAAATGAATAAGATATTTTTTCAAATAAACGAATTTTAGTATGGGAAAAATATTTTATACGGTTTCCAAGAAATTAATTTTCGTTATAGTACGATATTGTTGACAAGAGAAATCATTACTCTTCTGAGAAAAAAAACGTTTAAAATGAGCTTTTAAACACCTTTATTAATGACTTTTTTCTTTTCGCCAGTTAAGAATTTTGTAAAAAATTAATGAATTTTAGGAACTGAGCTTTTTTCGAGAAAATGCTATACAACTTTACCGTACGATTTTTGCAAATTTCTAAAGCTAACGTGAAATAGCAAATATAGTCGGTACTAAAATATTTTTTTCATATATTTTTTTAATTTAAAGTTTCGCTTAGTTCAAAAAAATGAATGGCACTGCAAAACTTCTTAATCTTTTAAGGATAATCCAAATGTACATAAATTTAACTTAAAGTTATCGTTATTTTTGTATCATATCCCACATTCGAGTATCTCAGAGATTTATAAATATCGCGTTAAAAATGTTTAGGCTAGAAGATAGAACCACTGTAAAATATTAAATGGCGACTAAAAAATGGCTGATAAAATCGATTCTTTTGTTCGAAATTATAGTCGTCTGTATTTAATCGATGAACCCGAATTAAATTACTCCTAACATGGTTCCCGGGTTTTTTGCTTGGTCGCTGACTCCAAATTTGAAATTAGTTTTCAAAAATTCAAAATGGTGTATCCAACATGGTAAACGTATTTACTAAAATTAAACGAAATCTATTTATTGTAGGTACTCTGTGGTTTTTGAGATCGCTGATTCCGGATTGTGGTTCCGTCACTTTGAATTTTTGAAAACTAAAATCAGATTTGGACTCAATAACCCCAAAAACATTCGGGTTCCAAATTTGGCGTGATTTCATTCTGATCAATCGGTTGAATACATGCGACTATGATTTTGAAAAAAAATTGAACCAGCCATTTTACCATCTATTTTTTAGCCCCACTTTGAAATTTAATTTTTTAGGCTAGTTCTATCTCCTAGCCCAAACCGTTTTGACGCGATATTTATAATTATCTCAGGTATTCTAATGCGGGAAATGATAAAAAAATAACGATAAATGATAAAAAGAACTTAAAAAGTTTAATGTTTGTTAAATAAATGCTCGTAATTTTTATGCTTTTAATTTTGCATAATTTTTCAATACACCATTCGAAAGAGTAGGGTTTGGGCAATACAAAAAAGTGTTTTATTTTAAAAATTGCGTTTTACTACTGAAAAGTACTGTCAAAGTTCACGTTAAATGTACTCAAACATTTGGACTTTAAGGGTTACGAAATGTTTCGTGTCTTCTAGATATAAAAAATATTTCGATATGTGACACTTTTCCATTACTAATTTTCTCACTCATGGATGAACATTTTTGTGGTCAGTTCTTGATTTGTTTTGAGACATCTCCTATATATATATAACATTCGATTTTATTGTACATATACTAACATCTCTCTATTAACTTACATGGTGTAATTAGAGAGATAATTTTAAAATTGTTCATATCGTAGTGACATTTCTGCTAAGTATGAGCGAATTACATATCGAAACCATCGTAAATTCAAATATATCATAAAATCGACCGACATACGTATTTGCGGAAATATGTGTTCGACAGACACCAAACTGCGAGTTTAAAAAATTAGCATAAATAGTTTACGGCACGCGAATACTTAGGTGTACTGCATTCGTGCAAAGGAATCGCATTTCTTTTGACCGATTACCTTTCCCACGGCGACATATGGACGCATAGCAATCACTTACATTGAAAATGTAATAGTATAAGTACGTGCAACTAGTATATGATGGTAAGGTGCTATGAGAAATCCTTGTCGGGGACGCGTGTGTCTTTTGCGAGGTCCCAATGGCGCAACGATCAGTGATCTAGATCTTGATGAAGATGAAGGTTTCCCAAATTTAAAGCTTATTTCGATCTGATCGATCGGTTTATATCCGCAATGCAGTTGCAATAATCTGAACATTTCTGGAATGATCGCATTTTCTTACATTGCAACCTTGTAACGCAATTTTTCAAGCTTTTTTTAAAGTTCCGCTGTACGAGAATCGAAAAGACTCTTATGGCTCTTGTTTAGCTCTATGTGCAGCCATATTAGTAGAGGAGACAATTGACAATTTTAAAAAATTTCTTCGTTCATATTGGCTTCCCCATTTTGAATTTTGATAATTTTTTGACACAGGATTCTATTGGTAACCTCAAACATTTTTTGATACAAAATTTCATAAAAAATCGATGTCTACTTCTATTGCTATTTATTCACCATACAACATTTTTTCCTTAAATATGATTTTCTTTCGGTTTTCCCAAATTTCTTATGAACTATGTAAAAAAAGAAACATTCATATTCTTGAAAAATACTCCCACTGTGGCGTCTACTTGATAACATGGAAAATTGAATACATTGCATATTTAAAAGAATAGTGAAGCTAATTTCTATATTTTTTAGCTTGATTTTTTCATTTAATACCCCGTCGCCCCTAAGTAACTTCTTTTTAAATATTGTCTAGATGAATTACTGACAGACGAATTATTGTCACAAAATAACTATTGATGCATCCTTAGCAATTAAAAAAAACTGTTGTAGCAGGTAAACGCTTATTAATTTGTAACCGACAACTGCGTCAATTCTATGTCTTAATTATTGTTATGTCAAAAAATTTGTTCCTAATGCCCTTAAAGGGGATGCACCAGTTTTATTGTGACCCTATTATTGAGTCTCTAAATTAGTCAACAAAATTTGTTTATTAACCGTAATATAAAACGTTGCTTAAAAAGATAAAATAAGCATAGAAAACAAATTTATATAAAAAAGTATTGAAACTTCTAAAACTGAATACATTTTTTCACTAAAACTGTTGAATGTTTAAGTGTTGAACATTAAAAATGTTCTAAATTGGTCAGAAAAGTTTTTTCTATTTACAAAAATGGGGAAAGCGTTCAAAAGTGTAAAAGAAACATAGAAAAAAATTGGCGTCAAAATATTGGAGTTTGTACAATTAAATTAATTTTTTTTCGACTAAACTTTTTTTACCAATAAAAATGCAATTTACATAATCATATTTTTCTTACTAATATCAATATTCACCTTCTTAGATATTTTCTCAACTCTCTTATCAATATGAAAACTTTACTTATGTCTACATTTTATGATAACTAATCCGAAAAATTGTCAAAAATATTCTTTTTGACAATTTGATGTTACGATATGAGAAAAATCTAACGTGATGGATCTAATTGGACAACGAATTCATTTTCAACAATCAAAAATCTAGAAGACCCATTAACTGATTCAAGTTAACTCCTGCAAAATTATTTTTCGATCCTGTGTATTTAATCACCGAATCTATTTCTTGAAAAAATAACACAAGTTTATTTTTAAATACATTTTTCGGATATCTTAAAATCCTGACGTGATGGGTTAAATAATTAGAGAATGAATTCGTTTTCAGCGATCAAAACTCTATAGAATCCACTATCTGTGATTCAAGTTATCTCCCAAATATTTTTTGATGTGGTTCTGTGTTATCTTCAACCACAGATTTATTGTTATCCAATAATTTCGATATTTGCGTTCACAAATAAATAAAAAAAAATACATGTAACATTTAAGTAATTGAAACTGACAATGAAAATATGAAATCTTCACTTTATCCCTATAATTGGCAAAATTTTGCGTAACTTTGAAAAATACGTAAAATATGTTCAACATTTTTTAAGATGTATAAGAAAAAACGACCATATAATTTATTTTAACGGTTGTCGTTAACTAAAGAGTGAAATAGGAACGGAACTGTATTTTAATACAATCTGCATAGCATTATATTAAAATATCTGAAAACAGAAAAAAAGGATTATTATCAATTTTCACATATTAACATTATGTATAATACAGAAAAATGTCATAAATTGATAAAATTTACAGAATTTATTGGCAGGTTTTGAAAAACGTGGAACACAATTCTGCGATCACAAATTTCATGTAGATCTTTCTTGAATAGTGATGAAGTATTATACAATCGATTTACGATATTAAGCCATTTGGTTTACGGCAGAAATTATTTTTATAATAAGAATGAATAAAATCCATTAAATTAAAATACATAATAGCAGGAATGAAAATGCCCGTGGGCAGTGTAAAATTATTTTTCTTACCGTTTGCGATATTGGTGACATGGCTTTTTTGTTTTATTGGACTCTTTCAAAACTATATTGGCTATATAGGATCAATATTTATTAGAATGTATTCACAATATTTATGTAACATGTGGACATATGTACGCTTTCACCGTAGAAATGCACATTAAGATGTTGAACAAATTGCTAACTATTGTGTACTTATGTTCTGACGGTTAGTCTATCCTTATTATCTATAATGTACAGGCATATCAATTAAAAAATGGAATATCAATTTTTTGCGACTAAGAATAAAGTTATTGTTTTTATTAAATGTATTATAATACATATTTAAATGATGTATATTATTAGATTATTCCTATAGAAATCTTTTTATACATTACTTTTGTTGTAACTCCTGCAACGTTGAATCGTTTTATTATTACAAACCGCCAAAATCAGGAGTTTCGGATTTAGGACCAACCACTCTCTCCTCTTTAGAGTGTAATTTCTACTAGTATTGAAATTATGCTAATCCTCCCTGCTTATCAATTCATGACTGCATAGATTTTCCAAATAGAACCCTTCTATTAGTGTACTGTGCACTGGGCAGTGATGATAACACCTAAGACTCAATAGAATTTGAACTTGTAGTAACGTTGGTGGTGTTAAGTAGCATAACATTGGCTTTAACGTATCGAAAGTCTGAAATACTGGTTAGATGGTTAATGCACACAATTTAGATAAGGTCTAATTCTTGAAATATGAAGGGCGATTCATGTGAGAAAATCTCACATTGCCTATAATGAAGGAAAAATATGTGAGTCCAGATTTCACTTGAAAATCTAATATCTACATGGCACTTTTTTTTTTACTAATTTAAGTTAGTGTTTTTTTTGGTTGAAATTTAATCTTGGATCCTATAGTTAGTAACTTAAACGAATACTTGAAGTGGCGGAGATTAATTAACATTTTTTGTCATTACTAGTTTTTTTTAATATAGTATCTGTGTCGTTTTTAAATATTAAATGAGCAAAAAAATATTGGTTTACAATCAAATTTTGATCAACACAAATGGTACTCAATTTAGTTATTACATAGCGATTATGGGAAAATAAAAAAAAATGTTCAGGTTTTTATTTCTTTAACATTTTTCATTGTTAATTTACATTACCACTTCAATGATGTCGTGTCATCATGGTATTCCATGTAGGTCTCTGTTCAGTCCTTGTATATAATGTTTTCTCTACCTAACATAACCTTGATTGATTGTTTCTTTATTTCCATCTTTATGCAATCATCTCAAGAGCATTCAGGACAGTTGTAACTGTAACAATAGGTTGGTACTCCAATTACAAGAAACCTGCAACTAGGTTGCCAGAGTTTATTGCATGTAATTAATAATGTAGCTAATATATGTACTCAATTATATTCTTCTATTTTTATTTTTACAAAAATGAATGTTATTAAATAGAAATTATATGCTGAAATTTTGAGATTGATGGTAAATGAGTTTGTGGACAATACATTCAGTATTTTTGTGATGTATTTTTTTAATTTTTGCGAAGAACTCTTTTTGATAGGATGGACCGAAAGGAGTTTTCTAAAGTGTCAGGTTTACGTTACTGAAAATTTGGAGACATCATCAAGAGTAATTTCATAACTTATACTTTTCTTATTAAAAATTGTTTATATACAATGTTTCAAAATAGATGAGAATTAATGAAGTAATCATTATTGATACGTAAATTCAGGAAATAACCGGAACTATCCCATTTTTGTAGGTAATTATTTGTAAATATGTGCATTTCATTGACAATAAAGTTTCTTACTAGATTAAGTTTCGATAGATGTTAAACATTTTTTCTGAAGTATAATTGATAATTTTGGTATAATGTAGTAATGCTTTTAATTTGATTGCCATTTTTACACAGTGCATGTCTTAATTTAATTGTTTTTAGATCTCTAGTATCTAGTAGTAGCATCTAATATCTTCAATTCGATGCTGCATTTGAATCCCCAATGCAATATTAAAAATAAATTACCAAGTGTCTTCTTAGTGATTGCAAAACTCCGTAAATAATATAACTATAGTTATAATTAAGTCAAGACTAGGTTAATGGAATAGTAATTTAGAAATGCATCAATTTTCTAACAGTATCATAAGTTTCTCGAGAGTTTTATTCCATTTTCGAGAGTTTCAGTGAACTAAGGAAATGTTGATGTTATTTTTTTGACGAATTTTTAGAGTGAAAATTAACTCTTTATACAGAGAAAATATAACCTTTCTAGCGAAGGATAAAAAGTGAGTTTTCACTCGTTCAGAGTGGTTCAATTTTCACTCCATAAAGAGTGAATTCTCAATTTAAGACATTTAGAGTGTCATATGTACAAATCACGAGTTTATTTTCATGGGTTCCTTAGTAAATTGAGGCATTAAGTCTTTAGAGAAGTTATAGAACGCTTTTCTTGGTTTTCTTCAGGGTTTATTTAAGACATTTTTAAATATTAAACAATATTCCAGATAAAACTTTGAAGGTTTCAATGCTTGATGACCACTTGATCGTTCCACAACGAATGTCGTATCAGACTTTCATGATTGATGTCTGATAATTATTATTAAACCCATCGTGATCCTAGGGAAACTATGGGTTGGACTTGTTACTCAGGGATTTTTTTTTAGGGAATCAGAAACTAGCTTTTCAAAATGCAGAATCCCATATGGCAGACTTCTTTTGAAAATTGCTTACATTATTTTGCAACTCTCCACTTCTTCGAGGGTTGCCGGTTGCGAAGCTGAAGTCAGATTTACAAAGTTCAAAATAGTGGATCCAATAGTGTAAAATACAAATTTTATTTTTCAAAATGCTCAGATTTGTTTGCCACTCACCGCGGAACAAATATGAGCAGAAAATGCAGACAAAAATAACTGCATTGATCGTTCGTTATATTTTTATCAATATTATATCCATCGCTTATATAATAACTATAATTTATGCACTTGAAGCCTTACTAATCGGAGGTGTTCGTTACTATATAATAATTACTAAAGTGGCAGTTGTTGAAAATTTGGAGACATCATGAGCAATTTCAGAACTTATAGTTTCTTTCCAAACTTGTTTTATAGCTAAATATGTGATTGCTGGTTAGCTCTGACTATTTAGTTAATGCAGCTTCATATATAATTATTCTATGCTGTTTACTAAATTTTTATACATAACAATTAATAATTCATTCAAATGTATAATTATAGCAAATTTTGCAAGATTATAGTACATGTAATGTATAATACACGTTTGTACCGAAGGCACGAAAGGATTAATAAGCTGAGTCTTATGATAATTTCGCGGTTAGTTCCTGATCAATAAACCGTCATTCATAGTTACTGCCTAATGGTAACATCATAAGCAGTAACTAAAATGCATAAAAAGGTAATAATATACCAGTATAATTACATTATTTAAGGAATAGTATTTATGAAATGTTTGATATAATATATAATGACTAAATAACAAATATATTCCTGTTCATACCCTACTTTTTGATAAAAGAAATATTAAAAATTGAATATTCTTCTATTGAAATTCATTAAATTGTACATTGTCATTTAATAAAGCTTAGTTGTTAAGTAATCGCTTGTCTGCGATATCCAGCGTTGGTATTCGTCATCCGGATGACTTTTTTTAGATAATATAAACCGCAACACAAATTTGAAAATTTCATGTTGCCTTATAAGTAAGAGTCGGTTCGGGTAAGATTTTTGGTCCCAGAATCCAAATATGACTGCGAAAATATCCAATTGGCTGAAGTTTTTTTTAGATATTGAAGACCAAAGGGGTTAAAAATCTGATTTCAGGCATTTTGAGCATATATTCCCAACCCAAAGAAATACTATTGTCCCACCAGTAAGAGCCAGTTCTGACAGGATTTTTCCCACATAATCCGAATCAAATATTGATGTGGACCAATTTTTTTACCTACCTAAAGGTTAAAGGTGTCAATAATCTTGTTCTTGGACAAAAAATTGCAAAATGGAGGATCCAATATATCCGATGAACTTTTTGAAATTCGAGTTATTTCAAACTCGTAATAGTCTTTGCTACTTTTCCAGAAAAGCAGAAAAAATGTCCTAAAATACAATTTTTACCCCTTTGACCTTCAATTTGTACAAAAACTAGGTTCAATTTGGAGTACATATTCGGATTCTGCCGAAAAAATCAGAATTGACTGTTACTGGAGGAACAACAGAATTTTTTTCGGGGCGTTAATAGATGCTCAACAATGTTTAGAATTGAATTTTTTATCTCAAAAACTAGATGTGAGTATTTTGACTGTCGTGTTTGGATTCTGGAGCAAAAATCTTATCAGAATCGACTCTTATAGGCCAACGTGAAATTCTTAAATTTTTGTTTTGCTGTGTTATCAGTTTCAAAATAACGAGAACACAGACCTACAAAATTCACACCCAGTACCTGGATTATACTAATGATTTTAAGATATAACGTTTTTGTGGCGGAACAAAATTTTTGTACGTAATTTGCTATCAACCAAATTAACGTGCTACTTATTAGATTTAAAATGCTTTTAGTCTAGTGCTTCGGATTCGATTCTTTTTTCATCGAGTTATGGAAGTTTTTGTCACGTCACAATTTTGATTTTCATCCATTTAGTAAATGTGCCAATGTATGAAAATAACTAATGATTTTCGCATTTTTTGGACTTTTAGGTTGGGATATCTTAAAATGTTGATGTTGTAGAAGAATTTTGCGGCCAGATTTGGATTCACCGCATCGAAGACTTTCGGAAAAGTCTATCTCAGGTTTCTGATGAAAATCACTTTACTCTGGGTTTTGCCAAATTTGGAACAACAACTTTGTTCCGGCACAAAACCTTACTGAAATTGGACAAAAACGGTATGCTTTTGCACTTTTAGGTTAGGATATCTCAAAATCCTGACATGATAGAACATTTCTGCGGTCAGATTTGGATTCAGCGCATTGAAAGCTTTCGGAAATGTATAGTCGAGTTTCTGGGTATAGAGATCGGTCTCATTTTGTTGACCTGTGCAATTAATAGTTCTTATTAATAAATTACAAAAATTGAAGTTGAGGTATTCAATGAATGTTATGCTCAGATATCAATTCATAGGTTAAGTCGTTAACATTTAAAACGCCTTCTTATCTAGTAAAAACATTTTCAACCCTAGATTTTCGCGGTTTTAAGATCCCTCAGTCAAAATTCCGGCAAGATCAATTACAAATTAATTATGGTGGTTTTTATACAGAACTATTAGGAAATGTAAGTATTTTTTCATCGTCCTGGATTTTCCGGCGACAAAGAATTTGTAACACTTTCAATTTCATTGATATATTCTTCATAATACAATGTTGGAGTAGTAGTCTGAAGATGGTGGATCCAAAAATTGTTACTTCAAATGTCACAATATTGGTCAGGCCCTAATAGACTAGCCTGATAAAGATTTGAACTAAATCAGTCAATTTGATCAGAGTCTGATCAAGACCCTATTAAAATTCGGTATGGCAACTTATAACTTTGCGTCATGCCCAATTGGGTCTTAGTGATTCATAAGCCTCAAATAATCTGCATGAAATGTGGATACATGTAGGAGTTTCGTGTGAATCATATAATTTCCTCTTGAGATTTGTATGGTTTTTCTGAAAATGGATCCGGAAGGCATCACGCATCCATGCATGATCGAAATATTCGGAAAATATGAAAGTAGCTGAAATTGGAACCGAGACAAGGAGACTATTGTTATCGGCAAGTAGCATGGATCCCCGAAGGTGCATTAAGGATCTCGGGTCGGTGCATAGGCAAAAAAGTGGCAAACCACCCCACCTGTGCGAAAATCGCGGGCGCGGCCTTTCCCCTGGGTCTATAAAGCAACGAGAAGTCCACTTCCACTGAACATTCTCTCGGCGCTCTCGTCACTCGCATTTCCTCGTCATGTGGCTTCTCATATTTGCAGGTGAGTTTGCTGCTGATCGCCAAAGTTCTTATCATTTTTCTCCATTATCACACACTATCACCAAAATAATTCAACCGATCATGGTGTCGCAATCAGTGATTAATTGACGTGCAATTTTTAACCACCCTCAAATTTTTCGAAAAAGTGTCCGGAACCAATTGTGCATGCAGTGTTCAATTTTGTGCTCGGTAATTGAAATTCAACATTCGCTGTTGAAACCTGTGCCGACAATTTTCAACTTCTTGGTGACTTCATTTTTGGCAATTCGTTCATGAATTGGGTCGTATGGAAATTTTGTGAAGTGAATGTTACATTCTTCTAGATCTCCTCGAAATCCTTGTGATGGATCTTCATATTTCATTTAGTTGTTGAAACTACTATAGTGATCTAAATTTTGAAATATTACATCTTTGAATTTCAATTAAAATTCATATCAAGATCTTTGAAGTGAAATATTACGTAATCATTTGCTACCACTTTCTTGAAGATGGTATTTTTCAAATCTCTTGACCAATAGCAAAGAATTTAATTGGTATCAGAAACTTTTGAAACCTCGATACTTCTTTTTTGTTTATATCATTATTAATAAATATCATTCCAAATTTAAATACTTTAGTAATTCTGGATGAAAGTTCACCATAGATCTTCACAAAATTGTACTCGCGAGACCAATAGTAAGGTTTAAGAACAACTTTTATAACATTTCTGCAATTGAAATTCAAGTTTGATTCGATTTTAGATACTGACTATCCACCAGATTTCTATTACTTCTTAGTAATCGAAAGTGGATACTTTCTATGAATAGAATGACAACCATTACTGTTCGCGTACGAAATCTATTGAATGAATCTCACAGAGCTTAGTGTTGAACAGTATGATGCTGTAATTGATATTCGATTATTACACAGTAATCGAAAAACGTTTTACAATCTTAGTGAGCAGAATACAAGGATAATTTCGGTTTTAAAATTGAAATAGTCAATTATTATTTCTGTTAATGATTTAAATACCATTGATTAGCAGTTCAATGATATCAAATTAAATGGTAGAAATTACGTAATTACAAATAAGTGAAATGCATTATTGTGCATGTAACATCAATTTCAATTATGTGACAACTCATTCAAAACTGTGCTGCGTAAAGTAATTAATTCGTCCAACCATATAATTTGCGACACTATTTCTAAAGAATAGTAAAATGAAAGTAAATAATTTAATGTATGTATACTCAATTTCATTTAGTGCAAGCAACATTCAATTTCGTCTTCAAATATGGTATATCATGCAGTTTACTTAACACATCATCATTATATTATTAATATCATTATTTTCTGTAGAAAAATTGGTTATTAGTTGCTATTCATTATCTCATCTTATAAATTGCAGCCGTAGAGCTTGAAATGAAAGTAGGATTAAAATATTGATTAACTTGCACGGATTGCATCATCTCATTTCATCAATTATATTAAGTACCTAAGTTACTACTACGATTTTTTGAAACGTCAAACCAGTGGGAAATATTCAACGGCCAGAACAGTTCCATATGGATATTTAAAAAGTGAATGAACCAGGAATTCGTCCGAATACAGTGATCGAGTGATACGAGTCAATATGTGTCGCGTGCGCATCGGGCGTCGATCATATTTTTTACCACGGAAATCCTTGTCGGAAATCTGACACGATTAATTGTTTTCCAGCAATTGCATCGAATTAATATAAAAATCAGGCAATTACGTTTTACGCGAGTGAAACTGCCGAGCACACGCAACGATCGGCGGCAAAGTGCGAATTCCTTTTGTGAAATAAAAAGAAAGAAAATAAAACAGATTAAAATTTGTATCGATTAAATCTCTCGTGAATGGCTGACGTAACGAAGACTATCTATAAATAATCAAAATTACATGCAATAATAGGATGAGATAACTTTGAAACTCACAGTATAAATTACAGAGATTAATGCTCTCGGGATAAACGCTGGAAAAACGGAATTTCGGAACGTTAGCAAATATTAGATAACCAAGCATTAAATATATTACAAAATTAACAATAATAATTTTCTTCAGTGTGATTTTATAAATAAATACCGAATTACTATAATTTAACGTTTTGAACCCGTAATGAGTGTAAATAGGACGTTAATAAACGATCAACGTTAGTAAAAAGCGAAATAAACATTGGGTATTATTGCGCTGTTATTTCTGTTACGAAAGTTCATAAACAACGATCTTATAAATAGTCCATAAGTAAAAGTAGTCGCGTTCAATGGGAATATAATTGCGGTAATTACAAATACGTGATAAACAAGTCTCGATCTTCATTTCGAGCGGAATTGAGCCGATGCAAATGTTATCGAGCCGTTAGTATTCATGATCGGTTTCTCAAGATAAAGCATCGATGAAAGTAACGACGAGATGTGATTTATATCAATTTTTATCCATAATTAAATGTGATGGTAATTTTCTTCACGACATGAAAATGAAAGGACTAAATTTTGATGTTACTATGACAAAAAGGTTCATTTCATTCGATCCACATAATTATGTTTCTTTTACATTGCTCTATATTATTGTTTTAAGGAAAATTTACTAAAATATTGTATACATTAACAAAAATTCAAGTTTGTCATAGTCAAATTAGTAAAAAGTTTTGCATCAATTAAAGGTAACCAATTTCAAATTATTTTTGTCATGTATTTAAAATTTTGAAAATTCTAATAAGAAATCCGTTTAAGTTTGATTAGTACTCCAAAATACTAAGATTAACGATATAGTAATCCACACACCAGTTGAAAACTGACGAAGTGCGGAAACGCAAACAAATTAATGTTTCTGTGGGTAAAATTAATTTTCTACACCTACAATAAACGAGAGATAACTGTCGCAATTACTTAAAGTGATGTTTCTTAAACGCATTTATCTGTCGGCGAATTATATTTTAACTAATATAAAATTAATCTGTCGAACGTGAGGTCGTTATAAAGAGCGGAAACGGTGAAAGATTTAAATCGAGATAATAAAATAAAAGTGAATACAAGTATGTAATTAGATTTTTTCCCTATTTTAAATTAAACCGAAGTTTCTTCGCGGCAATTACGTTACGCGATAAACCACGAACATTTGTAATCTTGATTTTTGCTTCAGTTACCGATATTTACGTTTTTATAAGTGAAACGAACTCGCTGTATAAATATCGCAAAAAGGAAGTCGCTTTAAGCGACGAGGCAAAAATGACGACGGGCGTAATTGAGCGATGTTTTAATTGAAATTCAATTTTAACCTTACGTAAAAGTTGTGGATCTTAAGCTACGCATTTTTTACTTTATTGATTAATCAGAAGTGTCGCGGGTTTAATTGAAGTTTTTGTAAAAATGTTGATGATCATAATTTGTTAGAGGTGAATGTTCTGTGGTAAAAGAGACATTAAAGAGGAAACTTGAAAATTGTCAAAAATCCGCCTTTCTTCTGGATCTTAAATTTGGAATCGAAATGTATGGGAAATATATAATGTTAAGTTGTTAGCGTAATAGGTTTAGATTAAGCATTTTTTTTCTTGATTTTGTGTCACAAAATTGAGGTAGGGAGCGTCAAAGGGGGTATATTATTGCAAAAATTGTATTTTTTTAAATTTGACATTGTACAAAAATTCACAAGAGGCATTTTTTGTTCAGAATCGTCTATCGAATTTAGAGAAATTTCCTTTGAACACAATGATTTAAATTTTAGAAATATCCCAAAAATTTTAATATTACAAAATTTGAATTAAATCAGTGCGGAAAAAAATTTACGTAGATTATTTGAATAATTCTGAGTAAAATATATCTTATGTATTTTTCGTAAAATATATATTTTTGGGGATAAAAAAATGACAAATTAAAAAAAAATTAAATTTTTGCAATAATATTTTTCCTTGGACGATCCATATCTCAAAATTAAGATGCACAATCAGTCTGAAAGTTTTACACAAACATTCTATCGTCATAAACTTTAATTTAGCTTGTATTGCAACTCTAAATTTAAGGTCCAGAAAACAGGCGAATTTTAGGGTAGCTCTTTTGTTGGTAGAACATTTTTAATACTCGACTTGTTCTTGATTTTTCTCATCGGAAGCCGAATTCATTTCAAATCATGCAGGCAGGCCGATAGCATATTATGAATCAGTTTCATGATGAAATCTATAATTTTTCCTGAAAAATACAGGAGCACGTATTTTAAAAATTTTTGTAAACCATTTTTAAAAAATTTTTACGAATAACTTTATTTTCTTGATTTTGTGAACGATAGAAGATTTTTGCAAATTTTATATTCAACGGCTCGGAATTTTCTTAATTTTCAGTCGTGTCTATTCATACCTATGTTGTTAAATTTTTTCATACTTTCTAAAACTGCGTCTGGAAAAATGAAAAATGTCGACAATCAATAAATTTTCCAAATTTTGAGCATTTATAGATAATCATAAGCGCAACTTACCACAACAATTTTATTTGGAACTTTTTGTTTCTGAGAAGAAGAAACTATTTTTAAATTATTATACATCCCTTAAATATGTGCGGTTTCTTTATCTTCTGTTGTTCCGTGCCTCGTTTTACAATTTCTAATTATATTTCTTGAATATATGGTAAATCGCACAGAATACTGATGTGTCATTAATACTTTATGTTTTACAAAAGGACACCAAAATTATTGGTAAAAAAGAACATATCCTTCCTTAAAATTTCCAATGATTTTTCATTATATTTAATATATTTATTGCATTATCTATGTAAATATACAGATTTATATTTCCCGTTCTGTCTGCTATAACAAATGGTAAAATTTTAAGAAAAAAGGTGTTCTTTTTTACAAATCATTTATGTTTCTTATTTTAAAATGCTATATCCAAGAAATAGTAATAGAAATTTGTAAAAAATTGAAAATATTTGTGTTTTTTTTTGGTTCAGAAAACGAAAAAACCAATTGAAGTTGTTATGGTAAGTTGCTCGTAATTATCTAGAAGTCCAACAAATTTGAAAAAAAAGGTTGAGTTTTTTTGAGAAATTTTTGTTTTGTTACAGACATTTCTCAATGTTTGAGGCGTATTTTTAGGAAACACGGAAAATGCCCATAATAAGCCTAGACTTGATAGAAATGCTTGAAAATTGATGAAATTCCGTGCCTTCGCATAAAGAAGTGAAAATTCTTGTTTTGTTGAAAAAATCTTACATAACTGGTCAAATTCCAAAACATTGTTTAATAAAATTTTAAAACCGTCTATATTGAGTTCAGCACGAAGTTAATTCTCGACATCAGAATCAGTGAAGAGTTTTTACTATTTCCTGGGTAATTTTAGCTAAATCAAATTTAAAGCTTATTAGGCAATACTTGATACTTCATTTGATACAATATGTTAAACAGTTTGTACTGAAGAATGTGTAAACTTCAATCTGAGATTACTGAAAGGATAGATAACGTTTCACATAAGCCTTTATTGGTCCAAATATCTTAATTGGGACCGATTTACGTCAATTTTCAATGAATTTCACAGGCCAACAAAATGAAGCTAATCTTCATACCGAGACCATTCAATGAGCTGAATGGAAATCTGGCCGCAAAATGTTCCGTCTCATCAGGATTTTGAGATATCGTAACCTAAAAGTTAAAAAAAAAAACTGTTTTGCTCGTATTCAGTAAGTTTTGGCACGAACCAGATTAAATCAATATTCAACTTTAAAATGTTTTTTTAGTAATTTCGTATGATTTTTTTTCCATGAGTTATCGAAATTTTTGTCAAGGCACGATTATGATTTTCATTTTTTACACTTTTAGGTTAGGATATGTTAAAATTTTGACGCCATAAAGCAATTATACGACCAGATTTTGATTGACACATCGAAAACCAGATTAAATCAATATTCAACTTTAAAATGTTTTTTTAGTAATTTCGTATGATTTTTTTTTCATGAGTTATCGAAGTTTTTGTTAAGGCACGATTATGATTTTCATTTTTTACACTTTTAGGTTAAGATATGTTAAAATTTTGACGCTTAGAGCAATTATACGACCAGATTTTGATTTTACCCATCGAAAATAGTCGGAAAAATATACTCAGGTTTCAGATGAATGCATTTTAATCGGGTTTTTATCAAATTGCGAAAAAAGTTATTCCGCCATAAAAACTTGCTGAAAATGTGCAAAAACTGTGTTTTTTGCAATTTTAGGTTAGGATATTTTAACATTTTAACGTGATAGAACAATTCTTCGACCAAATTTGGATTCAGCACGACGAAAACTTTCGCCCTTCGGAAAAGTATAGTCCGATTTCTGGTATAAATTTTGTTGGCTTGTATTATCTTCCTTTTTTTCATGCTACAAGTACCAAAAGTATTGTTACACCATATTAATAACATTGATACACCATATCCGACTTAAAATTTGATGTTCTTTCAGAATACGGCCACAGAATTTGTATGAATTAATACTTAAAAAATGATGAACAATATATTTATTACGAAAAGAAAAGAAATTAAAAAAATATTGAGATTTTGAAAACTGAAAAATTTCATCGTATTCTTTGGTCAATTCTAAACTATCACTTTTATTTTCAAAATTGTACTACGTACATTTTAAAATATAAGCCACGAAAACACTTTTCTATGTGGAATTGGATACGTATACTACGGGTTTCTTGTACAAATTTTAGACCTAACATTTTTTTCAGTAAAAAATAACGATTTTTTTACAAAAAACTCTTTATAAGTTTTTAAGCATTGATTTTAGACAAATTCTGTGGCCATATTATGAAAGAGCGGGAAATTTCATGTCAGGTATGATGTATCGATATTTTTTTTTGTTGAAACTTGATAGTATGAACAAAAAATGGAAGAAAATCCATTGAAAATTGACATTTGGGATTTAATGGGTTAAACGAAGAACTTTATTGTATAAATTTTACCATTCCAGATTATAATTTTGGGACAGATATGAAGAATAACAAAAATTTGCTGTTCTTTCCGATAAAAATTACTTTAAGTTTTTGGAGTTTGTACAATTCAGATTGTAAAAACTACACAACTCTAGTAATATTTACCAGAAATATGGCAATTTTCTCTACTGTACAAGTCCGTCCAAAATTACCATTTCGAATAGTAAAAGTTCCAAGAACGTGTACAATCACAAATACATACGATTTCGGGATTACCAAAAGGTTTACGTGAAAATACACTGTCTGTATGTAAAAATATTTTTGGATTATTTGAAATTCCTGGACGCTTACTTGTTTTCCAGATGTCGCCCACTGTCAAGGCCATTAAGTTAACCTTGCAATTTGACATTGTTTGACACAAATGGCTTTTTTTTATTCAGACGCGATTCGAAACTTCAAAACTAAAGCTGCAAAATGGTTAAACTAAAAACGTCTGCTCGTTATTAGTTTACAAAATACACAAAAAATATTATTATCATATCGAGAGGGTAGTTCTTCTTCAGCCTTTTGAAATGTGTATCTGGTTCAATTTTTTCACAATCAAAAGCTCAAAAGGTACCACAGAAACTCCTTGCCTCCTTTCACGGTATCATTAAATAACCAACTTTATGGCAAAGAAATTTATCAATAGTCAATGTGAACTTATTGCTAGAGACGTTTGATGATTTCTAAATATGAATTTAATATCCAGATCTTTATAAAAATTCCGCAAACCCGTTTTAATAATTCTACCGGTCGCACGGAGACAGCGTTTCCGCTACTGCAAAGACTTTTTTCACCTTATAAAGTTAGAAATGAGAAATCGTCTTAAATTTTATACTTCAAGGTCAAGCCGGTGGTTGCGAAGTTGAATTTTACACAACGATACTCGTTTTCGTTCCTTTAGAAGACAAATGTCAAATTTATAACAAATTACCTCAAGATATTTTTGAAAATATACTTTTGGATTCCAGGTATTTCTAAAGTTTCCAAACGACTTTTTTTGAAATAAATAATTTATTGAGATACTTAACAAGTGATAAAAAGGTCAATAATTCGAATATTAAGCGTAATAAAGCTGGATTACGGCAATTACGAATACGTCATAATCTGCAGGTCGAGAGTGCGATCTCGATAACAGGTGGACGTATGGCGGACGCAAAATTAATGGGGCTGACATTATACTTGAGCAGCGTTCAATGGCGCTCGATAGGCAAAATTAAAATGGCCGTCGTAACCGCTTTCTTCACGACGAGGCGACAGATAAGTGGCATATAGACGATCGGTATTAGAAACTCGCCGAGATAAATAAAAAAATCCATCTTCGCTTTTGCTTTCATTAGCGTTCGACACTCCTTCGGTAGTTTCCTGCAGGTTTATCGCTCGTTACCTTTTTTCGATAAAGCGGTCCTTTTTATCGTGCTGCGTTAAATGTTGTTACGGCCAAAGTCAAGTTTTGCATAATTTATATGCTTCGAGGTTGTTTATTTGGCAGATACATATATATATGTCTTATCTTGCGTTTTATGTGGAAATGTAGCTTTGCGGATACTTTTTTTGTCAATGTAAATCGTTTTTAAATGCGCTCAAATTTAAGTTGCAATTAAAATGAATTTTTGTGGGTGAGTTTTCAAGCGCCGTAAAAGTCCAACAATTTTCACTTCCTGATGTTCATCGACGATATTGAAATAGCAGGTCATTATAAGGATGAATGGATTCATGTGCTATCTTAATTTTAATTTTTTTTGTGAGAGTCTTATCTTTCGACTTATCAGAAAATCTGTGTTTGTTATAATGTTAAGGAAGAACTTTTTTCACTGATTTTTATTAAAGTTTTCTGCTAAAAAAGTATTTAAACAATTTTACTAAAAAAATTGTGTTCAAAAATATTATGCTCACACATAAAGAAGACCAGTCAAATAATAGAAAATTTGTTGTAATTATTTATACATATTTTCTGATATTCTGTATCTTAAGTTTGTACTGAATTATTATGCAGAAAATGAAATAGTTTTACTCAAATATTGGCTTTTTTGTAGAAATTAACGACTTACGTTTTCTGCATTACGAAGATTTGACTTTAGAAATTGTTCTAAAAAAAGTAGGATTTATATCTAATTTAACAGATCATAACTTTTTATTCTAGAGCTCTCTTAATTGAACAAAATTAACTCTTTTAATTACAAAACATAATTTTTAAGGTACATGACTTTCAAATACTTCACATAAAAACCCACAGTTTTAATTAGACAGATTTTGTTAACCAAAAACATTGAATTCCCAAATATATTTGAAAGATTAGTAAAACTTTTTACTTTTGAAAATAACGAAGATACCGAAAGAATTTCTAGAAAGTAGATTAAATAGGCGACGATATCAACTTATTAAAATGACATGATTTAATTTTTTAATTGTATCTAAAAATAAATTACTTTAAACAGTGAAATCTTCGAATTCAATGAAGAATATTAGAAAAATGAAATATGAGACTATTCAATATTAGCTTGAGTATTTTGTTTTATATTATTATTATATAATACTTCTTACACAATACGTTGTACATGAGTGCAATAGAAATACTATGTCGTTATTTAATTACTATAGTTGACATATAAAAAGTACCTATAAAAATAGCTCTCGTACGTCGAAGACTTTCAAAGAGTTACTGAAGAACAGAAACCACGGCTTTATTATTTTATTTCGTTATTACTTTAATTTATTCGAATTTTAATTCTGGGCATGATATCCATTTAATATTTTTTTTAATTTCTCTTCTTTAATGTACGCATTAGTAGCTTTATGTGCGAAGTTGATTAGAAAGCTGCCGTTTCTTTCCCTCTTTGCGTCTTTTCCCCTGAAAACAATTAGTGATTCTATAAGGTCGAAAATTGACATTTTCACTCTTCTAGATTTGAAAGTACATTTGCAGATGTTATACGAATTTCTCTCTTCATCTGGGAATTATTTGATTCCTTCACCAGTTCTGTACGTTATTTAGACATTTATATGTAATTACTGTCATAATGATTCTCTATTGTTGAAATTGCAAATTGCCATAAAAAGTATAAGAAGTTCCCGTAAGAAAAATATCATAGATCGACATTTTTTACGAATCTTTATTTTTATTAAAATTATTATCGATCCGCCATCTTGAATAAGTCATTTTAAATTTTGAAAATCTCAAGTCTGATTCGTAATCAGCAACTCCAACAACAATAATATATTAAGCATAACACTAATAGAAAATATTTCTTTTTATTTTAGGTAGCCATATTGTATCCACCATATTGAATTTTTGAAAATCGATTCAAGAATAATAGCAATATAATTGGAGAAAATTTTAAACATTTGTTAATTTTTAATAGCCTTAGTTGATCTAAAATTTTGAATTTTGAAAAGATTTTGAAATTTTTAATTGACCAAAATACGCCATTTTTTAGAATTTATTTATGCATAAAAATGATACGTTTATTAATAAACATTGTTTATATATTTATTTAAGAATATCATAGATAACGATAAAAAAGTTTGGTTTTAAAACATATGAAATAATAATAAAAAGTAGTTTTCATATGGAGGTCGAGAAGTGAAGTTTTACGCCCGGACAGCTTTCGGGCATGGGGATCGTCGTTTGGGGTGTGAACGAAAAGTTAAGGCTGTAATATGACAATTATTTTTCGTCGGAGAGTGATACAAAGTTGGAGGTTATATTCGCACGCGTAAAGTTGCATTTCGCGCCCGCTCGGTCGAAGCAGATACTAAATATACCCATCGCTATGCGGTAAAGAGTTAAAATAGTAAAATCGGGTTGGTAATACTCAGATAATCTTAAAATTTCAAATATTCAGGTCTTTTTTAAAAAATTTCAAAACTTAAACTACTTGGAGAAACAAAGAAGTATTTGTACCTCAACGGACGCGTTTTTTGTCAGGGATTCTAATTAAAAATACGTCAAAACAAAACGTCAAAGCGAGGCAGGAGGTTTCGTCATTTTGCATGGCTACAATGCGTTGGTTTCTCGCAATAGTTCCCTCTATTAACAAACAATAAAACAAAGAGTGCTCCCCGCGGGACGATTATAGAAAAACGCTCTAATATAACGACATTATATTCCTTAAAGGGAAAAAATTAGATAAGAGGCGATGCAACTGGTGCAAGTTCCGCGCGATTATTTCTCGGCGGGATCCGCACGCGTTACGTGTGACCGGTTACCTTCTACTATACGTGTGTACGTACTACAAAGATACTTTCTCTCCGGCCAACTCGGACGTAATTGCATCTAACGACGGTGAAATCTGTCCAAGTCCAGGAAAAAAGTACGACTTCGAATATGCGTGCCAGTAATGAATTAATTAAATCCACCCACCGATAACCGGGTCACGAAATCTAAAAAAATCCCCATATCTTCCCTTGTGCTTCTACTGGCATTTTGCCATTTTTTAATCCCATAATTTCTTGAGACTAACAAAGTGGGATGAAAATTATGTCTATGGCACTGAAACTTTTTTTTTCGTGTAAATATTTATTTGAATTGTCTCTAGTTGAAAATTCACTTCAAATAAGACACTATTTTGTCATAGAGAAATGTTTTTACGTTTTTGTAAATTTAACTGGTGTTAAGGAAACATTTCTGGAGTTATTTTCGAATACGCGAGAAAATATTTGCTTGAATCTAACTTTTGTTCAGTGTGGAGACAACGAAGAATGCGTCTGTCATTGATGTTTGCATTGGGAGCATTTCGGACAAAAATACTTATTAATGATAGAAGTAAGAACAAAAAAACAAGCGTAGAAAACAAACTTGAATCTTTGACACCTATACAAAGAATAGACTAATTCGGAATTCATATGATCACGATGACAAATGTTTTGGATTAGCCTATAGTCGTAGACATATCATTAGGAATTCTCTTTCGCAGAATCGAAACCAAATTATAAATCTCAGGCACTCAGGTGTTCAGTTGCTGATACTACTACTTGATTCCTTATCCCAGGGAACAAAATAAAAAAGAGTTTGGCATGATTTTGAAACGTGCTCTAAAACAACTCATATGTCCCACTTTCTTAGGATTTTCTGAACATATTGTCATTATGAGATCTTTAAGAACTCATGTTCAGAAAACCCCCAGAACGTGGGAAATCTGACTTCTTGTATAGCACTTTTATTTTGTTGTCTGCGCAGGTTTGGGGAAAATATTGATTATCTTTTCCAAGCATTTAATTTTAGCTAATAATGACATTGTTGAAGGGAGAAAATATTATTGTTCTTAAAAAAAATCTAGATCTGAAAAAATAATTTGTTAAACAACCTTTGTTAATGATTCAAACTGTCTTTTTACCGCCACAGTTAAACATTTTAAAAGAGTGAATGGATTTTAACGAATGATTGCTTAGTTTTTCGAGAAAAAGGTTCTGTATAACTTTACCAAACGAATTGTTGTACATTTTTTACTGGATCATTAAAATTCTTCAGAACTTATTCAGAAAATGTGAAAAGCAATCTTTTTTTTAATAAATAGAGATGTTTGACGATAGCATCTGAAATTTGCAAAAATCTTACGGTAAAGTTGAAGAGAATCTGTTTTTCCAAAAAATAAGTCGTCAAATTTTTAAAAAATTCTTAACTGTCGAAAAGAAGAAAATTTTAGTAATTAATTAAATTAGTTTGATAAATTATTTTTGCAGGTTTCAATTGTTTTTAAGAACAGTAATGCTTTCTTTCCTCAACAATATCATTAATAACGAAAATTAATTTCTTGGAAACGTTATTGAATATGTTTTCTAAACGTGCCATATCCCGGGGTTTACCGTTTACGTTTAGATTATTTTGGATAGATGTGCGTTTCATCTCACCGTTATCTTTCCTGTATTATATTTCATATGCCATTTAGTAAAGTAAGGTATCCCAGAAAAACACAAACACTAGAATTCATTAAAAAACTAGAGAATTAGTCATAATAGGTTCAAATGCCTTTAAAATAAATACTCAATTGTCGAAATAACTTTAAACCGAGCCATGATAATGCATAAATAGTCATTTTTCAAATCCAATGTTGGTACTAGATTTTTTGGACACCCTGTGTATAAAAAGCATACGGTTTGGCAGTTTTTTTAACTCCTGGAGTATGACAGGTTAAATGTAACGAATAAGCCCGATTCTCAATTCTTTATTTTCTTAGCCAAAATTTGAATGACAAAATATTACCTCAAACATTATTTCAGTTGGAAGATTTCAAATTTTTCTCAAGGTATCTTCATCTGTACCCAAATGAAGTCGTCATAGCAGAGAATTTATTGCTATACCGATCGGTACATACGACCTTTTCGGTTAATAACTGACGTAAGCATTCAATTTATTTAATAAAGTTTTGATCATTGAAACTAGTTAAAAACGATTCATGTCGTCGCTATATATAAAAGATTCTGTGATTTTCTGAGTTATTTTGACTGTATCTATAAAAAATGGTGATTTTACGTATCTTGTTGGTCACTTCTCCAGATGCTTGCAGGGTGTTTGGATATTACTGGTTTAGTTTTTCGTCATTGCTTGTCGAATTTAAGTAACTTCTGATCACAAAGGAATGCAAGTTCATTTCGGTCAATTATTAAAGTAAGATGAGAATCTTAAATGAGTCCATGATTTTGTTGCTACTCATTAGTTTTGAAATATAGCTGTAGTTTACACATCCTACGTTCGTTCAGGGAATAACCCGAAAAATAATTTTTACAGAGAACAAACAACCGCAAATCTTTCAAAAATTACATACAAGTGCACTCAAACTGTTAAGTACATTTATTTATTGGGGTGCGGGTCGAAAAATCGACAAATTAAAAAGCCGACAGGTCAAAAAACGGACAGTAAAAAAACCGACAATCGAAAAGCCGACACATAAAAATTAGGCACATCGGCAAGCGGACAGTCATTTTTTGAACTGACTGCTTTTTGATTTGTCGGTTTTTCGACCGGCACCCGTTTATTCGAGTTTCTCTTTTCTCCTTACTGTTTAATTCTTAGCATATGATTCATACTTTTATCCAGGTTGCTAAAACTTCGACTACTCTCAGCTTTAACAACTGCAACAGGTTTCTTCAATTACTCTATGATATTATCATAGTTCCAGGATTTTTACATACAGGATATGGCCGATGTATATCAAATAAGAATTTCAGGGATATTTTAAATTTTCTAAGAGTTTAACTTAAATGGATTGAAATACATAGATTAAAAGTAGGTGCACGCCATCATTTCCACTTCATTTATGCATATGGTTGAGCAATATAACCGTTACAGATTCTGAAAAATAACCAAAACTTTCCTTCTAAATTCCGTGAAATATTAAGAAATACCCTCAGGCCCCTCGATAAATATGCATTTGTAAGGCAGGACGTATGTTGTACAAAACTGCAACCTGTGGCATATCTAACGGCAATAGTTAATGATTTGGATCTTTTCTTTCATGGATATGAAAATACTGTTTCTTAAAAGATATGAACAAATAATATATTCTAACTGACAAGATTGACAGTATATTTTACTTATACATTTATTTCACCGTGGATAATAACGTTTTTTAAGTTCATATATAGTTCGTGTTATTGTCGACATTGCCTACTAGTCCATTTTGTGTTTCTGTTAACCAGTTATATCCGTTTTGTTTGTTTTTCGTTTTTTATGAAATATCATGTTTGTATATTAAGTAAAGTTGTACTGAATTATGTTTGTGCATCCTTTACTGTGGTTTATACGTTACACCATATGAAAAATTTAATGTAAAGTTGTGCTAAATTGATCTGACATTCATTTATGATAAATTACGCGTAGATTTTTAAAATTGTTTATTCATGTTTACTATTCATTTTGAAGGAATTATTTGAGTACAAGAATAATTTTAAAATATACAAAAAGAAGAGCTTTGGAAGTTCGTATGGAACTCTACTTATATAACAGCGAAAATTGTGCTTTTAGTAATCTTAGTGATTCATATTTGCGATTTACAACATCTTAAAATATTTAATGGCATTTCTACTATCAACAAAGTACTTGAATTTGAATTCAAAAGGAGTCTTAGAAATGAGTTTGTATATTAAATTAATAATGAATGTTATTTTCTACTTCTGCACCATCTGAATAGATCTGCTAACTATTCTAACAAATTATCATTTAACAGGAAATACAAATTGATTTATTTAAAAATTTACTTATATTAGTACCTGAAATGTTAAAATGTTCTTTGAAAACATTTTCAGTGCACAACTAGGATTTTTTTCATGACTTTTTAAAGATGCCGGTTTTACGTAATATTGTCTTCAATATAATATTCTCAAGGGTACATAGAATATGCATGATTATTAAAATTTAATAATTCCTAAGAGTATTTTAACACATGCCTTTTATGAGCTATTTGCAACTAATGATTGTACAGTACACGCTCGCAAAGTGTATTAACATTTTTTCACGTACATAAAATTTCTTGCTTTGATCATTTCGCAGAAGAACATAGCAAGTGGACAATAGCAAATATTCTTTGGTGTTTACACTTCGAAAAATATACATTTTAAATATGTAATTTAAGAGATGTGTAGGAGAAGATTAGTTAATGGTACTTTTTAAGCACTATACTTGAGAACCGTTATTTATGATAAACAATAAGTTATTTACCTAGATAGTTACATAGATTATTTAATTAGATTAGTTGCATAAATAATTATTTACTTCAAACTTTATATAATTTATTTAATTTCTTTTATCGTTCGCGGTATTAAACAATTTTTACCAATATTTTTTCGGTTTTAACATTCGAAAACATCGAAGAAACGGAAAGAACAACTCAATTAAAAATTATGTATCGGCAACAAATATTTCATTCATTTCAATAAAAACGTCAGTGAATAATTAATATTTTCAGGGTTAATTACACCCTCAATATTAAAATCAATTTCAACATGCTTTTTGTTAACATATTAAATCTAATAATGTTTAATTACTTTGTAAATTGATTTCACTGACATTTGTTAAATATTCCACAATCGGAAAGTCGACATTTTTTTTGTCGTTAATCATGTTGATAACACAGTCGAACAAACATTTGAAAATTTCTTGTTGCTATAAGATAAAACAGAAGTAAGAGTCGATTCTGGTAGGATTTATGCTCTAGAATATAAATAACACCGTAAAATATCCAACTGGTTGTAGTTTTTTAGATATTGAAGGTCAAAGGGGTAAAAAATCTGATTTCAGGCATTTTGAGCATCTATTCACAGC
Source organism: Trichopria drosophilae (assembly GCA_030407085.1). Lineage (NCBI taxonomy): Eukaryota > Metazoa > Arthropoda > Insecta > Hymenoptera > Diapriidae > Trichopria > Trichopria drosophilae. The sequence goes on from CM059584.1 coordinate 96,279,776, forward strand.
CTAAAAAAATATTGTTGTCCGTCAAGTAAGAGTCAATTCTGATTCCCCACAGAATCCAAATGTGTACGCCAAAATATTGATGTGGACCAAATAGTTTTTCACTAAATTGAAGGTCACAGGGGTCAAGAATTAAGGAATCAAGAATCGTGTTTTTGAACATTTTTAGATGCGACACGAAAAAATTAAGAAATGAAAACTGACGGATCCAATATATTCGACGAACTTTTTGACATTTGATCACTTCAGACTCATTTTCATCTGGGCTACTTTGCGAGAAAAACAGAAAAAATGTCCTAAAATAGATGATAAAAAATGCCTAGAATCGTATTTTGGAACCTTTTTATCTTCAATATCTCAAAAACTAGAGCCAATTGGCGATTTTGGCTGTCATATTCCGATTCTGGAGCAAAAATCCTCTGAGAATCGATTCTTACTTAAACAAACTTTTCTTGGGCTGTGTAATTATTTTATTTATTTTTTGTTAAATAAGTTGTTACAAGTATAAATTGTTTAACTGTCAAGACATGTTTGAGTACGGTACATCAACTTAGTATGTAGCTCTCGATGTCATTGGCATTGACGGGAAGGAATAGCATCCACATTGCCAAGAGTCAGGAAGACGACGTTTACAAACACTTCTCGAGGAATCCGATTCTCCTCGAGATTAACGGAAAATGAGGAATCGTTTAACCGGACATTTTTTCAAAAACGTGTATCGCGTGTTAAAAATCCTGACTTGCAATAAGTTCAACAAATAAGAGCATATCGGATATTCGAAATGCACTTACGGACCATATTCCGGGTGCAATTTTCAGTCATGTGTCGCGTTATACGGGAAGTGCAGTAATTACAGTATGTAATTCTCGCAATTCTCGTAATTCTCCTATTATTATCGATGTGCTTCAAGCACTTTTCTATATTTATTTGCAGCTCACTCCTACGGTACTGTCGATATAACTACTAGTATTTATTGCTTAATAAATAAAATAGAAATTCGCAGTGATATATTTGACATGCAATTACTACTTGTGTTCAGATCCGCGGGAATTATATAATATTATTGTACGGACACAATATAATTATGCGCACGATACATTGTGGGAATAATTGAATGTAATTGATATACTATTTTCTGCATTCGTATTAAAGATGATTTGTATATATCAATGATTTACGTGCCTATATTTATTTATATTTATTAATACAAAAAAGATGAATGAATTGAAGATATATATGAATGCAGTAAAGTTAATTAACTTTTATTAACATATAAATAAGAAAATTATATTCAATTCAGAATGAGTTATCTGCCATTTTTTCATTAATCCATCAAAACGCAATGTTAAATTATAGCAATATTCCACGGCGCATTCCGTATATTTCATTCGCACAAGAATGTTGCAAATATTCAAGTTAAATTATTTGTTGTTATATTATATAATTCACGTAATATCATTTTTATTATTATTTGTTCTGGTAAAACCAATTTTATTAAAAATTTATGATTTTGAAATGTGTTAAAATAATTAATATTTTTTCATTGTTTTCTTCTATGCCGGAGATATTAAAAAAACACATTTCTAATACAATTTTATACGCCCTATTTCTTTATGAGTAGGTATGTGGTAAAACCATTTCTTATTCTATCAAGCTCGCTTTTTCAGATTCTGAAATCGGAATTACAAAAGAAAAAAGAAAATCCAACAAGATTAGACCATTTTTTTTTGCAAAAAATAACATGTTTAAAATGTGTTTTTGTAAAAGTATAAGTTTTTCCCTCGAATAAGCATTAAATGCCTGAACGCTTAAAATATCGCGTCCACGAGTTCTAAGCTTAAAAATGTTTTTAAATTAAAAATGGCGAACAGTTTTTTTGAATATTAAACAAAAAAGGGCGAGACTCTTCTGGAGTTAATATATGACAAGAGAGTTTATTTATAATGAAATGTTTACATACCATAGGGGGAAAGAATATTATTATACTTAAATATTCATGGTTAACCTGCCATTTTAAATTTATTATCATTTACTTCAGCATCTAACTTTAACATCCTTTATCCATAAATGCCAAAAAATTTTTGTTGTTTCAATTTCAATCGTAGTATTTCGTATCAAAATCAAAGTTACAAAAAATTGAGAGGCATATACCCTACTATTTTCAAGGTCGCCCTTGAAGATCCAGAGGTCAAAATTATGTTTCAGTCATCAAGAATTCTTATACTGTGCCTACAGTCCCAAACTTTAGGAAATTTTTATTTTTGTCATTTTTTTTCGAGTTATTAGAATATTGGAATTTCATTGAAACTATGTACAAAGGCGATATGTGATTCTACTATATTTCTCAATCAATTCTACGAACTTTTCATCCGCATTGACAGTTCATTTCTTTATTCAAATTAAGTGATTATATTGGCTGATTATACTCTATTTGTACATGAAAAATGAAATCTCGTGGTTTTTATATTTGGTTTCATAGTACAGAAATGTTCATTTTAAAGAATATTTTGTGTTTGTTTATTTATAGATTTAGAAACTTTAACTTTATAGAAATACTTGAAATTTATCAATTAATTACGAGCAAAGTTTTGCTTTTTAATGTTAAAAGATATGATTATTCTATTTAATAAGAGAAGTATAATCTCCACATATTTTGTGAAAAGCAGAAACGATGGCCTTTTCATGCTATATATAAGTATTTTCTGATTTCATTTTATTTTCACATGTTTTTAAGACTTTTAGATGATGTTAAAAAACTTTTTTTTGCTGAAGTAGGCGTAAAAAGCTCATTTTGCGCCCATATTTGCGGTTATCAAATGCAAATTTTACGTTTCCGTGGGCGTAAAATTTATTTTGTACGAAATTGAATTTAAATATTTTACTCCTACTGAATCAAAAAATAATGTTTTAATCTCTGACGTAGAATTTTCGCCTTTTCATTCATTCTCTGATAGTAAATATTTTAGTCCATGTAAAGTTCCTATTATTAATGAAATTGTGTACTAATGATTATTTCATTCCTTGTTAATATATATAATCGACAGAGTAATGATGCAGCATTTGGCTGACAACTTCCCATTGTAACCTAATAGCAGTATGCGTGCATTACAGAACGATACTGACGAGAATTCCAAATCACAATGTATCTGAAATTGCTATGTAATCCAATAGTATATTGATCAGTTTAGTACTGAATTATGTGGTACATTTCTAAGTGACTATTTATGTGCGTAATGCTGGATAGTTTCTTTCAATGAAATACAATAGTAATTAGAATTCTTCAGAGAAGATAGTCAAAATACTAATAATAAATATCACTACTACTGATTTATTTGTCATCCTGGAGAATACTCTAGATTATTTAAGTAAAAATTACTTTTTATTTTTTTATCTTTTAAAAATACTAAAAATGTCGTTTATTAAAATGTATTACAATGTCTGTGTCTTACTCAACAAGTGAGAAAAATTAAGGTTTTAAGAAATCAGTTTTGTTACCATTGTGAAAATATTTATTTAATCCTACATTCTAGGGATTAGCGAAGATAAGATATTTTCTTACTCGTCTTTAAAGAGGTCTCATATGTAGAAATTTTAATGTTACAGGAATTTAATATTGCGGATAATTTGACTGTTGTATTTTAGACTCCAATAAATTGTTTTTAATGCAATTTTATTTTAAAGCCTAAAATATATAATTGTTTATTTTTTTAACTTCTGGATTAAAAAGTCTATTTGTTTTCCAAAACAAAAGTGCCTTAAGCCTTGCATTGGTTACATTTTTTCTGAAAAAATTCCTACATTGACAAGGAAATTTTTGTATTCAAAGTATTTCACAACTCATGGATCGTATTACAGGGGATAAATCTTTACATCATTCTGAACAAAAAAGTTAAATACCGAAGTTCGTTCCGACCTGCAGTATTCCAATGGCAAGCCTTCTTGAAGAAAAATCGATTTTTTGCGATAACTCTGTTAGTTTTTAAGTTATTTCAATGACTGACGGTTCATTTTATAGATTTTTCTACTCCTGAAATTGGTCACGGAATCATTTTACCCTGCAATGAACATACTTCTCGTTATAGACCCAAAAATGCGGAAAAATGTCGATTTATACGGGTTTTCAACTCCAACTAGTTTTGTTCAATAGTTACGCGAAAATAAGGCAAAAAGAAGTTGCAGAGTTCGAAAAGGCAAGGAATTTGACCCCTTGTACGTTACGTTTAGATGAAAATTAAGCTCATTGGCTATAAACGGTCATTCCAACATCCATTTTTCGATAATTCTGTGGCATTAAAGTGCTCAATTTTCATCGGAACGTAACGGATAGGGGACCAAATTCTTAGTTTTTTCACACTCTATAACTTCTTTCTATGTGATTATCGTGTAGGTATTTCGCGAAACGAGCTAGACGTGAAAAATCGCAGAAATGGATCTATAACAAAAGATTGTTAGAAGATCCCTTATATCTGTAAAAAAATAATCTTTTTTCAGTTCACATGTTAATGTTGTATTGTAGAGCATTTCCAGAGTACTTGTGGCTCATTTATATGTGCATACAATAACTGCGAAAGTATAGTCAATTATCACTCATATAATTTTGATGTCGATATTTTGCTACACTATTTTACTCATTTAGCGGATAAATGCTCTTACGAACGAGTTAAACTTATTTCGATTTTTTATAGATATCACAATTGTAAACAACTATATAATTACGTGCTTTGACTTCAGTGAACTAATTCTCTTTTTTTAATTAGTAACTTAATGGTTCGGTTAACACTTAAGTGTACAGTATAGTGTTGCAATTAACACATTATCGGATAAGTGTTTAAGCATTCTCTTCAGTAATTATTCGACGAGTTACAACATACAAAATCTTTATTAGCATTTCAGCACATACTTCATCAAACATCACTACACTCGGTAGAATATACCCTAAAATAAATTTCAATATATTTGTTTAGAACTGTTTTTGAAACTTAAAAAATATTTTTCATTTGTTGTTTCGAGTTCTTCTTCAGTTGTGAAAAATTCAGCAACCAGAGAAGTAAATCGAGGCCGCTTACACAAAATCCCACACGCTAGAGTCGTCGATTGGGAAATAATTTGGTCGGACGTAAAATATACGTACTCTGGCGAGTCGATCGCCTTTCTAACCAAACCGGCATAGCAGCGGCAGAAAATCAACGAGTCCGTGCTGTAACTCGCTACTAGTGCATATATACTCTTAGAAATGTGAATGTATACAAAAGTTAGTACACTTATGTGGATTGTGTGTGTAAATGCGTATACAATTGCGTCTACGCACTTGTATTTTTGCTCCTATACGTCACCACAATACCCGTTGATAAGAAGGTGCCTTATCTCGTTTTCACATCATTCATGTTGTAAATCACGTATGGCGTAGAAACGTAATCCAATTTTAAATAAACAAAATTCGTTTTCAAAACAAGTTTCGCGACATTACGTAATGTACGTAAATAATTAAAAATATTGTCTTTCCTATGAGTTCACACGTACGCCTAATATATGGTCGATACTAAGATTCGTATTAAAGCGTGCACGAGATTTGTCCAGTTTTGTTTATTGAATATGTTTATGCCTGGACTTTTCCATGAAAGCTATTGCTTTCACGTAAATGCAAATGTGTTGCACCACACATTTTTGTCCTTTAGTATGTCCTACTGCGAAGATTAACATTTTTAAACAATCTGAAAAAGTTGAGGGATGTGCAGATTAATATTCTTTCATTAATACTTCGGAGTATCAAACTAGTCTTTTTCTGAAAACGTTGTGTATAATTTTACTTTAGATTTGATTGATTTCAAATGATACTTGGGATATGTTCGGGAGGTAAAATAAAAGAGACTTCCCAAAAATGAATAGAATAATTTAAAATACACATCTTAAAATCTGATTGTGAACCAATTCTTTTGTGTACGCTGCTGATTAATTCTGAGTAAATTAAATTTTACCTATTTCGAGTGTATTATTCATAATTAATCTTAATCTAAATTTTGAGAGAGAAAAGAATTTATTACACTTTTAATTCCTCTGCATAACACGTATAAATGCATCCGTTTTTTATGCTGTTATTATAAATTGAGTTGGACACATTTTTAGTTTTCTCTGTTTCTTATCATAAAATGTTGTGCATTCTTTGGGAATTTTGAGAAAACATATATTTTCTCAAAACATTTTTTCAGTTGCCATTTGCTGAAGAAACTTGACTGTGAGATTTTTGTTTGATAATTTTCAGACAATTCAGCGTGCGATTAGTCCACAGTACTTAAATTACTTAGCACTACATTTTTTTGGCGTTAACTAAAAGAAAATTTAATCGTTAAAAATTAGAACTTTTATTAAGCATCGAGTTGCTCAAAGGGCGACATTATAGCATTATTCTCAGAACATTTAACTGTATTTTTTCTAATAAATTAAAGGTTATTATTTGGTATAAATATAACCATGTTATATTTAAAAAAATATCAATATTTAAACACCGTTATTGTCAAACGAAAATTACGATGAAAGTTTACGTAATAAAAATAGTCGAGATCAAACTAATATATAAATATGTGAAATAAACATAAATAAATAAGCCGCATTGCAAATAAATATAAATAGTTAATATTTTTCATTTTTTATTGCATATACACTTCAAATAATTTCGACAACGACTGATTTGTGTAATTCGTGGTATGCGACGCGTTTAATTACGAACCTATAAATTATTTAAGTAACAACGAGTACCAGGTAATTTCCATTTATTTGCCATATGAAACCTCCTTGTTTACGTCAAATACATGAATTTTAAATTCACGTTCAAATCTCGCTCGTTTCTTGATTTTATAGGTTTGTCAACATTGTAGAACTTTGTAGCTAATAAATTAAAGAATTCGTAATAAAACATGAGCAATGTGTATTTTCAAGGTACCGCTTTTACCGGTCGTAAGAAATTAACCATTAGTGTATCAAGGAAATAATTATACATTGTATCACGATGATAAATAAGTGTAATATTTACCTACTGCTGTTTATCAATGTTACGAAATTGGTTTGCACATTTGACATTCAACATTGAACTGGTTATGAAATTTTTAATTTGTTTAAACGACTTTATAAATTAAAAAAATAGAAACTTACTAAATTACGACATTATGTAAAGTACTGTATTAAACTTTAGTAAACATTGTTAAATCGATTATAATCTCATTTAGTTTTTTTTCTTGAAATGTGTAAGTTAGGGCTCTTAAAAATAAAACTATCGCGGTACCATGCGACATTTTCTTTTTGGGCCATTTTTTGAGTATTTTTTTAAGAAAGCTTACATGATTGGTTAACGACTAACCTTACTAAATCCGATATCTTTTTTAAAATACAAATTTTTTATTTACAAAGAGCTGTCGTAAACCAAATTTTCAGTTTGTTTTTACTATTATTTTAATAAATCTTATGCAAAAAAAAATTGAAGAATTACAGTTTTTTAAGTATTTTAACAGTGTAGCAAAAACCAGCCTTTTTTCTCATATCCTTAACTTCTGAAATATTCAATAATTTTTGTGTTTAATTTGAATAAATTAAGCCATAGTTCGAATTTGATTTGTTTACGTTAATTATTGTAAATTCATGCATAAAATTGGAAGATATTTATATCAGGCGATATTTTTTAAAAGAAAATAGTCGGAAAGTAATATCTGTAACATATATTTTGTCCTGAAGAAACAAACTTAAAACGATGATTATATTGTTGAAAATATTAATATTAATCTTATTACTATCTTTTAAATACTTATCATAGTTTAGTAGGTCTTTAAATATAATTCTCTAGTTGCAATAATTTCATTAAAATAATTAAAATATTTATAAACAAGGTAATTACAGGAATAAGTTAGTTTGATTAACTATACGGGAATTTGAAGAAGTTTAACTACATATTTTAGTAAGTAGAATTATAATTTCTAGACTTAAATGAAAATAGTAACATTGACAGTCTGAATACTATTCGTCTAACCAAATAGAGAAACTCCTTTTACTACTGAAATGTACAGAGATATAAAATATAGAATTTTCAGAGTTTTTATGAAGTAATCGAAATTGAGGATAGAAGTAATTGAAGATAATATATAGTATTGAAAACTATAGTATATAGTGTATGTAAATTTCATCATAGATTAATGCCATACAATGTTATGTATTTAATTTGATATGCACGCCTAAATAACCCTTATTCACCCAATTTTTCCATTATTGTCTGTCAATTTTAAGCACAGACAACTTTGTTATCTATACATAAAAAAAATCTGAACATTTTAACTCGCATATTTTCAAGTATACTCTTTCAGGATCCAGCACGAAGATTTTGAAAAAAACCACCCATTCCTACCTAATTTTTCAATTTATAAAAGAAAAACATGGTCATTTTTTGTTTAAATCGTAGTTTAGATGCGAAAGAGGTCTTGCGATCGCTGAGACCACGAAAACTCTGACTTAAAATGTCAAAATAATAAACATTTAAAAAAAAAATGGTATTTTACGGGTTTTTCTGAAAAAAAAATTTTTCGGTTTTTGAAAAAATATCACAGATGGTAGAAAATATCTTTTATTTTGTTATCTAATTTAAATTTCGTTAGGGCAATTTAAGTTTCGGAAGGGGTGGCATTTAATCTCCCTTCAAAATGCTTTTTATCCAGCCAATTAAAAGAATTTATGAAAATCGTATCGAATACACCGTTACAAAATAAGTAATTTAAATTTTTGCTATGTAAACTTGATATTAATTATCTATTGGTAAATGGCTTGGAAAAATGAATCGATTCCTTAACCCCGCATACCACACCGCATTCAATCGCATCCAAATCGGTGCAGATTATTTTCCCGGACATTTAGTTTTGCATTCAATTTTGCATAATTTTGCAATACTCTCTTCATTTGCGCGCACGTGAATGGAACACTTGCGTAGCGTTATAATACATACGTCATCAGACGCGTAACCACCTGCACCGTTACACATTTTTACGTACTTATATCCTTGTTTTACAATTAAATGTGTGCGATTTTACTACCTATTCAGTTACACGTGCACTAATGCTCATTCGAACAGCTGTGTGATAGAAAGTTTTGTCGTATGTGTGACACCGTAAATAGGGTAATTGGCGGTGAGGAATTCGAATAAATACAATACTTGTATTGCACTTCAAAACAATTACCATGAGATTTGGGAATATGATATTTTCGTATGTTAAAATTTGATTTGTGGGCGGTGGCCACTTTTTAAAAAGCAATGAATTACACTGCTGTTATGTGTGCAGGCCCCATTGGCCCAGTTTGACAGATGTCAAGTTTTAAAATAAATATGTCCAAATCAGGAGTCCAGTTTTTGGATAGTTTCTCTTCATTTTCGTTACCTTCCATTAAAGGTAAGGAAACAGGGAAATGTACCACAAAACTGTAATGATTTCTACCAGGTTCGGAACTGTTGTTAATTGCAAAATTCAAGTAATTAACGAGGATAATTTACTATCTTTTTTGATATTTTTATTGAGTGTACTTATCAAGAAATTATTATTTAATATATGTCAATTTTATGAACAGTAATAATTCATTTTTGCAGCAGATGACTGTATCTCATATTTTTTAAACCATATATATATATGTATATATAATTATTATTAAAAAAGGAAAGTGAAAAAAAAAAGAAAAATATATTGTCTCGTGCTAAAAATTTTGCATTTAATTAACATTGAAAAAATTAATGATCGGTTCTGATTTTTTTTTTTCTTTAAAATGCGGCGAAAAAAATCATGACCATCACTTCAAACAAGCCCATGCTCAATCGAAATGCTGAAAACAATGTCATTTAACACATTGTTTTTAGCAAAATACATAAAATTCCCCACTTTCAAAGCTTCATTGCGAAATATTTTTAGTTTACAGGCGCAATTTTTTAAATACAAAAAGGAAAAAGTGTAAGGCATATAATTATCAATATTAGAAACACGTTTCTTATACCTTTTGTGTTACTTTGATTGCGATACGGTAGAAAAAAAATATACTTGAAAAAAATGAGGCTTCGAAAATTGGATTTTTTGTGTATTTTAAAAAAAAACAACGTGTTAAATGTTTGCAATTTTGACCATGCCATTCGCAATAGTGATCCAAAAATAGTCGGGAATGGACTCGAAATCGAATTTAACCGATTTTTACCAAGGGTCAAAATATTTATTTTTTTTGTCGTTTCCCTAACATTTTTATTTGTCGCAACACCCTAATATATATAAAAAAAGTTTGAGTAATTAAATTTATCTCTGAACCAGAAAGAAATCGCTTTGATTTACTAAAATTATATGTTAATTATACCTCCATATCTTATGCATAAAACTGCACTAAAATACCATTGAATAATTTGTTTTTAAACCTCTTACTTCTGCTGATATGCACAAGAAGATATTTTAAAACTCTTCTATCGCTTATTTGTACGATACAATAATTAATGATTTAAAATTTAACATTCATTAATTAATATGGCTTATCGTCTTTGAGTTTTTAAATTGTATTTATATATTTTTATTAAAACTGGATTCGTTGCTTCCATTTAATTTCAAACTAAAGTCATGTTATCTCACGATGTCTACTTGTATTTGATGACTTCAGTTTTAATTTTAACGAATCTTTAAAATCAGTTATAATTTATAGAAATCGTTTTTTTTCCTCATTTATACATTTACTGTATTTTAGAAATGACTGTAGCAATGTAGCATTAATTGTAAGTTGCATGTGTTATTTTCATTTTCGTTCTGTGGCACAGATCAGATTAAAGTTAGTTGATCGCTACTGGATTAATTCTAAAAAAAGTCCGTTAAACAAAAACAGTTAATTCAAATTTTAATATGTTTTAACTACTTTGGATATTTCGATAGGTCTTCAACTGTAATTTATTATCTGTTTACTAACAGGTAGTTGAAGTTGTCAGATAGCTTGTTCTGGTTAAAAAGAAAATTATGATTGTGTTATGCTGTAAAAACATTATCCTGATATTTGTCTAAGAAGACTGTAGTAATGTAAAATTCACACAAAAATTAAAGCATGAATTTTAATTTAATTATTCTATGATCTGCTATGAAAATGAATTAAAAATGATATTTAGTTCGCATTACTTTGGTATTCGATTTATTACTTTTTAGCCTTAACAAATGCACACAAATTATATAAATTATATTTGCATAACTTTGGTCTTAACATCGATATAAATATTCACACGTATAATCCATGTGAAATAAAAATCTGCCCGAGACTAACATTAATCACTCAACTCGCCAATTTGAGACTTTTAGTCGGAATCTATAATCAGAAAGTTCTAACGATTTATATTTCAGCAGCACTTTGTTAATTTAATCAAACATATATATCTCGTTGTAACATAATTAATTATTACGCGAAAACAAATTTAGTAATGATAAAATCAGTTAGGAAATGCATGAAACGCGATCTGTTATTAGATACTGTCAGTTTTCACTGATAAACGTCCCGAGAAGCACGTGTCATTGTTCGTGATCGGTAATACGAACACCTGGATATTTTTTTTTATAAATTTGTGAATGCATATTTCGATACCACTTAACCTCATAACCACACGTCAATGCAACTTAATGATCGTGCCATTTTAAGGAGTTGCGACAACTGTGAAACCACATTGAAATTGATATTATTCATTTAATGTTATGGTAATCGTAAAAATCTTTAGTAGTCTCAATTAAATAAATACCGTTGTAATAAAAATTATTTATTTTGATTATTTTGTTCATTAAGTGTATAAAAGTAAATTTATTCATATCATTGACTGTATATTTCCCTCGCAGAAATTTAAACTACTTAAATCCTGAAAGAGATTTCATTATTTCTTCCTTCTTCCTAATGCTTTTATTAATATTTTTAGTATAAAATAGTTATATGTGCAAGTGTGCAAGTTTTATCTCTTTCCACTAAACATGTTACTATTTGTACTTAAAAGGAATGTACAAAGTCCAATTATCTGCGCACCGTGTAATTAATGTGTAGGTATAACTTAGTAAGTGTGTTTTATGAAATGCAACTTCAATTATCTTATTATCTGCTAATTTCTTTGAGTTAGAAAAAAATAGTACCAAAAAAATAACCATAGGCTAATCGTGGCTGTAGCTTAACAAAACTATATAAATTAATTCAACTAAACTGTACCAGTTTGTTTATATATTTCATAAAATTAATATGATCCCTAGTCTATCTTATTCCTTTTTAGAACTTTCCATAATATGCAGGTTTCATATTTGCATCATACGAAATTATAATAATTAGTACAAATCTGAACTCAAACGAAAATTATCGAAAAGAATGCTTAGACATATATTTGTATATGTTATTTTATATATAATGTATATATTTATATATGGAAATACTCGTCACGTGTTAGGTGTTATTACGTAACGGTATATAGGCTCGGTGGCGGTAGTGAAATTCGATTACTCGAGTGTGGGTGAGTTGCCTTGAGCCTGGCAAAATATGCAGGAGACGGAAGTTAGTATATACGTATCTATAGGCAAAAGGGTGTGCGCGTTCGACATGAAAGTGAAAATTCGTTCACGGATATCGCCGACTTCACGTGTGCCTTAGATAACCGGAAATTTCCGACTTTGTATAATACGTCTTAATGTAATAACTAAATGTTAAACAATTGAAACATTGTTTCAAAGTAATAATATAAAAATGTAATAATATTTTAATCAGTACTAAAAGATCGACTGAAAAATTATAATATACACTTCAAAACGTTTGAGTTTACTTGCCGAATCTAATAATCAGTAGTTGCGATATTTTTATTCATTAATATCAGCCTAGATAGGTGTCGATTGTTTAACCCAAATGACACATTACCTTTAGATTAAAATTTGATTCCGGGATTGATTGATCGATTTTTACTGCTTTGAAATGAAATTCTACTCCAATCGTTTCATGGATATATGAATACTCAATTCCTTAGATGTGTGTATATTTTATTTAAAGTGCTTTCTAATGTTACTAGTGTTTTTTCCTTTGTAGACTATTTTCTGACTTATTATATAGTGCAAAAAACACCGTTTTTGTCTGTTTTCGTTGCAGAACAAAATTTTAATTCCTAATTGGCAAAACGCAGATTAATGTGCTATTCATTAGCTTGTAAATGCTCTTTTAGTAATTCCGATTCGTTTATTTTTCATCAAGTTATCAAGTTTTTGCCAAGGCACGATTATGAAGGGGATTGTTTGCACTTTTAGGTTAGGGTATCTCAAAATCTTGACATGATAGAGCAATTCTGCGAATAGATTTGGATTCAGCATAGTGAAAACCTTGGGAAAAATATACCTAGGTTTTTGATGAATGTACTTGAATCTGGTTTTTGCCAATTTGTAAACAAACATTTTGTTCCTTCTCTAAAACCTGCTGGAAATGGTAAAAACTGTTTTTCGCACCCTTAGGTTAGGATATCTCAAAATCTTGATGTGATAGAATGACTCTATGGCCAGATTTGAATTCAACGGTACTAAAATCTTCCGAAAAGTATAGTCCGGTTTCTGGTTATAAATTTTGTTCTGTGTAATTTTCTAAAACTATTTCTGACGTAAAAATCACTACTTATTTACATTCGAAGCTAAATTTCGGTTATTGTAATCTCCATGAATATTGTAGCTCATTTTATGCTAGAAATCCTTATTTTTCAAGACAAGAAATGTTAAATCATTTTTTTGAGATTAGAAACGATTTCAGAAAAATGTTTGCATTTCTTTTTCAGACCAAATTGATATAAATTTGTGGTACATTCAGCATTCTCTCAGCCTTTGATGGATGAATCCAAATCAATAAATATGAAAGGAAGCCACAAAATCAATCCAATTAGATTTTTTTTTATTTTTTTAACTTTATAGTTAACTTATAAATACCGATTGTCAATTTAAGAAATAATTGACATTTGCATTGAAAAATCATTCGAAACTTATATGTTTATATCATTGTTAAAGTCTATGTGAAGAGATGTACTATACTTGATACTCTTACACTTTACAATTTTTGAAACAATCCCGAGTATCTCATGTTTCTTAATACGTCACTGTCTTTTCCAGCACTACATTAATTAGATTGAAGTTAATTTTATTCAATATTCTCATTAGAAATACGATTATGTAGACGAATCGCATAATGAAGACAGAAAATGATTGACAGCTAAATTAGTTTAATCGTTTCATCGCAGTTTGTACGGGTTTTTCAAGAATAATTGATGATAACTACTAAAAAAATAGTTGCATATGGCAGTTAGGAAAGTGGCAACAGGTTCTGGGTAAAAGCAGCAGATATTGTAATTGTTCAAATGAATTAATATACATATTTGCACCCTCCAAGTGTTCTGAACTTCTTTTTTTGTAACGAGTGAAGGTTTTGTAGAATTAGCTTTGACTCTTGTCAGAGTGAATTTTTTTTTGTAATATATCCGGATATTTATGTTACTTGATGATATCAAGAAATGAAACAATAGATTTTCTCCTTCAATTCTTATGCGCCAACATTTGTATTTAAACTATACGATGATTTAAGATAATGTGGATGTTTCTTCCTGAACTATATTTCATGTTCACAGTTTACTAGTGATTAATACGTTATTTCTTCAATCTATTGAACCCATTTTGTGCGAATATTTTCTTAATAATCAATCCTGAACCAAAATAAGAGTTCCTTTAGATGACTTTTCTACACTAGAGATTTTCTGTACCAAAAACTATGGAATGTAATAAAACTTTGGAACATTCAAGCTCCGATAAATATTATAAAAAGAGTGTAACTTCGTTATTAGGTTTACATACAATGTTATATAAAATTCTTAAAAAATGTCATTTTAATAATAGTTAATAATTTTAATAATTTTTAGAGAACATTATTCTGTATAATTTCATAGCCCATTTACTACCCTTTTTCACGTAAAATATATCTCAATGAATACGACTCCATTGAAAAAAATTGAATTTCAGTCTGTTTTGCGAGTATGGGTAGAAAAACCAACAGTCATAAAGCTGACAATCGACAAACCGATAGACAAAAATCTGACCCATTAAAAAATAGACACATCGACTAGCGGACAGTCATTTTTTAAAGTGCGGGTTTTTTTATTCGCAGCCTGTTTTGTTCATATTATTTATAGTTGGGATATTAATAGAAAAAACGTTACCTTAGTTCAAATTATTTAAAATTGGTCAGGGTGAAATAAGTTTTAAATTATGGATCTGATATATTTTTGCAGTATACATTAAATATTCATCGGCACTTTTCTTTATTTGTGTATCTCGTCAAACTTAGATCTATATATACTAATGGTAACAGTATCGAAGGCTATATTATCATATGAATGATACTGCCGGACTTAACGTTTGTTGAATTTCAGAATTTTTTTCGTGTTGATCGTGAGATGTTTAAATTAGCAGACTAATAAAAAAAATTGAAAAATACGAAATTATTCGAATTTTACAAATGTCAAGTGTTTTATCGCCACACGTAGTTTTTGTGTGGAAATGAAAGCCAGAAGCAGCTATTATAATTTTTGCCAGACGTCGCGATGCAATAATATTTTTCTGAATTTTCTTAAAAGTCAAAAGTTACAAATAAAATTTAATTAATGGAAAAGATCATACTTAGCGCCAACTATCGTGCAAACTATTTTTGTCCAGTGTGTTTTAATACGTCTGCAAAATTCGATTATAACACCCAAATTGCTTGGGTTGTGAATTCCCCATTTTGAAAATCATAAAATGTTGTCGTTAATGTCAACGTAATGAATTTCCCACGTGAAGAAGTTATATATAATTATGGATTGATTGTTCACACAGCATACACAAGTATCTCATTTCCAATAACTTGTTTGGCTCTATATGTACTGGACTCGCCCTGGAGTACTAGTTAGAATTTGAAAACAAATGTCTAAAAAGTTATGTGAATCTCCTGAATGATTGTTTTCATCGAATTGAAATGCCCTAAAAAGAAAATGTTCTCTTCATTTTTGGTCTCTCAGAAGGAGAAAATTTACCGCGTGGAAGTTAAAATATTGTCGGAAGATATTCTTAATGTTATCCGCATGCAATCGGCTAAAAAGGACTCCCAAAATCCTTAGTCCTTCAGAATAAAGCTAGGAATGGCCCTTAATGTGTTAATAGATGCTTTAAGCCGAATCTACGCTACGCGAAAATTCGCTAATGGAAATTTACAGGACACAAGTTGATAAAATCATATCACCAATGACAACATAGTTGAATAGAATCGAATTCGAAAACAAAGTTTTCGTTAGAAATGATTACGTATTGTGGTATATTAAACATCGATTTTTATTTTCGACATTTTGATTTTCCATTTCGATTTCCTACACTTAAGAGTAACTCTTATGAAGGATCTTTGCAGGTGTATGTACGTACGTTATATGATTCATACATGAATGCACTTTGCTGTTACCTGTGCATTAGATTTATATGTATGTATGTAGACTTGAGTGCAGCAAAGCCTAACCGACTTGTCGGTATCGTATCCTGCACGAGATCGATCGTTCTCCAGATAGAATCTCGCGGTGCTGGCCCCGTATATCTTTCAGTTCGATTCGCGCGATTCGGCTCGTAATCAAAACCGATTTCTAATTTCTAAACGCATTCCGAAGAAACACACGAGCGCGTGTCCATTTCGGCTCATGGGCATTCGGCGGTGAAATAATACGTTGGACAACATTTTAAATTCGAGGAAATTCCAGTGTCTCGTAAATGCGCCTTATGTCACTGGATTAGGATAAGCGCAATTTTCCTGTTTTTCTTGTCGATGAGATAAAAGGATAATTGAACCCAGTTTTTTGTATATTTTATACAAAATTGTATAATGTTTTGGAAAGAAAGTTTGCTGGTAACTGACCAGACAATGTTTTGTTTCCAAGAACCCATTAGGAAAATTACCTATAAGTTAATACTATTTATATTAGCATATGGACAATTTGTTAGATCGATTTTTCGTTTTTCGACATTCGGAATTTCTGCAGGTTTCCCATAACTTTATCATCGCGGCATCATTAGTCGTAATTTTTATGTTATCCATGAGTACTTCATGCATATTCATTAATTCTGATTTTATTACCATAGTAAGATTCGAATTTACCGTATTTCCTGAATGTTTATTCACTCGGATGTAATATATTTTTTAGTGATCTAGTTTATCACCATTTTTGCAACAGGTCCCTTTTCATATCATGATTGGCATCCTTTACTTCCATCGTAATTTTAATAGAGGTGTCAACCCATCACATTGACTTGTACTACATGTGACTAAGTAGTATTATAATAGTAATTGCTATTTTCCTTAATTTCCGGAATTTCTTTCTTGCTGCTATTAATTTATTTTAATGTATAATTGGATTGCCAGTATTGAATATTCAAACGTTGTTTGTAAAGTTGAAAAGTTACATTTTCCAAACCCAAGTTATCACTGCGGGACCATTACGATGGGTGCGGATCGAAAAACAGACAAATAAAAAAACCGACTGTCGAAAACCGACAATTGAAAAGTCGACAGTAAAAAATCCGGGTGCGGATAAAAAACCGATAGATTAAAAGCCGACAGTAAAAAATCCGGGTACGGATAAAAAAACCGACAGATTACAAAACCGAACATCGAAAAGCCAACAATAAAATACCCTACACTTCAAAAAATGACATTCCGATTGTCGATGTGTCTATTTTTTTTATGTTTCGGCTTTTTGACTGTAGGCTTTTAAAGTTTTGTTGGTTTTTGATTGTCGGTTTTTTTATTTGTCAATGTAATAAACAAGAACACGAACGAAGGCACAAACGCATATTTTTATATTAAAAATAAAAATTCAATTAAAATATAACGAATTACTATATGATTAGAATTACGATTAGAATTTACTATTTTATTAGAATTCGCTCGACGAATTGACCGTTTTCACATTTCTTTAGTGGAAAACCCTACTTTGGTTCTGACTGCAAAGTTCTCTGATTTAAACATTTAAATCAAATCGAGGTATTTTACTTTTTCATTAGCAGTTTCTAACTCCGATGAATAGTAATTTGGGTTAATCGTAATTTTCATATATATGTACAACAAAGTTATATCTTCTAACTAATAAAATGGTTGACCAACCATAAAAGTAAATACACAGAACTATTACATCAATACGTACTTTTCTAATTCAGTACGTAATTCAGTTATACGCACTATTAAATGCGATTAGCTTACGTGATAATCACTATTATCATTGAATGATTCTCTATTCAACCAGTTTATTATATGTCAACTGCAAGATGCAATGAGAACTTCGTAACTGATTGTTATATAAATAAAAGATATTATTTTTAGGTAACTAATTTGGATCGCTTAATCTCCCTTTTTATAAAAATATAATTAATTTCATTGAATTAACTTTAATAGATTTTGGATCGGTTTCGTGCTGTTATAAATTAATTGAAAATAAGTATTGGAATTGACGTTTCAAGACTTTATGGATCTTAAAGTATTCAATATATTAAGTTCAGAGTTTCTTTTCTGATATGTTTTCGTAAGTGAAAATATCCTTTGTTATTTTTTAATAATAATTTTCCATATATGTGCTTTTATGAATCTGTTTCAGAACCAACATACAACATTTTTCTAATACTTTTTCGGTGCGACGGAAAGAAATGGCATTAAAAATAAATAAAAAAAAATAGAAAACGACGATAACTTTCTTTCTGACTCAAAAGAACCTTTGTTCTATCAAAACGAATATTATGTAATCATTTTCCAAATAATGTCTAAATCAAATTCATTTTCTTAGTAGGTGAATTGATTTTATATACAAACCTAACCAAAACGGTAATTATTCTAAAAAAATGCGTTATTACGATTTATTTTGTACACCTTCTGATTCTGCAATGTCAAATTTTCAAAGAACTTTTAATGTATAAAGAATAATTGGTCAATTGTATAGTTTTATGCATCGATCCAGAGATAATATATTAATTTGTATGTTTATATTACTTTTATTACTTTATTAAATTTCCAAAGAATGTCTGTCGTTCGAATTTTATTTTAGAAAATTATCTTGCGAGTAAAATTTTAAATTATGCATTGAAAAATCTCATTATGAGGTGTAATATCTTTAATGATTTCTTGCAACTTTTAAATAGCATAAAAGTGCAAACATATCATGCAAAGTTTTGTCACATTCAAACCACTTTGATAGTACAAAACTTTAGCTATAGACTACCTATGACGTATGTAGAGTTTAAAATCAATAACTATTTTATGACTACGTTAAAATTTATATCATTATATAAACATTTTCTTCTTAGAATAAACATGCATTTACTGGGAAATTATTTAAAAAATCTAGCATCGTTTGAGGATAATAAATCGTCCGCTATATTGGTAATTGTGAAATATTATTCATAATATAGAATTACAATTATTTCCATATCAATACCACACAAGCCTTTCTTACACATTGCGCAATATAAATATTAATTGTTGTAATTAAATATGAAATACTATTTGCTGTGTGCTCAGATTAAGCTGCCATAGAATATTACCGCCATGAATTTCTTTATAAAAATTTCACTTCACTTCCTCGTGAAAGTAAATAAACATGCAAGTATTTAAGATAGGAAAAATCGATCGTTACAAGTTTATAAATCGACGAAAAAGTGAAAGTAATACACGTTTTTATTGCACGAAATTAAAACACGTGTTTCTTAAATTACTTACCTTAATTACAAAAGTAATTACTTCAAAATACTATTCGTTTAAAGTCAGAAATCATCAAAAGACGTAAAATATCTAACTGGATGTTAGTATGCGTGTATATAAATTCATTAGCTAATCATTTTCTAGTCCTTTCAATTTGTAAGTGTTATTTAGTGAAAATCTATTTCGAATTACTCGTGTACCTGACGTTCTATCTAGATATAAAATTCAGACTATTATAATTAATGTTACTCTATTTTAGGCCTAAAGAAAAACTAAATAATACAGAAAATATACATGATTGTTGTAGTATTATTTTCTGTTATTATTTGACATGATATACTTTTTTTTCAATATATATGTTTAAAAACCCCACAAAATTGCTTTTAGAAATACTCCAAAAAATTTATTAACATTTAGTTAAATTAATAGCGAAGCAAATGAAATAAATTATAATGGAATAATATAAATTAAAATAGATTTTTAGGTTTCTAAGTAAATCTGCTGAGGGCATTATTAATAACTAATAATCTTGACGTAATAAAATTACGGTAAACTGCTAAATTTTAATACTGACAATCTAGATAATCGAATTGTAGCCAATATTTAGTAATCTAAGTCATCTTTCGACTTTTTAGACTTGGATTATATGATTTTACTAAAAAATGTAAACCCATTTCTTACTTTTTTAAAAATTCTTTTTGAATTATGAATAGTTTAATACTGAATTTAAGTTGAAAATGTATTGAAAATGTTTCCCTTATAGTTTGTAATTAAATCAAGTAAGAAATTTCTAAACGCATTCCGAAAGAAAAAGTGCGCGCACGTTTTGGCTCGTGGGCATTCGGCAGTAAAATAATACGTTGGACAATATTTTAAATTCAAGGAAACTAGCGTCTTTCGAATGCGTGTTATATCACTGCTAGTCTTTTCGCCCGAACCAGTAATTTCACTCATTTTCTGAGAATGCAATGAATGAAGTTATTACGATACTAAAAAGAAATCTGCATATTTGACGAAAAATTGAGGAACTGTGCTATGAAATAATTTATACTATTTGAATACACGCTTTTCTAAATCTAAACAATTTGAGAAATTTTAGATTTATTAATATCCTCTTACCTTTTTTGTTAAAATAACATTTATTTTCGGAATGTTATACGAATGGTTGTATATAAAAAATGCTGACTTTCCTTTGATGTATCTTTCTGGTATTCAATTCAAAAGTGAGGATTGAAATTTCGTTTATTGTTGAAATATGCCAATTCAATTCAATACAGACGTTTGGAATATTTTATACTTTTTTACAAGCGTTTTAAATACTTTTTTACGTTCGGACATGAAACTTTTAGTATATTTTTAAGGGTTGGTTTTAAAAAAAAATTCCAAAATAAAACATCGATCTTTTTCAATTTTGGGCTCGCACCTTAAGAAGGTTTTGGTTATATGATGAAATACAATATTACATATTTTACCTTCGAAAATATTAATTTAAATTTTGTTACTGATTCCTCCTATCGACTATGTTTATTAATTTGATACTCTACTTTAATTTTGATATATCTTAATCTTGACTGAAAGGGAATACCCCAAAGTTATGCAAATGAGAGAAATTCTGAATGTCGAGGAAAATATTACGTGTCATATTATTGAAGTGTGAAATATCAAATATTTGGATAAAGACATTTTAAAATATATTTGCACTGATATTTCAGTAACCCCTTTGGTACGATACGTTGCCGAACGTTTCTCACTTCAGAAAGTCCCGATTTTTTTTATAAAATCACCGAAGGATAACTAATATTCCATGAAAATGATTGTCATGACTCTTATTATTTGAAGTTTTTTCGTGTACTAAATAAAATATTGACATATTTTTCACTACAAAAGTAGCAGCATGTACTACGCCCATCATTAAGTTTAGTAATGTTAATTAAGATTCATTAGCAATGACTAATATATTAATAATGTGTTTTCTTCTTTTCAGGTAAGATATTGATTTCACTGACTGCGTAAATAACAATATTATGGTTCACATTATGAAATTTTGGTGAGTACAACATAGTATTGTGTATTTTGAATAGTTATTAAAAAATCGTGTTTGCTATAAAATGCGTAGTTTACAAAAGATAAAGGGTTATCGATATGGTACTAGAGTGATGATGGAGTCTTTAAAATTGAAAGAGTTTCGAATTTTTTCTGTTGTGTGTGTCTTCCACATTTTGTTTAATAATATATTCCCAAATATTTTGAACACCTCAACGAAAATCAACCAAAATATTTTTCAGGAATTCTATATGGTATAGCATATCGTACAATTTATATATATTTTATTTGTAAATGATTTATTAATGATAGGAAGTTAATGCTCGCTGTAAACCAAAATTTTATTTGCTTTTGCTAGCGACAATCATTCTGTTTTTGAAGATTATGTAAACCTAAAAGAAATAACGATGTTTTGAATTTTTTGGAAATAATTTGGATAGAATGTAATTGAATAAAATGATATAAAACATACAAAGTAAACATATTACTAAGATTACTTCAATCGAATCAATCAATAAAGGCAAAACACAATTGGACCACAGAAATGTACCATGAAAACATTTCATCACTTTTATTATATATAAATAAACATTGATAAATATTGCAAGCACGTACGAATTTTAAATGATTATTTATTCTAAATCGTGATTTTGTTCAATCAATATTTCATGTTACTTTCACATCGACGAAGTGTACAACTTTTTTTTAAATTAAGTTGAAGGTGGCCGACTTCTCGCAATACGACTCTCATTAATTTATTAACGAATGAATATTAATTAAATTGAATAAGGAATGTCCAATTTACATGAAAAATAAAATTTTATTTGATTTGGTGCGGGAGTAAAATTCTACATAAATTGCATTAATTTATAGGTTTGTATATATTAAAGTGGGCGACTTATTGTATCAGATTTGAAATTGATTTCACTTATTTCAAGTTTAGAGAGCGAATTAACAGCAATTTTGTAATAATATGTTGAACGCATAATTCATAAACAAGTTTTATAAATTAATTTCATTTAATTCAAATTAAAATTAGAAGTAGGGTGTGACGAGAGTAATCAGTAATACAAACGTGCCTGATATATTTAAACTATATGAGTAAAAACTTCATATATTATTCGTAATTCCATTTTCGAATCAGGCGTTTTCTCGCGAAAATAGACATGAATAATGAATTGATAGAATGTATATTTAAATATGAGTTAATCCGAATAGAAAGTTGGGGTTGTGAAATTAAAAAATTTCTAAGAATTCGGATAAATAAATAGTTACTGTTTAAATATTCCGAAGAAAGAAATGTGCAATTTTTGTACTGTCATTTAATTTGTAGAAAAGTCGATCGATTTTGGTATCAATGAAATTATTAAAAAAAATAAGTCAAATGCTAAAGCAACTATGACACTCTTTAATTTTAGATGGAACAACGTGGTTGGGTCTAATTAAACTTCTTGCACATATGAAATTCAAGCGTTAAAATAATATGGGTATAAAAATATTCTCTAATTAGTACTGAAATATTACACTAACCATCAAATTACAAAAATTGATTCTTCAAGAAATATTATCTGGAATCAAGATGAAATTCTTTGATCAAAATAATTTAATAAAAAGTTATTCAATTCTATTGATAAGTACACTAATATGGATGAAATGTTCAGAGCATAACTGAAGAAATATTTTCCTTAAAAGTAGTTTTCAATATTTTGACGACCATTGCGGAAAATCTACAGAAGGTTACAGAATTTTTCCTGAAAAATTACTGTAGTTTATTACAATTTGTATACATATTTTTTATGTGTAGATATTTAAAAACTGACCCAGTTAAGAATATTAAGCATAAAAAGAGTTTATTTGTAGTAATTCAACTCAATTAATACAAGGGACAAATAGAGTTTTCCAGCTTTCAATTTAGTCCCGAAAAATAGAGAAAAAACGTATCTAAGTATAAACAATTAAGTTAAAAATCGAAAAAATATCATAAAATTTATTAATAATTCAACAATACACAAACAAACAATGGACAAACTTAAATGGCCTCGGCGACTATTGATGACAATAAGTTGAAGATTGGCCTAAACTGCATGAGAAATTGAAACAGAATGCATTGTGCAATTTGGTTTTGCTTTCTTCGAGTCTTTTGTATACCTGAAACATGAATAGGTGATAGCAGAAAACAAATAGGTGACAGGAAACATTTCGTTATCCAATCGTTCCGAGCTCAAATGAATGACAGGATATTTGGCAACGAACCTTCTAGGACCTCGCGTGTATTCTAGAATCATCACGGTGGAACGCCGACTGGACGTCGTTGTGCAAACGAATTTTTTACCTTTTTATCAAACTGTAAATCAGATTACTCCAAGTTCTTTTATAATTAAGCAAGCACGTTTCCATTTGCGTGTCAAGAAGTTTTCGCGAGTTGATAAAACAATAAAACAATAAATCGAGTACTGAATATTGAAACACCATTCATTATTGTGGCAAGTAATCACAAGTGTGTTGTATTTCATGTTTGTTCACTGAAGTTGGACATATAAACAGGGAGTTGTTGTATATATAGTAACTCTTTAAATTTCTTGGGGTAAATTTTCATTTGTACTCCATGATATTTTCGAGAAGGTTAAGAGAAAATCGAAGTATCGAACAAAACCTGATAATGCAAACCATGTATTGTATAACAACTGTTACAAAACCCAAAATAAAGACATACTTGTAGATGTACAAGTACTGAAAAGTAATCTAAGGACGCGTGAAATAGTTGTGAATTAAAATGTCTGGTACAGTAAATAAATTGGAACGAGAGCTGATTAATATGTTGAAAATTCAAAATTTCATTCTATGAAAATGATGACCAGGAAACTGACTAAGAAAAGAATTAGTAATCATCAAAGTTTGAAGTAAAAATTGTCTTCAAAGTATCAATTGTTTTTAACCGAAAGAGCCACCTGTTGAATATGGATAACCTTTTTCAAAAAAGGAAGGCGCTTTTGGCGTGTTCAAATTGTTTAATATTGAAAGCCACCTTTTACATGGAAAATTCCAAAACAATTTTAGCAGTAACACCATAAGTAATAGCAATTGCATTATGATCAATATCGACTTCGGATTTGAAGGAAAGTTAACATTGACTTTATCTATTATGACTGCCTTTATCTACCGATGAAGTAGTAACAGTCAGTGTTGATGGTACACAACTGGATTACTAATATTTAGGTTTTTTATGAAAGTTTCCTGGAATTTTATCAGTGTTTAGAATTCTGCAACTCTTCGGATTTATGCTGACACAAGTTTGTCGTCAGCTTCCTGTTACGCAGCCCTCAGCTATGATCTCGGCACTTTGCGAAATTTTGACCTCCCTCCCATTCGCCTATAATTCCTCTTTGAGGGAGAGATCGAGATCGCTTCTCACGGATAATGGGAATCTCCCGGTGCAAAAACGTAATTATCATTTTTACCTCGAATACAGCGAATTAGTTGACGGATTTGCGACATGTACACTGCGCAATGAGAATTTTCTCTGCGAAGAGTATACGAGAGTTTTCCCGTACCAACCTTTACGGAATTTCAAGAAAATGCATTTTCCTACCATATTTTCTTATACAAAATTATTTTATATAACTTGTTCTATATAATGGGCTTTATTTATTTCTCTACATATTTCATAAGACGGTTATTAAGTTAAGTAAACCAGTAAATAATTTGCTCTCCCTAGGGAAAATAAATCTTGATATTAACAATGGTAATAATAAACAAGCTGTTATATCATTTGGTTCAACATGAAAGAAGATTTAAAAAACTTTGAATGCATATTTCATATACAGTTAAATACAGTTTCTTAAAATTAAATATAATGTGTCAATCCACAAGAACATGTTAAAGAAATGAAATATACTGTAAAGAAATTCATACATTATTACACAAATAATTACACGCTACTGTCACGAAATATTTTGAAAATCGGTATGAAGCAATCATTTTTGTAACAAAATAAATAATAATATTAATCGACTTTATTGGTCGCAAGAAAATCACAAAACGACGTACATTGATATTAACATCTTATTGTAAAGAAAGTGCATGGCACGGCATTATTAAGTACAAACTTACTTCCGCAATTCAATTTTTTTAATACTTAGAAAATTACATCAAACACGCACGAACAGTGATTTATTCCATTAGCTAAGAAGTTAACAATGGTAACAAATAGTTAGTATAGACAATTAAGAAATGTTAGCTTTGCCAAAAACATTTGCAAGGATGTTTGTACAAAATAAAAATTTGAAACATATTACATGCCCTACAATTAAAACCGTGTGTCTCAGCTATCGCAAACTCCCATCAGCAATCAGTAAATTTACCGGTGCATTCGATTTTGCATCTTTATATGGCGTGCAACATTTAGGAAGGTCGAGAGTGTCTAAGAACGAAATTAAAGAAAAGAAACAATGTGAATAGTATTTATCATTTGTTAAAATTTGGAGTAAACTTGCGTGGAATAATTACATTGTTTAAATTAATTTCTTGAATAAACTTGTTAGCATACGATATTTGACACAATTTTCCCACTGTAAATCCAAACGGCATTCAAAATTTGCTAATAATAACTTTTGATGCTCACTGTTTGGCTTTATTTTTATTTATCGATCCTAAAGATACTTTCAAAGCATTCCCTATATTAATAGAAAGTTTTACCTTCAAGGTGGGACAGACTAAAAGCGCAGTTTGGACTAAGCAAATATGTTTATAGTTTTATTTTAATTTTAAAAAAATGTCAAATTACATTTGCGATTGTTTTAAATACAATTTGCGCCTCGAAAGTATCCAAACATGGGATATTGCTACAAGTGGATATAGGACTATATATAGGACTAGGTGCTTTCCGCAACAAAGTTTCTCTTAATCACAAATTTCGTAGTTTACCATCTGCCTAAACCTGGAAACCAAAGGTATTTCATCGAATACTAATAATTGGTTGTCCTAACTATCATACGAAATAGAAAGAAAGCTTGAACAATACGAAGATTCGTTCTCGGTTTCGAGACTTTTCATTGAAAAACAAATTCCAGGTACATCAAACTTGGCAGTTAAAAAATGAGCAAAAAAAAAACGACAAAGGAAAAACTCACTAAAACCTAACCTATTACAAAGATCATCTCGACGGGCCCTAGGAAAACAAACGTATCTCAGACATTTCGTTCAAACTGGAGTATCTCACAATTCCGAATCAAACTAACGTATCTCGGAATTACCGTTCAAACTAGCGTATCTCAGTCTTCCTAGCAAAACTCGGGTAACTCGGGCGAAATTCAAGAACACGTAACTCATAAGCACTACTTAATTAAATTTTAATTCGATATTACTTCAATCTCTCTTACCACAATTTAAGTAGTGCTTATGATTGAGTTACGTGTGCTTGAATTTCGCCCGAGTTACCCGAGTTTTGCTAGGAAGACTGAGATACACTAGTTTGAACAGTAATTCCGAGATACGTTAGTTTGATTCGGAATTGTGAGATACTCCAGTTTGAACGAAATGTCTGAGATACGTTTGTTTTCCTAGGGCCCGTCGATCTAATTTTATAAAAACTTTAGATGATAATATATTAATACCATTTATATTCAATTCAACGGTCGATTTTAAAGACATTACAATAGTTTAGAGAGTACAAAATATCTGGAATTTAATAACTGGTAAAGTTTAATGAAAAATTAACAAAATGAATGAGAACAATTCAGTTTATTGCATGAAATGCAACAATTGTGATCCTACACATACACATAGGAAATTGAAAAAGAAATTGATCCGTTTAAGTCATGCATGGACATTATTTTTTCAGTTTTCAATAGTTGTATGTTTTGTAAAAAAAAATGGTGTAAAAAATGTCCAAGCAGACGTATCTCACGTAGAATTAACTGAAATTTAAGAATCTGTTATTATATTTTTCAAAAAATGTAACCGTGATAAACTATACATGATTTTTTCCAAAAAAACATGCATATTTCGAATTAATTTATCTTTATCTCGATTTTTCACTCTTGAACATTACAATGTGAGTAGTATTAGAATTTAGAAAATAAAGGTGAAAATATAACAAATTGTGGCTAAAAGACAAAAAAATCACATAGGAAATGATACTTTTTTAGAAAAGATGTTGTTGAACAAAACATCTTTTCACCTTTGTTGTCAAATTGTTAACAGGCACATGTTTAATTTCCAATCTCGAGGACACGATTTCTTTACTTCAAACAGAAATTCAAAACAGGAAAAAAAATCATTTCTAATTCTAGGTTGCGAAATTTTTCAACAGATATAGATCATGTTTTTCTTATAAGTTGCTTGCTTCTTTCCTGCATAAGACGTCAAGAAATAAAGAATTTATAAATAAATATTAGTTGAAAATATATAGTTTAAGATATATTAAATATTATTGTTAGAACGTTTTTCTAAATAAAATAAATTGAAAATAAACAAAAAAATCCGAGCTGAATTTCTCACACAAGTTACGTAATATTTAAAAAGGGTAAAAATTACCCTATCAGTTTGATATGTCCATGAATAACAAATTCAAATGATAGTGAAGCACACGAAGTGGAGCAATCATCGAAAATTTCAGTGACTAGTAGAAGCACAAGACTAAATAAAAATGTGTTTAGTCGCGGTATTGTTAACAAATATAAAATTTGTTACGTTTCTGTTATTGTAGTATTTATAATTTGATTTACTGACTTTGAGATCTTAAATAACGATTCAATTACGTTTATGACTGGCACGTGTATATCGCGATAAGTTAGTTTTTTGGTAATCGACATCCATATACCGTTTGCGCAACTTTGAAAACTAATATGCTGGTTTCAGTTATCCAATATGTTCGTTTAAATATTTGGAGAGCCAATTATTAGTATTCGATTAAACAAATAATACACTAGAGACAAATCAAAAAGCTGACAAATCGAAAAACCGACAGTTCAGAAACCGACAATCGAAGAGCAGACAGTCAAAACAGCGACAGTTCAAAAAATGTCTGTCCTCCAGTTGATGTATCTATTGTTTTATGTGTAGGCTTTTTGACTGTCGGCTTCATGACTGTCGGTTTTTCGACCCGCACCCGGTTCCAAATGTTTATGTGAAATTGGCTACAGGGGAAGATTACGAGTTAAACTTAAAAACAAGGATGCGGGTCGAAAAACCGACAAATCAAAAAACCGACAGGTCAAAAAAGCGACAGTCATAAATCCGGCAGTAAGAAAACCGGTTGCCAAAAAGCCAGCACTTAAAAACATAGACATATCGTCAGGAGAACAGTCATTTTTTGAACTGTCGGTTTTTTGACTGTCGGATTTTCGATTGTCGGTTTCTTGACTGTCGGTTTTTCGTCCTGTCAGCTTTTTGATTTGTCGGTTTTTCGACCCGCACCGAAGAAAAAATGTGGAAGACACCTTAAATTCAAGTTCATCATATTATTAGCTTCTGGAAAACATAAAATAATAATTGAACTTCTTATCTGTTTTCCGTGAGAGAAGCTGTATCGATAAGAATACACGGTTAATAGCCCAGGTAGAAAATGAGTCCAGTTTTTGGCCAGTTTCTGTGTTTCCCGTGTTAAAGGTTTAGGAAAACTGGACAATGTAACAAAAAACTGGACAGATTTCTATCAGGGAGTGTTTACATCTTTTCTTGTAAAATAAACGTCGTAATACTAGCAATGCTTATGATGTAACCTGAATTGAACTTGATGATCACACGGTGACCACCGGAAAATAAAGTTACGGTAGGTCGTATTTTCACCGTAGGTCATCACAGATCATGATGGTGTACCACTACAAAAGTATTTGCCGAAAAAATGGAAGTACCTCTGATATCTAAACGGTGGCATTAGAAACACGTGAAAACTTTTCTATGTCACCAATTATTACACTTAAATTTATTTTCCGCGTTAGTGAGAAACGAACAAGACCAAGTTTGTAGATTAATTTGAGGAGGAACCAGCGACGTGCGAAGCTTGTTTTTGAAGTGTTAAGATCCTCTATTGCTGTTGCATAACACCATAGATAGGTTGAAAGCCCATAAATTAATTGTTTTAACCATTTGAAAGAACATAATTACATTTATTTTCTCGTAAATCCAATTTTCATCAAGTGCGCTATCTCGAAGCCTCTTAATTCCGCGGTATTATTAAAATTCAAGTTCTTAGCGTATTGCAATTCGAATTTCGCCCACCTCTGGCCTGGGGCACGAAGGGGTTAAACAAACGTTATTCCGTCGGTAGTTACGCCATTAGGTTTATTAATTAAAATCCCGTGCCAAGTCGCTCGAATAAGTCGTCGCCGCCGGTGGAAAAGTTGGCGAAACGAGTTTGCATTCGAGGCTCTTCGTGTCGTGCCCTCGATTATCCTCAGAGCCAATCGCCTCTTATTAGAGACGTAATGTCGTTGTAATTTCGAGAGGCCGCCACGGCATTTCGCCGTGTTTCTCCCATTCACGATCGCGTCTCTTTTTGCCCGTCAACGACGATCCGACCTTTACCGGCCTCTCGTCACGATTCCTATCGCCGCGAGGATCAGAAAAACGGACGACGAGATGGATGAAAGTAATAGTTTCTTCGTGCTAAATTTATATTTATACACTGGCACCGCAACCGTAGATCTGAAAAAAAAAAGATGGATGGGACTCCAACTCGATTTGGATAACACGAGGTGACAAAAGACCCAAGAAGATTCTCTGACAGGGTTATGTTTGAAAAATTGTTTATTAATTTCGTTGGCAATTTTTCTCATGGATTTCAATTTAGCTGAAATTATATATAGTAGCGAAATCGCTGTGTTTACGTGTGCTTGAAGCGATTTCCGTCAAGCAATTAAGTTTAGATCTTTCGTGACACGAGTAAATTGTTTGATCCTGCTGCCTGTACGTGTATATGGCTTCATCATAGTCATTTTCATGTAGGTTCAGTTTATACTTTGAAATTTAATTTATTGGTTGTAAAATAAACATTTTGTGTAGAAAGGTTTACATTTTGTAAATAGTTTTGTTATTAATATCCGATGTAATCCGAGAAGGTATATTTGCAGGTTACCTGAGTCAGACCATCAGGTCTAACTCAGTAGTGATAAGACAGGTCATGTTACTACCTGATCTGAACCTAATCAAGATTAAAAAGGCATGTCTTATTTGGCATTAGTGGTTAGTGCCTGATCACAAAAATTGTATAATCAGTTTATAAAAAAAGCTTCTTGAAAAAGTGAGTGAATAATGTTTAACAAAACAATATTGGAGACTGTAAACATGTGATATAAGTATAATGAAATTGATGAAAATTAAAAATAGTTTTATGATGTTGCGTCAATGCACTCAAATTTGAGCGAAGCCTGACTAGAGTCACATATCGGGAAAGTGATTTGGCCTTGATCAGATCATATGTTTCAGATCATGTTTGGATATATCTGCAGGGTAATTTGATCAGATTCTGTAGGACCATTTTGAAGCCTTTACGCATGTATCCAAAATGTCTTCTGGCGATTTGGACCAAGCCAAATCATGAAGACTGAGCTGTTCCCAAATATACCCAAGACATGCCTTAACTATACCTCAAATGACGGTATTTGCATTTTTCTGTAAAAGGATGTTCTATTATATTGATTTTTACTTAGGACATTGGTTGCTATGGTAGATTAACTTCAACGGAATACCCCTGGAATGGCGTTGAAATTACGACAACACAAAGTATATCTAAGGACTCCATGATCTAACCCAGCGCTGGTGTAGGAAATTCTTCTGCAGATTGAAAATTCATATATATTTTTTTCGTGAATGCAAAGAAAGAATTTCTTGCTGGGTAAAAATTTCAAGTTGAGACATTTGTTGGATGATACTCTGATCATGTCAGCATTCATAAATTAGTTAGGAAAGAAAATGAATTTTGCAAAGAAGTCACATTTGAAGGCTGCTAATTAAAGCTCTCGAAAAAAGTGGAGTTTAGAGGAGTTATGCAAAGCAAGCATCGTATAGCGATTGTTTTCAGGAAGCGCAGCGATGCCGATAAGTATAATGGTTTTACGAGTTTAGAGAGTTACGTGGACGCGTGTGTGTACTTTTTTAACGAGTCGAGGACATTAATTACTTTTACCCGAAGCCGAGCGAGCAATTAAAGCAGCTCGGCTCGTCCAAGACGATCTCATCACGCCTTGGATCTAAGTTAGCGATTTATACGGCGAGCGAATATAGGAAATGCAAATACCCATCAGGAAGTGGTTCGCCTCGCGAATACTCCATCAATACTCGAAAGGACTGCAATTAGGCTAAGAGCGTAACCGACATTTCTGATGGATTAATTTCGATGGAAAAATCGCTTTTACTCCGGCGCAACTCCTACGATGTATGATTAATGACGATACGGCAATTAGACGCTTCGTGCGGGTGACGCCGAAAAAATAGACGAACTCCAGGATTCGATGTGCTAAATTACTTTTTCATTTTCGAGTATAAGTTTCACCTAGTAAATAATGACGGAGAAAATACTTTAGCTACTTTTGCTGATGAAGATGACGTGTTGGTCTTACGAGGAAAATGTTGTCATCACAGTAGCTTCAAAGCTGTCGCTGTGAAACCGATAGGAAAGTTAGAACTTATGTGCGGTATTCTTTTTAAGGTCTTGATATTGGTTTTATATTAAGAAAACTTCACTATCATCTTGCATTAATTGGGCATTCGAAATAAAAATAACTTTTTTAATTGTTTATAAAGTCATGATTGAAAGTAATCAAGTTGAATACAACAAAATCAATAAGAATATAAGATTTTTAATGCCATCAAGATGATTTAAAATGGCCGGTCGAACTGATACTGGCAACTGTTTACATCATAACATCGACGCTATTTTTCTTGTATTCTCGCTTACGTTATTATTTAGTGAGTAAACTGTCCGTTAAATCGAAGTAGTTGTTCGTAGTTATATTTTTATGATCACTTTAAAATTGGAGTTAAGGGCTCTTAAAGATTCCTCACCTTAATATAGTTCTAGTCATTCAGTACAACAGCTAAAGTTTTAGCACTGCTGTCCAGTTATGGTTTATTTTCTTTGATAAGTGACCTTTTAGTACACTGTTTGGGTAGATTTTTTATAAAAATGCAATGTCCAGTAAACTGTAATTTAATTTTGTGATAAATTCTCATGAATTCAAAAAAATGACGGACAATACTTATCTGGTTTCAGGTACAACCGAATGGTTGAAATAGA
Source organism: Trichopria drosophilae (assembly GCA_030407085.1). NCBI lineage: Eukaryota > Metazoa > Arthropoda > Insecta > Hymenoptera > Diapriidae > Trichopria > Trichopria drosophilae. Next base: position 96,312,825 of record CM059584.1, read on the forward strand.
TAAATAAATGATAGTTTTAAGTAAAAACACGAATTTAAATTAATTTTAGCTTAAAATACGTTGTTGGGTTTATAAGCCTGACTATTACGCTCCTAGGACGGCAAATAAACTTTTGATGCGCAATCGGTTTCCTGCCCCTTGAATATAAAAATCTGCGCCCTTGATATGAACAAAAAATTAACTGGTTTAAAATTCGTGTGTAAGTCGCCAGATTAAATCGCGAAAGTGGGGAGCACTTCTGTCTTATCTATGCAATTTTTTATGTAAAATAATCTTTGGGAATGGTTGTCGAACTTAAAGTTAGATGCGAATACTTGAATATTTAGTTATTCCGGCAAGATGAGTATTCTTAACTATTTTTTCAGTGTAGTTATCATATAAACTAGAGGATTCCATGGAGACCTTTTATGGGCGTAATTTGTAATACCGGTATATTTATAGATACTGAAAATATTCAAAAAATTGGAAACGAATTTAAATGAATAACTAAAAAGTAAGTGGCGAAAAAATATCGGATACCAATTTAGGTTTACAGTCGATCTGTGTATTATCTATTCGTTTCCTAGAACAGTGATCAGTCATAAATATTGGTATATAATCTGGTCCCTCTCTTTCGAATTTCAGACTGTTTTTATTAAGTTATTTCACTAATTGTTAGCTAATGACTATTTAAAATGGCACCGATTTCCACTAAGACTTGCTATCAGTCCCATAGTCCCACGCTGATTTTAGTTGGTTTTACTATTTAAATAGTAGGCTTTTTTACCTAATTTGTCATATTCACTATTTACACAGTGAAATGAACTAAAAAATGACTGTGTCTTATCCGATTATATAGGTAGTAGTTTAGACTATTTAATTTTTTCCGTGTGTCAGCATTATAGTACAGTTTTTGGTGTTAAGTCATCCAGAATTTTTTTTATATTGATTAACACCCTTTTCACATTTTCGAATTCCATGTAGATAATAAATAATTCATAGCAGCTATTGGATGATATCGAAATAAAATGCTTTCAAATTTACTCTCAGGCTAACTAAATGGGTGCGGGTCGAAAAACCGATAATCGAAAAGCCGACAGTAAAAATACCGACACTTCAAAAAATGATTGTCCGCTTGTCGATGTGCCTAATTTTTGTGTGTCGGTTTTTTGACTGTCGGCTTTACGACCGTCGGTTTTTTGACTTGTCGGCTTTTTACTTTGTCGGTTTTTCGACCTACACCCAATTAAATATATGCGTAAAATGCATATGTATTTGGTATTGCATCAAATTAAAATGTTTAATAGTAACTAAAATAATCATCAATTCAGCTCGTATAACATATTTAAGAAAAAAATATTATTAATAATAGTACAGAGTTCTCTGTCAAGGTCTCATTTTCTGCAGCATTGGTGCATCTGGTTACCGAAGGCGCGTGGTTATTTGAATACATAACGGCACACACCTTGATTTTCACTCTCGTTCGGTCATTGAAATCTCCGCCAAGAGATCTCAAGACTCTCGATTTCCGCATAGCCACGTGCTTTCTGATGCGTTTCTATAAGCCTCGATCTTTATTTTATTAGTTCGACTTTTCTTTGTTAAACTTTTATACCTTATTTTTCTTAATAAATTTTAATAAAATACATATAAAAGTTCCTTAGAATTAATAAACATAATTAGCTACGGCAAAATTTATAAACTCAACGAAAGATTCATGATTAATTGGGTGTAATAAACGTAATTAATTATTCATATTAAACTTTAAAGTACATTTCATTTAGAATTAATGAATAGTTCACTAGGATCAATCTAAACATACTATGAGTATTTTCAATTACCTAGTTCTTAATATCAAGTTATATTCATTACATCATTTTTCACGTTATTCATGAAAACACCATCAGTTACGTGTATGAAATCTGTTCCTAAGTAATCATTAATTTTAATAAAAGTTTTTAAACTCAACAAAAAATAAAAATGTATTCCGGAAAAACAAAGATAATTTTTCTATTGTTGAATAATAATTACATAATAATTTTCCCAGACACAACCTACTTTTAAAAATATGTATAACCAACGACCAGAAAACACATTCTAAGTTGAGTAGTTGGGAGCACTAATAAAAATATTTCAGGGGAACAGTTGATGAGTGTCGAAATAAATCGCGACCTTGCCAGAGAAGAGTTTCTCTATTGTATTTAACGAAGAAGTTCTCACGCACATAACCACCGAGGTCAATGGGAAATTATGCTAACAAAAATTGCACGCAACGATCAATAGGAATAGTTCGCACCTTCATTAACATACGAAACTGCCAACTTCGACTTTCCTATTCGCTATTGCGATCCATTGTTTAACGAATACAGAAAAATTTACGGATCGGATCATTTTAATTTAATACGATGCCAAGTAATTACCGTGAAGGATGTTACCTAAATCGTACCCTGGTTAGTTTTCGTAACAAAATTACACACATCCTTTCGCAGGCGTATGTTACATTACGCATTTGCCTTCTCTGCTGCGACGGAACTCACATACCTCCGATTATTTCAACTGTACGATTTTACTATTATCTAAGATGCTGGAATTTAATATTATATTAATTTTGCATGAATCGTTTAAACGCATTCTTTATGTCATTTAAACCTGATTTTATTTCGGAGTCGCTGTTTATAGTTTTACAGACAATTGTCTGCAACAAAGAAAAGAATTTAGCAGTTTCAAGTGTGTTCTTTCTGTAATCAGTTTTTATTATTTTCATCTCTGATTCTGATCATCATTACCTCTGGATATTCATCGAGTCTGATGATAGTTACTTTCTAAATTTATCTGAAACCATGATTTTCTTCTCATAAAAACTGAATGCTCATAAGAAAACTTTTAATTGAAGAATTACTTTTATTACACCGTATTTTAAATAAACTTTTCTTGACATGGACCATTTGAGTACCTTTGTAAATAAAAATAAAACGTTTATTTTGCTTCAAAAACGTGTTCATGTCAATTAAGAAAACACATTTTAATAACTTGCAATAAATCCGAACATAAATAAAAAAATTTAATATTTTATTCATTACAAAATTAATTTCACTGATCAGCTTTCTTATAATTTGTGCACTCGTGTACCTCGTATTTATTTAACAACCAAATACGTTCCATTCGGCAATTTTGTAATACCAAGTATACGAAACCATGGAAATATAAACCCGATTTCTGTCAGAATTTCCATCTTTCCCGCAATGTAGAACGTGGAACTAATACAAAAATCACTTGACATTACCCGAATCTGTGTCACGAAGTCCCGTAAATACCAATTTTTTATCAACTTTCGTGCATACTTTCGTACTTAAAAATAGCAAAACGTAATCGGCGCATTTTCTCTTACGTCAAAGTGAACCATTAAAAATCTTACAAAAAATTGACTGCAGGATTTATATCGTCCTCGACGGTTGTCCCCGTTGCAACATACGCGATTACTTACTATATATGCACATTGCGGGCTAGTAATTTGCCTGCTACCTATTTCTGGGTAAATGACTGAAGACGATTTTTGGATGCTGATTTGGAAATCTCAATGTGCAATTACTCAATTGTCATTAAAAATATCGAGAACAAGGTACGATTCTGCGTATTCAATGACATTTATCACCACAAAAACGTATTTATAGTTACGGCTGGAAAATCTGGGGTACTTTAAAGTTACTAGATAACTCGACCTTTGGAAATCCCAAGCTGTAAATATTGAATTCCATTCTCTTAATAAATCAGCAACTTAAAAGCGAAATATAAATCCTAAATTTAAACCTAATACCCTAAAACCTAAATAAATACGAAATTTAAACCTATAATATCGTTGAAAAAGATGATTTACATAAACAATATTATATTCTTGAACAAACTAATGAACACTTATAATACAATTAGGATATGAGACAGTTGTTCATCAAATCTTCATGAATAAACTTTGTTCAGTGAAAATTATTGAATGTTTACTAAACGAACCGTGCGAAAATTTGTAATTATATTAAAATTCCAAATATTCTTAAGATCGTCAATATTTACTGAACGTCTTTCCGTAATGATTACGATTTACGTTCTGGATAGATACATGCATTCCTGTTTTTCCCCTTATTAATTATTTTACAAGAAGATCTAAAAATGTACGTTGGGCAAAAGAAATGAATGGACCAATTTGTTAAGTTGTTACAATTTAGATTGTATATCAACCACTTTAGTAGTAACAGCACACACAAAAGATGTTTGGCCTATGTCTTACTAATAACAGCCTTTTACTACTTATACCATTTTTATCCTTGTGAAGCGATATTTTGTTCGTAAACTATAAATTTGAACTATTACCAAATGTGATTTATCATTAATAAATATTTACAATAGCAATAAACATGTACTTTTCCGCATTTGGACATAAATGCGAGTGTCGTCTCGAAAGAACATCCGAAACTTCAATTAGTGATCTGTTAAGACAGCAGAAATATAAAAACGAAAAGAAAGAAACTTACGACACATTTTCATCGTTAGAAAAGACACAACGAATTTTAACGGGAATCCATGGAATTTGCGCACAAGGTGAACGAAAAAGAATCGCATGGTTGCGCAAAACGTGCGCGCCGCGAGATAATCGTTCGATCATAACCAAGATCATTTGTCTTTGCTTTCCTACAAGCGCGATAGCAGTAAAACGGGAATGGAAAAGATTATATATACATATAAAATTGAACTAATTGCACAAATTTGAAACCGTAACCCACGTAACGGAAAGAGGCCAGCAGAAAATTCAACGGCGTTATTTAAATCCGCGATATTTGCGAAGTGATTTATTCTGCTCCGTTTTTCTGCGAATCTTTCGTTTGTTCGTTCCTAAGGTTATGTAAGACGATTTTTAGCCTCGTTAACTAAATAATAGAGTGGCTGATGATCAGAGTGGTAAACACGTAACGCAAAAAATAATTAGATTATTGTTTAAACAAGATCGAAGTGCTGATAAATATTATTCATATTCTTATTATACTTGATGTTACTTTGTAAAATTCACAATTAATTATAACATTCTGAATAAGTTTCTTTTTGTGATTATTATGAACAGTTCTATTAGCAAAGGTAAAGCAATTCTGTGGTAAAAATGTTCGCATAGGAATTTAAAAAACTAATAATCACAATATAAACACAAATTCTTAAGCAGTAAACGAGTAGATAGGCGAATTGGACCGAATCACTACCTTAGTTACTGTTGATTTTCATTTTCTCAAGGAAAATGTGAACTTTAAGTCGACATTAGTGAAAAAAAATGATTTTGACTAATTAATCATAGGCTAATTGACAATTATTAATTATAATCGTTGATATGTATGCATTTTTACTTCGATTCGATCCAATTCTAACCAATTCAGTTCTGTTTGTTAAAATTGTTTTCTTTGGGCATTTGCGGAAAATGAGATCGTCGACAGAAAACAATTTCAGCAGAGGTATAAGCAAACCAAGTGAAATAAGAAAGCATTGTACATAATATTGAGAAATGTAACAAATTGAGAAATGTATTTTTTTTAATCTCGGAGGTAGTCCAGACTTCTTGGACTACTTCCTGCATGTGGACTTGCTTGCAAAGTTGCTGATTAAGTTGTATATATGATCTAGTAAGGTACTAGCAAAGGATGTTGCTCTTGATTGGATGTCCATGAAGATGGTACAGCTGAAACAGAAATATTCAAAATTTATTATTGAAGTTACGAACTATAGACATATTACCAACAAAACACCATGCGGACTACTTTCACACGCCATAAGACAATCGAATTTAGAAAATATTTGTTAGCTCTTAAACGCTAATCGAATTTATCAGTCTCGGAAGATTCGCTGTCATCATCCGAACATGCAATAGATATTTTTTCGGAATTGGATCTTATATATTTTTTTAAATTTACAACAATGGTTAATTTATTTTCTAAAAAATGTCAATTTTATTTCATATTTTAATTAACATGAAGTGTTTTTATTTGTTCGAATCGAGAAAACAAGATATCTCCATTAAAGTATTTAATAAATCGCAAATTATGGCGTGTTTCTGACTTTTTTAGTTAACAGACAAGTATTTGACGTATAAGTCAATTTTGTTCGATTAAAATCTATTTATGCTCAATTCTAATGGAGTTTACAGAACGGTAACTTCAATCCGTGAACTTTAAAGCTGATTCTTCAACAGATAGTGAATGTGTAAATACTGTATAATATTGCTAATAAATCAATATTGAAACATTTACCGGGATTGGTTGATTGTTATTAAAAAGACGTTATAACTAACTCGTTGTCAAAGGAAGATTAATATCAACAAAAGTAATAACTTAAAGTTCACGACGAACCTTAATTTATTCACAGAAACGATTACGGAATGGAGACGTACTATTTCACTTACGTGGATTCAAAAGTTTCAACCCACGTAAGCGAAATAGTACGGCTCCATTCCGTAATTGGTTATAATATTGGTCCCCAATTCTGTTGTATGATATCTTCTGTGCTCCTTAGCCTAAGTAGCAGAAGCACAATGCTAAAATGAAATGTTCAACTGTTAAATATTTTAGGAATATCAATGCTTAGATACTTTCTGGACTCTATTGCGGAAGTAATAAACCACCCAAAGAACTATCAGTATTGATTCTTCTAGCTTTATTTGCTTCAAAAGTTTCTTCTTGTGATTATAAAAGTTGATGAAAAATGAAAGACTTTCCTTCGCATGTTTTACATGTTTTTTTTATTACGCAAACTTTTCTTGTATGCATATAAAACTTCATTTATACCGGACGTCATTTGAAGTTCGATTATGTTATGTTTAATTTGTTCTTGCTAAGGCCTACTATTTGATTTCGATCGAGATAACTGACATTAGAGTTTGAAAAATCAATTTAGACCAAAATATTAGAGTGGAGCTTAGTTTTAGTTGATTTAAAAGTATCAGACTCTAAATTCTCTTCGGGTGAAAATAATATAATATATAATGAATTTACATTAAACGAATGAGAATTGGGCCATCCTTTTAAAGTTACAATTGACTTCATATTAAAATGAAATTCAACCTTCGTCCCGAAATGTCCATTTTAATCATCAACCTTCAACGATGTATTATTATTATTATTTATTTTCACCCTCCCAAAAATATAGGAAAGATATAGTCTGCCATTTTCATGGTCGCTCTATCGGTCTATGCTATTTAAAAAATGAAATTTTCCAATACCTGAATTTCTTCAAATCAAGAAAAAAATTGTATTTTTGCGGGTATTTTTGTTTAAAGGCAATTTCAATGCGAAATACATAATGAAATGCACTAAAATGAATGAAAACAAGTCGGTTGAGGTTCAATGTTAAAACTTATATCACGTGGTTGTTTTATTTATTCCATCTAAGGCCTCGGTAGACGGGATCTCGACCGACTCGTTTTCATTCATTTTAGAGGATTTCGTGGAGTATTTCGAACTAGAAATTAAACTTTACAAAAAATATGCTTAAAAACTACCCTTTTTTCTTGAAGAAAATCAGACAATTTTGTTCGCTTTTTAAGTAGCATAGATCGTTAGAGCGACCTCAAAAATATTAGACTAGGGTTTTCCTATATATTTGGAAGAGTGCTTTCATTTGTGTATTTGATGACATTCAAAAAATTCATTTACGAAGGTCAATACTGCAGCGCCAATATTTTAAGTTTTTCAAAATGATGGAAACTTAATGCGTAAACTTAAGCCAAAAATCGGATCTGCGTTTATAGGTTAATATTTTAGGAATAATCTCTTTTTAAGGGTACAATTTTATTTCTCCCTTAAAAAGTCATATTTCATAATTTCATTACATAGAAAAGGGAAATTACTCCTTTACTTTAGATATAGTCAGACTTGGCTCAAAATTCGCTTTAAAAAATTCGAAGTGCATATATTATAATATATTCAAATTTTAGCTTACATTATGTAGTAGTAATTCGATTTTTTTATTGTATAAAAAGTCCATGACTTTATTTTAAAATCGTAACATTTATAATTTCACGGACGCAGTTAATTGTTTAAAAATTTATTTTTTATACCCGATATTATTATTGTAATCGGACCTCTGTTATCGAATGCCCGGTATCGAAACACCTTCTTCATTAAATATGGCCTCTTTTAGTGTTCCCACTTTAGGGGTGTAAGAAATGACAGTTTTACACGAGGCTGATGTTACAGTGACATTTCTAAAAGGACATTGCGCATGCACAGCGAATGTATAGATGTTCCCACGTCAGAGAATCACTTATTGTATAGACAAAATCAAGTGTCCTCTACCAAGATACTTTTGACATCTGAGAGACGAAAATTATCTTGGAAATTTAAATGAGGACAACTTTTACAATAATTTATATATTTTCATTGTCGGTTGATTTTGCAATTAATTACAGTTTCTAAGCCTTGTCTTCGTCTCTTAAGTTTAATTTTATTAGGCACGTAATGATAAACGACTCCGGCAATAATACATTATCAAAATAGGTAAAAATGTATGTTCAGGTTACATTTCTCCTCGTCTCGAGAATAGTTGAAAGATCAGAGGTATATTTATACGTATATTTATATTTATATGTTAGAATTACATCATATGGGTGAATCCGTTCACGTTTCACGAATGTATTCGTTACCGTGATAGAGAAATTTATATCTCCGAAGGCAGAAATTATGTTCTAGTAACTGATAAATAGAAATCCTATTTGCAACATCCTATTTGCAATAATGAACTATCTGCGCCGATCTCCCATCGATGGGGTCCGCTTTACTCGGCCTTCACCTACATGTCGAGGATGCACTGGGATAACTTTCTTTCAATTATTTATTTCGCCAAGATTGTTTTACAACCAAGACACGTTTATTTGATTATATTCAATTTATAGATATATTTTATTAGATTTTTTAGTATTTTTTATATTGACTATTCAATTTTAACAATTTTTATTTTAAAAATTTAATTTATTCTTGTCTTACAAAACTATGTTTTCCTATGCTATAAATTAATGTTTTTAGGGAAAATATTGAGAGAAATTAATTATAGTAATTAGTAATGTTTAGACATTCAAACAAATCACTCTTTGTGTTTATAATCGAAAGTGCTAATTTTATGTAATTAAATGTTTTCGTATTATTTAAATAATTAATCATACTGTTACTTTAATTAAGGAATACTTTGTGAAGAGTCATAATTTCCGTAAAAGAGGAATTAGGAAGTAGGCTCAAGATTGTATTTTCCGCCGTACAACAATGCCGGGAACCATTTACGTGAATTACTACGAACTCTGTGCAAAACATAGTAAATTGTTTTAATTATACACGACTGTAAGTCACTTAACAAAAATGTATGCAATTAGGCCAAAAGCAATGCATTCCATTGAATTCTTGGAATTGAATAAAAATGTTTTTTAATTAAAAAGTAATTCATTCAATAGAAAGTTTTGAAAATATTTTATAACATTTTACTTAAAGAAATCTAGAAAAGGAGAAATTTCGTGTTTTTAAATGCATCGTGGCTTGAAACTAGATTATTTTGACTTTTTTTCTCTAAAAATATGAATCGTTGTATTTTTTAAAAGGAATTATTATTTAAGATTGCAAATATTACGATTTGATTAGCATTTGGTTTTTGTCTAAAAGTTAAATATTTTCTTCAAACCTCGAAAATTCCTGAATATTAATAATAGTATCCTATTATATTATTTTTCATTTGGAATTCCGGGTTTCCCTTTTCTTTTCATCGTAAAGTCGGCGTGATAACATGGGTGGTCTTAATCCACATTTTTATATTACAATAAAATCACTTAATTTTAATTTATTATGATTCCAACTAAGAAAGGGAAAGTTTTATGCAAGCAACATAGTAGAACAATATGGGAGTCACAAGTTTTGATAAATAGTTTCAACATTTCTTCTAATAGTTGTAAGTTTGAATTTGTTTTGGTACATGTTCTTTTAACAAATTAAATACTTGACCGACTATTAGCGGAATTTGTATCCTATTAAATTACAATGCGCCATAGAAAGGGGAAGTTTCAACAATTTTAATTACTTCTAACCTACATTTTTCTACTTTATTCAGCTTTAGTATAAATGAGAAAAAGATTTTTTGTTTTATTTTCAATAGCGAAAAAACTATACAAATTTAATAAAAATCCAAAAAAATGTAATTTTGGATTAATTTGTAGTTTTGGATTTCAAAATTTGCACTTAATTGTTAACATGTTGGATTATCAATATGCTATTTAGGCGATTAAATTAAACTGTGTAGTACATATGTTTTATAAATAAACAGTCGCATAAATATAATTAGAAAATGAATAGCAGACTATTTTAGGCAGTACCGAAATACATTTACTTACTTTGTTCTTAGTCCGAACACTCCAGTTTTTAAATTCTACGAAATAGGAATGAAAATAATGTTATTTAAGCTCAAAGGTATACATTTCGTATCAAGGGCGGAAACAAAAGTATTGCACCAAGGGTGATGAGTGAGGGTCGAGGGCGTTGAACGATAAAAGTCTCCGTCTAATGAGGCAAATCTTAATAAGACTGGGCTGCAATCGAACTCTTTGCACCCAATTTTCCGGGCAGAAAAGTTAGTTTTTCGTATGGGCGTGACAAAGAATAGTTTATTGATATTATTTCTTTGTTCATTTGTCTTGCCTATAATTTTTTTTAAATAATTCACTTCTTTGTATATTATATATTTCTTTTAGGTTAGAATGCAGATGCCAGAGTCGAAATAAAGCAAAAAGCGACGGTCACTTCAGAAAAAAAACAAATGTGTAACATTTATAACTTGCATTAAATGAAAGACGTATGTGAAATTTTGCTAATAAGTAGATTATAAATTGAAAGTAGAAATAGACAAATCAGACGTTGCAAATGTTAGGGACAGTTTTTAGAAAACTAATTTTTTCTTTAGTATTTTTAATGATAATAAAGGTTATACCTTTACGAATGTTGAATTAATTATATCGTGGGCATTTTACTTTGTGAAGTTATTTTATTACAAAAGTTTGAATGAAAGCCTAATTTTTATGTATAAAAAGTGGCGAATTTTACTTGATTAAAATTGCTGCATAGGAACGTCCCAAGCTATCTAATTATGTTGTGAGAGCAGTCTACTAAAATTAAAAATCGAAATCACTCAGTAAAAGAGAAACTAGTCCAGCTTTTGTACATGACTGTAAATGACCGTATGATGAATAAGAAACACGAGATCTCTAAAAATTCTAAAAGTGTTTCAAATCAGGATTAGAGTCAATGAATCTCTATCAAACTTAAATCAAAGAAGAGGATGAATTTCAATAATCAATCATATAAAACGAATGAATTAAACTGGACTGAAATTCGAACGAAGAATGAGTGAATGCTACTGTAAAGGTACTTTGAACAAGATAAAGAAAGCAGGATAGTTGCGTTATTCTTAATTTGATAAAATTTCATGTTTTTATTAGAACGTGTCTAGTCGTAATTCATTGCAGAACTGCAGATAAACTGAAGATTGCAGAGACGTCGCGTTCCATTCTGCTAGTGGAATTGCAGCAAGTGGAGAAAACAATGATTCGCACATCTTCCACGAAAGGAAAATGCATCTAATCGGCTTACCTTAGGCACGTAACTGACGCGCGTTCAAGATAATTATGACGATCAGTTCGGTGCGCCTTCCGCGTTTACCATGCGAGTAAAACCAGACGTTGGGAAACACTTTCTTCATTGGTTCACTTTCAGTATAAGACCTACGTGTCTAATGCCATCTGTAAGACAATACAACAAAAATTTGATTTTTTTTCAATAGTGATTACGATCAACTACGCACCTTATTAGTTCTGGTGTTAGGTTACGTTTAGTTGCTCGTTTTGTCTTGCTAAGGTTGTACAGAAAAGCTGTTGAAAATATTACTATTACACACCTGGGCATTTTTTTTTATTACTATTCGACTGGCGAAATTGCTTTTTTTTACACACATGTTATAAAATTAGGCATAACGCAACTCGTCTACTTTCAAAGACTATATTGTTTTATCTACAATTGTAGGGAGATTCCTTTTTCATACATTTTATAATAGTTATTGTATGTAATACAGTCTACGTTCTCATTGAACTAAAGTTATTGTAACGCAGTTTAACACTACGCAAATATTTTGTCGTCGTGTTTATGACGATGTTCTTAATCTTCCTAACGTTCGAAATTGTATATATTAATCATACGAAGGCATGGAATTGTCTATGGGATTACTTTCATCAAAAGTACCCTGAAGTTATATAACATGTTTTCTAAAGTTAAAGATCGGAAAATATTTCTTAGTTTTATTTAAAAATGTGTTGACGGGTACCTAATGCAGTTTTATTCAGTACAGTCTTATTTTAACCTGAACAGCGTTTCGACCTATAGTGATCATCTTGAGGTGCATCCATTATAAAAATATAAAAATTTTACGACAAAAATAGAAATACAGAAATCTTTGCAAGCAAAAACTTACCAAAAACTGAATTTTTTTCAAAATTTTCATTTTTATATGCGCTGAAAAGTATGTGAGTTCTCACTTCCAAAATTTCTCAATATTTAACCCGAAAAAATGTTGTTCTGAAAGTGTCTTTGCAATGTTTTTGTATTTTTGTATTTTTTTTTAAATAAAACTGAATTGGCCATGAAGAAAATTTAAAATTTAATATTGCAGTTTATTTTTCAATAAACCACTTAAATATTTAAAAAAAAAAAATATTCTTCAACAGTAGAGACAAAAAAAGTTTTAGAGTCTTTTTGCGAGTATTTCTTAAATGTGTAATTATTTTCAAATATCCTTGTTTTGAATAACAGAAAATTTGAATAATTATTTTTTTTTATTGATTTGTAATTATTTCCACACAAGTTTGTCCCAAGTTTACTTGAGAAGCTTTCAACGATCTTTCCTGGACGTAAAAAATGGAGATTTGGACGTCCTCAGAAGTTTCTCAGGCATCACGCAATTTCGTTTCATTTCATCTAAAATAATCTTTCTACCAAATTGATTTAAAATAACATTCAGGAAAATATGGATTCATATTAACATTTCCTAGGATAGTAATTATCTACTTATTTTGGATTTTTTTAGGAACATTTGGTGTTTAATAGAATGATAGAAAATTGTGTGTACAAAACATTAGCATAATTAGTAAATTCTAGGGTATAAACAGAAATATCTGTAAATATCTGTAAAATGTTTTATTTAACGGTGTCGATCAAACGTTGTATGAATAGGGAAGTACATTATACTCGTAATCTCATCAATATATTGGAGATTTATGCAATATTGTGTGCGTGTAATTTCGCACCAGTTTCGAAGAAGTTGTGTTAATTTTATTCATGAGAATCGCTGTAGTCGTTACACATTGTGTAAAAAAACGTTATACAACATCACGCACCAGTGCTGCATTCACGTTGGCTCATTTGATGGGATATTGGAAATGCGGTCTATAGACTTATGAATAGTTACATGGTAAAATATGTTCTCATATAAATTATCAAACTTTTCTGAAGTGAATTAAAAAAATTGTATGCTTTTTACCAACTCTCACAGAAATTCACAATTTTTAATGCAAATTAAAGAAACAGATATTTAGAGAACATTTCAGCATTTTTTTCTGATAGTCGAATACAAATTCTGACAAATCTTCTGATATTCTTGATTTTAATAAAATTTAGTGGAGAAACATTTTATAGACCAAATGTTATGTGCTGCAACTTAATAACAAATTATGTCTGTAAATAAAAGAAAATGACAAGGATAATTACTAGTATCATTCTCGTTACTTTGATGGTATTAAGGGCATTTTAATATGAACGTTCAAAAATAGTACATTATTTTATCATTTTTCTCTTGGCACTTGGGTAATTCAACCAATGATTTTTCAAAAAAATGTTGTTTTGTAGTGAAAAACATTACTAAAATAAAGTCCTAACATAAAAAAAACGTGGACTCCTGGCGTAGATGATTCTAGCTCTTCGAGGACCAAAAGCAGACACTCGGACGTTCTCAGGAGCTCCTCAGGACATCCCGGGACAGATTGTCCTGTTTGAGACTGTTCCCTTAAGGTACTTAGACCCTAGGATACAGTGTGTTGTGAAAAAATATTTAATAATATTTCCACGAATTTAATTTACATGAATAAAGATACTTGTAGAGAGGGGAAGTATTATTGTTCCCGAAAAAAAAGGGAATGCCCGAAAACAATGTGTTAAACAAATTTTAGTAATGAATCAAGTTTTCTTCTTCTCGCTTGTCAAAACATTTTTTAAAATGAATGGATTTCAACATATGATGGCTTATTTTTTCAAAAACATGATTCTCTGCATCTTCACCGTAGGATTTTCCAAATTTCTGAAGCTAACGTCAAATATCTCTATTTGTTTAAAAAAGAAACTGATATTTTTTACAATCTTTCAATAATTTTAGTAATCAAACTACAAATTTTGGAAAATCCTACAGGGAAGTTGTAGAGAATCATTTTCTCAAAAAAATAAACCATCAATAAGTTCTAGTCATTAACCAAATTTTCTTAACAAATTGTTTTTGCACATTCCAATTTTTGTTCAATGACAATCATCTTTTCTCAACTTTTTTCTCTCTTCAACAATAACTTTATTAATAAAAATCAAATTCTTGGAAATATTATAAAATATTTGTTCCCAACATGCTATATGCCAGGGTCTAACTACCTTAAATAAAAATAGAAACTACTTTTTGTGTCAAAAATGATCCTTAACACTAGTAAATTTTCTGGCCTCGGACGGGGTTAAAAATTCGAATGGAAAATATTCCGAAAGTACCTTAACGGAAGTCTCAAAATCTCAAACGAAAATATCTGAAGGTAAAATTCCGAACTGCAAATTATACAGTGTTCGTGCGTTGTATCGATTGTCCACTTATGAATTTATCATTAGAATTGAAACAAATGATTGTGGTTAATTTTACGTGTTATCATTGAATCATCAAGCAAAATATGTAAAAAATAAAGCTTGGAGACTTTCTGTTTCGTTTTGTAAACAAGTAATTCCCATGATAAATTAATACATGGACAATGAGTAATGAAACAACACTGTGTAACATATTTTTCGGTTCGATAATTTTTAGGATTTTACAGCTTCGGATATTTTATTTTATGATTTTTTAAATTTCGGATCAATGAAATTTTGAAATATTTTTCATTCGGAATTTTTTAATCATAGCATAGCGGACTAGTAGTCCGGCTTCTAAGTTCTGAATATATGTCAAACGTTTGGAAAAAGTAGACTGCACTTCGATAATGTGGATTGATCCGTTGACTAAGTAGTTGTTCTCACCACTCACCTTAGATAAGTGTCATTAAGAGACCAAGTACTTAAGTAATCACCACAAGTATAAAAGATGTTTGGTCCAGTTACTACTCAAGTACTAGTCCTAACTATCGTTGTTTCTCGTTCATGAACGTTGAATAAACTTATAAAGAAAGAGAGAACCTAGTCTCGAATTCGGTTAGTGTTGGCGTTGGAACTCAAAGATATACTCATGTTTAGAGTTTATATATACCATACCTTTTTCTTAAGCTTGAAACTTTAAAAAATTACTTTGCCCAAATGGAAAATGAGTCACTCCAAATGAGTAAAGTTTCATCTTCAAAGAGTAAAATCTGTACAAGAATAAAAATGAACTTTTTATAGAGTAAATTCTTGTTGCATTAAATTTAGAGGTTATGGCATTGAGAAAAAGGAATTCGAAAATTCAAAAACTGAGCACGTGCGAATGCCGAGACGCATTTAAACGAAGATTGCCGAAGTAGTTTACAAAACTGTTGAAATTGAACTGGATGCATTTGCGGTGAGAAAGTCTTCCGGGATTCACTCGGACGAGTGAGCGTTCGCCAGAACGGATGCGAGAATCGATTACCACTCTGTTCCATATATACGGGAAACGTGCGAATCATGGCAGCCGCAGATATACGAACATGCAATAAACCATTATGCCCTTCGTTGATTTACTCGCGCCTCATTATTTTCTCACTTTTCATCGCCGACGATGCTTGCCTACATGTATACGAACTTACGTATATGTACCTATACGTGAGAACGCTGCGCCAGAGAAATTCCTCGTTTTACCGAACCTCCCATTTGCACCGTGCGTCGGTTCGTTGTTGCGGTATTAAATAATTGGGTAATTACGGCGAATGATATTATTTCCCCATTATGCTGGCGCGTTGCCGTCGTTTTTCAGTCGTCCTTGCCGGGGGAAGCATACCGTAAGCAACATAATGACGGCGTTGGCGTACACTCTCTGAATGTATGCACTCCTCGAAAAGAGTCGGAAAGAATTCGAAATTAAGTGTGCTTAGTAATGTGACTGCATAGGTGGCACCTCTCCATTACCCCCGTTACACATTGCATTTTTTATAGTTTAATTCCTCACATGTTTCTGCACGAAAGAAAGGTGTTTCTCGCGCGCACAACCGCGATTTGCTTTTATTTTCAAACACGAAATCACTTGATTGACAACATAATGGAACCCTGGTTTATCATTCGCTTGTTTAACGATTTCTGGGATAATATATTTCGCCCTGTTGAACGTTTATGGAAAGATCGTGCTGATATTTCGGTATGCTCGCTGGAACTACCGATATGAACGGTCATTCTATGTTGAAATTATACGCTCAGAAACATAAATGTCCAAGGAGGACTTTTACATTCGATTAACAACCTTCCGGATTCTGATCATGCGGAACAATACTAAACGTAATGCATAGTCGCCCACCAAATTCGTGGAATACGAATGAATGAATTTATTAATGCTTTGCCTTTAGTTGTATACATGGGAGGGGTATATTAGGCTCCCCTTTCTTCTACATCACTATGTCCAGCTCATTTGTCTATTAAAAAAATGTTATATATTTAGATCTGTCAAACTTTTCTTCAACTACTCTTCTTTTCACTGGTCCTTTTCATTTCTTCCACTTCTCTTTTCACTTTCTTGTCCCCTGAATCCTTTTCTTTCACTTCCGCTCTATTTCATTTATCACTCAATCCTCGGGGTTTCATCTATAACTCGCTCCTACTTTTATCCACGCATCGTCTGTATTTCTCTTCTCTTTTTAACCTCATCGTGGTCCTTGTCCAGCTCTGTATATGTCTTATCCTTTTATACTGACCATCCTTCATTAAATAATTCTCTTGTTCACTTTTCAATTCACCTGCACTATTACCTCTCTCTTCTTTTGATATCGCCATTACATTTTTCACTCTTCCCTCGCTCTCCAACTTTACCTTCCTTTCATCTCCGCTTTCCACGTCATTAAGTTCACTCTCTTAAACACTACGTTCATCTTCGTGAACTCACTTCTCCTTTTTTCTCTTTTCTTTTCCTTCATCTCTCTCCTAGCCTCGTCCTTCTCCCATTCTATTTCGCTTTCACTTTCTGCACTTTCTCTACATTTTTCTTCTTTCACAACTTTCCTATTCAGTTTCTTTCTGCTTTTTTCACTTCCAACACTTTCTATTTTTTCGACTCCCGTACTTTTTTGCACCTTCTTTTCTCTGTATACTTTTTCCCCTTCTCAGCTTCCCATTCTTATTCTAGATTTTCCATTCCCCTGCTGATCTCTTCAACTATCTATCTCATTTCTCTCCACTTGTTCTCTTCCATAACCTCCATTTCCTCCATAACCTCAACCTTCGAATGATTTCGTCGCCGTTGCCATACGTGTTTCTCATCCCTCCCTTTATTCTCCTTGCTTTCTCCTGGTTCAAATTCATAACTCCATATAGATATAGGTGATGGTCTCTATGGCATACCTCACAACACATCAATTCCTAATTTAAGATGCGAGGCATTTTTGAGGTATTTTAGAATATTACGTAACTTTCTTGGGAAACATTACTTTGGCCCCTACGATCATTCTTTATAATTTCGGTAATGTATGAAAAATTTATAAGCCAAAAGAGTTTTGGAATATTTTTCAGCACCGCTTTCTCTTCGTCGCTCCACGACAATTGAGGTTGGAAGTTTTGTAACGAGTACTGGGTTTTATTTCCGTAGAACAAACCGACACGACCAAGATTCTGTCGGAACTCTGACTTTACTCCAATTTGAATGAGATCGTTTTCAAATAGACAACTCTAACAAACTTGATTAAAAAAAAGTAATTTTAAGGTCGGATTGTTGAGAAAGGGAATCGTCAGCTTGTACATGATCGGCTTGCATTATTGCCAAATAATTAGTTGAACATCAGTTATTACTCAAATTTATGAGTTGCATGCAAACTGCTTCGTGCGAGATTAGGAATTAGCAAATTATAATTATGAAAGCAGTATACATACTTCTATTTTATTAAGTAAATAGACTTCAAAGTTATCGTTATTATAAGTCTTATGGGTAGACAAATGATCAAGAAAAATATATATTTTTGTTACAAATAGGATTAATATAGTGTTTCCAAATTGATCGAATGAAAAAGGCATATAAAAATCAAAACATCTGGGTGATAAAATTAATATGAATCAAAAAGCCAATAACATTTTTTTTAATAATGGAATATTAGACATGGAAAACAAGAACAAGAACTAAAATAAAATTTAATGGCAGATTTGCACCATGCTTGTTTTTAAACATTCCTTCAAAACTCCATTGACGTGGAAATCATGAATATTAGATAAACGTATTATTAAAATATTAGGGTTAATGACATTTTCAATACCCAACGTACTTTCAGAAATTATGGAACTTGTATCGATAACCTTTGGTCCATTATGCGCGTGAAATTCCGATGTATTGAACAATGAGACAGATAATTATTTTTACATTCGCAAGGGAGAAAGGAACAATAGTTCGCTGAAGTCAAAATTGAATTTTAATTCACTAAATTTTATTTGCTCATAAACATACGTTATGTGTCTAGAATGTGCTTATTTTAATGGAAATCAAATCGTGCATTGAATTGATTCTCAGAACATTTAATTAGTATACGATCACTCTGAACTTCACATGTTCTTAAGTAAATGTTCAGTGCGCAATAATACAGAGTGAATATGAATCGATATTGTACATTATTAACTTGTATCGACATACAAGGATCATTAAATGATTTATTGTGTAATTACGTAATTATCACGATAATGTTACGATCTTATTTGAATTCTTGGATAATTGCACGTTATCGACGCCACGTTGTAATTCAAAACCATTTCTGTTATTGCACCAGATTGTAAAAATTCTATTTTTATTGCTATCGTATACTGCACTCCAATTTTCGTAGTTACTTTGCTTGTACTACATCCACCAACACAATTGGGTAATCGTGTCGAGAAACATTTGTCTAGAATTGAATATCACATATGCATTTCGAGTATCTAATGTTCTCTTTTAACTAAAGCATCTTCCTCTTTAAATTTATGAACTAACAGAATTATTTAACTCCTCACAATCGAGCCCATTATTCCTAGATAACTCAAGAAACTTTTCTGTCTTTTGAAATTATGTTCCTCCTTTTTTTAATTTTAAGGAGTCAATAGGAGTCAGTTTCGTTTTTTTTTTTAAATTAGACACTTTGACCTCTTCTTTGATTTAAGAGAAATAATAACGTCATTTTCATTTGTGGTGTGGGCTAGCCATCAATTCAGTTTTGGATAATTGCATATCATCCGATCGTTTATTGTCGTAAACCAGCAGGTACGAAATGACAGTTAAAAGAAGCTCCTAATAGGAAAATGATCGATGTGCTCCCGTGCAGGAAATCACAGGCAGGACGTTCAGAAGCAATTTCGATAAATATAGTTTCAGTATCGAGAATCGAGGCGTAATCGCTGCATTTCAGGATCGACCTCCTCGATCGTCTCCGAGCCGTTCACGGAGCTCCCAATTGAACACGTTCACCAGGAAACAATTAGACGTTGGTTTTCGTGATTTTGTTGGGAAACGGACGCGCGCGTGATAATTCGTGGAGATTAGGTCAGAGTATCTTTTTACGGGCACGAGTTATTGGGTTTCGTGGTGTATAAAAGTTAAGAGTCGACGCTGTAACGCGATGGGTCGTCAGGGGTCGGGAATCTTGAAATCGTAAAAGAGCCTTCGATACAAAACTCGTGATCATTCGTATTCGACGGTCCTTTATTCACCCAATAGATTCACAATTACTTGGCATAAATATTTTTTCATAAAAAGAAAATTGTAGAAATTCAATTTTTTATAGTTTTAGTGAAGTTGAATCACTTTGTCTAGTTCTAATAGTGAGAAAATATTTATGGTTAGATTGAGTGAGTTCAGTTTTTAATCTGGAAGTTATAGGTATTCCAATGCTGCAGGGTATATGTAAAACTAGAAAGGAAGTTACAAATATGAGTGGAATTTACATATAGTCAAAAACTAACTATACCTTACGAAGAAATCGCTTGAAAACGAGACAGCAATTTTGTAGCCTTTCGTTCATACCGCTGCATATTATAATCGATAACCAATTCCAAACAAAATGTTTAGAATCCTACCAAGATGTTAGCATCAATAAATCAACCAAACTCGATATTCCTCTAGTCAATGTCTTTTTTCAGAAGTGATTGTCAAATTTTTATATAGAAAGGTCAGAGGAACATTACCTAAAATAAGTTACGCCACTTATATCAAACTAGCTGATTTAAATTTGATACCATGATGAGTAAGGCTAACACCTTGTTGATGCAATTCCATCCACTGGTATGCATGCTTTTAATGCCGGTGAACGTTTAGGTAATCTGCTGAATTGGTACTTGTTACAAGGTAGAAACTTATTTCAGACTATTGAAGAATTGACTATTGTAAGAACTGCACAAATTATGTTCCAAAAAAACAACTGCAATCCGTATTACATGTTATCCTCCAGATTCTTGTTATGTCATAGCATCCAAATGTATTAACTTGTTTTGTGTCTTGAAAGAAATAATACTATATCTGTAAGAGTCAGTTCCAGCGAGTTACTAAATAACTGACTTTTCTCACATGGAGCAGACTAGATGCTAACACGAACACTACATGGCAATTTGCATGCTATGTCAGGGTTTAACATATAGGTCATTAAGTTATAAGTTTAAAGGAGGAGTTTGAACTCTATTCGTTCTTTCATTAGTCCCAAGAAGGTAAACGTAAATACATCCGATAAAATAATTTGTATGGAATTTTACTGGACCAAATAACGATCTCTTCGTGGACTGGATAAATGAGAAAATATGTGACACGGGAGATTCGGATCGGAAAAAAGTTACCTTTCGCGGCGCTCGCAATTATCGTAAACGACGAAGTACTGGAGTAAGACTTCCTGGTACAATAGAGCGTGAAACGCGAAAAGCGGTCGAAGCCCGAGTGTCCTCGAGCAAGGTCGGTAAACTTCCGATTTCGCAATTTGTCCGTTACCGACATAAAATGGTTGGATGTAAAGACAAGCGCTCGATCGCGATCGAGGAAGTGACGCAGCTTCGCTGCCGGAACTACCGCACGACGACGCCTCATGGCGTAATTTTTCGAATCGTTCAATACTATCGCGCACATGGAAGATCGAAAGCCGTTGGGGATAACCGCGTGGGAAAAAGTCACCGTGTTCGCAGAACGCGTATGCGCACTTTCCCTATTCGTGCACTCGCGTACTGGCGATTCTTTCGTAGACTGGCTGCTCCGTAATAAGGAGACCGTGAAAGAGAAATGGATGCGCTATACCTACATGTGATTAGGTTACCATCCACTTATTAGCTCAATTTTATGATCGTTTTATGTATTCAACTAGCTAATGTTAATTTCGTAACTCATGGTATCACAGAAAGCACCTCCCATGTACCTTTTCCTTTTCAGAGGTATGATGTTCTTCTTTTACAACCAAACCATTTTGGAGAATAGAAACTAAGACACAGGGAACTTCAGGACATGGAGCAAATAAATGATAACACTTCAAAATGATATTTGGTGAATTATATATGTTATTGCTGCTTTAAGGAGTATTTAGCCTATTCGCAGGCCAGCTGTTAGGTGGATAAGGACAGAAAGAAAGTCTATACACTAGACATGTAGAGGAGGTCCCAAAACCCAGTCTCTTCTGACATCATCCCATACTGTATTGCATTTACTTAATGGTCAGGGAAATATATGAAAATTATGGGACCAATTGTTTTATTGCCGGCTATTTATGCCATAGCGAGGTATTCCACGGGATCAATTCTCATGTTGTAGTCTCCACTGCTTTAGTATATTTTATATTCACAAATGTCTTCCAGGTGACTGTTTCAAAGGCGCCCTAAACTGCACAATCCGTCCCAGGATCTCCTGGGGAGCTCCTGAGGACGTCCAAATGTCCGCTTTTGGTTCTCGGGAGCTCCTCAGGGGGTTCTGAGGCCATCCTGGGACGAGATTGTGTTGTTTGGGCTACCTTCCGACTTTAAGTCCACTCCTCGGTTGGAGGGATCTGACTTAGATGAATCTGTGTCATAATAATTTTACTGGGAAAACTGGAAGTTTGTACTAAGAAACTAGAGCATGCTTTTCAAAGTAACATCGTAACCCAAAAGTGGACGATCCCCTGAGATGTATGGACTTAAATTGTTGATACCTTACGTATCATAACCACAAATGGATGGTTTACATTCTGATAGCCGGGGATAACTAACGGTTGCGGAATTGTCAATTCATGAAAACATCAGTTCGGTTAATTAATTTTAGGAGCCTAACATTACCAACGGTACACCGCTGGACGTTATTGACCCACCAAACTGTACAAACCCTGCTCTTGTACATTCCTTCCTTGTTATAACCTGGTTGTCTCTTATTAATCCACGGTTCTTATTAGCAACGGCCACATAACAAAATATTTTCGGTGATACAACACGACCTCGCCATGTTATAATAAGAAAGGTATAACAGACAGGTGGATGCGCAAAAGACATTCAATCAGAATTCTTTAAGTTGTTATGTTTGGTATGGTCGGAAATATAATGTAGAAGAAAAAGAATATTCTCACTGGATAGTTGCATAGGGTATTTGAATTGTCCAAGAAACTTACGCGTTGTGGATGGTCCCTTCACCCTTAACCCCGACTCCAGGATCTTTTTCGACCCAGAGGAAATTCAAATTGTACCTTATTAATTGCACAACTGTAAGCATTTTCAAGCGGCAGGACATATTTGACCCAGATAGTGGGAGGAAAAGGCTCTAAAATACCAGTCGGAACTAAGGGTTAACTTTTCCACCTTCTTCTACATGATCCTTGCTATATTGTTTTACATACCTTGGACTTGTCAACAGTACCATGTATGATATCATTATGTATCATATAAACACATGATCTTTTTTCCCGTCTGCGAACATCAGAGTAGTAGTTAGAGTAGGTTATGCAAATTCCAACTATTATTATTCATGATATTAGCTAACTTAGAATGGATTTTGAATGGTCTGCATTTGCACAGTTTTTCATTGACGATTTTGCACGGTCTTCTTGAGAAGATATAAACGCAGCAAGATGACAGCTGGCCGTTACTAAACTTCCCTACATTCAAGATGTTTTATTCGTTACACAATCTTTCATGCTCTTCAGTTTTGAGTTCATATCAAGTAGAGGTTCATGGGTACTTTAAAAGTCAAGATACTATTTGAAAAATAGACTCTTTCCCAATTAAAGCACTCATAATCTGACGTTTAATCCGAGTAGTTTGTCTTTGACTATCAACAGTGATAGATCATACTACTCTACTACCGTGTATGGGTCGGTGTGTATTAGGTTTACCGCAAATTAGTGATCAATGGTGATTTCTTACAAATACAAATTAAACAGATTACGCAAACATCCACGGGTATTTGAGCTTGGAGTTATGCAAAAATGAAGCAATATTAAATATATTCATCATGACTTTAACTAGGGTAAAATTGGTCTGTAATTAATTGATGTCGATCAACTTAAATAGGCATGCAAGCATGCATAAATAAACAGTGACATCTTGATCAACATTTAAAAGTTACTTAAGCAAACCCAATCCTGTTTGAAATGAGAATGGCACTCCATCTTCGTTTTTTACTGCTAATCTTGATAAATAAATTCAATCGCGGTTTAAGGTTAAGGACGTTACTGAGTTTCACTTGCCACTAGGACCTACAAAATTATATAATCTTAGCATATAACTGAAATTATGCAAATACGTTTTGTATTTTTTAATAAAATATCAGTTGAAGTTAGGTTATGGAGGCAATTGTTGTGGTTATGTAATAGTTGTCGACTGATGACCCGGTATATAAATTCTCAATATATCTACATACGTGTCGTCTAAATATTTATCCGGCATTAGCACTCGAGATTAAAAATTGACGCCAAACATTCAGCGCATTTTCATCGACGTTGCACAACATCACGATAATAATTACTGGCAATAATAGCGCGTGCACGCATACGTCGTTATCGATAATATAGAAGTGAATTCTTCGCAGTCGGATAGATATTGCGTAACGAATTTCGCTAAATCATATCGAGTGCCCATTCATTAAATCGGCTTTGAAATGGAAAGTCCAAGAAGTGGCGTTACAATTAAATCCGCGATCCTTGCGGCACACGCGGCGGATATCAGAAGTCGAAAAGCGTCTACTTGGAGGCATTTTCCTTTCTCGCATTCTCGTTGTCGACGCACCGTACTTTTTGTATATATATGTATATATAACTATATAACTCGGTATGTGTAGGAGCATGTGTATATGCATGAATACTATGTACGGTACGTTGGACGTTTGGACGTTGGAACACCTACCTATATGCGGATACATATGCGATTTCTGGCGGTGTTCTGCTCGACCGAGATCGCTTTAAGGAGGAACGAAGAGGGCGGCTATGTCGGGAAAGTTGCATATGTACGTAGGGAAAGTCCGCGTAGTGCGTCCTATCCCGTACAGGAGATTTTTCCCACGTTTCGCACCGTGATGTTTCGAGAAGTGTCCGGTTTCGATGACGAAACTCGAACATCGCTAAATGACTCTTACGCAATATGGAATTTCCATCTAGAAATAAATTAGGACAGATTTATCCGTGATTTTTTTATAATGAAAAAGTGCAGCAAATATAATATACCGATAACTTTGATGGAACAGAACAATAATGACTCTTTTGTATTTGAAGGCGATAGAAATTTCAAGACTCCTGGATTTTGATAGGTATCTTCCCGAACAGAAATTTGTTCAGGCCCTGATCAGGGGTCACGCTTTTGATCAGGCCCTAATCAGGGTCCTAATAAATTTCTACTGGGGCTAGTTTGCAAAAACCAAAACGAAAATGGGGAGACCGTGCGTGTCTTCTTTCACCTAATATGTTGATATCGGCATTGAAACTCTCATTGCATGTTAAACTTTTGAAAGTTGTCTAAATATTATTGTTATTTTCGTTATTAGACGTAGACTTACATAAGGAAACAGGTAATTGAAGCGAGTTTATTACGAGAAATGAATAGGAAAGGCGTATAGGATATTATTTAGATTCGATGCTACTCGTAATCAGTCAAAGGAAATGCAAGACCGAAACCGTATCACGGAGAATTGCACTTGACAGTGACATTTTGATCTCAAAGACTGATGTTGAACGTAAAATACAGACAATCGATTCGTCAATTTTTATACTTCCATGAAACGCTGGCACGTTTCAATAGCAATTTTATTTTCTTCAATTGGAATTAAAATTAGAGTATGGGTTTTCCCACTTAAATGGTATTCCGTGAAAGGCAACGAAGTGACTTTTCTTTTTGCATTCAAATTAACGCCTAATGATTTCACCTAGCACTAGAAAATTAAACTTAATGGAACGGATCTATGACATATATTTCAATTGCTGTTCTGTAAAAATAGTAGCAGTAGTTATTTATATTTTTATAAATAAATTAAATATCAAGTCGGAAAACAATTTTTAACTTCGTTAGTTAAGGTCTTTTAATATCATATGGTATTCAAATGATAGAATTTTGGTGCATGAATACTAATTTATTACCGTTAGTAAAGGGCATAATCCATCTTTTAAAGATACAGACACTGTTTAGTACCTTGTCGTACAATTTAACAATTGACAAAAAATTTGGGTTATATGAATTCATATAACCAAATTATTAATGTAACCTTCGTGGATGGAAAGAACTCAGATCCAGTTTATAAATATAAAATGAGATATTTTGAAAAATTAATATTTAAAATCTGATCATATTTCTGACATTTATATACATTTGTCTTAGAGGTAATTTTCACTTATTAAATTCTTACATATAGTAATTCAAACTCACTAGAATTTGTATGACAATATTATGAGTAATACAATAGCATACAGTAATTTGTTGATATTAAAATAAATGTTGTTTAAATAAGGATAACTCGTAAACTGAGCTGCTCATTTTAATAACGTTTATAAACGAGGTTCTAGATGACGTCGAATTATATGTAAAAGAGTACGTGCGAAATTTTCTTACTTCATGCTTAATAAATTGGGCGGAATTTTATTTAAAAATCCCAATGTGGTCTTATTATATTAATACGATTATTAAGTAGCCCTGCTAGTAATGTGATCATGTCCGTTGTTGGAAAGTGGAGTTCATTTCCGGAGTAATTTTTTTGTAGAATCCGAATCCGTGGTCAGAATTGATTCTTAACGTAAGGATTTAGAGATATTTGATGTTATGCACCAACAAAATTCAGTTTTTGCTACTTTTGAGGTTATGTGCAGAAGACACAAGATTTTAATAGGGGCTCCACTAGTTGGATCATATTGTACTATCCTTTCGGTTTAATAAATAATTTGAGAGTCGCAAAGTTCAATTGATATGTTTTCTTCACCAAGTTACGCCATTTTTAAATTACGAGATATATCTCATTAATGTCAAGAAACATTCACAATATTGAAACATGTTTTTAGTTATAAATATTAAACATTTTTATAGTTGTTTATATTCGTCCAGGTTTCGTGACATTGAATTTGACCTTGAGCTTGTCTTTCAAGGGCATTTCAAGATAAATTCCTGTTTACATCTATATCGTAATTTCTTCGAATTGGTGTATCTTGATGAAGAAGTCGGAATTGAATTCTGCGACTCTTATATTTCAGGGAAAGAGTAGTGTAGTAGTAGTTTACTTGTCTACTTGTATTAGTACACTGAGAGAAATGATTTTTTACAGGACTTTCCTGTAATGTTATTGTATATTAACATTCAATAAGAGTTCGTTAACTATTAATAAATCCTACATTAAATACTGTCGTTACTGCACATGTCAACAATACGTCGAAAAATTCGATTCGTAGCAAATCGAATAACTTCACGTGTGTATGTTTGTTTATCTCTGTTTCGGTGAAATTGTAAGCGCGTAAATATGCTACATGTCACGTAATAATCCTAACATTAATATTTAAAATTCTTATATTAACTATTAACGTAACAAATTAAAACGAATCTCAGGTTACGGAAACTTCAGAATAAAGTACCTGACCTTCAGATCATAATATAAATTCTGTTAGCTTTACTATATATACAATACCAATGTCATCGAAAATCGAAGTCATGAATTTCTTCAGTCATGGAACGTTACATTTTTAATTGATTTTTTAATATGTAAACGTAAAAAAATAATATTTTGATGTTATGTTATTAAAATATAAATTAAAAAAAAATATCATTTACAGAAATTCGATTTATTTTTAATGTGTAATATATGTTTTGTACAGAAAAAAAAGAGCGGATCTTCATCAATTTTCACTTTGTTTTCGAATCAGCTTTGTAAGAAACCTCTCTTCTATGCAAACTGAAAAATATGTTAATATTTGACTACATATTTGATTAAATTTAACTACTAATCATTAACATAATGAAGAAGACAATGTTGACTACATATTAACCCTTTCTAATAAGAAATTATTTTCAAAAGGCATAATTGTCAAAAGAAATTTATGCTGGGACGAACTAATAGCTATTATTATTTGACGTTTGGTATGCAGGGGTTTTTGGGGGCGCTGAGTATGAATCCAATATCAGATTTACAAAATTCAAAATGGCAGATCCAATATGGCCGACTAAAATTCTGAGAAACGGTATTTTGGTCTTATATTGGATCCGCCATTTTGAATTTTTTAAATCCGACACCGGATTAGCAATCAGCGGCTCCAAAAATCCCTGTATTCCAAATTAAAAAAAAGACGATCACAGGTAAATTTGTGACTGAAAGGTTTAACACGCTTTATTTATAAAGTAGTTTACTATTTTCAGATCAAATAACGAACGATAGGCAGATAGATTTCTCTCACTAGAGTTTATTGACAATAAATCAGTTGAAATAATTATGATCCTTCTATAAAAAATACTATTCTCCAATCCGAAACATACGGTACATATTTATTAATGCTTGTACGTGACACTATATCATCCATATTCGATCAAACAATTCGTAGCCCATTTATACATTCTAAAATTAGTGGAATATAGTGTATTACAAAATGTGTGCAATTGTCACTCTTTTGGACTACAGTATAAAGTATTATAATACAATTAAGCTTTTGGAGGACATTTTACCCTAATTGAGTTTGAAAATTCACTCGAGTATAAGATATTACGTCATATGTATATTTATTAAACGATTTTAGCAATTAAGGCATAATTTGGATGGTTTCTTAATGAAGATTTTGAATTTTGATTGCAGGGCTCTTAGCGGTCTCCGTCGGACAGGAGGCCGTTTCCGTTGCAGCGGAAAAACCGGAAGCGTCCGTGTCGAAGGCGGACGACCTCGTGCTGTTGGAAATTGACGCAAAAGAGCCTGCCAAGAGATCGCCGATTACGGCCAGCGCCGTTTATGGCGCAGCGCCCAACGGCCAATTTATCGTCCGCCATGGCGACGATGCTCAAGAGGTAAGGAAAAGTGAAAACGGAATTTCGATATTCCGTATTTATTACGCTCAGATTCCGTGGATTAACATCGGGATCGATCGCAATGTGCTACTAAAATCCAGACTAATTTTACTTTCGATAGATAATCGTAGCGGAAATGACTAAAACGCTAGAAAATTCCATTTATGTCATGTACCCCTTTATTACGAGGCCGACATGTTGCGATTACTCGTTAATTCATTTCAGTTTTAAGTGCAAAATTAATTTGTCTTTTTTTTTGTTAACTCTGAAAATCTTGTAAGGGTATAAATGTAGCTTCATTATTATAACATATCTAATTTTATTTTAATCCATGAGATAATAGTTATGTTTGTAAATTCAAAATTACTTGAGAAATGAACACTTCTATTTTGGAACTTTAGGTATTTCGCCCCAAGTATAAGCAGTTGTATTACATAGCGGCGTTGAGTTTGTCACTTTGTCAACATTTTTTCTAGGAAAAGTCTGAGAAATTTTATCCAAAAAACATTGTTTCATGTGTTTGACAATTAAATATTTTCGGGTAAATTGGTCTTGATGGGACATTGTTTGTTAAACCTTTAACGTATAAATGAACCACATTTTGTCATAAATTTGGACACATTATTTTTATATTTCAATTCTATGAGAAAAATCTGTCACTAATCATTTTTTAATGGCCAAGATTCGCCCTTTTCAGGACATTTAAATATACAAATGTTAAAAAAGTTATAGGCGCTTTTTTAAGAGAAAGGATGAATTTTTTATTTCATTTTTAATTTATCGAATTTTATTATGGCTATTGGCATTAGAATACCTTTAAAAGTTAATAATATCTTGCCAAAAATGTATTTGTTATTAGAATGGTGTAGTTCGGAAAGTAAAAATTCAAAATTCCAGACACAAAATGGCGAAAGTATATTTTTATTTGTAATATCCTAGCCATGTGTTCAAAATCACAAACCTCAATGGAGTTTTATAAAACTGGTATTCCGAGGTTTTGTTTAATTCGTTTTGAGATTGCTGATCATGAATCTGGATCAGTTTTTAAATATTCAAAATAATGGATCCAATGTATCCATCACGGTCCCCAAAAATCCCGATATGATAAGTTTCAAACAAATTCGATCAACTTTAACCATTCCAACGTCTATTTTCTTTTTTGAACTGATTTGAGATTCGCAATCAGCCAAAAGAACGCTTGACTACCATGGTTTATAAAAATTCATTGAGTTTTGCGAATTTTTACATATAGCTATTATATTATGAATCAACATTCAATTTTATCACCATGTTGTTTCTGCCACATTGAATGTTTACCATCCAAAATACCCCTATCTGATAGTAAATTAATTTCTGATACGATATTTGTGATTTTTATGAATATGCTAATGCCAGTATCCATAATAAAATTCGAAATTAAAAATAAAACCAAAAATTGTCATGCCTTTTTAAACAACTTCTTAATAATTTCTGTATTTCACAATTTGAAAAATTTTGGCATGCACCATTGGATAGAGCGGTTCTTGACCTATAAAAAAAGTGTAGTGTCAAATTTTTCTCGTCGAGCTTAAATGCTAAAATAAAGTGTCAAGATTCATAATGAAATTTTGTAGATTTGGAGGTTAAAGTCTTAAGTTGATCTTCATTTTGACATATTACCAATTTGTCTTTAAATGGTAAATACTATTTACATTTTCAAGTAATTTTACCGTCGCCCAAACTAACACTAACCATTAGATGTTTAAAATTAAAAATATTACCAACACGGATGTGAATTTAATGTCTTTTTTTAAAAAAAAACTATAAAGACACAACGTCAAGAATAAGATTACTAACCTCGAAATATCCCTTTTTCTGTAAAATTACTCTGCAATGAATAAACATAAAAACCGAAACAATTTTAAATTGAAACATACTCATTCGTGGGAAATGTAGTTGATTCTACATTACGTGTGCAGGATTTGCCTGTCATCGATTATTTCCTTGTTAACGTATAATTTTTTATCGATTCGTTTCACTTGCACAAGTTATAGAAGAAATTCAGTTACATATATACATTACTAAATTCTACGATATTAGATGTTCCTAAAAAACTGATAACTTTTCAATTCTATCTAATGCAAAAATTTACACAATCCTCGATTAATTTCCTGTTCACTATATGTAATTACGCGTTCTTAAATAGTACGCACGTCTGTAACCATAACAATGAAAGTGACTCGAAAATCACCGTTAAGACATTGTATGTTCTTAGTAATCTGATTCTTACGTGGGACTTTTTTTGCTGGATGTATTTGTTACCACCTATTATTAGATATACATATAGTTCTTTATTTTGTTTACTTTTTACTGCCACACATCGTAATTTAATTTTTCTTATTTCCTTTAAAGCATTTCAGTTCTGTGCATGTTTCTTCATTGTTCATACGTTATGTGACATTTATAACTTACAAATGTTTAATTTCTCAATTCGAATACAAATTTTTATTTGATCTACTTCACTTACCTTTATTTCCTTTACTAATCTTTGATATCATCATTAATCAATAAGTTATTATATCGTTATCTTGATAGAATTATTTCAAAACGATGAATTCTGTATTAAATTATTCGATACGTTCGTCTATTTTACACAATCGCGTTACACCATAACGTTTCAATTTACAACATTTAACAAAGAAAATTAGTATTTAATAAGATCCTTATCTCGCGACGAATCGCACATATAGATGTGTAGATAATAATAAATGGTAAAGAATTTTTCAATAATGATAAAGCATACAGAAACTTTTTCTTAATGTATTTTTCGAAATAATAACATGAATCATTGAAAAAAATAATTACCTCTTTCTTTTGATATGATTGCAGAATTTAATTTCGACATATTCTGAACAGGCATAAAATTGGTAATGGTAATTAAAAATCGAATAATTGCGTTCTCCAAATATAGTTCAGTTACGACATTATCAAAAGCATGTTGCAAATTAATAAACAATCTAGTTACCATATAAAGCAATCTAAATAAGAACAGTTTCCCATTAAGGATTTAAATGTAGAAAGGTAATATTTTGTTGGCATAAGAGTAAACACACATGAAAAATATTTTATTTTTTTAATTTTCGTTTGAAAAAAAGTATGTAATATAAAACTAACTACTTAAAATATACGGTCTCCACGTCGGAAACCAGAAATGATTAATGTAAAATGGATTATGATCATAACGTAAACAACATTTGTAATGCTTACGTTGACCCTACATTATAAAAACGTTCAGCTAGTTGCATTTTTAATGGAAATTAAAAGAAATAATACGAATAGAAAGTCATTTTCATTCAAAGTATATTATTCTATACACATATACAAACTATACAAATGTCTCAATAAATGCCGATATTTTTTCGTTCCAACCAGTTTTGAGGTTTGCCTTGGTCCACGTGTGAGATTATAATTTCAGTTCACTGTGCCCAGTCACTCGACTCAAAATTAGAAAGGCCTTAAAATTATTTGCGTGTCGATTTTAACTTTCGGAATGCAACATAGAAAATTATTTCAAGTCTGATATTTGAGCCTTACTGATAACTATAATATAACTAGTATCAGCACACTGAGAAACATTTATTCTAACTACTATAATATGGTGATATTTTAAAAGTATTGTAACCGGGCTCTGACCGGAATCACTTCGGGTTACCCTGGTTGGCTTGTCACGCTTACCTGACTTCACCCGGGACAGATTTGAGATACTAATAAGGTTACCCTCGTTGTATTCAAAATTTGAAGGGATCGGACTAGCCCGGCTGGAGTCCAGCCAAAATCCTAATCGAATTTTTAATTAGGTTAACCCGGCCATATCCCGGTTCGGGCCTTGTTTCTATTGGGGTCACATTGGGCCATTTCTACTCGGGTTATAAGAAATATTATGCAGTATTATAATATACGTCCTTATTCGTTTTTATGCGTTTCATACAGAATTGAAAAGATAATAGAAAAGAGCAATTGAGCATGGGTGAAGTTCAGTATAGCTAAGAATAAATATTATAAAAGAATTGCGTATTCCGTTTCTTGCACTTGATCCAATGATTTTCTGAAATTGTTATTTAATTTCTTACAATTGTATACCTGCTCAAACGTTGAGAATGGAATTCGTTCGATTTTACAGGACAGCATAGACTAAACGCATTCCAAGAAAATTATTCCCTATCAAAGAATGAATTTCAATTATATGATACAAACCACAGAACTAATACAATTTTCTGATTTCGTACTTTTCGAAAAATACATTTTGTTACAATTTTGAATTCCAGTAGTGCAAATTATCCGGTATAATCTTTTCTTTTAGGGTTTGTGCGTTTACGTCTAGAATCCCCGCAATCACTTAATTCATATAATGTTGTATGCGGGTATATTAATTTAGTCTACGACTTAAATACAGTCTGTTTTAAATTTGTAATATCAAACGTCTTTCCTCCACGTAAAATATGAGAATCTAAGGGATATGCTTAGTGTTTGTTGTACTTTCAATACATTCCAGAAGTGGTTGGTAATAAAAAATCAATTTCAAATTGC
Organism: Trichopria drosophilae; assembly: GCA_030407085.1. Lineage (NCBI taxonomy): Eukaryota > Metazoa > Arthropoda > Insecta > Hymenoptera > Diapriidae > Trichopria > Trichopria drosophilae. Next base: position 96,346,265 of record CM059584.1, read on the forward strand.
CGAATGATGAATGGCTATATAAGGACCAAGTTATTAGGGTAGACATAATGATTCTGACTGTAATTGTATAACAATGTGAGGTAATGGCCTACCATTTTTATTACAATTGTTGTCATATCGATAGGGAAATTGTAGCTTAAAGTCGTCAAATGCGGGACAAAACGGCGCGTACATAATGCAGATAAGTACACGTATGTAATTGATCGACGTCAGTCCTATCGGTCAACCGTGACTGTTGGCCTCCTATCACCGTCCCATATGAACGCCCCACCATTTTTTTCTTCATACCCGATATACATAGCCCCGGACGCAATCTCGGCCCGCTCCGTTCAGGATCTGAGATTTGCACGCGGCCTTTATGTCGCAACAAATCGAGCCGCCCCATACTGGCTTTGGTGTACTATTACTTTCGACGCGCCTTCGGTATTTCCGCACGATACTGATAAGTGCATATAACCTGCATACCCGATCGCGTGCTTCCTCCCATACTCCCACTCTGTCATCGACAAAATCCAACCAACGGATTTTTTGCCTCTCAAATTGCAAACTATATCAATTAAGATTTAGGTATTTCACGGACGAGTCATCGTCTTGTACGTTTCATCGCTTTCCAGTCTACAATTTTCCATAAATCGTTCTGCAGTTATTTCACAACAATGAAAGTTGCTTATACGATTTCCAACAATCCAATTTGAATTCCCCTGTCACCTACATTTTCACTTCATGACGTGAAGTGGACACCTATTTTTTGCTTTCCTTAACCTACAATTTCAATTTTTTCGATTGTAAAAGTCATTTGCGTTTATAAATGTAAATCGCGCTTTCCTAAATTGACAGGTGTCGGAGTGTTTCTAATCTTGATAAGACGGTTGTCTGCAAGGTCGTTTGTCTTTTAGTGCTGGTGTTGTAGGCAAACTTCATCTGAACGCCATTATTGAATATCCGGTAAAGGGTTATCTATTCATGTCAATCCACTTATCTTTTGTCATCGTCCATTTCCACATGAGGTCCCAAGTCTTTTCTTTTAAAATGTTTAGATTTAAATGTTGTCAAAAACCCTTTTAAGCGGACCTATTTTTAAATTGGAAGGCACCGCATCTCCCCAAATTGGACAAGGCAGAGCAGGAAAAAAGAGTCTATTTAATGAATGACTGAAGTGAATGATAGATCTTGTTCTGACATAACCAAATTATGCATTTTCTCGGGTTTGACACGCTGGATAATAGCGGTTCGTTCGTGCGCGCCGTTGGCATCCAACTGGTAATTCTCAGTGTTTTTCCGCTAACCGACTAATCAATCGATCAGTCTGTACGCTTTACAAACCGCAAGGTGGTTTCTTATTTCGAACGGTCCTTTTCGAGTGCCACAAGCAATCTCTCCAACGTCTAAATCGAGCGAAAAACGAAATTAAATCACTGCTCGCCGGTTGAATCGTCGGCGACCATTCCTGCCCCAGGTAACGAATCGGTATTGTATCTTCGCTAATCATTTAAGAAGTTTTAAAAGGCAACCTCGGTCAACTCTTATTCCAGGTTTCACTTTCGGAATCGTCCCTTTCACGTAAGAGGATTTGATTTCAGAAACAAGTCGATTACATTAATCGCAAGAAGATTCCATTTAAGAGCTCTACTAAAACATTACGGCGTGTTCCCGAGACGTTGGCAAACATTTGTTGGAGACAAAAGAATATGGTTTCCACAACTGTCTGTAATTTCTCTTGAAATCATTCCCAGTTCTCTAAAGGCGAAGTATAGGTGGTCTTAATCGGTGTAAGTACAAAGCTGTCAGCCGGTAATAAAGTGGTGGATTGGAGTGCTTCTACCGAGCCGTAGTTAAATTGGAAAGCACATCGAGATATCGAAAAAGACCTTGAGATCGTACTTTAGACCTTAAACCTCCAGCTTCGAAACGATAAGAGCGTAACGCGTTTCATATCACCTCATTCGGAAAATAACTCGAGTAATTGTGCCTGTGCCTTAAAAAAAATGTGAGACCCTCCGGCGTTTAAATACTTGAGCAGGGTAGAACTAAAGCAACAAAAATGTATCTCGTGAGTTGGCGCAATGATTTTTTAGGCCTCTTATCGGCGTGATTGCATAAGGTGCAGACAGTCGCTCGCGTTCTAATCGCCAATTCCTCGACCTGAGAACCGGTAGAACCACACCCAGCACTAAACATAGATACGTCTTAGGGCCTGCGCTTTTATTAACACACTTGCGATTTCGATCGCGTCGACGGCCTTGCGTACCGTTACGGTTACGGTGACTCATTAGAGCGGATCGACGAGATCGCTGCAATGCCGCTGTTCCGATCGGATAGCCGATCGATCCTGCTGCATTATTATTCTTCCGACCGGACCAACCCACCAGCCTTCGTCGTTCGCCTTTTTTTACCGCCCTCGATCTGCACTGTCGCGTCGGCGGCAAGAGATTAACCGACGGTGACCACTCGTGGCCCTGATAATGGACAGAGCGATGATGCAAAGTGCAAAGAGTCAAGTTCAATAACCGGCGAACTCTCCAACAATAGAAAGGATAGCTACTATATTTTCATTGTGTACCTTATGCTTTCTAGTTCATTTTTGAATACCAAGTTGTTGGTCTTTCAAAAAAGATGCTACTTATTTTCAGTAATTATAATGATATATGTAAAATTAGTAAATTCTTCTGGCATGGTTGCGTAATCAAAGGTAGAAAGCGCTAAGAAACTAAGCTATTGCTCATTTATTTATAGATAAATTATTGAACGAAAATTACGGTCATTGACTTTTGCAGACGAATAAACATTAGTTTCACGCAAACTGTAGTAGTTGAGCATTTCATTAGTTATAAATATTTAATGCATTAGATTTGTATTTCATTATATTTATAATTGAATTCATGTTAACTTTAATGGTCATTTGTTTTTCTACTATGTTGCAGCTTTCGCCAGAATATTTAGCTTTGGTCCAACCCTTCCCTCAGGGTCAACTTCAGGCATACAACCCGACGACTGCCGCTCCTATTCAGCAGCAAAAGGCACTTCCAGGTTATGCCCGGCAACAACAGCAACTTCAAACAGCCTATCACAATCGCAGAGTAGTGCCACAGAGACCGCGAGTTCAATTACACACCCAAAGTTTGTCTCAAGCTGAAGCAGCAGCACAAGTTCAAGCTCAAGGTGAAGCCCATATCCGTGCCGATGCATTGCGTCAATTAAGACTCGGAGCCAGTGCATCCGAATCCCCCGCGTATCAAGTTGCGGCGTACCCTGAACCAAAACTTGGAACATTCGAGCAGGAACTTCTTCAACTGGTTTCCGCAAACCAAGCTCAAGAATTCAAGCTCGAACAGCAACCTAGACAGCCTGCATTGAAAGCAGCTCCTCAACCTCTTCAATATTATCCAACTTCTCAATATGCGAACGCCGAAGTGGACGTGCAGCCACAAGCTCCACAATTGGTTCATGAACAATATCATGTAGAAACAACGCGTCCAAGGTACCACCAGGGACCAAACGTTCAATCGTCAGGATATCAGCAAGAAGGACAAGGTCAATTGGCCTTCCATCAAGTTATCGGAATTCGACCAGCACAACCAAAACAACAACCACAACAGCAAATTCAGCTACAATATCCCCAGAGTTATCCAGATGTCGACCCTAATATCGAAGCCCAACAAATTGCCAGGGCTCAAGCTAATGCTCAAGCCCAAGCTCTAGCTTTCAGGAAAATAGCTCATGCTTCCCACTTAAAACACCAGCAAGCTGCATTCGAACAAATCCGTCAAGTCCACGAACGTCATAGGCAACAAACTGCTTTGGAACAGATTAAGGAAGGAGAAGCCGTGAGCGATGCCGGTCGTGCGCATATCGAAGAACAGGTCAGACCTAAAGATCCACAAGCTGAATACAAAGCTAGAGTCCGCGCAGAAGCTTCTGCCGCAGCTGCCGAGGCCAGGCGTATCCAAGAAGCAGCAGAACATAAAGCTCATACTGACGCTATTTTGAAACTGCAAGAACAACAACGAGCTCACATTAGGGCTCAAGAAGAGGCTACTCACCGCAATTTGAATTTTGAGAGAGATCAGATGCGCGCCCAAGCTCAAGCCCAAGCTATTGCAAATGCTCAAGCTCTCGCTCTATACAAAGCTCATCAAGCTGCCCGTGCTAAGGCCCAGAAGGAAGCACAGGCTGCAGCTCATGCTAACCAACAAGCTAAACGACTGGACCCTGAAAATACTCCAGCTGTACAGTTTCTTCTTCCTAATGCCGTCCCACTTCCCTCTCCAAACAGTTATTTTACCAACGATCAGGTTCAAAAATACCAAGCTGAAGGTTCGCAATACGTAGCTCGAGCTGCTCCAAAGGCGCCAAGCCCTGCCGACCAAGAAGACGCACAGATAACTTACGCTCAAGCCATCATTAATCAGCCTAGACAACCTCATAAGCATAAGATCCCTCAAACCTCTCAGTCTTCCGTCTACGTCTCCTCGCAGTCTGGACATCTGAAGAAAGCACCAGTAAAATCCGTTAACGTGCAAGACATTATCGAACAAGATCGTACTAGAGGTTCGCAGTTTATTCGAATCCCCAGTCCTAAAGGAAGAACCTTGACCCAAGATGACGTTCAGTTGTTGATCAATGCTGGATTCACCGTCACTCCAGTACCTGAAACTCACAGACCTACTGAGCAACCTGCTTATGCCGAAAATACATCCACCGGTTATTACATCAAGAAACAACGTCAACCTGTAGCGCGACCAGATTATGTTACGTATGAACAAGTAGTTCCCAACCGAAGAATTCACAAGCAGCGACCTATCTTGAAGCAACATCCCATCGAGGAAGACGCTAGTGAGAAGATCACTTTTCTCGTACCCATCGAACCGGCCTACGGCACCAGGCAAACTCAACTTGACTCTACTGAATAAGACTTCGCGCAGTGCACCAGTCGTGTTTAGGGAACGCCAAGAGAGACAGAGACATTACGTGCGTTTCGAGTCATCGTGAAATCGGGTGATTCGAAACAAGTGCCTTCCATTGACGGTAAGGTCGCGCTCGAGAACTGTTCGCTTTTGCAAGAAGTAACGACACGTCGAAAGGTTCTGGAGCGTTACGTAGCGTTTTATACGTATTACATATATTTTCATTCAATCGTGCGAAAAGCTCAACAGAGAGTCGATCTTCTTCGGTTGCCAATTAGGGGAAGCACTCGTGCAAAAGTGAACGCGTTTCTCGTCTTTATTCACACTTGTCTCTTTGTTAGTAAAGACGCGAGTGCAGCTTCGGGCCACGACTTTCGAATCGCTCGTTTCTCAGGATTCGAGTTAGGTCATTACTCTATCACGATTCCTCGTATTACGATATAGATAATTGCGAAGGCGCAAATCGCGCAATCGACGTCTGCCCGCGCTGCACTTGACGTCGAAGTTGCGAGCTGCGTCTTCCTTCATTGACGCTGGACGTATTTTACGTAACATTTTTTGTAACGGATAGATATTATCGCATAAATTCAACAAAAGCACAATAGAAATGAATATTCTTATCCGCTGTTTTGTTTCCAGTTGCATGCGCACACGTTACGGACGTGGCGCGATTATTGTTTTGGCTGTTTCGATTTTTACCGAATATGACTTTCAATTGTAAGTAATACACCAGGTTTGTTCGTAAGTTACGACTTGTTAAAATATCGCAAGACAGCTAAAATAATGTTTGTGCCATTGCTTTTACTATTGGTCTGAATTGTTAATAAAATGGCGGATAGGAACGCTTCCTTATCTAGAACTCCAATTCAACATATCGTTCAATCATCGGGAGAATAACTCACGAACGTGTTCATACCTTTTTGTACCTTTCAGCCTTACATTTCTGGTATACTCATACGTACCGATTTATGCTTAGTTTTATCGATCGAGGGCTAGGGAAAATTCGCGAGCAGACTCTTCGTCTATTTCATTCGGTCTTGTTTCGTCATCGATAAGTCTGTCTTACGGGTTATCCGTGAACCCTACATGTATAAGTGCGACGGTGCTTAGTCGGACGCGTTTCTTAATTTATATCAGTTTTGTAAATATTAGAATTTTAACGAAATAAAGTTTCCAAAAATCTCTAGATCATTTCTAGGCTCCATTATTCCCATTTTCGCGATCCTATCAACTTTCCCTTACAATATAAAAATAGTTCATTTAATCCCCTTTAGTTTTCATGTGGAACTTGCTAAATTGTAATCCAGAATAAAAGGACATTTATAAGAGTTCCAGTAGTTTTGTTTATGGCCAACATTCAGAATTACGATCAATTAGCTCGTTAATAAATCGGTATACATGTACCGACGATTTTCAGTTCTACATATCTTTTTTTCATTATATGGCTCGGTGCAAGTAATTAATTGTTTTCGATTGCCCAAATACCAATCCTGGGCGGTGTTAGGTATGGGCGCCGATAATTGATACGGAGCAAAATCGAAAGTGGAGTGTGACCTTGGAATGGAATCGCCGATTGCACGGATGATAATATGAACGTTAGCAAATGAAAAATTGGGATTTGAGATCTTGAGGTTATGCCGACGACGATCGTTTGCGAATGAAAAAGCTCGCCTTGGATCGGAAACATTAAAATCCACTACCGATCTCGATCGGATAAGAAAGGGGAACACTGAGCATCGTTACGAAATTGAAAGTCATGCAATTGCCTTTTAGGACAAACCATACCATTACGCATCGGCACTCTTTCATCTGTTATTGTTCTGTTCTGGGATTTTATTTTAAAATGGATTATCCACGGAAAACAGGATCACTCGATCAACGGTGCAAACATGAAATCGACTTTTATGTATCTTGGTATTTCTATTTAATTAGCTTAATTGAAAACTTGTATATATTTATTCTTACTATTATTCATATTGTTTATGCATAATTTTCATATAATAATTGTCTATTTATTATCATTCATTGTAGTAGGAAGGAAAAAATCTTTGATTTGCTAGGGAACTAAATTTACTTCTTCGTACTTCGTGCGATAACTAGATAAGACACGTTAACATATAACAGAAATTATGAACGTATGATTGTTAGATTACACAAGGAATTATAGTTTATACTGCTCGATTTTATCTGCACCAATATTGCGGTACGACGGTATTAATTACTTGAAAATAAATACATTACTCAATTAGCTTTCTGAAAAATGAAATAGCCATTCCTTTCACTGTTTGCAGCTTTACGGTCCTTGTCAATTTAGTAAACTACTCGTAAACTAACCGGCGCGTGCACCTAATAACCTGCGAACGCTATTAATAGCGACACTTTTGGAATGTAGCTCATTTATTTTTTTGTTTGTCCTACGTCAGTATCGAATGGGTGGGCCACGTGTGCAATTTTTTTATCGACCGATTCTGAATATGTATAAATAACTTGTTTAGCGGGTGCGGGTGACTTTCGATAAGAGCGACAAATAAAAAAATGACTGCGGTGGAGTAAGTGGAATATATATTGCAACACGCTAACAGGACGATAAAGTAGTGTGTCGCAATAGTAGTTCCGAATTACCATAGTTAAAGTATGAAATTTGTCACAGATTATTTTACATATTTATTTTAAGTTTACTCTAAATTTGTAGGAGTGGATTTTCACTCATTACCGAGTAAAATTTAAGATACTATTGTTAATAAATGAATTTCCTTCGGGGGTAATTCGTACCAATAAACTGGAGTAATTAAATATTATTTTAAATATTTGATATCAATCGACAGTTAAAACAGACCAATTACTTTTATGTTGAAATCTCTATCATTTGATATGTAAATAGTGTGCTAATTAATTCAGGTCCACTCTTTTGAATAACGTCGCAAAGTAATTATTGTTATTTTAAAAAAATGTATGTTATTTATAAAAGGTATATTTTTATATCTCTTTATGTTTATTAATACGAATTCTTAAACCGGGCCCAAAAACTAAATTTTGGGTTTCGAAATTTCATGTCAGATTTCATATAGTTCCAACACAAAAAGTAGGTATTTTAAAGTTAAGGATTATATTAATAACACTTTCGCAATCCCGTTTTCGATAGATTAGAACATAATGAGAAACTAGTATCACAGTGAAAATTGCGGATAAAAAATTAGTCAAATTACTTTTTTTAGTACTTACAAAAAAAAAAGGATTAAACGATACTGAAAACCGTGTACAAAGGGATATCTTGAACTAGAAGGTCAAAATATGTCAAATGCAGATTCTGACATACGCAATAGTGAAATATAATTAATAGTTGTCTTGTATATAAGTCGATTAAACAAAATTATTGTCATAATTGCTTAATATTTTAGTTAATTGACGTAGAATGTCCTGGAATGTTAGATATAACGAAACAAATTTAAATAAGTATGCAATGATCTGTTTTTAACAGATTTAATGAATTATTCATATAATAATCTGTAACAATTTATTCAGATGATATTAGTGCAAGACCTCAAGACCAAGTTTGATAAATGTTTTGGTATATACCTATATATATCTCGCTTCGTAACGAACGGGTTGCTGGTCGGCAGGCGCAAAATTTACGCGCTCTCATACAGTGGGCATTCAACAGGTAGGTAGATATTTTTCCTGCCATTTAACACCTCCATATATTTAAAAAAATATATTAGAAGCAACATGTTAAAGCGTGCACATAAATGCTGTTAAAGTGAATGCATTTAACGGTTTATCAATTGTGGATATTTCTTTAAATCTAGAATAACAATTATTTGCAACTTTATTTTGTCTGATATTTAGATCAACTTTAGCGAAAACTGCAAATTTTTGTTCTTTTTATCTACTTTTAGTGTAGGTCGAGTTTCTAGTTTTCTATACAACTTATTATATCAATCCTGCTTTTTAATGTATACTTTGTTGCTGATTAATTGCGAAATTTTTATTTTTGGTATTTACTCGGGGTCAGTAGGCTTATGAAGAATTTCATCATGCACAATAAAAAATATTGTATTCTAGTTTATTCCATTCTATTAAGTTTGTCAAATTTTTATTCTTAATTGTTGTTTAATAATGGGAAAAAAGCATCAACATTGAAATGGCGCCATTACGTCGTTTCATATCCAACATTTCTTCAAAAAGTAACATCTTATATGTAACTTTTATGGTAATTTCAAAACTTCTACAATAATAACTTGATAATTCTTTGAAACGATTTTTCAGTAAATTATTTCTTTCCTTTTCTAAAGTTCAAATGATAAGTTTTAGATCACATTCTTGCCGTGGGTATTAGGTAAGTTTTCACAATTTCCTTTTAAAATTGTCATTATTTTGTTGCGTACCGTATTGAAAATTTCAAATATAATTAACATTGCAAGATTACTTTTCTACATCAAACAACAACAAAATTTACCGTGCAATGACTTGAAGTCAATATGAAAATTTGGATACATTTCACAGCATCATAATAGTAATTAATCGTAGTATCGCATTAACATCAATGTATCTGTGATTGTTTTTTAAAAAACATTAGTTTCTCTTATCTTTCTTCAAATTCAATTTATTGGGATTATCAAACCAGAAAATCTGAAAAACGAAAGAATAATGAATTATTGTTGAATAAACAACTAATAACAATGATTTAAAGACTATATCTTAATAAGATCGTGTATATAACAAACTTTCCTTGTAGCTGAATTAAATTGAGAAGAATATTGAATATCCCAAAATATCCCAAAATATAAGGACTTTACACAGTGAACGAGAAAATGCAATATTTCACATAAAATACTGTTATAGTTTCTATCATTAATATATTCAAATAGTCTTGGTATTTTTCGGTCACATAAAGAATAAAAATTAAAAATAGTTGAGTTTAATAAAAATTTAAAAATTAAAAGAAAAAAAGAGGGTCAATAATTTGGAGGGTTATGTAATAAATAATAAGTGAATAATTGGCAACGTTTCGACTGTGATATGAGTCCTCTTCAAGGCTATGTATGAAATCGGTGGTGATTGTGTCGTATTTATACTAAATCAGGGGATATGAAGTTTTGTGTACGTTGGTCGTGTGGTACGAAGAATGAAGGAACCGTTGACGTACTATGTGACTATTTGAATATATTAATTTATAAATCGGTCGAAAATTAAAACCTTATCAAAAGGTTTCTAACATCTTGAATTTAATAGAAGTAGTTCTTTTTCGAATATTACTCGTTTAGCACTTATAACACGATGAAGTTGATGTAAACAAAGTTGACCCAAATTAACCCATTAAGGTCCAAAGTACGCAATTTTGTCATTTAAGTGTGGATAATCGCCATATACGATGACCACGATGAAAAAATATTTGGGAATCATTGTATCTAATGTTTTTGAGGATGCTCTTTCCAACGGTGTGTGTTAGAATTTTCCAAAATTACTTTTAACCATAGACAAATTTGAAATTAACAAAAAGAAACGTGATTTTCTGATTGAATATTTTTTAAAGTGGGTTTTCGTTCCGTTACTATTTTTTTATATGTCTAAAACCTATATAAAATACGTCCTCGAAGTCTGAACTTAAAATAAATGCTATATGCAAACTTACGCCTCATATGAAATATACATTTTTGAATTTTCACGTAAACAATTATGAGTGTCAGAACAAGGTGTATCTATGTTATTGTACTAGTAAAGCAAAAATTGAGTGGGTTAATCTTCACTTACAACTCAGTTTCGGATGGGCGCAACCCACCAGCGAAAAGAGAATGTATTTGAACTTGTCTAATTTCTTGTTTTAATTTGAATAAAAGTGGGTAAATAATGTTCAGAAATTAATTGATCCCAAATATTGATAGTATGTAATTTTTTTAATTGATTTTTGCACATGCGTGTAATTTTCTGACCGCTTATAAAAGTAGTTAATGCAGAAGAAGTGTTAGTAGAGGGGGCGTTAGATAATAAAAATATCTTTTCATTTGACATTTCAGTTGTAGGGTATACAAAAATTAATTTAAATATATTGGTAGTTCTACAAACGAAGAAAGAATATGAAGATCATTATGGCATGACATTTTTTACAATTTTAAGTTTTGACAAGTGGATTAAGTGAAAATTAATAACACTCTCTAAGCTTTCTGAGAGTGGCCAACGAAAAAATTGATAATTACAAATTAGAGTCATGTATGAGTCATAATCCAAGAGATAAACACAAAATTAACAACTACATAAAAAGCGATGAGTACATTTTTATCAAATGGTTTTCGAGATTACTGATAAAGAATCCGATGTCAATTTCTGAAAATTCAAAATAAACGGATTTCTGGGTTTGATGATTATAATTCCGATCTAAATATTGCAAAAAAAAAATTTCAGAAAATTTAATAATTTTAATAGTTTACTCTACACTGCTTAACTACCATACTTTATTAAGTAGTCTTTAATGAATCTCATGCTATTTCTATAAATTTGCCCATTACACTGAATTTTGTAATCATCGGTCCTGAAAACCACTATGCAAGTAGTTTCCAGTAGATCTCAAGTTATTGTTAAACATTCGACGCCACCTTATTGGATCGCCATTTTTAATTTTCAGAAACAGACATGTGATTCATAATTAGTGACTTCGAACACTTTAGAGTAACTAGTTCCACGACACGTTTAACTTAAATATTAATTCACAATATTTTTTGAAAAAATGCTTGCCAGATGAATGAGAATTTGATTGAACATTTCACACTCCCCATTAAAATCTTCGATACCTTGTCTGATAGAAACTCGGATGTGTAAGGACGCTTGTCTGATTATAATTAGTTGACATTATTTAATCATTAGAAAAAATTATTACTTCATTGAAATATAGATTTCGAATAATTTTATTGTGTTTTGCTTTGCCAGGCAAATGATAAGAAATTTGAGGGCCAACATTTGAGGGGATATTAGGTTATGGATGTTAGGTTAGGTATAACCATTAAAAGTTAGTCTGATAATATAAATTTGCCTTTCGATATGTGAAAAGTAATATTTATTCAGTGTTTTAAATGCAATTTCTATATAGGTGCATGCCAGATAACTGAGAAATTAGCAGTTTTATGCGCATTTTTTTTTAAATATTTTGTAATCGGTTTATTTTTAGTGACATAATAAAAACGATTAAGTTTTACGATTTTCACGATAAAAAACATAGTTTACTTTCAATATTAATATAAATAATAATATAAATTCGCTCAATCGCTCAATTTTCCCTCGTACTTTGTAGAACTACCTATATACGAAAAAATTCTTAGTAGATAAGGCTACTTTTTAACTATGTTGAATATAATTCATTAGGTCCTCAACTGAAAATCAGTTATTCCAAAAACTTCTGTAGAGTAATTGAAACATTTAAGAAAGTAGTTAAATGATAGAACCTTTGAAGTTATTTTAAATAAATCGTCAAAAAGAGCCACATTCATTTAGAAATTTTATGAGATTGATTACTAACTACTAACTTAAATATCGGTAGTAAACTTGATAACATTAACACTGCTTGGCTTACTAAATAAGTAGTTACTCCCCACTCAAATATCCTGCAGTAGATTAATTTGTCATTTTTTAGTGTATAACTACTTAACATACACGAACTAAAATAAAAATACTTACAAAGTTACGTTAGTTATGATTGTATACACAGATTGCGACTTTTTAGACATCGATTGTCTTTGTCACTTTTTGACGATTTCTAAATAATAAAGCAAGAAAATGAAGTAAAAATGTTCTCTTAAGAATATTTAGAAAAAACTGTAAAGTTATGATTTGAGTAGATTTAAAAGTGCATATTCGTTCTTATTATTAAGAATTGCTTTTTCATTTGATATATTACATGGGCGCAATTCTCGATCTTCGACAATAAATTGTGCCGTTTGTCGCCCGAGCGAAGTGAGGGTAACAATCACACTCGTCGGAGATCGATATTTCGCCTGTGATCAATAATGTATTTTTTTATCCGATTGTCGTAGGACTCGATCATTTGCGGCCAAAGATTTCGCCCTAGACCGAGAAATCGAGTTTTACGGCCGGAGGATCAAAAAAAATATTTAAATATGGATTGGAATGTATATTCTTGTTTGAGTACAAGTGTGAGTAGTTTTAAAGTGCTGTTTTTCCAATAGTTGTAGTGTCGAAGGTCCTAAGGTAAAGTAAAAAGGTAAACCTACCTTATTACCCCAAAAAGAATTTTTTCCCCATGTTCTCAATCGTAATGAAGTTATTTGCAATTAAATTAACGAGAATGCATTCTTTCTAATTGATATTTTCCATCCAAATGTTTGCCGAATAGTCTTCAAATATTTCAATAATATAAGAAAATTGCCCTGACCCTAACGACATGCTCCGAAAGAAACTCATGCACTTTTTCACCAAATTGCCACTCACATTTAAATCACGTAATTTGGAGGGTTACAATTGACGCCTATCGTCTTGAAAAATATACGTGGTAAACAAAAATGTGTCAACAATTTAAAAAATTTTTTTTTCCATATCAAAGTCCGTATCTTGTAAAATGTCTTCATATGGCAATGATGTGGGTGAGGATAATAATAAACTCTTCGTGTTTACATTTCAATTTTAAAATGTTGACCTCTGACCAAGTTATACCGTATTGAGTGGTACTCGAAAGGAAACCGAATGCTAAAAGGCAATTTCGCATGGTGCTGCAGTAATGACACAAAAATTGCATTTATGCGCATGGAGTGTGAAGAATTTCGAACACGTTATGCCTTTCAATCTCGATGAGTGCAGGCCGAAAGTTGCGTGCAATGTGGTGAGGAAAAAATGTCCTCGCAATTAGCCGGACGAGTACGAAACCGTACACAAAAATTCCTCTCGCAATCCACGAATATCCTTACCAAACTTCTCGTCGGTGGTCCATTGCCTAACGGCTTTACCCTACAAATGCTTCTCAATTTTCCTTTTTTTTACGGGTACTGCGTTACTTATACGTACGCAGTAGGTAATACCCCTGTATGTCTTTTTAAAACAATCGTGTAAAACTTTATGAATGCGCTCCAGAAATTTACAGCTTGTAAAAGCCTATAATCAACATCTGCGAGAATTTTAAAGCGGACGTATACTTATATCGTCATTTTCAATCTGTGTTTTTTTTCACGGACGTAACGGCTTTGAAAATGTAGTCTGGGAGAAAAATGATACAAGCAGAATAATATATCACACTAAAAAAATAAGAAATTGAAGAAAGATGGAGAAAGATGTGTGGAAAGCAGTTAATTAAGAGAAGGGACGTAAAGTGGTCCTCAGGTAAAGAATTTACAACATAAACTGTGAATTTGAAATTACTGAATCAATATTTCTAAATTTTCTTTTTTAACGGTTATTTTAACTAATTATGTTGTCCTCTCAAAAATACCAAATAAATGAATTTTCAGAAACTAGTAAAAACCACCTGTTTCCTGTTTATAGCTAGATTTTGAATAATTTAGTCATTTTTAATTTATGGGGTTTAGCGGAAATTTATACTTTCTGGGCAGACCACTGTAGAAATCACTTAACCCTTACATACATAGCGGTATCTTGAGACGCAGAGTACCATCTCGTTTTACACAGTTCACTTGAATTTTAACCTACATAATTCTATTATGCTACATATATGATTCGTACCAATATATATTCCGAATACACTACAGAGAAAATTGATTTTCTAACAAAAATTATAATAAGTAGTTGCGTATTATAAACAAATAAAAAGCCGAAACTGGTCCTTTTTGGAAAATAAATTATTTTTAAGAATACGAAATTCTAAAAAAAAACCTATGGTGTATCACTAGCGAAACAAAGACGTTCTTTATCGCTACTTAGATGCAGTTTATGCACTGTTAGTCATATCACCATCCGAAAAATCATTAGATAAAAAAATTGAAGACGAATCGAGTAATGTATGATCTTATTTTTCATTTGTTTCGAAGAAAATTTTCATTCTTTTTATTTGAGATGTAGTTTTTCTGGATATCTTTCCATTTCTCGTGGATTTTTCCACGAGACGCAAGTTTAATGAAAATTCTTGATAACATATTTTTAGCGTAACGAAATAATTTAATTTTTTCACTAAGAGTTAGAGCTAGGCCTCTAGTTTTAAATATAGATGCGCATTACAGCGTATCGAAAATTTTTCTTTTACTCGCTACGGTTTTAAACCAAAGTTTACATCGAAAAAACATGAAAAAAAAGTTAACAAACGTTTTTTATCCTAAATTGGTGGAGCACCGAGCCACCAAAAATGCAATTTTTCGTACTTTTACTTAACTTAAATTAATTAAGGCCTCGTAACTTTTGACTGTTTTGACTAAACTTTCTAAATTTTTTCTAAATTATAGGCATTCACCTTGTATATTTCAAGCGGAAATAAAAACCTCAGTTTTTGTATATTTTAACTTTGCAACAGTTCTTGCGCCTATTATGAACTCCACCAAACCCACACAAAACAGTATAAGTAAATTACTAAGCTTTAGTTTTTAGGGTACAGGACGTTTTGGCTCTACCGTTATTGGCGCCTGGAATTTTTGGCTCTGCCATTTTGGCGACAGATTATTTGTCCCTGTTTTTTTTTTGCGAAAATCATTTTAGCTAAATATTCGTATAATGAAATGGGGGAAGCGGAAACTAACATAACCTAACCAGCCTGAACTCTGTCTATACCTAATAATACCTAAGAGTATATGTGTGCCCTAAAACTAACGTAACCCAACCAGTCAGAACTCCGCTTATCCCTAATAAAGTCTAAAATAAAATGGATGCACAGTGAACTTTTGTACGGGGAAATTCTGACGAATAGGTTACTTCCGGGAAATTATTTCCTAGACTCAATTTTTTTTAAATTTACATACATTTTAAATATTTCGTAACATACGAGAGAGGGGGGGGGGGCAGTGGGTCAAACTGAGGTTTGCTTAGTATTACAAGGGGGATGGTAGGGGCCAAAAATTACCTGAAAAAGAGTTACGTGGTTTATTTATGAACAACCCTCTATCAGCTTAAAAAAAGTAGTGGTGGCAAAACGGTCAGCGCCAAAACAGCCGCGCCAAAACGTCCAGCTCCGTAGTTTTTAACCTTGGTGTAAAAAGGGGGTGGTTTTTTCAATGCACCTTTATATTAATCTGACTTGAAGATTACTAAAATGTATTTTAATGCAATTAATAGAAGGTGTTAGATGCTATTACAAAAATTGTAGACTATGGTTTCGAGGACGCTGTAGAATGGTTCAATTAGTTTTGCGTCCAATAGTTATTTGAGATGACGTGAAAGTCATGTTTTTTATTTGAAAACGCGTATTTTCAATAACATATTTGTATAGCTTAAGCAATTCAATCCACTCCAATAAAGTTAAATTACATAAAGTATTCTCTTTTTCTTTCATTTCCACATTTAGAGCTGAAACTTTTACATAATTTGGACGAAAAAAGAGATAAAAATGTTGAACATTCGTATTGTTGCCTGCATTTGTTGCGTGAACAATTTTGTGCATTTTATAAGCATTTTTTTGAACCGACGTTGTTTTTAAATTTTCAAGTCAATTAAAAGAAAACAAAAACAATGAGAAAAGCCCGAAACTTGCAGAAGTTTTTTGGAAAACTGCGCTTCACGGCCATGAATTGAAAACTATTATTCTAGGCTGTTTCTTAAAAGTAACCCTACCCAAGTGTGTTCCGACCAAAATAAAACGTTGTATACGCAAGGGGCAAAGTTTTAGGGCGTGAAAACAATCCCCGTTTATGACATATTTGACCTAGTTACTATCTTAACTATTCCGAAAGTCAATTAAGATAATAGCAAATAATACAGCATTTATCGTTTTTGCAATAGCCGAATACGAATCTAGAGTAAGATTTAAAATATGTGAAATGTATCAGATTAGATCGTTACACTACAAAAAGCACACAAAAATACTTGTAATAAAACACATTAATATAAGAAAAATGTGTGTGTATGAATAGGTTACATAAAATCATTCTTATTCCAAGGTTCTTACTCCAAAACCCCTCAGTCGCGATTTCGATGAGGATTTTCTACTTTTCCAATTTTTCTTACCACATAAAAGATTCGTTATGTTGAATTTTGAAAATCTAATTCTAGATATGTATACGACGATCCCAAAAACCATAAATACTGTACCATTTACAATTATCTTAAATTTGTATAGTTTGCATGCATTTCAAAAATAAACATATAATATGCATGCACCTATAATCGATAAGAGTAGGTGTTGATATGTAACAACATAGATCAGAAAATAATTCTAAATTACACACAAAAAAAGTTTCATAAGAAAATGTTTAATTAAATACAAATTAACGAACTAATTTGATGAATTAAAAAAAAACTCGCGGAGTGGTGAACACGTGAGAAAAATTCCACAATTACTGAGAGAAGGAAAAACATTGGCAAAAAATCTAATCGCATGCAGATAAGGTTGCGAAATTAATTCGGACTACTTTCACGCCTGTCAATACGGAATCGACGAGATCGAACAAATTGCCTAATAGTGTTTTTCCACCTCGCGTAAACACCCGCGACAGTTATATTATATTCAAGACAAACACGGAACGTAAGGAAAAAGCCAAATTTCTGAAAGGTAAATATCTCCATTTTGTGTAATAACGAGAGAAAATGAAAAAGGAAAGCTAGGGGATAAGTAGCATTGGGATGCTCGACAATTTCGGAGGATATTTAAGAAATTACGTGTTTAATTTCACGCTCGTTACGTAGTTACACATATGGTTCGTATTGAAACCTACTGAAATTGACGTGTGTAAACCGTTGACGTGTCTGCACTAAATTAAGTCACGGTGGAGTGTGCGTGCCGAGCGGTGGGACCATTACTCAGCCGAGGTGTAACCGTCTAACAGGTGCCGATTTTGCTTTTTCGCGATTGCCGATTGAGTAAAAATAAGCCATTGACGAAACTGGTACTTGGCGCATATTTCCTTCGGCAGTTTCGAGAAATGAGATCCTTTTGTTACGTTTCGTGTTACAAGCGTATCATAACTGATGGTTTATGTTACAGGTGTAGCGTGATACTGTCTCATAATGTGTAAGTATATATTGCGAAAAACCCGATTTTTAAAATAATAAGTAATTTATGTAAATGCAACTCGGAACGACCGAGAAAATAATTGCACTTTATTTTTTTTGTGTACTTATGATTTTTTGAAAATTTGTCTTGTTTTCGTTATATATTGGTCTTTCGACACTTTTTATCACGTAATACATAATTTTTCATGTTTTTAACTTTTACAGATGTATATCGATCTTTATACGTGAAGTATTTTTATTTTTATTTCCCTACCAAGTGGTTCAATATTTTGATTTATTATATACATCTGGCCAGTTTTGTTCGACATTACTTTCAATGTTTTTTTATTTTATTAATTAAGTATGACTAATACAGTTCGATAATGTTGGTAATGTGTAGAACTTCTAGTTATTAAAACTAGAAGTATTTTCAGCGTAATGCTGGAAATCATTGCCATTTTTGAAATTCGAGGTCTTTTATATGAATTTTTAAATAATAGTAGAAATGTTTATAAAGTATAGAAAACCATGTTAAAATCGAAAACATATATGAACAATTAAATAATATTGATATCGAGTCATCATTTGGATGGACGGTCGAATGTTCTACTAACTTAGGTAAAATATTCTTTCGTATTTTTGCTAACTTCTTTAACCAAAGACCAGTTTTGGACACTATTTTATCTTTCGTATCATTACTAATCCTTGTCACATTTCGTTACTTTCTTGCTAGTTGTGTATTAGAATGCTACTCTGAGTGATATGCCAATGACCCTTAACTCTGTCATGTTGGATTCTTTTCTTGATTACATACAAAGGTTTTACTTTGCAGTTGGTCGTCCTGAGTAGTTCCTGGAGACTTCCTGAAGGGTTATTGCAGGTGTCCTCATGAGGATGTGCTATATAGGTAGCAGATAGGAGAATAACATAGTTAGAAATGAGTATGTGAGGAGAAAATGCTCGATATCGAGATAAATAGCGTCAACTTGTTACTTCAGTACTTTTATAAGGTATAGTAACGTTATCCTTTAATCATTTTATTTGAAGTGTAAAAAATTGTGGTAATATAATGCAAATACATTAGTTTTGGAGTACCTTGAATGTATTAGAAAATATATACTTTATTAGTTCTATAGTTTAACAGTATCGAACTAAAAAACGTGTAAATAAAGTATACTTTATCCCCTTGTTTTCCTTTTGAAATAAAAGAAGTTTATGCTTTTAAGAATGCATTTTAAATATTTAAATTATTGTTCAGTTATGACATATGAGGGTTAGAAAGATGAATGATTAATTATTCAGTACAAAATCAATGCAGGCTCATGGAAATAACAAAACCTACCCGATTTTTATTGAAAATATTGTTAAAGATGACTGGAATTTGTTTTTGTAATTCCTAATAACCCTACAAGAATTATGTATACAAACGCATGATCCTCTAATTGTACACTTTAAAGCTTTATTTGAGAACTTAATACTATATTATTTCTCTATTTCCTATTGAAAGTTTTTTTTTTTAATATTGCTTTAACATTGCTATGTTCACGAACTTGGCGGTGTGGGTGAACCACTTTTAATTGCGAAGGTCATATCATACACATGAAATTTTCTCGTTAGAATAGATAATTTGCATTCATATGAACATAACAAGACTGAAATAAAAATATTTTATCCTGGCATTTTTCAAAAAATCGCGAGAAAGTATTAAAAAACGTAGAATATTTTATTTCCGCCAACTGTTGACCTCCAATCGATTAATACGATTGACAACTTTTGTATGCATCGTTTTTGACATAACCTCAACATTTCTGTGATAATTAAAAAAACTTTTTTTCGTTTTTAATTTTTTTCTCGCGCAAAAAAATTTGGAGGAGCTTTTTAATGTCCCAAATAAGCTGTAATTTTTTCAAATAACAACTAGTTTTGGCGTGGTGCCTCGTTCACTTCGACCCTGTAACGAGTTCATATTATAATATAAAACGAGTTCGTATTGTAGTTTTTTGATTGAAAATTTGGGATTACGGGAACATTCCCAATGTAACATAACCAGAAAATGAAAGAAAGAGAGATGCTTATGAGAATTTAATGCTCTATCGTTTTTGTTTCAAACATTTTTCAATCAAATTTGTATTTTTTACAAAATAAATGCAAGCATATTAATTTTTTCGAGGGTTCACAGTGCATATTCTTCTGTTAATGTGGCGAATGTGATAAGACTTATTCTGTAAATATCCTAGACATTCAGAAAGGTAAATTCAAGGTACATTTTTTACTGTTTTGAGTTGAAACTTTGTTTTCCAACATTTTTTTTTATGACTATTCTTCTTTTTTATTAAAGCTTCATATTTCAATGGAATAAACAAAATATATATACAAAAATGTTTTGAAGCAGATTTTCTTAGTTTTCTTTTAATGAAAAATGAAAACTTTTATAAGTAGACAAACGTAACTAAATACAAGTTTGAGAGACTATTCTGTTTTTCTCTACACAAAAAGTTTCGCTTTCATAAAAAAGAATTGTTAAAAATTAAACTGAGAATTAATTAAATTGAGAATTCTTTCGACAAAATATGATGATGTGTCGATTTTTTGACATTATTTTCCCCCTTAATTATAGTATTTTGTAGAAGGGTTCTTCAATCGATGTACTCCTTACACGTCTGATTATGTATCATAAATGTAGACAGATTGTAATAAACTTGGATGAAAAAAAAAATAATATTTAAGAGTAAAACACATGGACAGGGGATTTTTCTATTTTGTAATAATCGTTAAAAATCTTGAAATTAATAGTGAATAATCTTAAAAAAGAAAATGGAAATTTTACGACCAAAAATTTTTAAAACTAATCAATTTTTTATTTTTCAAACTGAGAATTTTTAGTAGAAAATATGTTACGTTAATTTTACAAAAACATTTGTCTATTTATTTAACAGTGAATTTCAATTTTTGCTCGAAATAGTGAAATCAGGTGTATCTGGAAATGGTACAGGGTAAGAGTGCTCTAATTGGAGAACATGTCACTTACCGACTACTGAAACATGTCAAGAAAATTGATTGGGGGACAGTTTTCACAAAAAAATGTTTTTGCCGAAATAAAGGGAAATGCAGTGCACGAGTGGTAACCATAGGTAACGAACGAAACTTATTTGTAAAAAAAACAGACCGAACATGGCCACGCCCCAAATGTGGAATAGGTAAAAGCGCTAAAAATAATATTCATTAGCTATAGTCATTTATAGTATCGTTATACATATTACGTAAATATTTATATTTCATTTAAACTCATTATTTTTATAGATATTTATGGTAATTGGAAACAAAATATAAAATAAAATTTCAGGAAAATAAAATTTGGGAGACAGTCTGCTTTGGAAAGCCAACGTGTACGGTTGTAGGCTCCCAGAGAGGTCGTGTGTTTACAAAACAAAACAAATATATAACAGCGCACATATAGTATATCCAGTGAATAACTTAATTAAAATCCGCATATAATTTTATTTTGGTGTCTTGAGGTAAGGGGGTGAGTATACACCTACCCCCACCTCCAAAATGTACTCATCTTCACAACAAACAGCATCCCAAGGAGTACAAAGTGTCGACAACATGAAACCAACTTACGCGAAAGCAGTTACTACAAGCCATTACCCTAGCCGTGACCAAGCTTTAATCATCAGTGCCAAAGAAGGTCTCCATATAAACGACTACCTAGAAGCCCTGATAAAAATAGTAAAGCCAAGCGACATCAGGTATGCCTCTAAAATATCCAATCAAAGAATATGCATCTTTCTCTCTAGTAATGAAATTGTTACCAGCATTACAAAAAAATACAAAAGCATTACAATACTTGGGAATGATCTAGAAATGAGACCTTTACTGAACAACCTAAAAAGAATAATTATCTCGAATGCCTGCCCAGTGATCCCTAATGAAACTATAGAAAGAGCACTTAGGAATTTAAATATAAATCTGGCAACTAACATAAAAGAATTGAGAATAAATGCTCAAAACCCACTTCTATCTCATGTCATTAGCTTTCGGAGATTCTTCTTACTAAATCCCGAAGAAGTACCTGAACTTCCTGACTCATTACTAATAAATATTGATGATACAACCTACAGAATTTTTCTTGCAGCAGATTCTGTTACTTGTTTCTTATGTAAACAAAGCGGCCATCTAGCCAAACAATGCCAAGAATACTTGGAATCAAATGTAAGCACACAAGAAAGCACGGGTAATAACGAAAACAGAATAATACAGGAAACACCGATATATACAAATACAAATACGATCGTTAACAATACAAATGTTTATGTTGACGAACAAAACATAAAAGACACAATAATGGACGATAAGTTTCCAAAAATACAAATAGCCAATAAACGAACTCGACCGACATCCACCACCTCCTCACTCCATTCAGAAAACATCGTAAAGAAAAAAATTGCCAAAGAGTGGGATCTAATTACTCCGAACCAAAGTGCTAAAATAACAACTATGCAAACACAGGAATACCAACAAGATAATAATATAAATATAGAAAATACAGATATACCTACACCTTCTACCAAAAAGAAAACAGATCAACAGACAAGTTTAGATGTCCAAGAGATTCCAGTGAGACAAAAAACAAACAATCTCGATGAATTTCAAGATATTGTTTCCAAACAACCAGACAAGTTTATATTAAATTTCGAACAATTTGATAATTTTATCGACTGCTGTAAGGGAACAAAAGATATATACACACTCTCAAAAAAATATACCAGACAAACCGAAAAATTAATTGAAATGATTAGTACCGCAAAAATGACATCAAATTTAAGAAAAGGAATTAAAATAGTTCTTACTAAAATCAGTAATAAATTAAAAATACAAAGTGAAAAGATAGAAACTCTGTCAAAAGCATCTAGCACCAAATCATTAAATTCAGTAAGTGATGATAATACAGTGTAAACAATTTACTTGTTTAGTTGTTTACTTAGTTTTTTCGTTAAATTACAAAATTTGTTATTAAAAAAAAGGAAGAAAAAAAGGTACGTATTAATAACGGATTGATTAAGTATAATAAAGATTTCACCCTGCTACAAGAACGCGCGCGTCAATCTCACACAAATACATACAAAAAAATAATTACACTCGCTCACGCTTCTCCTGCAAATGCGCATCCTCCTTATTCATTGCATTTTCAACCTTGTCGTGGCTGGTCTTCGATTCAATCCGCATACCCTTTGCTGTTCAGAGATCTCGCCTTGCTCACCCTTGGTCACCATCAGACGAAATTGTTCCCCATTTGCATAAAACGATCATCAATGGTTGTGAGTTAGTCATACACGATGAGATTTTATCGATAAAAAAATGCATAGGCAAATGCTTCTCACAGCCCGGCACGGGGCACCCTTCGGTTTGTGCGAGCTCCTCAAAAATCAGCATCCCACCATGGGTTTCAAAATTCCCCGTGCACCACGTCCAAAATGATGGTTGCCTGCGTCGAGGATGGTCCACGTGGCGGAATTCGATGCCCACTGAATGGAGCAAAGTACTGGAATACGTCTGCTCCGGGACGCGTCTAGAATCGCAAGACTGCACTTCGGTACCGATCGCGCACACCGAATATGTACATTCCCACTCTCAACTAATTTTGGGCAATTATATACATATACACAACAAATACATATATACACACATACATACATTATATACATACGTGACAACGTCTCGTTACAACAGATAACCAAGAAGAAAAAGGGGAGGGGGAGGATAGTGAAGAAGAAGAAGAAAAGAAGAATAAAGACGAATGGTGAAATGAATATTATCCAATGGAACTGTAACGGTGTAAATTACCATATAGAGGATCTACAACTTATGATTAAAAAATATACTCCCGAGGTAATAGGCCTACAAGAAACTAATCTTAAAGAAAATAACTTATTTCACCTGAAAGGATACAAAAAGTTTGAAAAACATAGACAAAACGCAGGTAGAGCTAGTGGTGGAGTTATTCTGTTCGTAAAAGACACATGGGATGTAGAAAAACTACAATTAGAAACTCAAGATAATATTGAAGCAATTGCAATACAAATAATAAAACCATATAAAATTCAAATTCTAAATATTTATCTGCCTAATAGTCAAGAAATAATTTGGGAAAATATCAAAAAAATCTTTAAGAAACTCTCAAATAATTTATTAATAATAGGTGACTTCAACTCGCATAATCAATTATGGGGATCTCTAAATACATGTCCAAGAGGAGCAAAATTTGAAAAACTGTTCGATGAATTAGATCTAAATTTCCTAAATACCGGAATTCATACGCATTATAATACGGCAAACTATAACATGAGTGCAATTGACCTCTCAATATGCAACAGGAAATTTGAGGATAGATATGATTGGACGGTTTTAACAAATGAAAATAGTAGCGACCACTACCCCATAGTAATAAAATACAACACCACAACACAAAATGCCGAAAAGACAGAAGAAAATCCATCATATTGGAAAACAAAAAACGTGACAAAGTATGAGTGGGAACAATTCGCTATAGAAGCAGAAAAATATATAGATAAAATAACTGTGCCCATTATCCCTTCAACACAAAATGCAAACCAAATAATAAAAGAGTTAATTGAAGGAATAACAGAAAGTGCAAAGATAGCAATTGGAACCAAAAAAGGAAGAAAGAAGAAAAAGGTACCGTGGTGGGATGAAAACTGCGAAAAAGCAAAAAAAGAAAAACATCATACGTTTAACAGATGGAAGAGACATAAATCAGAAGAAAACAAAATAGATTGTCTTAAAGCACGAAAGGAAGCCAGAGAAATATTCAGAACAGCAAAAAAAGAATCGTGGATTAAATTTGTACAATCGATAAATCAAAATAACAATATACGAGAAATTTGGGGTAAAATAAGAAGTATATCTGGGAATAAAAATAACAACGTAAAGATAGATGGTATAGAACAAGAAGACGGTACAATAATTACTGACAGCAAACAAATAGCCGACCATTTCGTAAAACAATTTGTAACTAACTCATCATCAATCAATTATCATGCCGAATCAGAACCTATCAAGAATCCAAATTTGAAAAATGATAATGAAGAAATTCAATCAAAATATAAAGAAGATGTATTAAAAATAAATGAAAAATTTACATACAAAGAATTAAAAACCGTTCTATCCCATATAAAAGGATCGTCTGCTGGACCAGACGGAATACCATCAACATTTTATGCAAATTTATCAGATATCAGTAAACAAAAGCTGTTAAATATTATAAATTGGATATGGGTGAACAACTTATTCCCGGAATCTTGGCAAACTGCGATTGTCATACCAATAGCTAAACCTAACAAAAACCCATTTGATGCTAATAACTATAGACCGATTTCCCTAACAAATACACTATGCAAAATAGTAGAAAGACTAATCAATTACAGATTAAAATGGTTTATCGAAAAAAATAATATTCTAGATCAGAGACAATTCGGATTCAGGAAAAATAGATCTACATTAAATGCTCTTCAAATTTTGGAAAACGAAGCAGGCGATTCATTACGAAATCAATCTACACTAATAGCTGTCAGCTTAGATATCAAAAAGGCATATGACATGACTTGGCGACAGCGAATCACAAATATCATTAAAAAATTAGGTATAGACGGAAATATGATGGCATTTATCACAAACTTCCTAAATAGACGGAAAATTAAGGTTAGATGTAATGATACAATATCGGACGAAAGTATACTCGAAAATGGTGTACCCCAGGGGTCAGTAATAAGCCCTACATTATTCTTATTAGCAATAAATGAAATAAACACCTGTATCAAAGCACCTTGTGAATATATAATATTTGCAGATGATGTTACAATATTTTGTAAAGGTAAAAGAGCGGACAAAATAGCAAAACTCATTCAAAGTAGTTTAACCGAAATAGAAAAATGGGCACAACGTACAGGTTTTCAGTTCTCGGATACCAAATCAAAATATATAGTCTTTACTAACAAACAAAAAATTCGAGAACAATACCAACTGACATTAAATGACAAAAATATAGAAGAAGTAAATACCCTAAAATTACTTGGGATGACATTCGATAACAAATTGAATTGGAAACAGCACATAAAAAATATAAAAATAGAATGCCAAAAACGTCTTACAATATTAAAATGTCTATCCTTTAAAACCTGGGGTGCAGACAAAAAAACTCTCCTAATGAGTTATAATGCTTTAATACAATCAAAATTAGATTACGGAGCCACCCTATATCAAACTGCCAGCAAAATACTAATAAACAGCTTAAATTCAATATTTAATACGGGGATGAAAATAGTTAGCGGGGCATTTCACACAAGTCCTACATTAAAAATAATGTATGAAACAAAACAGCTAAACTTAGAACACCGTAGACATTTGCAAACATTAACGCTAGCTGTAAAATGCTTAAAAAATCCAGAACTCCCCAGCAGTTCATCCTGCTTAAGTCAACCTAGTGAACAAGAACAATATAAAATAGTAAAAAAACATATTCCACTCCCATTTATAAAAATGTATAAGGATAGTTTACAAAAATACAATGTGAAATTACCAGCAATTTACTCATCAAAGCAATTAGTATATGCTCCTTGGCAAGCAAATCCACAAATATTAAATGACGAAATACTAAATAGTCGAAAACATCCAAATAGAGACGAGATTCTAAAATCTAAAATTGAAAACGTAATAAAAACCAAAATTTGGATTATTAAAACTAAATATAGCAAAGAAGAAACTACTATAGATATTTTATCTAATCAAGACAGGAAAATCCAAATAAAAATGTTAATGTTGATAAGTCCAAAAAAAGCGATATTAACAGCGTGCATCGAAATAATTGATAGGATTGTAAGAGAAAAAATCCGGGAATCGACAATCATAATAAGCGACGAAGTGGCATTCAATGATTTAAATTCCTTAGACCCAGGAGATGCAAGCTCAGAAATCACCAACTCCCTACAGAAACTCATACTACAAGGATACAGAACAAGTATCATCTGGATTCCAACAAATACAGTAAATGATATAATAAATGATCTCCAAATAAATAATAATATCACCGAAAAGATACAAAAGTCCGAAACAGTAAAGTCTGCTAAGGACATTATTAATATGATCAAACATGCCATTAAAGAAAAAGCAAAAATGGAACTAGAACAAAAAGGTATCGAAAATGGAATAATACAAGTAAAAAATCCGAAATCTAATACATGGAAAAAACTAAATCGTAGAGAACAAACCGTTTTAACCCGGCTAAGAATAGGGCATACAAAATTGACTCACCTACATTTAATAACAAAAACAGAGCCACCTACTTGTGAATCCTGCAACAAACCCATGACAGTTCAGCATATACTTCAAGAGTGTGAAAAATTCCAACCAGACATTCAAGAAATAACCAAAAATGGTCCATGGGAGAATTGCATCACCGATGAAGATCAAATTATGAAAACCATTGAACTTTTAAAAAGGAAAAATATTTTCAATCAAATATAATGTAAATAAGTAACAAGTATATAATAAGTACATAATGTAACAAATATACGAATAGTATAATGTAAATTTATGAGCAATATGTATATGTTGTAATACCATACCGATATGTAAAAGTCGCTAAAGACCAGTGGTCGATGCGACTGAAAATAAAACTTAATAAAAAAAAAAAAAAATTTGGGAGAACATTTTATTGGGAACATTTGTGAGAAAAATGTCCCTTACCCAAAAAATGGCAGAAATCGGAGATTAGGCATCAGACGATTGGTTGGTATTTTGCGTTTTTACCCATATAACAATATACGTTTTAAAACAGTCACTCTGTGAAACTGACAATATCTCATCCTCTATAGGTTAGATCAACTATTTTTGTTCTGGATATTATATATCACAACTGATTAAAACTTAGCTTCCCATTCCTCGCAAGTTATATAGTAACCTTCGAATCATTGGGTCAGATGACAAGGAGCTGAAAACTGGAGTATTTATTATATTAAATATAATTTATTGTTTGTTTCTAAAGTTTATTCTAATGTAATATTCGATCACATTATACATTCAAATATCGTTACTTTTTAAATGAAACATAATATTCAATTTGAAATTACGTTGAAATCGAGAGTTTCTTGCGAAAAAATTGAATATGTCTACACTTCGTTTAGTTGAAGAAAAGCCATAAAGTATGTAATGAACGCGGTGCCTAAATACACACACGAGATGGACATTTTTTACCGTCGAATACTGCAGATCATTGTGTATACCTGATGCAATAACAACAGGAGGGCAACAGGTTTCGCCTTTCTGGTGGAAGCGACTGCGGGATCGTATTATACCCAAGAGTACTTTGGGACGAACGTACTTTCGTACTTCATTGCCGCGTGCAGCGATAATAACCGCCTATAACATCGAAGAATTATGGATGCCTGCAATGCTGGCTATAATACCGATAATATTTCTCTTTTTTCGCCCAGAGTTCTTATACTTGTCTTGCATAAGCGACCTTGCCTATGTACTTACTCCTTGCCCCCTACTTATTTAGAATACTGTCCTCGTAATGCCATCGATATGGTGCGACATTAAAATGTCCTGCAGTCGTCGGCAGATCAAGAAGGAATTTGTCAAATCATAAAAGTTTTGATTCTGACAAATTATTCCAGCAATTTGCAAGCAGGTTTATTGAGTTATCATTTATTGTTAGGAGAAAATTGCCTTTGATATCAAAACAAAGTTACAGCGGACTACGATGCAATTAAATGAATTGTGATGAAAGCGAAATATTATTTTGTACGATAATGGGAATATAAAAATCGACATTATTCAGAAATATAATGGGAAGCCAATTATCGCGATCGGCATAACGCAATACTGCGGTGTACCATGGATGCATGTATTTTTTATGAGGTTTTGATCATAGCAGGAGGGCTTTACTCTGCAATTGGTGCGTTCATCCCGCAACTATTACCTGAAAATTATATTATTTCGTATTTCGAAATACCCGCCGTAATGCCGGGTTAAACTCCAAAATATTGGGTGCCACAGTCGTTTTTAAACATTAAATTCATAACTTTATTTTAAGAAAAAGTTCTACGGAATGGCAAAATTCAAATATCAATTCGTGTTTAAGTCAATTATTTGTTTAAATCAATTATTTTGTTTAAATCATTTACTCAATTAATCTAGTAGGAAAGTTATTTGCAATTACGGTAATCAGGTGTTAACTCGATGTAAACTGGGGAGTTTCTACTAAATTTGGAAGCTACACCTATCCGCACCAAACAAGCTGTGGAAACCTGTAATAAATCTGGAAATAGACGATTAAATTATAAAAAGATATATTAACGCAAAAATATTGCTCATTGCATTAAATATGATCAAATTTACAATACCGGCCAAAATTTCACTATCACTATGCATTTTAGAGATTGTAAAAAAATGGATCTCCAAATTCTTTGAAGATAAAACCTTTTTTTGGGTATGTTTTAAAGTATAATAATAAAGCCTTCAACTGCTCAGAGAGAACAGAATTGTTGTGTCAACAAATCCGGAATCAACAAAGTCAAATTTATGTTTACCCGTTAGAGTTTAGTTTGTGAAATTTACATTTCTGTTTGTTACCAATACAAATATGTTTTGTTGTGCATTGACAATCATTATATTTAATCAAGGAACAATTTGGGCCTGCTACGCAAACAAAGCGATTGTCCTTGGAACAGTTTGATTTGTTGAAAACCTATTTATTATACTCACACATATATATGTCGCAGGGTTACCTGTATATAGGTTTATTTATTTATTATTATTTATTATGTTTATTTATTACCTATATAGGTGTCCTACCGCAGTATCAAATAAAATCTTGCTTTGTTTTATAATTAATTTGAATCATATTGTCCATTTCGATTTCGTCTCAAATTTGTTTTTATCTTCTGAGTGTGCTAACCATTACCTTACATTTTTCTCTCTGCATTTGTTTAGCTACGTATTTTACATGTCCACCTTCCCTTTATGACAACACTGTTTGTTGTCTCAATAAGAAAACGAACTGCTAGTCTAATAAACCGGAGTGTTAGTTCTATATTGACAATTTCAGTTGTTAAGAGAACAAATGTTAGGAACCACAATTATTCTTTTTTCTCCGTGTGATGCACTCAGTTGTACTGCAATTATTATATCCTTTTTGTTGTGATATTTTTTAAATATTGAATTTCGTAACTTTTTCTTCGGACTTTCAATTCATGAAATATTGCTAATTTTTATGAAAATACTATAATTCAAGACCTTTAAAATCATTTTAAAAAAAAGTCGATATGTTTTTTCGTTCCAGAATTATGATTTTTTGAAAATGTTCAGTTTTACGCATTCTGCCAGCATTCTTATAAAAAAGACGAAAAGTTCGTGAACATACCATGTAATTTCGTGAAATGCAATTATATTTTTTTCACATCTGATGCAAAATACGACACTTTATTGAAAACACACTCGTTCAACATAAACTGCAACTCGAATTTCTAAAATGTACTCATTCTAAATTACGTAAACAATAATATCAGAAGTAATATTTATGTTGAATTAATTAGTACGTATTGAACACATACGATTTTCAGATCAGGTGTTTCATAAATGTGATAATACAAGAAACCGCAATCTTAAAAAAATGTAAAGGTAGTTAAAAAGTTAGCACATAACATCTTAACTGTCTTTTTCTGAATTTAAATTAAGTCCTGAAGTTTCAGTTATCACCGCGTTTGTGAAATTTTAGATCCGAAACTTATCATCGACTTATTATATTAATTTTTTTATTTGATATTTCAATTCTGGTAACATTTTTTGATAAAGCTCGATAAATTAATACTTATCTCGCTTATATTATTAATACTTATCACTTCAAACTGGTATATTTATTTTTTTTATTTATTATTAATAAACAAACAATAAGTCCTTAGAAAACAGAAAATAAATTATACAAAAAATAATACAAAATACGGTAAATAAAAAATACATAATATATTTGTATTTGGGAGTACGTATATGTTTGGGAGTTTTGAGTTGCTTCGAGGGATTTCGAGATCTGACACATTTTTTAGCGAGTTACAAAATGCATACATCGTTCACGAACTTTTGGCAGTATAAATTCGATTTATGAAATAAACAACTAAAACACTTCAGTAAATGTATCTTTAATATATAACCCAGGACTTCTCCTTGATGATGGTAACTATTTTGGGGGTGTTACATAACTAATACATTAGTTATTGAATTTTAAAAATATGATTTTAATCAAAATTGTTAGTAAAAAGTCGCTTGTTTTCCAGAAAAGATCAAGCAATTTCCGTAATTTCTATAATTCAGTAATGTGATGAAAAAGCTACTTTTTGTTATTTTAAACAACATTTTTTTTCACACATTATATTTTTGTTATTTCGAAGATTTAGAAATTCAAAGAAGGCATCCACCATTTTGAATTTCTTTCACCTAATCACATATTTATAACCAACAATACAAAACACATGCACGATACTGATAATGACAGAAATCGACGGATACTTTCGTATTGATCCACCATATTGTCTTGCAAAAAATACTTTTTTAATTTTTCAAACGCCCGACCGTTTAAACATTTTAAAGCGTGTTCCGAACATTCTGTACAATTTTCTATAGCATTTTTTTCGGAAAGTCTATCATATACATGTAAAAAATTCTCGCATTTTTCGATGGTTTTTTCGTGTTTGAGCCGCCATTGTGAATTCTTTCACCTTTATTTTCAAAATATGTTTATACACATTTTAAAATTAAAGTCTCGAGGACACGATTTCATTATAGTAGTATTCTTTGCAGTTCAGTATCAAAAACGAGATAAAAAAGAAGTACGGTTGGATTTTTTGAAAAATCTAATAACAGATGTTGAAAGTTCAGTTAATTTTACGTTAGTTGTGCCTCCTTGAATATTTTTCAGATCCTTTTTCTACCCAAAATACAACCCTGAAAAACTGTAGTCCTTTCAGGACTTACAGGACTTAATGGGCTAATATTTGTAATGGAGTGGAAAAGTTATTCGCACTGTTGCTTACTTTTAAGCATTGCACACGGAAATGATTCAGGAAATGGCACTTTTTTGTATTCAATAGCAAACTTTGATTTTTAAGGCGTGAAAAAAGAAGTGGGATGGTTCCCAAAGAGATGCCTGCTATGCAAAGGGGTAACGATTGTGATTGATCAATCACAATTTTATGGTTTCTATTCATCCTGGCTACTAAAAGGTTGAACAATAGGACGTGAGCTATTGCTCCCTCTATCAGCGCCACTGCACATATTCATCTGAGCAGTGGATGAGCGAGTAAGGGGAGAATTTTAAAGGAGTAGAAAACTGTCTAAAACTAAAAAAAAATTAGTTGTGAAGACGATTATTGTAAATATATTAAAAAAACGTAAGATACTGACAAATACTATTTCTTATCAGTCAAAGTAATAAATGTGTGTTAATGTAAAATGTCACTTAAAACAGAGATAATTCCCTCCTCAGAATGTGTCCACAGAATTTATCCAAGTCTGTAACAAGGAAAAGTATATGTCTTACACGTTTTTGATTACTCATTGACCTGGAGTTCAACCGAAAGAATGATCGATAATTTATTCCTCTTACACAAAACGGATCTGAACACATTAATTAAATTCGTGGTATTTACTGAAACAATTACTTTGGTTCTCTTGAGGCGAAAAGAGTTGATTTGCTGTTGCATAATTCTTAGCTATTTTGTAAAGTATCGTAATACTTATTACCCGGTAACGATTGCTATCTTCGGGTAATAAAATGGCGACAAATAAAAATGTCCAATATGTAAGGAGAGAGAAATGGAGTAACAGGTAGAGAAAAAGAGAAACACAGATGGCGGGAAAGCGGGATTTTCTTAAATCCGATAGTAGCAGGAAGGAGATTCGAATCGCGTTCGAGATACGAGGACACGAGAAGGTCGGCTGCTGGCCAACATCGTGAGGCCGTTGGGCGCCGATATGTCCGCATGGACATGTGTCTCGACTGTGTATGTGGGACGTTACCCACACATTTCAAGGATTACGATATCTTTTACGTATATGAGGTTTTCTCACACAGGACGCAAATGCCATGATAGGATACGAGGCGTGAGGAAGGCGTGCGAGAGTGAGAGGTGCCACGGCTCGTGGAAATCGAAATCACACCG
Source organism: Trichopria drosophilae (assembly GCA_030407085.1). NCBI lineage: Eukaryota > Metazoa > Arthropoda > Insecta > Hymenoptera > Diapriidae > Trichopria > Trichopria drosophilae. Next base: position 96,379,488 of record CM059584.1, read on the forward strand.
TGGAGGTGAATTTGTATATATATACTCCTATATATACATATGTGTGCTCTTATATATACATATATATACCGACCAAAGAAAGCCACACGCGAGCCTGTCTTTTCTCACTACGTATCCGCCCGCTGCGGTTTCTTCATCGATACACATTTTCGCAAGGACGAGGGAATCGCCTTTTCTTGCGTTCGCCAGCAAGGATTTCTGCTCCGGATAGAATGTGCATTATTCTTACTGCTCCCGTTCTGATCAATCTTAGCAAATACTTTTTCCTGACAATTCTTGCCGGATTGACAACCTATTTTTTTGCATTTTTTGATCATGTATTGACATGAAGGATTATTTCGACAGAGATTTAAAACTGTAACTATAGCGTTTCATATTTTGAAAATTGCACAATGAAACGAATGATCATAAAATGCGAATATTTCTAATGTACGAATTATACAAATGTTCGTTTATATAGTAGTTAATATAGGACTGAATTAAATAAGTATAATCTAAAACGGTGTGAAAATAAAAGTATTTTTTTTATAAGTACTGGCCAAAATGGAATACGGGGTAATGTGGGATTTTACAGTTTCATTTTATAAGATTTTATTTACAGTGTTTATTGACAAACGAGTTGATACATGCGGAAAAGCAGGTTTGAACGTACCAACCAAAGAAGCATTGTGCGAATTAGAATGTTGATAGGTCGATCATTGCTACTGAAAATAGAACTTTGCAATGGAAACTCTTTCAACAGATATAGTCCCACAAGGAGAAAAATTTCTTTGGAAATTTTATTATTCTACATGGTTATTAAGGGACAAAGCGAAAATTTCCTATTCTTTTTGCTAAAAATTACTAAAATTTGTGCAATTTTTACCGGAACATTCTAAATTTTTTGGCAAAACTAACATTCAAAATTTCGAAAAGGTATGAAAAAAATAACAAAAATTGTAATAATTTTTAGCAAAAGGAATAGGAAATTTTCTCATTATGCAATTCTATCCCCTAATAACCATGTAGATTAGTAAAATTTCCAAACAAATTTTTCTCCGTGCAGCAACCGTAGATATGAAAGGGAATAATTATTAATATAATATGGCCATGGTGTTTTCTTCGTGCAATGTAAATTTTGAAGTATTTTCCCATTTTTGCGCATTTATTGCAAAAGTTTCTTACATGCTGTGTCAAATGTGAGCTAAACTCTAAAGTACCATATATTTACATTGATTGTATATGCCAATAAATTAAATGTAATTGGGATATGAATTATATGAGATTCTAGGATTACTTTTACCCTATTTTTTATTGTTTATGTATTGCATTTGGAATTGAGAGTTATTATTTGCATTGTATTATATTCAATTGCTTAGAGGCGAAGTGAGATGTGGTTCCGTTTGGCTTCGTGTTCATAAACTTAATTTTATTCATTTTTTTTAAAAGGGTTTGCATATGCAAAAGAAAGTCAGAACATCAAAATTCAACATGGAATTAATTATAGCATTTTCCTCCATTATTAATGACGAAATATTGATTCAAAGCTCAACATTGAAAGACGTATATTTTTTGTGCTCTGATAATAAAAAATAATATCCTTAATGCTATTTTGCAGTATTTTCACTAATACATTTCTAAAACGTCCCACTTTACCCTGTGATTTTCGGATTTCTCAAAATAATAATTTTTCGTAAAAATTAAATTCGCATTATAAAACGTATATTTTTATTTAAATACCCAATTGAATACTTTAGGGTAGGAATAAAATTAAACTTGTCATATTTTTCCATAAGTTTTTCTATGCATAAGGATTCGGAATCATAGGTCAGTCTGTAAAACAGCATATGCTGTGGCTCGCCTTTTGTTTGTATTTATTGTTTGTAACTATTTTAATAAGGCCAATAAAGTCGTAATAATAATAATAATAATAATTCGGAATTATAATTTTTTCAATACGTATCCCATTTTACCCCATGCTCCCCTATATAGATAAAAATTAGTTTACCTTCAAACTAATAAGAATAATGAATAGAGCATCCCCCAAAATAAAAGTGATCTGTTAAATAACATCCTGTAGAATCCCATGAAAACGACAATGATCTCTGTAGAGTCAGTTACAATTCGAGGTCCTCTAGAAGACAAAAAACATGATGATTTTCCAGGATTTTTTTTTCCAGAAGGAAGAAAATCAAGAACTTAATTTTTTGATCCTTGTATGATAACTCGTATAGTGTAGAGAAAAAGTTGTTTGGCCTCTAGCCTCCAGCAGGACATCTGAAATGAAAAGACGAAAAACTATTTTTGTGATAAAAAGTCGACAATAATTGTAGAAATGGTAAACATTCGACTTTTTAGTAGCATTTTTCACTTTTTTTATTTTTAAGGTAGTTAGACCCCGGGAATAGAATGTTATTATTAATATAGTTATTGTTGAAGAGAGACAAGATTATTGTCATTGAAAAAAAATTGGAATGTGCGAAAATAATTTATTAAAAAAATTTAGTTAACGAATCGAATTTTTTGCTTTTTCCCTGTCAACAAATTTTTAAAAATTAATTGATTTTTTAACCTATGATGGCTTATTTTTTTGAGAAAATGATTCTCTATAACTTAACCGTAGGATTTTTCAAAATTTCTTGTCTGACCACTAAAATTATTGAAATATTGTAAAAAGTATCAGTTTCTTTTTTAAACAAATAGAGATATTTTACGGTAGCTTCAGAAATTGGAATATTCTAAGGTGAAGTTATAGAGAATCATTTTTCCGAAAAAATAAGCCATCATACGTTGAAATCCATTCATTTTTAAAATGTTTTGACAGGCAAGAAGATGACAACTTGAGTGATTAATAAAATTTGTTTAACAAATTTTTATTGCACATTCCAATTTTTGTCGGGAAACAATAATGTTTCCTCTCTTTAAAAGTATCTTTATTCGAAAATTAAATTCGTGGAAATATTATTAAATATTTTTCCACATCACATTATATCCTAGGGTCTAGCTACCGTAAACTGTTCTAAAAATACGAGAAAATGGCAAATATAATTTCAATTTAGTTTCAAGGACCCCTAATGGTTATTTGCTTTAAACGAGAAAAAACATTTTTTTCATTTGAATTCTTGAAGTACTTATTGTGAGATCTTGGAGACCAGTTTAAAAACACGTTTGATTTGATTTGATTTTTTTTCAATTTATTAGAAAAGCAGTATGCTAATCAGTATTTCCAGGGTTATAGATCAATCCTTCTTCGATTTCATATTACTCAATTTCAGCGATTTGAACGGCTTTCTTCGATTACTGCGCAAAAAATTTTATTTAATTTTTATAACAAAAATAGTTAGATTTCTTATGTGATAACTTTTGGATGCCATTGTCATTGGCTAAATGGCTATAGAAACATATTATATGCATCATAAACTATAAAAAAAATCAATAAAAAACGATTTTTTTATTAAAATAGATGAGAACCTCATAATCTGTTTTTATCGAATTACACGGTTGGCTTTTAAAAAGTCTAAATACCGTCAGTTTAACTATCATTCGAGGAAAAAATGAAGATGCATGACTCGTTGTATTGTGTTTGGATCATCTTGTGGTTTTCAATACAAGTCTTTTCCTTTAGTCGTTAATAAGTAGATTTATGTCCTATATTTAAAATTTACAGACTTTGATTAGCGACGATATGGCGACAATTAGTCCAGATAATTGTCAGATGTTTTCAGCAACTGCACAGAAAGAAGTACATTTATTTTCCTCTCCAAAATACTGTTGAGGAGAATACAATTTGCATATGAAAAAAATCAATTGTTTTGAAAACTTGTCATATGAAAGTACATCTTGAATATATTTCCCCAAAGCACGTGAGTGAGACCTACCAATATATAAAACTGTGAACTCGGGTTCTTTATCGCGTTCATCATGAAAAGGCTTCTTGAAGCCGGTGGATGAGATTTGTGAGAAATTCATGGTAAACATAATTTTAGAACACATATTTGGCTAGCTCATAATGGTGTTTCTTTTTTCACTTGAAACCGATTTATAGGTAGAAAATATTTTGGAGAGAAAGAATTTTAAAATCAATTTGAAATGATTGTATCTTCAAAATTGTACTGGATGAACCCATTTTCTTTCCATTTTACTCATCGACAAACGACTATTTTCGAAATGAGTTTAAAAGTAATTATCAGACTTTACATCACAAAACAGCTTCCTCGATGTTAAGAGGAAGATTTAAAAGCAAACTGAAGTTTGTAGGCGTTAATTTAGTATAACTTTTTTTCTACTGGTGAATTTTGAAACTTTCCTTTTTTTAAAACTCAAGAAGGGAAAAAATCATATATGAATATTAACAATTGGATGGGAAGTATCAGTGGCTGAAACTGGATAGGATTGTTATCAAGTGATGACTTTGAAATACGAAATTGGAATAGTCTTCTTAGTATTATAGGCTATTCTATATAATATACATTGCTATTGAAAGTTATTTTACACAAATTAACAAGTTAAAAAATATAATTTCCTATTTCAATAAAAGAATTTTCTGAAGGACTGTATTTACTTAAAATTATAAGCGAACTGCGGCATCTTAGAAAATAATTTTAATATATCTGAAGAGGTAACTTTGAAACTACTAAAATGGAAGTAATGCAGTATTAGTGTTCAAGGTACGTAGACCATGGTTTCATTAGAAAATTATTGATACATTGAAAGGTAAGCATGTACAACAAATTCGTCAATATCCTTGCTGCTTTCTCCCATGAAACTGATTAATTACATATGTTTCAAAGTTCGGTGAATGACACTCGGTTTGCAAATAACACATTTTACAATTTCATATCAATATTGAATTAATGAAGGATTCCTTAATATTAATCAACAAGTATTAGAAATTCTGTAAGTCTTACAGAGTTCTGAATGCCTGAACGAAAGGACAAATGAAGATAGGGACGAAATGCTAGTACCCTTTCGAGAGAATTAATGGCTGAAAGCAGCTGTGTAATTGAAAACATCAGAAATAACTTTGCGTTTGCGGCAGTAAATTTTGAAGAGTCATTTGAAGTGTTCTTGCGATATAAAAAAAACTCGTTACAAACTTAAGTTGCGAATTCACAATCAGCTGATTCGTAAAAAGATCGATCATTTATAATATACCATAAGCTTAGTAATTTATCATATCCTATATCTATATTGTAGATCATAATTCATATTGCGTGCCATAAATTAATTGTATATGCAATTGTTGTGATTATTTTATTATCGACATTTGCCGTTGCCGAAAATACATCATTTTTAACCTAAAATATTGTACAGGTTGAAATGTTTACAGTCGTCTAATTATAATTGGCATTATTTACTGTACTTTCGCGATATTCGTATTTAAAAACGTGAAATATGTACTGGTATAACGAGTGTTCCACATAACCTCAAAGTACTTTTATAGATTCTAATATAACGACACCACATATAATTATTTCGGTCTTTCAACACGTATAAATCCGATATTTGGGCCATAGTACAACAAAAATATTGGATGAGCCATTAGGAATTTCTAATTTCATTTTTATGACAATTGACAAAATGATAATGCAATTGAATCCACTTCAATAATATCTAGTTGGTTATGTATTAATTACTGGCTTAACATGAGATCGTGATATAGGAAGAAAAATAATTGAGTTCCGGATGAAATTCTCACATTGTCGTAATCACTTTTAGTAATTTTAAGACCTGCAGATAAACCTTATCAGTTTTTCTTCGCCACAGCAATGGGCCATTTTATTTAAATCATGTGTTAAGATTCAACGTTTATTTATAAAATAAAGAACACCGAAAAATAAAAATTCTAGAGTTTTAGATACAAATCCTTGTCTCCGCTTTAAGAAAGCTGCAATTCATTTAAAATTAATCTTCTTTGATATTTTGTCCAAATTCACGATACTTTTAAATTTGGAGGTACATAAATTATGCTTGTTTGTTTGTTTAGATTATTTGTATTATATTATGTTTACGGTCTTTACCATTTAACTAGAAATGCTATTGCAAATAAATAATTGGTTATATTTAATGTTCGACAACATACTGCATATTTCTATATTTCTAAATTTATTTTTTAAAAAATAATACCACAATTTGATCAGATTTTACTCCCTGTGCCAACTTTTGGGAAAAATATTGCAGAAAATATCCCCTTAGATTTAAAAAATTCAAATTAATTATTTTTTTCTAAAATATGTAAAGAAAAATGAATCTTGGATTTTTTCATCCAGAAATGACAAATAAAAGATACATTTTTCGAAACCCACTGTGGTCCAGTTTTCGTGCTATCTACACAATCAAACCCACCATTTCGATAATAAAATATGAAGTTTGATTTATTACCAACGACCTGAAAATGAATAAATAGCTTGGATCGTTCGAATCACCAGATTTAGAATATTTATCCACCATATTGAATTCGCAAAGTGTATCTTATAAATTTCGACGTTGAACGTATCATTAGCGACTTCAACCCCCCCCCCCCCCACCCCTAAGTATCATGTTTTATCTAAATCAAATTACTGTCATTTATTTTACAACCTTAATATTCTATATAATATTTTAAAGAAAATTGTAATTTTTCAAATATACAAAAGTGTAATTGAAAATTATTAAACTATAAATTAGCAACATTAAAACGTGCATTTTTTGCACGATTTGTACGATTTAGAATGTGTTATTCACATGTGTTTAAACTTGTCTTGCATTTTCTGAGATGTTTGCATAAATATGGAGTGAGTTATTTTATATTAAAAATATTGTGTACCTTTTTCATAGTTAACCAATTATTCAGTAAAATTCTGACCTAATTTCTATATAATGAATCAGAGAATCGTCTCATACAATTGTGAATTGAGGTTCGTAAAAGATGGCAGCATGCCTTCATAAAATCAAGAAGCGTCAGCATTAAAACACAAGACTTTTAACCTTTTTAAGACTTAACTTCGTGCAATGCATAAGAATCGCAAATTCGTCACTATTCAACCAAGGGTAATTACCATGCCGTAAGGGTATTATTAGTAATTGCATAACGATTTTCGCTTGTGAATCGCGAAGGCAAAATCTTGCAAAGAAAGCATCGCTCGTGATGTTTTTCGAAGCGATAAAACTTTCGATTAACGTCTTCATTTAAGCAAATTGGATGTTGGGCACGTACATTGCGCAAAATACATTTTTCTTCCGTGATCCTTCGAAGTAGCAGTAATACGTGTATAAGAAAAAACTATCTGATTTATGAGGGCGGCAAGAAAACTCGTTTAGTCGTATAAAAACCTGAGGCACCGAAAGACTGTCGAGCCTGCAGATGATCATGGATCTTATATTTAAAAAACATGAAGACGCTTGCACTTAATAGTAAAATTATTTTTTACAGGTGTGCCTCAATTTGAGGATCCTGATGAGAATAGATGGATTTTCTAGTGTTTCGACTTCATGGTAACATCCTAACAGCCCAGAAAAAGGCTCAGGCTGAAGTCAAAATCAACCTATAAATTTTATTTATTTGAAAATGATTTAGAGTAATCCATTATTAAATAACACCCGCAAACGCATAAATGTATTAGCACCCGAATAAACTTATAGGAATGTGTATTATGAAATTAATCCTGTTTATATTTCTGTTTCCTAATGTAAAGAGTAAAGAAATAAAAGGGAAGATTCAGCATAAAATTGCCTACAGTAGTAAGAATAACAATAATGATAATACATATCTTTATTGTATAACATAAGTAGAAAAATAGAAATAGGTGAAAAATAGAGCGTACTGACGTTTTAGAGATTGATCTAAAAGCAGAGATGCAATGCATAGAAAGACATACAGAAACCCTGGTAGAAATTTGTCTATTTTTTCTTAGACTGGCCATTTCCCCTATGCCATGGTAAATAACAATCTTATACAAGAATTGTACAAAAAATGTTTTCATTTCCACCAGGGAATTTTAATTTATTTTTCTTGTATTCAAACATTGACTTTACTAACGCAACTAAAATTAATCCTGAGATAATAAATTTCGCTCTCTTCCTTTTTTATTATACAGCTACATGATGAAGTTGAACCTTATATTGTTATGCGCCACGACTACATAAGATATTGTCTATTACTTGCGATTGTAAGGGCTTTAGTGCAATTTTTGTGCAAAATAGGAAGGGAATAAGAGATATTACTCTAGATATTCGGCAATTGCAAGTCTCATACTTCGTACAAGTCTTTACTTTGTACCTGAGGTAATGAATCTTTCTCTGTACTCCCCAAGCTGTCATTGCACTTATAAAGTTCTCTTCGGTGAAGCCCAAGAAATTAGTAACTGGGGAATATGGGCTGTTTTTTAAGAATTTAATTCTTTCGATAATGATGGAATTACCACTAAAAGAATAAGTAATAATTTGTATTTGCATTTTGAGCTTTGCACAATAAGACAGAGAACCAACTATTGAACCATGGGCACATGAACTCGCTCATACAAGAGCACGCTACTTTCTTGTAATAAATAGGCATTTTCCAGAAGACAGCAAAAAATCTAGTATACTAATTAACCATGCTCGAGGAAAAAAGAGGGAACCAAAACGTAAACATAAAAATAACAGTTGTATAACATACTATAACATTTACGTACCTAAATAGGGATTATCTAAATGTTATAAAACTGTTACTTCTACTATATACAGTGTTATGATAAAAAATGGATACAAATCCTAGTTTTTATTTTTATTGATTATTGAATTACACCAGCCAACAAAAATGAAGCAGCTCTCCACAGCCAAAAAAGGAATATACCTTTTTAAATGTTTTCGATACGCTGAATACGAATCTGCCAGAATAAATTGTTCTATCACGTCAAGATTTTGAGATTTCCTAACCTAAAAGTGTAAAAGTCGCCGTTTTTACCGTTTTCAGTAAGATGTCGCGGCGAAACTAAATTTCTGTTCGCAATTTGGCAAAACGCAGATTAAAGTACTATTCATTAGCTTTAAAATCCTCTTTTAATAATTCCGGTTCCATTTTTTTGGATCGATTTATCGAAGTTTTCTTTAAGGCTAGATTATGATTTTCGATATTGATGTGATAGAGTGTAATTCTGTGACCATACTTGGATTCAGCACATCGAAAACCTTCGGAAAAGTATATTCAAGGTTTCTAATAAATGTACTTTAATCTGGTTTTTGCAAAATTAAGATCAAAATTTTTGTGGGGTCAGTTGATTTAGTATATGCCACTATGATTTAAAAAAAAAATATCGATTTTAGTAGCCATATTTGAGCCACCATTTTGACATTAAACTTGTTTCATTAATACACAGAGAAAAGTGTTTTTTACCCAGTATTAGAATTCTTATGCCCCGAAAACGATAGTATTTTACGCATAGGGATTGCCATCTTTCTATTACCTGTTAAAAGACGAAGATTTTCGATTATTCTAACCAATATGTCAGTTTATTTTAGCCTTTTCTCTTTAACTAAAAGCAATTTTTGTTTATGGAAATTTATCTAGCAAATTAAAATATTAAAAATGCCTTCTTTTAGTCATAATAAAACATTCTTTTAAAATAGGAGAGTTTAATACAGTTTCGTATAACCTGTCAAAAACAAATGCTGAAAGGCGGAGGATTTTACTACATAGTTATAATATTTCTTTTAAGGGCTATAATACATTTTTTAAAAGCCAAGGGATAGTAACTGATAAAATACACTTTTCTCAGTGTAGATAAAAAATAACGATAAGTGAAAAGAAAATCTAGATTTAATTAAAATAATCCAGATTTTTGTTAAATAAATGCTCGTAGTTTGTTTATTTTTAAATTTGCAGCATTTTTCGATAAACCATTTGAAAGATCGGAGTTTGGGCAATAAAAAACATATATTCCGAATTTTTTTTGATTACGTTTTATTTTAAAAAGTACTGTCAAACTTCATGTTAAATTTATGTGCATTCGGTCCTTAATGGGTTAACAAAATCTTTCGTATTTAAACTTTTCTAACAAATATTTGTTTTCATGGTTAAGAAATACGTTATTTCAGACTAGTCCTATATTGAACATTTATTATTTGTTGGAAACATTTGCCGATTTTCACGTTCGATCTAAATAACTATTCAAAAATTTCAGAAATTCTCAAATGTAAACAATGCTGCAGGACATTTTTTCAGTTTATTATTAAAATTACATTTTAAATCATCATTTATAACTCAGAATAATATGAAAACATTTCTATTACGACATAATAATTATCACTGCTTTTTCTTTTAGTAAGGAAACACAAACAATATTGATTTTATTAAAATATTTATATTTGGCATTGAAAAATCTCATTAATTAAACATTTCATACGCTGTGTACATGCAAATTACAGTTAGAAATATAGACTGGTTTTTTCAAACATAGTAAATATCTTGACGTTGAGCTGGTAAACAAGAAACAAAATGAAAGTGGTATTTAATATCCGGTGGTTCTGTATTAAACTATTGTATCTAGGATCATCAGCAATACTAAATCAGCAAAAATGGTCTGTGTTGCACCACGCATTATTAAACATTCTTCCATCATACGAAGTCAGTTTCATGATTAATGACATAGCTAATGCTCCGCAAGAATTATGTGAAATTCTGTACAATATTCAGGAAAATCATGCAACATTGATCAATGATTTATGTGTATTACCCTCAGCAATTAAAGAAAACGTATCTTCCATCGCCTGCAGGAGTAACTTCTTTATTGTATTCCATCGACAAAGTAAGAGTAATTTTTAGTATTGTTGAGTGAAGTAATGTTAACATATGTAATTAATAGTAAAGTATATTGGAAGCATTAATGTGTTTTAGCGTTATCAAACTAATATTTTTATACCTGGCTTTAAATTACATCGTCATTTGTAGGAAACCAGTTCATTTCAATGTTGACGACGTATATGCTATATTGGGATAAAATATGCGGTCGTAAACCTAGACCAAAAATATTAATAATAATTCAACAATTCCATAATAAACACTTTTATTATCAACCATATTTCGAATTATTATGGAAGGAATTCTATTTGGATGTTACTATTCTGGAAATCTTAAATTCTGATATATTGATATATCATTACAATCCATTTAATTTCGTTCATTCAACAGAAATTCTTAGTCCACGTACGGTGCTATTTCCTGATAAAACTTTAGATTTATCGGGTAAAGAATTATCCGTAGCATTTTTCGAAAATCCATGTTCAACCTTTCAGACCGACAAATCAGGAGAACGAAAACTATCGACAGGATTATGTGCTGAAATCACAAAGACCCTTTCTAAGGTTATGAATTTCACCATAAAAATTATACTGTATAAGGTCAAGTCCACTGGAGCAATGTATTTACCTCACAATATGCAGAATGGAACATACGATTTATGTGGTTATTTGGCCAGGCAGACCAATTTCTTTCCACACATGATTGCACACTCGCTTGAACACAGTATGTTCGTGAACACACGAGCCGAATATATGATTGTTCCCATGAAACGAAAACGGTTAATCAGTTACCCTATAAACTTAGTCTCATTTTTGGCAGCTAGTCTTGTTTTAGTATTTGTGGCTATTATGTGGGCGCGTATTGCTAAGTTTCAGAAATACTTCTGGCATCCTTATAATATTTGGGATTGTTTAATGGGTATTTCAGGGCGCTTACCTGTAACACATGCCGAAAGAACTTTGTTCATTAGCATTCTTATTCTATCAGTCACTCACATCGGCGACCTTTTTCAGGACTGTACTGTGGTGAATATTGTCGAGATTGACGCTCAAAAAATGGAGTCATTTGAAGATTTGGACGAATCAGGTCTTATTCCAGGATTTAGTGGATCCTTTTTTAATCATCTGCATTCTAAAAATTCAAAATCGATTCAAAACTTAGTAAATAGGTCAGGATCAGGATTGTTGGTTCAATGTTATGAGAAATTCGTATATTTCGGTAATGTCACATGTATGGTGCAACCATTTGTAAAAGATGCATTTATTGCCTTATATAGAAGAAATGACGGGTTGCCGTTGGTAAAGACATTAACAGATTATAGCATTACAATGCATTGGATGGTTTTTCCACAGCGAAAGAATTCACCTTATGTCAAACAATTTAATAAAATTATTCAACACTCAATCGAAATTGGATTAGAAACATTTTGGAGTAATGATCAAGTCAGGAATTCAACAAAAGGTTTGAAAGGCCGTTTAATAAAAGTTAAAAGACCATATTTCATCAAGATGAACGACAGAAATTTCAATAAATCGGAAAGTATTGCACTAATATTTCAATTACTATTCGTCTTCATTACTGGAAACATAATCGCTGTTTTTGCTTTTCTGACTGAAATCATAGTGGAAAATCACTGTTCAGGGAAATGCAGTAAGAACTGGAGAAGTTTGGAAGTCCAATACGTGACTGTTTATTGATTGTTATTGCGGGGACTTTTAAATTATGTATTACACTAATGGTTTGTTAATTTATTTTCAACCTTAAAAAGTTTTACATCCCGTTAATTATAGTAACGATGAATGTGTAAACACTGCAATTGTTGGTTTTAAATGGCATTTTAAAGGGTCGGATGGTGTATGGGTGATAAAAGTCGACTTGTGCATCACTGTACCCTTGATTCAAGCATGTAATTGCTCACAGTTAATACAATAAACTCACTATTGTATACAACTTCAATTTTACATACAACACCTTTTCGTGTAATAATAATGAATCAATTAAAAAAAACATAAAAAGCTCTTCACAATAAAATAGTTGTATCAATTGAAATCATGGAATTGAAGGCATATCAAATTTATTGAAGTTAATTCAAATTTTTATTTTATAAGCCTCTTTACGAAATGAATTTTGTTGAAAATCCCCCTGTGGCGATAATAACTGTATGTCGTTAATACGGTACTCCGTACCTTATTCTAATTTCGTCTCATATTCTTGTCTTGGCGGCAACAGGGAAGAAAAACTACATGAAACCTTTTTAAAAAGGAATTCTGATTTTTAGTTTCAGGGAATTACCTTCATCCTGCAGCAGGTCTGGTACTGAGGCAACAGACCACTGGAATTAGCTGATTCGAAATATAATTATCTTGTATACGTTCTCTTCCACCTCAGAAACCTTTTCTTTTCTTTTAATAACAGTAGACGACAAAAACAATTTGTGACAATGACAGCTTATAAGTAAACTCGATGGGATGACTACACTACAAAAGGACGTCTACACAACAAACTCTTAGAGAAGGTTCCTGAGGAACAGTGAAATTACAACTGGTAATTTTTTTAGGGATGCTGCACAAAAATGGAAATTTTTCTTTCTTGGGAGACAAGTTTCTTGAGTGGATACGACAGTGAACTCAATGTTGTAATTACGAGTTCGTAATATGAGTAGACTATGTCTACTTTCTGCTCCATCATGTCAGCCTTATTGGTTTTAATGACAATACTTGTACCACTATATATAATATTATCGTCATTGTGAGTAATGAAAACTATGACCTACTACGCCTCGTGGACCTTAACGTGGAGGAATGTTATCAAATGCGTTACCGTTGGTGACCAGCAGAATTTTTTTTCATTGAATCTAGAATTATATTATTCATGCGGCTAGCCCTACATGATTCTCTCAACGTCAGGCCTATAATATATTTATATATTCAGGAATATATTAATAATTCCGTTTTCTACAGTTACTGACACAGTCTAAAACAGTGTAGAACCAACTAAGTTTTCTTTCTAGTCGTTGCTTTTCTTTTTTAACCGATTTTTCTTGTATTTATGATAGTTGTCTACGTAAAAATCAGACGTATGGATTAAATATGGTTACAATCTAGCAAATTTATGGCTCCTATGTGGCAAACGTATGGATCCTATCTAGCAAAAGTACGGATTTAATATGGGTGAGATTGATTATAATTCATTGATTATATTTTCTTTCTTTAAATTTTTGTTCAATATCTCTGATAATTTTGGTTAGAAGTCATTCTATTAACGAATCGAACATCTCTCTGCCAACGATGATTTTTCGTGAAGCAGGAGACCACAGACGATAAGCCTTTGACTCGGTAGAATATCCAACAGAAATGCATTCGTAAGATCTAGAATCAAATTGCTCCCTTTTCGTTTCATAAAGGATGAAAGTTTTGGAACCAAATATTTTAAAGTAATTGAGAGATGAAATTTTATCTGTCCATATATTTTATGGGGAACTTCTCTATTCAATATTTTTGTTGGATACCTATTTGGAATATAAAAAACGTGGTGACAATATTATGTAAATATTTCTCTACGTAAACTTGAAAACATTTGTTGAGAATAGCATCATTATGCTTCTACGATATATTTAAATCGAATATTGGATTCTGAAAGATATACATATATATGCATATCAAATGCTTTTCAAAGGCAATTTGAGAAGTGAATAATTAGTTTCCAGGAAAACAATTTAACTGGCGTAGGAATGTCCACATATAATAAATTCGAAATAGAAAATGTTTTCCGGAAATTATTCCCTTTTTACATTATACATTCCAACCATTGTAATTCATATTCCCAGAAATTGACAAACTGTCTATGTATTCATAAACCGAATACACATTCTGTATTTATCGTACAAATAAACAACGACGATTTGACTATTTCTAATAAACAATACATAGAGGGAGGTAGAATGTTTATTAATTCATAACTCGTGTAATAAGATATTTAACAGACTCCTGCCAGAAGGCATTCATATTAAATTTGTTCTGTCGTAAACGTCGAAGGAAATATCAACGATTACACGTGTAGATATATTGATTACTAAATATTTCTATTTACTCAGTGACATCATTTACACAGGAATCTACGATGAGACTTGTAAGTAAAGTACTTGTTTTTTACATTTTAGATTAGTGAGTCTGAAAATGAAAAATTATACTAAAAATAATATAATTAGCTTTGATATTTATTTGCATTGTCCATAAATGAATACAAATTCGTCACAATTCTTACAAGTTATTGGATATTTTGAATGAGTCCTATTGAATTTTTTATCCCATTGCTTTTCTAGACTAAATAAATAAATGTTTATCAGAAGTTTAAATTTGAACTTAATATCGCGTACACTAAGATACTGGGGTCCAATTTTTATACTCAATTTATCCCATAATTACAGTTTTCAATAAGACTTAGATTGAAGACATGTTAATTTATAAACTTCCACTAAACTCAAATGTTTTTAGATGCATAGAAAGTTTTACTTTAATAAGAACTAATTATATATCCATAACATTAAACGAACTGTGAATAGGATTTGAAACATTAAAGTATTAGAAAAAATAGTACATTACGATACAAGTGCGCAAAGTGGGAACACCTACGCAGCGCACGAGTATCGTATACTATTTTTCCTATTAAGTGCGCAAAGTTCGACATCTACATACAACATTTAAAGTGGCGGTGCAAGGGCGGTGGAGAAGAGGGGGTTCGGGGGGGCGGAGCCCCCCCGACCGAAATCAGTATTTGTAAATGCTTTTGAAATAAATAGAGTAAATTTATAAATATCTATGTAACACATTATTTATTATCGTTATTACTGTTAATTGTTATTAATATTTTATATAAATTTTAATGAATTTAAATATTCATTCGCATTCGCGTTTTCGGGTACATTTTCAATTAAATTACTATTTTAGATAGAATTAACCTACACCGATCGTTTTCCGTACTGAAGAACAGCGATTGAAAAGTAAAGCAAATGAAAGTTTTGACAGGTCTCTTTTACATGTCTGTATACCTATAGCGCTACTTTACCGCACGCAAAACTTCATTACCGCACGCAAATTTTCTTTACCGCACGCTAAATTATAAGATCAGTAAAGTGTGGGAAAGTGGCACTTTGCACACGGAAATACGTGCGCAAAATCGAACTTTGCGCACTATAATAGGAAAAATATTTTAAGAATTTAACTGAAAAATACCATGTATTTTATAGATCTTGACACACGATCAATATTTTGTACTCTCCCCCACCAGAATTAAAAATTCCCATAATTACAATACTCTAAGCTTTGTTTATAAATTCAATGTTTGGTGATATGATTTTCCGTTATAACATTTGAAAGCGTGGAATTTGTTGACGATATTGTTGTAAATGAACTCAATCTATTTGTATACTCTATTTGTATATGACGAGATTTTGAGACGACTCATTTCATATGACCAATATAATCAACCTGCTCCGTTTTCTGCAGTGACTGTCAAACCAATACATTTCTTTACAATGGAAATGACCACTGTCAATGGTCTTAGATTAAGATTTCTCAAGAATTTTATCATATAAATGAATCCCATCTCAGAAGTTGAAAGTATACTATGGATTGTAATTGTCGACAGTGTTCCATCCATCTCCATCCTCGTGTATGTATACATACACGGAGAAAAATTTTCATGGAAATTTTACCATTCCAGATGATACTTTTGGGATAGACTTTTAGAAGAAATGTTAGAATTTCCATTATTTGTGATAAAAAAAATTACTAGATATTTTGTCATTTTTGCTTCCTGAATAGCTTTATAAGGAAAAATTTTTCTCATTCTGCAAGCATGTCCCTAAATTACCATTTGGAATGGTAAAATTTCTAACAAATTTTTCCCTGCGTATGGTAGATAGCAAACACATAGCAAACACATAGCAATGTTTAAGTGTAAAAAAGAAATTGTTCTCATGCTTCCTCGTCTGAAACCTGGTCAAATTTCGTTTTATTCTTTTTTATCAGTAAAATCTTCCAACGAGTGGGAAGTAAAATTCTGCAGATCTTACAATACTATTTAATTTCTTACTGAACACCGGAAAAAATGAATATTAATTTAATTGTGTGTTTCATAAATAACATGTACAATTTTTGCATTTTTATGTTCGGATAAAAACTAAAATTAATCAAGGAAACTATATTTTACTTTCTTTGTTTTTATATTTAACATCTACAATTAGCATTTTCAAGATTTTCTTTAAAAAAATGGTTTTCAGAAAAAAGCCCGCCGTTCGGGAATCGAAATGATTTCAACAGAGGGCGCCGTAAAATATTTCAGCCATTTTCAAATTTTTCAAAAATGCAATTACCTTCAGTTGGAATTTCAGGTCATAAGCCCATCAAATTTAAATTGTTTAATGATTATTATCATAAGGCCTGCATTTACAAAAATTCCACTTGAATACCTAATAATGTTTTACACTCTAAATTTCTTAAAGCGAAAATTGAGCCACTCTCTGCTAATGGTAACTTTTTCACTATTTCTAAAGTGGAAATTTCACTTTATTAGAGTGACAGGTTTCCACTCACTATTAGTAAAGTGAAATTTCCACTTTAAAAATAGTGAAAAAGTCACTTTTATCAGAAAGTGATTCGAATTTCACTTTAAGAAATTTAGAGTGTATAATGATACACCACCGCATGTACAAATGTGAACTGGCCGACAACTGTAGAATTTTTGAAGTTTATTAGCTGTCCTTCTCTCAAACTTCAATAGGCATTGAAAAAACTTCGGTCAAAAATTTTAACATCCTGAAGTAAAATTTGCGAAGTGGCGGGCTACTATAGGGTGGCCGACAACTGTACCGTTTAACCTTCTACACGTTATTTTAATTCACGAATTTGATAAAAATAACAAATCATTTTATTACTCTTTAAATGTAAAAATAAAAATATTTTTTTTATAATATTTCAGTGCGAACAAATCTAAAGAGGATCACAAAAAATGATCGAAACGTACTCAAACGGAAATACCATTTTGTGTCTAGTGGTATTCTTTTATTTAAAAGTAAATTCAGTAAACATAGACAAGTACTGAAGAGTTTTCCTTTTGAAAGTGTGCATTTCACGTATATAATATATACGATATATATATATATATATATATATATATATATATATATATATATATATATATATATATATATATACGATCACTGCTAGCAATAATAAACAGTCGATACCTCACCAGCAATTTTGAAGCAATCAGTCAGTTATTTGGAACTAAAATCATAAGTTTAGTTTTCAAAATGATTGATATTCAGAAGATTGATATGAGAATGGAGATGCCGTAATACATGTCAACTTCCTCGTTTGCAATATTCTTAATCAAGTCGGACAGAATAATGGTGAGTATTTAAATATATTTTTTAATTTTGTATCTTTGTACTTAATATTAGTTCTTATTATTGGTAGAATTCCGGGAAACATTTTCCGGCTAATCATGCTGCAGACATGTTAGTGGTTGAAAGTGTTGATTTACCGTAATGACGCTAAAAGCAGGTCAAGTGTGATTCCAGTATACCAAGCCGCCAAAGAGAGTTATGCGGGGATTGCTAAAGTATGTTTAAAATTTGAGAATGATGCGAATGCAATTAATGATACGGAATAGATGTCTTTCCAAGACATATGTCATGAATGGGTTCAACAATATATATTAAGCATATATTGAATACATACATTGAGAGAAATATTTTTAAAAATTTAACTTTATTAATTTAATTATTAGTTAAAATTAGTTGAATCTATTAGTTTAATAGGCATCTCATCTGACTTGAACTATCATGTCAATATAACATCTGATCTAACAAAAAATAATTACATTAAACAGAATCCCTATAATTCTTAGATACACTATGTAGAAACTGTGCAATCTGTCGTAAATTATAGATACTATTCATATAGATATCAAGTTTTATTGCACTTGATAAATAACAGTAACATAATATGTCACGATAATCGAACGACCACGCAGGACCCAGCAGGACAGAAATAATACATTTTGGAAATTATCCTATACGCTTTTACATTTTCTATTTCTATTCACACTTACTTAGAAAGAATAAGTATGAAACTTATTTATTAAAAGGAGCAAATAATACGTTTTATAAACATAGCATACATTCAAAAAAAGATCTAAAAAGAGCCTCTGTAAGCCCCATGCAAAAAATGCCCGTTTTTCGTACCTCGAATATTGAAACTTTTTTTATACCAATTGGTTACATATGATGACCCAATATTCCCTGCAAAATTTCAAAGTGAGCATATGCCCCGTTTCGGAAATATGAGGGGTCAAAGTTGACCATGTCCAATAAAAAGTGTACATCAATTTCACATTTATACTCGAATAATAATATTAAAAAACAATCAGACGATATGGTTCTTTACAGATTTTCGGCTGCTGAATACAAATCTGAAGTCATATTTTAAAAATTCAAAATGGCGGATCCAATATGGCGGATCCAATATGGCGGACGACTTTTTTGAAAATCGATGTAATTTGCCTAAAAATTATTACTCGGGGGCTTTTTGGGGTCGCTGATTACGAATCGGATGTTAGTTTTTCAAAATTGAAAACGGCAGGTCCAATATAACGGATGACTTTTGAAAAATTTAATGTAATTCGCTTGAAACTCGTCAGCTTAAGGTTTTTGTAGTCGATGAAGTCTAATCTAACGTTGAATTGATATTGAAAAGGCACTCAGCTTTGTTTGTCGCTGCATTAAATCTGTTTGGACCCTGCATAGGAAACAAAAGAAAATCTAAAAAAATCCAAGTTTTAATGCATCTTTTAAGATATCTTATTTGAATCGTTTGCTTGCGAATGTGATAAAATAAGTTATTGCAGTTTTGAAAGTCTGAAGTTGAAGGATTTCAGCATATAAACACCAAACCCTAAAAATAAAAGACGATCATCGGATCATTAATTCATTAATTTGCATTCCATCCTTCATCTTATTTATATCGTTTGCTTGCAAAGGTAGTAAAAAAGTTTGATAATCTGAAAATATATGTTCATGATAGATGGTAAGTATTTTTTGTGAATCTTGTATTTATGATAATGAAGAAAAGATCGGTTTAAACGTTTGTCATACTCGCTACTTAAGAGATTTTTGGTTTTTTTAAATAAAAATGCCTTTTATTAAATGCGTTAGCTGCGATAAGCAAAAGAGAAGTAAAGATGACAAGTTCTTTCCTGTTAACAATATTGAAAATCCATTAACCGTTATTAATTATATGAGACAATTTCGCAACTCAAAAAAACGTAAGCTTGATGACATAAGTGATATTTCATTAGATGCTAAATTCTGCACATGTGGCTATCAATTACGGAAAAGTTCAAATGTTTCAGCTGATATTATGGAAACAGATTTATCGATTTATAGAAGAGGTCTGAGTTCTCGCCGTCGGTGCACATTTTCATGTCAAAGTGTTAATAACCTAATTATGGTTCCACCATTAATTTGTCGTGATCTTCTTATGACTTATAAGTTCTTTGTTCCATCGGGTGCTCGAGTGTGTTCTGATCATGTGGGTATTGCGAATTACTGGCCTCTCGTCAAACAATCTGAAGAAGTACCGTCAGAAGATCAAGCTTTAATTACTGATAAACTGTTAGAGTATTATGAAGAGCTAAAATCAAAAAAGCAAATAGTTTTTGATATGAATAACATCGATTCTATTGATGATGATACATTTAAAGCCTGGTTTGCGTACAATAGAGAACAATTTAAACAAATCTGTACCTATACCGTAAAAAGTAACCCAGTACATGTAGCAGTCCTTCTATGTAAACTACGCACAGCTCTCTCAAATAAGCAGATTAGCTTCTTATTTGGAGTTTGCGAAAAAATAAATTTGCAATTTTATTAAATTAGCAGTAGAAGACTTAGGGGAACACTTAGTTCCTAAATTCATTAATAGTAAGGACCGAACAGTACTTACTGCTCATGTTACTCCTATTGCAAAAACACTTTTCGACATACCGGAAAATAACGCTTGCTTAATATTTGATGCTACTTACCGTTTCGTGAAAAAGTTGTAATATTTCATTTTTTAGTTCATAATATAAAATAAATCAATTCACTTTATTTGATGAGATAGTCATAAATTGGAACGTCAATTTCTTTTCATTTATTATATGATCCATATTATTCACCAAACACCATTCAGATTAATCCGTTTCACTTATTCGAACAATCATTGACAAAAAAAAAAAAAAATATTATTTAGATTTCGCACCATTCAAAGAATACGTCACTCGCTTAAACATCACATAAATCATAAGCAAAACCTATTTTTCTTCCTTTTTCCAAATTGAAAGAGATCGATAAACGCGGAAACAACATAAAATCGTCACTTTTATTTGACCAAAATTCTCAAAGTTCATTCTTTGTCACTTGAAAAATTTGTAAAACACCAAAAAGAAAACGTGGATATTTGAGGTTAGGTGAGACTTATCTGGCCGATGATTCCGTTTAAAACTTTATCCCTTTGATCCGTGGAAATTCGCCACTTGGCGGTTGGGATTATCGGATACGACGAAGCCTTGAATTACCATTTGGGTTTCAGTTAGAATCTTTCCACAATATTTGTCCATACGTGGCTGACTGAGCACAAAAGAGCGTCACAGGACCTCGTCAGCAAGACCCATGATCATGGATGGTGTCTCGTCATTGATTTTTGAAAAAAGACACAGTAAATTTCGTCAGAATTATTGTTGATCGTCGGGTCACACATTTGAAGGCATAAAACTATGAGCTTACCATTGATTCAGCCGAGAGGCCAAGTTGCAAAAAACAGCCCCGCACGTGGCTCCTCTCGGCGACGTGCGTTCCATGGACAAAAGCGAGAACTCTCGAAGAAATATTGCTTCTTTCACCATATCACCGGTTTTCCACTGCAGATTTGAATTGTTCGGTAGCAATCTTCGATCTGAACCACAAAAATGGCCGCGACTTGTGGTAGCTTCGACTCCGAAAGAACGTTCTGAGCCTCAAGTTGTCGTCCGATCTAGATACGTAGGTGAGGAGAAGTGAAGTCCTTTTTCCGAACGGGACTAGGGATAACCCCCTTCTTCACACAATCATTGGCTATACACTAGACTTCGCACACATTATATCGCTTCCGCAACGTTCAGCGCCACACTACGTCGTAATCGGATTGTCGGTAATACAGATTCGCGCTTCGTTTGCTCACTCATTTCGCAATCATACTTTTTAACTATACATTTAATTTCTCTTACTTATAGTTTATTATATCGGATCTTACAAAGTCTAAAAATTACTCAGGACAAAAGCAACTATGGAGTGAGCAAAAGAAAATGCCGGTTGGGTACAATTCGTTCTTGACCCATTTGATGCTACTCACAATGATGCAACAATATTGAAAGATTGTTTTGATAGATACACTTCTGAAATGAATGTTATTCATGAAAATGATGTCATTTTAGTTGATAGAGGCTTTCGGGATGTTATAGAATTCCTTACTAAAGAGAAAGGATTGAAGGTTCATTGTCCAGGACTTGGTCAATTAAATACTATAGATGCAAACTTGTCTAGATTTGTTAAAAAATGTCGCTGGGTTATTGAACAAGTTTTTGGTAGACTAAAAGTTCAGTTTCCAATATTTTCCATTCCTGCACATAATTCAACGTTGCTTCGTGATTATCAATCACTTCTGATAGCTTTTGCATTGCTGAACTTATTTCATAAACCTGTTCTTTCTGATAGGATGAATGAGGATATTGCTGATTTAATGAAATCGAGACTACACATTCCAAACAAATTGCAATGCATTGTAGAAAAATTCAACCTTTCGAAAGTTAGAGCCGCGTTTTTGCAAGTCGAATATGTAGCACTTGACAATGATGAAAACAACCAACAGCTCCGCTTTCCACAACTTACACTAGACGATTTATATAATATTAGTCTGGGTCCTTATCAAATGCAAAATGCAATTTCTTATTATGCAGAATATCAAAATGATGGAATATTTCTGGTTTCTAAGTTTCAACCAAATCGAAAACATCAAACAGCGGCTATTAAATACACAGACTTTGATATTGATATCCAAGATCCTACATTAATAAAGGCGTACATGAAATCACGATACCGTGGTGGAAAGCACCATCACATCTTTGTTCTTTTTGACAGAACCTTAACAGGAAGAAATTCTATTAAAGAATACTTTTGTACGTGCGAAAGTGGCGCTAGAACAGTTGGCTGTTGTAGTCATATTATGACAATTATTTGGTTTCTTGGATACGGCCAATATCATGAAATAAATATACCCAACCCTGGAATATGTGACGTATCTATAACTATACCTAAGAAAAACCCGCAACCAATGCAAACAGAAGACTAAAGAAACTAGATAACCTCTTACCTTAGTTGGCTGGATTATATGATCTTACCTTTGCCGGTTGGATTATTGCATCTCGCCTTAGTTGGCTGGATTATACGATCTTACCTTTGCCGGTTGGATTATTGCATCTCGCCTTAGTTGGTTGGATTATACGATCTTACCTTTGCCGGTTGGATTATTGCATCTCGCCTTAGTTGGTTGGATTATACGATCTTACCTTTGCCGGTTGGATTATTGCATCTTGCCTTAGTTGGCTGGATTATACGATCTTACCTTTGCCGGTTGGATTATTGCATCTCGCCTTAGTTGGTTGGATTATACGATCTTACCTTTGCCGGTTGGATTATTGCATCTCGCCTTAGTTGGCTGGATTATACGATCTTACCTTTGCCAGTTGGATTATTGCACCTTGCCTTAGTTGGTTGGATTATACGATCTTACCTTTGCCGGTTGGATTATTGCATCTCGCCTTAGTTGGTTGGATTATACAATCTTACCTTTGCCGGTTGGAGTATTGCATCTTGCCTTAGTTGGTTGGATTATACGATCTTACCTTTGCCAGTTGGATTATTGCATCTTGCCTTAGTTGGTTGGATTATACGATCTTACCTTTGCCGGTTGGATTATTGCATCTTGCCTTAGTTGGTTGGATTATACTATCTTACCTTTGCCGGTTGGATTATTGCATCTTGCCTTAGTTGGCTGGATTATACGATCTTACCTTTGCCGGTTGGATTATTGCATCTTGCCTTAGTTGGTTGGATTATACGATCTTACCTTTGCCGGTTGGATTATTGCATCTTGCCTTAGTTGGTTGGATTATTGCATCTTGCCTTAGTTGACTGGATTATACGATCTTACCTTTGCCAGTTGGATTATTGCACCTTGCCTTAGTTGACTGGATTATACGATCTTATCTTTGCCGGTTGGAGTATAGCATCTTGCCTTAGTTGGTTGGATTATACGATCTTACCTTTGCCAGTTGGATTTTTGCATCTTGCCTTAGTTGGCTGGATTATACGATCTTACCTTTGCCGGTTGGATTATTGCATCTTGCCTTAGTTGGTTGGATTATACGATCTTACCTTTGCCGGTTGGATTATTGCATCTTGCCTTAGTTGGCTGGATTATACGATCTTACCTTTGCCGGTTGGATTATTGCATCTTGCCTTAGTTGGTTGGATTATACGATCTTACCTTTGCCGGTTGGATTATTGCATCTTGCCTTAGTTGGTTGGATTATTGCATCTTGCCTTAGTTGACTGGATTATACGATCTTACCTTTGCCGGTTGGAGTATTACATCTTGCCTTGGTTGGATTATTGCATCTTGCCTTTGTTAAAATTTTTTTTTAATCTGACTTCAGATTCGTAATCAGCGACCTCAAAAACCCCCGAGTAATAATTTTTACGAAAATTACATCGATTTTCAAAAAAGTCGTCCGCCATATTGAATTTTTAAAATCTGACTTCAGATTCGTAATCAGCGACCCCAAAAAACCCCGAGTAATAATTTTCAGGCAAATTACATCGATTTTCAAAAAAGTCGTCCGCCATATTGGATCCGCCATTTTGAATTTTTAAAATCTGACTTCATACATATCGTCTGATTGTTTTTTAATATTATTATTCGAGTATAAATGTGAAATTGATGTACACTTTTTATTGGACATGGTCAACTTTGACCCCTCATATTTCCGAAATGGGGCATAAGCTCACTTTGAAATTTTGCAGGGAATATTGGGTCATCATATGTAACCAATTGGCATAAAAAAAGTTTCAATATTCGAGGTACGAAAAACGGGCATATTTTACAGAGGCTCTTTTAACGAGCAAGAAAGAATTTCTATAAAAGAGAAAAGATACGTATTTTGATTTTCTACAAGAATCGCTACATAATTAATCTGTCACATATAAATTTAGACAAACAAAATTTAAAAGACAATGGATACCCCGATTTTATTATTAACGAATGTTTTAGAAAAAGAGTTTACTACACACTCTTCATATTAAATCTGAAGATAGAAAATGCAAAAAAACTGTTTGCATTCCTTATATTAAAAACTTATATATGTTTTAGTTTTGAAAAATTTTTTAATTGTGATATTGGAAGAGAGTAATATAAATGAATTGTCATTAAAAGCAACGCAATATAATACTTTTTTCATAGCATTTTAACAATTTACTTTTTTCATAACTTTTTAGTAGTTTCCTTTTCTTGTTATAGTAGGAAAAAAACCTACAAGTTCTTCTTTTCTTTGAAAAAAATACTCTCACTTTGATGTAACGCCATTCCATCATCGTGATCATTAATTTATTTGGTAATGATTTTGTATTATTTTCAGAAATGTTGTTCTTTTTTACATAGAATAAATTCAGAAGAGAGCCCAAATTCAAGCGGCCAAAACGTCAATAACTCTTGTTATTTTTTTATTTAACTAATAATTCTTATGTACAGGAAACTTATGAAAATATTAGAAGATATATTTTTTCAAATTATATTTAAGGTACTACTAATTTTTAAGAGTTTTAAGATTTGTTTTCTCAGCACTAATATTAAAATTGAGTACAAGACTTTTTTGAGGACATTAGTACACGTCTATAGAACGCAAAAAAATTTTAATTTTTTATTTTTACTTTATCTTGCAATCTGTAGGTGGCGTCAAAGTCGAGCATCTAAAATGGAACCTGTCTGATGGCCGCGGACAGATAATCTCGAGATTGATAAGTCAGAAACAAAAAAATGAAACGGCATTTTAAAAGGGAAGGTATTTTACACGACAATTAACCACAATTAATAAAAAATCGATAAAAATAAAAAAATGGCGGATGTTTGAAATAATATTTGCGGTATTGACCGTGTTTTTCATCACTTTCTTCTCTACAAAAATTTTTCTTTACTATTTTTTTGTGATATTGTGGTTAACTGTCTTACAGAACACGTTAATGAACAAAACAAGCCGTCATTTATTAAAATCGGTTCAGTAGATTGGAAGATTATCTGTCCGCCAGTTGAAAAAACATCATTTTGAGAAAAACGCGTTTAAAGTGTTTTCGTTATATTTATTGAATATTTTTTTGAAAAGTTTAGTTTTATCATTTACAATTTGTTACTCTGCAATCCCTGGACCATACAAAAGTAAGCCACTATCATTTAAGGCATCTTCTTCCATTTGTTGGGCCTCTTTCTTCGCCAAACGGCCTTCCTTTGATGCCGCCTTGCTAGCTTTTTCAGCCATCATAATCCTCTCATCGTCCTTCTGTTGCGCATATTCATAAGCAGCTTTCCCGATGGTGCAACCCATAACTTCCATCATCTTCAAAAGTGTCATTCGTCCTTCATTGAAGATGGCTAACGATACTTGAACAGCTAATTCTACCACTTCTTTGCCAACAAAAGTATGTTTCGGGACGATCGCCCAAAGTGTTTTGTTATAACATTCGTTATTATTTTGAGTGTTTTTTCCAGGCGTATGCAACTCCGTTTCGCGCCCACCTAGCGGTGCATGAGGGCGTCACTGATAATGGTAGGTGAGCCCCCCCACCGACGCGTCGTTCCACCATTCCTTGGAAACTGCGCAGCGCGAAGGACGATTTAAATTTGAGTTTCCGCCGTTTTCAGATTCCCGCCGCTTTTATTATTTTAAATCGAGAGTAACAACGTGCAGTGGAAAAGTGAAAAAGAAACAGCACAAACGGAGTTTTTAGATTTTTAGTAATTATATATGAACAGATTTCAATTAGTGTCTCGTGTGCAGTAATCTTGCAGTGATTTATAAGTTTTTAAATGTATATAGAACTCTTTGCACAGAAAATATATTTTGTATTGTTTTTATATTCTTCACGTACCAACTTCATTACTTTATGAAAATTACTTTTATGTACGTCTTTTCGATGCGTAAAGTAAACTTGTGCGTAAAGTAAACTTTACGCACTCGATTATACTTTACGCACGAAAAAGCCGTACGTAAACAATATTTCGGCACACGTGTGTATGCGTAAAGTTCTTTACGCATACGCCCTTGTATCGAAAACTACTATTTTTTTTTTTTTTTTTTTTTTGTTAAGGGTGTAAGCATGTTTATATGTATTATTGTAAGGGTATGTATATGTAATAAAAGGAAGTTTTGCAGTGTCAACAACTGCACACAGAATGTCAATATTTAATTTCTGTTCTTGTTCAATCTAAACGTAATATATGTAAAAGCTGAAATGATTTGTATTTAAAAAACTGAAATACATGAGTAATGTTATATCATTATAATAATTACATTACATATGTATAAAAGCAATCAACAAATCCAAAAAAAAAAAAAAAAAAAAAATACTTACGAAAATTTGTTTTTTTTTTAATGGATGGATTTGTTGATTGCTTTTATACATATGTAATGTAATTATTATAATGATATAACATTACTCATGTATTTCAGTTTTTTACATACAAATCATTTCAGCCTTTATGTTTATAAATTATACATATATTACGTTTAGATTGAACAAGAACAGAAATTAAATATTGACATTCTGTCTGCAGTTGTTGACACTGCAAAACTTCCTTTTATTACATATACATGCCCTTACAATAATACATATAAACATGCTTACACCCTTAACACCAAGAACAAATCTGAAACTATAAAATGAGAAGTTTTAACCTAATAAAACAAATGTAATAAAACGGCGTAAACATGTGTATTGTGTACCGGAGCCCCGGCCCGGCGGCATCGACGTGTGGTACATAGACGGGGCAGACCATTATCACTAGCGCCACCACGGCGAAACAGGTGGGCATTAAGGAGTCGTTCCGTTTGCGTTAGTTGCACAGGCCTGGTTTTGTCCCAAACAACGTTTTAATAGATCCTCATTAGTCAATTTTTCAAAGACTGGTTTCACGTACTCTTGGACCTCTGCACTCAGAGTTCGCGACTCGCCGACTTGTTATAACATGCCTGAGACGCGCGACTCGCAAGCTTGTTATAACATGTTGCAACATGAATTTCTGCACAACGCTTTGGGAGGAAGTTTTTAAAAGTACAAGGAGTTGAAAAATGAAAAAAAATCGATTTTTTCAAAATTCTAAAGGTTAGTAGTACCTTAATCACTACATAAATTGCAATTTGAGAATTGACATAATGGACATTACTTTCTTGGCCGAAATCGAAAGTATCACATTATTGCTTGCAACCCTTCAATTACAATATTGTTTCCAGAAAATGATTAATGACAATGTATATTTTATTCTTACATTAATTGTCACTGAATTTAAAATATTATTAAACGCAGTAATATATAAACTAATGCGAATGATACTGCATTTGACGCTGACATACGTTAACATAACAGTTTTGTTATTAGTCCATGCACTAGTATTTATTTATATTCATTTCTGAGTGGTACAGGTGGACATTTAAGATTAAGGTGAGTTTTTTTACGATATTCTAAAGAAGTTGAAATAATCTTCAACTTTGCCGTGTCGAGAAAAGTGTTGTATTGTACGGTTGGCGCTAACGATGTCTTGGTTAGGTTATCAATTCCTATTAGTATCTTGCCCTACTGCTGTATGTTTCTATTCGTTATTTCGGACATATTTATTATTTATAGACAATATGATCGGTGGTAACAACGATACCGAAATTCACGATGTTTTTCGAAATGATGGAGCTCCCCCGTAAAAAAAAGCTAATAAAACGTAGGGAACCGGGGTTCGACGAATTTTCTTCTTGGCGAGAATGGTTGATTGCATCATAGAAGACGAAACAAAATTCCAATGCAGATTTTATGATAAATTGTTGATATGTGGCAAATCGCAGATTGCCGAGTATGAAATAAGTAGAAGTAATTTAAAAAAGAAATACATTTTTTATAAATTGGGTTGTCTTCAGACGTTACCACCGATTTTCCAAGCGATTATTCTTTTGTGCAAGTTTTTAGAAATGTGAATTAGATCATAGTCTTTCAAGTCGTGTTTGGAACGCATCGAATGCGAACAATTTCGTTTTAGCCGCAAAAGTTGAAGCTGAAAAAGTTCGTATTACAATGTTCTTTATAGAGAAAAACATTTCTTTTTCTATTGCTTCGGAAGTTATAATTTTATTTGAGGGTGTAGATCAGATGGTTTTGAAACTCATCCGTTTCGGGAGTACCCGCAAATGAGCACCATTGCAAATAACATTGTTTGCCCTGTTGAAACTAAAAGAATCTGCATGCTCTTGCTTGAGGTTGTAACCATTTTATGTTTCTTGACTTGCCAGGCATGTTTTGTATTTTATCCGCGTAAATTAGTTCGGCCAAACATTGACATGAGCGATAATCGAATAAATGTAACGGGTGAAATAATGGCGTGACTTTAATTGAAAAATTTGTAACGATCGATTTTGACTGTTCAAAACTAAGACAACACATGAATTCGAATTTTATATTATATATTTGTATAAGTATGTATGCGTGAGTACGTGTATATAAAATTGTTACAATGGTGCTCAACTAAAAGGGCTCGAAAAGAAAAATAATACTTTACAAGAATCCAGAAAAGACAAAAGGAAAAGACATAAAATAAATATTTGAAGTGAAACGAATGATCAGTGCATAATCTAACATTGGACAACCAAAATAGGGAAAAAGTGTAAAGAAAAAATGCAATAATTTAAATTTTGTAGAAAAAGATACGCAAAAATCAAATACATTTAAAAATACCGTTGTTTCACAAAGAAGAAGTCCGAAACACAGCGAGCGAAGACCAAAGAGCTGACAAAAATGCTCGCAGAAATGCAAAAGCAATTAGGTGCGATTTTAACGCAAAATGATAACAACCAAAATATTAACATAATCCCACCTAAATTCGAAGATGAATTTATAACAAAACGGGTGAAACCCCTTGAGGATTTGTATATTTCAAATTAAAAATACAAGGAATCCGGAAATTGTCGTTCGTCGAGGGCATACTGATAAGGCAAAAATGTGGTTCGGGATATAAAATTTTGAGTCGTATACAATAACGTATATTTTTATTCCATAATACATATTGATTTTTTTTTTGCATATTATAGTGAATGATGAATTGAAATTATTAGTAGTGAATAGTAATAACAATAATAGCAATAATAATAATAGTCATAAGAAACGGGTGTCACGGGGCCACAACCCCAACATGCCCACGGACGATTTCAGTGGACGAAGGATCTCAGGCAAGATCTGATGCGCTGCTACGAGGAGAGCTGTCCGCAACAGCGAGTAATGCATCCCGAACAAGCAGATCGCTTTACTCACCAACATCTGAGAGATTATGTAGCCTATCTGAGGCGGATGGGTTTCGTTGTTCCCAGCTGTCAACCGGTACCGGATGTGCGGCAATAACAACTGAGCCCGTACGCGGTGCTGGGAGAGATGCTCCACATTATGAAAGCACGACACTCGTGTTTAGGCAAAATTTTATAACGAAAATTTTGCCTAAACAACGAGAAATAGACAGAACAAAGATCCTACTTCTGGATGCTCTTCCAGATGACTGCGACCTGTGGCAAGTCAATTGTGCCGTTTACGAGGCTACAAGTGATCGGGTGACTCCGTGAAATCTGACACAGATTTGAAAAAACGCATGTCTCAATTGAACGGCAAGATTCGACTAACACGGAAACTCGCTTCCCGAATTCAGTGTGTGATCGACTATTTAACATCTGGTCGTTCATTTACGGCTAAAGTCAAGAAGTTCGCACAACAACTGCGGACGTACTATCACACACTGAAAAAGCTGAAGTTGCTCAACATCAAGCAACGTTTGGCGGATAAAATTCGGGTTTTGGCGGATGCCAAAAAGAGGCTGCAAAAACGGGAGGATGGAATTCGACAAAATGCAATATTTTGGACGAATCCTTCCAACCTCTTCAAACATCGTATCGCAGCCTCAAGCGAGTTTCCGTCGATGGCCGCAGTTAAGGAATTCTGGGGAAGCATCTACGAGAAAACTTCTAGGCTTAATGCAGACACTCCAGGTATTGAAATCTTCACCGAGTTGTGCGACGAAGTCACACAACAAAGTGAAGATTGCCCACCCGTCAGTCCATTAGAGTTAAAGAATGCCATCACAGGAGCGCGGAATGTCTCCTCGCCGGGCTGGGATGGAATTAACAACTATTGGTGGAAGAAGTTCACTTCTGTCCATCAACACCTAGCCTGAATATTCACCTCTTATATAAATGGAGACCATCCCATTCCGCACTGGCTGGTGGAGGGCCAAACGACACTGATCCCAAAATCGGGAGACTTGTCCGATCCGAGAAACCATAGACCGATCACGTGTCTCAATACGTTATACAAATTGTTCACTAACATCTTGAACGAACGTATTGAGAAATCCGTGAAACCGGTGTGGCAACGGATAGTAGAACGACGAGGCTGCAAAATGGGTGTATCCGGCTGCAAGAACAACTTGCTTATCGACAGGTGGGTTTGTCAGGACGCAGTCCAGTACAAGCGTAACCTGTCGATAGCCTGGCTGGATTACATGAAGGCGTATGACTCAACATCGCACGAGCTTTTAAGCTTGTTGCTCAAACGCCTTCATGTCCACCCAGACATAGTGAGAATTGTAGAAGACCTGATGCCTTTTTGGAAAAAACGCTTTGTCATGACATCGGGCAAGCGTCGAATCATGTCTAGATTGGTTCAATTTCAAAGAGGTGTCTATCAGAGAGATTCTCTGAGTCCTCTGCTCTTCTGCATCTCACTATTGCCTCTATCCGTGGCTCTCCGGAAATCTCAAGGGTACATGTGTGGACCGCCTGGTGAGCGTGTACATAATGCACCCATCTTTTCTATATGCATGATCTTAAATTATACGCATCAGGCGAGGATCAATTACATCGATCTCTGAACATCGCCCTCACATACTCGAGAGATATCGGCATGGAATTCGGATTGGACAAATGTGCAGTCGTTCATTTGCACAGAAGAAGATCAGGCTCCAATAACAACGATATGGAGTTCGTCAACAGAAATGTCATCCACCACCTTAGCGTCGAAGAAGCCTAACATACCTGGGCGTACCTCAAAGGCATGTCCAGGATGTGCAGGCTGCTAAAACCACCATCATTAAGAAATACCGGCGCATTCTCCGTCAGATCTGGTCATCAGAATTGACCGAGAGAAATAAGGTAACAGCCACGAATATGTTGGCCGTATCACCAGTGCTCTATTCATTTGGAGCACTAAAGTGGAACGTTGACGAGCTAAGGGGTCTTGACCGAAGCACACGGAAGATGATTTGTATGCAACGCAGTTTGCATCCAAGATCTTCCGTGGAACGACTGTATTTGCCCCGCAATATGGGAGGTCGTGGCCGTTTAAGCCTGGAGTGTATGCATGACCGATTGGTCCTCGAGACAACTTGCGACGTGATTAATCGAACGGAGGATCCCCTTATGATGCTAGTTCATCAGCATGAAATTCAGGGGAAGGGGGCGTTTTTGTACTGTGACGAAACCCGTCGCAGATCGGCACGCTGGCCGAACCCCGCGCCATCTCTTGAGGCCGGGCGTAACCCCGCCATCAAGTTCCGCCCCTCCCGGAGGAGGAACGGGTTTTACCGGAGCGCGCGGCCTCTACTCGTTCCCCCCACTGGTCGTGCCGCAGTGCGCGTCCAGAGTTCCCGAGGGACGGGCCTCGGCCTCTCCCTCTCTATCTCCCTCTCGCTCTCTCTCTCTCAGCGGCGACAGCTAGCCCGAGACGAGTCGGGGACGCATGAAGCACGGTTCAGCGTTCCGTGCCGTCCCCTCCCGAAAATCTATTTTGACTTCCCCATTGTACTACAAATAAAAAAAAGGAATTGTCGTAACGAGTTCGGCGGAATTCGCCGGGAATTTGAAGAGATATCAGTTTTTAGTGATCCTTTTAGTGTCGCGTCCCCCTGAAGTGTGAAAGTAGAGAAAAAATAAGAAGTGCCGTTAAAAAGTCGTTGCAACGGGTAAATCGAAAATTTAAATTGTCGAAAAGGTTTGCAACGCTCGAATACTTGTTTTCGTATTTATTTTTAAATACCAAAGCCAGTTACCGGGAAATAAGTTGGTCCGGTAAAATCGAGGTGTTGATAAACACCCGCCCTGCCGCCCCGAGCAGCCGTTAGAAAAAAATTTAAGTTCAAAGAAGTTACCGGACTTAGATTTAATCGCGAATCCCTATTTAAAAATAAATTTTCGGTTACACTTATATTATGTTATAGGGAATGTCCATTTCCACGCACGGAATGCCTCCCACCGCGCGTACTCCGTGATTCCCCTCTCACGGTTAGGTTAGCGGGTAGTATCGGGCGCTTGGTGGGAGTCGTTCCATGCGTGGATATAGACTCAGCCTATGTTATATTCGTAATTATATGTAATTGAATAATGACGTGTAATTAATATGAATCTTAATTTTAACGACTTAGAAACATTTTTGGAATAGATTATTTTTCCTATTATTTTTAGAATTGATAAAATTAATCGTTATTTTAATTTGCAGTTTTTTTTGTTTTTGTCTTTATTCTAGGATTTCAAACCGAGGTAGTAATCGAACGTTAATAAGAACGAACAATTTTGAATGTACACAACACGTGTAAATTTCCCTTTGGGAATTGAACTTTAATAATATTTTTTTTTTTGTGTTGTAACAGAAGTGCAAATAATTAACGTAAATTTTATTGATATTTTCAAATTTTTTTTTTGTTGAGAACAGTGTTTCGTTGTTTTGAAACTTAATCAGAAATCATCAAATACAAATTAAAAACGAATTTTGAATTTTTTCCTGAATTTAAACCTTTCTTTGATTTTCAGTTTAGTTTCCCAGATTCAATTTCCAATAATTAAATTTTCAAATTTTTGAAAGTTTGGATAAATTTTGAATTTGTTTCACATACGTGATTTTAGAGAATTAAAATTCACTTGCTATTTTTGAATTTGTTTTCCACTTTGGATTTTGTAACACATTGCAAATAATAGTACAGTAATATAGTGTACCGAGAATCGGCACTCGGTACCTGCAAATTATGCATACCCGAAAAGAAAGATGAGAAAAAAGAAAAGAGAACTGTCGACTACCAGCAGCCACCAGAGGCAAGGGGCCGGGAAGGAACCCCCCCCCCCCCCATCGTGGATTGGACAGGTTGAACCCCCTCTAAGCCCGAAGGATTAGTGGGGTGCACCTCTCCACCCAGTCATTTGGGGGATACTCACACCTGTTGGCTGTCGTCCTCCCCTTGTCTCCGCGAAAAGACGCGAATACAGGGGAAGGTGGGATCATCTTCACAACGGGGACCCTCGGGAAGGTCGATGTGAGTAACCCGAGTTGAGCTATCCGCCTGACTAGTGCTGATCCTCCGCTACTTTAAATTGCGGGTTGGGGCATTTATGTCTCCCCACAGACACGCCATCTGGAATCCTGCGCCGAATCGAACGAAAGATCCATCCACACTGGCAACCGTATACGTATTTCCTGAAACTCCTAGATACAGAGTCAGCCAGGGTGTGGTTAACCTCAATATTGAGGCCAGTTCTTGCCGAGATGTCGCGAGCCCTCCTTCTAAATCTTGGACCGTGAGCGGCGGAGTCCTGCCAATCATTATTAGCAAACTGCTCCACGTGGATCATTTCGTGGAGCAGTGTTTCCTTTATCTGCGTTAACCTTACCTCAGGATCAGTTGATATCGCCGCCACTATTTCCCAGGAGATGGTAATTTCGCGTTTGGTAATGTCGGTGAGGCCCGAACAGCTGAGCGTTGTAACCCCTGTAGATGTTCAATCGCGAGGGGCGGCCGGATTGGTCGTATCGATTTCGGAGAGGAGGTATTCCCTCCGCGAGAGTAGCACCAGACACTTTATAGCTATTCCTTGTGCGAACCATGTCGAGTGATCCTCGAGATTGAACCAGTTGCTAATAAGTATTTCTTAATAGAGAAGGCCTTGTTATTGTGGAAATCCGGCGACCTTGTTGTTGTTTTGGAACAGTGCGTTATTGTAGTGTTACTGTTTTGTTATTATTCAGCCAGAAACTTGTTATTGCTCGTTATTATATTGAGACGTCGTTTATTATTTTTGTTATTGTTATTGTAATTGTTATTGTGCCTTAGCCGTCTTATGTTAATAAGATATGTATATGTATATATAAAGTTAATAAGATATAATATATATATATACAGGGTGATCCAAAAGTCCCGGAACAGCAAAATATCTCAGCGGGAGTGCATTTTCGAGGAAAATGTTTCAGACAAAAGTTTCAGGATTTTTCCCTGGCTATTTAATGGCGATATTGTATTGACCTTGAACATGACCTTGAAGGTTATTTCAAGGTCAAGTTAATTTTTTTAAATGGGAACCCCTATTTTTTTGCACGGAATCGGAAAGAGCACAAAATTTTACGTCCGAATATGCTATGGCCGTTTTTTTTCGGCAAGGTCATTTCAAGGTGAAACTTAAAACTCCCGTGACGGCGAAATATCTCAGAGGGTGTGCATTTCTTTGGAAATTGTTTCAGACAAAAGTTTAAGGATTTTTCCCGGGCTATTTAATGGTAGCACAGAATTTGACCTTGAACATAACCTTCAAGGTTATGTTCAAGGTCAAGTTTGTTTTTTTTTAATGGAAACTGCTATTTTTTTTCACGGATTCGGAAAGAGCACAAAATTTTACGTCCGAAGATACTATGGCCGTTTTTTTCGGCAAGGTCATTTCAAGGCCAAACTTAAAACTCCCGGAACAGCGAATTAACTCAGCAAGAGGTCATTTTCGGGTAAAATGTTTCAGATAAAAGTTTCAGGATTTTTCCGGGATATTTAATGCTAGCATAAAATTTGACCTTGAAAATTACCTTGAAGATTATTCTCAGGTCAAGATTATTTTTTTTTTTTAATTGGAACCCCGTTTCATTTTCTTAACGAAGTTATGAGGATCTTCCGGTATTGAGAGTGGTTAAATTCATTTTGTTCAGTCGATGCTATTACTGGACGATCTGCTCTAGGGAGATCCTTTACAGTGCCGTAAACTTCGAAACAATTTATTGTTCTGCCAAAAGTCGATTTAGGAATCAGTTCCTGTCCCTCGCTTGTCCTCTAATTTTGTAAATAGAATAATAAACTGTTTAAAAAAAGTGTATACATACATCTTACGCAACACTTGTGCAAAGTGAACTTGGGCGCGCGAACAGCGACAGAGAGCACGAGTCACCAGCGAAGTAAATAAACAACATACATTCACATTGAATTTATACATACGTGTACAGTCTTATAAGGTTACATTTTGGTCTTAACTTTA
Organism: Trichopria drosophilae; assembly: GCA_030407085.1. NCBI lineage: Eukaryota > Metazoa > Arthropoda > Insecta > Hymenoptera > Diapriidae > Trichopria > Trichopria drosophilae. The sequence goes on from CM059584.1 coordinate 96,415,924, forward strand.
TCGTTTTGTGAGATACATGGATTTCCTATCTAAACGCCTTTCCTATCTAAACGTATTAAGCATCATTTCAGTAACAAAATACATACGTATATTTCGTACAAAGAGCAATGGCTGCGCTAAGTGAACGAGAAAGAATAACCATTCTCATGATGAGAGGCTGGGGTGATAACCAGCGATCTTTAGAGAATGTGCGAACCTTATTTAACGCATCATTTAGAGAGGGACGAGAACCGATTTCTAAATCTACTGTTAGCAGAACAATAAATCGTTTTGAAGTTCACGGTACTGTGAAGGATCTCCCAAGAGCAGGTCGTCCAGTAACAGCATCAACTGAAGAAAATGAGTTGAATGTCGCGCTGTCAATAACGGAAGATCCTCATACTTCCATCAGGAAAGTTAAACAGCAGCACGACTTATGTTACGGTACAGTACAACGGATCTTAACTAAAAACTTAAAATTTCACCCATACAAAGTTAGACTCGTACAACAATTGAATGAAGACGATCCTGATAGACGCCTACAGTTTGCGGAATTAATGATGAATCGAATAGATGCTGATGCCGGTTTCTTGAATCGCATCGTATTTTCTGATGAAGCTACATTCTTCTTAAATGGGGCAATCAATAGACATAACATGTCTTATTGGAGTGAAACCAATCCTAATTGGATGGTCGATAGTCGCTCTACTCAATATCCTGAAAAAGTAAACGTATGGGCAGGTATTATAAACAATGCGGTAGTTGGGCCCTTCTTCATCGAGGGTACCCTTACTGGTCAAAAATACCACGATATGTTGAGGGACGACATCATCCCTGCTATTCAGGTTATTGTAGGCGAGGATTTCGATCAGACTTGGTTTCAGGAAGATGGTGCAGCACCCCATTATGCAACAGATGTTCGCAATTATTTGAGTGATGTATTCGCAGAACGGTGGATCGGTCGAAGGGGTGTAATAGAATGGCCACCAAGATCTCCGGATCTTACGCCCCTTGACTATTTTCTATGGGGTTATCTCAAAGATAGAGTGTATCGAACGAAACCGGTGAATATTGAGGAAGTAAAACAACGAATACGGGATGAGATCGCGGCTATAGAACCAGATATGATTAAAAAAGTCGTATCGACTTTTTATAATCGCTTGGGATATTGCCAAGAAGTTCATGGCAATCACTTTGAGCATAAGCTTTAGTAAGATACATAATTTCATCAAAATCTTAGTATACCTATCTTGCCTTAACTGTCTGGGGACACCCACACACACACACACGCACACGCACACGCACACGCACACGCAGACGCTCACGCACAGGTGACGGCGAGGGGAACCACCTGAACAAAACACCCCGAAGAGGTGTAAACCCGACCGTGCTACCTCCACGCGGTACATCTTGGGTAATGCTAAAGCCGGCGGTAGCATTGGAAACAATGTAAAAATGTTACCCATACATACGGTATTTATAAACGTATCGGATGTAAAAAAAAATGTATATTTTTATCCGGGAACAATGATAATGCATTGCACTCTGGAAACTCTGGAAACATTACGAAAATAAAACGGGGTTCCAATTAAAAAAAAATAGTCTTGAGCTTAGAATAAGCCTCAAGGTAATTTTCAAGGTTAAATTCAATGGTGCCTCTTGCTGAGTTAATTCGCTGTTCCGGGAGTTTTAAGTTTGGCCTTGAAATGACATTGCCGAAAAAAACGGCCATAGCATATTTGGACGTAAAATTTTGTGCTCTCTCCGAATCCGTGAAAAAAAATAGCAGTTTCCATTAAAAAAAACAAACTTGACCTTGAAATAACCTTCAAGGTCATGTTCAAGGTCAAATTCTGTGCTACCATTAAATATCCCAGGAAAAATCCTTAAACTTTTGTCTGAAACAATTTCCAAAGAAATGCACACCCTCTGAGATATTTCGCCGTTACGGGAGTTTTAAGTTTCACCTTGAAATGACCTTGCCGGAAAAATCGATCATATCATACTCGGACGTAGAATTTCCCGCTCTTTCAGAATCCATGAAAAAAAATAGGGGTTCCCATTTAAAAAAATTAACTTGACCTTGAAATAACCTTCAAGGTCATGTTCAAGGTCAAATTCAATATCGCCATTAAATAGCCAGGGAAAAATCCTGAAACTTTTGTCTGAAACATTTTCCTCGAAAATGCACTCCCGCTGAGATATTTTGCTGTTCCGGGACTTTTGGATCACCCTGTATATATATATGAGACGATCCACGTCAACCGGATCAGTGCTACGGACAAAATTTGAAGTAACCAAAAAAATCGACTAAGGGCTCATTTTAAAGCTTAAGGCATCTACTTTCGAATGCCGAAGGCGCCTTTGCAGAATTCAATATGGCAGCTCCAATATGGCGCCAGAAAACTGCGAATTTCGGTGAAAAAAATTTAAAAACGTATCTAAAATAAAAAATTACTCCATATTTATAGTGCTATATATGTTTTTCGATGTATTTTGACGCCCTAAACACGAATCGGGCGTTAGAATTTAGCTATTACCTCTTATTTTTTTTCTAACCTCAAAAAACTGGAAAAAGGGAGTAAAAATGTGGGTAAATTTACGAAAAAAAAGCAGAAACCTAAATTTTTCGTATCCTTCTCTTCTTTTATAAGAGGATAGAACGGTTGAATCCAAATCAACCGCCGGAATCAAGGTAACACGTCCCAGCCGTTTCTAACCTCAAAAAAATCAATCACCAATCAATATTTTCAATCTAATTCTAGGCTAAAGGTTCTGAGAAATCGAACAAAATATGTTTAATAGTTTTCGATGTCGCTGATTACGAATTCGGTATCATATCTTTGAATTTCAAAATGGCGGCTCAAATATGGCGGATGATTAATCGAAAAATTCAATTTTCGGAAATGTAAAAAATACTGTCGCATTTTTCTCGAAATTCTGAATAAAAGTACCTTTCGTGATTTTCTTCTAAAATCTATCGCTTCCAAGGAAAAAAATACCGAAGTTTATCCTTAAATTAGAATTCATATGGTTCTAAGGGTTTTCGGAGCCGCTGATTATACAGTCCTGAAAATTTTCTACATTTTTAAACTTAATCTTAATGCCTTCCTATGTATTTGGTACTAAAAAGCCGAAGAGAAAAAAATCCGTGAGCCCGTCACTCAAACGTGATCTCTAACACGGAAAAGTTATTTTGCACGAACTTCATATTTGTTTCGTTTCTCGCAAGCAAAATGTGCCGAGCGAAACTATGAGTAGAGCGGCCTCGGCTAGCTGGATCTATTCGTTTTAACAGGCTGTTCATTTCCAGTAACGACTTCTTTACGATAGTTTTTTTTTCTAAGATCTTGGGTGTTCTCATAATATCGATTTATATTTAATAACGGTCCTTTTCCTCAGTATGGGAAACAATAGCGACGATGGAGACAAAACACAAAAGTTGCATTCAAAAAGGTGTGTTAACCCATTAAATGTAGACAGTCATAATGGCATAAATTTAAGGAATATCTCTCAAAATGTATTGAAAGCTTTTCCAAATCTACATCCGAAATCAAAAATATGCCAAAATTGTAGGAAACTATTTTACGAATTACAAAAAAACGACTCTCGGTATAGTAATGTTACTGATTCTGATAATTTGGAAAATGTTACGGAAAACAATTCTCTTGATAGTAGCGTTACTGATTCTGAAGCCCAACACGAACCTGCCGCGAAGAAGGTTTGCAAATCTAGAACAGAAGCTTTAGAAGAACTTTTACATGGATTAAAGACTAAATTCAATAGTTTATCGCAAAATGATCCTATGCGAAAGTCTATACTTACAATCGCACCAGACTGTTGGAGTGTCCGTGAAATCGCAGAAGAATTTGGTTGTTCTTATAGAATCGCACTTCAATCTAAGGATTTAAAACAATCAGGTGGTGTATTAGCTACTCCTCCCGTTAAAAAAGGTAAAAGTTTAGACGAAAACATAGTCTCTCAAGTAATTGAATTTTATGAATCTGAAGATAATAGTCGGATAATGCCTAATAAAAAAGATTGTATTTCCGTAAAAATTGATGGTCAAAAAGTTCTTCAACAAAAGCATTTGCTTCTTTATGACATTAAAATTTTATACAGAATGTTTAAGGAAAAGTACCCACAGCATACTATTGGTGTATCTAAATTTTCTGAACTGCGCCCTAAATGGTGTGTTGTTGCTGGGAGTTCAGGAACACATAGCGTATGTGTTTGCACGATACATCAAAATGTTAAAACAATGATTGATGCTGTAAACTTAAAGATGCTAACCGAAGATTCTGAACGTCAATTAAACGATTATAAAGATTGCATAAATTTCATTTTATGTACAAAGAGTACTGTTGACTGTTTTTTGTTGAATTGTCCAAAATGTCTTAAAATGGAAGAATTTTCGGATCTTGTTTTACGATTATTGGAAAAAAACAACTGAGAGCAGGTAATATTCAGTACGTGGCAATCCACAGATCGATGCAGACTCGTGCAACAATGTCTTTCCGCCGAAGATTTTGTTGAAGAATTGTGCAATCGTTTTAAAAACCTTATCCCTCATCACTTCATAGCAACAGCTCAGTCTGAATTTTTTTCAAATAAGAAAGAAAATTTACGTGATGATGAAGTGTTGGTATACTGTGATTTCGCTGAAAATTTTGCTTACGTTGTACAGGATGCAGCACAGGCTTTTCATTACAACAACGACCAGTGTACTGTATTTCCTGTCGTAATTTATTATCGATCTAAAAATGAAATAAAACATTACAGCATTATATTACTCTCCGATAGCACAAAACATGACGCAGCAGCAGTTTATTTGATGCAAGAAAAAGTAACACCAGTTATAAAAACATTATGTCCAAAAGTTAAAAAAGTATTTTACTCATCCGATGGTGCTAAACAACATTTTAAGAACAAAACTCAAATGAACTTTTTGATGCATCATAAACTCGATTTTAATATTGATGCTGAATGGCACTGCAGCGGTACTGCGCATGGTAAATGTGCTTGTGATGGTCTTGGAGCATGTTTCAAATGTGCAGCGACTCGTTTCAGCTTACAAGCATCTCCGAATGACGCCATTTTAAATTCACTGTCACTCTTCACTTGGGCAAAGTCAAGATTCAAAAACATACAGTTTTTTCACTACAACAAAGAAGATCATAAAAAAATAACACAAAAACTCAATAAACGATTCCCTGACCCACCTTCAGTGCCGAAAATTCAAACGTGTCATGCATTTATCCCTAATGCCGGCAACAAGCTTGAAATTAAAAAGTACTCAAAAGCAAAAAATGGACATTTTATGCAATATTAATAACTTACTTTACATCTTGCCTTAATTGGCCGGATCACCCTTCGATCTTGCCTTAATTGGCCGGATCACCATTCGATCTTGCCTTAATTGGCCGGATCACCCTTCGATCTTGCCTTTGCCGGCTGGTTCACCAATCGATCTTGCCTTTACTGGCTGGTTCACCATTCGATCTTGCCTTTGCTGGCTGGTTCACCATTCGATCTTGCCTTTGCCGGCTGGTTCACCATTCGATCTTGCCTTTGCCGGCTGGTTCACCATTCGATCTTGCCTTAATTGGCCGGATCACCATTCCATCTTGCCTTTGCTGGCTGGTTCACCCTTCGATCTTGCCTTAATTGGCCGGATCACCATTCGATCTTGCCTTAATTGGCCGGATCACCATTCGATCTTGCCTTTGCTGGCTGGTTCACCATTCGATCTTGCCTTTGCTGGCTGGTTCACCATTCGATCTTGCCTTAATTGGCCGGATCACCATTCGATCTTGCCTTTGCTGGCTGGTTCACCATTCGATCTTGCCTTTGCTGGCTGGTTCACCATTCGATCTTGCCTTTGCTGGCTGGTTCACCATTCGATCTTGCCTTAATTGGCCGGATCACCCTTCGATCTTGCCTTTGCCGGCTGGTTCACCATTCGATCTTGCCTTAATTGGCCGGATCACCATTCGATCTTGCCTTAATTGGCCGGATCACCCTTCGATCTTGCCTTAATTGGCTGGTTCACCATTCGATCTTGCCTTTGCTGGCTGGTTCACCATTCGATCTTGCCTTTGCCGGCTGGTTCACCATTCGATCTTGCCTTAATTGGCCGGATCTCCCTTCGTCTCTTCATTTGCTGGCCGGGTCACCATTCGATCTTGCCTTTACTGGCCAGGTCACCCTTCGATTTAGTCTTTGGTGGGTGGGTCATCTTTCGATCGTACCTTCGCTGGTTGGGACACATTTTTACTCCCTTTTTCCAGTTTTTTGAGGTTAGAAAAAAAATTAGAGGTAGTAGCTAAATTCTAACGCCGGATTCGTGTTTAGTGCGTCAAAATACATCGAAAAACATATATAGCACTATAAATATGGAGTAATTTTTTATTTTAGATACGTTTTTAAATTTTTTTCACCGATATTCGCAGTTTTCTGGCGCCATATTGGAGCTGCCATATTGAATTCTGCAAAGGCGCCTTCGGCATTCGAAAGTAGATGCCTTAAGCTTTAAAATGAGCCCTTAGTCGATTTTTTTGGTTACTTCAAATTTTGGCCGTAGCACTGATCCGGTTGACGTGGATCGTCTCATATATATATATATATATATATATATATATTTATATATATATATATATATATATATATATATATATATATATATACAAGGTCATCGAAAAGTATCGGACCCCCCTAATATCTTCAGTTAGAATGCACTTAGGAGAAAATGTCCAATAGCAAAGTTGTATGGTTTCAAGCGGGGAGTAAGATGATGACCTTGACTTTGACCTTGACCATGTCCTTCAAGGTCATTTCAAGGTCAATCTTATTTTTTTAAATAGAACCCCCTACATTTTATTGCATATTCTTATAGCTTATCTCGAGAGCTTTCCAAAACACTATAATAAAATATTTTTTTATTAAGTACTTTTTGAGTTATAAAGGTTTGAAGTTAACAATTTTTTGACACAAAATGTAGAATATCTTGTAAAATATTATTTAGTTTTCAGTAATCATAACCTTAATACTTTTGTGCGCGGAATAATGAGATCAATTAATTGGTTTAAAGAAAATACATTAATCGGACTCGCACACCACTTAACAAATTGTTAACTTCAAACCTTTATAACTCAAAAAGTACTTAATAAAAAAATATTTTATTATAGTGTTTTGGAAAGCTCTCGAGATAAGCTATAAGAATATGCAATAAAATGTAGGGGGTTCTATTTAAAAAAATAAGATTGACCTTGAAATGACCTTGAAGGACATGGTCAAGGTCAAAGTCAAGGTCATCATCTTACTCCCCGCTTGAAACCATACAACTTTGCTATTGGACATTTTCTCCTAAGTGCATTCTAACTGAAGATATTAGGGGGGTCCGATACTTTTCGATGACCCTGTATATATGTATAATACAGGGTACACAATTTAAAACTACCACCCGGAAATCTGAGAATGAATGCTGTTTAGAAAAAAAAGTTTAAATAGAAAAGTTTTTGGATTCCGAGGGGGACATCCAATAGTGACCTTGACGTTGACCTTTAAGGTCATTTCAGTATGAAGCCTCTTTTTAATGAGACCCCTTATTTTTTCACTCTAGAAATGGAAAAAGCGGAATTTACGTCCGAATACGATCTTGTCTTAGGACCCAGGTCCCATGGTGGGGTTCTATAATTCTTTTTCTTTATGTCCGTTAGTTTGGACCTCCCCGTCGGCCAGCATTCAGCGTGGTTGAACCTGATCTAATATAGCCCGAGCGGATCGTTAGCCGTAACACCCCCACCACGTGAAGGTGGACAAATGAGGGCACCCAACCAATTAAGGCAAGATAGACGGGCAGCCAGCCAGTTAAGGCAAGATAGACGAGTCACCGAGCCCTTTAAGGCAAGATGGAGGAGTCACCCAGCCAGTTAAGGCAAGATAGACGAGTCACCCAGCCAGTTAAGGCAAGATGGAGGAATCACCCAGCCAGTTAAGGCAAGATGGAGGAATCACCCAAGGTAGAGGAGTCACCCAGCCATTTAAGGCAAGATGGAGGAGTCACCCAGCCAGTTAAGGCAAGATGGAGGAATCACCCAGCCAATTAAGGCAAGTTATGGAGGGGGAAAGAAAAATAAAAAAACTAATTTTTCTCGAAAACTACTGGATCGATTTTAATGAACTTGAAATATGTTAGAAACGGTAAATATGTAGAAGAACTGCCTCACCCCAAAAATTAATTGTACAACATGTTTCTGACGTATTTTGGGGCGCTGATTACGAATCTGATAATAAAATTTGGCGGTCGGGCGTATTTCGTTCGCTATCTTCAAAAAACAGCCAAAAAAGGCGTTTTTTTAGGGTTTTTTGTATTTATATGAAAAAGTATGAATCGGACGAAAAAATGTTTCCAACAAAAGTTGTAGAGCGGAAAATTCTCTACAAAAAAGGTTAGATACATTTCTTTCGATATCCTAACGAAAAGTCCGCAAATGAGCGACAAAAATGCCCGTAATTGGTTTCTGCAGGTTATACGCCCAAAAAGACGATTTGTTTAGTTTCTTTGTGTTTATTAAAGCGACTCTCGTCTGAAAATTGATTGCACAACATGTTTTTGACGTATTTTGAGACGCTGATTACGAGTCGGATGAATTTGGCGGTCGGACGTACTTCGTCCGCTATCTTGAAAAAATAACGAAAAAACACAATTTTATTAGGTTTTTTGCGTTTATTACTGGGACTCAAATTTCTGGTTGGAATGAAATCTATATTTCTTGGTTGGATGTTAGGTTAGTAGTAAAAAAGGGGGGTCGGGGGGGCCCCAGGATCTAGGGGGGCTCCCCCCCCCCTGAAAAAAAAACTGATTTGAAATTTTCAAAATTTTTTTTTGGCATAATTTTTTATGTGACCACTTTCATCTTTTTTCTTGAGGTACCTTACAATGTCCCCTTTCATATATGTTTTTTTCAAATTTTTAAAAAATATAGTTTTTGAATAAAAAATCGTAAACAATGGTCGTCCTGCTTGACTTGCGCATTCGCACACACCCGTGCACTCACGCACGCACGCACTGACTAAAAATACTATGTTATATACAGTTGAGACTCATGTGTAGCCAATATAAATATTCAAATGTTTTTTCGTGTTTAATGCACAGTGTTGAAATGTACGAAGTTAAATTGGACCGAAACAAAAACCGGTGCTGAGTGTATATAGTATAGGTCGACCTTAACCGATGTCAATGAGATATTTTATTATCCGGTGTGATGTCGGCGTGATTATTGACACGAGACTCCTATATAGAAGAACTGCGAGGCAATAGGTGACTTCTTCTCCGGTAGGCATCGTTCCTTTTATTCGATAGCCATTTCATTCGGACGGTGAGACCTGACACTTGTATATGATATTGTGCTTTGATTCATATAGTCTATGTAAATCGGTATAGATGAGTGCAGGTTTATATTTAGTATTTTTTTCGGAGTTATATCTCAGTGATTCTGGAGAATTTTACTTTTTACATTCTTTTGTTTACATCTGACATTCTTATTTCTTCATAATTTTCAAGATGAATAAGACCGTATTGCTAAGACAAAAGTGCCCTGGTTGCAATACTTTTTTAATAAATACTACAGGCCGAAAAAAAATAGTAACAAATCAACAGGAAGCGAATATTTACTCCACTTCTTTGCAGCAAGCAATAAATGTAAATGACATTATTTGTCAAAAATGTAGAATGTCTGTTTATAGAAAAAATATATCTGCAGAGAAATCTGAAGTAAATGTCGTAAATGATGTTGTGCCTGATTCGGTAGATAATGATCCCACGTTTGAAATAGTTGAATCAAAAGCATAGGTTTCTGAGGTTGAACGTATGGAAGTTTTTATTCGGAGAACTATTGCAACGCATAAATCATGTTGCTTTTGTGGCGGCACAAAACATTTACGTGTCATTTCTGAGGAAACACGAATAAAAACTTATATCAAAACTCAAATCTACATTCCATCTGGGAATCGATGTTGTCGTATGCACTTGATAAACGATAGAATATACGAAGAAGATCTTATCCAACTGAAAGCCTATTCTAATACTACAAGCCTTACGGCATCTGAGTTATCAAAACTAATGGAAACTCTTTCTATTAGATGTGACTCGACATTGCTTGATAAAATAGGGGAATACAATATTTCTGAGAAACAACGCAAAATTTTTACAGGCTTAAATTGGGAACAATTAAATGAACTGAAAGACATGTTAACTTCATTGCGAAATAGTCATTCCCGTTCCGTCATTCAAGCTATTGTTGTCTTTTTGTTCAAATTACGGTCGGGTAATTCGAATGCAATGATCGCGTCAATTTTGCAATTGCAAAATGAACACGATGTCTCGGACTATTCGGCCAGTGTAATGAAATCATTTGAAGATGATGTTTTGCCACTTCGTTTTGGAGTGAATGCTTGTAGACGGAATGAACTCATTCTAAACCATACCACTAAAATGGCAAAACATTTATTCGATTCTAACGATAAACTTTTTTTGCTATGCGACGGCACATACGCTAGACATCAAAAAAGTTCTAATAATGATTACCAAAGGAAATCGTACTCTGGCCAAAAGAAAGTTCCCCTTTGTAAACCGTTTACCATCTGCACAACTGACGGGTATGTTGTAGACATTGCTGGACCTTTTCTTGCGAATCAAAATGATGCCCAGATTTTGGAAACAATTCTCGAAAATCCTGAAGGTTTATCTAAGCTGGTTAATGAAGGTGATATTTTTGTTCTTGACCGTGGATTTCGTGACGTAAAAGAAAAGTTGGAAGAAAACAAATTTTACTTTTTACATTTTCTAAACATAGGACATATTCCAACGATTTTTACAAAACGCAGGTAGTTGACGATCTTAAGATTTTTGGTACTTAACCCTTTTACAGGCCGAAGGTTCTGGGCAATTCACCAGAAAAAGTGACAGTACTTTTAAGCATTCTCGGGGTCGCTGATTACAAATCCGTGGTCAGATTTGAAAAATTCAAAATGGCGGCTTCAATATGGCGGCCGTCGAACTGAAAATTCCAATTTTTTGAAACATAACAAATACTACCATATTCTAGGCAAAATTCGGTCTTAAACGCACGAAATTATTGTATTTCTTAAATGAATTATTTAACTGATAAAATTATTTCTTTTCAGGAATCAATAATTTTTTTCTTGTAATAATTTTGTTTTGAAGTGTATTTTTATGTAAAGATAGAACGTATTTAGAAAACAATGCATTTAGTTTCAAACGAATTAGTCGCTCTTAATAGTGATTTACTGTGTTAAATACACATTGGAAGCATTTCACATTTACATTGAAAATGAATTTTATATTATAATTGATTTAAATTTAAATTATGCAGTCGTGTATTGTTTTCCAGTTCTTTGTTTTGGTTCTTGGAAGTACTAGTTGTAAAGTCCTTATAATTGAGTAAGACTTTAATATAATTAAATTGAAATATTATATTTTTAGAACGAAATAATTAATATTTCAGTGTTTTATGTTCCTGATATTTTTTATGTTTTTTTTTGAACATTGACTTTATTGCGGACATTCGTTTTATTTAACTTGAAAAGAATTTGAAAAATAGAGTGCAAATTTAATTTTGAAAAAAAATGATTAATTGTAAATTGTATATAAATATGCATTTTATTTTAATAAAAGCACTTATCGGTATGAATAGTGATTATCTGTGTTAAATACATATTGGAAGCATTTCCCGCTGAGTTACTATTTCGCACAGTAATTAATTACTTATACTTGAAAAACATACTAAATTTGTATTTATAAAATTGTTATATTCAAAAATATCAATGAATATTAAAAAATTCAATTTTATTAAGTGTACATATTTTATGTTGTAAATGGTTTAAATTCGAGTTTAAATAGTGCAGTTAGTACATTATTTTCAACTCCTTTGTTTTCGTTCTTGGAAAGATGTTTTGAAATGCATGTGCCTTTGTATTAACTGTAGTGATACTTTGCTATAGTTCAATTTAAATTCTTGTGTATATAAGTTAAATTGGAAATCGTTTTGAAATAATAATTATTCAATTTTTTTTTATTTTAGAATTTTTAATAATTTTATTGACAATTTATTTATTAATAGATTGTTTAAATAGATTGAGCACACATTTATTATATTTGAAAAGATTTTATTGTATAATAGTTTAATGACGAAATTACACATTTTTTAAAAGGCATTGAATTGTTCCTTAATGGGATTATTGGATTAATAACTTATTTTATCTCACGATCATTTTTGACGAGTTTTAATTTTGTTACGGTTAAAATTTTTCAGAATTGTTATTATTTATACAGACATTTTTTTTTAAAGAAGATTGTGAATAGTGAATAAAATATATTTTGAAAATTTTTTTAAATTTATTATTAATTTTCAGTTCGATGGTCGCTATATTGAAGCCGCCATTTTGAATGTTTCAAATCTGACCTCGGATTTGTAATTAGTGACCCCGAGAATGCTTAAAAGTACTGTCACTTTTTCTGGTGGATTGCCAGAACCTTCGGCCTGTAAAAGGGTTAAGTTATTCGATTAATACCAGATAAGTGCAATGAAATTGTAATTATAAATTGTAGGAAAAATAGAAAATGGCAATATAGTTTCCGCTATGCTGATGTGCGAATCTCAAACGGTGGGTACAGCTTAAAATGTAATAATATTTATAAAGAAGTCTTCTTCACTAGTAAAATATGCATGCTTTTAAACGATGATTTTGTAGGGAAATATGGCTACATTCAGCTGAAAGTTACGAGTCATTTTTAACTTAACTGTTATACTTATAATTTTATATTGAATGAAAAAGTCAGAGAGTAGCTTATAATAACTGTATGTATATGGAGTATATTAATTATATGTATGTATAATATGTTAAATAAATATTTCTCTCAGTGTATTAATTTGTTCATGCAACCGCATGTTTCAATAAATCTTCCGGTAACTGATTTAAATGCTTATAATCTATAATATTTGTAATGTTTTCCCTTATTTGGTAATTTATTTGGTTATGTAATTATACACTATTTGTACGCATTGATTGATGCATCTTTACAATTGTACAGTGACATCAAAAGCTGTGATGAATAAAGTATTTTTTTCAAGGAATGTTGTTTGATTTGGAGACGCTCATAAAGTACTGATATGGTTTTATTTAAGTAATGAAAGGAAATGCGTATGAAGATCATCATAATATTGATACAAATAAACAATATGTTTATATGTAATGAATAACTTCTCGACCGCTTGTAATTAATATTTATACATTGCGATTTCTCGGTAAGACGGTCTTTAAATAAGAACCCAATATGTAAGTTCAATTCTAAAGATTAAAAAGGGGGGAAATTTTTTAAAGACCGTCCCCGTATAACACAATAAGCTCCTATAGAGTTCCTCAGAACCTTCTTAATCATCTTGAGAGCTTCGTAAGGAGTTCTCTGGGAGCTTCTATGTCCGCTTTTGCGAACACTCATGTAGCTCCGTTCTAACTCCTAAGGAACTCGCACGTAAGTTCGCTGGAAGCTCTTTAGAAGCTCTCTGGAAGCTCTGTAGAAGCTCTCTGCGAGCTCTCTTGAAGCTCCTTGGAAGCTCTCTGGAAGCTCTTTCGAAGGTCTCATATACGTTTTATCGGAGAAGAAGTAAAATTACTCAGAAGATGAAAAAACAGGAAAATGGTCCAGAAGGGACTCAGGAACGGCAGCGGGAGGAACAGCAGCAACGAACCACAACCAACAGCAGCAATATCACACAGGGCAAAAATCCAAAGAGAAAAATGCTGCAAAAAATAACAAAAACCGATTGAAAAATGCAAGTAAAGATTAATATAATTATACTATTATATTCTTCGTTCTAACCTAATCTCGATGTTTGAAGTTTGAATCAGGCCAGGAAACGGGCAGGCAATAAGGCAACCGTCGTCCTCCAGGACGATCCGCGACCAGGAAAGGCAACCTCAAGGAAAACCACCTCGACGACAAAGTCACCGTTTATCCGTAAACCACGTGAACTATAGAAATAACTCGCTCTATTCGTATATCTCTAAGCGGGAAGAACAATACAAAATCACGATAAATGTCACAGAAGCACCAGAAGAAAGCCGTTCGCTGATTGGTCGAGGTTAGGTTACCCCTTTAACTAATTCGCCCGGAACTCAGATGTACTTCTGTAACGGAACTTCCACGGAGCTCTTTCAAGAGCAATCGGAGCTTCGACAGAACTACACTAGAGTTCTGTCAGAACTTTCTTCAGAGTTTCGTGAGAGTTCGCACAGACTTAAAATTGTGCCCGTCCGTGTAAGCTTACTGGCAGAGCTTCCAGAGAACTCATTTGGAGCAATTGTGCGAGGTCTTAGGAAGCTTCTGAAATTGAACTCCTGAGGAACTTAAAGAGAGCTATGTGTTATACGGGTCTTACCGAGAAATCGCAATGTATAAATATTAATTACAAGCGGTCGAGAAGTTATTCATTACATATAAACATATTGTTTATTTGTATCAATATTATGATGTATTCACGGATTACAACGTTCAAAACAATAAGATCATTAGTTTTGAACGAATATGGTTATTGTTCATTATCAAAAGCAATGTCCCTTTGCTTCATGATAATGAAAAATAAATATCTCGTTTATTCAATTACAACATTAATTATCACTGCGTCCAGGATAAGGATGCCGAAAACCCTGCTGATGAGCACATGCGGCATCCTGGTGCGAAACGCATTTCTACAATATTTTGAAATATTAGTATCAAATTTAAGCGCTAGAGGGACTTATACCCATTAACAGTCGAGTCCATTTTTGTCCATAAAAGTATTTTCAGAGCGCAAAACGTTGGATTACAATCGCAATCACGTTGTATATATCCCCCCCCCCTTTTTAATCTTTAGAATTGAACTTACATATTGGGTTCTTATGTAAAGACTGTCTTACCGAGAAATCGCAATGTATAAAGTATGAAGATCATTTTGAGTATTTAAATGAAACATTTTAAAATTTTTGAAACATCTTGTTTTTGTACTCATACATTCTAAAAACTAATTTGAAAGTCTGCCGCTATGCACACGACATACTTACGGGCGAACTTATTTCACTTATGAGTTTCAGAAAAGATGAAGGTAACAGAAGGATCCTACATTTAGACTAATTAAGGTTACACTGGAAAATAAAATTTAATCACTTTCCGAATCCACATTGAAAAATAAGGATTAGCATAAAAAAATATCTGTGACCTTAAAGATCATGGTGAAGGATATGATCGAGGTTATACATTCAATTCCATGCTCCTTTTAAATCTGCAATAAAAATTCACATTTAAAAAATTGAATTTGACCTTGTTTCATCATTTTTAAAGTTTTTCTGACTGTAAACCTTCAATTAAAATGTTAACATGAAACTTGATGTTTTTTCTACCTTCTTTTGTGTATAGCGCAAATAATCGTTGAAAGAAAGTCTTTAGAACGTATTTACTGGTCAAAATGTGTAATTATAGCATATTTCAATTTTTAACAACCAACCGCGTCAAAAAAATCTAATAAAAGTTGACAAACTATCACTATCACTTGACTAATTATTTATGGTGAAAAATTCGAAATAGTACTCGCCTGGAAACCGTTAAAAATTAATTTTTTTCTCGAGATTTTTGTACCTTAAATTCTGTAAAACCACCGGTGAATAATATGATAAAATCAAGATCTATGATTTTTTATAAATTTTTAAAAATTATTTGTATTGCCCTCTCAAAAAAATAAAATCACATGATCTGCGATTGTCGACGTAATACAGCAGAGAGAGGATTGAAATTTTCACAAAAAGTATTTGAAACCAAGTGCTTATATATATCATCGATATGAGATTTGGTTTTGTTTGAGGGCAGAGTTAAGTGTACCCTGATGTTAGACCGTTTAGACAAGTTAAAAAATAAAAAATAAAAAATTTGTTAAAATGTCCAGTATCGAGATAAAAATTTGCCTAACCGTCATTCATATACTCTGAGAATCACTACATTACTAACATCTGTAATACCCAAGAATGTTAATGTGATGTGTCGGTCTATTTCTAAATAGAGATTAAGTACAAAGGTAAATAAATAAATGATTAAATAAATCAATAGACGTAACCGGGATCTCGGTTCCTGTCGATGGCATTACTTTGTGATATACTTACCTATATGATAAATTATTAACTCGATAGCCGTTAGGTATAATATTGAAAGTAAATAAATGAAAAATATAAAAATATCCCTCCTCTGCGCTTAAAATTACAACTATTGATGAAAATGCGTTTCGCACCAGGATGCCGTTTTGTGCTCGTCAGCAGGGCCAATGACATCCTTGCCCTGGATGCTATAGTTATATTTATTTTGTAAAAATATGTTCATAACTTTTAAAAGTTTATCATATAAGTATATCAAAAAGTAACGAGCTCGATGTGAACCAAGATCCCGCGGTTACGTCTATTTATGTATTTAATCATTTATTTATTTACCTTTGTACTTAATCCTTATTTAGAAATAGATCGACATATTCCAAGAACTTCCGTCACATTTATGTTTAAATTAAACGGTCAAGGGATTAAAGCTAATTGATTAATCCAAGAATGTTGATAAAATTTGTTCAGGTTTTCCAAGGATACAAATCACATAGGCCAATAACATCAGGTCGATCTCCATACCCAGAAACAAGACTATACTTTTTCAAAATTTTCAATGGGCTAATAGTTCTATCAAAAGATTTTAAGATTTACTAACCTAAAAGTGCAAAAACCACCATTTTCGTCCGTCTTCAGTAAGTTTTCCTGGCGGAACAAAAGATATCTGATAAATGTACTATAATTTGGTTTTTTCCAAATTACGTTCTGCCATAACAACTTACGGAAAATGGTGTTTTTTGCACAATTAGGTTATGATATCACAAAATCTTGTAGTTATAGAACCATTCTGAGTCGACAGAGGGAAGATCGGTCTCATTCCGTTAGTTATTTTCGTAGAGTTACACAATTTACTAAATGCATGAAAATCATATTTATACCTTGAAGATATTTTTGATAACTCGATGATAAAACATCGTCTAAAAATGACTAAAAACGCACTTTGAAGCAGATGGAATACCAATTAAATCCGCGTTGGACCAAATAGCGAACAGGAATGTTGTTGCGCCAAAAAAACCTAATGAAAATGATACAAAGCAATGTTTTTTGAACTTTTAGGTTAGGATATTGTGAAATCTGGTCGTATTAGAGTAATTTGCACACAGATTTGAATTCAGCGCAACGAAAACCTTGGGAAAAGTAGAGTCCGGTGTCTGCAATAAACGAGTTCGTGTGCAAAAACTTCGACTTTCATTCGATTTGTTTCAACTTTCGAATGAAATTCATCAAATTTTAATACGAAATTAGTCGTTTTCAAATGTTTTCATACGCACAATATATTTCGAATATTTTCGTCTTTCCAATGCATCCGATGCCATACACGGAAAGGAAGAAACACGACAGAATCCTGTCTACGCAGCACTGGTCACTGCGTGGCCGGTTCGTAAATACTTTTTATTTCAACTCGCTATAACTCAGTTAATTTTGAGAATTTTGAAACGAATAAAAAATGAAATTGTTCATTACAGTTTCCCAGATCTAGTGCAGAAAGAAAAATGATGTATCCGAATAAATAAAAAAAGTTATTAATTTTTTAACGCAGAACTGCGAAATTTGTGTTTTTATACATTCAGGAGCTTCGTTTATCGAGCGAATTTCAAGCATCCTAAAACTTTCGGCGAGAAAGTTGTTCATTAAGGTCTGAACAAATTTTCTGGAAAGTTTCATCTCCATTGCAGAAATAGTTTAAAAGTAATGAATGTTTAAAGTTGGTTGTGGCCTTGCGCGCATCGGCGTGGCACATATGACGCGCTGGCCGTCGGCCGCTACCTATTTTAAACATTCATTAATTTTAAAACTATTAATGCAATGGAGATGAAACTTTCCAGAAAATTTGTTCATACCTTAATGAACAACTTTCTCGCTAAAAGTTTTAGGATGCTTGAAATTCGCTCGCTAAACGAAGCGCCTGAATGTTTAAAAACACGAATTTCGCAGTTCTGCATTAAAAAATTAATAACTTTTTTTATTTATTCAGATATATCATTTTTCTTTCTGCACTAGATCTGGGAAACTGTAATGAACAATATTATTTTTTATTCGTTCCAAAATTCTCAAAATTGACTGAGTTATAGCGAGTTGAAATAAAAAGTATTTGTGAACCGGCCACGCAGTAACCAGTGCTGCGTAGACATCAGGACTCAGTTTCTTCCTTTCCGTGTACGTTGCATTCGATCATACGCGTCAATATTGATATTTCCGAATCACGGGTAATAATTTTTCATTCGAAATGATACGTTCTTTATTAGGTTGCTTAACGTGAATGATATTTCATGTGATTTCATTTCGGTCTACATTAGAAAAACCATTCGAATATGTGCGCAGTGTTAATGGTCTTTAAAATTGAGGTTATGTACATCTGTTCGCATACGGAAACGTCTAATTGTTGAATGCAAATTTTAAATTTAAATCATTCGAAGGAATACGTGTGTATCTATACGAAGTATTCATTCGTTTTAATACGAAGGCTATTTGTTGTTATATTAGATCGCTGGTGACGCCAGCGCGCGAAAACGACGATCTGTCTCTCGATAACATCAGTTCCTAACCTAGAATATTGAAATTAAACGTATGTACATTTTCAAGCTCGAATCTAATTTAGGGTGATTCTAGGCACTTTATATTATAATATACGTCAAATTTCAGCAAATCGATTCAGAAACGAGTGAGAATTTACGAGAATAAACTTTGTGAATACAGTACACATACAGCAAAAAGTATCGAAAAGATGAGAATCGTAAAATAATATTTCAATGTTGGTTACAATACATTTTATGTGATCAACTATACCATCCAAAAAGAGTAAATATAATTCTTTTATATATTTCTTTCATCTTTTCTCGAAAAATAAAAATGAAAAGCCATTCTGTGCACACCTAACCTCAATTTTTATTCCTAAATGCTCCCATACACTAATTTCATTCGATTCGATAGGTTTTAATATCAGTGGGTTTTAATTCTTTGCAGCATCTTGCATACGTTTTCATGCGATTTATCTCGAAATAACGAGGAAAGGAACGGGGTGGCATTGTGGCAACGTATGAAATCGCGTATTATAGATTTTTGCACACGAACTGGCTTATTGGGTGGTTATACATTTTTTTAGGCGGTGTAATTTGAGGATAGTATAATATATCATGGTACCAAAACTAGAAGAATATTATTATCTGACGAAGGAAAATAATTTCAATAATATTTAATGCGCGGTCAAATAATTCTTCGACATGTTTCAAAATCCTAAATGTACATTTAAAACAACGAAAGGTTTTTTAGAAACTCGATGCAGTATCGAATAGGTAAGATCTGAAAGTTAGGGTTAAATGTAAGAGAGAAATAAAAAAATGTTAAAGTGTAAGGTGTATATATATATTGGTACGCGCTGTGACGCGTGCCGCAAGGATTGCCGATAAAGTCGCACGCTCTCGTGTGGCATATCGACACGAGAACTTGTTTCGACAACAATCGACATTTGTGCTCTCGTTTCGCCTACAGTATTACGGCATGCATTATGTAACGACTCTAGAGAAATGAGAGAGAAAAGTGCAAAAGGATAACTTTCGCACCTTTGACTTCGGATTTGTGAAAATATTATAACAAGCGTAATAACGATCATTACATGCATGTTTACGAAGCGTTTATATCGCAACTGTTACTTATAAATGAAGACAGGGATCAAAGTTTCACTCAAGTGGAATATTAGAAAATTATTACCTGTAATTCAGAATGTCCGAGGTGAAATCGTTAAAAAAAGAAATATTGATAATATTTTTAAATGTTTTTAAACTAATAGTAATATTTCTCCAAATTTACCATAATAGAAGGAAATTTGTAATGCCAGTATAAAATATGCATCTGATTCGAATCGTACTACGTACAGCCGATGTAATGAAAAACTATTCTTTGCACAGAAATTCTACATTCAAAAAAAATTATTGGTTTTAGTAAAATTTTACTTAATTCGAGTAAATGATTTCTTTGAATAGTCGAAACAAAATATTTATTAGGAAGAATATTCACCGTTAAGTTGAGAAAAATAAATAATTCCTTGACTGAAATAAATATTAATATAATTCCACAAATTATTTCATTTTCTCAAGAAAATCAATTCTTTATTTAAGCATTGCATTTTTTAGTTTGAGTAAATATTTATTTCTCCGTCTTAAATAATTTCTTCCACAAACTTGATATTAAGTTAATAATTAGTTCACTTTAATTACTTGAAAAAAAGGTAAGTAATTAATAGTTGGGAAAACTTAGAACTAAAAAAATGATTGTATCATATTAAGATATTACTACTTATTTTGTAGCTTTTTATACATTCGCTCGTATTTATTTAACACTCGTACACATACATGGAATAAATGCATATGAGGTATTGGGTAGACATATATTTATTTATTATAGCCAAACTTTGTAGTCGCAAAAAAAACGTAAGTTTTTCTATAATATACAGATAAACTATCCTAAACGCATCAGGTTATGAATTTCACTTAGAAATACGCACACTAGCAAAAGTGAAATGCAGCCTTTTATATCAAATGAGAATCGATTTCTGTGATTGCGAATATACAGAATAATTTATTCGCCACCTCTTGACAACATCGCGAAACTAGCCGAATTTGAAATGAGCTACTTGCATGAACAAGAACTAAATTTCTTGAATTAAGAAAATATTTCTCGGAATCAAATAAATATTTTATCCAATTCAAGCTGTAGAACGTTTACAAGCTGTAAAATTGATAATACCAAGTAAATGTATATTGGTTTGAAATAAATATATACTCGAAAAAAATGTTATGTAAACACATTTCTTGGTTCGAGGAAATATTTACTGGAACGTAGTTACGTAGTAAATATTTACTCATTTTTAAGAGAACATTTATTTATTTTAGGTAAATATTTAATTGTTCAAAGTAAATCCTATTTGTTGCGACTATTTAAGTAAACTATTTACTTGAATCAAGTAAATTTCTGTTGATACGAGTAAATTGTTGTCGGGAATATATTTATTGATATCGATTATTACAATTTTCTAAATCTAAACATATGATGTATAATAATAATAATACGATTTTATTGCGCATAAGAAATGTTTGTACAAACTCGAGACACAGTACTGATGCTGTTTGACAACCTAACCCGATTTATTTGGTGGAGTAAAATATTTGTTTAAAACGATTTACTTCTTTAAAGAAATATGATTTATAATCTTTAAGAAAATTATTTCTTTGTTTCAAGAAAATACTATCTTGATGCAAGATAATATTTTCTTAATATACGATATCGTATGCCAAGGAAATGACTTACTTGAAGATAATAAATCTTCTCTTAAACCAACAAACATTTATTTGAACCACAAACATGATTCTTTGGTTCGAGTAAATCTATTTCGTTAAAAGAAGTACATTTTCTTTCAGTGCACATTGTCGAATTTTTAAAACTCGTAAAGAAAACACCAAAATCAAAGTAATTTTCTTTTTTAATTTTGTTTATGTGTTATTTTTTCAATTTCTCAATTTTAGATTACATTATGCAATGCTCAAAACGTTATCATTTTAACAGAAAACAAATTGTACATTAAATGACAAATATTTAGATAAAAGGGTCATAGAGAATTCTTTATATTCTACATTTCTGACGGCCGGTGGCATTTATTTGATTAATTACCATTATTCTATAAGAAATTGATGGGAATATTGTCTTGTCATTCTTTTTAGTATAATCTACTAGAATATATGTTAAATCCAGATATAATCCTTGCAATTAGTCATTTTTACTTCAGACTTTATATTTGCATGCTATTTTCATTACTATAACATACAAAAAAAATTTACAAAATTTACCAGAGTCAGTTGAAAAATTTGCCGAGTCCACATTTTAAACAAAGTTTATCACAAAATGTCAGTAGGTAAATATTATAGTCTTTAAGTATTACATTTTAAACTATTCACCGTGGTCATTATTTTATACAACAAATTACATGAATTTATGGAAATTGAAAATGTTTAATATAGCGTGACGAACTGGTAAAATGTTACTGCTATGAGCAAATTCTAATTACCAATATTTACTGAACATTTTCTGTACATTTCACCAGAATTTCAGCAAAAATACTAATTTTTGTTTTCACCGCATTTTTACACCTTTGAATTTTGTAATTTATTTTACGAGTTTTGATGATGACAAAAAATTAAAAAAATGTCTTAATCGAAGATTAAAATGAACGATTACTTAAATGTACGAACCTTTTCTTCTGTGTAAAATTCAGGACCTTCAAAATGAGCACCTTCTATATCAGAAATATAGGCTTCTTAAATGTCTCAAGTTTCCTTGTTGGCTACGGCTTATTTCAAGAATAACCAAAAGTTTATTGTCGCGTATTGCAATGCTTTCTTTTAATGCTGATTAAAAATAATATAATGCCACATTAAACGCTGGTATACGCTGGTATATGCTGGTATAGGTATAAGTTTACGTTGGTATTGCAATCAATTTATATACTGCACACATTTGAAAAAAATAATCTAATTAAAATACCATCAAAAGAAACGAACGTGCGTCTTTCTTCGAAGAATGCTAAATAAACGAGTAAAATTGAATAACAATGTCCCTCTAGAATAGAAAATCAATCTACTGTTATTAAAATTATTTTAAAGTCTTAGAATTGTAGTATGCACAAAATTGGCATTGGGCAACATACCTTTTAAACTTTTGCCAATTTTCAAAGTTAAATGAAGAACAATTTTAAAATAGGATAATTAAGAAAATATAATTTATTATATAACTGGATTCACCAATTGAAGTCAAGGAGTTATTGACTTTAATGAACGAAATAATGCATTAAATCAAGCAAGATTTATTTAAAACATTGAAGGGGATACGAATGTTTAATAACTGTACCTGAGCTAATACTTTACGCAGTGTCTAATTCCATGAACAAATTGTTTTTTAGTACACGAAAAATGTTCTATTTATATGCATTTCTATATATGCAATATCCTGCATTTGAATGAGATCGGTTAAGCCAAAGAATGGGGTCAAAAGGATATCACGTTCTCCCACAATATGTTTCACCAATAACTTAATAACGTAAATTAATTAGATAAATGCAAGTCATTCGAAAGTAAATGCAGCACACGACTGGTAACAACCACCAGTGTTATTAAATTACTACAAGTGTATCCAGTAATAGCATATTTATTTTGGTATTTTAATCGACTTATTTTAAAACTTGTTAAAATTGTCTCGTTACTTACTGATTTATAATACATACTCCAGTACCG
The DNA here is from genome assembly GCA_030407085.1 of Trichopria drosophilae. Lineage (NCBI taxonomy): Eukaryota > Metazoa > Arthropoda > Insecta > Hymenoptera > Diapriidae > Trichopria > Trichopria drosophilae. The sequence continues at coordinate 96,439,380 of CM059584.1, forward strand.
GCTTGAAAATATCATTGCACGAATGGATGTATAAGCCTTGAAATTAAAATTATGTACGAGTTATTCAACAATTTTAGGCGTAAATTTTTCATTACCATATTCGCATGTCGTTCGATAATAAATCTTCGTCGACCTTGGATCTGATACCTTTGTCGTACTCAGTAGGAAGTACTTTTTATACCGAACCTTCTCTGATCACTTTTTCGCAATGGAGATTACGAAAAAGTGTAGCGAATTTCAATGGCATCTATAGAGTCTACAAAGAACATTTACTTTGACGTCCCGTCAGTTTTTTCAATCCGCATGTTTTGTCACGATTTTACCTGAAAAGTCAACGTAACTAATACATCATTTTTATTTATAAAAATTAAATATAATAGATATTTAAATTTGTGGAGAATTTAAGAATAATGAATCTACTATAACTATTTATTGTTCAGCAAGTTGACAACTGAGTATTATTAATAGATGCTAAACATAGAATTCACTATAAATTTTTTAATCTATTGTTAAGTGTTATAAAAGATAATGATGTTTCAATAATTACCTTAATTACTTTTAAATTGAATTGATCAGTGAAGAAAAAAATATATTCTCTCGTATCAATGTTTGGAAAGGGACGATAGCTCATGAAAGTTCTTGATTCGATCAAGGACGGTGCAGTAAATCACCTTTTGCATATTCCAAGTTAATTTTGCAATTCATTTAAAGATCAAGACTGAAATACACTTTTTTACCATTAGGCCTTATTGTAACCGTAAGTGTTATTGCTAATTATTTTTTAATGTCGAACTCGAGGTGAAATCTGTTGATTTTCAGGAACATTCTGGATCTCATCGGAAATGTGAAAAATTGAATAAAGCAAGTTTAAAAATTATGTGAATGTTTTGTATCATGCAGAATTTATTGAATTGTTATTATAAATATTATACATGTTGATTTGTTAATTTACAATGCGAATATAACTAGGTCCGAGTTTGCTAATGCTTATACTTAATCGACTTTATATGAACATATTATATCGATTTTATTATGAAAATAACTGTTTTAAAAACTTAAAAGAATATAATTTGACTTAAAAAATTTCAAGTCATATCTAATCAAAATATAATTCAAATAGAAAACACATTTCGTTTGTTTTTAAATAGTCGTCATAATATTTGTATATTTTTAATAATGTACAGTATGAAAAATATCCTAGAAAATAATTCAAAAAGTTATCGATTATGGCGGCTTCAAGGCAGTAATTTGTGGAACGATTTTCAATATCCAAAACAACCAGAGCACGGATCACGTATATCGTGGTTTTGACCAATACGCAAGGTCAAGATAATCTGAAATTACACATGACTTAATTTACATGCAAATCCGCTACAATCGAGATAAGAGACTTAAAGGCTCGACGGTATTATTCGGATTTATTGATTAAGAACAGCAGGATTAAATGGTAAGTGAAATACCCCCCTAAAAAAACAATATATGCATACATTAGTCTATGATTTTCAACGCTCAGGTATGTGAATTTCACTTTATGTTCAAAACGATATTTTTAAAATTTTGTATAAAAAGTTGTATCATATTAAATAATTTCACATTATCATAACTGGACAAAGAAAAGAAAACTAATTGTTTAAAACAGGTTTACTAATTAGTTGAAACAAGTAGAGGACATTGGAGAGTCGTGAGGCAGTCGCGCGTATTCAATCACATTTTTTCATAAATTTGGTTTTCGGTTCTAATTATAAAAATGTTTTTTTCAATATAACACAAACTCATGTTTCAGCTAGAATTCATTAAGTGAAAACGTACTCTGAGCGTCTCTACATGTAATGTGTTTGTCTCTACATGTAAAATTTTCGACAAATTTCTTGACCTATTTAGTTCGTAATATGTTGGAACAGCTTTTAAAGGTAATACACTATAGTCCCTGTATAATTATGTCTCGTTATATTTACGTCCCAGCATATTTGCCCAGTTCCGTCTTGTTATATTTTCCTAACGCGGCACTTTCCCCCCTACCTTGCGATCTGGGGCCTCATGAAGGGCCTACTGTGACGTCAGGAACATAAATAAGAGGAGTGGGAGAAGTAACGCGCCTCTTCTTTCGGTAAATATACCGAGACGGGAAGAGAAGACGAGGAACCCAGTGGGCAAATATACCGGGACTCTACTGTACATACAAATAGTCAATAGACATAGATCATCAGTCAATAGAATAGAATAGAGTTTCGAGATATACTCTTATTTTCGTATGAACATAAAATGTGCTACTAATTATGCGACAATTTTGAATAAATACGATTTGGGAAGTTGTGATACATTGCATTTTAGAAATTTTATACATCTTTGAAAGGAATTTGGTTGAAATGTTCATGAGTTTTTGAATGCAAAGTAAATTCGACTGTTTCAGTGTGCCAATTTCCAAAGTGGGTATGTAAGTATGTTTATAGAGATTTGAGAATTGGATTACTTGTATAGTGATTTCTACATATGATATCTACGTAAGATTTCCTCATAGAAATTTTTCTTATATTATGTTTTGAACTAAAAATAATCACAAAAGTAAATCATTTTTAATGTTTTTAATTAACATACATCAGTTTCATTAAAAAAAATTTTAAAAATAATCTGTTTCGTGTAATTAAAATTTTGACAAAAAATATTGTTTTTATTGAAAAACTTTGGTATATATCAATACCTAAATTTGGTGTCGAACCAATTTTTAAAACATTCAACCTTGCAAAATATTGTAATTTGGGAGTAGTTTATGTTTAAAAAAACCGCTCAAAACTCCACAATTTCCCCTAATACTTATGGTATGTTGGTGACACATGTATAACATTTATTTTACAACATTAAAGTGAATGAAGAAGACATTGGTATTTTTCGGACATTGTAATTAAGTAGACAACAATAATAACATTAAAGTAATTCATAAAAAATCTATGTCTTATCTTGTAGTAGAATCTGTAGTAGATTAAAAGATTCATGATCTAGATAACGATCAAGTTCTTCATAACGATCTAAATAAACGACGATGTTTGAAAATAGAAAATTCATTTAATCGAATGTATCAGAAGATATTTATCGAACTTACAAAAAATAAAGAAAAAATAAGAAATAGTTAAAACGGCTGTAGGTTTTGTAAAATTTTGATTTCTTAATGATTCATTAAAAAGTTATTACACCAGGAGAAGGGAGAAACTCAATTATTTTATTTTTCATTTTTCAACGGACTTTTGTATATAAACAAATTAACTAAAGGACAAAATCGAGTGCAGTGCATCCAATCCCTCAGTGATTTCAACTTCCGAAAAGAAAAAAAAAATTATTTTTTAATTATCTTCCATGTTCTTTGTAATGTTACATCGACCTTGTCCTCTTTTCGCTATTAACCCTTTTAGGGGCTCTTTATTATTAGGCATCTTTTATTATTATTTTTAGTGTACTTTTTGGGCGTTAAGTGATTTATAAATCTCTTTTCAGAATTTCAAAGTTGGCTTAAATATCATGTACAAAGCGTTTTAAGGAGTTATTCCAATTGTATATGAAGTTCAGTACATGAAGGTTTTCGAAGTTGAGTGCAAATCTGAACTAAAAATTTGAAAATTCAAAATTATTGAAGGTATTTACTCAGTTCTTATTTTTCATTTGTTTCCTCAAAAAACAATCGCTTTTTTTGAGTTCTGGTTATTAAATAATCATCTTGAATACTAGTCAAGAGTCCACTAAAGCTGGTGAGTGCGCTCTCATTTAAAAAAATTTTTTTTTTGTGCATTTACCTATATATGTTAATTACTAGTAATTCCTGGTATTGATGACTTTGTAACTAGAGGTAAAAGTTGTTAATAAAGAAATTTTGAAATGAACTTATGCTACTTTTTCCTCGATGTTTTATTTTTACCTGATTTAAAGCACACGCTGTTGATGACTGATACTTTATTTGAATTCAGACCGCACCAACCCATTTCACTTGAAAGACGATCACACAGTGATTTACAACAAAAATACTATAATTTGGTGTACTTTGGCATACCTTCTTTTGCGGTTTACACTGGCTCCATAAAGTGTTAGGGTCTGGTGGTCCATAAATTACAGTTGAATCCTTTTTTCTCAATTTCTTTGATTCCATTTCGTCTGCGTATATCGCGGATAACCGGTATTTGATGTGATTACATACACAAAAATAAGGTTGTTGTTTGAACTAAATATTTAGTAAAGTTTCTATCCCTAAAGTTATTTCCATATTATAAATGGATACTTGACATATTTTATTGAATATATATTCTAATAAATGAAAGATTTCATTGGTTTTATAACCTGTAATGTAATCAATCAGATATTAAGTGGTTCTCATTTGTATGTTTTTTCTAAAAAATATTTGGATGTCTAATGATAATTTACTGTTCTTCAATGTTCACCATTTATTAAGAAACTAAATGCTGTACGACTAAAAATTTCCAGTCTATTTTTGACTATCAAAATCTGTTTACTTTACAATTTCATGTAATTTACATGACAAAAGTCAGAAAATATCATTTTCGCCTGTCATACATTGATTATAATTTGATAATTACATATACTATGAAATATCTTCAATTACCATCCTGGATTATAACTTAATTTATTGTGTTTAAAATATCCAAAAGTTATATAAAAATAATTAAAATTATGTATTTCTCTGAAATTACTTTTGATTATAATGCATGTTAGCGTTTAGATTATGCAATGTTACAATTATCTTAATTAAATAATTTTAATTGACAAAGAATCTGTTTGTTAAAAACGATTACGTGTATGGAAAAAAAGCACGAAATGATAAACGTACTTTTTATTTCATTCCTTTAGAGTGTAAATTTTTTATTTTTGATCATTTTGTGACAGTTAATTAGTGTGTGTCATACTTCTTTTCCTGATTTTTTTATCCCTTTTTCCGTACAGGTCCATTGAACAACTTGTTGAAAAACGTGTTTATTTATATTCTTTGCGTTCTCACTTGTCTTCGCTAAAACCATACGTAGTAGGAAAGCGATCACATAAGGTAAGATACATTTACTTCATGTATCTGACGTTGAATTTCAATCACCCCCATAATGTAATTACGTCGATGCGGCTCTGGTTGTATGTTGTACAATTCATACATAAGTCTAATGAGAATACTTCCAGAGACATATTTTACTTGTAATAATAACATTTACGAAATTTTAAGGAATATAACTAAAATATAGTATTTTAGTGTGATTATGCATAGTGATAGAGCAAAGACAAAACTTATGAAAAAAATGCCAATAAATAATTCTTATTCTTAAATGACAGGATTTTGACATAAAAGAAAAATAAAGATGAGACATGGTGGCTTTTTCGATCTGGGTTCACGATCGTCACGTACCTATGCTGAACACGTATTTCCTCCTTCGCCATCAAACATTGCGATGATTCGATTCACGGGGCCTTTCACCTCGTACTGACTTTTGTGGGCGTATTTCCTATCGTTATCGTTATTTTCTCAATTCAAGGTGAAAGGTCGAGGACGCGTAAGTATGAAAAATATCAAGCTTTATCTCCTCCGATGTTACATAAATGGAAAATAAATCACGTTTATGGATAAAAATCTATAGATTATAAAATCGATCAATAAAATAAGATAATATTTTCTTAATCCTAAAAGTGTGAACAATTAAGTTTGGATGATGAATGCGATATGGCCATTTAAACTTTTTTTAAACATCTTAGGAACGCCAAAATATATGATAAACTGTAGATTTTAAAGTTGAATGGAAAGAAATGTGAGTGGACAATTGGAATAATTACTTCCTCAAAGAAAAATTCATATGGATTCCGACTTATTTAGGGCACCTGTATAGAAATTTAAAATAGTGTTATATCGGAACTATATCTTGATGATAGATTTAGAGCAGGACATTCGATATAAAAAAGGTTACATAGTAAATGGAAGCTGACAATAATTAAAGTAATAAAAACGGGATTTCGCACTTAGAAATGCTCAAACTGGCATATGTGCCTAAACCCCCTCCCCTTCGCTCCCCTCCATTTCTGCTAACCGTACGTAACCACTCCTCCCCAATTGGAAAACAAGTCCCAAACCTACATATAGAACTAAAGTATATCCGATTGGGTTAGGTTAGTTTAAAGGGGAGGTGGGGTCTGCGATGGCGAAAAAAGTTTTCGTTCTATAGGCCATTCATGAGAGGTTATGTTAGGTTAGTACAAAAAAGAGGAGAGGGACAGTCACGCCAGCTCTTATTCAGTCTTTATTTACGACGTTTCCTTTCATTTAACGAAGAAAATGTATACAATCTTTTTTGTAATGAATTTCCGGCTCTACTGTCTTCGACGAAAACGTCGAAGTTGAATTTCTCAAGATATATAAAAGTGCCAAAATGTTTTTTAGGGCCTATAGAATAGTACTTTTCGATACAAGTGCGTATGTGTAAAGAACTTTACACATACACACGTGTGCCGAAATATTGTTTACGTACGGGTTTTCCGTGCGTAAAGTATAATCGAGTGCGTAAAGTTTACTTTACGCACGAGTTTACTTTACGCATCGAAAAGACGTACATAATAGTATATTATGAAACTAGTGCGTAAAAGTTCATTCTACGAATACGAAGGGTTGCGGACCGAGCCGATGGCGAGGGTCGTAATCACATTTGCAGAATAAACATTTACGCACATATTCTATACGATATTTTATGTCACTTGAGTGTGTAAAATGCGACCGAAAATGCCAAAAGTGTGTAAAATAGCATTTTACGCATCGAATGGCATAAATAAATTTTGAATTCAAAATCTTGTCCATCAGCCTGAAACACATCGAAAAACATACTATTTTTTTTCTTTCAGCGGATGTCGTCTTTCCGAAGGTTTACCGAAATTTAATACTTTTTTACAAGGAAACAAGTTGTTTCATAAATTGTAGTTGATATCAGTTCATTAAATTATTACAACCAAATTACGATGTACAATCCTTTCATTACCTTAACATAATTTATTAAAATTTATAGATTTTACTGGTTTGTGGCGTGATATAAATATTAATATAATACTGTCTTTCATTATTTATCATGTCCATAATTATAAGTAATCCATTTTTTATATGAAAATCTATTATTAGATTATATGCCTGTTATCACTAACCACTAAATACTAACACAATTAATTAATATTATAATTGCGCAATAAATGCATAAAGCTGCATTTACTGAAAAGTCATATGTTTAATTAATTGTAAATGATAATTAAGTAGATGAAAAATTGTAAGTATAGCAACACTGTATACTAATGGCGCTGGAATATCCAGTAATTTGATAAAAAAAGCACCGAAAACAGCGGTTAATCATATGCCATCAGAAGACATTTACGATCCGCAGGCGTCGAAAGACGCAAAACCCCTTTCTGTGACATTGACCGAAAAATGGCTTCTTTCCATTGGCGAAATGAAAAGTGAGACTGCGAATGAATATTGGGATCGAGCAATATAGTGACCCGTGGCTAAATTACAATGCGGTACGGGAACCCCGTGGGAGCAGTTGACGAACATGTCAAGCGTGTCGATCGTCGAATTGATCGATACGATCGATCCGATCTTCGCTTTTCACTTTTGTCAGACACTTGTTTTATTTCCGAACTTTCATTTGTCTGAACGTGTTGAGTTATGGCTGCTGTCAAAAACCGGAATTTGACGATTGTTTATCATTGCCGCTCATTACTGTTGAAAAAAGGAGCTGAGCAGAAATACATTTAGTATTTTTTATTATTTTTACTTGGAACCATTTAAATATCCAGACGCTTCAACGACTCGTCCTCGTTGAATCGATTCGATCTTCGATTTTCACTTTGGCCATTATTCAATTTCACAACTTTTACTTGTCCAAACGGTTCTGAATTACGGCTTTTTAAAGTTCAGTTTAAACTCTGCATCATTTGGTGTCCATGCTTTAACGCCTTTTTGAAGGTTTAATTATACTCACGCCTACATATTAAAAATTATGGTTGTACCTAATGTGCCAGTTTTGTATACATTAAGTAAAATATGGCTTGGAATTAAATTCATTTTTTATAAATTTTATCCACGCCCATTCGCGTTAAAATAAAGGAGTAATATAATCGGGTCATAATTTTAGATCGGTATCTGAGTAAAATTCGATATTTTTTATCGTTATTATTTATTTACGTTTCTTTATCATTATTTGTAGCTATTGTCATCGACACTAAGAATTTCTTGATATTTGTTATTGATTGTAGTTGATATCAGACCAAGCGTATTTTCGAATTCTAGTTGCTTTAACTCGAAAAGTTTAATTTTGTCCATACTATTGGAATATAACAAATACTGCAGGTCAAAGAGTTGTATGTATTTATTACTTATATTGAAATGGCATTGAAACGTCTATTAGAACTGTAAATGTACTACTCGATGAAATTGATTAGCTGCTTTCTCTTGCATAATAAAATAATTACAATTTCAGAATCGGTACAGAGATTAAACCTTTTCAACGTCGATTTGCATACCACTTATTAAATTCAGTATTACACGGCTATTACAAATTGTAGTATATTAATACAAACTCGAAACCAGTAAGTATATATCATTTAAATCCAGCAAATAATGTCAAACACATATCATTCACGACGCCTCACAAAAGCGAACGCAATTCACTTGTTAAATAACAACGCCACTCTTCCAGTTTTTATTGCAGATGAGATCAGCCCGACGGTTGGCTAATTGAACAATATCTGTTACGAAAGAGTACAAGTCAGAGACGGTTCGTATTTTATCGGATTCAACTGGAGACACCGGCGGGCAAGTGGTTCGCCAATATTTTGTCCAAGATGGAGTCGAACGACCCAGTTACGATGCTGGGCTGATCTGAGTACCGGTACAGAGAAGGTCGGATGGACCCTTGTTCTTCCTTCTCTCCAGTAGCCAAGTGGAGCCATGTACGAGCCCCGAAAAAACGAAGAAGGGAGCCCCTCTTTCGACCGTCCTGTAGTTGAATGCCAGAATATAAGCAGCACCTGAGCCGTAGGTGGGACCCAGTCACTCATCGATAATCGCTCCTGAAATTTTAAACAGTGAATACGAGGGCGGTTTCGCCTGCCCAAGTTGTCGCGCACGGAACTAGTGATATACTTGTGATATTGTGGGATAACTATCAACTATTTCTAGCAAGGCTATAGTATCCTTTCGGATAGGTTACGCTAAAAAAGTATTTTGGTGGCATTTAGCACAATTGTTTGATTTTTCAGAATAAAATAAAAATTTAATTCTTACTCATATCATGTCTGAACAATTTCAATTTAAAATTATCAGTGAATTTCGTGACAAATGATAACCGAACATTTTTATTTGGCCAGATATAACCTATTTCTTTACTATTTGTCGTTTCGGGTTTGTCTATTATTTAAGTCAGACTTTTGTAGTACAACTGTCTAAGGATGTCCTTGTACGGATGTACTCTAGGGGGCTTTACTTCAAACATAATATAATATAAAGAAATAAATTATAAAATCGCATTTGAGTAGAGATAGGGTCTAAGAAATGATTCATCCTAACTAATAATTTAATATCTCAGATATTTTAGAACGAATGAAATTCTTCAAATGAAATTCTATTATCGAAAATTAATTAACCATCATCCATGCATAGTGAATGGTCCCTAAAACATCTGGAGTAATTTTGATGTGACACCGTTTTTACAATTTTGTATACCATCAATTAATTGGAAAAATATTATTTTCAAGGTATGATACATTTCTTCTACTAGGAATAGTTTAGAAGGAATTTGAGGATTAGGACACATTGACACTTTTGAGAAATTCATTCTCATTTCACAGAATGAGGCTGCTTGTGGCGGTCACCGCTCTGCTGCAGATAGCAGTTGGTGGTTATGTTCAAATGCCCTACCCAAATCCAGCTGGAGTAACAATCATTGACAGATACAATGACCAGAGTCACTTATCTTATGCTGGCGATTCTGACTTTAATGGTTATTCCTATCCAGAACCAGCTTTTAAGGCAAGATTTGATTTACCTCATGTCGCTTACGCTGCTGCCCAAGTACCAGCGACTGCACCAGTTCCTGTTATATCTCATGTGCCAACGGTAGCTCGTGTTCCCGTAACCAGGATAGCCAGTCATCATGGAGTTCTTGAACAACACGTTGACGTGCTTAAGCCAGCTTTATCCACGCGCAAGTTTGAAGTAAGACAAAATATACATTTTAAATTATTTGTGCAAATATAGACGTTTTCCATTTTTATTTATAGGTGAGGCGTCCAGCAATTCAAAAACATTTTTACGACATTGAAGAGCATGTCGTGGTGCGTCCAGCAGGAAGTGCAGTAGTCGAACTGGATGAGCCAACGTCAAAACTTCAAAAAGGACCAGCAGTAATTACACCTTTGAATCATGCTGTTCCATTTTTCGGTCATCATTTAATTTCTGGTGCTCACGATATTTTTAATCCATCAGTTCCATCTAATGTTAATTTTGCCGATTTCCCGTCATCAGCGGACTCTTCCCTTATTCCGATCGCATCAACTCCCGCAACTCCACTTGGAGACGAAGACTCTGAAATCGTCGATAACTTCGATTACTTAAATCAGCCAGAAGCAAATCCGGAAATGCCACAAAATATATTACCAGAAGATTCCGGAACGGTCATTTCTGAGCCACCAAACGAATTACCTGGTGAATCGCAAACTTCAAGCGAACCACCAACTAATACTGATTTAGGTAGCAATGAACAAATTGATTCTTCCATAAATATTCCCAGTAATCCTTCCGAAGGTTCAACGGGTAATTCAGATATAGGTGATTCATCAAACGCTAGTCCACTAGATAATTCAACCTTTAATGGTTACCCATCTCATTCTGACAGTATACCTGGCGGTAATGCTTTTAGTAGTCTATCAGGTATTCCTTCTGCAGGTCATTACCAACTAATCGGTTCACCTTTACACAATATTGCACCTCATGGTTCCCATTTTAGTAGTTACCAAATATTCCACATATCATCAGGTAAATTCCCTTCAAGTGGCCATTTACTGCAGAGTGAACCATCCAATGAGTCACCTGTAGACAATTCACAGTCTCAGGATTTTTCGTCTAGCGGTAATCCCCAAAATAATATTCCATTTGACGGTTACGCTCCAAGTGGCCTATATGAAGGATACCCCAGCAACAACGATCAATTTCAAGGTTATCCCCCAAGTGGTCAACCAATAAGTACTTCTCCAGCTACTAGTCCACCTCCAAATAATCAGATACTAGAACCAACACCCGGGGATTATCCAGCAAGCAACATTTCGTTTGCAAATAATGCTGGATACGAATCAAACAAACCCGCGGATTCCATGGAAGCATCTTCAATTGGCTATCCATCAAACGATATCCAAAATACACCGTCAACACTTTATTTGCCGTCTGAGGTAATTGTCTATGAATATTATATTGAAATCGTTAATGAGAATTCAGAATTTAAGCAAAGTCATTTTATAGGAAAATAACAATGATGCGATAGCTGTAAAATTACGGTCACAAGAGGGCTTTCGTAAAAGAATCCAACAAAAAGTTAACTCATTACATCGATCATCTTCTGTGATTCCTCGAGTGCGATTAACACCGGAGCAAACTATAGAAAATCAGAATCGATTGATTAAGCTGGTTACCGGTCGTGGTGGTATAACAGAGGTAAATTAAATCTTTAAAATAATAAGATCAAATTGTACGTCATATAATTATCAAAATGTTTCATATATTTTCATTTTTTTTAAGATTGTATACGGAACTGATCCAAATGCAAGCCCATCAATATCCTACAAAGAAAATCGTCAATTACCTTTCGGATATCGAATTACACCTTTGCGCAGTAGAGTGCTTTCAGCGACAGAATCTAAGGGACCACAAGTCTCTGAAAAGTCCGCAACTGGTCAAAGAGTATCCACACGGCGAGTTGTGGTCAACAGGCCCGTAGAAACTCTCGAAGAGGTTGAGGTTCATGAACCCATCAATCAAGTAGCAAGAGTCACTGTTAGAACGCCAACTTTCGTAAAAACCGCACATGTCGATCATGTACAGGTCCACGGAACTACACCTGTCCTAGAAGGAGCGTTGGTACCATCCGTAGCGGAAACTCACATTTTTAATAATTATATTAAAAAACATTTAGTTTAAATATTCTATGTTTTCGTTCGGATAGAGAAAATCTTTTCACGCGAATGACATAGCTATTATATTTATTTACAAAATTTGTAATAAAAGAACTTTTTATACGTTTTATTGGTTTCTAAGTTCATTTGACTATTGAAGGATTCATTTTTTCAAATGTAGTCAGGAAGTCGTTACACAAGAAATTACACCATGTCTGAATACAAATGATTAATTTTTATGAAATAATGCATATTAAAGTTGAAATTCCATTGATCGTTGGGGCAGCCAGAATGATGCTCGATACCAAACTTTTAATTAGAAACGTGATCGGAGGTTGTTGTAATTTATGTGTTGCGTTTTCCAAGACGATACTTGACGGAGAGTGATCGATCCAGATGACCATTACGCAGACACAAGGTGCCACCTTACTGTAATATCAGGAGTCAGGTCGTTAGTTGCTTGACGTGGGTATATCATTGGTAAGGGCCGTAATTGCTTACGACATCCAAAAGTGCCGAAGCGCGACGAGCAGCATTCGCCACCAAGACCGAGGGAACTGGGGACAATAATGTGATTGATCGACGATCCAGTAACGAGCCCAAAGTGAGATTTTACGTCTAGATACCACCACAAAATCGAACCCCAACGGAACAATAAATACAGACTGAATACTATTTACCTGAATCTGAATTGTCATTTACGTATAAGTGTCGACAATCGCATTCTGTTATTCTGAACGCGACTCGGATAATTATTATCTAGTCCATTTATGTCGCAATCGTTTTATTATTTCGATGGATGCTCGATAAGCCATGTAAGTGGTTTTGACGTATGCAAAGCTCCACATTCTTGCAGTCCGCATGTATCGCGTGTATCTTTAATCGGAATTGTTGGGATAAATTATATTAAAATATATGTAAGATTGACATTGCATGTCCTTCGTCCGCAGTTACGTGTATGGAAATCTTAATTAATTCCCGGTTACAGAATACCTACTTGGAATGATATAAGAAATGGTTAATTAATTAGCCAGGTTCCAATGCTTTCCATTTTTCTGGTTTCCGTATAGTGCCTTCCAATCGTTTTCAACTTTACTTTAAATTTGATATGTTATTCGAAATATTAGTTTAACTAAAGTATAGAACATATTGAAACGTGTTAAATATCAATCGTTGAGTATAATTTTCGTTTACCCTTTATAACATAACAAAACTTGCTTTTTGGGTACATTCTGTGAGATACTAGAACGTGAACTCATTTTAAAATTGTGACCGTCTATTATGATGTAGAAGTTAAATTTATAAATAAATTGAATAGAATTCTCAAATTAAAAATGGCGGATCCAATATAGGGGGGACCAAAAAGGCGGATATTTTAAAAATTGATCCGATTAGCTTGAAATTTGGTACTTGGGTTTCTTTTGGATCCCTGATTACGAATCTGGCATAAGTTTGAAATGCAAAATGACGGATTCGATATGGCGGAACAATTTAAAAAATATTGTTGAATTCACCTAAAATTTAGTGTTTAGAGGTTTTTTGGTTCTTCCCAACTTATGAATTCTGACTCGACGGATTCAGCGAACCCAAAATACGTAAGAAATTACTAGTCTAATTCGCCGGACAAACCATTTTTTTTTTGTGAAACTGTTTTATCAGATCTTAAAATGTTCTCCGGAAATGAAAATTTGACTCTCGAAATTCGTTTAATTGCAACAATTAAAAATTGTAAATTTGGTTATCTTTTATACACATTTGAATACATTAATATGATGACGGAATTGATATTTACGTAACTGACAGTAGCTTGACTTTATATGAAACTAAAGCAACTACTGCTAATGTTATAAATTAGCACTGGTCAAAAAAGTTAGTTTTTATTAAATTACTAACATTACGGAACTGACGTTGTTTTGTTATTTCTGTTTTTATCTATTCCATTCAATTATTTTTGCTTCATTATCAGAGTTTAAACTTAAAAATAGCACGAATTGAGAAGTCTAGGGATACAGTTGAAGATGAAAAGATCGAGTCTCTGAAATAAAAATGGTTTTGCGAAAAATGTGCTACAATGATAGTATAGTATTTGCGAAAGTTTAGATGAAGAAATTTGGCATGAAACCTTTACAAAAGCATATTGTAACGTATATTTAATATCGTAGTAATTTAATTTAATTGGTTTTATTGAGTAAACTTATAAATGATAAAACAACATTAATATGCCCAATGCGCCATAAAATGGAACATTTTGCATATAATTCTTCAATGTACCAAGTTTGAACTAATTAAAACTATGGACATCAAATATCCCATTTATTTGAGAAGCACCCATATAGGCCTTCCATGTTTTGGGGTTGCTGATTAAGAATTTAACGTCAACTTTAGGAAATGTCTGGAAACACTGAGCAAAACTTGTAAAAACCAGGACCCGGAGGTTTCGGCGTGACGGATGGCGAATTTGTTGTCAGTTTTACGAAATTAAAAATAGGGAATTCAAAATAGAAAAACTGTAGTTTTCATACATAATTAATTTCAAGTTTTTTAAAACTATTCTCTTGCCCTTAAACTTCGAACCTCGAACCCTCAAACATCGAAACACTTCGCTGCCGCAGCACCAGAATATAAAGATGTCCAATATGTATGCAATATGTAAATACTCAACGTACGTACGTTGAGAATAAAACAAGGAAAGAATTTTTGAAAATTCTGTTTGACCTATAAGGTTCACAAATTAAAATTCTTTATCAGAGAACCCAAAAAACTCCTAAAAAAAAAACCTGCAAATTTTCAAACCATATTATACGCCATATTTGACCTTTTTTAATTTTGAAACAATAAAACTAGATCTAACCCCGCTTCGATTATTATAGTGATGCATGTATCGATTTTCACTGATAGTGCGTAATTATTATTATACAAATTTGTTCGCAATACAGTGGGACCTGGGAAATTGACGGTCGTCCGTCCCGACGACCCCCAAAATTGACTGTAATTTAAACGAGCGAAGGGCAAGTGATCCCCACTTTACGTAATCTTAACCTTACATTCTTAAATCACGATTTGTCAAAATTTTAATTACTTTCAATCAATTGCTCATGTTTCGTTAAAATTAGTGAAAAGTGACTGCAATAATTAATTATTTTTTAATTCTTGTCTTTTTATAGACAATACATCAAACTGTTTCTGAGAAAGCGTTTCCACTATGTCACCCAATTTCGAAGGCTTCCACCGAGACAATTTGGCAAGTCGGTAAATTTTGAAGGGCCAAATTCGCAGGTCCTACTGTAGAAACAGACATAAAAAACGGTATTTTGTAGACTTAATTTATTTACAATAAAAACAGAAAAATAAAATGACTAAAATTCCACACAGATTGAAAAATATAAAGCCTTACTAGATTAAAAATGTAAGAATATAATACATAAATCGAAAAATGTGACGAAAATAAGGATACTGAAAAATACGTCACAATAGTGACGTTTGCGGGACTAAAAGAGTAAAGCGAGATGTCATCTCTATAGTATCTATTTTTTTTGTTTTGCAAAACCTTGGGTGCTAGAAGTAACCCTACTTTTTAAGACTGCACTGAGTTGCATAAGTTGATTCCAGCAATGATAATGGAATAACTAGCATTCAAATACTTTTATTCCAATGGACTGCAGTCGCCAAAGTATAATGGTCAGTTTCAATAAAAAAGAATGGTTGTATTCAATGTGTGGGGTTGAATAAAAATAATATCGATACTTACCAATTTGCTCTTTGTGTAAAAACTTATATAATTAACTCTTAAGTTAATTAAATATAATTATTCACGTGACATAAACTTCTAGGCGATACTCACATATTACGATTTACGGATTGAATAGAAGTTCTATAAGTTTAAAAAGTATTGATTTAAAATATATTTAATCAGATTGTCTGTGATGAAGTCAGATTTGAATTTTCATCATAAATCATATCTGTAATTTAGTTTTATACAAAATATATAAATTATCTTTTAACATAACAATTAAGAGAAAATAGAATAATCGAAAATATGTTTAAGACATTTGTAACCCTGTAAATACAGCCCTTTGATTTTTAAAAATAACAAAACGACAAATAAATAATAATAAATAAAAAATAAGTCACTAAACGAATATACTGCAAATGAGCAAGAATGTAACTCAAAGCGATGCATCACAATTAAGTAATTCAAAATTAATTGGGTAGTAATATAAAAATTACGATCGAAACGTGCATTACACTTAGACTTCAGATGCTTGAATCGTTGCCACCACAAACAAAACTATTCTGAATAAATTAATAACAACTATAGCCGAGTGGGTATATATAATCCACATGGCAAGGAGTTATAAAAGCATCTTCATAAATCATGACTGATTGGTATACGCACATCCAATGAAGCAATTGAAGTCATCTTGCCTGTCAGGAAAGGATTATGAGTAAAGTTCTTGACTTACATAAAGGTTTTCCGTTTGGGAGGAAAGAAAAGTTGTTATACAAGGAGATAAACTGCCAGCCGTTAAATGTTTTCACTCGTTTATTCTCTTACAATATTCTAGCGCGTGTTCCTTTTGATAAAGGTTTGGCGCGTAGATTAAAAAAGTACAAATATTTACAAAAACCCACCGCTTAATGAAATGAAAAGAGTTGGACGCTTCTGTGTGAGAGTATCGATGTATATGAAAGTCGCACGTATGAAAATGAGAATTTGTCTTTTTCGCAAGGTCGCAATTTTCTCGTCGTTACCTGACTAGATAGGAATATATGTATATTTATTATAACGTACGACTTGCTGCGATGAATATCGATGATACGTGTAATATGTGAAACGCTTGATATGAGTCCGGCCCGAGACCGGGTGTAAGGGTGCTAGAGGCGATTACAAAGATTCGGCGCTTTCGGCTTTTTTTCAATTTTGCGGGTTCCGCCGCTTTTAAATTCACAAAGGAATTTCAAGGTCATCTGCAAAAATTACCAAGTACACAGAATATTCTACGCCCTTATAAAAATTGCGTTAAATATAAAAAATTATCGTGCTGCAGAATAAATCGGCAATATCGTTCTTATCCTTGGCGGTATAGTCCATATATATAAATATATGTTTATGTATATATATTGAAAGACGACCCTGAAATGATCCTGAGCTAAAACAACCATCTGTTATTGTCAGTTGCGTTAGCATGAACTTCATTATTTTTATGGAATGACAAATAGTAGTTTTTAGTACTAAACCATCTTAAAATGTGAATTTGGCATGACCTGGATTATGTAATGTTTATAAAAGATCTCATCGAAAGATCAAGTTGATCAATACGGTATAAAATCGAAGATACGCAGGAATAATATCAACGCGTTAATAAAATTATAAAATTCTCTTCCTATCCAAATGTTTACGCTTATCCCATTTCCGCCGTGCAAATTAATTAGCAAAACGACATCGACATCGGCGTGGTTAATAAATGCATTATATCCGATACATCTTAAGCCATACATATTTACACTTAATGGTGCAGAAAAGTCTGTGGTCCATATACGATTAATATCATTCAATATTTCCGTGCCTACGATTATTTAGTCATCGATCCATATTAAATAGGCGATTTATTAGCGCAAGTTTAGAACTTACCAAATATTAATATTACTTCTTAAAACGGAGTATAGAATCTTCGTTGTTTTTCCGATTGGAAGATTTCAGTTTACGATTCTTCGAAAATACTACTAGGATTGATGTAAAATAAACACATTAAGAAACTTATAAATATCACTAGTAGTATTTTCGATAAGAGATTTCTTTGACGCAATCCCTCATAATACTTTGGTGTCTATATTTAAGGAAAAACCGATAGACACAAAAGAGCTCGTTGTATGACAAGTTAACGAGTTATTTCAACAAAAGAATTTATACAAATGTTTAAAAAATTTTAATATTATTTTTTGCCAATTTTTCAGTATTACGAATGGACATTATTGGTAATGTAAAATCACTTTCTTAAAGGACTACCTTTAATACTCTGCGAAAACTCTTTCATGTCTATTCTTTCTACTTGCAGGACATTAAATAAACTTTCGATGAAACGATATAAAAACTAGAATAGAGAAAAGTCTTATATTTACTGGACGCGACGAAATACTATACGGCGATAAATGCAGTCGAATGGAAATTTGAAGGTATCGCTTAAAAACTTAGAGTAAAAATTTACTTCGCTCGCATCGACAAAACTCTGGAAATTGTTCGTAATTTCGCATTACAGTTTGGCGTATATTAGATTTGTGTAAGTAACGCAATATCATGCCTACCGTAATAGATCGTCATGTTGGCAACATTAGGCATATAAATTTCAACAAAAGTCGATTACATGACGCTCCGATGCGGTATTTCATATCTTATCAAATAATATGAATATTGTTTAATAGCACAGTAATATTATGTTTTAACCAGAATAATATCATATAACACATTTTCTCACTCTATGATATATAAATATACTTAGATTAAACGTTCAGTGCCTCCAGTCTTAACTTGATGTTGAGGTGATCTTTTTGCAGATAAAAAACATCACTTTTATGAAAATGGCAAGATTTAAGTACTTGAAAATCTCTACTGAACAGGCTCCAAACATTACTGAATGAAATTCACATTCCTTGTACAATAGAATAACAGAATTAAGATGTGCAGTTTATCAGGAAGTTGATATAAAATCATTAATTATATACCTTATAAGTACCAAAATAAAATTTGAATTCAAAAAAGTATTTCAATACTACGACTTCAGTCTAGCAATGTTTGAATTTCATTCTAGTTTAAGATCACTGCCCAGTTTTTGTGATGAAAATGTTGTGTTGTTAAAAAAGTTTTATTATTGCAGTCTTTCGAAGAGTCGATGTGAAATATATTAATCAATGGCACGTGGCGCTATATTGGCAACGTTACTTGGACGAACGACTTCCTTTTTATTAAAAATAACACTTAAGTAATAAACACGACGAAGCTTATAGACGTAAGCGTAACGACTTTGAAAGCAAACAAAGAATTTTACTAATAAATTTTCATCTACTTTATACTGAAATGATAATCAGAAATGGTCGATGGTTAATTAACTAGTCGTTATAAAGACTTGTGGTATCAAAATATCTTATAAAATGAAATATGCCAAGGTATATGTTAAGTCAATTAAATGCCATTTCGCTGGGCTTCCCGTCTACAGCAACGCCATCAAAGTTAACTCTAAATCGATTTCATGAAGTTGATCTTCATTACTTAACTATAATCGAATTGGCAGTGGTGACCAGCGGTTCGTACCTGCGATCGAAGTCCGTCGTCAGGTGTATAAATACTAGTCTTATCTCATTCATCTTCACTCTAACTTTTCTCGTAACCATCGTATCAATCTTCATTATAAACTCGGCCTCAAACATTCATCGTAACTAACTGAGCAAATCAACATCATTCGAAACACTCGAACAGAATCTGACCCTGATCAGAGCGGAAGATCTCTAACTTATCTTAAAAATCGTTGAGGTTTGTTCATAGTTGGTTTAAAGTAGTACAGCACTAACCATTGATATTTTTTAAAATGGAGGCAATGTTTGCGCTGTACATCAATAAATATACCTACTAAGAACGTTTAGGTTTCGGCTGACAAAACCATAGGAAGGTTCCCTTAAGTGAGCGAAATTAACTATGAGATCGTGGAAAACTTAAAGGCAGCTATCGACAACGAGTTCACCGATTTTCGTGACAACCTGGTCAAATGTTGGCCGTTCCCTAGGATCATGGGCCCAGCAAAGTTTCTGCAATTCCTGCAAAGCAGCAGGTGTTGCTTTGTGCGCCTTCCACGTCAATGTCTGGGACTTGATCTGGGTCAGGATCGAATCATCATTTAGCTTATTGAAGGGCAATTCGCCTTGGTGAAAGATTTCCCAAACAAGGCAAGAAAATGAATAAATGTCGCTTTTCGTTGAATACTCGTCTTCATATACTGCTTCGTATGGAAGCCATCTAAGGGGAATCACTTGATTTCGGTGCTTAGTATATTCCTGGTGATACGGTTCCTTAGTCATACATGACATAGAGATCTTTAAAACGAGGTTACTGGATATCAGACAATTTCTGGTAGCTACGTCCTTGTGTACCAATCTGTGATCAGCGAGATGTTTCAGTCCCCGCGCAGCTTGATTGGTTAAAGAGATAATCTGAGTGACGGACAATTGAGGAGTTCGTTTAGGTTCATGATTAGGACTCGGATTAGCAGTACCATCTTGCTTTGACGCGAGAAGATATTGCTTAAAATCGCCCCAATCTGTGTGTTCTAGCACCATGTAATCCGGCTCCATTTCTCGACAAAGACCAATTAGTTTGGCAACGTTTTCATGATTCAATTTTTGTAGAAGATCAAGATGGCGTTTGAACTCGTGCAGAGCATTTTCATCTTTAGTGTTTGTAAGGGTTTTCACCATTACTAACGACTCCTTTTCGCCGTCGGGTTGGTATTTGGTTGAAAATACTTCGCCAAATTCTCCACGGCCTAAGGGTTTCAAATCTCGAAGATGCGAACGCGAGATGGTTATTTTATCGTAGCTGGTCTTTGATTTCTTTGAATGGTTACTGCTTTGACTCTGTGCTGTTTCAGCGCCGTCACTCTTTTGAGATTCTCGACTCTCTTTAGTCTTCTTAGCCTTAATGTTAGTTTCCTTCATTTCACATTGTTCTTCTTGTAATTCTCCACCTTCCATTTTTTCTGTAAAAAGTAAAAATTTAGCAACTCAAAAAATTCGGAAAAAAAGAATGATTTTAAAAATGTTTTTAATTAATATACCTTGTCCTTCATCTTGTTCCTGAAGACACTGTTGCTTCCTTCGTCTACGTCGATATCGGCAGTATACCATCAAACCCACGACTAGAACCATATATGCAGCTGCTGCACTTAGCGTGATGGTCACAGTTTTTGTCATCATTGAACCATCATCAGCAGTATCTAGGTCCATATCAGGGCGATAGCCTTCTACTTCTACAAGTATTAATACAATATATATTTTAGTATTTTTACTTTAGTACATCTTTCAGTTAATGTTGTTAACATAAAACTATAAACAGATTTTCGTAACCTATTCAAATTTATATACACCATTTGCAAAATAATAATAAATTGTATAAATACGTATGTGATATTTTAGATGAAATGTTCCTGACATTTTTCATATTTCTTAAATATTAGGTATTTAAGGAATTTCAAAGAAGTTCTATAAGATAACTTCGATATGGTACGACCCCTGTCAGATGCAGGAAATAGATGGGAAAATGCGGAAAGCGATCCATAAAGCGATCGTTCATGGACAGTTTGTTTTTAATTACCTCTGACTATCAATTCCACTTCTTCTCTTTTAAGTCCACCCATGTTCCCGGCAGTGCACCCGTATTTTCCTTCATCCATTAGATAAACTTCATTGATGAAAAGACTCCCGTTGGGCAGCAATTTGAAGCGCGGACTGTCCAGTTCCGGACTGTTCATCCGTGAGTCTTTGTCCCATTGTATCGTCGGTTTCGGATCCCCTTCGGCAGCACAATGCAAAATGATAGGAGACCCCTCGATAGCCACGCTGGGATTGGTCGGCTTTACGGTAAACTTAGGGGCGACTGTAACAGGAAGTCGATCGATTAATTAAAACCATTCACGTATACTGTATACCTTGTTATGAATATTATGTAATGATAGACGAGATTTGATCGCTTCATTATTTCGTCAAGCCAGAGCTTGGACTGATGAAATAAGTTTAGGAAGAAGTTACGGACATAATCAATAAATTCTTTCAACTATTCATATTGCATAATAAAACTGCCCTCAAACAGTCTATTCGATTTTTGTTTTAGACAAATCTTGTTATTCAATATTTTCAAATTTGATAAGAAATCAATCGCGAAACAAAGCCAAAAGATACTGTAATTATACCAACAGAGGTATGACCAAAGGCATTCCTCTTAACTGAATTACGATATTTATTCATGAATGCACAAACTTTCCCTAGCCTAAAGTCGTAATTAAGGACCTTAATACACTGTTTAACACATGACGCATTCACTTACTGACAACACCAATTTTGATGGTATGACTGATGGTCCCTTGCGAGTTTGTGGCGACACAGGTGTAGTTTCCTTTGTCCTCTTCTAGAACCCCATTGAAGTGTAAAGTGCCATTCACGTCCTGGATGTGCTTCGGAAACGTTTCCAAATTCTGCTTGTGCCATTTGACACTAGGCAAAGTGGACCCCTGGGCTTTGCACGATACCCTAGCTGTCGAATTGAGCTCGAGGATCTTGTCAACAGGAGCTGGCGAAAATTTCAGTTTCTCTTCGATCGTGACGTTTGCAGATTCCGAATAAATTGGGGGAAATCCTTGGGTGAAGATTTCACATGCGTAAACTCCACGGTCCGAAAGGTACGCATTTTTTACAGAAAGGGTCACATTGCCGTGGAGCTCGGTCACGCGATACCTCATCGGGCCTCCGAGCTCTCTAAGGGGCTCACCATCCTTTAGCCACCTAGAAGTCGTGATTGGTGGTTCGTTTCCGTCATAGGAACAGACCAGGTGCAAGGGGTTGTCTTCCAACACCGTAACGGATTGCGGCGAATGTTTCAAAGTCGGTGGAGCTGGAAACAAGAATCAGATGTAAATTTTGCAGTTCAGTCATGTTTCTTAGATTTGAGAAAAGTGTATTGTAATATTTCTTATTTCTCAATGTGCATATAGTTACTACAATGCAGCAAAAAATGTTATACCAATAAATTTTTATTTATGTCATAAAATATTAAACATTCTAATTCAAAATGGGCTCGAGCATTCGTTCTATTTATTGCAGAAGAATCTGTCACTAAAAAACAAATATTTTGAGATCCGGGATATAGATAGTACATTCAATCTTAAGATGACTCAGTTATTAATCCCTGGATTTGTAAAATGGATCTTGTGTCACTGAGAGGAAGCTACGCCACAATATTTATGTCTCCCGAGACATCACTTGAAACGAAAACCAATCGTCCCTCTTAATTTAAACTGTCTACAGTAATGTCTACAAAAATTAAGGTCATTTATAACTTGGAATTATTAATTTAATTTATTAAAAAAAATGTATGAGACTATATTGAAATATCGTTGGATCCTCATCCTTAAGTATAGGTACATACAGATAAGTGGTTGTATATTTCTTTTATCTTAAACTGAATCATTTGTTACCGCTTATTTTGAAAACGTTTTAATTAACACTTACTCGAAACGATGACATGAAGGGCAATTTCCGTTTGGCCAGCCATGTTTTCCGCCACACAGGTGTAATTACCGTTGTCGGTTCCAACCCTCGCTTTTGCGACTATCAGCGTATTGTCCTGGACTCTCACCGGACCGGAATCGCTGACAATATGGCCTTCCGGATCTCGCCAGAAGACCTTAGGTGGTGGAATTCCCTCGGGAACTAGACAGCTCACTTGTAGCTCCTGCTCTACTCCGACGATCGCCATTTGATTTGATAAAGAAGGTTCAAAAGACGCCGAGGTCAGATTTTTCAAATCTGAAAAAAATATCAAATGTCACTTGTATATTTCTTGGTACTGTACAATATTAAACATGTCACTTTACTGTCAACAAGATTCGTCAATTAAAGATTCTTTGGATATCGACCATCCTCTCTGAGTTAGCTACTGAATAAAAAGGACTAGAATTTTTCAATGTCAATAAATTGGAGTCTATAGAAATCACATTAGTTCCTGCCAATATTAATTAATTGCTGATTTCCTTTCAATTTATGAGTAGTGAGGGTTTAAATAATTAATAGTCAAAATACAATCGGAAAAATAATATTTCAAGGACTGGTGTCCTTCATAAGTTAGGTAAATAAAAAGTCATCCATAAACTTACAAGCAATTTGGAGTTCGGCCGTATAAATCTGTGTAGTCTCTCCACGATTTCCATGGCAGGAATAAAATCCCTGGTCTCGATGTTCCGCTGAGTTGATGAGCAATGTTCCATTATCGAAGATCGTCTTGTCGTCATCGGAATCGATAGGACCGATTTTCTTGAAGTACCATTGGACGGCTTCTGCATTTTCGAAGAGACACGTAAATGCTGCTTGATCCCCACGCTTAACTATCACGTTCTCTGGCGGCAATTTTATCGTTGCCGTTTCATTTCCAGAAATGATCAATGGAAAGCTTTCGGCAAATGGTGAAGATCCGGCTTCGTTGCGGGCAAGACACGAGTAAATACCATTGTCCTCCGGGCTTGCATTTTTTAAGTATAACTTATTCTTTTTCATCTCGAGGTGCTCATTTTTTGATAGACTTTCTGCATTTCTGTGGGCAAAATAGAAACATAAAAAATTATTTTAGCAATTATGGATTGCAAGAGAAGAAAATTATATTTTCGGTACTACATGATCGTTAGTAAATTATTAATCAAATATTATTCCTTATTCGTGTAATAAAATTCACTAAAAAACATTAACTAATTATATATTTAGTGTTCTAAGGCCTTCAATATAACATGACGAAACCATTTTCAAATTGTAAGATAATTAATAGGATTAAAAAATTATTTATATTGATATCAAGTATGAAATTTCTATAAGACGTTCTAAAACAATGTCCGTGTCTATATATTCACATTTGAGATAAGTTTCGTAAACATATATTCACGGATCTCAGTTTCTCTTCCATTAAATCTCACGCAATGTGTAAAAAAGGTGGCAAGAAATTTTGTTCCAGGGAGCAATTATCTGGATAACCATTTTCCCAGAATATTCTTTTAAGAAACAAGTTTTGTGTTATTCTCGAATCATTTAGGAAATTGACGTTATACGTAGTAGATTATCCATTGAATTCTCGACATCTGTTACATATTCAATTGATACTACGAAGGTCAAAGAATGTTTAAGAATAAATATAAACTTTGGAAATTTACCAATTATTTGTACAATTGACGTAATGCATAAACAACTTTTTTTTTCATCATGAATTATATGTATTTATATCACAATATTATGACTGTATTCATATCACAAAAGTAGCACTTTTCGATACGAATGTTGGTGCGTAAAGTACTTTACGAGTGACGAAATATTATTTATGCCTCACCATTCGTATCGAAAAGTATTGTTAAAATAAACAAAAATAATAAATATGAATTTTTTAAAAAATGTGCATACTAAAACTCTGGTAAATACCAGATATATTGGTTTTCATGTATTTACAAACCTTTCAATCGTATAAATGCATAAAGGCACTCATAGTGAAATAGAGAAAAGTAACCTAATTAGTCTTAATTAATATGAGGAATTTTTCAAGAAAAGCTCTATCGCTGAAATTTCATATTTCTCTCTGAAGTTTACGTAATATGACATTGAAGGCCCGAAAACGTAATTACATTATTTCAGAACTGAAGAATAAATTTTAATCACCTAAACCATTCATATTTCAATTCCCCAGACCCATCCACGTGACAGCGTAGTTCAATGTTCATCCCGGGTTGGATTAAAGTTGGTAACTTCGGTAACTGGAGTTGAACGCTCGCCTCACTGATCCCTAAAAATTCAATGAGAAAAAATGTTAAATGTGATTACAATTTTTAATATTTATTAACGAATACAAATAAGCTATGAATATAAAGTATTTAAAAGAGATTTTTTAATCATTCATGGTCTTTAAGAATAAAATAAAATCCATATTGAAATAAGATAGTACACTGTAAAAAATGGAAATGTAAATTTACAACTTGTAGAGTTGGACACAATATTGCCCATGCTGCAAGTAGGACTTTTATGCAATATTATTGTAAATTTACATAGGCACTGTGAATATTACTTTTTTACCTTTGTAAATGTCAACTTGTAATTGTAAATTTACAATTGAATGTGGATTTTACAAGTTACGGTAATATTACACCGTAGAGAAGTTTAAATTCTCCAAGAGAATAGTAAATTTACAACAAAATACATATAGAAAAAATTTTAGGTTATGTACTAAAGCGCCATAGCCTTATGCGGGCAGGTAATTTGAACTCTACATTACGGGGTAAAATTTATGCACGTACTCCTGAACCAATTGTAGTGGCTTGTAATAATAATTTGTTATTTTAATAATTTATGAATTTAGATTTTATGATTTAATGTTTTCTTTCAACAAAAGTTTTATCGACAAAAGATTATAGCTCTAAAACTTGCTTTCGATCAAAGTTTTTCTATCAACAAAAGAATTTAGATTTAATGTTTTCTTTGGACAAGAGTTTTACTATTGACAAAAAAAAAGATTATAGCTCTAAAATTGGCTTTCGATCAAAGTTTTACTATCAACAAAAGATTATAGCTCTAAAAACCTCTAAAATATTAAAATACATCTTATAATAAATTTTACAATATATTCCTCTGTTTTACATTTAAAAACAAAATAAAACTAAAATATGTGGAATTTTAATATAAAAATTAATTTTACTACACCAATGGTTTTTCCCCTCATATTGTAAATTTACCATGTACAGAATGGGCTCGATTTTTACCCACTTATTATAGCGTCGGAAAAACGCGTTGCGTTGTAAATTTACCATCTTCAGTGTAGGGAATTTACAAATCGTTCTCAAATTCCTAACCTCCCGCGGGAAATTTACAACTTTTAACGAGGGAATATCACCGTATTTTTAGGCAGGAAAATCACAACAAAATTATAAATTTCATTTACATTTTTACAGTGTACATATTTTTTTATATAATAACAGTTAGAGCATGCCACATTTTTAAAATAACATAACGTTAAATAATTTCTTTATTCCATTTATTTTTTTAGAAATTTTCGATTATATTATATTATATTAATTAAGGAAATTATATTTCCTCTATGATTTATATAACCTAATAACTAAAAGAGCAATATTTAACTACTTTCAAATGAGACGCTTGTGGTAATACACAATTTGTAGTATAAAAAGTTATCTTAAAAACGCCTGTAGTATGACGTTGTCTGATATATATCAATATACA
Source organism: Trichopria drosophilae (assembly GCA_030407085.1). Classification (NCBI taxonomy): domain Eukaryota; kingdom Metazoa; phylum Arthropoda; class Insecta; order Hymenoptera; family Diapriidae; genus Trichopria; species Trichopria drosophilae. Next base: position 96,466,578 of record CM059584.1, read on the forward strand.
TTTAACGAATTTATTATTAATGTTACGCTTACTTTCGGTATTTGTTTTGACGTTAAATGTATATTTATATACTCTATCAACGTTACCTTGAAATATTCAAGATTTACATCCGTAAACGAATATTTCCATTATGGAATATTTCCTTTATCGAATGCCGACCATATTTCCTCCGGTTACCTAACTCCGCGCATGCGCTTGAAGGTGCTATACAGTGCGCAGCACGACGCGCAACGTGAAGCTTGTGTTTCTGTCGTTGTCGGCAAGTTTGGTGCTAAGCAGCTGAGTATAAATATTGTATGTTATAACTTGTGTTTGTATACAATGTTCTGTAGCAGTTGATTATCGATTCCTTAAAAATATATTCGATATGGAGGGGAACACTGAAGACAGTAAGGATACGAAGAGTAAGTAACTAAATTCCTCGCAAACCTTCATTCCTTCTTTCTGTATTCTACTAATCTTTCTGAATGTCGCACGTAGTTCAGTTCTATTCTTTAATTTCAATAACCTACAATTCATATGAGAATTTTGTACTGTTCAGTAGGGTGTTTTTATATATCTTTTAAACCTCTGAGTGCTTTATGCGGTTGGTGAAGGAACTTAAACTTTTGAACGAAAAATCCCTAGAAAATATCAGTATAGTAGAATATCACTATAGTCAAACGGTTGGGACCGAGTTCTTCTATCCTCGCACTAGTCTACTGAAAAGGGGGAATGTTTACTTCCTCTCTGCCACGTGAAGTATATATCTGTGAAAGTATGCGAATCGTACCTTTAGAGATTTATATTACCCTTAAAATAAAAAAAAGAAATATGTTCCTAGTTCCTTTTTATAGTCGAATTAAAATCTCGAATTCACTTTCACTTTTAAAAACGTAACTGTTATGGATTAAATATATTTTTATGCTCGTAGTTATGATTTTTGTTGATAGCAGAAACTCATTTGTTCTAACAAAAAATAATGCAAATTTTGCTACAAATCTTTCCACTTTAGTCCTTATTTTTTTCGAAAACTCTTAAAACCATCCAACCTTTCCATCGTTACTATCACAAAAAATTGTGAATTTTTTAAGCAAAATTTGCATTTTCTGTCAGAGTAGATGAGTTTCTGACATCAGAAAAAAATTAGCTAGATAAATTAAAAGTTTGCATCAAAAAAATATCGTGATTCATTCGTCAAAGACGTGCATCAATTGCTTAAATGTTTTTTCCACAATTTTTGGAGAATTTTTAAAGGTATCCAAACAGATGTAAGTGTTGATGAAAAAATTGCTTAAAATACTTTTAGGATATTAGTTTAATTTACTTAATTAGTAAAAAGTAATATTTATTTGATTCGTGTATTATTTAGTTAAGTTATTTATATCTATATTATATTCGTCATTTGTATTGCTATTTAACTAAAGAAAATGTCATTCATTGTACTTCCATTGGCTTCCTTGTTGACAAATAATTAAATTCATTATAAAATTATTTTTATCAAACAAATTTAGACCCTCATCATCAAATGAATGGCATAATCTTTACATAAAAGCTAAGGAATGAATTTTACTCTTCATTAATTATTTTCAGAAAAAAGAAAAAGAATTTGTCTTACGGTTGGACAGAAACTGGAAATTATTCAACAACTAGATAACGGAGTGAAGCAAACAACACTGGCTGCTTTATACAACGTATCACAACCCACTATTTCTCACGTTATTCGAAATCAAGCTCAAATCATACAATGGGCGGAGGTTTTGCAGCAGGAACATGGCACGTTTGCTAAAAAAAGATGCACGCAAATAGAAGAGTCAACTTTTGACAAAATTGTATTTTCATGGTTTGTCCAAAACAGAGCGGCAAATGCTCCATTAACAAGTGCAATTCTGCAAGACATTGCAATGCAAGTGAACGAAAGATTGGCCTGGTCACCTACATTTAAAGCTAGTTCAGGGTGGCTTCAAAAATTTAAACAACGCCATGGCATTTTACCAAGATTTCCAAAAGATGAGAAAGTTTCGCCAACTCAGGAAGATTTGCAGGACAAGTTTTACGAAAGTGTGAGAACTTTGATAGCCTGTGAAGGGTACTCTGCTGATCGTGTATATAATGCTGATGAAACAGAACTTCTATGGAGATCTCTTCCTAATGAAACATTAATGCAAGAAAATAACCAATTTTCTTCTGAAAAAGAATCAGAAGCAGACAAAATAACGGTCATGACTTGCGCAAATGCGTCAGGATCTCATCGCTTACCATTGATGATTATTGGAAACTCTAAAAAGGCCGACTGCTTTCGTAGCATCAATGTCCTTCCTATCAATTACCTATATCAAAAGGACGCCTGGATGAATAAAGAGTCTTTCATCTCTTGGTATAAGGATATTTTCCTGCCTGCTATTCGTAGCAAAATGGTTAATGACTCTGACAAGTTTTTGTTAATTGTAGATAATGCTCCATGTCATGCATCCGCGGAAGAAATGAATGCGTTGGATTCGTGCTGTACAGTTTTGTTTCTACCGGCTACTCTCCCTTCGTATATCCAACCCATGCATCAGGGAATCGTTGCCGCATTAAAACTATTGTACAGAACTTCGTATCTTCGAGAATACATATTTATTAAAAAGGAAATCAATCATGAAGGAGATACAGGTCGAAAAATGTGGGATTTAGTGAATTGTTCTGAAAAGTTGGTGATAGCCTGGGACAAGATCTCCCCTAAAACTTTTAAAAAAGCTTGGCAAAATATCTTTATGGACATCGATGGAGTTGAAGAAATTACTGATAACGGCGTAGATTACTTAACCAATCTAATGAACCAAGCGTTTCATCCTACTGTCACGACAAGTAAACAAATCAGTGATTGGCTTGACATTGATTCTTCGGGTCCAGGCTGGTCGATGCAATCGGTTAGCGATTTAATTAACTCATATCTATCTCCGATAGAAGAACTAAACCAAGAAGATCTTACAATTGAAGATATCAAATGTGAAATCATTGATGATGAAAACATTGTTCTGTCCCCTGAAAGTGATATTCCAATGTCTAGTGCCGAAGCATTGCGGTCAGCGACTAATGTTTGCAAGTGGCTAAGGACAAGAACGGATTGTGATCCTGATTTTCTATTACAAGCGTGTCAGATAAAAGAATTTATCGCAAAAGTATTTACTGACGACGACGTAGCAGAAGGACATTGAAGAAATGTAAAAACTTTACTTGTAAATAGAAATGTAAATAAATATTTTATACAACTAATATCCATGTATTATTGAAATTATATGTAAATTATACCTAACCTAACTTAAACCAGCAAAAGTAATTTCCTAATCTTACAATAGTTTTGGTAGCAAACTTTTACTATATGTTATTAATACTTAACTCTTTTATTTCAAGTTAGAGCAATCGCTCTAGGAATACGATACAACTTATGTCGTTGCAATTTGATTAGCTCGAATCAAAAGACCGAATCGTTTGAGTTGTCCCCGGAAATGAAGTTCGAACGTTATCCACCGGATAACAGCTTTCGCGAACCAAGTATTGCAATCGTGCTCTTTTCCAGTTAACAATGTCTCGTTACGTTTTTTTACACAACAAAAGTCGTCTCTTTATTTAACAGCAAAAATTCGATAACAGAAAAGGAACAAAAGGCCAATGACGTCGAATTCGGAACCCAATTTCTCGGAACGTGATGGTGCGCAGGAACTTTATCAGAGCCGAATGTCGGATAAAAAGAAGTCGATCGAGGGAAAATTCTGCACTGACAATGGATGGAAGGGCAAACGACTGGGCGGTAAAAAAACGGGAGGGAAGAAGGTTGGAATCGCTTGCAGAAAATGATCCGTAGCGAGTCGGGTCGATAGGCCGTTTTTTGGCGGTGGTTGGAGTTGGAAGTCCTGGCAACGGCGCAACCCGTCAGGGATTTAATCGAATCAGATAAAACAATGGGTGACCATTTCTGCCACCACCGATTTCAACGTTCCTATACGAAGGTACGCGTTGGTAACAAGATGATTGAATCAAGATTATACGGAATCGCTGGATCGAACTTCTCTTCAAATTATGATAGATGTTTCATTCGTCCCTTTTTATTGTTTTAATCAAAATAAATTTAGATATCTTCTATTTTATTTAAACGGACTGCTCGTTCGACTTTATAACCTAGATATGGACATAACAGTTGTAGGTTACTAACTTGTAAGATATTCGTGAATATTAATTAAACTGTGTAAAAAAGTTTGCTATAATACTCAATGGCAGTAGATATAATTATGATTCTACATTATTTGTATAATTTCATTTGTCCAAAATAAGGTACTAAACATCACATCCGTGTAATGCAATGTGTTCCGTGATCATCTTGAGTAGTCCACACGCAATGCCCTGTGAGATATATTTGTTATTGTACAAACAAATACTCATTGTTAAAATTATCGCTATTCAGGACAAACAATTGCAGATTGTATATTTGTTGTTATTGACTGCAAGATAACTTCGTGTTCGTGAATGCATTCAGAAAATGCAATGTCTAATTGAAACAAAATGGAAGGCAATTCTAAATAAAGGTACCCTTATAGGAAAACAAATATTGCATCCAGTAATGCAATAAATCAGACAGAATAGGTTTTACGCCGACACAATAAACAAGATAATTGCGATAAAACGAAATAAAATAAGGGCGAACGAGACGAGGCAAAAAAGTATGGGGGTAACACGTAAGATAGTATTCGCGCCAATACCCTCTCGTTCGTTATTATAATTACTTTCTCCCGACATTAATTGCACGGATAATTGAGTTCTTCGATAAATTCTCAGATGTAATCGAGACGCTGCTAGGAGTTTTCTTCGATACGAGTAATTATTTGATCCCCGTAAAATGTGAGTGTGTTTTGCGTATTACGGCTACTTAACTCTGTAATGGCAATGCAATTATGTTATAACGAGGACAATTTATCGTGTCTCCGAGAAGGAAATCCATGGTAACGATGTTTAAAACGACTTCTCTTAAAGCAAAAATCATTCTGCTGATATAAATGGGCATTTAGTTTTAGATTTCTATCAAATTTATTCACTTGACAAAGTATGCAAGTATTATTTTTGCGGCAGAACTATTTTTCGCTTTCTGCTAAGTGCTAGTAAAGTTAATCGGTATTTTTTTTTGGTAATAACTTTGTTTCGCGACGACTTTGTTAACTAAGGTTTAAAAGCCTGTTTTATCTCATTAAGTGTCAGTCAAACATGTCATCAGAAATCCTGTAAACATGCAGATGCTTTCCGTTCATGTGAAGTTGTATTCTTATTAATTTCGAATGCGTACTAAAATAATCTAAGGCTCGATTTTTCAAAGGCCGATTTTCTGTAACAATAAAGACTATTCGAGTTTAAACTGCGAAAAATTAATGATTACATTTTGAAAGTTCATGCAAGATCGGGGCTAGTTTTTGAAGAGTCTTGAATTGAAGAATTGAATGTCTTGTCTACATTTACTATTGGAAATTTCAGTAAGAAATTCAATCATTTTACGAAAGGTTTCTTGCCAGACGCTTATCAAATAAAAGTAATGATGTTAACGTTTGGAGGAAGATTCATGAACTGATTCTGTATCAATGAATTTACTCACTGTTTTGGACCAAAATTTCAAATGATTCCAATCTTCTTTCCCCGTCTAATACAAGCCATGTCCTTAGAAAACCTTATTACAGTAGAGTCCCGGTATATTTGCCCGCTCGGTTCCTCGCCTTCTCCTCCCGTCTCGTTAGATTTACCAAAAGAAGGAGAGAGCCGCTTCTCCCACTCTCCTGAATCTCGGTATGTTCGTGACGTCATAGTAGGCCCTTTCTAAATCCTGAGGCCGTAGCCCACATGGAGGGAAAAAAGAGACCCGTGACAGGCAATTTGGAACCAGAAGGAACCAGGCAAATATGCTGAGACGTAAATATAGGGAGATATAATTATACCGGAACTCTACTGAAAGTATTTTTATCTTTATGTCTAAATGCATTTATAAATAAGGGCATTATCAATACTTAGTCATAATTTCTATGCACTTGACGGAACCAAATCCGAAGTATAAAAGATTGTTTCGCATAAAAATAGCGTTTTTTAAACTGAAAGTTTTCTGGTGTCGAGAACATCATCTAATATCCCAGAAGTTTTCATGGAATACAGAATTTCTTCTCCTTTCCAGTAATTTTTCAAGATTAATTCTTTTCTTAAAAATACCAGTAAAAATTTTGAACATTTTATAATAATTTGGAATTGAAAGTTCTTAATTTTTACGAGAATATTTATATTTCCATGTGGATTCGTAAAAAAAAAAAGGAAATTACAAATACCAAACAGATGTATAAAACAACCAGATTTAAAAGAATACCCACTAATGAATTGAAGGTTATCTCATCTTTCGTACAATATATGGCTTATTTTATTTCTCATCAGGGTATTGTACATGCAATTTTAGAAATAAGCTCTCTGAATCACCCGCATATTAATTTCGCCATATTTCATAAATGCAATCTGTCGGTCTTACGCCCTCAATTGTTTCCTATGTACGCAGCTCACTTATTCATAACAACCTTTATTTCGCCTCTCCATTATTATTTCTCGCATTCTCGATGTCTAATTGTATTCATTTCTTTATTTGGACTCTCGCTTTTTTCTATATCCCCATCATTATTTTAACTCTTCATATTTCTCTGGATTTTTTGTGTTTCTCTGAATGAGCAGGCGGTTTAACGGCTAGCGTCCGTTCGATCAGTGCAATAGCTTCGGCAGCTGGGTACGGAATTGTGCACAGGGTATTTCCGACCCTGAATGCAAGAGTGTTTATGTGCGAATTTATTTGCAAATGCTAAAGCGCCTCCATTAAAACTGGCGCGAATATATGGGTGCATTCACGAGAGCAGATTAGCGACGTCGCACTATACAAGCGCAGTCAGGAGGACGAGGATATGCTTTATTTTGACAGGTAGCCACTGGAATAAACGATGTTTTAGTTCACTCCGAGTAGCGGCGTCATTAAAATTTATTACCGAATAAAGCATTTCGTATAAATAGACAGATATTTGCGTTTGCAATCGCGTATGACATCGGAGATAAGCCGCCTTTTACGCGCGACGTCGCTCCAAAACAAAAATAAATAATAAAATAAATATTCAGTCTCGGCAAAAAGTCCGGAAACGGTCAAATATTTCAAAAACCACCGATATTTTTTAAAAATGCTGAAACACGTGAAACGATTTTTCAAAAAGCTTTTTCTAAATATTTGATCGTTCTCGGACTTTCTGCCATCATTGAATATAAATTTATTTCTGTCGTCTGACGAAGATCACACTTTTTAAACAAATATGTTTAACATTCGTGAATCCGGAATTAAGTGAAGAGATATCTCAAAAAAATGATAAGAATTTAAAAATATATAACTGATACAGCGAAAAGACAACATTGAAATTTTAGTCCATCTAATTCGAAATTCATAAAAAATACGACTATAAATTATTCCTCTTTAAGTTGTTGACATTTTAAAAACTGATTTATATTTCACATACTTAAAAACTTTCTCTTATTGTAATAATAAAAACACCTACGACTAAACTACATTCCTATATTCCATCTATTTCTATTTAATCACATTCAGTTTAGCTACGCCGAGTTTTTCAGCAGCCGTCACTTGTCGTGCACTTGTCTGAAGAAAAAGGAAACAATTTGTCACGTTTTACGAAAACGAAGGCTAATAGGATAAGAGACAGAAGACAGGATGATTAGCCCCAACGAGTCTGCCGAAAACATGATACTTTTGCTGAAAGGGAGAAAAAAGACGGAGGGAGATCGAGTTAACGTCAGCTCTACGATAATAAGGTTTCTATTTGTCAAATAATATACTTTTGAGGTAAAAAACATTCGTATTAACCGTCTGTCCTAATCAAATGCAGAAAGCCTATTCAAACATCAATTGTGGATCAAGATTGGAATTCTTTATTTGTAACGAGCAAAACGCTTGTCACTCGAATGAACCATATTGTGATTTTGTTATTTTCTTTAATTTTTTTGTATGTTTAATGTCCCTAAATATTTTAGATAATTGTAATAAATTAGTCGTCATTTTCAGAGAGTTCCATTCAACCCCATTAGATTAGAGTGTTGACATAACCTCAAAAACCATATGGCCTAAATAACCCATCAAATCTTTTGCAGCATACCTTTTTTAAAAAGGTGAATTGATGTGAAAAATGTTCTGGTTATAAAAGAGGATTAATTCGATGGCCCTGAAATTTGGAAATGCCGACAAAGTTCGCACAATATAAAGAAATAATAATCAGTAAAATAATCACGAACAACGAGAACCTAAGATGTATGATGAACTTGATGCTGCATTTCCTGCACTCTCATCTTGATAACTTTCTCGATATCTTGGGACACTGCAGTGAAGAACAGGGTGAACGTTTCCACCATTATATTAAAGTTATAGAAACTTGTTACCGGAGAAGATGGGGCGTTAATACGATAGAGAAGTATTGCTACGGATGCTCAAAAAGGAGATACTTGGGCAAGACAAGACGCGTATAAGAAATCCTTTACATAGATCTTTTGAGAAAAAGGAACTAGATGCAGCTCGAAAAAAGTAAACGATTAAAATCAGCAGGTTTATCAATTAATGGCATTTTAATTTTTGAAAACTGACTTTTTTACAACTAATAACTAATAACAAGTATTACGAATCTACCATAATCAATCCGCTTTTGCGAATTTTTAAAAATGGTTATTAAAATTTTTAGTCAATGGCCTCAAAAACTCCTAAGAGAATAATTTTCATATCACTTAATCGTTTTAAAAAATGTATGCTGTAAAAGATTTAATGATTTATTTGGGCCTTGAGTTTTTAGAGGTTTTGTCAGAATCCAGCCACACAATTAGATCACGATTTTGACATAACCTCTAGAAACTCATGACCTAATAATAAACCGTTTAATCTTTTGCAGGATACATTTTTTAAAGAGATGTTAATGAAAATTGTTCTGATGTGGGTTTTTGAGACCGCTATTTGTAAATTTGAAAACACTTTTCACGAATCTGAAATTTTTAAAAATTGAAATGACGGACCAATATCGCGGGCAATTTGTTTATACTCTCCGAAATGATGTAAACTCACTTTCGAGTTTGCATTGTATACTATTAAAATCTTAGTTGACTTCATGTTTTTCGAATAAAATTCATATTAAAAATAATTTTCAGTTGGAATAGTATTTCTGTAATTTGTGAATTGGTATTCTTTGAATAGGGAGGCGGAAATATTTAACTTTCAAAGATGCCTAAGCCACGTCTTCTCATATAAATAGTATATTACTCAACGAGGGAGGTAAAATAAAGAATGTCTCAGACTGCGTGTAATTTTTACCCGAGGCGAAGCCGAGGGTGAGAAACAGGCAGTCTGAGGCATTTTTTTTTACTTCCCGAGGGAAGTATATGATTTTTCTTTATGGCCGGGAGGATAAGCGGCAACTTTCCTCCCAGTGTGAAGAAAATAATTATATTTTGTCACACCAGCGCGATAAGTCCATCTTTCAGCAAGGAAAATGGGGCGGAAAGTGCCTGATTGCCGCCCGGTCTGATAAAGATGAGCGTCAACGGGCAGAAACAATTTACAAGCAGCGCTCTTTTTCTTCTGCTCGGCCCACTGATCGCCCTCGCTGCAATGCCTCTGTTTCCGCCCTAGATACGTAATATACTATTACCCTAAAAATTTGAAAAATAATGTTGATATACTCTTTTAACCTCAATCAGCGAAAATTACTGAGTATCAGTCTCAGTACTTTTTGCTGATTCAGATTAAGTGAGAAGGATATTGAATGGTCCGAGTTTTCGGATGCACCTAAAAACCCGACAAATCATAAAACAGACGCTTCAAAAACCCGTCATTAAAAAACCTGACATTTTAAAAAACAGATTAAAAACAGACTTTCAAAGTATGTCTGCATTTTGAAATGTTTTTTTTTTTAAATGTCTGGACCATCACAATGTCATTTCGGAAGTATTTATTCATTTTGAAAAAGATAAATATAATACTGCAATTATCAAAAGGCAATTTTCTCTCAAAAATACTCGAAACATAACCGAAAATGCAAATTTTTACATTTTTTTCGAAAGTGCAACGTGATAGGAAAATTCTGCCAACATCATAATTTTTCGAAAAACATTTTCGACATGAATAAATTGTTCATTGGTCCTTCACCAAGCTCAAATTTACATAGAAAAAAAAAATTAAAAAAATGGCAAACTATCAAGAATGTTCTTTATGAAAACGATAAGAGGCGCGAAACCAACGTTTTATTTATCCGCGCACTTGCAATTTTCGTGGGCTTTGACGGTGCACTCGAGCGAGCTTAACGGGCGGGTCCATTAAAAACCATTAATCTCGAGGAGCCGCATGTCCTCGAACGTGAAATTCAAGAGTCAGTCCGTGGGACATGCGACGGACGCATGTATACGCATGCAGCGCCGTAATAAAGCGAGTGACAAAGCGAAAAGTCGAGAGCTTTTCCGAGCCGCAATCGGGAAACTCCGCCTTTGTCGCCGCCGACGAGAAGACTCGCAACTTTCGCGAGAGCTTTACCGGCAGCTCTAGGGCCATTCATTTTCACTCTTTTAACGGATTACTCTTTGACTCGCTCAATTTTTGTACACTCGAGAAACATGCGCTGTTACGTTGTCTTCCAAACGATTTATACTTCCCAAAGTAATTCCTAAGTTTAAAAGATATTTCTTTGTAAGGAAGATGGATAACTAAAATTTGAAGTTAGGTTGACGATATTAAATTGCAATATTAAAATAAATATTGCCGATGCTATCGCAGGTTATGATTACTGACTAAAAAATACTCGGTAGACTTGAACCACGAGTAAAAAGGAGTGTACCGAAAAATCCCGACAGATTACAAAACCGACACTTCAAAAATGCCGACATTTAAAAACCGGACATTTCAAAAAATGTAATTAATAATTGAATTCTAAATGTGCTTAATAACTAATCCGCGCAGGAGTCAAACTAATTTCACCTTCAAGTGACCTACAAAATTAATCGCTTGGTTAAACGTTTTTGACCTTGAAATTACCTTCCAGTGAGACCTCAAGGACGGCGACCCGAAATCATTTTTTTATGTAGTGAACTCATCAATCGGAATTGATTTTATTTTGAAATGTCGGGTTTTTGAAATGTCTGTTTTGTGATATGTCGTGTTTTTCAGGTGTATTTTTCACTCAATACCATGAACATTCCTGAATCTTTTGCACCAAAAATGAAAATAATTGTTACAGCCCTTTTTTAAAAAATCGATTTTTCGCAGTCTACCGTGTTCAAATTTTTTCAAACTATAAGAATAATGTATGGAAATGGCAGGTTTTTTCAAGCTCTATAACTTGTCATAAGTGCAGTTTGTATTCCGAATTCGTTACACTAATTTTCTTATTAGACTAAATACTTTTAAATTCGAAATGAACTGATTTAAAGGTTTGTTCGGTGAATAAACCTATCCTTCATGACGTTTTCAACAAAATTCGACATGTGTAAAAATATAATGGACTTTAGGAGTAACTGAAATGTCTAGATACTGTTTTTAAAATGATGTGTATAACTGCTATAATCAGGATCTAATGATTTACTAAAACAAGCTTTGCCACGATTGACAACTTTGTTACCATTTTCTTTGATTTACTGGAAACTAATGAACTCAACAATTTGATAATAGAATAATTTCTCACGTTAAAACCGACAAGGAAAAAAAAGTCTATTTTTGCGATTTCTCTCCTCTAACTTTTCTTTCAATAGTTAGCGAAATTGTATATGTAAAAGACAGAATTTTCATCGGTTATTTGTTTTGTTTCGATAAGATTTAAGTCCGGGAGAGCCTCGCAAAATCGAAAAAAATACAGTAGATTTCAAAAAAGGCTGTAACGATTATTTTGATTTTTTGTGCAAAATACTCGGGAATTTATGTAATATTGAACTAGCAAAGAAAATGCTATTTAGGTGGACTATTGCTTTACTGGAGGTTCAATCCCACAGTAAATGTAATGCAACATTTCCATCTCTCTCTTCCTTAGTTTTAGCTGTTCTAATTAAAAAGCGGTGGTAACGGTGTTAGCAAATAGTTATTTTTAAGAATCAGCCTTTAAATCGTACTATATAATCGGCTAGGAGCAAAAAGTTCTATTTCGCTGTAGCGATAAACCCAGTTCTACCTCGTTGTGATGCCAAAAAGGGTTTTATCTTGGTCTGGTAATGTCGAAGGGATCTAGGTCTAACATATTTTGTGCCTAATTTAGGTTATCAGTAATATACACTTTGTGGGTGTTGCAAAAAGAAGGTACTCTCCCGTTTCTATTTTCACGACAAGATCTTTTAAAATGTAAGTCGGCATAGCATGTTATTTCTGCAACACTGACAAAATGTATTGTTACCAACTTAAAATGGTATCAACAAATTTTCCTTAGGAAATATACCTAGCAGAAGCATCTTTGCTGTAACAGCGAAATAGAACCTTGTTCTTCTCAGTCGACGATAAAGAAAAATAAAACTTTACAAGTACCATAGATTGGACAAGAAAGGAAAAGAAAAAAGTCACATCGTAATTTCTCCTCCAGTTTGTAGAATCTTTCGATTTTATAAAAATGAAAAATTATTACCATTTCCTGGATTAAGAAAGAAAAAATGTATTTAGAAACATAAATAAATCATGATTCCCTTGTAAAAATTCCCATACTCGCTGGTGTTAGTGCGGTATACTCGGAAAATGCCAATAATTCCTCCTTCTCCATGAAGAAAATCCTATACTGGCGAGGAAATTTTGGTATAGGTATTCTAATTAATTCATGAAAATGTACATTTTCAGAGTATATCCCGCTGATACCAGACAGTGTGGGAATTTTTCCATGCTAAATTTGTTCAGTTTAAATTTTCAACACACGCTGCATTTGTCCCACGAAAGAGTAATTTTTCAGGAGATTTTCGTACAAATAATAGACATTTTTATGTGAGTTTAGTGCCTTTATTTTGTGTGTATCGTTAAACTGTACTTCTTGTGTTGGTCATAAAAAAGGTCATCATGTTCATTATGAATGTTTCACCAATAATCATTGGTTCATCTAGCAAAAAGTGATTACCATGTATATAATGGAAATTATATGTTCCAAAGTAACAGTTATAACCAGTTGATGCTCATTTGCCGAAACAGTATCTGACATAATTACTATTCAATGTAGTAAACAACGATATTTTTGGTGAAAATTATTCTCCATTTAGCTTAATCTCTTTCAAAACCATTCATTTTGATTCATCCATCTGACTTAATTATATGAGGAGTTACTATAATCATAAAAGTTAATTCCTACGAAACATTCCATTTGCACCGGAAATTGCACGTAATAGTTTGTAACATTCCAGAAGCGATATAATTGCAAAGATATAATTTACTTGATAACCACGATCGTTCTATTGGATTTTTTCGCACGTGTAATGTATCTTTAATTAGTTGTAACGGTAACGGATTTGAGGGTCAAAAGGTTCACATTCTTAGCATTTTTTTATTATTAAATGTGGTATTTGTAAAGATTCTCTGAACGACAAATTATTTCCCTCGTATATTTTAATATTTCAGTTCCATTTTATTGATATTTAACTTTATATTGCATTTACTTTCACATATTTCATCACATATAGTTTTATTGAAACAAAATTTTAATAAAAGGAAATTGTTTTTGTAATGCCTGAAAATCGAGTTATGACATTGAATATATGAATTATGAAGTTCGAAACATCGAACAATTTCAATAAAATGATTTTGAATATCCGATAACATGTTTTACATCAACTTTTATCTAAGAAAGATGAAGGATTCAAATGACTTGCAATCATCTTTGCTTGATTACTAGGTTCTAGCAATTCGATTAACATAAATAATTACACGCACTTCGTGATGATTACATATATTTATCCTAATTAATTAATTCTTCAAATTATCCTATACGTGCTTATTATCTTTCGAGCAACTTGACTTAAGATTTACTTACAATACTAGTAAAAATTATAATTTGTATTTTAAGTTAATTAAATTATTTCCGAAGCATCATTCGAGTAGTAAAGGCATTGTTATAATTGTGCATATTACTGCAATATGATTTTCTTTTAATAACAGTAGTGTTCGTTGCATATCTAATAGTAATGATAAAAATGTATCGAACTGTCTTAATACATCGTCCAACTATGATTATCCTAAAGCATTCATACTATATTGTTATTTATATATATAGTGAATAACCTATTCTTTAAATTTAAAAATCTTTATTAATCACAATTGACACTTGCATGGTTGTTTGCAGCTTAATAAAGAATCCTTATATACATCCTGAACATCAAAAGCAGTTTGTTATGCACGATGTTTTTCAATATCAATTTTCACCGTTTTTTATTTCTTATCAAATTCAGTAATTTTTTCATCTCTTTTTATCCTTTTTTTGTGAAGAATTCCTTTTTAACCTTGAATAATTCTCAGTGCGTGACCAATCCTTTTCTCGCCCTTTTGTACCCACGATGTGCTCACTGTTTCCTTCATCTTGGCTCGTGTGAGAGTAAACCGTTCACATTCCAAGCTTTTTATTTGCACCAGATGAGTCTGTGGACGCGCGTGTAGGATTGCGCGCGAACTCTGACCTCTGCTCTTGTACTCGTAACCACTCTTTATTACTCTTTAAGCAAAAATCCTTCCGCGATTAATGAAACTATTTCATTTAACGGTTATATCAAATGAATTTGACTTCCGGTATAATCATAAATTAGCAGGGCATTTGAAATCGTTTTGAAACCTGCAAATTTCTTAGCAGTTTTATGGAGTACAAACAGGTTTTTAAACTCTGAAATGCATATCACAAAGATTTCAATTTGACCTAAAAATTACCTTTTCAATAATATAACATGATGTCAATATTATCATTATTTTAATTGTTACAATTGATATGATAGATTCATTTAAAGCTTACAATTTCCACTTTCATGTAGATGAATTTAAAATCTTTTCAGTAATAAATGTTATAATATTCTTTTCAATAATTGAATTGTAAGAAACTTGCACATCGTGACGAACAAAAGGAATACATGACATATCAAGAACTCGAAGTTATATAGTATTTCTATCCGTAATACAATCAATACTTTTTGTCACGCCGATATTGAAAAAGTTTGAGCTGGTAAAGTAAATTCAGACCTCGAAAAAGCGTTTGACTTTACCCGTTCAATGAGGACGGTCCGTCACCTGCAACTTTCTACTATATGTTTTGAACCGTAAGGTAGATTTTTATTCAGTTGACATAAAAAATTGTATTTGTATATAAATCGTTTCAATCCAGTTGGTAATAAACAATTTCAATTCCTGTATGAGAAACTAATTAATTGCGAGGAAAGTAGCACATTCCTCTAATACAGTACGTTTTTGGTATATTGCAGGAGTCGCAGATAATCACGGCTGTAATTGTTAAATGAGTAAAGTATTAGCCCACTTTTTCAAGTGAATTAAATGTCGTCTCAAAAGTTTCATAAATTATGTAACGGGTAACAGTTTAAATTCCTCTAAATCTTCTTTGCTCCCATCAATATATTTATATATTACTTTGCAATAAAAACCCAATGAAGCTTGATCGCGACTCTTTCATTCTCAAAGTATTAAATTTCTCAGCACACTTTTGTAGACCAAGGATTTGAATAGCTTTGTAACTTTGCATGGGAAAGCGTTCTGGAACGACGGACCAAGAACCTCCTTGGGTCTCTTTGTGTATCGTTTTATTTTGTAAGAAGGATAATCTTTGCGACGCAAAGACATGAAAAGACAAAAGTTTTCCCAAGTGCAGCAAACGCATTACTTTTGAAGACGAAGAATATCCGCCTGAGTCGTTTCGACGCGACAACAGCACCGTCCAGTGAAAGACCGAGCGCTTAAATTCGTAAGTCGGCAAAAGACGGATCCCTTACAGTGTCCTTCGAATACGAAGGGTTTCCAGTTTTCCGATACCGAGGCGTTACGAACGATCGTCGTGGAAACGGTATACCGGAAATGAAAAAAGAAACTATTTCCAGTTCAGATTTTTTTTGCAGATATATTATTTTCTATTTGTGACTTTCATGTACATGCTATAAAGTGACAAATATTGAAATATAGTAGACAATAAACAAGTTTGCGGTTCAACATTGTTTTTTAATCGGAAAAATAAATATTTTTGTTTTTTTCTCGAACCGATTTCGTAAATCCTCCATTTCTCGAAGTTAACAAAAAATTCGGACGCGATACAATAATTTTAACGAATGTAATTTCTTGCTTAAAGAACAGAAAGAAACAAAATGTTTCCAGTTTTTTATACACATTTCCGGTACGGCGTATCCTAACATTTTAAAATATCCAGTTCCTTATTCTATGAGAATTTGCGAGTAAAATGTAGACCGACTGAGTCGGAAACGATCATTCGGAACTGAGTTATCGTTTTTTATGCAGGATTTTTTTTTTTGCAAACATTCGGTAAAGGAAATATATTATTTATTTTTCCCCTGCAACATTTATATAAACAAAATTCGTATGGAATTTGAAATTTGATGGCTCAAAATATTAGGATGCCTCGTACGAGAGCTATATATAAATAACTAAAAACATTTTGTCTCGTTAAAATCGTTTCATCTCGGCCGAAAATTGTTAATCATTTTCGCTCTGGGTCGTTAGCTAATGCAAAAAAAGTCTTTTATTCGGCCCACCCTATACAAACCATGAAGCAACCACAGTAAATTATAATTGCCATTACATTACAATAACAACATCACCACATGTGGTCAAAATTAAACAAATATTTCAAAATGTTGCAATGACCTTTTTCTCTAAACTACTTCAAATTTAATAGGTGGGGAAATCCCATTTAAAGAATAGCCTTCTTAGATGTATTATTTAATATGAAATAAGGAGATGTTACAGCTAACAATTAGTATATCATATATATACTGCCACCACTTGAGACACTTTTAGGAGCACGAGAAGTTTTCGCATTTAAACACGGTTTTTAAATAAAATCTTCCATGTTTTTCTACTACACTCGATAATGAAGTACACGGGAACTTAAAACCAAACTGGCCCAATTCTAACTAAAAGAAAATTAAACCCGCGGCTGGTGAAAATATACCACAGCATGAACTAATAATAACTGCCCAAAGTATACTACTCTAAAAAAGAATCTTATCATCGCATTGGAAATACAGGAAGATGCTAGGCCAGAGAGTAAGGAATTGATTAAGAACATGTCTAGGAAATCAGGAAACGCTCTGTCCTAGTGATAAGATGAATGAGGTCGGAACCGTTTTTGAATCTGTGGGACTATTACATGGGAAAGTTACAAAAAAAACGCAATAGAAATCGAGTATCTAGCCACCAGCGCTAAGAATCTAGTCATATGACAGTAAAGTCGAGTCAAAACTACAAATACAATAAGAGATATCCGCTAGAATCAAGAGAAGAATGATCCATCATTGGTATGCAAACTCTTGGTACAGCGATAGTATATTCGATGTATATATGTCGTTTTTCTAAGGTGTAAAAAAATTAATACCTAACAAACTTCAGAACTCATTGTGCTAAGCTGGTTCATTAATGGTATGCGTTAGGTTCCGTTTTTATGTAAATAACAGTTTGCCATTTTGTCACCATAAACATTGATAGGCACCATTTTTTGCAAAAATGAGCATGTGTTAGGTTCCATTTTTGTGTAAATAAAGGGAACGCGAAGGTTATTTTCATTGCGATAATTCAGAAAAACTTACTGGGCGAAGGTACGAATTTGGGACTGCTACCGGCATCAATCGGTAGTTATCGGCACCGTTAATGGCTTTTCCGTGGTCGACGCTTCGTTGTCTTGAATGAAAATAAGACAATGTTTGCATTGCGCCTACTACGGCATAGGCCGCCGACTAACTGTTGACGGTGTCGATTATGTGATTGTTTATTTGTTTGTATCGTCCTGTGTGGGATGATGACTAAGCCTTGTCCCACTAGCCATAGATGGCATAAAGTTGGCAAGTAAATCTGATCAATGTATGTGTGTAAAATGGTTTATTAAAAGGTCGACTAGAATTATGTCATTTTGAAAGTGGGGAAGGATGTTCACAAATACAAAAATCGGTGGATTGCAGTTATGACCTGCAAATGTCACCAAGCTCAGTTATATTTTACGCATTTTTATATGTACTCTTAACTTATAAATAAAGTTCCGAACTTGAAAAATAAACTAAAATATATAAAAATGTAAGAAGATGAAGAAAATGGCACTACAAGACTTATTACTTAATAAAGGTCTTTAATTTCCAACAAAACCTCTGAAAATGAACGCAATCTCTTCTTCGTAGCCTTCAAACAAACCAAGTCCGAAGAAAAAGAAGAATGGCGTCTTAATGACTCGTTACCCAAGTTTTATTATATGGTGAAATCTTACCAAGTTCGTTAAGAGCTCTTTTTTATATTTACGTTGAGTAGATAACGAGGTAAATGTCTGAATCGCGTTTCCCATCACTTCCATCCTTCTCAATAAAGACTATCTTGGTTCCAAGCCAGACTGACGTAAGGTATAGGTATGTAATATTAAAGCCCTTTTCGCGAACCGCATGAAATGCAAGTGCCAAATCATCTTTATACAATGTGCTTATTTTTCTGCTTGTTTACCAACAGATAATGAAGGTGGTCGTCCGACGATTTGAAAGGAATATACGTGGCTCCTCACTCGGAGGTCGAATTGAGGATAAAAAGAAAGGAGTGAGTGAAGAGCTAGAAACTCTTCTGGAAAACAAAAGAAAACGAAAGGGAGTAAAAAAGAGATGGAGAAACAGCCTACCCTGTTCGTATAATCTACTAATAATTCAAGGGAGGCGCAATGCGGAGTGAAACCGTCGACGAGTTTGCTGGGTTTGGGAGAAGGGAGAACATTCCATGTTTGCCTACGGTGTTTCCGGAGTTTCCATCTAGGATAAATAGCAAAGTCGCTGTCTAACACTGGTCGATGTTAAAGAGGAAGACAAAGCCAAATATAAAGTGAAGGAGAGAGATAGTGAATCTCTCAAATTCCTTCGGGACCGAACAGCCTTTCATTTTCGGCCTTTCTTTCGGAACGCATCCCATCTATATGAAGGCATCCTCGTCCGCGAAACGATATCCGGTACGCGCACGTCGTAATATCCTTCCTTTGGAGTTTCACAATTCCGGACTGTTTGCCCTGCTCGATAAGACCGCTTAGTCGACGGTTTCCTCTGAAAGTCCTTCCCCAAAGTCTCCCGTTTATTCCTGCTTTATTTGCGAATAACTTGAATGCGGCGATGTCATTTAAATTAATTTATTAGAACTTTAAAAGCTGATTAAATTCTATTGATCGCGACATACTTGTCTTTCAAATATGAAGAAGCTCCACATACACTCGGTGTATTGACTTCAATATGATGTTTTGTAATGGTATAGTCTACTTTTGATTTGACATGAATGAAAGGGACGATTTCTCCTTCGGGGATGGTTAGTCTCGTTAGGTCGTCGATGACTGGCAATCTTTGCTCGTCATGAGAATGTTAAAATCCAGTTAATTCAAACGCTTGACTATTCCATCAATGTTAGCTAATATCAATCATCGAACCCAGTATTTGAATCCTAACTCGGGACGACCCTAACAGCATTCTGCATCTTTCATCGCCTTCCCCAAGTAGATCCTCCTCTTCTCGGGCATTCACTACTTCCCCGTCATCATATGAGATCGTGGAAAAAGTTTTTGTTCGCATCAACCAGCAACTGGCTCGGGGTCTCGAAGGGGTCGGAGTGCTCGTCGTCGCGACCGGAAGGCGACGACGTACACGAGGGTGAGACGACCTTAGTGCAACGTCACGCGAATGAGAGCGACTGAGTCGCTCGAGTCACGAGTGGAAAACCCGGGTTCCAAATTAGGTGGTCTGTCGAGACTCTTTCGGGCGAGAGGTCGTTCTTCCGGACGAGGGATTAGATAAAGTGAACCGAACAATCGAGACTCGAAAATCTCTCGAGCTTTCATCGTCGTTATCTGGAGGGTAAGAGGTGCGCTCCGCGTGCACAACCTAACCCCAATTTATACGCTATCGCGAGTGTCCTATTGAAAGTAACGAATCTTTTCACCAAGGGAAAGTCGAGAATTTTCGAGTGGGGTTCCATGAAAAATTGGTTGTTAATAATTTTTTTATTTCTGCTGTCAATAGAGTTCCGGAGAAAGATGAACTTGAACGCAGACGGGATCGATCCTGTTCAAAATACATTTTGGTTTTTCTGCATTCTTGATTTGCTTGTCAGACAACCCTATTTATTCAAAAAATGATTGAAGATTATCTAGTTCCACACATAAACAACGTGGTTTTAGGTAATCCAGTTCAGGATATGAATAACTTTTTAAGAGGTTTTCCTAAACACGCGATCGGGCATTGACACTTTGCTTGAGGGGTTGTTAGGAATGAATCGTGTTATTGTGATTGAATTTCCCGGTTGCCCTCCCGCTTATTGTCGATCATATTAACGTAATTCTGAAAGTGCCGTGGTTTAGTAAACACCACGAAGCTGGAAGCAGAAGGTACTTTATGCTAAATTAGTGTTTCGTTACTGAAATCCCTTCAGACCTTGCTCAAATATTCATGTTTTGGAATCAATCATAAACTTTAAAAGAAAATCGGCCTGTATAAACCTGCAAAGGGTGTGTGGGATAACAGCCCTTAAAGTGAGCAACTCTATCGGAAAGTCCCCTTTATATTATGAGTCGACTGAAACTGGCGAGTCTCCATTCATAACGATTGATTGGTAAAGTTAGCCATTTATATATTAGGCGCAGTGAAGTGCTGATGAATGACGTGCAGCTCGAGATGTCGAATCCTGTCGAACCATGCTGAACAGTATTTTCATAAAATGACCATATATATTATTTTACATTTATCTATTAATTAAATTGGTACTTCCATTATTTAAACAAATTAATGAATTAATAAAAAAACATTTTTTATATTTAAAACGGTTCAAATTTGTGCTTCATTGTTTGTATAATCAGAATATAATTCTATGTTAAGAATTCGGGATGGTATCTGAACGTGTCCAATAATTTCCGGACCGCGGCATGCAAAACCGTAGCGTTCGCAGAATAAACGATCCGAAATACGCGGCTACAACCCAGAAGATAATACGAATAATTTTGTTACATTGTACATTCTTATTACTGGTATTATAGGCGAAGAATCTCTGCTGAAATATCCGCCAAAAATGAACAAATAAAAAAGCCGTTTGAAACAATGAAGCTTTCTGCAGCAAAGTTAATGTATTTCTTTTTCAACATCATTTACATTACACATATGTTAATGGCTTAATTATTTAAGTACTGAAGGATAGTACTTGCGTGCAGGCACAGAGAAAAATTATCCGAAAATTTTAGATGGTTTTAGAAAAAGACAGAATACAAATTTCGGGTAATTTGTATGTCTGGAAATTTCTGATTTTTTTTCGCAGAGACTTTTAACATTATATCTGATTTGATAAAATCTTCACGATAATTTTTCAAAGTAAAATGTGTTTTCCTTTTTTTCAAAGTAATTTTCAGTGCTCAAAAAACGTCGAGTAAGGTGTTAATAATGCCTTATTGATGAAGAGTCGGTTTTAAATATATTTTAAAAAAGTAATATTAAAGTCATGAAAGATGTATGGTAATATACACTTATTTTAACTTACGCTTGCAGATAGATAGTTATCGGGATGCATAACTGCTACTTACCTGTAACAAAAAAGTCATAAGATATAATAAATTTGTCATGTTATTGAATTGTGAAAATTTGTCATAATTTAAATTTAATGATGCACATTTTCAACTATGTTGAACAATATTGATTTAGTTTAGTATTACACTGCTAATTATAGAATAAATAACAATATGCAACCAGCTTTATGTAGAATCTTTTATTAATATATGTTGTAATTCCTAAACAAATTCTAAAATATTACCATATGTTATTTCTCGAATTTCAAACTTTGTGACGAGTCATAAATATGCGAATAAGAGTAAACTTAACAACATTGTAATTATTTTCAAGGGCGTAAAAATTTGATATATGCTGACGATCCCAGTACTCAAAAATTTGTACAACCTCGTAAGACAATAAATGTTTTTAATCAGTTATAAACCAAAAAAAAATAGTGAATCTTAGAATAACGTTAAAATATTTATATAAATTAAATAATATAAATGATTGTAGAAGAGAAAAAATTATTCAGGAACATTCATAGAATTTTGAGTGTTTTACATTTTATAACAGTGAATAGTAAAGGTCAATAAAACTGCAGAAGAATAGTAGAAAAAAACATTGAAATTGTAGAAATCCAGATGTCTAACGGATAGTGTCAAAATGCATCGAAAATCTATAGACAACACAACAGAATTGCCCAAATTTATACTGCAGTGATTCCATCATTCACTTCGATCGCTTTCAACCCCATGCATTTTACCGTTTGTGTTAGCTACATTGTCGCTCGGTCACCGTGTGATATATACATTAGAGAGAATAATGGAACAAGAAACTAGGAAGAGAGAGTTCTTATGAGAGGAGTTTAAATTTACAAAGGTGTAAAGTTTCGAGGTCATCCTATGCATCAAACACCTTATTTACATATTTCGCGTATTTCGGAGTTTGTATACATCAAGTCTTCACTAATTTCAATTGACCCAGTCAACACTGGGGTGTTTGTCAAGATATGAAAGAAATGATTTAGGGATTTGGCAACCGAAATTTATGTAGTAAAGTTTAGTTATTGTTTGCGAAATATAAAATTTCAAGAATTGCTCGATAAAATAACTTTCTTAAGTGTACTTTATTAAAGTATCAAGCGATATGAAGAAACTTTAAAACTTTAAGAGGAGTTGGGTGTATTGTAGTCATAACGCTGGTTGAAGATGTTTTTGAAACATTTCGGTAAATTGGTGGATTGTGCACTTAAATATTAGCCCATTTTTTCTAAGAACTCGAGTTGAGAAATAATAATTGTTGCGCTGACAACAGGCGGTTCCCTAACACCGAACCTTATCACGCGGTTAATTAAGGTTTTGTCAGGACATATCCAGAAACACGAAAATTAGTTACACAACGAGCCAAACTGATTTATTCAGCTTCATCCTTCATTTAAGGACTTACAGTACATTGAGATTATGAAGAAAACCCATAGAATCATCTTGGTGGAAGTTTCGATGCTATCTTTGTTGTTTGAAATATTTTTTTGTCTAACGCGTCATTTAGAAAATGACTGTCGCTCCAGACTGGCGTTAACGTGGCTTTATCTTCTTCTGATTATGAGCTACAATGTCATGCAAGCTAGCGATAGATTTAACAAACTGTACCGTTCTTCCCGGCAAATTTTATGCTAAGTTTGACACTAGACTGGAATTGTCTAACAATAGTTTGGAGCGAGCTAGCTGCAGGCCTGTAACTGATGAGGCACTAGTACAAGGATAGCTAGATTAGTGCTGACGTGCTAAAGTAGTCAGTCTCATTTCACAATAAAGTGGGAGTATAGTGTGGTGCTAGCCCAACATCAAGAACTGATCGTGTTTTTGAGTTTCTTTTTCAGATGGCCGTTTTCAATGTTCCACCACTAAAGTCTATTATCGTATTTGTGATCAGGAAGCCCAATAAGGTAAGTCTCCATTTACATTTCATATTAACAATTTTGATGTAACACATGGTCAGAAAGCTTTGGATCTTACAGTTCAGATTAAGATAACATTTCAATACCATCATTTGATGCTTGAATGTCTTTGAATTGAATCGAGCTTCAAACAGCCTGACATAACCCAATTCAGTATTTTTTATGGCTGACTGGGAACTGATTGAGCGCATTTCCCATGAACCCACCACAACATTTGAATGTAAAACATTTCTGTCGGTAAAATTGGTAAATCCATATCTCGTGTTGGTAAGGAAGGACTCATCTGCTACTTGAAACTGAATGAAATGTTGCCGCTCTCACACGAATACTTATGGGGTTTCGTGATCCAGTGATCAGTCACGGGTATTGAAACGCAGTCGAGTACAATTTTGTCTATTGTCAGGCGTCATCTTTATATTAGGAATCGAATAGATCGAGAAGCAGCCACGTGCGACGAAAGGAGGTCACGGATTCGTGGAGATTTGCCAATGGGGAAAATCGCACTCCACCGGATCCGGGGAAAAGTCGCGAAAGTGATGCGGGGCTCGGCTGATGTTCAGGGGTCGCGAGTGCGTTGCCATGGGGATCGAAAGAAGGGGCGGTTGAGAGGGGGTGGGTCGGTCGATGCAAACGCACCATAAAGTTTTATGGCTCTCCGGAACTATACCCAATCCGCACTCGTCCGACGGTCCTTACATGCCCCCAGTATTCCACCGTTGCGTCTTAACAGCCCCCGACCCACCCGGTCCCCCGCTTTTCACCCCCTTTTTATTTCCCCTCTCATAGCCCTTCTCTTTCTCACATGTCTTTCGCTTCCATTCGATTTGCCTCCTGTAAATATCAAAACTTTGACTCAAGCAACATTACTGTTGTTTATACAAATTCATAAACAACAAAAATCATTAATATGAACAACATCTAAAAAACATCTTTTGTATCCATCAATTCTCAAATGGAATATGAATTTCAACCACTACATACAGAACATCTTCCTTATTCGATCGAAATGGATAAGCTACACCGAGTGCCGATTGAAGTGCACCATTTGAATGCACCTTTAAAAGAAACGTTACGTTTCGAGAAAAGTGGCAATCGAGAGAATCTTGTTGCAAGTGGCCTGTTACTACCGCACTGGAAATGCATTCCTATGAGCTTGCATTGATTGAACTAGTACGCTACCCACGTCTGCTCCGCGCGCCAACAATAGGTGCAATTCAACAGCATAATTTTGGAAATAATTTTACATACATTTAATCGAATAATAGCCCCAAATTCTGTTAGATTTACGTTTACTCTTTTGCGAAATTAATCAATAATTGAATCGAGAATATGAAAATAAACATTTTTTTGTTTGTATGCTAATGTGCCCAGTTAAAAGGTGAATTTCATTCAAGATATAATTTTCTATCTAATACTAAGAAAATTAATATGTAATTGAACATTGGCAATCAATTTTAAATGCAAATTAAAGTAAAAAAAAAATGTTTTTTTAAATCAGCAACATAGGGTCTGTTAGCCAATTTTATCAAATTTAAGTACCGAAAAATATTTTATCGTTTTACAGGCATTTTGGTTCTTTTATAAAAACTCGCAATATATAAAACGATTGTATAGTATATTGAATTTTCCTAGCTTTAGATTGAATTTTCTCCTTTTCTATTACGTGCAGCAAATGAGATTGTAAAACGGTTTTTAATATGTTTTTTAATCAAATGAAGGGGATTATTACTGCGAATTCTATATTTTTTCTCTAAAATATTCTGACGATGAAAAATGTAGGTGTGTTGTAAAACAGTGTATTCCTCAACCGTTAAAATATAATAATGAAAAACGAGTAAAGCGTAGACAATTTGATATTCTAAAACATTTATTGTAATTTTTTAATTAATAACTAATTAAAGTGTTTAGTTTCCTAGTGATCTACATCAAACTTGACTGAAAATTAACGAAATATAAATGATAAACGTCAGATTTTAATTAACTTCTACTTTTTACCAAAAATTTTAATTTAATTATGCGTGGTATCTGAATTATTTTAGCGTGCATACTTTTAGAGAATAAAAGTTATGGAATTCAATTCATAAGCATACCAAAATTCCGAGTTCTTAAATTAAATTTCTTCCTATAATGTCGAACCCGAAAAGACCGATCTGTTTGGATTTTCGTAAAACTTGGTGGAGTTAAAGTAAACATTCATTTCAACGACCCATCTTCGTAGACAGCCAGACCTCGAGTTATTTTTGACATCTCTCGTAAAGCCACACTTCAAGAAACGGTTGTTTAAGGTTCATAAATTTATACTAATATGCCGGATGAAATGTTTTGAAGTCTTTAAATAATGTGTTTTCGTCTCATATATAAAATTATTACAAAGAAAGAAAGCACGATATTTAATCTAATAATATATTTATTGATCAAAATAACATATTTGTGCATCAAAAGTATTTTCCTCGTTATATTTCCGTCTACTAATGACATCACTTTCAAGTGTTAAGAAGTAATTATTCTTCCCAAACTGTCAGCTATTTCAAAATCCACTTTCAGAATTAATTCATCAAATAATTCGTTTTTCATCAGATTTTAGGTTATTATGTGATGTGCACCTCATAACGTAACGATGATGGTGATGGCCACTTACATTAACCTTTTTAAGCATACAAGTTTCTACTTAATACTATTTCAATTTAGGCATTTCTGAAGTCAAAATTTGTCAGGTGACGGGTTAGAAAACAAAAAATTATAATAATATAAGTTCACAACAAGCTTGTTGATCTTTTACCAGTAATATTAATTAATAGTTATATTGAGATTCAAAAATTGTGCAATAAATGTTTAAAACGTTTGTTACGTTAACTGATGCTCCAGGGGGGTAATGAACCTGATGTTAATTCGCGTTATTGATTGAACCTTACAAAATGTTGCAGTGCAATAAAAGGCAGAATTTACACTATAATACGAATGCCAATTCTTAGAATGCTCTAAATGTTTGCTTAGAAGACAATTTAAAAATAGAGAGTATCAGAATAACAATTTCTTGATTGTTAGTGCACTTTTTGGCAAGCTTTACTGAAATAGTGAAGAAACAGTTCTTTTATTTTTAAAAGTTCTTTTTACGATAGTTTCATTCTTTATAAGGAACTTTTCGAAACGTAAATTACATTAATTTAGGAAAATTAGACGACACAAATTCGAAGAATCCTTTGCATCCATTAATAAAGCAATGCAGCTCTCGTTGCAAGTTTCCGATGCACAGATACTTATCTCCACTGTGCTAAAAATGTCCTTATTTCTGCAGGTGCGATATTTTACATAAATATTTTATTCATATTGTCTTAAAATATAATCACTGTCGTCGGTATTATCCACTTTTCAAAACCGCCTCGCATATTTATCAGTCTATTTTGGCATTCTTTCATCGATTCTTTCGTCTGCTGTGCTGTGCATGTATACTTTCTCTATTTCTTCAAGTCTTTGGTTTTATTCTCTCTTGTCTCTTCTCTTCTTCTTACTTGTCTTGTTTTCTCTCAATTTTGCTCTAAGAGGAAACTGCGTCCCAGGGAGACGAGAACTTGACAGCCCGTCGAGCAGGAACGGATTTCGCCCGAAGCAAATGAAAACAGACTGCCTCTTTCCATCACTTTGATCCTTTCCTTTTTTTGGCAAAGTAATTTAATTACTTCCACGTTTCTCTATAAAAATGCATTAAATAAAATATATGCCTTAGTTCAATAAAGGTGAAATATACTCGTGTACAGTCTGCTTGCTTTCTTATGTCAGTATGAGCAAACAAGGGAAGTTTGATACCTTGAACATACGAGTCAAGGCGCCACGATCATGTTCTACGAAAATTTGTGTTTGACTATTTGAAAATGTTATTAAAGTATCAATACAAACTATTATCCATTCTGGTTTTATTTCCCTGGTGGAAAAGCAGATTGACTGGTCATTACCCAAAATATAGATAGTTTTGCTGCCCAATATTTGTTTCCTAAATTCTAACAAAAAACTGGGCATTTACCTAAGTAACTAACTTTCTCAACGTTTCGTGACGTCACGTTAGATATCTCTATATATATTCGCTACATTTAGTGCAAAAAACGGTGCAAACGTGCAGAAACGGTGCAGATCCCGAATTCGCTATTACATATAGGGGAATCATATTTTCAGAAACATTGATTGCAATTGTAGAAATGTGGATAAAACTTGCTTGGTGCGGAGGTTATCAGATTATATTTCCCTAGAAGTAGGGTTTTTGTAGCAAACTATGTATGTTAATTTGTATATAAAAAGTTCTTTTGCATTTGCGAAGGTTGACTTTATTTGTCCAGGAAAAAGAAAACACAGGTTAAGGACAAAACAAACTCCCACATGTAATGTAAGCTATTCGTTAAATACAAATTTTCATTCTCTTGCAAACCGGTATACTCTTCCAATAAAATATAATTATAACCACACAATTGTGCGATGTAAATACATAGAATGGACATGTATTAATTATTAACTTTCTTTGACATATATACATGCACAGATATTCTCGACACTTCCAATGAGGAGATGACGAACTTTACCTATGTAGATCCATAAAATCTACAATTACGATTGACGAGTTATTGGCCATTTTCTACCCGGTGATATATGCCTCAATTTAAATAAAGTTTGTGATGACTAGAAAATAGCCAACTATATGGCATTGTATTCGAAAGTTTTTGGGCATCAATAATGGCTAGTTCATGGGTAAATCAGCGTTACATTACCACAAGAAAACCGGGCAGAATTCAGCGAAAATGTTGGCCATAATCTGGCCATTAGCCTAAAATATCATCAATCGGAGACACTATAGACCTTTTGGAGATTTCAAGTGATACAAGAATATATTCTATCGACGATCTATCATCATTACCGCATAACTTTTAAATTCTAGACAATTCTCCGCTAGTATCATACAGAGCGTGTTTTTACTCATTTTTTGTATTTTTCTGCTTATAGCAAAGAAACTGAAAAATGTCCAGAAACCGGTCATGCCTTCTACTAAAGATAAAATAAGATTATATACGTAAATTTTCCGTACAATTGTAGATGCATTATATTAAAATAACAAATAATGCAAGAAATCACATCAGCAGTATTAAAAATCAATTATTGAGTGTTTATTATTTCAGGGAAATATAAATTACGTAAATTATTATATGATCTCCAATATTAAAATTAGATATAACAACAAAGATGTTTGAAATTATGGTATTAACTATGTTATTATGTTTAAGACGTCGAATTTTTATGAAGCTCCTTACTAAAATAATATAATTTGCTTTCCTGAAATGACGTATAATCCATTTGCTCTTAATTAAACGTCATATACATAATTTAATAGCATGCCGTTCCTCATTTCCCCGTCATAATATTCGGTTCCAAATTTGCTTGTGACATTTTACGACGTTATATGCATTTACATATTTGCTACCAAATACTCGATTAAACGTTATATTGAAACTAGGGGTTTCGTTGATGTCCCCAGTCATCCCGTTTTGATTTCTACAACGAGAATTGCACGTTTCTAAACCAAGTTATATACAGATTCCTCTGATAATTTATAAAATTCTCAGACCAAAAACTCATAGTAGGATATGAATTGTAAGCAACTTTGGCAGTTTATTTTTACGGTTTACTGATTTTCAGTAGATTTTAAATTTTGAATATATCCCGGGTAATTTTGTAACTCTCTTGTCGACACAAAAATACTCTCACGATCGATATCGGAGTAATGGAATCGTTTATTCACGGCAAAGCTGATTTGATCCTATCGTGAAAATATTAAAGGCAAACCGTCGCTGTGTTACAAGAATAATGAATGTGTTTATGGATTTTAGAGGGTCGAGAGCGTGACCCTCTTTACACTTTTATTACCTTCCCTTTTTTTGACCGTATTTAGTTTTACTTCAATTCTTTACTTATATCGTTATTTTTAACTGCCTCAATTATATTTGATCCGTCCAAAAATAATATTCATAATTTTTAGGAAATTGCAACGAAACTTTAGTCTCAGGCATGGTGAATTTACGTTAAAGTATGTAGATTTAACTGCATTTTTACCAATCAGTTAGGATTTTAAATATTGACGCTACAAAATATTGTTAACGTTCGCTACTTGATAGTAGATTTTGCAATCAAACCTAACTAAATTTTGCAATTAAACTATTATTATTAAGAAGTATTTTCATTCTAAGATAAAATACTTCAACTTTGAAATATTTCAATTGGGAAAAATGTCATATGTCCATCTGACCTATATATATGCTGTACAAAGATGGACGTGTTTATATTGTTTTGGAGGCACTCTGAAATTAGGAGAATGTGTAAACAAATCGATGAGATAAGGTAAGAGAAATATGCCATTGGCTTATTCGTATAAATGTAACTTCTAATAGAATTTACTTAATTAATTAATGGAGAGCCATTTTGCCCTTTTTAAAAAAGCGTGATTTAAATTGTGGACTGTTTTATGAACAAAACGAAACATTTTTTCATACACATCCTATTTTCATTTTTTTTTCACCACAGATTTGTGAAAAGAAAAACGATTCAATTTATGTATTAAATATTGAAGAGTTTTTCAGTGAAGTTTTTACACTGAAAACAAAATTTGAGGTGTACGGCTAACCGTTTTTATTTCATAGCAATATTGCAAATAAAATGTGTTTAATCTACGTTGAATTTTGATCACGAGACATGATTTAGCAGTGATAGCAAGCTAGTATTAACAATTCTCAAATTGTTGTAAAATGTTCACAATAGGTTACTGTGCCTAAACATTCTTTTTAATTGTACAAATTAATTCCTTATTAAATTAAAGCAAACTTCGCCAGCAAAACTTATTCAATATATCTGATATTATCAACGAATCATCGATAGTAAGAAATTATTTAATTTTCAAAAACATAAGATATCCATTTTTCAGACACTTTATACGCATTTGGTCTTAAATAAATAACCTAAACGTACACTGAGAGAAATGATTTACTAATAGTTAGTGTAAGTTAATGTCAAGGCTCTTACATTAATTGTAAGGTTATAACAGTAACTGTAAAGTAAAAAACAATAGGTAACTTTGAGATGAAAATACCAGCACTTTTCTGTACGTCAGCATTGTTATTGCATATTAACTCATATATTTTAACATTCAAGGAGCGCTCGTTAACTGTTAATAAAGCTTACATTAAATTCTGTCGTTTGGACTGCGCATGCCAACAATGCGTCAAAAAATTCGCAGAGAATCGAGTAACTGCGCGTGTGTATGTTTGTTTATCTCTGTTTCGGCGAAACTGTAAGCGTGTAAATGTGTCACGTAATGATCCTAATATTAATATTGAAAATTCTTATATTAACTATTAACATAACAAATTTAACCTAATCTCAGATTACGCTAACTTCAGGATAAATAATCTTACCTTAAGATCATAACCTAAATTCTGTTAGCTTTACATACAAAGCTATTACATTAACTACAAACAAACATTTCTCTCCGTATATGTAGAAATCCAAGTGAGTATAATCTTTAACGGCCCCTAAGAGCGTCATGTTGTCAATGTTAGTAGTTTCTATATATCACTCCAGTTTAGTTGACCATATGCTTTCGGTGTCTAATTAAAGTAGTAATTTAAAAATACGATTTGTTTGTAGTAAAGAAGACTTTAAATATTGCGTAATA
The DNA here is from genome assembly GCA_030407085.1 of Trichopria drosophilae. NCBI lineage: Eukaryota > Metazoa > Arthropoda > Insecta > Hymenoptera > Diapriidae > Trichopria > Trichopria drosophilae. The sequence continues at coordinate 96,498,005 of CM059584.1, forward strand.
AATTGTATGCAATATTCATTCATTAACGATAATGAAATATATTACTGATTGAGATTATGTTCAATAAATAACATATCTTCATCCATAACAAAATTCGTGATTTCAACTCATAATAAATGTTTTTATGACAAAGAAATCAGATCTTTGGAGTGTAAAAATGTGTTGTGCAAAGTGCGTGTGTTGCAAAGATTAACAGAAGATATCACCAAAGTAATACAAATTTAGGAAAAAATTTCAATCCATATTTAAATAAACGGTATTATACTAACATCTGGTTCGATCATATATTAGTCATAAATTAAGTTAATAATTTCACTATCTATTTTCAACATCATTTTCGATTATTGACCATTTCCAAATGACCATTAATAAGAGTACACTCAAACTTTCTACATTTTATTGTATCTACCTTGTAACTTTTTCGAATAAAATACTTGAAATGATCGATCAATATGAACTAAAGCCATATCCACTTCTGGATGCGGACACTCATATTGTACTTTGAAGTAGGTACAATATTTTTAAATGTAAAGCTACTATTAAAATCAACCATCCAGAATGTTGTATAAATAGATAGTACTTTTTATTCACTAAAATAACATCTTAAAATATTTTTAAATATTAATTGTGAAAATAATATCATAAAACCAAAAGTGGAAAGATCATTAGTATATTTTGATAACACTATTCAAAATCATACAAACAGAAACTTCTGAAAAGGAGACGAATTTTTTCGATGTAGATAATCTGAAGATGAAAGGTGGATTTCCTCGGTACGAAGATTCCCACTCGAGAGATTTGCGAAAATTTTTTACAGCCCACCTACCGCATGGCTCAACGTTACCCTCCGTCGACACCCATTTGCCTCGATGCTCTGTGATTTAGATCTTACTTGGCCTCGATCTTGAATTCCGCAACCCCAGAAAAGACGCATATTTTAAACTTTCGACAGTTCAAGAATTTAAAAATGAACTAAAATACACTGCCTAATACATTTAATTGAGACTTTAAAAATATACTTTAATTTATCCCTAACTGGATGGGTCAATGTACCAGTATTTTTAGAATAAATGGAATACTAATAATGTATAACGTTACTAGACGCTTCTGACTTAAACATTTCCAATTATCAATTATTAACTGGAAAGATATTTCTCGACCTAATTTCATTTAAATTGATTGAAATGCTCACAAATTTAGATAATTAAGTTTTATTTATTATGATTCCATTAACTGCGATCAATCTCCAGATTCAAATAGATATCCATTTTCCATCCATTTTTGTTACGTTCACGAAAAAGAACTATTTTTATATGTCCAAAGGAAGCCAATGCCCCTTCGTCAACGCTATCGATATCAACGCTATCGTCATAAGTCTATATTTGAAATATTATAACGAGATTCTCACTACTACTAATCTGATAACTTATTGAAAGCGTTGAAGTACTGATTAAGTTTAATATAAAATAATTATGTTAGTTAGTCCTACTACTACACTGTTAAAAATTGCATTAAATTTAATGTGCATGTCTGGAAGCAAATTTCAAGTCAGACATTAAATTTCAAGTCATACATTGAATTTCATGCACATGAAAATGTGTGCATATTATAAAATTGAATGTCCTCTGAAGTTAATATTTGTGCATATTCATGAAATTTAATGCCCTCTGTCATGGAATTTAATGTATGACTTGAAATTTAATGTATGTCTTGAAATTTCCTTCCATACATTTTTAACAGTGTATTTCAAATTTCAAGAAACAGATGTTGTCAAACAGTGAGTAAATATTTTCTAAACTTAACTTCCGGACCCCTTACTTCATCAAATAATATAATGAAAGGTCACTTAAAACAAACATAAGATTTGAAAACATTACAGATGTAATTGAAACGATACCGTTAAAATACAATTGAGAATCGTCGGTTAACAAAACAAACGAAATGAATCTCGATCGAATAAAACCAGCCGCATTTATGAAAGCCGACCGACTTTTTTAACCGCGCGCATAAAACACAGTTCTCTCTCAAAGAAACCGAAAGCCAGCAATTCCTCCGCTTTGATGGCGGCACTTAGGGCCAAAAATACGAGGTACTTTTTTCACAAAAAAGGCAAAAAATACCCAGAGGCCGAAAGGCAGACACCTCTCAGAAAAAAGTCCGATGGCGACGACGATGTCGGACATGTCCTGCATGCCAAATCGTCCGTGGCCCCCACAGAGCACCTCTTGCAAAAAAAAATCTATAGAATTATTCCGGCGATTATTTCATAGTGCCGAAATACGAAATGAAAACCGCGCCCACGCCTCTGGCGTTTATGTCGCTCGTTCGGAAACCGGAAGTTGCTATGAACATTGCGTTACCTCTGATTGGGTCGCGTTCGACGAATCACGTTATACGTGTATGAAGTTTGTAGGTACATAAAGCGATTCTCCCTCGAACATACGCTGAAACGAAATCTCGGTACCGTTTTGTTGCAGGAATCGCCCCGGGCGATAACGAAAATTGTGGGGAACAACGGGACTCTTCCATCGGGTGAGCTTATATTTGCATATGTAGGTCTGCAAATACACAAGAGTGGCGCTAGTGTTCCTAGATTCATTTTACATGGTGGAAGAATACAATATTTTTTTAGGGATTTTACAAAAAAAAGTTATTGAATTCGCTCGAGTCCCATAATTTTCCAATAGCCATTGAGCGATGATATGCTCAAACCCAGTTAGCGTATATGCTCTGGTTCAATCTGTTTTATAGAACGAACGGAAATAAACTGAATTCTATTACGCGAAGCTGTTTGCACAAAGAAGCAATTGATGGCCTAGTATTTTTATTATGTTGCTGTAAAGTTTATCCAAAATACGAAAAGGCCGGTATATAATATAAAATAATCATATTAGTTAATCATACTACTATTTCAAGAAACAGATGATGTCAAACAGTGAGTAAATATTTTCTAAACTTAACTTCCTTTAACCTTTCTCAATTAGCATCCATATTTATTATATTTATAGAAACAATGGATGGTAGAAAATGTTTCGTACCGAAGTGCTTGTTTCTAAATAAGTTGTTTTACCGCAAGGTTACAAGTTTCCCTGCCATAACATCAGATGTTGGGTAGGGGCGGACCTCGTGGAAGTATAATGGAGTTTAGCAACGTGCGCTAACTGACGCCAATCAATGAAGACATTTTGAAGAACAACAAATTTTATAGATTTTTACCTCTACTTAAAAACACCACAACTCAAAATTTCTTCCAAAAGCATACACTCGATGTTTATACTTTTCTTATATGTAAAAAACATAAAAATATGTGTATAAAAAGATTTAATTAGTAGGAATTTAGTTGAACTCAAAATTAATAATTGAAAATTAAATAGCAGTTCTATTAATTTGTTTAATTTCCTGACGTTTCATCCGCAGATTACATATCCTCTTCAGAGGTACATAACCTTTAATTTCTTTTAACACAGGATTAATAATTATTTTACATGAAAGTTAACAAACAAATTCGATGTTTATTTTCAGAATTTTTTGATAGTAAAATGATAAATCAACTCTTAAATCCATTCTTCTAAAAAATCGCGTTTTTCAAACTGGTCACTACGTAATAAAACAAATAATATTTGTCGTTTTTTATTTATTTTTTTGATTACTTTAAGAAACGACAAATGTGAAAAGGTTATACTTTTTCTCAATGTGACCTTCGACGGCGTATTAATACTTTACAAGACAATTTTAGACACATTAACAAAAAATTATTGTTTTCCTTCGGCGATTAGCAGTATTTATCCTCTCGACCCCCCTCATCGCCCTCGCTGCAATTCCTTCGTTTCCGCCCTAGATACGCAATATACTATTTTAACACTCCGGGCGTAGAACTTTATTTTATGCCCTACAGTGAAATCTGCGGGCACAAATTATCGAGTTAAACGTTCGCCGTATTAAAGAAATATCGTAGGCAGCACGGGCAAAATATCGATCTCCAAAGAGTATGATTGTCTTTCTTTGAGCTTCGCTCGTGCAACAAACTTCGCACTCGTCGAAAATCGATAATTGCGCTCCTACATATGATGCACAATTTTTATGCTTTACAAATCAATAAATAACTATCGATGAATGCACATTTTCATTTCCTTTCCTATATAACAACAAAAAATCAACGTGTTTTTAATCTATATATCAGAATTTTCCATTCTTTTCTAAAATGTCAATTATTACAAATATTGATAATGTTATACCATAGCTATGATTAACAAAAATAATAATTATTAGGTATATGTGTACATAATTTGGAGCATATTAACAAAACAATAAACTGATTTGTGATCAACGTCTGAAAATTATTTTCCAAATATAATTTGAGGTATGCATTTTTTGTAGTAGTATTGTTATACCACTTTCAACGTCCAATCAATACTGCTAACACTTGCATTCTTAATCTTTTCATTTAATAACAAATCAGGTTGCCACCCCTCTAATGTCTATTTATTCCGTCTTGTCTGCAATTTTCTTTCCGTTATTTACAAAATGACCACAGAATTTAGTGGTATTTTCCAGGAACATATTTACGTTTTTATTTCGTCGTTTCATATATCACCACTATACTCATATTCGTGCAACTTTTTATTTATTATTTAAGGTCTCCCAAGCATTGAATAATAATAAGCTAACTCGATTTGGATAATCTGATGATTTACTCCAGTTTTACTGTATTTTTCGTAAATGTTAAAAGAGGTAAAGTATTTTAATTTTTATTTTAATTTTAAAATTAATTAATTAATCGTAAAAGTTAAAAGAGGTCTTTATTATATTAGATCTATAAGATACCGACATTTAAAACTCCCTTCAAATTCAATATTGGTATCCGCAAAATCCCCGATTCGCAAGTTTGAAGGAATATCGTTCAACCCTTGAAAGTGTATCCACTATATTTGATCTGCAATTTTAATTTTTTTAAGCATGATTTTATTTTCTTAATCAGCGATATCGTAAGCCCTTCATTCAGTTTTTGTTCAGTGGGTCTCCATTTTTGTTATTTTTTATGGAGAGGTTTAAAATCAAATATCAATTAATGCTGAAATGAATAAATGGTGGGGTATTACGTATCTTTACCAATTTTTATGGACTCTAAAGATTTAATACTACACATTTTTAAGTGGTACCTGATTCAATTGATTTTTTACTATCTTCATATTCAACTACTTCTATCACAGGCCTTAAAAATAAAATAAAAACAACAACATGAAGCATAATTTAAGCACACTTTTTATACTAGATTATATCCATTTTAGAAACTAATCTTAAACGCATTGGCAACTTGCAATATTGATTCCCTGGATTATATTGTTATCACTTTAACGTAAATTCAAGAATTACAGTCACAATAAATGATTACGGTTTCATATAAATTATAACACGAAAAAGGATCAGTATATTGTTTTTGGGGTTTGGAAATTGTTTTTATATTTTACTATAGTTGAAATGGATACAATGACTTAAAAACTAGATGGAATGGGAAGAACATAAATCACTCGAGTCCACAGAATTATAGGGACAAACTTTCAAAATCAACCATTTTGTGTAATTATTTATTTTTGGTAACAGGCACCTTTTTATGCTTAATTATGCTCATATATTAGCTTAACATCATCTATATTTTGTTAATATTTGTTTGGTTACAATAATTTGCAGATATTTATTGCTGGGAAGTAATTTATCGTTTTCTGACAGTGATAACAACAGTTAAGTCTAATTAATTTCTTAAAGTACTTGGCACTCCAAGTATCACGTAATGTGGATTGTCTTTAGTGACGCGGTAGAATGTGTTAGGTTGGTCTGTTCTATTTTTGATCTGGTTAAATCCTCTTGGTTATATCTCTCGAATGCAAGTACTGTTTGTTTCAAATATACTATTCTCACTGGTTTAAGCTTGTCTTAAATGTATACATTATTGGTTATCCTAGACCATTAAGGATGTTTATAGATATTTCATATATTTTTAAAACAATTTTAAATTTAATTTCAGGTTAATAATAATATATTTTGAGATGGCTTATGCCCTGCGAATTTAATGGTACATGAGCAGGACAAGCCGCATCAAATTTTGTTTCGTCGTCTAATTCATTAATTATATATTTTTGATGTCACGCTTCACGGGGGCTGTAATACACACCTGGATTCAATGTTTACTTGAAGTTTGATGGATAACATTTTCAAGATCAAGATGATGTAAACATGTAAAGCAGTATTGACACTTAATTTTCATAAATGCAATAAGTTCTATAAGCTTTATTTTTTTTTAAACCGGGCAATTAATAAAAGATTTTAATTCAGACTACTGTAATTATAATTATACTATTCCAAAGTTAATTTTTTATTCTAAATTTTGTCATTTTAATATTTTTACCCTCTGTAATAGGTTTACGGATGAACTAAGTACACATTTTCGAAATTCATAATACACTCGTGAAGGAGCGTAGACTTCCCTCATAAGAAAAAAAAACATTGAAGGTTCTCCCTAAAAAATTAAGGACTATGACATTTTTTTTCAAATTGACTCGAGAAAACTTTAACTCCTCTCAGCGTGTACTCGTGAAGGACTCGAATGTGCAGAGAGCTCGAGACTCGTCAGGAAGGACGAATATTGTAGAAGAGCACGGGTTAGTCATCGTACATTTTCAAGTGCATTCGAAACATTTTGTAAACTCAATTCTTGTTAACGAATTACTGCAGCATATAAGTGATCGTTTGTTTAATATAACCAAAACTTCCAAATTCATACATAGCAACTGTAATGAATGGTCCACGATCTACAAATGATTTTACAGCTTCCTATTAATACCGCGGCCATTTTTATAGAAAAATAATAAGCTTAAAATGGACGATTACATAGACTAACTTAAAAATGTAATCTTGTACTTAAAAGGAAAATAAAATCGTCTGTTTAATTCAGAAAAATGGTTTAATTACGCAAGGCGATTCAAAAAGGCTTCTTGTCTGAGAATTATTAAAATTAGTTGGAAACTGCGCGCAAACATGAATAGTTGATGCATCGGCCTCAAAACTGCTAATTAAATGAAATAGACCTTATGCATATTTTCTGAAACTATTGGAAGAATATTAAACGGAATCTAATTAAAAGAATTATTTCAAGTTGATTTCGAAACAAATTTTTTATTAATAGAATTAATATTAATTTTTTAAAACCTTATTAGGTATCGAACGGAGTCTAGACACCGATAAAAATGTCTGGAAATTTATGGTAATTTTAATGCACACAAATACACTACATTTAGTGAAACAGAAAATAAAATTAATATTTGAATTAATGCAATAAAATTAAAACGAAATTTTGACTGAAACTGAATTAATGTAGTAGTGAAGTCATTATAAATAGTTTTAAATACTACCCAAACAATAAAATCCTCTTCTCGGGATGTCCTGAGGAGCTCCTGAGGGCGTCCAAATGTCCGCTTCCGGTCTTTGGAAACTCCTCAGAAGCTTCTGAGGACATCCTGAGAAGAGTTTGTGCTGTTCTTGCTCTAGTACATTAGATTTATTCAATTGAAAATTTCAGTAACGGCATTTTGGTTCGCCATATTTTAGTCGCATTTCATAATGAATTACTATTATATCCCACTTACCCTTTTTTCACGAATGTGTCCCAAGTTTCACCGAAACCGGTCCAGAAATGATTAAAAATTCGCAGGAGTAAATTTCGTAGGTATATTCGCCAAAAATACCTAAAAGCCTCATAAAGTAGGTATAGGCAGAAAATGTATCTAGTTTCCGTGTAGTTTGTATCCCGAGTAGAAATTTCGATACGGCCCTGATCAGGCCCTGCTCAGGCTGCCTGATTATATTTCAGGGCCTTATCAGGCTACCCTATCAGGGCCTGATCAGAAACGTAACGATTATTTTGGTCCCGGCCTGATCAGGCATCCTGAAATAAGGCCCTGGTCAGGCCTCTGTCAGGGCTTGATCAGGGCCTTATAAGGGCCTGATGAGGTACCTCTAAAGTTCGTTATAACAATAATAATGAAATAAAATGAACCAAACAAATGTACGAATCACTTTTATATACACTTTATATTTAATGATATATATTTATTATATTATTAATCCATCATTTCATAATGTGTCATTCGAATGATTATGTTAATTTTTATTTCTGAATTTAATTTTTAAACATTAAAAATGTTTTATATTATTAATATTTTATATTATACTTTTATATATCGCATCCTGTATTTGTATTTTTCAATGCTCGCAAATAAATAAGAAAAAATTTTACCCCGACTGGGAATCGAACGCGGGTCTCTCGCTCACTACGCTGGCGCCTTAACCACTATGCTACGCTCGTAATTGCACCATTTTATGAAAAATTGTGTCTTCTATAACCCATTACGGCCCATACCTAGCACAACTCAGGTAGCGTCAAACCAACTATCGTCAATAAAATACCTGCCAAAAATCAAATACCCGTGTTTTTTTGTTTATAAAAAATAATAGTTTATAACATTTTGTCAAGAAACAACTTCGGCAATAATGGTTCTATATTAAATCTGGCGGTTTTAATCCAATCTAAGAGAAAAATTGAACCGAAAATATGTACGATGTTTTGTTAAAAGTCGTAAATTTGTTGTTAAAAATAATAAGTAAATAATATGATCGAAAATCAGCTTTGGCCCATGCTAATCACATGGCGGTTAGCGCCAAATTAACAACTGGACATAGGATATTTGATAAAAATAAAATATGTGTGTTTTCTTATTTATAATTATATAATTATTTATATTAATATTTTATAAACAATTTCGTCAAACACGGTTTTAGACAAAATCTATTTGCGGCAATCGATATTACGGAGTAAATTATCTATGAAACGTATATCTATATTATTGTTATTTAGTCTATATAATAGTAGGGGAGCCGGGGGGTGTACCGCTCACCTAAGGAAAGTACTGCTGTTAATAAATGCATAAATAATTTCAGATCCGTTTAAAGATTGAAACCGATTCTATAAAGCTCTAACAGTAATATACAAAAAGATTGGAATTTTTACTAACGCTAAACGTATAGAATTATAGAATTTAATAAATATCAATGATCCAACAGTTTCTCCTGTCAATGTGGGTAATACCGCTCACTAAATTTAAGTTATTAAACTTATTCTTATTCACTTAGAAAAAATGTAATGAAGATGTAATGAAGATGTAATGAAGAAATGTGGATATAGGCAATGAAAATTGTAAAGAAGAATGTATTCAAATTAATGATTCATAAATAATGAGTGTACCTAACCTATGAAATTCGATGATATAATAAATACATTTTTCGTTAACTCACTTGTATACATTTAATGTATATGATTAATTACAGGAAGTTCCATTTTAGATATTCGTTATTTTAGTACTTTCTATACATTTATTTGATGAACAATATGTAAAATATGTCATAAACTTTCTGAGCGGTATTACCCACTAACGCGCCGCGTTGAAAAGTAATGAATAATTATAAATCAATGTTGTTTTTAGTAGTTTACCAAATACCATTTGATAATTAACATTACTACCAGCCTATTTTTTCATATTTTTTCCTATTGTGTACTAGTAGAAAGATGGAAAACCGTATATTGTAAAGACCAATTTTTATCGAATTTATGTCAACTACGTTACAAAACTTTCCAATTTTTTTTAAATCAACTTTTAGTAATAAACAATGTAAATTTTTTGTTGAAATTATATTTTGACATAAAGTTCTTTAATAAAAAAATATAAAAAATCATTTTAACTCAACGGAAGGTTGAGAAATATGAGTGAGCGGAATTACCCACTGAGCGGTACAACCCCCGCCTCCCCTACTACAATAATACATGTACGTTTTTCACATAATTTATCCCGTAGAACCAAATGTCGCATTCATATTTCTCGTGAAACCTCTTTTAATGATGTTTATAACAAATTCTTATATGCAGCTTCAAGTAAAGTTTGCTTTGCAATCCTTTGTTTCGAACATGGTCAGGCAACAACTACGTTTGCCTGATAAGATGCAGGTTGTAGTCCTCTGACGAGTGCATGGTCCGGCAGTATTAAGATCCACCTTATCAGGCGCGCATGACTGCTGCCTGTTCAGGGCCTGATCCGGGAGTGACAATGGACACCTTATCAGGCGCGCCTGATTGCAGCCTGGTCAGGGCCTGATCCGGAAGTGACAAGGCACATTATCAGGCGCGCCTGATTTCTGCCTGTTCAGGGCCTGATCCGGGAGTGATAAGGCACACCTTATCAGGCGGGCCTTATTGATGCCTGATCAGGCCCTGCTAAGTTTTCAGGCAGCCTGGACAGATTTCTGCTCGGGATATTTTGGATGAGGAAGTGAAGTTATGGATTGGACAGCTTATACTTCCCTGAAGTGGTCTGTCCATAAGGTAAAATAAGGGAAGGTTTACGCTAAAAACCGAAAATTAAAAATTACTTTTCGGCGTCTATAAAGGTAATGCTAATTACTATATATTTTAGGAAATGATATTAAAATTACCTGTACAGAGTCCATATTGAAAAATCGATTCGATCATTTTCAGTACACCGTTTGGGCTAGTTGATTTTGAATTTTATTTTACAATTACAAAATTCAAAATGGCGGATAAAATAAGGCGAATGAAAAAATTCAAAATTAATCAAGTTTGCTTGAAACTCGTTACTCGGAGGTTTTCAGGATCGCTGTTGAGGAATCTGAAGTCTAGGAAACCTGATTATTTTTTCATTTTTCATCCTGTATATTGGATCCATCATTTTGTATTTTTGAACGCTGACTTCAGAATCATAAACAACGACACTGAAATCCCCTAGTTACCATGCGTGGTTAAAATGGACTGGTGGAAATAATTATGGCGTTAAAGGGTTAAACGCCCCGTAATTGTTCGCCCTATCAGTAATCTGGTAGTGTTTTATATGGGGGAGGACGATGTAGTTATCATTTTTATCAAAAGGTCCAACGGAAATTCTTTCTGAGCCTTGTGAGACCAGAATCATTTTGTAAAACGTATAAGCACTACCTCATTATGCAAGTAGGTAAAAAGAATGAAGAGTGTTCATAATCACAGTAATAATTCACCGATGAAACGTTTACCCTTATCGGTGGGGTCTTGCCATCTGTTTAAATTTGCAACCTTTAATTTACGCGCGAACCTCGATAATTTCGAATCCTCGCCGACGACTCTCGTTTCCGAAGATCGTTACTCTCGAATGAATAATCGACGAGGTCGTTTTCGTGGCGTACCGTGATTCCGGGTTCCAGATATCCAATACGGGCCACGGTGATAATGGCGGCCTGGAGAATCCCGTGCGAACCAAACTCCCCGATATTGGAAAATGTGCCGAGACCGCCCGCGATCGGATTCTTCAATATCCCTGCGGTGTCTATACGCCACTTCCATCTCGTCTCCTGCAAATTACACTTATTTCAAAGGTATTTTTTATTCGCTCGGGCATTCGTTATCCGATACTTTGATCAACCTTTTTCAAAATCCTTCACATTATCCACCAATCTTCAATGTCAATGTAAACAGTAAAAAAATATGTAAATTACGTCGAGATTCGTATAATTGTTCTACAAATGCAGTACAGAGAAAAATGGTTAGCTGTTGTTGTTAAATTTTAGCAGCCTCAGCTAAAGAATATCAGTTGAATACTGATAGTACATTCATTACCCAGAGCTAACTCCGTGGACGTAGAGGATAATGTGTATCTCCATTTTTATACTTTGTCTGCTGTTTTTGTTCCTATGTATGAGGGATTCTCTGCATACTCATACTACGTAAATACAAATTTGTTTATATTAAAACCTATGGTGTTTGGTCGTAACAATTTAGCTGGCAATATAAATAAAATGACTGATGTTTCTGCCTTTACTGCAGCTTGGCAAAATCAACAATGTACAAGTTGTTCGAAAAATATGAAAAGGCCTCACAAGTTTGCAGGAATGTATTTTTGACAAGACTGTCATTTCAACGTCAAATTTACTGGTTTTAATAGAAGCACTTATTTGTTATCACATTCATGATTGAGTTAAGGTAGTAGTCTGGTGTCTTGGGACGAAGAAATCGATTTTTGTTCTGTTATATATTTCGAAAGTACTGTGTCTTAAGAATATACTGTGAAAAAATCACAACGAAATTCGAAAAATTGACAAAGTTACAGCACATATGCAAGAGCGTCTCGTAGGAGGCCGAGCGGTGTTGTCGAAACATTAAACGTGTTTTTCCGATCGGCCCAGGTGATAACAATTTTTCTATTCAACCGATTTAGCTGAATTTTGGATATGTTATTCTACACATCTGTGGCTATCGCAGGAGCTCAAATCTTTTATTTTTATTTATAATTATTTTATAGCCTGATTTCTTATTAAAAAATGTAAATTAGGTATCTATTTGTTTCAAAAGTCCGCCATTTTAATATTTTTCAAACAAATTGATTAATTTTAGTTCCAACCAGAATTATAAGCTTGCTGAACAATAATCTTTTTTATTTTTTGCTTTCAGACGTCTCAAAGTGCCAAAATCACCTGGGCCAGCCACACCCCTCTTTTTGTAGACGCCTATTTCGTTATTACATAAATAATTGTAAACAATTTTTGTTTGCCAAATAAAAAATGTTTTTATATTCTCTTAAACACCAACAATATCACATAAAAAACCCGAATCGATTTAATTTTATTTTACCCAAAACAAAATTCCCCAAAAAGCCTACGAAAAACGCGCGAGATATCAGACTACTCTTAAAAGTGGTATGCAGCATTTTCCGCTCTTTCCATTTTCGTGGTAAAAGTAAAGGCTTCGATAGTCAACTTGACCACGAAACCTTCAAGGACATGTTCAAGGTCACAACCGGGGATTGAATTTTTCGCTTCTTCCAATTTTTCTGTCCAATATGTGTTCCTATTTAAAACAAAAATGCAATCTTGAAATTACATTCCAGTTCAGGGTCAAGGTCAAATCTCAGGTCATGGTTAATTAGCCATGAAAAAAATTTTGTCTGAAAATTGTCCCCAAAATGCATTCCTCCAAAATTATTTGGACGTTAACTTACTCCCTGTATACGTATGCAATACGTAATTAATTTTATGTAACACGCTTTGTTTTCCTTTCCTCTATAACTTTTTCAAAGGAAATCTTCTTGTGTGGAATTCCTACTCGAAAACCCAAAGGATCACATCGGGTATGAAGAAAAGGAAACATGGCAATCTTATATGAAGATGGGGTGAGTGGGGGTTTGTTGAAAAGGTCTTTTCAACGCTGGTCCTAAATAATGCTGCGATCACTTATCGCACAGTTATTTGACTTTTATTTTTGTCATCTTCAGTCCCTAAATCTGAAATAATCAACGTTTGTACCCCTCTTTAGTATTCACATGTCCTATTCCAGATGGAGGGTTCCAAGCGCTGTAAAAAATAGCGCTTTTGAGAACTCGTTCCATATATTTCGGAGAGTTTTGAAACCTTTATTTCTTCAGAAAAATTAAATTAATCACTACAAAAACTTATTAGAAATGATCTCTATCCACATAAAAAACCACTGTCGGATATAGTTTATCTGATCTTTTTAACTACTCACTTGCCTTTAATTATAACATTATAAACTATAAAAATATCTACAATTCAATTCCAATCCTTTTTGGGCTCAGAATGCAAACAAACGCTGCTAGATTTCCACAAACGTCTTTGACGGCGTTACCAGTAGAGATTGGTTTTGGCGTCACTGACAAACGTTCAAAACGATATTAATTTGAAGAAGCGTAAGGGGCATTTTCCCATCCTGTGTATAATCGTGTTCAACTACGTATTTTGGAATAATGAGATAACGACTTTCCGCTCGGCAACCGTGAAAATGCGGAGCACAAAGTTGGAGAGATATCTAGCGCGGCAACGTTAATTATTCCACCCCTCTTGGAGGGTTCACGTCGTAGGGTTGCCTTTCAGCCAGAAGGAGTAAAAAAATAGAGAACAAGAATATCATAGAAAAAGACGGAGAAAATGGAATAGCCAAGTCAAATGCACGAAATACTAAAAATTTATTGTTGCTGAAATTAACTCTGGAACGTTGTTTTAGGGAATTAGTAACAGATCACGTACGTTTCTCCTGGAAATTGCGAATCTACTTCATGATTAAATAATTTAAATTATGATTTCTGACTCCAAAATTATACGGGAGTTTTCTCTGATATTATCAATGGTTAATTGTGTTCACGGTTATTCAGAATGTCCTGAAGGGAGACCATAAAGGTCCAAAACATAGTCAACATCGATTTTGAAGCTCATTCGTTTAGAAAGATTACATTTTGTGTAGGTACATTCGGAAAATTGGAGTATAACAAAAAAATCATTTTAATCGTATAGCTGACCCTATCCACTGCGTATGGTTATGTTTGCTGTAACGCCAATTTATCTTATCCTAATTTTCGAAAGAAAACCGATATATACATGGATCAAAGTACCACAAAGTCTGATATAATGGTAACTGATTTCTCTACAACTGCAGAATTGGAAAAATTCTATAAATTGAATGATCTTTCGAGAAGAAACAGATGAAATGCAACTTACTAAGGCAAGGTAAATCATGCTTCCCGAAAACAAGTTATAACATTTATTTTAGGAATAAAAGAAACGAGGTTTGAAGAAGTGTAAGATATTCAACCCCATAGAAAAACCACATGCTTTATGAAAGTGAAGAAAGGTAGGTAGATGTTTAGGCGCGGTTTCCCCGACAAGCTATTATGCCTGGCATAAAAGAACGTGCGGCTTACGTTGTGTGCTCTCTCGGGAAAAAGTGCACCACGGATCTTCCCTGTTGATATTCAAATCGTGCAAGACTGGTAAAGTTATCCTGAATCGCGCGAAAAAGATGAACGAAAGCTTCTTGTCATTAATTACGATCTTGGCTAATTAAGCCAACTCCATTTTTGCTAATTACTCAGCTGTGGTGCTGAATTCTGCTAATTCGTCCTGAAAAACTGCATTTCACTGCGAACCGCCTGCCTTTCAAGAATTCGTATGTAAACTTTCGTTATGAAGTTTGGATAATTTTATCAACTTACTTCAGTAATTTTGCTGAAAGTCTTCAATATTTCTTTTGTGTTACTCCAAAAGCATTTGCGGTAATTCGCAATTTAAAAGTTTGTATTTTCACTTTCCTTATCACGTCGAACTATCTACGTAGAATGTTTACTGTGTTAACCAATTAAATCACGCTTGAGTTCTTGGATACACATCTTTGGAATTCAATCGGTCATTGCAGTGAACAGAACCAAATCGTTGCGGAACAGGCCATCAGCATTGTGTACGTACACTGATTACCGTATAACTTATACACACGCCCCTAGTGTACTTTACAGGACACTGCACTAAATACGCTTCGAATGCTCCTTTACCTCATTTCATTGACAAATTAGTGACTATAGTTGTTTCGTCATTGTTTGGGAATTAGTTGATAATTCTTGATAGTTCGGGCTTATATATATTATGTTTCTGTTCATATATTTTCAGCAACCTTATATAAAAGGAAGCATATGAATTTACAGCATTTTCTCGAAATTCATTGGGTAGTAGTCGTAGTTCATGGTATATCATACAATATTTAGAATATTACACTTTCATGACTGAAAGATATAAAAATTTGTTGAAAAAATAGTAAAATTGATAAAATGACAAATCATGATGATAACGTTTTATCTCAATTCTAACAAAAAGTACGGTAAGGTCTACCAAAATCTATTTCTCTATGCACGCCTCCATAATATATTTTATGTTAATAAAGATTCAGAATAAATAAAAAAGGTTTTTATAAGCTACGATCCTGCTAGAAATTCAGTCCAGTTTTATCGTATCCAGTTCATTTTCTGACTAAGTTACGTGTTTTAAAACTGTATGTAGCAGAAATGCCCATAAACTACAGATAATAATTAGCCACAAATGAGTAAATCAGTTATTTGTTTCAAAACTGCCTAAATATTGGACAGAAATAAATAAATTGAAGATGTCTACATATTTATCTAAAAATCCAACCCAATAACTATTTACCAAATTATTCAAAATATGTATGAAATAAACGTGTATTTGAAAAGGGCGCATATCAAATGCAGTGCACCGTTTACAATCCTTAACGTATGTTGTTTACGTTGTTATTCTTTCCATCGTCATGGTTTTTGGAAAAATTGTACCTTGCTATTAAATTAGAAGACAATAAACAGTATCTTGCGAATATTTGACTGGTGTGGATCGCCCGTCTGGGTTATGTAAGTTTGGTGATCACTGAACAGAAAAATTATTGAAAATATGTATGCATATCTTTTTTAAATTTTCTATTATATCTAAATTAAAAATGGACAAATATCCAAGATTTATCTGAAAAGTGTATCTAATAAATTTTCTTCTAGATTGATTTTTTATCATTTTATTAATTATAAATTAGTATATTTGATTACGTAAAGTGAGTAACGCTGAAATTGAAAATTAAGCTAAAATCATAAAAATGATTTTTTACCTGTGTAACCAACGCGTGTGCGCATTTAGCCATACATTAACTATAAAATGCATAAATACTATATAGAAACTGTATAAAACATGTACAAAAAATCCAGACTATCATTAAAAAAACCCATCCAGATACTAGCAAATTCTGGTCCAAAACCTGGGCAAAAATGATGAGTTTATTTTAAGTAGTTCGAATAATATCTGCCTAGAAACTGGACAGACTGTACAACATTTATCTACAAAGCTATCTAGAAAATAGCCATCAAATCGTTACATTTCCAATGAGTAACTGGCCAAGTTAATGTCCCACAAACTGTCTAGTACGCAAGTTTATTAGCCAAAAACTTTCTAGAATGACGGCCCAATTTCCACCAGAGAACAATTCAAGGAAAATTTTTTCTATGTTAATATGCACAACACAACCACTTTTAGTATCACAATATTTAATCAAAAGAGAAGAAGATAAATGCATTAAATAAATGTTTACATTGAGATTAATATTTTTGTGGAATATAATTGTATACATGTTTTGAAATATTTTTTTGAAAAGAAATATTAATTTATTATTAACCCTCCTTGCCCATAAGGAGGACTAAAGTCGTCTAAACTACATTGTTTCTATGAGGCAAAAAAATAACTCGTGCTCAGAAGGGTTAAAAGCAATAGAATTATAATAAAAGATTTAATTTAATCCAGAAAGGCCCAAGTGAACAATTTTTTCTATTGAATGTGCATGGAGATAAAAAATAGTTAAAGTCATTATTTCGGTAGTAAACAAGACTTAATTAATTAAATAAAATAGTAACTTTTTAATAATTCTAGTTTGCATTTTTTTTACAGATCCCTCAATTGATTCGAAAGCTTTTGAGCACCGATAGAAAATGTTTTTACTATACCATCAAACTTTATGATTACATAACCATCTAGGTATACGTTATACATTTTCGAACAGAAGATAAATTTGAGTTGTAGATGCTCCCAGTGTAGAGTACGACTAATCAGAAGTCTGGAAATATATTACATGATATTTGCATAATTTAATGAGAATCGGTTAGATAAATGTAATGAAAATAATATTAATAAAATATTATTAATATAAAGCTCAGCAAAATTAAGAAATATTATCAAATTTAATATATTTATTAGTATACAGGTTTGGGATTTTCAATTACATTTCTTGCCTGTTTGACATTTGTTTCAATTCATTTAAATTTTGAAGGAAACATATATAATATTTGAATTCCTGTCAATACAAGTATTAATACAATATTTTAAACAACGGAAAAATAAACATATATTTTCATATTCTCTAATTGTTTTGTTACTTTTAGTCAAGATACCGAATTACAGGAGCTGAGATCTAGTGATCATTCTAATTATTTTTCGTTAGTTGGGAAGAATATCTAAAAGTCCATAAAATGTCAGGGTCTTGGTTAATTTATATACATAGTAAACAAAAAAGAACAGGAGAAGTCAGAAATTAGGTAGACATGAATAGCTTACTATTGACTGGAATTATTCATTAGGAATAATTAATTCTCTAACATTTTCAAAACAATTTCTAATCTTCAAATAATTTTTCATTAAATAGGTATATTTAATCGGCTAATACTTCTCAGTCAGCGTTATTCTACTATAGGAGGGTATATTAGATATACAATCAGCTGATTTCCTCGAACAGCACGAATGATAAGGAGTCAGTCGGTCTTTTAGTACATCACTTGAAATCGATAAAAGTAGTTAAATAAAACGAAAGCGGTTAAAATTAGTTGGATTTAACGGTAAAGTAGGCAATTTCAAACCGACCAGGTTTTTGGCAACGCACCAGTTTTACTCATATTGTAAACCAAAACGTTTAGTCGGCCAAACATAACGAAAAACAAGAAGCATCGTACGCCACCTGTAATGTAGCCTATGAACGGTTTTACCTTCTGACCATGTCAGCTTGATATAATCGATGGAATTAAACGCGTGCATCAATCAGTAAAGTAAGATGTATAATTCCAAAAAACAAAAATATATCCCTGCATGTAAGGCTGAAAATAACTATACTGTTACTAGTAAATATACTAACTATCTATCACATCATTCCTGTTAGAAATCTGGCCAGTTTTTTGTTAGATTGCCCAGTTTTCCTATACCTTTAACACGGGAAAGACAGAAACTGGCCAAAAACTGGACTCATTATCTACCAGAGGATGTATCCTACTATAATTCCTTTGTAGGGAAGCTGCATTACAGCTGGTTAGGCAAAGTAGACAATCAAGACTACTATAATACCGGAGGTTAAAATCAATGTAACCCGTAACAAATAAAATACAATTGAGATAATGACATTGATGAGTTTAGTAAATCCCTGGAAAAAAATAAGCTAACTTACTTGAAGACCGACATGCTTCTTGAGTGGAGTGTGCAATATCAATATCCCTTTTTTTGACCAAAATCGATTCTTCTCCAGACAATAACGCCACTACATGCGTAATCCGTTCTTCAGGGTTCTTTTTCTAAATATCCCAGGAGCCTGCTGCGAAAGTAGGGTAAGTATCGAATTACCGTACCCAAATAGTACACGCGTCGGCTTCGACGGAAGAGCAGCGCTTAAGTGCATTATCCCACCACAGTGTCTGAATAGCTCGGGAAAACAAGCAACGAACTATACCAGCAAGTCCTGCCTCGTTCCTGGGGCAATCCTGAATGTATTTGCCCAAGCGAAATTCCACCCCATTCTCATTTTGCCTGTTTTCAGCGCTTCGGCCCATTCAAGTTTCGCGTCGCCTTACGTATACTTTCATTCCAGATCCTCAGCAGGGTGCATGTGCATGTATCCAGGAACACGTGTGCATGGGTGCATTTCGGAGCTCGAGTTCCATCGCTCGACCCACGGGCGTTAAGCACATGCACGCAATTCATGGGGCACAATGCAACGTCGAGTCGAGTGCAGCGCGACGTTTTAAAAATGCAGTCGACTCCAAGGGCTTCGGGCAACGATTAGCTTACTCACGACCGTACCTCCAAGGCGAGACAATGAAAATGCAAGCAAACCCTCCTGAATCGCGCCTATACGAAACTATGGATGCCAGCAGTAAGGGAGTCTGGCGGAAGATCGACGAGACGGCCGAAGAAAAGCGGAAGAGGAAACAGCCACAATGAAAGGCGAGAGAGTGATAACGTCATCGCAATAAAAAAAAACCTGATGATACAACACCTGGAATTTTTATGTTGAAAGGAAAACATAAGAGGTCTGGAGTATTGAAATATTTCTCACGGTTTTTTTGTTGGTTAATAGTTAAAAACGGAAATCATTTAAGGCTCGTGGATATTAAACGTTTTGCGTACCTTCAGGCGGAACAAATTTTACAGCCGAACCAGTAAGTAATTACTACATAAAATTCCGACATTTATCCTTTCCTTTAATCTGAATAATCTTCCCTGAAGTAAAGCAAGATCCTCTTTCATCCATCTGACGATTTTACCGAAGTTTCTTCCTCGGCGGATGAAAACTTGTTGTTTTATCCGAGGTAGACAGGAAGGTAACTTTGATTTTTTTTCCAAGCAAAGTCTCGACCGGCATTTGGCTGGATCCTTGTTTGCTTCGGCAAAAACTCGCGAAATTCCTGATGGGAAATGGAAACTGAATAATTTGAGTTCGTCTCCCACGCAATTATTCGCTTAGTTGGAGGACATTATACGAAGTTTTCCCGGGACGTTGCGCATAATGGCCGACGAACGACAGACGATGGGACGGGTTAACTTCACTTTCGTCATACCGGCACACAAAGTGGCTTTTATCATTTAATTTGCGCCCGCGGAAAAGGAATTTGCACCTTTCCCTTCTCCAGAGTTATCATTCCTATATTTTCTTTTTTTTTCTTTTTTTCGAAGAATCTTTTCTTTAGTTAATTATTTGGGCTACTGGCATATCTCTAAAATATAAACTTATTCGTTTGGGAATTGACAAATGATCAGTATAATTCTTATTTTATTTGAGGAACTAAACATTTAAATCAATTTAAGACAACTTTTTTTACTGCTTATATTTGACTCCTCAAAATAGTTATTCTCAAAAATGGTAATGAAGTTAACACCAAATTGTTGCTTATGCTAATTCTAATTGGGGTAAGGTCAAATTACCAGGAACCAAACTGTGCCAATTCAATTATGAATATAGTAATACACTAGCTGGACTTTGTTTATCTAATTGATCAGAAGCGATAAGAATATTTTCAGATTCGAGTTTTTTGGATGAAAACTCTAGGCATGACATCAACCCAAGTTACAAAGCATCTAATTCTACTACCAGTGTGATGTACGTCGCGTCTGTCAGGTTAACCTTTAGACGGCCGGCAATTTCCCCCCCCCCCCCAATTTGAAATATTTTAATGTCAAAATGTTTGTGAATATGAGGTAAATTTTGTAAATAGAGACTTCAATATATTAGATCGCCACTATAGTGACCACCCCTGCCCTCTGAAGGTTAGTATGCGGCCCCCACTGAAATTACTCAGAAACATGGTCTGGTACTAGCTTTGCTATGCTATGAAAAATATTGTGTCGCCTATTTTGAGGCAAGTTTCGAAGGGATTAACTAAACAACACGATGTCGCTCCAAACTCCTTGTACCCCCGCTTCATATTAATTTCCTACGATTACATTTTATTACAACGTTTCATGTGCCATCGTATATTAAATTTCAAGGATGTACATTTTTGTGGCATTTTTAAAATTCGAGAGGATATTGTTATATTTACAGAAAAAATCATTTTTTTCCAATCGACAAAAATTAATACTTTGTTCGAATAAATTCGCCATTAATGTCGTGAATTTCCATAATAAGTAGTTTTTTCACGCGATTATAATCGTAAATGCACATATATAAATACCTGCCCACCCACTCTCTATTATTCAGTCGTCTGACTGCAGTCGCGCGCACTCGATGATGAGATTTCATGAAGCGCGAAGAACGCCTTAATGTATGCGAGTACTTGTTCGTGCGGGGCGGAACAGATAAACTGAATACATTCAAAGTTAAAACAGGAAAATGTAATATTATGTTTTTGTCGTGAAACGTGTAATCGTTTTTTGTAATGTTGAATTTCATTTCAAGAAAAATCAGACAATATGCTTCCATTTACAAGATAAGTGACGTGCATATTATTATTAAATTAATCAAATGGAATAGTTTATTTTATAATTTTAACCGAAAATATTAGTGACTAGTAGATATTGATAAATATGTCATTACCCCAATTATTGATGACAGAAGTTGTTCGTTATCGACACTCGCACAGTCTAAGATGAATTCGAAAAATAAAGTTTAAGCTACATAGTCAATATAGATGTCAAAAAGACATCAGCATTACAGGGTCATCATCAAGTCAAATGTGCACGCATAGTCGTATAGTGATTAATCATCGTATTTCACTGTGTTGTGGTAGTCAACCGTATTTTCCGTGAAAATTGCTTTACACGGAGGGTGAAGCATGAGACGTCATGTTCCGCATTTCGGGCTGACGGGATGTATCAAATCTGATCTGTCATTTCTGATTGTTATTCTTACAATGCATTTCTTATAATCATTGAGAGTTTGGTAATACCCTGTTAATTCTGTTAATACCCTGTAAATCGTCGGTGCGGAAGATACATAATTCACCACAGCCTTTTTATACTTATTAGAATAGTAAAAATTTACATGGCAAATAATTTACGATCGGAGTTAATTCAAACTACCTGATGACAAAATCTGATAGAGAAAGATCATGTTTTGTTGTAGACAATAAGGTTTGACCGATGCGAAGACCCCCCTCATATTAATCCCTGCTTTTTTAAGGTATATTTCTGTGATTTTATAAATTCTATGTCAAAGTATGGCACAATCTGAAAACATCATCTACAAGACCCTTCAACAGATATACCTAGATAATAATTTGCACGATTCCTCGTAATATCTGTGTTTTAATTTATTAATATCACAAATATGATGCTTCTTGTTTGGCAATTACTATGGTCTTATCTAATTTTCTTATCATGCCGGGTATTTCTATTTTGTTATATTTTTTTATATTGAATTCATTACCATACACTGTTAAAAAAATTGACGTCAAAATTAATATACATGTATATGAAGTCATTTGCATATATTAGAATATTAAATTTAATATACATGGTTATTTTAAACTAATATCCGCGCATATTAAATATCATAAAGTGTACGTAAAGGTTAGCATGACTAAAATATGTTAATACATTTTTGCATAGAGTTGAGGAACTGAAATGATTTGTAATTCTTATTGATATTTGTTAGACTTACTATTATTTATTTTTGTAGATCTACATTTAATATTTGTGTAATAATTTGCATAAGTATTTTAAAGTAGGATAATTTTTAGGCTGCAGAAACTTTATAAGGTTTTAGATTAAAAATATTGTATTGATGATAAAACTTTCTTCAAAACAACGCTTTGGACCAAAATCTGCTATCATAAATCTTGTTAAAAAGAGGCTTTTGATTTAAAATCTTCAATCGATGGTAATTCTCTCACCAAAAGAAGGTTTCGAACTAAAAATCTTCTGTCGATGATAAAACTTCAATAAAAAAAAATGCAGATGTAAAATCATTTATTGATGAAAAAACTGTCATCTGAAGAAAATTTCTGATCTGGAATTTCTTATTAATGGTAAAAATCTAAATATCAAATCTTGTGTGTATGGTAAAACTTTCATTGATATAACTCTTAAGATCCGAAGTCTTCTGGCGATGGTGAAAATTTTGTTGAAAGAAAGTTTTACAACTAAAATCTTGTACTGATGAAAAATCTGTCACTAAAAGAAAGTTTTGAACCAAAAATCTTGTGTCATTGAAAGAAGATTTCAGATCTAAAATTTTTTGTCGATAATAGCACTCTCACCTGAAGGCAGTTTCTAACCTGAAATTTTATATGAGTAGTTTGTCTTCTTTTTTATTATTAAATAAAGTATTAAGTACAAAAATGTCTTACTGTTTGTACAATTGAGAGGAAATATGAAATATCGCAATAACTCCACTATATCAATTAGCCGAGTTGACCGTATACTTTACCGACACTCGAGTGCGTTAAATCTTTAATATTTGTGTATATTAATTTAAAATTAAGACACCGTATATTAAGATTACTTTACTTGTGCATATTAAAAATGTATTAAATTTAAGAACATTTTTAAGAGTGTATACATCAGAATCTCCTGTGCCCCATTCGTATCAATGTCCGATAAAGAAAAGGGTGATGTACAATTATTCTCTTTCACCAGCCACTTCGGTGACACGATTTTATTTTAAAGAGGACTACGAAGTCAATGAATAAAGTGGGAAGATATCCCCAGCAAAAAAACCGCCCTCCGACGAGGGACATATATTCATGCGCCTGTACACGCGTGTGGGCACAAAACCCATGAGCCCTCGCCACCGTGTTGAACAACTTCCGGAGATGTTACTCTTTTTTTTTTGCTCGACAAAAGCTCGTCTTGTCATTATGAAAATTAAGAGCGAGACTATACGAATTCTCGGTTGCGCACGGTATAACTCCGATGACGTTTGCGATGCGTAAATTTTTTTTCCCTTATCTGTTCCCACGCAGTTTTTTTTCACACGCTGAGAAACGTAAACGAAGGCGCGTCACCGGCTAGATAACGAAAAATATGTATCGCTACTTTTATTCGGGCCAGTTGTCGCAGGTGAACCTGAATGTACGACAAACATGTATGATACTAAATAACTTTTTAATGGACAATTATTACAACGTTATCCGACTAATATTTATCTTCTTGACGTTTCGACAGCTCGACCCTTTAAAGGTGTATTATATTTTTTTATTTTAAATACATTTTTCATTTACATAATTGTAGGTGAATATTTTTTTTGTGTAAGAATATAGAAACAATAAGATTATTTAAAAAAATCACCGGAAGATGGGCAATTTTTGTTATTAATTTTTGACGTTTATGTTACCTATTATGATTAGTGTAGGAAACGGAAAAGCCATTCATTATGTATTGCGCATTTCTAATTCTCTTTCATTTGGCATTTCTCTTTCATTCAAACAAAACAAAACTTGACAACTTATCATTGTTTATACATATAAACGAAGTATTTTAAGCCTAATATGGAATTTAAATAACGGTACAAAAAATAGGTTATGGCATAAGTTCACTTTCGAGATTTTACTGTTGTCGTTTCATTTAATTAATTTATACGCAAATGCAGAACGGTAAAACAGTAAACGTTACATAGATTTTGTTAATTTTTGAACGAGGTTTCTCCTGGTAACATTTGTTTTCAAAAATGAATTATAAGTAGGCGAAAAAACGTTTGAAAACCTATTTTCATGTCTTAGGACACGGAAAAAACGTTACGAAAACTTTCAAAAAAATTGCATCTATCCAATAGATAAGTAGAAGCGAATGAATTGAAATACAATCTGAATTTCTATATATGTAGTAAAATTTCCATTTAAAAAGGTTAGTAAAAGAAGAAGGCCCTTGCGTATTGTGGTAATCCATAGAACATAGAGGCCAACTATGCGTCAGATTCACCTGCGCATATCTCCGTCAAAAGATGTCGTATCGAAACAAATTTTTATTTGTTTTGAAGATAATTTTACGCCATTTTACGTGAATTTACAGAGCAATTTAATTTGAACTTCATAGCAGAAAAATAGGAAAAACATTTGTGAGCAATATTAGGCTTCGAAACAACTCTCATATTTTAAAAAACGTGGGTAAAATAAAAAATAAACATGGTTTCAAAGATATGTGGCTGGGTTGGCGCGGAATCAACCGTATGTTCTTATTGAACCCATAGGCTACTGTAGTGTCTTTATTTTCTTATTTGTCATAGTCTCGTGTATATTCGTAATTCTCGACCAACAAAACAAAAAATTATTTTCCGTCGTCTTTAATTATGTGGTGAAAAAGATTTCTGGTCGCTCAGTCTAAGAAAAAAAATGTTAACAAAAGTTTGGTTAAATGGATCATGGCCGTGACTTCTAAATTTGATTCGCTACTAATAGCAGAGAAACTATTATCCGAAATTGAAAAAAAATGGACGTCTTAATGAGGTTCTGAATTAAGAGGTTAATTCTAAACGACTGATACGTTACAAAGAAAAATAAAAAGAGATATTTTTAAAGAAAATTTGAACTCTTTACAGTTTTTATTCTGCACCGATTAAGTGTGAAGTGTGTGCTGTAACATATATGTACACTGATCAAATAGTATAGTTGTAAGGATCAGAAGTGTAGTCAATGTTCCCTCCCAACCTCCCAACCCTCTCCGTATAGTATGTAGCTCTAAGTACGGTTATCTCGAATGTACTTCTGATCCGCACACTTGCTCCATTCTACCAGTGTATGTTCATTGATGCGAACATTAAGAAGACATTTACCTCTCCAAAATACGGGGTGTTATTGTTTTCACAATGGGTACACAACATTCTTCTGTAAAAGAATGCCAGTTTCACCATTTCCGCTTTTAATGACGTTATTGGTGTTGCAAGTTTCTCATGGAATTAATTCAATGTTGTATTTTGGTAATCTCATTGTAATTTTGTTTAATCAGTACGTATGTAGCATACAAAATCCTAGGAATATGGTTTTCCCTACGCCATTGCACATTCGAATCGGGGCACCTCTCGAAAAGAAGATAACCGGTTTGGTGTTTTTATCCAGTAGGCCGTTCAAAACATTTAAACTTAAAAATTGAAAGGTCGAACTCTGAAAATGTTAACAAGTGACTATCAGTTTTTCAGTATGTTTTGGGATGTCGGAGGGTATGTTTTTTCGCGCCGTGGTCGGTTTGTTACCGGGTTATTGAACACTTCGATTTAATATATTGTGTCTTTTATTTCGATCATCTCCACCAGTCGTTAACAAGTAATGTTCACGGAGAATGATTTTACCAAAAATATCCGAGGCTCCAAAAACACCTTGACACATGATGATTTTACACTATGCAACGGCTCAAGAACATCTTAATTAACAATGACTGGTATTAATGTTATTATATACTATAAAATATTAGTTTTCAAGGTAGTGCAAACGATACTTGGGTATCGCTCACCAAAAAACTAAATGATCGCATAACATATTCATGTGTCAAACACAACCGTAACCGTGGTCGGCATTAACGTTTATGGCAACAATAAGTTATATCATAACTTACATAAAATTGTGGACATTTTATATTTGTACAATGATAACGTAACTAACCACGCTCCTATTTAGCGTCTACTAGTCACTGATGGTTTCCATAAAATCTTCTCACAGTTTACTTGTTTCAATACAGGGTACACAACTGCAGCAGTAGGATTCAAAATAGCCATTGAAGTATAAGTAAATCCAAAACAATGAAATTAAGGTCAATAGGATCGAAATTTAACGTTTATTCTCTTCAGAACAGCTGTTTACTCCAATTATTATTTTCGTGTATACACTGTATATCATAGTCCTTACGCGTAAAATTTGATGTTCACGGGTATAATATTTATCACACTGGATAAAAGACGTTTATCGCACTATATCAACAGAACAGACAACACAACACAATAGTAATTCAAGGGTACATCGTGATTGTACATGATTTGACTTGAAAGGGAGGTCAATAAAAATGAGTGATTGAGTTCAATGAAAAGTAAAATTCTGATAGGCGATCAGGGATCAGAAACGTTAATTAGACCAGCGCTGCGTACAATTAATTGCAAAATCAGACATCTATTGATTTCGTCTCCCCTCGAGACTATTTGCGCACCATACTGTACACAATGGGATGTTGAACATATATTGGCTGTAGGATTCGCGAGGGATCGGAACGCTCGCACAAGCACGGCTTCGGTGCCGTTATGGGGTTCCTTTGTTTAATTAAGCGATTGAACGTACGAAAGTCAACAATGCACCAATGGCTGTAAGGATCCCGAGCGAATTCTCGACGGCATGTGGCAAGTCTACATTTTTGCATCTGATAAGAGGTAATTATGCAGTTTATAACCATATCTGACCAACATAGTAAAGCAAACAATATTTTTTTTTAATTATTTGAAAATATACGGAGTTTAACAATATTTTTTGCATTTTTTATGTTTTTTTTTAAATTTTTTATCATTTACCAATGCTTGATATTAAAAAAAAATTTTGAATACAAATTTTCAGACATTTTCGCAAGACCTACGAATGCTATAAATAACACGAACATAAGGATTCGGTTAAATTGACCCTTTGATTCGATGTCGAATTGTCAGAACTCGGATGTTCGCCGATCTATTGAAATAAAATATTTCGTTGTGAAATAGTAGTGATAATACTAATACAGTAAAATAGTCTTATTTAAAATTAAAAATGTATGCAATTTAAGACGATGTAATGCTGGTTTAAAAACGTTTCGAAGTTTCCTTTAATAGAAATTACCCTTTTTGTGCTAAGGTTAACAGCTTAATTTACACATCGAATAAATTAGACTGTGTTTTTGTATTCTGAGTTAAATAGTTACATACATTTTATAACATTTCGAATTGTTACACCTCAGTAAGTTACTAGCAAAACTCATATTTTTTCGTTCTTATAAAGTAATTTGTTCCCGGGGATCCCCTGAGTATCAGTGTTGTGGAAATATTGGAGAAAAATGTTTTGTAGATTTTCCAAAAATTTTATTTTTATTATTAAAGATATTGTTGAAGTAAGAATTATGCTAGAAAAAAATTGAAACGTGCAAAAATATTTGTTCAACATATTTTTTTGCTGACGCTGATTGTGTTCTTATCCCTCGTAATAATTTTTTTTTTTAGAAAAATATTCTTCACAACGTCATGAAATGAATTTTTGCAAAACTTTTGCAAAACTTTTGCATAATCGTTAAATTATTAATAAAATGACAAAATTATTAATTTTTTTTTAATAAATGGTGATATTTTATGTTACCAAGAATAACATATAATAAGAATAAATAAAATAAGAATACATAAGTTTTTGAAAATATTTCACTCCAATATATCACCAATATCTGATATCCTTAAGATCAAGTACCTTAAAAGAACACTTCGAGAAGTATTCTCATAAAAAGTTACCTTAAGAACATAATAAAACTATATGTATATATTATCCTCTGTTTTTTTATATTTACTACAAGACTCCATTTAGGAAAGTCAGAATTGTATTTTCTAATTAATTCTAATATGTTTAACGGTCCAAGTCTCATGTTTATACTGTAAAAAAAAATGTGCACTACCAATAGTAAAATAATACACAACAGTCATCGTTTTTAGTTGATTTTACCATCTTATTCCTTTCAGTCATGCCAATTAGACAATGGGTAAATATTTACAAACTGTACGTGATGTATAGTTTTTTAGGCCGCTCAATACGAATCTGGCATCCGATTTTCAAAATTCAAAATGACGGATCTAATATGGCGGATCAAAAAATGAAAAGGTTCTCAACTCAATTTTTAGGGTCACTGAATACGAATGTGGTGTCTGATTCCCAAGATTGAAAAATGGCAGATCTAATACGACGGATCGAAAATTGAAATCGTTAGTAAGCTCTCACAAAAATAGTTACTAGCAGGTTTTTAGGATTGCTGAGTATAAATGTGGCATCAGATGTTCAAAGTTCAAATTCAGTATCATTTTCACATTCACAGTATTGACTCAACGCATTACGATTAAAAAATCAAATAATTTATTAATAATACACATTTGTTAATAGTTAAAATATTATATTAGCTAACATACTTTCTTTCGTGAGATTTAAAGCATTTTATATATTAACAAATGTTATTTAATCGTAACAAATTGATAAGTATAGTGATCAAACTCGATTACTTTTTTGAGATTTTGTTTTTACAATGTGAATCATAAAATTTCAGTAAATATTTAATGATCACAGATAACTATTTACTATACTGAACAACAAATTGAGTTATATAGTCACGGTTTAGTTAAAATATGTACGATTTAAGAAAAATAAGGAATATTTTTTTATTATATGCAAAATATAGGTATACTTGAATATTACATTATTTTCCTTGCACCATTTTTAATTACTGTTCAATATTATCTTAATTTGCGCGATACAATCGACTGCGTAATTTGTCGTTGTTATTTTTTAGTCGTTATTAAATAAACACTCAAAAATTAAATTAAAAAAAAAGTAAATTACTAAATGAAATTATTATATTGTAATATATATCGACGGTACCATTAATTAAATCGGTGTAAACGATGTTCGACACATTTCTAACTGTGGTACATTCGTATCAATTATATTTTTCTCGTTACTGCGGTTCGGATTTTTAACGAGTTACATGAAAATAGCAAAATGCTTCATTACAAAGTGCATATAAAACGTCAGTTGCTGCATGCTTATTGCGATTAAAGTAAATCTTGAGCCCGTCAACGTCGAGTCTTGCTTATACGTACACCAGACACGATATGCATGTGTGTACATTAGAGACCGCGATACTTCATCGTTGCTTGTGATAATAATTACGAAACTGTACGTGATAACGAGATGCTGGATGCTAATGACTGTGCTTTCTGTTCTAACCTTCCTTCTTCCTTCTCCACCCCTTTTCTATGTTGGAAGTGCAATTTCGTGTCAAAATTATTTCCTGCCCCTCCCAGTTTCTTTGGCTATCGTACTTTGATGATGCGCTGTTATGGTGTTTCGATATAGCATGTCTTAATATTAACTCATTAATGCTCAATCTGACAAAATTTTGACTTGTATTCAGGTTTGTTCTTGTTCACAATGCAACGGAAGGATGTTGATATGAAAGATATTTCTTGTACACTCTTGAACACATCTTTCGTTTTCATTCTCTTTTACTATACACTTACATCATATTTTTCAAGTGTTGTGTACCTGATATAAAACTGTCATCGCGTTGTGATACTTTAACTTTGTGATCGTCGTCACCAATGGTTGGTGGTATGTATAGAATCGTAAGTTAATGGACATATTTATATTCCTATATGAAATATCACCAAGATTTTTCGGTAAGATATGTTAGATATTCACAATTAAAGTTGAACGCTCTAATATGCATTCCTTATACTGATCATTAGTGAACTCATTTTTTTGTTTAAAAAAGGTTCATATTGTTGAACAAAACAATATTTAATTTATTTCCATTACAGAAACATTACTTAACAAATGGTAAAGTGCATCAGCTGTACCTTGAAAAGAAGATTTTCAAGCAGTTCTGATCGAATCCTGATCAGATTGCCAGATGTCAGGCCTGGATCAGATCTTCTAAAGGCTTCTGTCAAATTTATGTCAACACACAAAGTAATGGAACAGTAAGGTAACAACAATTTACTTGATCTGTGATTTATTAAAAAATAGCAATTTCGTTATCGTATTATAAATTTACGTAAATAACAATTTATTCACTGCTGAAGCGAACGTAATGATAAATGTGATAAACATTGCCAACACACAATAATTAAAAAAAGATATGGTAAAACGAAAGATAAATTATAAATTTGTGCTAATTTCGAAATTCGAAAAAAAATAGTCGAACTTGCTTACGCCAGGCAGTTTTAATTACCAGCGTGGAAATGAATAATTCACAAAAGCTAAATAAACAATTGATAAAAGCGGGCAACCATTATCCTGCTGATTGACGGATCTTTTCGCAAAAGGAATAAAATATTGCGATACTCATTAATTATTTCCGTGCTTTCGATTCGCTTCTTCGTCATCAAATTTTTTGCACAGGTACGTGCGCAGCCATTCATTAAGGTATGGTAACCTCACCATAAAAAAAATCTTCCCCCTACATCGTCGCGGCCAAGTGGCGACTTTTTGTCGCTTCCGGGACAAACATTCCCTGATTTTTTACGTGTGCGCGACGTTGCGAAGTTTATTCAGGAACTGCGACCCCTTCGGCGTTTTCGAATCATTAAAATATCAGACTGCCTCAACAACCGCCCTCGCGATACATCAACGGCAACAGTTCCCAATGCAAATTGTCTTGCTTAATTAATGCCGATGCGGATAATTGCTACCGCGCATATTTTTTAATCGATACCTATACATTTACTGCCCCCTCCCCCTCCATTTCCCATCATTGTTTAAAAGATCAAATTGAAAATGAACAGAAAATTCGTGGACATAGTAACAAAATTTATCGAAATTAATTCTTTAAAATCGGAAAAAAATGTTTAATTGTGAAGGAAGGATTGATTTTTTACGTTTTATCTTGTCAATTTTTGATTTGTGAAAATAATGAGGGCCGTACAGAATTTCGAAATATCGAAAAATGAAAAGAAAAAAGAAATATAAAAGAAGCATAAAACATCATGTTGGCTTGATAATGTGCGCCCGAAGATTTAACTGCAGGGCGCAAAATCGTGTTCTACTCCCGAAGTGTTAAAAATATTAGTGTGCATTACCAATGTATAAATTATTGTTGCTTGTAAAGTATAATCATCAAAATATATCATTTATTTAGATTACAATTGTGTTTCTGCATTTGTATTTCTTGGAGTTCATGACAACGTGAAAAAAAGTTCTCAAGATTATGCGAGCGACTTGTTACTGTAAAGAATAAAGTGTATTTTTGCAAATGCAAGGTCGCATGGTTAACTCCAGTGATTACCTCTCGGAACACAAATAGATGTCTACGAAAGCGTCTTTTTTACACATATAAAACCGCAATGTCTGACATAAGTAGGGTGGACAAAAGCATACAAGACTTTCGTATTCTTCATTAATGCGATTTTCGTTTCCTGCGCTATACATAGAATAATTACACTCCTTCAATGGAATACCAGAGGTAATGATTCCTTCATACCGTAACGTATTCAACTTTATGCATTATTATTATTATGAATAATTTTAATGTAATAAAATGTATAGTTTTATTAAAATAGTCTAAACTGTTTTCCTATAGTGAGAGTAAGAATATTTCTAATACAATTTGTCACTTCAATCGTATAGATTAGTCCTATATTGTGGAATCTTAAAATTTGTAATTATCATGATCATTTTACTAAGGATTTTATTTAAACTTGTTCACAAGATTCACCCAAAAATGTTTTTACTGTAAATGGTGTTTTCCACATTTTTAGAGGTTTTAGAGGTTTTCCGATTTTTTTTTAAATTCTTCGAACATAATAAAATTTTGTGTCAAAAGTTGTTTGAGGAGGATGTTAAAAAATTATAAATTTATATATGTATACAAAAAAGTCAGCTGCTGTCATGACTATTTTGCGTACTCCATGAACAGTAGGAAATCTAACGAATTTTTTAATAAGTCCAATGTTAAACTCGCGATAATTGTTTTTAATAAATTTGATTATAAATATAAAATTTCTAATTATCGTAAAAACAAAAACTGATTACTAACGATTTTCTCTGCAAAGAAAATGAACAGAATGAATTCATTTTTTCAATAATAATTTTTACTAAACTGATTGTGAGATTTTTACTAAACTGGTACCGGCACCGAGCATAGATTGATGATTTAACTCATTGTTTTGGTACTTTGATAGTACAATTTTGCCCCGTTAATTGACAGATATGTAAATTGTTCCGTATATTGTAAAATTCTATTTCATTTTCCAATTAAATTTTCACATTCCCACACATTCTTTTGACCAATTTTAACATACGAATTATAGAAAACGTCTGTACAAGTCTGAACATTTTTTAATTATGATAAAATTTCCATAGAATTCTATATTTAATCTATTTTTATCAATTCTCAACTCAGAAAACCTAGGTTTTATTAACATTTTGAAAGTTTTGCGACGAAGAACCGGACATTTCAGTGTTTTCGGCGAAGAATTTTATTAGGGAGCCTGAAGTTATTGAACGAATTCTAAATTACTCAATATCATACTATCGATTTTCCTATTTAATCATTAATGACGAAAGTAAAATTAATAGTAAGAAATATTGTAACTATACATGTTTATATTTAACAAATAAATTAGTCTTATTCCAATTATAAAATAAGAATTTTTATAATATTTCATTACTCCATAATCAATTTCAATTATTATATTTAATTCATAGATATTTATTCGATTACAAAGTCCAGGTTCAGCATAATTACACAATACTATTGTACCGTAATATTACACGCACTGTCATGTAGCAATGGTTAATTCGAGTTTGCCAAAACAGCAATAAAATAATTATACGTAATAAACTAAATTTGAATTTCGACATTACAATTATTTCCTGTGTGTCCTTCATTAGTTAATGTAATATAATATTAATTAATTATTACAAATATAATAACGTCCTAAGGGGTGCTTTAATGAACACACGAAATAATAATAATAATACAAAGTTAATAAAAGCTTCCGGGATAAAAATACGATGATATCCCTATTGCGACAAAACTTAAATTTTTAGCATTCTCTCGGCTACACAATATTCGATAAACTATGATCGGAAAAAGACCAAAATGATAAAAAATTATTAAAATATAATAACTAAAATTTAAAAAGTAGTTTATCGAGGTTTAACGAGGTCGTTGCTAACTAAGGTGACTTATATAATAAATAAAAAGGTTCCGAAACTGATATATTGAAAAAGTAACTAATTTTAAATAAAAGTATTTGGGAAATAGAAAAGGATGAAATTAAATTTTTGTTTGACGAAATTCAGTCTTAGAAGAAATTGTTTTGAACCGTGGCGTATAAACATTTAATTTTCCTGTGCATAATAATAAAAACCATACGGGCTGCAACTAAATATTTAGGATAACTAAAATACTCAATATTCCATAATATATGTAATTATGGCGTACAGTTAACTATGATATCTGAGAATCAATTCGGTTATTTAAGTTTGAAAAAAATACATTGATGCTGTTAGATAATTTAAACTTAATATGTTGTCTTATTGCGAATAAATTATTTGGTGCTAATGGATAAAATATTCCAAATAAACTAAATATTTATTTACTGTTCAAAAGGTAGAAAATGTGCATCTATATCCTTAATGAACTATACCAGTACGACACTAAAAATCGAAATATTTTTTTTCCATTTTTAACAGTCTTTTAAAGGGCAACTGCTCGTAGGTTTAAATGCCACATCGATCTGGAGAACGGTCTGGTTTTCCAAATTTCTTGAGATTATAACTTAAAAGCAATTATTTGATAGTCTTTCTGAAAACAATTAATTATGTAGAATTGTATAGAAGTTGAGAATTTGGCATTGAATAAACATTTTATAGGGAAGAAAACACTTTTTTTAATAACTACGCCATTTTATTCCATTTTTATATTTTCCAAAACCCAATATAAGTCGCATTGTGCAGAAAATATTTTCACTTTTAACATTTTTACAGGCAGAAACGTGGTTTTATCAAATGCAGTACCCAGCGTATATTTTTCCACAAAAGTGGGATTCCCTACGCCATTGCAATCCCGAATAAGAGTACCTCTTCAAATGAAGGAGTCCTGTTAGGAAAATTATGTAAAGACCCTTCGAAATCGTGATGATCTCGATAAAATTATTTGTAATTCGAATATTATAATATGTTAAGTTATTTATGTAAAATAACCTTCAACATGATGACGATATAAAAAAGTAGATATATTATTATACTCGCGGAGGATTCTGATAATAGAATTTTAAAATACGCGGAATGTGTAAAAATTGAGTTGCCTAGCAACAGTGTTTGGACGGATTTCGAATTTCGCACAGATATTTTAAGGTTTGGTGAATTTCGCGTTACGTTTTTAGGAAATGAAACATGCACGTACCGACATCGGATTCGCGATCGATAATAAAATTTTATTTGCCGGTCGAAAACGGGTTTTTTATTTCCGACTAATTTTTAAGAAGGGAACTTTTATTTTTAGTGCTTCAGAAGGCACCACATAAATGTCTTGATTTCAATAATTTTCAGTTAAAAAATAATTTCACTCAAATATAGGTACATACGTTCTAACATTTCAGAAATATTTAATTGATTACATTTCTTTAAAAAATTACCATAAGTAATAAAAAAAACGTTAGTGTTTACACTGGTCTAGTCCTGCAACACATGATACTAAGAAAAAATATTGATATATATATATATATATGATAATAATTGAAACTTACATTGAATGTTGAGTTTAGCAGTTGAGCTTTCGATAGAAACACCAGTCTGTTTATGAGTGGCGACGCAGATGAAATTTCCACTGTCCAGCAACCTGTTAACCCGCGTTATATGCAGATTACCATTAACGAGGTGTCGCCTAGGATTCGGTGCCAAAGGCTGTCCATCGAATTTCCATGAGTATTTTATCAGTGAATTTGGCTCGGCTTCACATCTTATATGAACAGAAAGTCCTTCAACGACCGTATGGTCAGCAGGACTCACTGAAAAGTATATATCCTGCCCTTCGCTCACTGCTTGAATTGACAAAAACCCAACTGCAACAAATATATAAAATATTTATTTAATATGTATTCTTCATTTCCTGGTAGAAATCTAATCAACTATGAGGAATTAAAACAATTTTCATGTACAACAATTACGCTAAACAGTTTTATAGAATCGAAATATACGTTTAAGATATGTTTTGTATATATTTAAAGGATAGGAATGCCTTATAGTTTGGGATGCACCTCAAAAACCCGACAAATCACATTTAACAGACACTTCAAAATACAGAAATTCAAAAACCAGATATTTAAAAAAACAGAGATTCAAAAACCATACATTTCAAAATACTCACAAATGATCTGGGTCGCAGCCCTTAAGGTCTCACTGGAAGGCCATTTCAAGGTCAAAAATGTTTGAGTAAGAGATTAACTTTATAGACCACTTGAAGGTCAATTCAATTTGACCCCAGGATTATTTATGAAGCACATTTCGAAGTCAATTTCACCTTCAAGTGACCTACACAGTTAACCCCTTGGTCAAACATTGTTTACCATGAAATGACCTTCCAGTGACACTTCAAGAGCGGCGTCTCGGATAAATTGTCTATATTTTGAAATTACTAGTAGGTTTTGTACGTCTGTTTTTTAAATGTCTGGTTTTTGAACGTCTGATTTTTGAACGTCTGGTTTTTTAAGTGTCTGTTATATGATTTGTCGGGTTCTTGAGGTGCACCCATAGTTTGTCTTATATTTACCAGTTTCGGTATACCTTGACTGTGAAACATAATAAGAATGGACAAAAACTAGCCAAAAACTGGGCTCATTTTTATCATTACAATTTTTTGTTTGCCTGAGAATTGGACCCACTGAATAGAGATCAGCGATTGGACCGTAAGAGTTTGTTATATAGGATATATTTGCTTAAAATTATACATTATTGTTGAAATTTCCAGACACTTTTAATGTAAAAAATTTTAATACCTAATAATTATTTTTCCTGTCTTAAAAATGCTTGTAGTTTTACCAGGGTACAAAACGGAGAGTAGAAATATCGAGTAAAACTGACATCTATATCTCGATTTTAGAGACATATAGGCCATAACAAAAATTCTTTTCTTAAAATAAATAAGACATTCGTGGTAAATTTGATACAAGCCTGTTATATAACAATATATTATTTGGATTGGCCTAATTTGACGATAATTTTGTGTCCCAAGAATTGTTGTTCATGTTTACAAATTTGTTATATGTGTAAGTCAATAGACACAATTGATTTAACATTCTTCAAATCCGAATCGAAACATATTTTTAGTATAAAAATTTGTCCAGCATACTTTGTTTTGCCTTCATGTTTTGTGTAGTTATTTTTTAAAACCTATACCTTTCAAGTACTATTCTTTTTTCAAAAAACTGATTTTAATAGACAAAGATAATTTACAAACGTTTCAAAAGCACCGTTATAAAATCCTATTATTATCCAGTAATAATACTAATTGCATTTTTCCTTTTAACGAAAATGTACATAAACATCTATCGATTATGACTTTAACGTAGCAAATTCTGTATTTTGTGTAGGTAAAATGGATGCTCTACAAGTATACTTCACATCGCTAACGACGTTGTTATTACGTCGATTGATTGTAAGAAAATTTACTTTCAGGATGTTCTCAGAGTCAGAAAATTTGCTAAAATGAATAACAAAATAAATGCATATTATATAAATTAAAGAGGATTTTAAATTATGCTTAGTAGAAAATTTTGTGTTTGTACGAACATATTGAATTGAACATATATATTTTGAAATTATACATTCCACGCTTTTAATTACATTCGAATGTAATAAAAGTATATAAATAATAAACCAACTGACATCAATCGAATTTAATGAATTTTAATGGAAATGCAACAAACTGAAATTCATAAATGGAACCCAGCATAATAATAACGAAAATAACCGGCTTTGAGAGCAACATGTTTCTTCCATAAACCATATATTTCAACCAACATATTAAATACATAAATTACAATATTTCATATTTAAAAATAATTATTTGTGTTATCTTTTTTTTAGTTTTTATAAATATAAAAAATAAGTAACTCGTAAGCACAGGATAAAGGAACAAAGAATGTTGTTATTTTGAAATGAAATGTATAGAACGTAATGGTCAACATTTTTTAATTTATTGTATTTTAACTATTAATAATTAAACCGTACTATACTATAGCAGATCCTACATGTTGTGAAAGAGGGATTTCTATTTCAATATCATATCCGAATTTTCAGATATGTGAGGTTATATAGTTGAAAAATGAGTTTTTTGCGTTTTTGAGCTTATGTACATTATGCAACAATTTTGTTAATCTTTATTTGCTATTTGCGACCTACTACCCTCACCCTTCAAAAAAGATCTATTAATGGTTAATCTATTACTTGTTTAATCCTACTTACAGTCATTTTAATTCATGATATTTATTCCAACGTCATGAGCATTTACATTATCAAATCAAATTAAACAAAAAAATGTAATAATTTAAAATGCTCGTAATTTTGTGCAAAAAAATCATAGATAATCGAATAATAGTTCATTTCGAAGAAAAATAATAGTAATAACTGATGCAAACAGTGAATAAGGCAAACAAACTTGTTTTGTACATCCAAAAATAGCAAACAAATAACAAAAATGTTCCATTACGTCACCTCAAATATCTCACATGGATCGATTATGAATTTGGATTCGGATTTTGCACAAAACATTAAGTCGTAAATTATTTCGAGCTTCCCAACAAGAAAACCTATAAAATTTAACATTTATTTTATCAACAACAAATTAATTTTTTTATTTGATTATTTGTTAATGTCTCTGCATATTCAAGAGATACAGCTTTTACCAGCTGATTTAAATATTGTTTACATTTCAATTTAACTTGGAAATTAATAACATTACATAGCATATACAAATGTATTTTAAACAAACGAAATAACTTCAATTTGAAGAGGGTTTTGACGAAACATTCCCGGTTAAAATGTTTTTTAAATCATTATGTGGGATTTACACTAGAATATCACAGTTTACAATGCTCATTATCGCATTGAACGTAGTTGATTCAATTAAATGCTTGAAGTTCACGCTTGAATTACCTCAATCGAATTGAGTTTATTTCAACTGAATACACTAAAATTATTTAGCAATTCTTCATTTCGCTTTATGAACTAATTCATTATTAATATTAAATTATAATAGCTGATTATATTTATTTTAAAAATTGCAATATGTTATAGTTAAAGCTAAATATGAAATCCACTTAATACTTCATATAAAACTGACCGTATACAAATAACAATATTATAGAAAAATTGTTCAAATAGTAAATTTTTGTAATAATGCAATGTGAAATAAAAACTTTTTGTATTTAAATGGAAAAGAAATAATAATGTTTGGCACATATATATCAATATATCTTGTTGTAGTTTTGTATCATGAAAAACAAAATTGCCAGTGAATGATTTTGCATAAAAATGCTAAAACTGCCCCATTAATGCGCTACATTAGTATATTCCCAAAAGTTATCGAAATTGCATTTGATTAGTACTTGAATACTTTGACCAAAAAGTATACAATTTAGGTTTACCATTAGTGATTGGCATTGAAAACAAAAGTGGCCGCGTTAATAAGTCAAATTAACACTCCCCAAGTCCGGAGATGCACATTTTTTAGTTGATATTGGACATTCATTCTCATCAGGAACTAAGATTAATATTGACTTGAAACTGACTAACCCTATTATTTTGGAGTATGCTCTTTCGATTGTCATAGTCAAAATATCTTTTATATTGCTTCAAAACCCAATATGAAGCATTTTAAATAAAAATGAACAAAATATCGAGTATTTTGTTTGTTTTGAATTTTTGTTCTTTCCAATAAAATTGCGGGCTTGATGAATACTTCAAGTATACATTTTTTTGTTTTGCCCCGAACCAACCTAACCTCTTCAACCCGTCAATATGTCGAAAAAATAAACCTTATTTGATCAATTATAAACATTATTGATGAAATTAAAATCTCTAGTCGTATAATTGTCCCTAAAATGTTGGTACAGGGATTTTTGGGATCGCTGATTAGGAATTTGAAGTTAGAATTTTTAAATTCAAGCTAATGGATCCATTATAGTATACCAAAATTCAATAAAATACTTCAAAAACGTGAGAAAATATACACGGTTTTTGGAGTTGTTCATCAAGAATTTGAGGCCAGATTTTTTTAATTAAAGATGTTATTAATTATAATATTAAAAATAAATATATTTATTGCTTTTAGAACATATATTAAATTTATTGGAATTTTACGGAAATTCTCAACTACTTCTAATTAAAATAATGCTCCATTTCATATTTTTCTTTACAAATATACGAACAATTTTTGGATTATCAGAGTCCGCTGAAAAGTACCGAGTAGAAATGGAGTTGTTAACAAAATATTCACATTTTCAATGCATTTCTATATATTTAGTTAACAACGAACTCATTAGAAGGAACATACGAATTAACAGATTCGTGTGCACGTATTCTAAACATTTCCGACTGGTACGGTAGTAATTAAAATGCACAATGGAAATCCCAGTTGCAAAAAATTGTTGTATATAATATATAAATCCGGATCCCGCAACAAAACCATCGCTCCTTTTGATACCGAGTCTGCATCAAGAGCTGCATCAAAGGGGAGTGTGGAAACAACGTTGTTGCGGAATTCTTTTTTACCCGTTATATCAAATTTTAATTGCAATCGCAACGAGGGCAGGACTGGAGCGTAGTCCCTCGTTTATATATACATAGTCATGTAGGAAGCGTGATTTTCATTTCTGTTATTCAGTTTTTAATTTTGCTATGTTTTTTTCGTGGCAATTGCAGCGGATTACGCTCGGGTCCTTGCCATGGGAGGAAAGTTCGTTCCGTTTAGTCGTACGAAAATATATTTTCCTGCGGTAAACGGGGACAGATTGAAGCATTTTCAATCTCTCCCGTAGACGGAAAATATT
Source organism: Trichopria drosophilae (assembly GCA_030407085.1). Classification (NCBI taxonomy): domain Eukaryota; kingdom Metazoa; phylum Arthropoda; class Insecta; order Hymenoptera; family Diapriidae; genus Trichopria; species Trichopria drosophilae. Next base: position 96,538,923 of record CM059584.1, read on the forward strand.
TCGAGCATATTTTCATAAATTACTTCGACCTAACATATTTTCAAATATATCAAATAATAAAGAAGCATGCAATAACAAAAATATTGTGAAATCTTGACTTTCAATCATCAGAAGCATTTTGAAATCATATACGAATGAAGAAAATCAATTACTCAGCTTTTGAAAAGTAGAAGCTATTCAAGGCGTAGAACCTGAATATCGACAATACTCATCTCGTTGCCTGAAGTTCAATACATGATAAAAATACGAGCAAAATTGGATTCGCCTTTCAAGCGACGAATCCATTTCAGCCCACTTCAATTCGTGTTCATTTTCAACATGACTCCATGCTTTTTTCGTTCACCGAGGTGGTTCTGCATGTCGTATTCTAATTTCTTCCTGCGAGGAGTTGAATTTTCGTTCGCATATCTCTAGACGCTAAACGGGAATAATATAAATTTCCCAAGAGTGATTCCACTTCATTTACCAATGGCTGCTCTCAGCAAAATTTTTCGCGCGACAAAATTCAAGGCTCCGAAGCTGCCCTAAGCATGCGCACATGCTATACGGAAAGATTATAAAACGCGATAAACATCAGATGCAAGAGGGGAAAAATCGACGGAAAAGGCAGCGCGTCCCTTCGTTCGCGGAAGAAGACGATGGTCTGCAGGGAACGAGGGGGGTTTTAATACCCTACCGTTTTTTTTTATTTTTTATTTCTATTGAATATATTATCATTTTAGCTATACTTCCTATATGCAGACTTACAGTTCTGTCTGCCTTTGTGTTATTTTATTTACTCCATTTGAAGCATCAAGATAACATTCAGGGGGCTGAAACGAAAGAATTCGAGGATGTTTCGCTAATGCATTTTCTCATATTGAACAAAATGATTAACTAATTCAGATTTCATCATTCATAAGATTTTATTAAGACATTTTAAGTTTATTCCAATTAAACATTTCTTAAACTGTTTTAGAAGACTGTTGGAACTACTAATAAATATAACTGCACATTTGATTATTTTTATGTTAGAGAAGAAATGGAAAATGATGATGTAGAACATTATTTAGTAACTTATAGACAATAATAAGACGTATTGAAAGCACGACTAACAAAATAGACGCAATAAAATTGATTAAACCAAAATAATCTGTTCTCATAATAAAAATGGTTATTATATGATAAAAATTTTAATATCCTGAATTACAACTGTATCATACCGTCAATGACAACTCTTCACTTTGTTAATTCTACTATTATTATATATTAAAACAATTTCTTCCTTCGTTATATGAATTTATATTTTAATTAATTGCGAAATGTATAAAAATTTTGTTTCATCCTGTTTTATCATATCTTAAGATACCTTCAAAACCGTAGCCGATGCAAGGAATATTACTTCAAAACATGGCACAAAGAATTTTAATTCTGTTAATAAAATTTGACCTGTTTGACGTGTAATGGATCAATATAAACGTTTACAGTCCTTCAAATGAATATTTCCATACATTTCATTTAGACTATAATTCAATCTCGCTGCATTGAAATTTTACATTTCGAGTCAAATACTCTCGAAAATCAATTATTTGTTCAAAATGTAGCCACCGCGACTATATTTATGATTGGTTTTGTCGGAACTTTTTTCGCGCGATAATTGTAATTTCATTGATCCGTATATGACCAATGAGTTTCGCAGGAAAATTTTCGCACAGATAAAAAATGTACTGTAGAATTTGCGTTCATTTCAATTCAACAGCAAATCATGTTTTAGATAGAAGCAGTACAAAATTATTAAATCAATTTTTTAATCAATTTCTCTCACACAATCGGATACGATGTCGAATTTTTTTATGACCTTTACATGGAAAATTAATTTGTGCATGTGTATGTAATTCCATGATGTCAACATTATCATATAACAAAAAAAAGAACAAATAAAATCACGATAGAATTGTTGAGCTCCTATTCAAGATTTTCAAATTGTTTCTGAAAATGGTTAATTCATATTCGTTTCATAATATTTAGCGAAAACTTCATCATAAAGCCAAACAATTTTGTCAGGTCCTCGACTTCAAGAAATTGTAGTCAGTTTTATGGGAAAATGCAGCTTTTTTCGCTAGAGCAGGCGGAAAATCCGCTTTTACGCCCGGATGTTCCGACATAAAATGGCATTTTGCATAAGGAAAATAGGAGTTCTCCACTATTTTTAATTTTAAATCCGAACAATAAATCAATTTTTCCTGAAATTCTTTGGTATTTTTAAGGGAAAACCTGTTTTAGTCATTTTTAATTTATATTTTTACGTATAGAGTACTACTTTGTCAACTGAGGACTTTAGAACCCCTTTAATAGAAAAAGTACCGTAGGTGTACATTATTTCTCGTTGTTTTCCACAGGTTCAGTGGTCCACGATCCTTTGGAGCATTGAATGAATTATATTCACTAAAATCAGTTGAATTAATTTTTAATATACGGCTTTGTTTTGTTTAACATTTTAAATCTTTGGAATTTTATATGTCTGCTTTCTGATAAAACATTTTCATGTCCTTTGTGATTTCAATATTTACAGAATTCTCGTACAAGAGGTTCTAATTTCAAAGAAGAATAAATACAGAAAATCACAGTGAAAATAATAAAAGTCTGCAAAATATGACAAAAGCAGTAGGCAACAATACAATACTCGATAATGAAACAAGATTATACCGGTACATCAAAGCATGCCTCTGTTTACTATGGAGTTAGATAAACATCGTTGCTAAACGTTATAAAAATTAACAAATATTAAAATGAAAAAGTATATCAACAGGCAGTAAAAATAAACATTATTTAACAAACGTATTAAAAAAGTTTTACGTTTGCATACACATTGTCATATTTGAAGAGTTAAAAAGTACTGAGAAAATAATATAAAATAATATAAAATTAAATTATTATGATAATTTTTTTGTTGTTGTAAATTAACAAATAATAATTAAATTGGTTTTAAACCGGGCTTCTGACCTATCAGGATGTTTATAAATAAATATAATTAACGAGTTAGATCTACGAATTGCATTAGATGTTAAAATGCTATAGTTTGAAAAGCTCTAAACATTTCAAACACCTTGCGTCGTAATCGCTCAGATTCCCAAACGCTAGGCCTTGTCGAAACATTTATAATCTCAACTGGTAATGAAATTAACAACGAAAAAGAGTAAAAGATAAAAACTATATTCATAACTATAAGGTTAATACAATTTCGATTTGACAGTTATTTGGACTGGTATATCAATACGATTTGTTAGCATGCAATTATAATAAAACTAAAGAAAGAAAAAGGCAAATAGTATAAAAAAATATATATAATATGAAAATAAAAGATATATAAACATGCAAAAAAATTTTGTTCAATCCCCTCCGTACCTGATCTCTCCAGGTAGGCTTCGCGGAAGGAATCAGCCTCAGACGCCCTATCTACAAATTCATACTGAATTCTGATACACACATGCATGATATTTATGGAGAACAAATCTTCAATCCGTCCATTATTTAATAATACTAATAATGGTTAATCCATATGTAATGTTAGGGGTTTTCAAGATTTCTACATATGAATCTATCGGTCTCACAGTGGCATATTTGGCGCAAAAGCAAGACACTTTTTCTCCATCTACGTTAGGAGACATAAATTTAGCTCCAATATTAATAAACCAAATCATGGATCAATTTTCCGATATATACTTTTCCAGAACAACAATAAAACGTCCCGTTTCCGCAGAGAAACTTTTCCTTTCGCTATTACGAGGAAACATCTTCAGAATTATAAAGAACGCTACTCGTAACATCAATGGATGTTTGGTATGGTCATACGCAAAGCGATTTCAAAAGACTCGTAGAGAAATATTTTGTGATTTCAACGGCGCGTTATCGAAATCCGATACACTCGTGGAACGAAAATGATGGCCGACGTAAAAATATCACTGTCTGAATCTGAATGGGTGGTGCGCGGCGTGCACCGTCTCGAATTCCGGATGAGACGCGATATCGATCGAGCGAGAGAAGAGCATCGTCGATTCTCATTTCACCGCGATGCATTCTCGTTGGATGAGTGTAGCTCGTATTACCTACGATCCAGCACTTAGGTAACGTGAATTACGAATGTCTACTATCGCTGTAGTCTACGGATTCCCGTTCTCCAATGCACGTATTTCATGTAAGCCCGATGCACCGCATATACGCAAATATCTCCTATGGAAGAGGATTTGCATTTTGAAAATGCAACCGGTAAATAAAGATGAGGGAGGAAGAATTGAGAGGAGAAAACCAGGAAGAGAGTTCTGAAAAAAGCCAGAAAGAAGCTCAAAATCGTGAACACAATACGAGAGTGCTCCAATTGAGATCATTACGAAAGTGATGGAACAGAAAGCACCATCTTCTACCGCGGTTTCTCTCATTCTCGGTGTTTCCTTTTTCTTCAGCATTCGATCGCATTTTCTCAAGAACTCTTTTCCTTTCTCTGCAAAAAAGGAAATTAAAGTTCGAAATTGCCCGTTCGTTTGCTTTTCTACCCTGCTAAGTGCGCATTCTGGAGAGCACATTTGAAGCAATGGTCAAACATTAGTCACCGAAAAATGTAATATTTGATTAAAAAATGTTTTATGTTACACAGGCCGACAAATTTCAAAACCAAGAACCAGAATATACTTTTCCGAAGGTACTTGACACGCTGAATTCGAATACGACCTCAGAATAGCCCCTATACGTCAGATTTTTTGAGATATTTGAACCTAAAAGTGCAAAAAGTACGTTTTTGTGGTACATTTGAGGTGCTGTAACTTCATGGCAGATTTTTTTTCAAAACGATCGTCACGGTATCTCAAAGTACTGTTTTTGTCCTTCAAAATCCGTTTTCAAACTTAGAAAAATCATTGGTTACTGAGATATCGTCTGTTGAAGTTTCTGAGTTTGGCAAAGTCGGCGATATTCATTCTAATACGAGTTTCATTCTGTCAGATCGATATGAAAAATTTTCTGAATAGTTAAGAAATCACGTTTTTCAAATACTGCTCGGAAAGTTTTTGTTCTCCGCATGGAAAATGCTTGATTATCAATTAATTCGAAACTGTGTGGTAATAAATATTAAGCACTTCGGTTCGTGCTTTGAATATTTCTGCGGTTATAAAAGATAAAGTGATGTTCCAATCTGAATTCTCAACGAGTTTCTATAAAACAAAGACTAGTAACATGAATGAGCTGTAGTTACCATGCAATAAAGTGCTTCAGTACAAAATATTTCAAATTAATGACAATAATAGTGATTCTGAACAATAATATTTTAATTTCGTTTTGATGCAGTGATATAAGAAGAATCTAAATAAATTCAAAAGGCTTCAGATTTACCACCACTGCTTTGAATCTAGTTAAACCGGTATTCATAAGCAGAAGAACCCAACTAAAATATTAGTTGGAGGAACAAGACATAAGAAGATCGCAGTAATAGAATGAGGTTTTCAGTATAACTATTGTATTAGTATATAATATAATAATATACACACCATCTAAGGACTAAATAAAAACACTGAGTTCCTGAAATGAATGCAAAAATATAGTATCTCAAATTTTCTTTTTCCATGTGATTCTAGAAGTGTTAAATAGTAAATAAACAAAATTTAAGAAAAGTAGTCTGGAAGGTTATAAATTAATTAATAATCTTGTAATTAAGTCAGCTATTATAAATTTCTTAAGAACTCATCAAAATATCATCAACATTAGCTTAATTCTGGAATAAGTTTACCATATAACGTGCACTTCAAAAAGAAAACAAACGCGTTTATTTACTTTTATTGAGTTTTGCAATAAACACAAGTAACTGTGCTGCTAAAAAACATTGCATTTAGGAAATTTGTATTTGACAAATTTAGTTGTAATCGGTCTTCTAACGAGAACTAACGCTCCTTGAAATGTTGAGTTTTTTTTTAAAAAAACAGGTTTTACCATGATCGAAAAATGCAAAACTCCTGCGAAGATGCACGATGAAAAAAGAGCGTCTATTTGTCTGTTTTGTTTGAAAAAAGGTAAAAATATCATTTCTATTCGTGGTGCCCTAAGAAAAGTATTCAACAATTAGTTAATTATGATGACGAAGATAATCGAATTGCGACTGTCGTTTGTAGTGCGTGCAAAATTATTTTCAACCGAATTAGACCGGTCTAAAAACTTGCGTAAAACTGAAGGAATTCTAAAACTACCAGACTACTCGAAATTTGGATTATGAAAATGTAACAGTAGATCTAATGTTGGAAAACTGTGCCAATGCAAACTCTGCCAAATAGGAAGAGAACCAGGGCATACAAATTTTCAAAATATTCCAAAATTATCATCGCAAGGAAGAAAGAAAAAGAGGTACTGTCCGAAATATCGAGGAGGGCTGAACACGAAAACAACGAAAGAACACGTATGTTCTAAGTCGTCGAAATATACAAAAAATCTGAACGACTCCATTAATAATGATTTATCAATAAAAGAAAAAGAACTGGTCGTAAGTAAGTTATTGAAAGATATTTGTAATAGTGACAATGATGGGACCAAAGACTAAAAAACTAAAAGGTGGCGATACACTTTCGGTATCTCAAGAACACGGAACAAAACTGAAAATAAGTATAAATTGCTCCACATCAAAGATGAAGAAATTAGAGCTTATTCCTGTTGAGAGTATTGCAAAAATGTCAACAAAATTGGGTTTCTCTACGCGTAAAATAAATTGTATATGCTCTTCTTTGCACACTGCAACAAAAAATAGAAAACTTTTTGGAACTGATTTAAAACAGAAATTACAAAATTCAAATCATTGCGTCGATTCATTTTTAGCGTTAAAGATTGTTCTGCTACCATAGCGAAAGAAAAATGAAAAAGAAGTACTTATTGAAACGATGGTTTTTTGTAATGATACAGAAACTTTGACAAAAAAAACATATTTGGACTTATGATATAAACTAGCTTATGTAGTAGGTGTTTCATGAGACGAATATTGTTGTGTTTATTCAAAAATTATGCAAACATTGTTGAAGGTTCAGAAGATTGATTTGTCCAACTGGTTCGTTGAAAAACATTATTTCCATGTTTGAACCGCCATATTGGATAAGCTGTTTTTTGCAATTCTGACTTCGGATGCATGATCAGCGACCCTTAAAACCATAGGGTACATAGTTTCGAGAAAGAAAAGGTTTGATTCTAACGGTTAAAATCGCACCACTGGTATGCCGTATGCGCTAATGGGTTAATTAATTTATAACCTTGCTCATTACTTTTTTTAAAAACCGCTCGAGGGATTTGGCTGAAATTTTGTTTACTTACTATTTAATACTTCTGGAATCACATAGAAAAAGAAAATTTGAGATGCTATATTTTTGCATTCAATTCCATTTCAGGAACGCCGTGAAAAGTAGAGTATGCAGTTACCGAACCGACTTCCGCATATTTCCCATAGATAATGCTAACGTCTAGTTTGACAATAGTGTGACTGGAACACTGTCAAAGGTGTATACACTTCTCATTTTCATTAATATTTTAATACCAGTGGAATGAAATTCTGAGCTTCACGAGACTGCATACACTAATCCACTAATAATCAGCATATATCATAATAAATATGTGATACAACTAAGTTCCAATTGCGTTTAACTAAATCGCTATTACCTCAAACAAATTGTCATAAAAGTGTATAAAAACCATGTCGTCTACGTTTACACCATCGGCGTCAAAAACAAAAATGGACCTCAGAGTGTTGGTGTACCTGGACAAAGAGCTGGCAAAAAGTGCGCTTGTCCAACAGGCGTTTCCGTGCATGCGGTGAATGCGGGATTAATCGAGCAGAGATTGGTCGTACAAACGCTCGACGCGCAATCCGTTTTCCAGGATCGCGAGTTGCACGGATTTATCAGTCGGGAATACCTGCAAATTCTCCTGTCCAAGCGTGTATTAGCGAACACAATGACGGTACTACGAGACGGATTAAATTCGCCAAAGCAAAAGGAAAATCGATATAACCGCGGGTGGTGATGCGAACCGACAGATGCGGAGATTCCGATTGAGAAATTCGTTTGAATAAAGTTGAATATAACAGACACCGCGGTATACGACTTCGTCAGTTTGGGGATTGTCGAGTACAATGGCGCCATTGGCCCGTCAAACGCTCAAAGCGACTCCGCGGCACGTAATGTATATAAATGTAATAAACCTTTAACTAGAATTTGTTGGCCTGAAGGCGACAGATTACGTTTTTATGTCCCATTGATTGGCTGAACATATCTCCGCCTCCATGAAATATTATCGGATAAAAGTACCATGCCTTTGAACTAAATGAAATGTTTACCTTAATAGTACATTTGTGTTTGAAAAAGACATTACTGTGGTCAACTTTTAGAAAAGGAACAGAAAACTCTTGGATTGTTTTATTTATAATTATTTCATGAAAAGAAGCAAAAGTCACATAATGCAGTTAATGTTGACGTAACAACGTCGAAATACACGAACGAATTTGATTATCGTTCGGAACAACCTTCGGGCTCCGCGTCGAAAGCCCCTAAATGATATCGGTCTTTGTGCAATTCCGAATCGCATCTAACCGTCGATTTCGTGTACGTTAAAAGCCACGATCTCGTAGGCTATAAATCCTTCAAGTTGGCCCGCTCTCCTCCTTTATTTATCTTTGTTCGGAGCTCAACTAGATGCTTTCTTTCATTGTCCAGCCGAGCGTTCCCCTATCCTGCTTGGGTCCGTCTCTTCCTATCTGTTCCCCAATGATTCTCTTCGAGAACCGATCTCGTCGGCAATTTTTATGCGGAGCTCTGTTAAAAAGCCTCAACTTAAAAAGACCCTGGATCTCGTATACCTGATGTTCTCAAACATCGCTTGCGAATTTGCCCCAAGCATCGTGAGCGTCTCTCCTCTTTGGTAAATAAATTCAGGTCGACCGTACCGAGTCGACACGAGTGCTCACGTGTGGTTTGCTAATGATATGCCTTTGATGTTCTTTAGGCACCCACGGAATAACCTTTGCGTAAAAACGATTATTAATAAATATGTTTGATGAACCACCATATGGCGTTTCAAGGGATTTCCAAACGCAAACAAATTGGGAATTGAAGCACTCCATGAGTACCAAAACGTAAAAGATCTATCTATAACCCTCGTTCCTATTTATACATACATGTAAAATTTGAGTGAATAAAGTTGTTTTAGTTTGAATAAGTAATTTGACATATATTGACATAGTTTGATGATCCGTGCACGTCATTCAAATCACGAATGCAAAATTGGGTATCTCATTGCTTCATCAACTTTAATGTTGTATTTTTTTTACAATTTTCTGTTAAACTGTGTAAGAGTAACGTAATAAGATGATAGTAAAACAATAAGCAACGGCACGAGGTTATCGAATTTTCTCACCATATTGCTACTAGGGCGGGATGAGAAGAGGCGCGCCAGCTTGGCGTCATAGAACCCTATAATTTTAATAGAGAAGGGGCGAGGGTAGTAGGCGATACGTGAGCTCAGGGGCAGTGATACATTTTTTTAATTTATAGACATTAGCCTATTTTATATTTCTCGCAATATCAACATTACCATTATGTATTACTAATCTTCACGTACATGAAATATATTTTTGTACTGTTATATATAATAGCGTCCCTTATTATTGGCAATATGACTGAGATAAGGGTGGCTTTTGCGCGTACTTTTACCTATTTGGGTTTGTGCAAGTGAATATGAAATCTGCTATAATAGAACCAGAAAAGGACAACACGGATACGATGTTGGACTAATTCGTCAACTTGCATTGTAATTTGACAACACTGATTAAATTGGCATTAACTCGATGTCTTACTATGCCACATGTGGCACTGTTGTCAACATTGTGATCAGGTTGGATTATCCTGCCATTGTTAGGAAGAAACTAAGAGAAGCTCTAGCACCGTTTCGACAGGCGACATGAAATCCTACAATTTTCGTAGGGGGATGGCAAGCAACCCACTTGTTCGTTCAAGGACATTGATCCTTTCGTGACTCTAGCAGTATATTCTATTTCTATTTGTTCTATGGATTTGCTTATTTAACATTCAAACAACATTCCGGAATTCCCGGAAAGATTAAGAGCCCTCGGATATATGTACCGAAAAGGTCAGTATGAGTATGTGCTTTGAATTAATGGCAATTGATACGCATGACACATGTAACAACATCCTAATGACTTGTTTACACGATCTCAAATCAACTTACGTAAACAAAAGTTTATTCGTGACGTAGAATTTCTTTATTTACTGGATTATATTTACTTCCAGAAGAGAAAATAAAAGCGAACAGAATCTTCTCGGCGGAATTCGCAACTGAAAGTCTGCATTAATCTAAACAGTACCTTTTAAAAGTATTAAGTATTAAAACAACCCCTAATTGCTGAAGCTGAAAGTCGCGGCGCCTATGGTCTCGACGCCATCCCGTAAACGGATGGGACTGGAAATAATTGTCTCTTCTGCCTTGGGATTATCACCTCGGGTCGGACTATATTGATTCCGCAAAGAGTTTGACGGGGCAGGACAGTAATCGAAATCGGGGGCTGCGAAGGGAGTGCGCTTTCGCAATTTGCCGCGCTTCCTGCTCGGGTTTCTCATTAAATTCTCATTAAAGTACGGCGTCGCAACTCTATATATAACATCTAACTCCAGACGAGAGGCCGCGAGAAAACGGCAAGAGAAGAGAGGGAATCGAGTTATTTCCTCCGTTTATAAACACCAGGAGCCGCTCTATCATCTTTCTCAAAATTTGAAGATCGATCCATAAACTGATTTCCTACTCTTTTGTACTATTTAGTTATCAATGTTATAATTAGAAATAATTACCAGTTCAGTTGCATAGATCCTCGGCAAGAAAAACTAGTTGAAATCCGAAAGGTGGGGAGTAGGGTGAAATTGAGTTTAAAGAAACAACGTCGCCATCTTCTTTACCTAACTTAAATAAATGACGGTGTTGATTGTCATAAATCTTTGGTCCCAAATAAACATAGTCCTCCTTATTAATGTTCCTACTAACTACTCGCCGCCACCAGAGGAGCTTAGTGAATGGTCATTATAAGGACTGAGAACAGATTATGATGCGTTAGAACTTTGCATCCTATTCGGACGATACTGGCTAACGCAAAGTCCAAAATGGTTAATATTATTCATATCAATATTTGTTACCTTGGAAATCAATACACCAGTATCACCTGGTGACAAAAGATGGAAGTTCAGAACAGTGTAAGACAATAAAGGAACTCCATTAGTTGCACGGAGCTGAAAGTGGGGAACCACATAATAACACTTACACGGCCATTGCAAGGGATAGTTCAACTAGCTGCTGCGAGGTGCATTCAGTATTGCAACGGATCAACTTGACATCTATCATAAAGAGGAACTATAGCTGAATTATCAGAAGGCTGGTGAGGATCTTTTGATGAAATATTTGAAGTTGTACACAGCAGTTGCAGTAATGCTGATAACGTAATGATTAAATCTGAACACTCCACAATTCACACCACCCTGTTTCTTCCAAAGGAGTATACATATTTTCATTAAACGAAAATTGGAAAATGAAACTCCAATCCAATTAAAAGCATTATTGGATCGATGCAGGATATTCCGCAAACACTCCATTTTCCTTAAATATCTATAAGAGCTTCTTAGGTAGAACATTATGGAATTAGTTTGTTCAAAATTGAATTTCATAATCCACAGTCCCAGCGGACTCTAGACGTATGCATTAAATTAAAATCTGCACAGCCTCCCGAATATTCGCCTCCGTGTACCGCTCGGGCGGACCCTCCGTCTGGCCATAACAGTACTTTTCCGTATCAGTCTCTCCCTTTACGAGGCTCCCTTTCTCTCGACACCCCCCTGCTACGTAGAATCGGCTCGTAAACCAACGAAAGCCACGCGTATGGAGTAAACGCCGTAAAAACTCACGGATGCCGTCGGCGAAAAACTTGTCGAAGGAACGTCGAGGCAGCTGTGCAAAAGTACTTCAGGAACTTGAATAAAAAGTGAAGCAATCACGAGTATCGCTCATAAAAAATGTTACTCGCTGACGTGATTTCGCGGATGGTGCACTCTCAATGCAATGGAACATGTTGAAAACTGCTAAATCGGCAGACATTTATAAACAAAAAAAAAGAACCACAAAATGGACCTAACCACGAAAATAATGAGGCGAAGGTAAGAAAAACAAGATCTGGATAAATTGAAATGCTTCCAAATTTAGAATGCGATATTCTTTGTTTCAGCCGAGCAAACTACTATTTCTATAAGACGCTGTTTGTTAGGGCAAAAGGTTAATTAATACCAGAGGTAGAGGATGTCATTAGATATAGCAAAGGTTAATCGCAGTTTTGTTTTTCGACAGAAATGTCTTGCATTTTTCCTGCATGTACCGTAACTGCAGCCTTTATTTCCATCAGGCCGTATATCGTCATTAAAATAGTTTACCCCTACAAACGTATATACATTACTCTGCAACCTAGGCACCGTGTAGCTTTTTCTCTCCACTGTTGTCGGTCGGTACGTACTGTGCTGTTAACGGATTCAGACGATTAGAACCTGAACAACGTGAAAAAAGCGCCGGCACATAGCACGCGTCATGACCTGACGTCAAAGCGTACTCTTCAGCCGCTAGACACATTTATTTATCTCGACTGCTTTTCTACCTTGTTACACTGTAAACGTTGGTTGTTGACATCCCTTTACTTGTAAAGAGTCTTGATGGAAAATATTGAACTTTAATTTTCAAAAACAAATTTTAAGACGTATTCACCGAAATATGTAATCTAATTATCAATTAAAGTAATTAACGCCATGACTGCAACTGACATGGGAAACAATTAGTTAAATGTTACACTATTTGGAAATGGGAAGTTTACATTGCCTGAACTGTACTGCTGTCAATCATTCCCCGAATTCGGGAAGGCAATCAGTAGGCGCTAAGATACTTTGGTTCATTGTGACATTATGGACTAACTGGATTTCGAGTTGTTTAGAAGTTCGTGTTGTTTAATATTAAATTATTAAGCACTTGTAAAACTCGTTAATACGGAAGTTATTGTACGCATTGAGGTGCTTTAATCGAGTTCAAAGACTGTTGAAACATTTAATACGATTCCAACTTCCGCAAAGGGTGAGATTGCAAAACACCTGAATGACATCAAACTTAAAACCATGATTATGTTACAGATGTAAACTCTATTTTTTCTATGAAAAAAAGAGTATTATTAAAATCTTTGCATTCCTGAAAAGAGTAATTATCTTTATCAAATTTGAATCCTTCTGAAAGAGCCACGAACTTCCCTAGTTTCTTTAAGAAAGACCCGACCATAATGACGCAACTGTAGCAAAACTTGCTATGAAAAGACCGTCGGACATTTTGAGCAAACAAACTTTGAAGGATTCATGGTGCAAGAAATACGCATCCTGTGAGTACATTCGCAAGTCTTTCACGCTGAGTAAAATTTACGTCCTGGATGCTTTCGTAATCCTGAATGCTCCCTATGAGACGCGTAGGCGTCTTTCCGCAAGTTTCCTTCGACAAGGGAACGGATTTTTTCCCTTTGGTCCTTTCAAATTCCCTGCAGTTTGTCTTCATTAAAGTATCCACCTGTCCTTTTAATCGCTTTTCAAACGGAACGATTTTTTGTTCTAATGTTTACATCTACTCGGTAAGGGTAGTTGAATATTTTTATTTTATTTCTAATAAAAATTACTAAATGTTTTAATAGTTTTGAATGCGTATGGTTTGCCTATTGTAAATATGTTATTGAGTCCAGAGGATTGCGGAAATAAGATGAGATATAATATATGATCAAGATTTTCCATCTGTTTCCTTATAGCAGGTAAATCTTGATTAGCCACGTTTGGGGTGTTATTTATCTTAAATAGTGTCCAAAAATAACAGTTTCTTTTATGACGGTATATAATCCTTCTGACTTAAGACTACATGAAGACTACCCCGAAAAAAGGGAGTGTTAATGTTAATAACGACAAAAAAATAAATTAATTTAAGTGAATATTATATTTTATGTTTTTTTCAACATCATTAGAAATTATCATCGTCCAGGCAGAAGGGTTTCTTTAATCGACGAAACTTCTAGCACTTTGATGAATCGACTGAGAAAAATTCACTTTCCTGCGCAATAAATTACCCAGCGGCAAAATCGCATCAAAAAGATGACCTAAAAGGGCGCCTTCGCGCTTTTCTGACGTTATCGCGCACCATATACCGTTTCGCAAGTTTGCCCCCATGTTGGACTTCTTTTCCAGCAACACATGTACCGCGGCCGCGATCAAAGGGCTAAATAGACCTTTGTTTTTCCTTTCCCTGCTTTCTTTTTCTGGTGTTTTTTTGTTGCCTCTTCCGTGATTTTCCTTCCGCGTCCGGTAAAATACCTACCGGTGATGTTTTCAACGACACTCGAGGGCCACAACAAGCCAGTAAGTATAAGTAAGTTATTCGCCGGTTCGTAAAGCCTTGTGAATGGCGCCCTGCTCGCACTTAGGTACCTCCGTAAAATAGCTGGATGATGGCTTGCACCCGCACAAAGGGACTTCAGTGTTAACCTGAGTAATAAAGGGCACCGGAGGAGGCGCAAAGTGGGAAAGGGGGTTGAGGGAGATGGAGCTGTGGGACAGACTAAAAGACGAAGACGAAGGAGAGGTGCAATAATAAAAATTACGCGGCTTTGAGAATATTACAGGTTGTGTTGAGAATGCCTTATCTTTCCAATTCTTAAAGAGTAGAACTCTCAGGACCGGAATTTAAGAGTGCACATTTGCAGGGTATTGTATAATTTCAGTCGACGCGGATAGAGGACGTGCTTTTATTTTTTATTGCATTCCTTAAAACACGAAAGTATTTCGCACGTATTGTGTGTAGGAGTGATCAACCACAGAAAATCTTGTAGACGGTCATTTCTCACAAAAAACAGAGCAAAATTCTTTGCTAGTAGAGTCGATAAATTGATCATTCATTTTGGTCACAAATTTTTATCAATTTGATCCTTCAGATTTAACGTTCCTTAAAAAATACCTACATTCATGATACTTAAACGTTGACCTAGGCTAGTATGACCTACCAATAAGTTCATTCAAAAATACATACTTCTTTAACTGCTAAAATATCATATTTCAATTAGCAAATTTATTTTTAGAATTTGAAAATGATTTAGTTCGTAAATTTTTGAAGAAATCTTCACATACGTATCCAACGGCTATTGCATTTTAATACTTTTAGCTATATTGCATTTTATTAGTTTAAAATGATTTAGTTTAGGTACTTAATGTTTTTACAGCAAAATATTTACCAATAAAACCTTACTATAAAAATAAAGCGAAATTGAGATTTTAAGTGAAATAAAATATAATAAATTAAACATTTAAAATAAACAAAAATTTGTTTATTCATAATATGTTGTTAATAAAATCTTGTGGACAAAGAATGTTTCAGTAGAAACTGAGATGTTTTTATGTAAACAAGAATATTTCACGCATGTTTGTACAGATGGATATTGTCGGGTTTGTTCCTTTTTCTTGTTTACGGGAGACTTATAACGGTTACCCCATCTCAACGATTTTTCTGCTAATCGTAAAGTTTTTTAAGCTAATTTCTGTTTGTTTCTTTCCTTACAATTCTTACATATGTAATACTTCCCATGCACTTTCGGGAGACTTTTTAAACGCTCTGTTGAAATTCGCTTTGGATGTAAATATTAGCGAAATAATAATTTTTAAATAATTATTTCATATATTGCAATTAAAAGTTTATTTGTTTTGATTTGTTAAGTAACTAATTCTGTAGCGAACATAAATAATAACGAAGTATGAATTTCCTCATCACAATATTAAAGTGCATAATCGATTTTAATATTAGTCTTCATAATACCAAATAAAAATGAATATGTTACATGTGACAGAATACAGTAATGTTTATCAAAAAGTTTGTAAACGCTAGTATGATAACTACTAAATTATGTTATTCTTTTACGAACCCTTTAACATCAGTCTGAAATTTAATAAACTTTAATATTATTGAATCCTGCTTATTGCTTATCGAAGCCCTCTCATCTGTGAGCACTTAACTAAATAAAAGTTTAAATCAATTAATCGCATTACTCTCAACGAATATACAAGAACTTTGAAATAAGCCAACAGATAATAAATAAGTTCAGCTCATTTATGTAGAATAATAATTTAAACAAGGCATTAATACACCTTCATACTTTCAGATTTTGCATTATTATTCTATAACTGATAACTTTGTATTGATTTTTCGTTCGAACAGTGCGTTCAAATATTTTTTGTTTATTAATTAATGTGCCTGGTTTAGAGCATTTCCTTCCTAGACAGCAAAATAAAATAAATCCAGAATGCCTTCGGAATGTGCTCTAAAAGAAATCAGATATATCACATTTTGAGTGCTTTCTGAACTTGAGATCAATATATTACCTCATAACGATATCATGTTCAGAAAAACGTTAAAAAATAGTTCAGAAGCTTTACAAGAGGTTTTTGAGAGCTCAAACTCAGAAACAACACAGAAAGTGACGCGCCTGATCCCTTAGAAAGCACATTGCGAGATTATTCTGAACTACTTCTACGTTTTATGTCTGGATTGTTATATCGAACGAAGTCAGAAGTACTTCGAAACTCGAAATTTTTAATTACGTCGATTTACATATATTCAAATTCATATATTACTCTCAGATGCATCTGAATCGAATTAATTGTGCTGGGAGGGTGTGGCCAAAGAAACACATGAAATGGATAGTCTAGATTCAAGATGTCGTATCAAAGTCGTCAATCATTTGAAAAAGGCATCATTTTAAAATAAATGTTTTATACTTAAATATTAGTTTTCGGTACAAGTGTGTATACATATTTTTTTTCTACTAACGTGAGGGTCGAACCAATAGCGATAAAATAAAGTAAAATAAAATTAATTTGATTTAAACTAAATTTTAATAATGTTATTTTACTCCCGAAAAGGAAAGAGATATTACTGGCGAAACATTTTAAATAAGAGATCTTTTACTAAACGATCTAATTCTTGCCGGTCTCGTTTCTCATCTCCATCGTGAATACTAATATTGATCTGTTACGAAAACAGAATTAGCACTAAAGGAGATTGTTATTAGCTGCATTGGAAAATTTTCTGGTCGACTGCGATTCACTATGTTCAGGGTTCGAATAATGACTTACCATTAACAACCCTTCCTCCCACCTCCCTACGGAATATAACACATATAGATATACCAAGTTATCCTCGTTCAAAGTAGGGATCAAAGCAAAGTTTTAATTCCCCATGGACCAAACTAACCACAGAGTGTAAGTTGAATTTGTGTTTATGGTGTCCTGCAAGTGGTATTACTTGTATAATGGGAGATTCTTTAATATTAGAAAACAATTCAATCCTTTGTGTGATAAAAAGTCTGGAACAATTATGAAAGTTCCTCAGTTATATTATGAGGCAACTGATATTTTACTACGAACATCAAGGATATCTATTTCAAAAGACATAGAAGATATTAGAATATTATCATATTTGTTAGTGATCGGTGAAAATATATTGCTAAAGTATTATACAGTACATACTATTATACATACAAAGACCAAAGCAATTATTTTCGGTACTAGGCAAAATCTGGCTATCCTGAGCAGTACTGCTGTCCCACCTATACTAGTCAATGGATTTGTAGTACCATACGTTGACGAGGTTCGTGACTTGGGAGTATACCTGTCTTCAGACCTGACTTGGAATCGTCAAATTTCATCGATCAGTTCAAAAGTTCATTATGTTCTGCACCGACTGAGGTTTCGAGGGTCAACATTGCCGCCACACTTAAAACTCCTATTGGTTAACACGTTAGCTGTGCCATACGTAGACTTTGCCTGTATTTTGTACAGAGATGCGTCAGACTACCTGCTCATAAAAATACGCAGACTATTAAATTCAGCTCTGAGATACATTTTCCAGCTCCGTCGTGATGAAGATCTAGCACCTTACTGGATCAAAGCCAACTGGTTGTCACCAGAAAATCGACGAAACTACTTTCTTGGGACCCTTACATACCAAATTCTCACAACTTCGCAACCAACCTATCTTTCTACAAACTTTACTCCAGTATCACCATCAGTGCGTACATCATCACGTCTATCTCAGTCTTTCTTCTACCAACCGATTTGTCGTACAGACTACTATAAACATTCATTCTGGATATCGGCAATTTCATATTGGAACTCGCTTCCGCAGGTAATTAGGGTTTCCGTTTCCCTTCCAGCCTTCAAAGCTGCGCTTATGGCACACTTGCGAGGTACCCGGTAATCAGCATCGTGGTATCGCAGACCAGTAGTTAGTTCGTGTTCATACTGTGTATAAAGTGCTCACTATTGAGATAGTAAACATTTTTATTTTTTATTTTATATCTGTTTATGTATGTTCTCTAATTATTATATGTTTTTACCTGTAATTCGCTTTTATGGTCTACTTACTAGAATGTATTTCCTATGTAACGCGGTACGAAGCATGTGTTTGAATTTTTGTCACTGCGTATTATATACAACAGTTTATAGCGTTTACTAGTGTGATGTTCCGAGAAAGCTCACTATAGTAAGTTAATTATACTTAGATGATAGTTTATAAGGTTTTTTAATGTATTAGCGTAAATCATTCACTAGTATATGTAACCATTTAATGTTATTACTGCTCGCACACGGTCTGTTGGACCAGTGCGTAATAAAGATATCAAATCAAATCAAACAGTCGTGATCGAAATTTAAATAAGTAATACTTATTTTCCTTAATTATTTCTGTATTTTTTAAGCAATACGGTTTAAGGCATTTTTTTTAGCGAGAAACTTGACATTTATTTTTGTGATATGCCTTAATTTAGGAAAGTTTCGTAATTTTCAGGAGAAAATAATTTTAATAAACAATTCGTGGTGAAAAAAATGATTATCGAACTGTCAACATTCAAAATTATGGTAAATAACCAAAGTAATGACCAATACAGTTCAATAGTTTAAAAAAATCCAATAAAAGTTCAATGTTTGGATTTTTATTTCTTACCCAACGTTTCGACCTCATTGAAGGTCCTTCTCAGGGGCATCTATCAAACGTTTCAACGTGATTGGCCATTGTTTTACTTATATTTACTTTAATTTTGATGAATCATTTCTACTTCGATAAAAATTAAAATTCAACAACATGAGCTTGGGAGTTATACTTTTTAACTGACGGAGAATGCTTCTGATCCTTTCAACGATACTGTTCTATCAGTTTGAATATATCTCCACGTCGTTTTCAAAATTACGGAAACATACAATTTTTTATTCTTATACAAATACTCCTTGATCACAAGAAAATGTTAGCATAGTTCACCAAAATTACAACGGCTACGACTAAAAACATGTAAAAATCCAATGAAATAGTGGATGAGATAGTATTTTGAAGAAAATACTTCAGCAAATATAGATAGTGGATATTCTCTACCCCTGAGACTACCGGTACTCGTTAAATGAAAAAATCTTTGGAATTTCTCGTATTTGATCTCATACCAATGACAGAATCAGATAAAAAATCTACAAGTGACCATTTTGCATTAAATGAAAATACGTTTTCCATGCTAGTCCCTACACGGAAAGAAATGTGATGGCCATTTCAGCGAAATAACATTTGCTGGAAGATACATCGCTATTCTAGCTAACTGATTTGCAAACACGGCGAAATATTAGCTACGCAAATGATATTCCCTAAACTAACCAATTATTCGCAGTGCATATATTACGAAACATATTTTGCTGGGCTAGACAAATATTCGCTGCAATTGCGAAATATTTCTACCCGCGTATATTTTGAATTTCTAACTTTTGGGCTAAGATTCGCATTCATTGACCCCGAAAACTATAAGAAGGTCAACACTTTCTCAATAAATATATCGCTGATTGCGTTAGATAAAATAATAATTTTTCTTATTCTCTCCAACCTATTCTTCAGCCTAGCCTAAAAAAATAAAGTACACAGATAAACGATTCTAAGATCTGCTTATATGGGAACAGTCGATCCAACTGACCTTTTAATGTTAGGTTTGAAAAACACGTTTCAAAATATGGCTTCGCAGGCCTATAACTCTTACAACACTGGGATCATCGAACTCCCACGAAGGTAAGCTGAGGCAGATTGCAAAAAATTGGGTCACCCACGCGTTTCGGGTGAATAGAAGACTAGGGCGCCTGGTTTTCGCCAATAAAATGTATGCTTAGTATCCTGAAAATCTTCTCGACGGGATACAGTAGGGAGATTCGTTACGGGCCGGCAATCGCCTTCTTTCGCCCTCTGAATTAGGCTCATCTCAAATAATAGGTCGTGTCTAGTGGTCTACGGGCAGGAAGGCATGCACGTAGACGCAGCTGCGATCGCTGGGTATTCCAGCATAAATTTCCCCTGGCCCCTGCTGGAGGTAGTTTAGGAAGGAACGAAATCTATACGGTTTGCCACGGGTTACCATGGTGAGTGCGTACTTTGGCTGGTTCTATTCATCTCCTCTCGGGGTCGTAATTACGCGTCTCGGGTTGCGGACTGGAAGGGCCATGGCTAGGTATAGGTACCCGACCCCTCTGCTCAATGGGCTACAGACCAACTTTTCCTCGTACCCCGTCGCCAATTGTTGCTTATCTTCACTCTTGGCTAATGTTCTACC
The DNA here is from genome assembly GCA_030407085.1 of Trichopria drosophilae. Classification (NCBI taxonomy): domain Eukaryota; kingdom Metazoa; phylum Arthropoda; class Insecta; order Hymenoptera; family Diapriidae; genus Trichopria; species Trichopria drosophilae. The sequence continues at coordinate 96,559,654 of CM059584.1, forward strand.
TTTCCCGCAGTTCCCTACTTCTTACTACGAGTCCTGCATACATTTCAGTTTTATTCCTTTCATTCGCATTCAGTTATTCCAACCGCAATATCAATGAATGCTATTCCTTTTTATTTCAATTAGGTGACGTCTAGTCGATATTGCTAAATCTACTTTGCGTTTGCAATTTCTGAGGTAATGTAAACATAATGAAGATGGACCAGTGAATTTTTCAGTCAGGTTGAAAGATGTTTTATCACTGTTGTTTATAAACGCGTATTTTGTTTATTTAGGTATTATTTTTACATTTGTATCATCAATATGTACTTTAAACATACCTACAAATATACGCAATACACAATTTATACGAAATGAGCAAATGACCCATACGTCTGCAGTCAAAAAATATGACAAGCCAACAAAGCAAGAAATGAAATGATAATAAATTGCAAAGTCGGGTTAGTATTTAACAAGGCTGTATCTAAATCCACTGATGAAATAATTGCTTGTAAGCTTGGATTCTGCAGTCAACTGTTGCAAATTTATTTTGTGCATTCTGGTGGACTACGGTACCCCAGACCCGTTCCTAAAACTATCTTAACCCTTAATCCCGACTCCAGGGTCGTTTTCGACCCAGAGAAAATTCAAATTGTACTTTATAAATTGCACAACTCTATGCATTTTCAAGCGGCAGGACATATTTGACCCAGGTAGTGGGAGGAAAAGGCTCTAAAATAGCCGTCGGAACTAAGGGTTAACCTAACCAAATACGTAAAACCTTTGTTGCATCCGACTGACTTCCTTTCACGCACGATATAAGAAACCCTATACGTGGATATAGACACTCCGATTTAATAATTAAGTACAATAAAAATTTCTTCGGCTCATATATGTACTCGCCTGTACCCGGACAAGCTCCTTGAGAGCTTTTGTGACACCTCAGTCGAGATGGAAGGTAGAGGGTAAATAAATAAAAAAAATATATACATTTTTATTATGTATGCACAGTAAAGACTCCCTAGAATACACTTGGATGCACCTAAAGAGATAGGGTGACAGAGTTCCAAAAATCAACACATTGTAAGGCCAAAATTGGCCAAAATAAGGCCAAAAAACGTGATTTTCATCACTTTGTATTTGAAAATTTGACAAAAAGAAAGCAAATTCAAGTACTTTCGACTCGCGCAATATCGAAATTTTATCCTTTCGATGTTTTTATTTTCGGAACGTTGTTCCATGGCCCCTAAAGAGAGCAGGAACGTCATAATATATACGGATGTAAAGATTTTTTCAGAGCATAAGCAAAAGGAATTTTATTGTATAATAAATCCAAAATTGAAGTTTTACGTTGTATTTTCTAGTGTAGCTTCATCAGCTTTTCTTTCTTGTAGAAGTTTATGCAGTAAATGATATATACAGAACAAAGAAACCACCCCTGTAATAGTAATATTTACAAGGCCTAAAGAATATAATTTCCCATTTTAAAAAAATGATTAAATTGAGACGAAAAAAATGTGTTATCAAATAATTTTGTTATGTTAAATACCAATTTCAAGTTAGTATCTAACCGCGTAATTGACCACAAATGTACTCGTTTCGAAAGTGAAAAATTGCGGTAACACCAGTTTGGTAACTTTAAATTATTTAATGTTTATAAAGGCCCGTACAGACTGCAAAATATCCAGACCTAATTCAATACTTTAGATGGGGAAAAAACACATGGTGCAATATTTGGTCAAATGGATGATGCATAAATAGTCTTAGATACCACTGCTAAATATATCCCCTATCCATCCTTAGCAGTGGCTGCAAAAATTTAGCAGTAACAGAGTACCTGGCTTTCGTCCACTAATTGTATTTTTAACTACTGGATTAGTTCCTTTGTAAACGTAATTTGTTCAATAATAAAATATATTCCTGAACACCCTAGTAGAAAATGAATCCAGATACAGGGAAACTGGACAGTGTAACAAAAAACTGGACAGATTTCAACCAGGGCAGTTTATCAAAAATAATTTAAAAACTCTTCATTGGTACACATTACTGTGTTTACATCAGAAATAAAGAACTCTAAGATTTTCCATATACTATCACCATATTTTGGAGTGTCACACATCAAAAAGATGGACAACAGAAACCAAAAAATTGGACGACACTGAAAATGACAACATTTAACAACTGCCATTAGCCAAAATGTTGAATGTTATTTGAAACGGTTTAAAAAATATGCAAAATTAAAATCATTGGAATTTGTCTGTGTTATTGAAATCTTTAAATACATAAGATTTGCATATATTTCATTGAATTGTAGATAAACAAAGGTTTTATTGTGATGAATGATCCTCATAATAAAAATTACTATCAGTGATCAGTTAGAGTTTCTTACAGTGAGAATTGAAATTAATTTTCACTCTTTCACTGAATAAAAAATGATATTTCAGGGCAGAAAATTTGGAGAGATAATTAGTTATTATAATGTATATCAAATAATAACAATGAAAATGATACTCGGAAATTGGATTTCAGTAGCGAACAATTTCGGCAGCGAAAGAAACTAATTTAATCCATCGATTAAGTTTGTTGAATCTGGTTGGACCAAATTGGGTCATTTGACGAATTTTTCTTGTGAATCATTTCGAAGAATTTTGTATATAATTTTTAATGTTTCAGATAGTTTATACTGAGTATCCTTTTAGACGCATATAAAAAACGTATATAAATAAATATATTCAAAGTCACGTGTTGGATAAATAAATTACTATACAGCTATTGATTAGATAGAATGGATGGAAATAACAACATTTAGAAATACGAACAAAAATGGAAAGCAAAGAATGAAAAAGTATACAAATGAAGAAACATTAAAGTTATTAATCAAAATTTAATTTGCCCGTATTTGATTTCAAACAACTTCAATTTCGTAAATTCCATCAGCAAACAACGAAGCATATTACAGTTTTGATTCAGATATTACGTTAAATAATAAACGCACACACCCTCTTGAACTGGGAAGATACGAGCATGATCCCACCCTTATACATTCAAAGTAGAGTTGGAAATTGTCGACTCATGCCTGAATAATAAGTTCCGTTTGAAAGTAAGTCCTAAATCTTTGATCTCGCGAAATGCACTCAAGTAACTATAATCAAGTAGACTAATTATCTTTTAATGAAATCGATATTCACTCTTAAAATACAATAAATCAAGTGAAATTAGTTTATGCCTTATAAATATTTGTGGTCAATAACTTCTACATTTCTGTCGATCAATGCATGGTTATTGTATTATAGATAAATAATGCATGCTACTAAATAAGTATGAGAAGTGAAAATTCAGAATCTGTCCGTAAATAGATATTTCTATCTAACACAACGCATGTAATAGATAAGTATTTACATACCAAAGAAACGATTCAAAGATGCAAAATTAAGTGCTATTTGTAGAAATACGTACATATTTCCAGACAGATCTTCGATTTGTTTATTTTTTTAGGTGGGTACGTAAAATATTACATAAGTAAAACAGTTATATGAGAAAATTGACATAAAAGCGGTTCCTATACACAACTTGTTGTACAGAATCTTCCACTTGCAATCATTGTTAAAGATACTAAATACATATATCATTTTATAAACATAAAATAAACGCGTTGGGAAATATTTAAAAATAATATACTCAAAGAAAATAAGTAAATATTATTCCGTTTTCATCAAAATGATGCGTATTTATACCTTCTTTCCTCATGTTATATAATTATTTGACAAATATGATACATGTTTCTTAAAATAAAAATACTGTATACAAACTGCAACACATTGTTATACATCTATGTAATACCATTAACAATGATATGAGTGGTGCAATGAGTTCGTAAAGAACTTGAATCCTGAACCTTTAGACATGTGAATGACAATTATAATTCACATTATCATTTCATGGATTCGTTTATTATATCGTTTAGTGTTTTGAACTTAATATGTAACTGAAAGCAAGAGATAAATCACATTCTGCATAGTAATGATAATCTACCACATAACAGTGAACACAAGTCAGGGGAAAATAAATTAAATATTTCTAGCAAATAAGTAGCCTGTCATAAAAAATGACTTTTCGATTTTTTTTTTGTTAGTTCAGAACATAAGAATTATAATACATGCAATAATAATGCAATAGTTATAATTAGCATATACAATACCAAACCTTAAAAACTCGAATTTTTTCATGTAATTACTATCACTATACTACTCGTCATTATTGTTACAAGTTTTCGTTACATTTACAATGTTTGTAGTTGATTGCAGTATATTTATTTCGAGAAACATGGTCATATTTGTAAAATCCGTATAATAAGAATGAATTCCTTTCTTGGAGGTAAGAAGACGGGTTTATTACCTTATTTAAGACTACTATTTAATAAATTGTATATTTCTTAAATTTACTCTGCTGTATATTAAATGTATACATAATATTAATACTTTTAATAATGAATAAAAGATTTTTATTTATGTGGTGTGTAATAGAAATTTAGTAGTCGACTTTTTTACTTCTACATGATAATACAATTTTCTTTCAATTATTGGATGTATTATTTAATTTGATTTCATTTAATTGCTATGTAGTAGTTCCAAATAAAGAAATACTAACAGAAAAAAATGTTCGATAGTTCACCAATGTACCGTAACAATAGATCAAATTTTTTAAAGTTTGACTCATTAAATATAATTAATTAAACATATCTGAACACTTTGTATTATGTTACATATTTACTTCTTTAGTATAGTCTCAAACGTTGGCTCTCTTAAAAATTTCACTCTGTATTCTCTAGTAATATCAAAGTATTGACGAGTGTATGCTTGATAAAAAAAAGAAACATAATTTGCTAAAAATAAAAAAAAAGGTGAACAGAAAGATAGAAAATTGTAAACAAATTAAGATGTTATCATATGAATGATTATATTTTACATGGCGGAGATGCATGAAGTATTATCAAATTTGGTTCTACAAATTAAAAAAAAACTCTTTTCCTGTAAACAACTTGTGAATACATTGTAAGCTTTTCTTTTTGTAAACACACCCTGTACTTTCTAATATACATTCCTCGTGACTAACTTCGTCAAACAAGGAGACTGGCAAGAATCACGAACAAAATGTCTGCCTGAGAGAAAAGATCACCAAATTTTAACAAATTTATTCATTTTTATTTTCATAATCATTTAGCTCCAATAATGCAATAAGTTAGCAGATTATGATTTAACTTTACTTGAAACTGAAACGCACATACACCGTTTTTTATTTAATTATTAATAATAGGACGTAAAATACTAAGGCGTCGTATTTCCTACGCAGAAAATAATAACAAAAGTAATTGACAATGATTTTAATATAAGAATATTAGAAAGAACTAATATATAAAATCTTAGACTGCCTTATTATATTAGAGCAAGAATACAAAGTGGCACTAACTAGATGACATTGATTTTCATAATAAAGAATGGCTTTTCTCCTTTCAAGCGTGTACGTATAGTACCGAAGGCAAAAGCTCCGAGGCGCGGGGGCTTGTACCTACAAAGCTCCTACAAAGCTCGCTTTTACTCTTCCCGATCAGTATATTAACATAAGGTCCATTAGGCTGATTGCATTTTTTTCTGAGTCTACGATAACGGTGACCAAGGCATCGACCTCCATTTGCTTCCTGCACAAATACAGTCCCGAATTTGAATGCACGCACCAAATCGATACATTTTAATATCGACAATACGAACGATGGATGTGCAAATATCGGAAGAAATTCATTTTTCCTCGGATTCTCATCAAGTATTCCTGGCCTAAATTATTCGAAAAGTGGTTGCTTCAATTTTAAGTTAAATAATAAACTTAATTTATTACAGAATTCTATACAAATTAATGATTTTCTTAATTTAAATAAATAAAATAGTATAATAATTATTTTTGTTTAAAACAATTCTTTATTTTTTTCCTGACCGCTTTATAGGCAGTATACTCCATTTTTTTTAAAAAGTTTCTTTGAAGTGTATGATTACGGATATTACCATTGTAAAATTGGTTCAGCATAAGCGATCACGATTTTTTGGTGATTGAGTTGTATAGAAAATAAAGATGCAACCGAAACATTAACATTTTGTCTGGCAATCATCGTTGAGTAAGTTGTTTACGTTCAACTATCGAGTGATTAATGACCATACTCCAATATGTCGTACTATTCCCAGTCATTTTCGGTGCAACTTAATTCTACATTCATCATAAAATGAGCCTTCTTTAATTTCATTTACAAAATGAAAAAGTGTGGTGTTATTTGTTTACATTTTGAATTTTGTTAACACCCACCCACAGTTAGATTCACGACTTTTGAATAATTGTGTGTTTTATTTCTTCACGAATTATATTTCTTTGGGTTCTTTGGTCAGCACTCGGTCGTAATCTCGGAAAGAAAAAGTCGCACAAATTTTACGCATACTAATTAAAACACAATCAAACACAAATGTAATGTTTGATACTCGAGCGTAAGAATTCGATTTTAAGCGCCATCCCTATATCTAAACGCATGTTAAACAGCGTTCGTTCTTATTTGTTAAAGTTCAACTTTACTCACTCGTATGGAAAACTATTATTATGCGTGAGTTTTTGTTTACTATACTCATGATCTTCCACTTTACGCACGCAATCGTTCGGAGTGCGTAAAAGTTAACTTTTTAGGCGCTAAAAACGGGCATCAAAAGTACTTCTTAACACTCCGGGAGTAGAACTCTATTTTGTGCCCAGCAGCGAAATATTCGGGTGCAAATAAGCGAGTCTCACGCCCGTCGTATTAAAAAATATCGATCTCCGACGGGTGTAATTGTCACTCGCTTTACTCGCGCGACAAACTTCGCACTCGTCGAGGATCGGTAATTGGCGCCCTTGTTACATAACGTACTATTACGCACTAACTAATTGCCTTTTTATTTATAGGAATAAACAAATGATTTCTTCACACTCCAATCCCTATATGACGGAAGTATGGCACTTTCTCTCCCTACGGAGCAAAATAAGTTCCTCGCAACTTGAGCTCATAATACCATTTTCTGTACAATGTACCTTGTTATATTGAAATGTGTGAAGTTCATTACATTTACTAAATACTAAACCTAGTAAAAACCGACTAACTCTCTGAACACTAAATAACTGAAAAAATAGCACCTGAATTTCGAATTCTTTTTATGTATGAAAAAAATTCGTTTATAAAAAAGAATATATAATCATGGAGAACAAATAAATATCGATTTTCCATTGTTAATTAATTATGAAATTACTCAATTAAGGATGTTGGCATGAATAATGAATCCGTTGCTTAATTAATATCGAGCCTAAATAATTAGTGATTCATTATTAAATCTTGGACCTGGTGTAGGGGTATACAAAGACTGACATGCGATAGGGACCCGGTCGACGAGCATTAACTGAGATACGCTCACCATCGTACCGCACCGGCCAGCTCGTCGATAGGATTATCCTTTTCCATTAACAGCAGGCTCCTCTATCCGTTCGTGAAAAATAATTCCCAAAAAAAAGATGGAGAAATCGCGTTCACCGTTGATTGGGTTTCGCGACCGATCGCGAGCAACGAACCGGTTTGCCCCGTCCCCCTAGCGGTCGAACCCCCAGTTATGCACTATATGTACCCGGCAACCATCGCAAGCCTAAAATACCCTGATGATACCCACCGACGGTGTCAATGTACACTCGAGCAATTAAAGGAGAAACGGGAATGAATAAAACGCTTCGTGGATTTGCGAGGGTTCGTCCCCCATTGCCCCCCAACGATTATCCGCAGACTACTAGCAACTTCCGCGATAGTCGTCAATTTGTTCTTGGCCATTCGCATGTCCTTACTCTTAGTCGGAACTCATTAGTCTACGTCGTCTTATGCAGTTTTTAGTTAATAAACGCAGATGTTTCAGCTTTTGCCGCGGTTTTCCCATCGATGCGTATCTTAATCTTTGGGTAATTTATTAAACGTAGGAGCTCCCCTATAATATAGATTGTAATCGTAACGTTTTTGTGTATACAAATAGTTATTCCGTATGCAAATCCTACGGGTTTGTTTGTTTTATTTTGTAGTGCAAGAAAAATGCTTCCTACTTCCAGTCGTTTTATAGCTTTAAGTTGGATGTTTACGATTTAAGTAGTTTCATTTTTTAAATTAATTTCTATTCTTTTCTTGTTTTGTTTATTCGGTTGAAAATCCACTTATTTTGTATATATTTGTCATGCAATAAATTATGTGTCAGTTCTATTAGTAGATTTAAAGATTTTGTTGCTACTTTTCGTACGTAAATTATTAATTGATAGTGACAAGGTGTTTAATTTTAACAAATTAACACAGTCGCTAGAGGAGGAAAAACTGAATCGAAAAGTCCTGAAGCATTTTTCGATTAAATAAATAATAAACCCACAAAATTTTGGTCGATTTTTGCAAAAATTGTTTTGTTTTGATAAAAATTAAACTGACGTATAGGATTCTTGCCAAATGAGGTAAAATTAAAAATTTTTAATTGATTTTGGATTAAACAGATGTTAATTTACAGACTGTCATGAATCCGAAACCTTAAATTTACTCTCGCATTCTTTTATGTATTTAATAATAATTCCTAACAATTTTCGGTTACTGGCTTAAAGAATGCATAACACACGTTTCTCAAATCGTGAATTTTAAAGAAGCGTGTTACATTAAATAACTTCTTTCCAAATTTAGTTACCAGCTGACAAAAATAAAAGAATAATTTAATACTTTAAAAACTGATCGAAAAAGTGCAAGTTAAAAGTTTTTACCTCAATTACTAACAGTTTTATTGAAATTATTATTATTAAAAGTATTATTATTGTTAGGAATTATTATTAAATAAAACAATGCGAGAGTAAATTTAAGGTTTCGGATTCATGACAGTCTGTAAATTAACATCTGTTTAATCCAAAATCAATTAAAAATTTTTAATTTTACTTTATTTGGCAAGACTCCTATACGTCAGTTTAATTTTTATTAAAAAAAAACAATTTTTACAAAAATCGACCAAAGTTTTGTGAGTTTATTATTTATTTAATCGAAAAATGCTTCGGGACTTTTCGATTCAGTTTTTCCTCCTCTAGCGACTATGTTAATTTGATCATTTGGTTTGTCGACACCCTGTATAATTGCCAGAGGAATTATTTTGACGATTATCTGAAAGTTCATTTTAAGAGGAATTTTTAAAATCTTCTGTGGAAAAAAGCGGCAAGACTACTTTGAAACCAACAGATGTTTTGTTTAATAAGATCAAGTGTCAGTCGTTACAAAACATGTTCGTGTTACTCCTTCGTAGAGTTTTAAACACTCCTAAATATAACAGCCAAAGTTTGAGAAATGTAAAACATGAATGGAAAATCATAAAATTTTAAATAAGAAGACTCTCCTCGAAGACAGAGAAATATTTTTTTCGAAGATTTGTTTGAAAATAAAATCGTGTTCATATTTTAAAAATGTGAAATTTTCTTCACGCTAAATGAAAATTATCTCCGTTTATTGCTGTTAAAATTTAGTACAATATTCAAATCCAAATATTTTGGAGTACATTCTGACAACCATTCAAGAGGTCAACCTTCAACAGAGTTTTATTTGCATTTTTCGATAGTCAATATTTTTAACAATAACATTGGTATTAAATAGTTTTTGAATAGCACTACGTAAAATATTTCGCTATTTTTCACCATTAAGTTATTATCTTTATCTTTAAATGCGTTTTTTCCATAACCACTATTTTCTAATTTGCTAAAATGAAAAGTATTCATCAATTGAATTGAGAGTAGTAGTGATACTGCTTTATTATAAAACTCCAGTATTTATATTTTAAATAATGAATCTAAAACGACCAATTAAACAGCAATATAACATCAACAGTATAAAATATTTCGTATAGTATTTTTGTTTCAAAATATCTAAACACCACAATATTTTCTGTAAGACCGACAGATCCTCTTAAAATAAAGTATTCATTTCCAACTTCTTTGGAATTCTCCAAAATAAATATTTCTCCACTGTTATTACCCGATAACATTCTGAAAGTCCATTGAAATGAAAAATGAACTACTCAGGTGGTTTAAAATCACTTGAATTCTCTACTACAAATCTTATAAATTCAAAGTAGAGCGAATGAAAAAACGTTTCCTCCTCTGCGGAGTGCGACACATTATTCATCCCAATGCACTTAGAGAGTTACTCAAAAGTTTCCACGTGCTAAAGATAATAATGCATTTGGTCTCTTAAATGTCTTCGACTGACACGTGACGCGCAAAGCGCTCAACATTTCACGATGAAAGACTCCTCTTAAAATACCTCTTTTTTTCAACAAAACTTTAACTGACAAACGCCACTCTAGACACAGACGAGTTTCACATCCACTCCTTTCGGAGTGAAACATCATTCAGCACTTGAGACGACCTTAAAGCCGGCAGAGCACTGAGAACTTTTCGTGTAACAAACGGAGCGATCCAACCTGAACTTTTGGAGTTGATCCTAAAACTGGAGAAGACCGGTCTGCGAATTCTGGCCGGCGGCTTTTCACTCACACGAAGATCAAGATAGGGGAAACAAGGAAGAAACTGAGAGCGAAAGTCGTCACTAACCACGGATCTATACTTACGCAGAAAAAGGACCGTCACTGTCATACGGTGCCGCATCTTTCTTCCTTCGCAAATTCCAATCTTGGATTTCTTCGATCCTCTTCCTGATTTTTGTTGTAAAGATCTATAGCACTGATTTATTGTAAAAAATGAGCCCGGTCACGTTCGTATGAGAAAGCACCGTCGCGTTAGTCACATCTTCGACTTCGCAAGAGAGATGCAGAATCCGACGATTCCGAAGCACCGGTGCTGGGTAAAAGGACGACCGTACTGGCTGGAGGGACGCGCCGTACTGCGAGGGTGACCTATGCTGGATTTGCCGGGTGAAACGACCCTCCATGCTTCAAACATCGGTAACGTAGATCCCGACTTTCTTATTGCCGGCATTACCGGCCATCGTTGAGGTAGAAAGCATTCGTGGTATATCCGCAGGATTTGGGAAGTGCTGACACCTGATTACCCTGCCGAGAGGAGAAGGCAGCACAGAAAAAAAATAAGTCTTAAAAATGTTACATCTTAAATTAATCATTAAATGAGGCTTAATTTCAGCCGAAAATTGCGTTAATTTTCTTAAATTCAGTCAATATTTAGGCTTAAAGTCTTACTTTCAGACATCGAAAACTAACTTTCAGCCGATATTTTGGTTTGAAATAAGATTCGTCTAACTTAGATGCCATAAGCTCGATAAATCTTATTTTAAGCCAAAATATCGTCTAAAAGTCAGTTTTGCTCCCTGAAAGTAAGGCTTTAAGCCAAAAGACTGACTGAATTTAAGAAAATCAACGCAATTTCGGGCTTAAATTAAGCCTCATCTGATGATGAATTTGAGATGTAACAATTTTAAGACTTATTTTTTTCTCTGAGGATAATGCAACATTCGAAGGACTGGTTTGTAGTCATTATAAAAATAAATACTACAGGATAAATAAAAGAGTAAAGATGGTCCGTACCATAAAACAGGTTTTGATGCATTTTCATGGTATGGAATTATAATTATAAATATACTATTATTTACCATATTATTGTAAAGAGAAACAATTATATTTTGCAACACTCATTTAATTCATAATATAATTTCCACTGACATTTTCTGCAAAAATAAATTAATAAAATACAGCTTTTTTTAAATGTTTACATTTTTAATGTGCAATATTATTTTGAATTATTTATTTTAAAAATGGCTATCCTTTATGAATTTTTATTAATAAAAACTTGCAATTTAGAACATTCCTTTGACACACGTTATCAATAAACTGTTTTAAATTAAATTGAGTTCTTATTGATTTAAACCCGATAACAAATATCTAAAACAACAGTTTTCCTTTCTGTGCTGGGGTCCAAACCACATTAATCCGATTTTGAGCTACTAAATGCGATCTTGATTTCAAAATTGGGATAAAATTTCAGCCATAACCTCAACATTCGTTAAAAAATAGCTTTTACAGCGATATAGAGTTAAAAAAAGGTGCAATAGGACTTTTTTCGGATACAGACCGCATCATTTCTTTATATTTTGACCCGTTAAATGTGAATTTACAGTCAAAAATAATGGCCGCTAGGCGCTTTTCAAAAATAACCTAAAACGAACTTAAGAACGATTTTATAGCGATATAGGTTTAAAAGAGAAGGAATATGATTTTTCTGAGAACACATTAACCCATTAAGGACCAAACGTACATAAATTTAACATGCAGTTTGTCAGTAATTTTTTGCACATAGCCTTGAAGAGGACTCATATTCGAGTCGAAACGTTGCTAGATTTTCATTTGTTATTTATATTACAAAAAAAAAACCCTCCAAATTATTAACACTTAATTTTTTGAACTTTATTAAACTCAACTGTTTTAAATTTCTATTATATATATATGACCGAAAAAAACCATCCCTATTTAAATATATATTAAGAAGATAAAAGTAATGAAAAAAAAAATGTCAAAATGACGGCTCAAAAATGGCTACTAAAGTCGATTTTTTTTGTTCCAAATCATAGTCGCGTGTACTCAATCGACTGACTAGAATGAAATGACTTTATGGTACCCTGGGGTCTTTAGGGTCGCTAATTCCCAATTTAAACTCAGTTTTCAGAAATTCACGATGGCGCATCCAATATGGCTGCCAAATTTGTTTTAAATTAAATGAAAACGTTTGAAACTTGTTACTCGGGAGTTTCTTGGGTTGCTGATTACGAATCTGAAATCAGTTTTTCAAAATTAAAAATAGCAGATCCAATATGGAGGACGAATTTATGGAAATCGATTGAAATCTTGGTACTTGAAGCTAGAAAAAGTAAATGGTCTAGTAGTAAAAGGCACAAAAAATTAAATTCCTATTAATGGATTTTAAAACATACTATCATGCAGCAAAAGTGCATGAGGTTATATCTGAAATGTGCGGCCATTCAAATAATATATGGAATTAATGTGCTCTTAACCTGGAAAAAGTTAGTTACTCTTTTTTTTTTGTTCATACATCGCTATATTATAATTATATATATAGATTTTGTGAGGTTATGTCTGAAATTTGCCCAGTGACCCCTGTTTTCTGATGACATTAATGTGTTCTCGGCTTGACAAAAATCATGTTCTTTCCTTTTTAAGCCTATATCAACTTAAACATTTTGTTTGAAGGTTTTTTGAGGTTATTTGGGAAATTGGTCACGGGGTCGTCATTCTTTACTGCCGATTCATATTGAGCGGGTCATGATTATCTGTAATGTACCTTTTTAAAGCCTACATCGCTCTAATAGTATTTTTCGACACAAGGCCGTAATCTTCCGGCCGTGTGTCGAACATTATTTTTCGGTACTGAAAGCTGTAAAAATTCGATTTCGCGGACTGATTTAGTCCGTATGGCTTATGTTTTTGACATCGCAGATTCGCGTTTTACGTGATGCGTGAAATTTCATTTTACGAACTAAAAGTAGGCTGTAAAATTGGATTTTACGGCTATCGTACCGAAAAAGTTATTTTTTCTTATTTTTTTAGGGTTATGTCTAGAATTTTCCCAGCGACCCCCACTTTTATTGCAGATTCCTATTTAACAGCTCAATATCACTTGGATTTATGTAATCTGTACCGCAGCTCACAAAGGAAAACATTTTTTGTTGGCCTATGTAATTATTATAAAATCTTTATTTATGATTAGAACAACTATTACTAAATCGGAATGTGACTGGAGAATCAGTAAAATGATAAGCTTCGATCCCAGTAATTGCAAATAGTAGAATAATTGTATTATTTTGTTAGTAATTTCTCGGTCAGTCTGTAAAACAGCTATCATGGCATGCTGTGGCTCGTCAGTTGTATAATTTTCTTGTAGTGTATTATTATAAATTTTTAAAACAATAAGCGACCGAATAATAACCTTTACATACGCAAATGTGATAAAAATAAATATTTTTTAAAATTTTCCGCCATATTCGATCCGCCATTTTGAATGTTGAAAATCTGACCTCATAATCAGCGATCAGTTACCTCGAAAATACTTACGCAATGAGAGAAAATACTAACGCAGCAAGAGAAGATGTTCCATCGAGCCAAAGTCAGAATTCCCTGATTAAGTCAAATTTATCACTATTTGAGCAAAAACCTGTCTTACGAGTCAGATAGACTTCTAAGACTTGGATACAGGTAGAAAATGACTTAAATATAACCCAAAAAATACCTTTAAAGTCTTCAACAGTACATTAGGTTAAAATTACCAAATCGATAACCAAAATTATGTCTTCAAAGATATCAGCTCCATTTTTAATTAAATATAACCTCATACGACTACTTCATTTCGACCATGAGTGCGAAATATCTTATCTAGTCGATATGCCTTAGTATTTCGACCATTAGGTTAAAATTAAGACCCAATGGCGTTGTGCAGGTTTATCCTGAAAGTCCAATTTATCGTGGATGTCATCCACGATACGATTACTCCGATAATCTAATCTCAAAGTGCTTCATTTACACAAAGTTTCTCAAAGTTTCCCGGCAAAATGATTTTCTGAAATAATGACAATGTAAATTTAAAAAACGAAAAATAATCAAATAATCTAAATAAGGAAATTTTACTTTTAGGTCGTAAGTCAGAATGTAAGGTTGCAAACAAAAGACAGCTAGATTTGATCAGAATTAAGTCGAAAATTACCTAATATTACCAACTTTCGACCTACTAAGGATGCATTTTACCACATTTAAACTACGAACTAATGGGAAAAATTTCATGTTTCGACCGTCAAATTACTTCCAATTTTTCCTACACTTATTGTAATGCGACTTCTTGTTTTGGTAAATAATCCGTGCTCGAAAAAATCTCTCACCCTGATGGAAGGTCGAAAACAGGTAATTTTGCTGGCCGGGGAACAAAGTTCCGAAAATCAAAACCCCGAAAGGCTAAAATTTCGATATTGCGTGAATCCAAGGTATTTTAATTTACTTTCTTTTTGCCAAATTTTCAAATACAAAGTGAAGAAAATCACACTGGAGCCATACTGTATCGAAATTTTAGCCTTTCGGTGTGTTGATTTTCGGAACTTTGTTCCCCGGCCATTTTGCTCTGTTTTGCTGCTTGGGTTATTCAAAGGGTTAAAACAAGTATTGTCTTTATACTTCTTATAATTTAAAAATACCAAATCATCGAATTACATATTTATATTTAAAAACATATTTTTTACACAAATAACTAGTACATAGCATTCTCAATTTCATAAATATAGCAGGTGATTCTTTTACACTAGATTTCCCGACAGTATTTGGAGTAGGTCCTGTAAATTGGCTTCTAAAATCAAAGAATGACTCAGTATAAACAAAATAAAATATTTATAATATTTAAAAATATTAATATTCAAATCTTTATTTGCATAATCGTTGCTAAATGACTTACTCAAGATAAGCAAATATTTTTTATATTTTATATATGCACATACAAAATTGTTTTATATTTCAGAAAGTTACAACTTGTTTGTAATAATAATATGTCTGTATAACCACAGGTTACATACGTAAAATATACCTTTTACCAAAAAATTACCTTATAATCTATTACAATTAAGGGCCAGTCTTAACATGGAGAGAACCTGATAACTACAGAAAATCTTTAATATAAATTAAAACTGCTTAGTTTAAAATTAATTTTTAAAAAGTCCATGGTACAGCAGTCCTGATAATACTTTAATTAATTTTTTATACAAGATGGTTAGAAGTACAAGATGTTTCCTTAGATTGTAACTTGTTATATATGTATGTTTGCTAATTGAAACTTTAGTGTTTCAATCTTTGTTTTGTAAAATACGAATTGAAAGCTTTTTAGAGTGTTTTTTCAATACTTCTTTGATGATATATTCTGGATGTAAACGAAAGCGGTCAAACATACACACCACCATCAGATAACATTTCGAATACAGCAATCAAACTGAGAGTACAAAACGGTTGACTGAATACTGATGGAAGTTTCGTTTCACATAATAACAGAGTCCACTAAAAGTACAACTATTGAGTTAGTGTTACTTCCTATTGGTATTAAGGACCATCTCTGATGATATAACATTTTTACCACCTGGGATTGTCGTCTGTACAATTTTCCACTTAGCTTCTTGATATAATAACTGATACATTCAAATTATGTTTCCGGTATACCATATTTTCCTCTTTGTATAAAGTAAATGCAAAATTCTATTTGAGATTCAAAGCGATATTAGTACACACAACACTGCAACAATTGCAAATTGAAATAAAAGTTTATTTGAATAGTTGCAAGTAAATATTTACTGAAACTACAAAACTCTTCCCTAGCATCAATGAAGATCTAATAAAAAGAAGAAAACGAATTAAAAAGTGATTCCCAATTGAACTAAATCTTTTATTATTAAGAGAATTAAAATGACTATTTACCCGAATGCAGCATTTTTTGACAGTGTACTGTTTTGTCCGGATATTAATATTTTTTTGTCGGGATATTAATATTTGCCAACCTCTCTGACGAAATTTGCCTACATAATATATTGGTTCTTTAGAGAAAGCTTGCGAGTTTAATTTGAGTTACTTCAGAGAAGCTTACAAAATTTTACCCTATAGGTTACCTGGTAGGTCGCGCTCAAGTGAGCGTCTACATGAACCCTGTTTTTAATTCTTTGACAACTTATATACCGAAACGCCGAGGAAGTTTCACGAAAGTTTCAAAAGGAAACTCCACTAATGTTTCGCATGGAAAATTCGCGGTTTTTAAATTCTCGTTGCCCTTAGCCAGTTACCCAGAGAAGTCGTTATTTATTTTGGAAATGCTGCCATCGAAAAAAGAACGCAACGAAAATGAATGTACTAAACGTGAAAAACGAGTACATTCTTCGTTATCTAGATATAATTCACTCAGGATTTCCGCGGAGAAAGAATGTAATAGTCCCAGATGAATTGAAATACACAACAATGCATTCATTTCATCATTGTTAAATGCTTGTTTTTAAGATTTCTAATACGTTTAAATTCATATTGATTTAGATATATGGGTGATTCTCCAAAAACAGAGCATTTTCAAGAATGAACAATTTTTTTTTAAGTTACTGTAAATTCGTTTTTTTTTTAATGGATTCTTGCTTATTAGCACCAAGTTAAGTTATTGTTAAAGTAGTCACGCTACAAAATTATTTTAAAGGAAAGGGGAAGACTTTTACTATGACGCATTTTCATACGGCTGTATAAACCAACAATTGCTTATTAAAAACTTGAAAAAAATAACTCTAAAGAGTCAAAAACATAATGTACATATCTGATTTAGTGCATTTTTGTGAATAAATGAAAATTATTTATTAAGTAATAATTAAAAAATTAAGAAAAACACATGAATTTTTGAAGAAGTTTTAGACAAAATAAATTTATTAAAGTTAATGTGTCGTTGGTTAGTAACTACAATGATAATATTATATTCATAATTTTAATAAATAATATTATTTCATAATAAACTTGATTCATAACGTTGTAACAAATCGTACCTGATACGCCAAATGTTTGGTAACGACAATGAACGTGACGACAATGAAAATTTAAAAAAAAATCCAATTTTACATATTTTAAACAATAATAAATTAAAAAACAAATTGCCAGTAACGTTTATTCCTTTAATCTTTAAGTTTTCATCGTTTTTTAATTGCTGTTTGTATCAAAATACCAAAATTAGGACGGGTGACGACAATTAATTTAATAAAAATACGTAGTATTTTTATACAGTTTTTACTTGTTCATGAGGTAAATATGTTCTCTTTTCAATTTTCTATGGAAAATTAGTAAAGTGTAGTGTTTTTTATTTGATTTTCTCATAGGTTTTAGTAAAAAAGTTAATTATTTCCAGTTCATTTATACCAGTTTACGCATTGTCGTTATCTCATAGAAATTTCTTAAGGCATTAATATTTCAATAATTATAAATATATATATTGATTTAATTAAATATTATACAGAGAGAAATTGTACAGTTTCAGCTATACTAGAGAAATATTATTTGAATAAATTAAAATAATTCGGTTTCTTAATAGCACTAATATTTTAAAGTTTTGAACTTAGAGGTTTGGACATATTAAAAATGCTACTTTTAGTCTTTAAATGTCATTTTACACCAGTTTTTTGTAACAAAAGTATTATTTTTTCAAATTAACATGGGCCAGGGATATTTATTTAATATTTCTATCGAAATTTAATAATTTATTGTCAAAGTTTTTGTAAGATATAACGTAAAGACACGAAAATGCCCTGCTTCCGGAGGATCACCCATATCGAAAACAAAATGAAACATTTCATCAGAAATTTCATATTATTTTCAACGGTTGTTAGTGCTTCAGCAATTGAAAATCGAACGACTTATTATCGATGAAACAAATTTGTATAAGAATTAAGATGGATTAAAATGCTGATATTTTAATTCTGAATGTTATTTTTGGATGCAAATTCAAAGTTATTGAATAAAGAAATGTTTTGCTTCTCATGGTTCATGATTTTTAATAACTTTTTATAATAACTATAATAATGTAAAAACTTGGGAAAAAATGGCGATTCTGCTGGTTGAATAATAAAACGAAATAAAAGCAAATCAAATTGCAAATATCAATATCCCCTTTATTATAACGCAGTCATTTGTGTGTCTCCTGATGAAATCTTGCAAATCGATGTTCAGTTTATGCATAGAATATCTTTCAAAAGCATTGAAATTTTTAATAATTTTCAGTGCAAATCGGTAAATAGAGAGATAACATATGAATTTAAAATTTATATTATTCAAAAGAAAAGGGGTTTAGTGTTCTACAGTGATTAATTATTATTTATGAATAAGTAATCATTATATTTTTAGTTCTGGTTTTAAAGACTGCATTATCAAAGGTACTACATTTTATGTTTGATACGGTTTTTCGATACAAAGCAAATCGATTGGGATAAAAAGGTAGCTCATATAATCGATTTTCTGAATGAAATCAGGATGGCACGTGCCATTCATGACATCGTATTTTGATGTTAATTTGATGAATTATTATTTCACACATTCCTTAATAACAATAATAAATTGCAGTCAAATTTTTATGTTATTTAATTTCTTTTCGATAACCAAACTGTTAAATTTCGCAGATACTCTCTGCACGTTCTTTATTTTACTTTAACAAAACAAAAAGTATTTTTTTATGTAAAAAAAACAGGAATCACCTGCATCGAAACTCGCACTTCAAATTACATGATCACAATAAGTATGGATTAAAATGTAAAACCAAATGAGGGTGTTAATAAAAGCAATATCAAGTGTTAAAAATACGAATGTTATCATAATTGAATATGTGTAATATCCCAGACAGCAAAATAAAAAAGTGTTCCGAATGATTTCGAAATTTGCTCCGAGTCGGATATCCCACCTTCTGAGGATTTTCTGAACATGAGTTCATAAAAGTCTCATAATGACAACATGTTCTGAAAACCCTCAGAAAGTGGGACATCTGCCTCTTTTAGAGAACATTTCGAAATCATTCCGAACCCTTTTTTTATTTTGCTGTATGGGATATTACATTGTTTTTTTTTAATACTGGGTGAGAATTTTTGAATTAATGAACAGTGGAATTAATACACCAAACAGCAATTCTGAACACTTCGAGTAAAAAGGTCAATTCTCAATTATTAAGAGTAATGTTTCACTCTACAAACAGTGACTGTACTTCGTAAAGAATGCGTTTTCACTCGTTACGAGTTAGAATTAATTATTTCTATATAGTGGCTGACTGATCTCTCCGCAATGTGTGAATTTCACTTGAAGATTACTTGATCAATTACACTTAGAAGTTTAGATAGAATACTTCGTGTTCCTAGACCGAAAAAAATGTATCCACAAAGTACTACACCTTTTTTTTTGTTTTAAACAAAAAACATTATTGTTCGGCATTACTCGCCACATATAGGTTATTGCCAAACAGATTTGTAATTAGTAGACTAATAAAAAATGAGGGCTTTCGAAAATAAAAAAACAATTCTACAGATATCATTAAAATAACAAATTATGCATTTTTTTAACTTTATTTGCAATACATCTAACAGGAAAGACATATTATATACATATTTCTGACATTGGAAGAAACTTAGTTAGAACAATTCTTTAGATACTGCAACAATTCCATCGTTGTTTGTTCATTATAAGGAACCTAATATTGCATTAAAAATTTTAATGAATTTCAATCCTTTTTCAAATATTTTGAGGTTCAAATTACGAGTTCAAATGCATTGTTCTGCATTCAAGTATTTCATGAATCTCAATCCATTTCAGGTTATCCCAGCAAACAAAAATTTCATGGCAACTTTCCAATTGATTTGCACTATTTAAATATTTTTTTACTGAAAATCACAGCAAAAACGAGTTTTTAAAATTTTATTTTAAAAATGTCAAATTTTACTAAATTAAAGAGTGTGGGACTTCTATAGGAGATAAGGACTTGAAAGTTTACCTACTCACATATTTTTCGATGTAGAAAACGCCTGTAAAAATTTAGACAAATCGGAGAACCTGGACCTCGTGTTATATTTTGATATGGAAGCCCTTACACAAAATGTGTAGATTCTTTCACCATGCCACAGACGATTAAAGATATTTTAATTTATGAATGCTCATTTGAAGCTTTTTTTCATTTTTTGCAATCAATTAGCTTTCATATTATCCATGGAAAACTGTTAATTCTAAAAACAGCATGGTTGAAATTCTAACGTATACTTTTGCGTTCTGTAATGTTTGTTTCAATAAATTTCGTAACATGTTACGAATATTAAAGATTAAACGAAAATGACATCTTACCTAGAGAGCAAAATAAAAAAAAGTTCAGAATGACTTCTTTTAGAGCACATTTCCAAATCATTACGAACTCTCTTTTCTATTTTGTTGTTTGGGTAACAAAATATTTTTAATAGTTTTTCATAGATGAGACGAAAAATATTACCCGAATCACTTTTTTGTAGAAAATCAGTAACCCACTTTAAAAAAAAAGTCACATGATTATATGACATAACGAAATCACGTATTTAACCCGTTGCGTCCCACAACGACAAAATTTGTCGCCGGTTTTGATCCTCCGTAAGTTTATGGATATCTTTGAGATATTGTTATAAAATGTAGATTTTTTATAGTTTTTGGGTATGCTCATTTCGAATCTGAAGTCCGTTTCTCGGTGTCACTTTCCATTTTTTAAATATGACCACGTAAACGGAAGAAAACGTGGGAAAATGCGAAAACTTTTTCAGAAAACTGCAATTTTTCTTGCGAAGGAGTTCCGGAATCGTGTCAGACTTTAGAATCCTGTGGCATAATAAGTTTTACTAAAAGTTGGTCAATATTAAGATTTAAGTTACAAAATGGCGTCCTCAAAATAGCGCTGCTCATGCGGAATTTTTTGGTTATTTGGGTTTTATTAAAATATTTCTGGTATCTTGAAGTGAACTTTGATAAATATGTAGATTGCTTTTGAGGTGACTAAATACTAATTCGTTACTAAATTTTGCAAATTCAAAATGGTGGATCCAGTGTGACTTCGAAACCTTCTATATACCAAATACCAGACAATTTTGTTAAAATTTCGGTCAGCCATATTGGATTCCCTATTTTGAATTTACAAAATTTAATAACGGATTTGTATTCATCAACCTAAAAAATAATCCACTAGAACATATTCATCAAAATACACGACAAAATACAAGAAATGTTTTAATAAAACTCATTGTCAAATAAAATGAAAATCCAAATCAATAGCGCCATTGTGAGGACGCCATTTTGTAAATTAATAAAAATTGCAGTTTTCTGAAAAAGTTTTCGCACTTTTCCAGGTTTTCTTCCGTTTAAGTGGTCATATTTAAAAAATGGAAAGTGATATCGAAAAACGGACTTCAGATTCTAAAGGAGCATACCAAAAAACTACAGAAAACCTGCATTGCATAACAATATCTCAAAGATATCCATAAACTTACGGACGATGAAAACCGGCGACAAATTTTGTCGTTTTGGGACGAAACGGGTTAATCACGATCTTTTTTGTCTCAAGTCGCGTCCTGATTTTTTAAAATCAACATTTTTTTAGAATCAGTTTCGCCTTGCAGCAATATTACAATTTTCCTATAATATTGCTGCAACCCAGATAGCAGAATAAAAAAATAGTTCAAAATGATCTCATTATGTGTTCTACAAGAGGTCAGATTCGTCAAATAATGAGCCAGATAGCAAAATAAAAAAAGTTCAGAATAATCTCATAACGTGTTCTATAAGAGGTCAGGTGCGTCAAATTATGAGCTTTTTCTGAACTTGAGGTCATATGTATACATATATGTACCTATGTATATGTATAATATTCAAACATACACGGAGTGAGAGGTTGATATAAGAAGAAAACTATACTACGAATTAATTATTATATAAAATAAAAAGCAACAAAAAAAAAATCCTATTGTAATAAAATAAATATATATAAATAAACAAATAAAAAATAACATTGTTTAAGTTGCTCTTTTGTTAGTGAAAAAATAAAATACATAATTATATATTAATATTTTTTTTTGAAAATATCTAATCAAATAAAGAGGTTTATATTACCATTAAAAACGTCACATTTCTGAGATCTTAATCAGCCTGAGCTAAGCAATACTTGTAGACGTGTTTTAATTGTTTTTCAACGCAGTTTACATTGCATAAATGAGAATTTAATACTCCCCTGTAAATTACAATGCACACTTTTTTGAAATCCAGTTAAAACGAGCTTACAAGTGTTGATTAACTCAGGCCGATTAAATTCTCAGAAATTTGATTGCTTATTGGGATTTTTAGACCAATAACAAAATGATATATTTAAGTTAGTCATCTGAACACTTTATGTTTCATTGTCAGTTATGATATCATTTTGATTAGGGTATTAAAAATATGACCTCTTTAAGAGATCTTCGTGCTATTATTAAAATGACACCTTTAAGTGAGTCATCTGACCACTTTATGACATAATTCTGATATCATTTTGAGTTTTCTTAACAAGATCAGAAATTTTTTCTGATATCTTTCTGAGCTCTTTGCGAGATCAACTTGCTGTCTGGGATAGTGTACGTGTAGCATTTTAAGCTTTAGAATAATCACAAATTCAAGATATGTTTTGCATTAAAATACATTTGCAATACTCAAGGACAAGTTCAACAATGATAAAATGAATGAAAGATTATGCATTTCAGTGCATATGAAATATATCTCATAAATTTTAAATTCTCTCTAGCACCTTCTGTGGGCTTTTGCCGGAACGTTCTTGCGAAATCTGCGTTACCGATCGATGAGCATTCGAGAGAATTGCACGCAGAATAGAACCAGTGCTAATGTACCAGCAGACGAGTCTACACGAACGGCGGGATCAGGCGGGATTCAGGACACCTACATCTTCAAGCACATCCAAATGTCGGTATATTTGATTAATATTCCGACGGTTAGACTTTGAAATTTGAATAATCTTGGTTTAAAGTGATGCGAATCAATTCAAACCCCAAGATTGAAGAATAATATATTAAAAAGTGCATAAAATTGTCAAGTGCGCGTGGCGAACATAGAAAACACTTATAAATCGCGATTCGTAATCCCGAATTTGCCTATATAGATCGCGGTAGATCGGCGCGTGCGCGACTTGCCCAAAAGAGCAGAGAGTGAGGTTACGTTACGTTACGTCCGTGGGAAAATCTCTCGGACTCGGATCGGATCGTACCACAATCACCTTGGGATAAAAAAAGAAGGGGTATGAGGATGTAGTGCAGGGACCACAATATACGCATTCGCGAAAAGTTTGGGCACACACTCGCGTACGCGGTCGATGATTCTAGAGAGTTACGACAGAGGATTTCGCGAAAAAGCGTCCCGTGCGCGACGAGCGAAAAATAGGAACGCTAATGCAGGTCTACCCGTATTAGAGTGGAATTTCGCGAACCGTGGTGAACCGTGTGGCAGTCAACTAGTAGATACGTAAGCGACTTTGGGGTAAGCGCCCAGGCGCCATCGATTTATGATAAATCATTTATCCCAGTCGTCACCGCGGCCCTGTGATGTGCGGAGAGTCTCCCATCCTCTCGGGGAGGACGCACCCACTGGATCTCCGGCTGGTGCCGGCGATCATGAGGTCCGGGTACCTCCTCTCCACGCGATCAAATTAGACGGCCTCAACGACACGAACGAGGATCCCAGTCGCGAAACCTCCAACTCCAGGATGCCCGTCAAAGTTGACCTGGTGTCGCCTCCGCCACCCAACTCGAGGCAACCTGGCGTCATCGTATCCCTCCTCTACAACGGTTCCAAATTTCAAGGATCCCAAAAATCAAAAGGCAATAGCTACGATGTTGAAGTTATATTGCAGGTTAATACGCCACTCCCTTTTTTTTTTCATTAATTTGACAATACTAGTTGTCAAAATTCATTAATCCAATGTTTCTTTGGCCAGCATGTTGACGAAGACAACAGCTACCTGTGCGGTTACCTTAAAATCAAAGGCCTTACCGAAGAATTTCCTACGCTGACGACCTTTTTCGACGGCGAAATTATATCTAAAAAGTATCCTTTCCTTACTCGGAAGTGGGATGCGGACGAAGATGTCGATAAAAAGCATTGGGTTTGTGTTACCGTTAATATATTATTCTGTGAAGTTATGCATACTAATTCGCGAGTGTGTCTTCAAGAACGTACACTGAAAAAACTGTCGAGTAAAATTACATTGCATTAATGTAATCATTTCCAACGAATGTGGTGCAATTACAGATTTGTTGTAATTTCTCAATGATTTCTCGAGGATTTTTACCATAAACATAGTAATATTACAATAAAAGTGTTATTTTCCCACGACAATCATTGGACACAAAAATACCACTGATAATCGTGGTAAATTTACATTAAAATGGAAAAATGAAAACTCCCAATAGTTCAGTGCGATATCACAGTGGAGTCAGTGTAAAATTCCCTTAATCTTGTATTAAAATTACATTGCTCCAAGGTAATATTACACCGATAGGTTATATTTTACCAACTTTCGGTAAATTTCCTGCTATTATCAGAGGTATTTCTGTGTCCTAAGGTTTTCGTGGTAAATTTATATCAACATTTTTTACAGTGTAGGGGAAACCATGTTTAACCCAACTAACACAACTAACAATTATTGGAATTGGTGAAATCGGTCCTTAATTTTACAGTGAAATGATGAAAATTAAAATACCGGTGAAAATCGTGATAAATTTATAGCTTTACGGTAAAATTCCTCCTTTATTAACATCATTTTACATGTGCACTGTAAATAAGACGTCAATTGGTTATTAGTGAGAGAGACCCAACTCACTAGAGAGAAAAGCAGATACATAAATCCCTATACCACAATTTATAGTGCGCTTGTAATATTACAAAGATGTAAAATTACATTTTTTCAATTACACAATCAATGTAAAATTAGCACAATTATTACTAGTATTTTTATTGCCATCTTTGATGTTGTAAATATACATTCCTTCTATTTTCGGGTGATTTTTACATAAAAATTGTAATTTTACTACAAAAATAATAAGAAATTTCAACAAAACTGTAAAAACTCGAAAATGTAATTTTACTTTTCACAGTGTAATTGAATCAAAATCTACTCAGTTCTATTTGACTTTTAATGAAGAACTTTAGTGACTAAAAAGTGATTATTTTGTATTTACATGCACTGCAAAAAATCAAAATGAATTTTACATTAAGCATGGATAAAAAAAAAATTACCCACTTTCAAACCAGTAAAACAATGAGGAACTTTGTAACTTTCGAAACGTTACTTTTCATATAATCTAGTATATTTTTCCTTGATTTGTAAAATTGCAGTCCAATGTGGGCAAAAAAATTATCCACGAACAATGTCGTAAGAGTACACAATTTGGTATATTTCTGATTTGCACACACTGTAAAAAATCAAAATGAATTTTACAACGTTGAGCATGGGTAAAAAAATTACCCACTTTCAACATAGAAAATTTACAATGAGGAATATTGTAACTTTGTAACTTTCGAAACGTTACTTTTCATATAATCTTGTATATTTTTCTTCGATTTGTAAAATTACAGTTCATTGTGGGCAAAAAAATTGAACAATGTCGTAAAAGTACACAATTTGATATATTTCCGATAAGCAATGTTGTAAATTTACAACGCAGTGTTGAACTTTAACCTCAATTCGGAAAAAAATCCTACACTCAATGTAGTATTATTAAACACATTTAAACAAATGTTATGTCCGAATTTTACTAGTGCAATGTAAATTTCATTTTGATTTTTTACAGTGTGTCAAATGTCTCAACATTTACATTCTTGAAAAGAATTGTGATAAACATTTGCATTATACCAAATGTTTCTCTAATGTATGATCTTTTGAATACTCAAATTTCGGAATGTACATAATAATCGTCAGATTATTGCACTGTAAAAAAGGGTAGTGGGAAATTGCTATGCTCAATGAGGATAATCAGTAGGACCTACTTTGAACGTGAATAAATCCCTAGAAACAGTGTGAAATTACCAAAAAGAATATAAATTTACAATGAAATGAAGTGATTTCATGCAGACGCATGCTTAACAATTCAACACAACCGTCACATACTTTCACAACTGAAAACGCAATTTTACACAAAAAAGTGATGCAAAACTTAGTAAAATTACATGGTTCAAAGTAGGTAATTAATAAAACTCACTTTGAATATGACAATTTTACAATTTTACAGTAAAATTAATATACAATAGAAAATGTTTAATATCAACCATTGAAAAATAAAATTTACAGTTTTGGTATTACAGTAGAACCTCTCACTAACAGCACTCCCACTAACGACTCCTCCCATCAACGACAGAAAATCACTCTCACGAACGACTACGAGATACCTCTCCTTAACCCTTCTACCGGGTGTCTGCCTATGTAAAACGATGCCCTGCCCGCAGAGCGCATCTTATTGGTCAGAATCATGATAGTGGTGGAAGAGTCTTTCTCTCTCGAGTAGTCGTTCGTAAGAGGTATGGGGGGAGGGCTAGGAACCAAACCAGTTGTTAGTAAGAGGTCCTACTGTATAATGGTCTGTTAAAAATATGAATAATAATAAAAAATAAGAAATAGAAAAAATAGTGGATAATAAAAGAAAATTTAAATAATTAAATTTAATAAGTTAACGTTTCAACCTTCTTCAGAAAGAAAGTGAAAAACTGGTGGAAATTGGCCGTATTTATATACAATTCAAATGACATAGGAGTGTATGTATTCGTGTTTAATATCAAGGAAAAAATAGGACATAAGTTTTATTTTAAACACTGTAAATGAAAAAATGTTAAAAATTGTTAATTTTGCTTTTAGCTCTGTTATGCGCAATTCATGTTAATTTATTAGTTATCTCTTTGTACATCTCAGTGAGTGTGCGTGCGTGCGAGTATGAGTGAGTGTGTGATTTCGTGCATTAGTCTGATTTCTTTTCTTTCTTTATGTAAAATGTATGATTTTATTATTTTGTTTTTATTCGTTTTTTGTTTCCCTTGGTCAGTCTAAAACAGCTATTGCTGTGGCTCGCGCTTTGGCATTTTTGTATTATTTATATCCTGAATTTGTTTTTGTAATTGCCAATAAAGACGTGATTATTATTATTATTATAACGTTAAATTTGAAATTGATTTAAATATGTATAAGAAAATAGCGCTTAATTAATGAAATGATGATAAACTTCTAGAAGCTTTGATACTTCAAATCTTACATTCACAGTATTTTTCTTTTTTTTAATAAAAAAGTTTTCCGGATTAAATTTGTTTTTTAGTTTTTTCTTTAGCGAGAATTATTGTATTACTGTAATCAAAATCGCGACCGGTTTTAATCGGTATGTTGTTAAACTGGAATGTTGTTCACTTTTTTTGGCAAAAATTTTGTTTTTCTATTTTTTTAGCCGGATTTATAAGATTTATTATAGTGTAAGCATGGTATTTTGTAGACGACTCCATTTTATTTACCAAAAGGTAACATATCGTTTACTGGTTTAATTTTAGCGATGTTTGCTTTCAAAGTATAGCGACTACTCGAATGTTTTTAATTTTAAACATTATTATATCAAAGTATATTATTTGAAGCTATCAAAAATCCTTCGTTCAACGACAACAAAAACATGTCTAAAATCAATATGCAAAAGCAGAAGTCGATTGGTGCAATAGTTTTCGAAAAAAAGTGACTACTTACTTCAAAACAGTGCTTTTGAGAAAAATGTGTTTAACGTTTTAAACAAGAATAAAACAGAAAAATTTTGTTTAACTTACATGGAATCATCGATTCCAGGCCTCTGCGAGGTTGACGTCGAATATCCGGTCCCGACATGTTCGGCATGCTGTGCTTTAAATATTTTCCATTCCTACAGTTTTGCTATGATCGACTTGAAACTTTTGGATATATTTTATAAAAACTTTGTAATGTTATATAAAAAAGTTTGAAAAAAATGAATTTAAGCTAACGATTTCAAAGGTTTATATAAGAAAATTGGAAAACTAAAGTTAACTTTTTAGTTTCGATGATGATTGCATATTTAAGTAGTAACATATTTTGCATAATTGTTTAGTACATTTTTAATTATTTAAAATTTATATTGTAATGAATATATTTTATTATATACGTCATTCATGAGATCAAACGGTTAATCAATATAAAGATAAATACATTTCTTTAAACTAGTTGTATAAAAAGCACTGTAAACAATTTTGTTATATTTTTATTAAGTGTCAAGTTGGAAATAAATCGACTAATATTTAATGGTTTTTTACAATATACAATATTTGTTTAAATCATCACCAGAGGGAAATAGAACCTATAATTAATTAACAATTTTATGCAAATATATGTAAAAGTAGAAAATGTTCATTAGGAGACGATTATACACACTCTAATTTTTTTGTCAACTTGTTTTTTCTCACATTTCGTGTTTTTGATCGAAAACCATTTTGTAATTATATTTTTTGCATGGTGACCATATAAACCAAGAATTATTTATAAAAATTATGAAAATTTATATCAAGTGATCGAGAAATAATATTTGTTGCATATGCAACTGTTTACTTTATCATATTTAATGTTTTAAAAATACAATTTACATAATTAATACGTATTTTGTAGATACAACTGGTATATAATCGTCACAAATGCAAATTCTGATATTTTTATGTTGAAAATTGCATTGTTATTTACGCACCAGTAGTATGATACTCAAATTTAATCTTTTTCAATTCTTATGTTTCAGAGCAAATTTGAATCATTCTGCCAATATGTAAAGACATTTAATTCAGATACCTTTGATTATGAAGCATTAAAAGGTACGGATTATGTCTTCATGAGGTGGAAAGAACATTTTCTTGTGCCTGATCACACGATCAAAGATATCAATGGTGCCTCCTTTGCTGGCTTTTATTACATTTGTTTTCAAAAGTCTGCAGCTACAATTGAAGGTTATTACTACCATCGCAGCTCTGAATGGTACGTTTCAGCTTGTATTACTTTAATCAATGGTTTTTAGATCATTTAAACGTATTAAGGGTCTTTAAGAATTATAAACAACTTTTCAGCTAATTTTGTTTTTTTATTATTTTAATCAAACATTAGTTTAGATTATGTCCATTTTTTTTAGTGTAATTTTCTCACGAAAAATATCTGTAACATTACAATGTTGTAAATTTACAAAATTTTGGTTATGAATATTGAACACATAAATTTACTGGATTCGATATAAAGAAATTACAATATATTCTATATTTATTCTGTTTTGTTGATAAAAACCAAGCTTGCACAAAATGAAGTAATTTTGAATACAGGTCTAAATATTACGACACGAAATATTGCTGCAAAATATTACGGTTACAAGATGTTATGAATAACAAATTTAAACAACATGCAATTAACTCTTTTCATTAAACACATAAAAACGTGAAATAAATTACGCACAATGTAGAACATGTCATTTTGGAGTTCTGCATAACACGAAACTTTATTCCTATGTTACAACATTCAGTTACGAGAATTTTTACATCATAATCTTTTTGTACCTTAATACTATGAAAAATTCTATATAAATATGTATTCATAAATATTAACTTACCTTACCTTACCTTACCTTACCTAACCTAACCTAACCTAACCTAATCTAATATGTATTTTTACTGCGTAACATTTAATCAGTTTATATTTTAACATCAAGGATGCGGAAACTTACATTAAAATTTTGAATGTAATTGTGAATGTTGATAATATTTTATAAAGACTCCAAGTCTGCGTTTCGCGGTTGTTAATATGTATTTATTTTTAAAAAATTATTATCGACTGCATAACAAAGAATTGGTGTCTTTATAACATTTTACATATCGTCAATCAATGATAAAAATTCTATTAGATTGATAATATTAAATTTAATCGAAATTTATTTATAGCAGATTTTAATCACGTTTTCATCAAGTCTGTCTCCTGTTCATTATGATTATCATCTTCAAAATTTTAAGCTTCAAAGAGTCGAGAAAATTAAGGATCTTGGTGTAATATTCGATTCCAAGTTAACTTTTACTGATCATATTCTTGACATAAGCAAAAGAGCTGAACAAATATTGGGTTTCATTATTCGTCATACTCAAGAATTTAAAAATATAAACACAATAAAAACCCTCTATCTCACTCTAGTCTGTCCCATATTATCGTATGCATCAATAATATGGAATCCTTATTATAATATTCACATAAATAGACTAGAGAGGGTACAGCATACATTTTTAGATACGCATCCTACAAAATAGGTGCTCCAATGTCTTTCAATGTGTCGATCTCAAATAGCTTAAAAATACCTACACTAAAGTCCGTCCGACAATTTACAGATGCTCAGTTCCTCTATAAATTACACAATAACCAACTACTGATTCCTAATTTAAGTTCAATCTTACCACAATATCACTCTACATATGCATTAAGATTTCAACCAATATATCGTGCCTCTAATTACAGAACAAACTTAGGTTACAACTCTTTATCTTCTAGATTATGCTCATTACCTGATAATCTGGTACATAACTGCAACAACATTTTTCAACTACTTTTTATTACTGCAACTAAATCCCTCAAATCGAATCTACTCGAATACGCTTAATCTAACACAATTTATTCTTATCATTTCATTCATACTCATTATCTATTCACTTCTTTAAACTGCTTTCAATGAACTCTGTATTACCTCAATTAAATAACTCATCTATGTACACTACCTCAATATATTGTAACTTGTTATAAGGGCCTCAGGCCTGTTTAATAAATAAAAATAAAATAAAAATAATAAAGTAAAAGAAAAAAAAATGTTACCGATAGATTTATTACTTAATAATGTATTTAATACTACCAAATGATAAATTCATTTCTTAGTTTAGAATTTCTAAATTAAGATAACTTATTATTAATGCACTCCACATTTATTGTTGAAAATTTACAACATGCACCAACTTTTTACAGTGTATAAAAACATATTTGAAAAGAAAAATTCTTTACTTTTAATTGAAAATTCCTTTTTACAGGTACCAGTCGTTAAATTTACGACACGTCCCTGAACACAGTATACAAATATACGAATTCAGGTGAAAGAGGCACGTATGACAACCAACTTGCAGTCGTGCGACATTTTCGGGTCTTCGCAACGATAAGACGAACGCATGGAGAGGAAGCTGTTGACACTGAATGAAGGAACATCACGAGTGCTCCGTTGTGTTAACCGGTGCGATCGATCGTCCTTACTCGAGTGTTTACTAATTCTAAGCGTTGATCATCAAAATTTTACGCATGGTCCATTTTATCCACCAAAAATCTCAAGCGACCGCATATTTCTTCGAACAAATCGAAACCTGTCGCTGCAGGCTCCGTTTTCAGGGCTGTTAAAAAGTGGCATAGGACGATATAGATACTTATTACGTGCTAGTCAAATAATAAGGGGGACGATATCGAAATCTAAACCGATTACTGAAATTTGACAATGCCAGTACATTAAGTGACGTTGCTTCTGTATATTCTATATGCCGATGCTTACTTGACAGTTACAACAGTAACATGCATAAATTGACAGGAAAAATAATTGAGGGCATCAGATTACAGAAGTGACGTTTATGCCCAGGCAGTGGGCAGATTCGAACAAAATCTGGGACATTTTTATTTCTCACGGTATATTCGGCTTACCTGCAGTTCATACCGAGTTACGTGGCAAGCTTCGATTTCTTTTTATTTATACCTTTTTTTGAGTGTTTACGTCAGGCGGAGTATGTATCGACCGTGTGCAGCATTTTCTAGATTTTTCACGTGTGCCATCTGCTTTCTTGTTTTCTTTAAAAAAAAAAATAAACCTTTGGACAAATTGACAACCGGTAATGGTGTAAAGAAATTCAGCTTGCTTTATTGGGTTGTTTTGTAACGAGCCGATGACAACGACAATGCTATTATGCGTGATTTATTTTTATTTTTGAACCGCGACGAAACTACCACGGTGTTCCCGTCGGACGTTATCTGATTCGATTTGGTGGCAAAAGTCGAATTGTACATATTATAATAAAAACGAAAGTGCAATATAAAGACGTTGTTTTTTCTTTCTTGCCGGGTGTCTAGACATCGACTGGAGCGTCGCGAAGGGTCGAGTCGAGGTTTCGCTCTATGGCGCGCACCCTCTTGAGTCTATTCCGATGCTTCGATTTCTTTAAGTCCCGGACTGTAACTTTTCGTTTCGGTCCCAGTTTCTGCGAGCACTCGAGCGTCGCTGTGACGTCGCTGGATTTTGCTGCAGGCTGTAGCGGGTTTAAATATATCAATGTACAGAATACATTATTTATAATGTACAAAAATCATCTGCGATACATTGAGCATTGCTAACTTATTGACTCTTACTAGTGATACAAAAGTAGGGTTAGTTTTTTTTTAGTTATTTAGAGTAATTCTTGTTTTAACATTTAGCACCAGTTGTACGACAGCTTAACGCCAATGTGTATTGTACACAATTATGTAATGTATGCTGTGCCGCAAGTTGCAAAATACGTTGACTAATTATTACTTCAATTCGGATAGTTTACGAAATATATTGTCAATTTTGCGAATAGAGATATATAAACCATTTATAATACCAAAGTCGTCTTTGAAAAAGTTAGCGTCTCTACGAGCAAATACAATTTACAAGTTGAAAAGTAGTAATTTAATTTCTAAAGTTTATCGACGATCAGCAGAAATTAAATTGTTTACATGAGAAACATCAATGTGTTTGATATTAATTTTCATGCTTGTCATTTTATCATTTTAGGATCTACAGGTAACCTACAAATTAAGAAGATAAGTATGCCGAAAAGCAGTAAGAAACTTTTTTTGCCAAAAATGAGAGAAGCAAGTACATCAGCTCAGTTTCTACAGTAGAAAGAATGTTTGTTAACTTTTGAAAAATACATTTCCGACTATTTTGAAGTATGCTCTATCGATTCTCGTCGAGAAAATGGCCAAACAATTACTATTTCTGCAAAAAATATTCAAAATAAATAAAAAGAAAATGCCACATTTTTTAGATCGTTTTTTTTTATTTTTCACGATTTTCTCTACCAAAACAGATTTTAATGAATGAAATGCATATATGGGTCATTCTCCAGAAAAGTGTAATTTTATGTCCCCAGTTAATATTTTATCCAAATAATGGAATTCCAAACATTTTTTTTTTCTTGCGTCTTATACTTTTATGTAAACATTGCACAAGAGATAATTTGTTCAAAAATTTTGACATACTGCTAAAGGTCCGAAATGTAAGCCTCCTGGCTATCCCCAGGTATAAATAACAGGTTTTCGATCACTGTCATTCTCTTTCATGTGAATTTGTTTAAAAGTGGTTATGATCTGTTTTACTTATAACAAACAAATAGTGCTGTGAAAATTTCACTATAACGTTCCTGAAAATTGTTATGGCTTTGTAAAATGTGTCCCCATGTTTTAAAAAATAAATATAAGTACAGAATACATGCCATTTGCAGTACAAAAAAAATTAAATGTAGATACAGACAATCGTTCTACAATTACGATTACTTTTAGACTATGGATACGTGTATAATATTACTGATTTCAAAACTAATTCAAACCCAAATTTAGTAATATTGTTAGAACTAAGGCCAGTACTTTCAGTATTAATCAAAACTTTTTTTTTACATCGCTAAAATAACTAAACATATCAATTTATAATTTTCCATAATAATTCTAACTGTTTTGAGTTTTATAAAATGAATATTATTAAGTTACTATTTTTATTCTTACTCTTTACAAGTCACTCATTCGCTAAGAGTGAACATTTCGCCATTTTTATATAAAATTTCCATTAAAAACTTAAATTACTTGCATATTTCACGCGCATCGATGGCTGCTGCATTATTACTTCGTATTTACGTAATTAGCAAGCCAATGAATATATCTAAACTTTAAATTTTAATTTTTATAATCTTTTATTTCGTGGAAAAAAAAATACGTCGATTTTACACTTTTTCGAAGAATGACCCATATAAAAAGTGATCCCGATTATTGAACATAAATAACATACTAATAGAATATTTTTTAAAAGCAATGGCCGCGAAACAAAGCACGTTTTTTCAAAATTATTAATTCCTTGAAATAGAGAGCATAGAAAGTTTTTTTTTAGTAATATAATAATGATATAAATATTGTCTGGTTATGAACGTAAACTATAATAATTTTGAGTTGATAAATCCAAAATGGCGGATCCATAATGGCCACCTTGTGTTACATAACTGTTACTTTCTATGTTTGCAGGGTTGTAATATGTCATGAATGTTTTTATAGTTTTCAAAAATTCAAAATGGCGGACAAAATTTTTAAATATCTACATATTACAATATATTGATGGCTAGAAGACTCACTATTTTGGCCAAGTTACGAAACACGAATCTGACACTAGATTTTCAAAATTCAAGATAGCGGATCCAATATGGCGGATGAAATATTAAAATTACGTGGAATTTGCCTGAAACTTGTTTCACGGGGGCATTTTTGGGTCTTTGAATACAGGACATTAAATTATCAAAATTGAAGATGGCAAATCCAATATCGAAGGCTTAAAATTCATTAAAAAATAAGGCCTCAAATGCCGTGTGTACATTTTTATTATCCAAAATGGCCGACCTAATATGGCCACCAAAATGTAGAATTCGATTTATAACATTTTTTAATCACAAAGAAGACATTCACTTAGGGTGTTTTTGGGTTCGCTGATTAAGAATCCATCATCAAATTTTCAAAATCCATTTTGAATTTCAATTCGGATTCAAAATGGTGGATGAAATACCTGGAATATAAATGTACTTGAATAGTTTTCATTACTCGGGGGATTATAAAGGTCGCAGAATACGAATTTGGTACCAGATTTTTAAAATACAAAATGGTGGATTCGAGATGACGGACGAAAATCCGAAAACTTAAATTTATTTAACGATTCTCATTTGTCGCAATGTTTAAAATGGCTCTGAATATGAATCCGATTTCAGATTTTCTAAATTTCAAATTGTGGATGAAACATATGCGCACGCTTGTGTGTATAAGGCATGTTCGAGCGCACATTGATATTTTTATTACCTCACCATTTTATTGCACGAACACAGATTATCAATATATTTTATGTTGACCACGTTCGGCTTACCCCAGGACCACGCCGAGGACATAATGGTAGATGGTCTCATTTTTTTGTGTTTTTTCTTTATTTTATTGATTTTTGTTTTTTCTTTATTTTATTAATTTTTGTTTTTTCTGTACTTTCGCCTGCGTGCGTGTGAGCGCAGGCACACGACCATATTCAGCGACCTCTTGAACATTGTGACAAATGAGAATCGTTAAATAAATTTAAGTTTTCGGATTTTCGTCCGTCATTTTGAATCCACCATTTTGAAAATCTGGTAACAAATTCGAATTCAGCGACCTCTATAATCCCCCGAATAATGAAAATTATTCAAGTAAATTTATATTCCAGGTATTTTATCCGCCATTTTGGATTTTGAAAATCTGGTACCAAATTCGTATTCTGCGACCTTTATAATCCCCCGAGCAATGAAAATTATTCAAGTAAATTTATATTCCAGGTATTTCATCTACCATTTTGAATCCGCCATTTTGGATTTTGAATATCTGATGATGGATTCGTAATAAGCGAACCCAAAAACACCATAAGTGAATGTCTCCTTTGTGATTAAAAAATGTTATACATAAATCGAATATTTTGGCCGCCATATTGGGTCGGCCATTTTGGATAATAAAAATGTGCACACAGCATTTGATAGCCCTTATTTTTTTATGAATTTTAAACCTTTACTCGATCAATTTCATCCCAGTAAACGAAAAAAGATTGAAAAGTATTAAAAAGGGATCAATTGGGATTAAAATGAGACTACTTTTAATTCATTTTGTTCAAAAAAGGGATTAGAGTGGTTTTGAATTCTAGTAAATTCCAAAGTAGGTATATAAATTGAAATTATTGAATCCCTGTGAATCCTCCTGGAATAATCGTTGTGAAAATCAATCCCCTTGAATGCCATAACTGGGATTGAAAAACGCCCCCCGTGAATTCCACATCTGTCAGTATCGTTTAAATACCATTTCTGGAATTAAAAATTCATTTCTTGGATCCCCTTGAATACCATTTATTACCAATATTTGAAAGAATCCCATTTAATACAAGATATGGGATTTAAGATTATATTCTTTGAATACCGTCGAATACTATCGATTACCAATCCCAGTAAACGAAAAAAGATTGAAAGGTATTAGAAGGAGATTAATGGAGATTAAAATTTGATTGTTTTTATCTCATTTTATTCAAAAAAGGTATTGGAATGATTTTTAATCCCAATAAAACCCCAATTATGAAAAGAATTTTGACTTATTGAATCCCCTCAAATGCCGTTCTACAAACGGCCATCAAAATGAATTCCAGCGAATACAAGATTTGGAATTAAAAAATATCTCATTGAATCCCTTCAAATTCCTCCCATTAAAAAATACCATTCAATACCAAATATGCCATAAAAGAATGTTACTGAATCTCCTCGAAATCTATCAATTACCACTTCAAAATTAATTCCACTGTATTCCATATTTGGAATTCAAACTCATTTTAATGAATTCCCTTGAAAAACCATGGCCCTAAATTAATTTTGAATTCCAGCTCATAATTGCAAAAGATATATTATGGATCCTCTTGAATACCAACGATTCCAAACATTAAAACTTATCCCAACAGATACCAAATTTGGAATTGTGTTCAGTGAATACTGAATTTACTATTATGATAAAATTATTAAAAACATAAATAATGATCATTGAATAGATGCACGAGTTCATAAAATTATATGTAAATTAACTTTTGTTTCATATAACAAAAATTTGAAACAACATATATATTTTCAAGCGTGAAAAAATGATTAAAAAATGTTTTATGTATTTATGTTAAATTATATACACGCAGCAAAAGACCAACTTTTTGTTTCAATTGCTTTTAAAGCAAATAATGCAGTGAAATTTCGCTGTGAATTGTGGTATTTAATGTATTTTAGCCTGTCCGAATACATTATTATATAAACACGTAGAAAAATTCTCTACTTTCTGTTTCAACTATTCGTTATTTTTTCATTATTTCAGAACAGTGAGTGTGGCCGAGTGGTTGCTCTTCTAACTTGCTGCGCAGAGGACTGTGGTTCGATTCTCGGTTGAAGCGAATCGGATTTTTTTTTAAATTTATTGATTTGGGATTATATGGGATTAAAAAAGATAGAATTATTTTAATTTCAATACCAACAAAAAAGGGATTAAAAATTTTGAATCACTTTTAGTCTTTTTTCGTTTACTGGGAT
The DNA here is from genome assembly GCA_030407085.1 of Trichopria drosophilae. NCBI lineage: Eukaryota > Metazoa > Arthropoda > Insecta > Hymenoptera > Diapriidae > Trichopria > Trichopria drosophilae. The sequence continues at coordinate 96,597,693 of CM059584.1, forward strand.
TGAAACCAATTTTGGGTAGCTGGGTTCAATGGTGACGGAGAATGAACCATATGTATTTCATTCATTAAAATACGATTCGGTGAAGAAAATCGTAAAAAATTTTAAAAAACGACCTAAAAACCTTTCATTTGTTAATTTTGAAAAATGTTTGCAGAAATAGTCGTCTCTTGGCCATTTTCTCGACGATTTTCCAATCGATAGAGCATGCTTCAAAATAATCGGAAATGTATTTTCCAAAAATTTTTTTAAATTCTTCCTACTGTAAAAACTGAGCTGAGGCTGAAAAGTTGCTAAGGACCTAATTTCAAATTGGCAAGTTAGATGTAAGAGCAGCATGGAGAATAGGTACTGGAGTACTTTTGCTAGATGCAGTAAAAATGCACATTATAAACTATTGTACAACTATACCTTTTTTGTTCAGAATTACCCAAAAAACATGATAAAATGTTTTCCGCAGCAAAAAGAACAAAATTATTCAATTATTTTAAAAAATTGTTATAAAGAATTAACTGACCATTTTTTAGCATTCTACCCAAAAAATTCGTGTTCAGTGGCCAAAAATACATTTAAAAAAATGGTTTCAAGAGGGGACATTTAAAAGTTACATACGTAGCTCCTAGACTATATACACATTGGATGGGAAGTCACGAAAAGTTGCCCAAAAATGACCATAAAGTGGGTAAATCACTGAAATGAAACAGTAGTTGCTATTTTTTTGGCAGTATTCACATTTTTCATATTTCCCATCAAACAAGACAAGAATGACCGATAAAATCTTGACATGTGTCAATTTTTTTATAATTCGGGTTGTTAATCTAATAACACACATACCTCTATTATCGTAACATCCGGTGAACTGCAGAATCCATACTGACACTCAGTGATGTCTATCGGCGCAATGTTGGCCTTGTGTAAAATTGTATTAAAACTCAAAAACTTTGTGTCAAAGTCAAGTTTACTTCTAATAAGATCAGCATACGATTGCCGAACATTATCTTCGCCACCGCCTTCATTCTGATATTTAATCTGTTGCGAGTCCAAAGATATTTCATCGGGCAACAACGTAGAAGAATACGTGCACATCTTTCCTTTTACCGAATCTGAGTTACCCAGCACCACTAAATCATTAAAATTTTCGTTTCAAAACATATACGATTCATTTCAAGAAAATTTCTAAAAATTCACCATTTAGGTTATTAAAATAATCGAGAAAAGTTTTGCGACAGCTCAGCATTGCTTGGAAGATACGATCCAGATTCTCATCGATGAAATATGTTCGAGCAAAAATACTCTGCTGCCACAATTCTGGTTGACCTTTTGACTTCTTTAATGTTGACTTGGATTCTTCTAGCATTTGCCATTGCACTTTTGACACTTTTGCTCGGCACTCGATGGAGAGATCTTCAAAACGTCTATTTACCTCATTTATGAGTTCTAAAATCTCATCAACCTTTAGACGCTCTTCTATTAACTCATCCATCTCCTCAAACTTTTTTCAAAATATACTTTTCAAAAATGACAACTTACCAAGGAAGACATCTAAAAACAATAGGCAACTAAAACAATAGAAAGGTTAAAACAGGAATTTGTTGAAGTAAATTAAAACTACGTAATATCGTTTAGAAGGAAATATCTTTTAATATCGAAGTTAACTGTTTTGCAACTATTTTCTATACGAGGCATATACGAATATAAATTCTCGAGGTATCGGGACTTTATACAACACGATGATTAAATACAAGTAAATTTTGTGCATATTATTGTTACAAGTATTCTTCGCAAATGATCGATTATCGAAAACTATTTACATCAACGCGCGCCCACTTCAGACTAACATAAAATACTTTTTACAAGATGTACAAAAATATCCGGCACTGAATAGTTTCAGTGCGCGATTCCTCTTGAATGCCGCAAATACATCTAGCCGCCTAGCACTAAAAAAGAAGTGCGATTTGTAACCAAGTGGTCTCCTACTTCTTTCCGTTAACAGGACCCTGTATCTTTTTGTACAAACGCCTCTGCTTTTCAAATTAATTTCTAGAATACTCACTTTTGGACGACGCATATTTAAAACACTGGACACGTACAATTTGGCATCTCCTATTTACCGTCGTTGACCAATATACACAATGTAAATGCACTTGTAGTATGTCAGACCCCGACTCGATCTTTTCGACAAATAAAACGTTTACCGAGGTGTACACCTACTTCCCTGTCAAAAATACACAAGGGCGCGCGCACTCTCACATTCATACATTTAAGTCATATATTGCCAGATGGAATGCACAATTCGTTTGCGCATTTTTAATTTTTGTCGATATCCTCATCAGGATATCACGCAGGAATTTCGACCGACGCAATTGTTTCGCGAATCGATATTTCCCGGTGGCGAGCTGCCTGGAGTCGAAGATCCACCGTTCGGACTCCTTCCAACCACGCAACGCAACTTGCGATGACTCGAAGAAGAACTTTTACAAAGGGACCGATTTCCATTGTATCGGAGCTGAGACGTTGTCGTCATAGCGTAGGACTTCAAGTGGGACTTGATCGATGTTGGTAATGGAAGTTGATCGATGCTATAAACGTTTGTCCTAGCCACGATGGCACGACACGCCAACTCTTGAAGACTTAGGACTAAATCAGATCAATTTTAATAATTAAAAAAGTGTCGAAAATGCAGGACAACAAATTTGATTAGATTTTACTGTAACTTAACTAAAGTTTTTTTTTTGGATGTCGGATTTGAAGTCAGATTTCGAAAATTTAAAATGAATTTCTAAATTCCAACTATTTTATGAACAAATTTAAGAATTTCTAAATTCCAACTATTTTATGCCTTAGAAAATCTAGAAATGGTTAATTTTTTAAATTGGATACATTATTGAATTCATTACACTAATTTACGTAACGACAAAGATTTGAATTTTTGCCGCAGTCAGAGAAAAATCCTAAATGATAAAGATATTTGTCATCCGCAGCAAAGGAGTTAATATACAATATTTCATACCTTTATTTGATCGCCACAGCCGTTCCATGCCGTTACGTTGCAGGGCCATTCGAGATAACTCTGAAAAGCTTTCTCTGATATTAAAGTCACAGAGAGGCGATACTTCGAAAAAAGCCATGCGATTTTTAGCGGCATAACTCTCCGCTTCACGTTCGGTTACTTGTCTTTTAAACGCTAAATGAAGACGATTTCCAACTAATACTTTGGGTACACCAGGAGCATGCTAAAAATGGATTTAAAAATGAAATACTGATCATAATCTTTTAAAAGTGTATTTAATATTTACCTCTTCTACTTCTTTAAGCCATCGGTCTATTCCGTCAAAAGACCACTTGTTTGTGATGTCATATACTAATAAAATTCCTTGTGCTCCACGTGAGTAAGATCTGATTATAGTGCAAAATCTACCTTGTCCTGAAGTATCCCATAACTGCAACTTTACTCGTTTTCCATCCAACAGAATTGTTGTTGTTTTATACGCTGTAAAGACAAAAAGTTACAATAATCTGTATAACTATTTTGTAAAATTTGCATTTCTTTGTTCAAATATTTAATAACGTTGAATCGAAGAAATAAATATTGGACAATTTATAAAATTGACATTAGTTTTTCGGTTGCATTAAAATAATGGACACTGTTGAGTTTTATTGATATTATTATTATCAATAATTGTTATTAACCCATTAAGTCCCAAGAAGGCAAAATTTGTATCTTACGTTTGAGCTCAGGAAACTTTGTGAAAAAGTAAGAAAATCTTTTGGAAAATATCCAACCCTACTATTTTCGGGTACGCTCTACACGATAGAATGGTTTAAAAATTGCAAAACTTATAAATATGATTTTTTGTATAAAAAATGTTTATTTAATAAAAAATTTGAGTGGGAAGGAAATTTTTTTTACTGTCGCTAACATGCACAAAATTGCACAAAACATCTAAACTTTTCAAACAGCTTTAGTTTTTTACTGTACGATTTTTTTTAACAAAATGGCGGCCAAAAAACGAAACTAAAAATAAAATTTTCATTTTAGTACTTTATTTGACGTTTTTTTCTTTGGAAAAAATTATTCTAAAATAACTATAAAAAATATATGAAAAATAATGAACGGATTTTAACGAATGACGGCTTATTTTTTCGAGAAAAAGATTCTCTTTAACTGTACCGCATAATTTTTTTAACGTTCTTTGTCTGATTACCAAATTTGCTCAGAATTCGTAAAAAGTAGTAGTTCTTTTTTAAAATAGAGATAATTTATAATTGGCTTCGGAAATTTGAAAATACTGTACATTAAAGTTGTATAGAATCTTTTTCTCGAAAAAATAGGCCGTCATTTGTTAAAATCCGTTCATTTTTAAAAAATTCTTAACAGCAGAACAAATTTGAATCAATAACAAAAGTGGCTTAACGAATTATTTTTGCACATTTGAATTTTTTTTCAAGAGGAATAATGCTTTTGCTTTTTAATAATATTATTAATAATAATAATTAAATTCTTGGAAACGTTATTCAATACTTTTTGTCAAAATACATTATCCCCGGATATAATTACCTTAACCCTTTGCGGCATACATTTTTCTTTACATGGAAAATTGCTAGAATTTGTTATTCGGGAGTTTTTGGGGTCGCTGATTACGAATTTGAAGTAAGATTTTGAAAATTCAAAATGGCGGATTCAATATGGCGGACGAATTTTTCACAATTTGTCACATTCGCTTGAAATTTGTTACTCAGGGGTTTTCGAAGTTGCTGATTACGAATCAGACTTTAGTTTTAATAAATTAAAAATGGCAAATCGATTTTATCAGCCAAAAATGTTGAAAACGACTTCATGTTATCCGTTATTATTTTTACCAAGTTAAAAATGGCAGATCAAACTTGCAGGACAAACATTTTACAAACGACTCCATTTGAAAAAAATTTTATATTGGAGGGTTTTCAAGAGCGCGGATTACGAATCCGAGGATAATATTCTCAAATTCCGGATTCAATGAATTTAGCAACATTAACGTTGAATTCGAAATCAGTGATCCCGAAAACCAGCGAGTAACAAATTTTGTTAAAAACGAGACATTTTAAAATTTCCTTGGCCGTCATATTGGATCCGCCATTTTGAATTTGGTAAAACTAACATCGGATTCGTAATCAGCAACTCCCAAAACCCTTCATAAAAAATCTACAGTTAAAAAAACCTTGTGTAGTTTGCAAAAATGAATTTATTCGAAAAAAAAAATGTTTTTTCAATTTTATTTGTTAATAATAATTATAATAATAACACTAAACAAGCAAATGATTTTTTTTATAGTTATATTAGTTCTATATAGGAAATGAAAAAAGATTTCATCCCCATATCTTCCATATTCTGCGAGAAAAGTAAGGAAATGTGAATAAATCTAGGTGGTACAAAGTATGCACCACTATGCCGCAAAGGGTTAACAAGTATTTTGGTTGTTTTTGTATTTGGCACAAAGATTTTGTAACTGTTTTATTTGCAGTTTTATATCAAATATGTAATATATAGTTGCAAAAAATTATAATGACGATTATTTAAACAAAGTTCAAAACTACAGTATAATCTCGATATGACATTCTTTCCTACCGATAGTAAAGAGCATTATAAACGGAAAAGCATTATATGCGGGAAAAGTCACTCACTTCATATTTTTTGTTAGATTATTGTTATTTTATTAATGCACCTGATTTATTTTTATAAAATCGAAGTTGAAAACAATTGAAAGGTACATATCCTATTGTTTTCGAGGTCGCTCTTCGAGATTCCGAGGTCGAAATTGAGTTTCAGCCATCAGGAATTCCAATATGGCGCCGAACTTTTAAAAAAATTCCAAAAAATTGGGAATTATTTATACTTACCAATTTTTTTTGAGCTATTAGAATATTGGGATTCTATTGAAACTCTGAACAAAGGTGAACAAAATACTTCAATTTTAAGGAAAATTTTTACTTTTATACCCCACATCATTGTAACGACCTGAAAATGGCGCCAACAATGAAAATTTCGTTGAAAAATTTCTGAACGTTCTAACTCAAAAACTACATGCTGTTATAAAAAAATGCTATGAATGAAAAGTTCTTAGAATTAATCGAGAAATATAGTGGAATTTTTTCAGATTTTTGTGATGACATTTTGAGAAATTTTTTTTCAAAATTTTTTTTCAAAATTTTTTTTCAAAATTTTATTCAAAATCATAATTTATTTATGAAAAATTCTGAAAAAAATTTGGTGTATTCACTTATGAATTCTACGAGTTTTTTGTTTTTGCAATTTTTTCCAAAAGTTAATAGTTTTTGGGGGGAAAAAATCCTAAACTATAATATTTGAAGTTCATTTCCTCTAAAACTATCAACTTTTCGAAAAAATTGCAAAGAACAAATAACTCTTAGAATTCATCAGAGTATACACTCAATTTTTTTCAGAATTTCTTGTAAATAAATTACAATTTTGAAAAAAATGTTAAAAAAAAATGTCTCAAAATGTCATCAAAAAATTTTGAAAAAATTCCACTATATCGCTTGATGAATTTTAAGAACTTTTCATTCTGGGCATTTTTTTTTAAAGTTCGTAGTTTATGAGTTAGAGCGTCCAGAAATTTCTCAAAGAAATTTCTATTGTTGACGCCATTTTAAGGTCGTTAAAATGGTGTAGGGTATAAAAGTAAAATGTTTCCTTAAAATTGAAGTATTTTGTTGACCTTTGTTCAGAGTTTCAATAGAATCCCAATATTCTAATAGCTCGAAAAAAATTGATAAGTATAAAATATGCCCAATTTTTTGGAAATTTTTTTCATATTCGGCGCCATATTGGAATTTCTGATGCCTGAAACTCAATTTTGACCTCGGAATCTTGAAGAGCGACCTCGAAAACAGTAGGATACGCACCTCTCAACTGGGATTTTGATACGAAATACTTGATTGAAAATGAAGTATAAAAATTGTCATTTCAGGCATTAATGGGTTAATAATATACATTGATAATCTACTGTTCATTAGAAGTTCAAAACGGTTTGTCGCAGTTTATTGCATTTCAGTCGTATTATTTTAATACGAAAATTTATATAGGCCTCTTATGATTGTGATCACTGGACCAGAGGAATAGAGCGTTATATTGAGATTCTGCTGTACCTAGATAGTAAAATAATGTCCATCTTTGAAAATAATATATTATTCTCTAATAAGGCCAATTCTGACATATGCGTCCGTCATTTGGTCACCATTTTACCAAATTAGTATCTCAAGAATTGAAACTATTCAGCATAAATTCCTACGCTACATCGCATTGAAATTAGGACAGCTAATAAGTTTCTACGATCATAACTATTCACAAATTGCTACACAAATCGAGCTTCCATCCCTCGAATCAATAAGCCGTGTGGATGATTTAATTTGTATTTTCAAGATTATCTGAAATATTTTTCACTGTAGTGCTCTATATTACCTTTTTCTGATCGGGCATATTCGTTGCGAGTTAACTATCGTTTTTATGTGTCGTTCAGTACAAAAAATTATATAAAAAGCGCGCCGATTTACAGAATGTGTGCTCTGGTCAACTCATTGTATGATTATAATACTAATATTAATATAATACTGTACAACTGATTCATGAATCTGTTCATAGAACAAACTACGTTTTTTTTTCTCCAGTGGCCAGAATTACACGAGCGTTGAATTCTGTACCAAATGACACAACCTTTGAAAGATTTGCCACTTTTAAATGGCATATTGCTAACACTACGAAAAATTATGTTTAAGTATTTTATTTTCAATTATTATTATTTATAAATTCTTTATTGATGTTTCAAATTGTACAGCGCCTCAATATTTTTGTATACTATTTTTTGTGTAAAGGCACTTCATTGTGCCGTTGATCTACTAAATAAATAAATAAATATTAAATTTATAATTCTTTGATTATGTTTCCAATTGCGACATTATTCGAAATATTAAGTTGGAATTTCACGAATTTAATTAATGTTATTAATGTAATTATTTTTTATGTTTTATTCCTCCGTTTTGAATTTATATTTGTTTTTCATTTAATAATAATAATAATAATAATAATCGACTTTATTGCTTATATCAGGAATACACTATATACATGGGAGAATTCACTTACTTACTAAATATGTATAAGCAAAAGGTGAGACCCAGCACCACTAAGCTGTTTTACAGTCTGACTGTGTTGTCAATTTCAAGATTGTATTTACTGATGTACACCATGTAGGGTACAACCCGAAAATAAAAAAATAAATTAATTAAATTGACATACCACTGCCGCTGCAAAATGGAGATTCAGCAGCACCATCTTCTAGTCCGCTGAGTATTTCTTGTTTGCCTACGTCGCTATCGCCCACGAGTAGGAATTTAAGCAAATAGTCATATTGCTTTTCTTGTCGAGGTTTGCTGTTGTTGACAACAGAGGTGTTTGCCAAAGAAGTGGCGGAGGTGTTGGCGGAGGTGGCGGTTGAGCCTTCTTCTCCCGCTGCCATAGTTTGCTCGAATCGCATACCTCCTTAAGCATACTGCAAGAGCACGATCCTTACATGGACGATAGTCCCTCTGTTTGCAAAAACAATTGGTTCCTCGATTTCCCAAAATCAATGCGATACATGCACTTCCCTCAACTTGACACTTATTCAAACATGATCGAAGAACTTCTTGTCGCAGGTTACGGAAAGAGATATATAAGAAATTTCACCTATTGATGCAACAAAAAACGAGAAAGACGACTAAAATTGGTGAGTGCGTAATTGCATATGCTGGTTCGAGACGGAGTAATGACAGTCGCAATTACTCGTCGCATTGCTCAGCAATTCGAGAAAGTCACGGGACATTACCCACCTGTTACCCAAGTTACGCACATTTACACCATGGAAAAATGATGTCTTTTCACGAAGAATATGCGTAAATTTACGTTGTCCCTGTCGATGATGCCGATAAATCATGGCGCCTATGCAGAGGCACTGATAACCCCTTCAAGTCTCATGTGCAATTGACAAATTGTAATTTTTTCAAGTTTTCAGAGGACCGAAAAGCACAAAAAATTTACATCACCGGTTGTCCGAAAATATTTTTAGGATCTTAACGGGGAAAATCCCTAGTTAATCGGTGTTTTGGACAGCTGTACACACGAACTTGACTTCTCTTCCCGATACAAATACGCAAAACACTCTCCAACTGGGTCTATCTCTTTTTTTTTAATGGGCCACGAGCCCCCACCCAAACCAATTCTTCCAACCCTCCCTTCTTCCTTTCGGCCATCCGAAAAAACTTCTCGAGGACGACGATAAGGTGGCGCCACTTTACACCCGGGAAATCCAATGTTTCGAACTTTCGATTATTCCATGCTTTTGATGATGCTCCTAAATTGTCCTCAAGTCTTCCACTCTTCCGTCTCTTCAGTCCAAGGTATTTTGGTAACGTACATCACGTTTCCCGTACAGGAAATATTCGGAAGCATTCAAAATACACGTAGCAACACTTCTTTAAGAATAGAAAAGGATTCACTTTATAATTGTAATCTTGAAGTATTGGGAAGCATTAAAAAAAAATACAGTGAATACTTCCATAATGATTAGAAATGATTGAAAATAGGGAAGCATTCACAAAGGCCAACAAATACGATTGAAAGTAACATATGTGAATACTTATCAATACTTCTGAATACTTTTTCGTTTACTGGGAGTACACGAAAAGCACGTACACTTAAGTGCCGCTTCCCGAAGTGTACGATAAGAGTACAATAAGCGTACAATAAGAGTGATTTTGGACATTAAGAGCGAACGTACGTACACTTAAATACCGCTTCCCAAAGTGTACAATAAGAGATTTAAAATAGTACATCATGTAGTAACATGGAGGCTAAGTTGGTCTTTATACGCCGAGCGGAAGTTTCGTATACGAGACGTATAGTAGGCGAGCGAACGCACGAGCCGAAGGCGAGTCCGTTTGCAAGCCGAAGTCGAGTTTACGAATCCGCGAGGCGTACAAAGACCTTGCCTCCACGTTGCATACGATACTTTATGTAACGAAGATACGATTTCCAAGTTTCCAAAAATTCATTTTAGAGAATGGCTGCAGAGAGGGATGGTAAGGCTAGAGCGGGGGGGACAGTGGTCCCCTCGACGCCGGCCACTCGGTCCCGCGTGTCGCTGTCATGAAAAAAAGTTCACTTCACGCACTAGATACATAATATACTATTAATGTTCAACCTCTGTTTGAGCTTGGTAAGTTCTGATTAGATTTTGGAGACAATTCATATATCCGGCCTTTAACAAAATCGTAAAAAACATTTTTATAAAATAATTTAAAAATATCAAAATTTTCTCCATGGATAGCATTTTTCTCAATATTTTTTGATTGAGGGCAATGAGTAAATTATCAACGTACTTAGACAAATTTTGTGTTACACTACATTTTAAGATTGACAGCAACTGTTTAGTGACCTAGAGAGGGGGTAACGCGCGCACTACCAGTGTAGATGTTCAAAACATAGTATGTAATATGCATCGAATAGGATAATACAATATAAGTGTGTGAAGTAAGTGTTTTACAAGTATTATTAATACTAATATTATTAATACTTCGGCTGGCCTGTGGCTGAGGCAACAAAGGGAACTGTGTTACGCACAAGGCCGTCCAAAAGAGCGTTACAAAATCTCTCGTGGTTATGTCTTATGTATATTAGAATAAAATATCGAAGATCTATTTTTCAAATAAGAAAACTTTGCTAGACTCTCCAGCTCCAAGCGCTTGAAGGTGATACGTCACATAAAAAAAAACATTCGCAACGCTTATCGACAAAAAGTAATTTTCGTATTAAGGGGGTAAATTTTACATAATACGAACATTATTTTTTGGCCAGCGGGCGTAAAATTCGCAACCGCATTACAGAAAATAGTAGGAATGTGGAGGTGAAAAATGATTTAACGACGGCAGTGTAAAGTTCAATGACAAATTTTTTAATAAATAAGACATGAAGGATGTAGGAGGGGAACGGGGGGGGGGGCGAAGTCCCCTGATTTGGAAAGTATGTACTAAAAAGTAAATAATAAAATAAAAATAATATATTTTATGCACTTTTGACCCGATCACGCACAAATCGTTTACATACGTAATGTTGACCGTGCCATGGCTGGCAGTAACCATGAAATCCAAATTTGCGGCATAGCGACTTACGCTTTGTTTATTGCGGCGAATGTAAACAACTTTACTGAGACATGAATTCTTGGTATTTTCGTATTCTATATTGTTGACAATTTATTTTGAATCTATTTTTAATTTAAAATAACTAGATAATTCAAATTTATTGAAAATTGACATAAAAAAATTATTTCGATCGAATTTTATTTTAAAATAAGTAGGTAATTCAAATTTATAGATAATTGACATAACAAAATTATTTTCATTTTACACACCCGGAGGCGTAAAACTCTATTTTACGCCCGGCGAACCAAAAAACTTTTAACCAAAATAAAATTAAAATAATTTATATACCTATCCTGAGTATCCTGTGCAAATGTCAAATTTTTTCGTCGATAAACACCCATCGTGTTATATTTATGAAAAAACATTGATTTCATTTTTTCATTATTTATTTATTTTTCTTCTAATGTGTAAAAAAAATATTCAAGATAAACATTGTTCAGCATGAAATTCTCTACGAGTTAATATTTTTATAATTTTCGTTTTTCGAATTTTTCAAGCTCTATCTACTGCGCTTCTAAGGCGTTTTTACATCCAGGCACTCAATTGCTGAGGCGCGCAAGATTCGCTAAACCTTGAGAGACGGAGGATGGGATTGGACACTTAATATTTATTCCCACTAATTTTGTTATGCGTATATTTCATTACCCGAGATCCGAGATGCATTGTTTTCGTCGCTAAGAAGGATTCCATCGGTTGAACTGTAGCCATCCAAACTACCCGAAAGGCCAGCGCACCTATGATCTCGCACGTGGGGTCCAATGAATAAGCTATCACTCATCATTATCGGCAGTCGCTTGGGCTCTTGGCCTGGAGTGCCTGGCATAGTCTACATCTCTTAGGCTCAATTTATGGGGTATTATAGGACCACACCCTTTCCGACTATACGTATAGTCGAAGAACGGCAGTTCAACGCATCCTACTTCGTCGAACCAGTAACCAAACAACATATTCAAGTCAGCACTTAAAAATTAATTTGAAAATACAAAAATATTTATTATACAAGAACGGACGTTATTAATTAACTTACCTAGATTAAAGGTTCAAGTATGTAGAGCGTAAAAGCAAGTAATAATGTTTAGATAACTTATATTTATCTTTTTTACATTTTTGAAACTGTATTCACTCGACATTCAAAACAACCAACAGAATATAACAACAATAATGTAAAACACATTCAAAGAAATATATATCTAACTGATGATTACCGCTCAACTAATATGTATAAATTAAATAAAAAAAACATTTAATACATTTGGTAACAACATAAAATACATTCATTATAACTTTCATTTTTAATTAATAGAAAGCACAGATCGATATAATAAACAATAGTGCTGCGAGTAGTTTTTTAACAAATTCATGTTCCTACACTTCTTAATTTTAATGTCATATGCAGTAATTATCTACCTAACGAAGATTAATACACATGTAGAATTTATTATTATTTTTCAGCGAGTTTAGAATTACATATTTGTTAGAAAAAATTACCTAAGCCACTTTTAATAAATTTATATTTTAACTAGGTCTAAACTTTTTTCCAATTAACATGTTCTAATCAAACTATGATCATCTGTATCCAACTAATTCCCTACTTTAATCAAGAACTCAAATTTGTAACAGTAAAACAAATTAACTTTTAATATTATTTCAGAATTTGTCCTGTCTACAGTACATAATTATTTTAAATAAATTGTACAAAAAAGCGTTTCACCGTATGCTACTGACGAAATAACGGGTACTAAGAATATAATTTTAGTTTTGGAATGGGCATATATATTGCAGCACTCAAAGGTCTTATATGAAATTTACTTGTAAATTATTGCTACTATTGTAATACTGACTGTTGTCTAGCTAAACCTAAACCCGAAATAAAATTTTTTTCGTCATAGTAGGCGTAAAGTTCGACTTTACGCCTCTTTTTGGGGGCGTAAAGTGCGTCTTTACGCCTACTTGGCGTAAAGTACGATTTTACTCCTACTATGACAAAAAATTATGTTCGCACCGCGGGCGTAAAGTTGCACTTTACACCCATGATACGAAAATAGCTATTTCGTCAAGTATTTTGTTTTCCAGGACGAAGCAACGTAAGCAGGATAATTTATTCCGCAAAATTTTGTCTACGCGTTATTTAACGATTTTCATAAGTCGCTGAAATTTCTTTACGCGGTCTACTTGGGCATTTAAAATTAAGTTTTCTATTATTTCTATGGAGGATTATTATTTCTACATTTGTCATAATCTCTTTTACTAAATCTTTCATCTGGACCTTCTCTTGAAACTGACGGTTGATTTAGTTCTTGAGAATATTTAGCACTTGGAGAATTGTACGTGCCATCCACATTTGTCCACACCGTACTCTCCGGGTTTCATCCATTGTTATGGTAAATATTTCCAGAGGAACCGACTCGTTGGTTGTCATGTGATTCCTGGATAATTACTTGATCCAATCCTTCTTGAACGATGCCTGGAGTGTTGTATCCACCATTGCTTACCTCTGACTGAAAATGTGTTTCGGAATCTCGTTCTTCAACTTCTGTTATCGATCCCATGGCGTCACCTATAAATAAAAGATAGGTTTCAATCGAATATGTATTTGTGTAATTAACAAACGCCACATGACAACAAAATTTGTTAAAATTGTTAGAAATTTTTGTGGGTAACCAAAATTTGTTTTCCTATTGCCCAATTGCATCGTATAATACTATTTGTAAGCTTTAAAACCTATTTTTGAAAACCTCTTTACGATTTTTTTTAACAAAGTTATGTAGATTTGAAATTTTTCATTTAGGCAAATGTAGGTATATAAAACTGTGAAGCCTGTGTGGAGCTGTGGTCCAGCCAATGAAGGCAAGATGAGCTCATGAACCAACCATTGAAGATAAGTTGGAGCAGTGGTCCAGCCGATGAAGGCGAGATCAGATGATCAACCAACTACTAGCCCGTTTCTTATGTATAAACTTACCTCAGACTTCACAGTTTTATATTCCTACATTTGCCTAAATGAAAACTTTTCACATCTACATAACTTTGTTAAAAAAATCGTAAAGAGGTTTTCAAAAATGGGTTTTAAAACTTACATATAGTATTATACGATGCAATTGGGCAATAGGAAAAAAAATGTTGGTTACCCACAAAAATTTTCGAAAAATGGCCAAATGGTCATTTTTGGGCCATTTAAGCCAATATTACAAGAAATTCTGACGTGATGGGCCATTTTGAAGGCCAGATTCGTTTTCTACGTCAGAAATCCTATCAGAATCACCATCCCTTTTTTTTGTTACAGAACTAAGTAAAAATCTGCAGGCCTGTGTAATCGTCAAGGCATTCAGAACATTTCAGTAATATTGACAGGAATCATTTCAAGATACCCGTTTATACTTCTGAAAATGTAATTATATATAGGTTCAGACGCGAAGAAGATACTAACAGAAAATAGTTTAATCTTCAATTTCATGTTTAATATTAGTATTGCCATGTTTCAATATTAACTTGAATAATATTGTAACTGATCAGAATTTCCATCGGAACCGGTTTACATTTAATCTATTTATAACGTATTTATTTAAACCGGTCCGTTAAGCTTAGCAATAATTAATTGCTTAGGTAAAATAATCTTTTTGATACATTAGCCATTAAAAAACTATTGAAATGCTGATTGGAATTCCGCTAATGATCTATCAGATTGGTGCTTCATATCATACCTTTGATGCGCCGTTGACCACATGTTTCTTGTATTCTACTCGATAGGTGTTCTATGTTGCTTTGAAGACTGGCCATTTCCTGCCTATAAAAGAAAGTGATCGACTATATCAGAAAGCTTTGGTTGACCCGCTCTCGCGAATAATATCGCGAAATTAACGAAGCGACATAAACTGTTGAATCGATAGTATTCAGAGACGAGTCTTAATCATCGGCGCGTCGTCAACTATGACTGCTTCGAAAGAGGAGACACCTTCGAGGGGGGTTCCGACGAGCGACCAGACTTCTTTTTTGGTACTACTTTTACTTTGAGATCGACCTTAACACTGCGCTTCTTGTTCAGTGGCAGTTTGGTCTTGTCAGTAGAGTCTCCTTCGGTGACCCCCTCTGCTAATACAGAACAAGCCATAGTCACGTAAAGAAGATTCTGGCTATGTTTCACTACAACTATCATACATTCGTTACTGGTTTGCAAAACGTGGTATTGTCCGAGCTAGAACATTTAACATGTATTTCGATGCGATTGAAGAAGTTTGAGTGCTCGGTGAATGACGTGATCCATGATCGATAGCCAATATGATATTTATTGCAAAATAATGAGCATGAATAAACAAAGCACGCATATAAAAATAATTCACGTATATCCGCATCTAATTTACAAAAATAAGAACTTTCTCTTTATCTACTGATATTCACGAATTGCATGCTTCTGCGATGGAGAACTATATGCCCTATGCTTATTTTATATTCAACCTCTAGAAAGCAGATTTTCTGGTTATTTGTTGGTCATAAAGAAATGTTTGAAAATTATACATAATTTCGCGGAATTTGTTAAACTTTGAAATTATTTAATTATTTTACGCAAAAATTGACAGAAAACAACAAAAAAAATTGTCTACCATAGATTATTCGAACGATAATTAGTCCTCGCCAGCGCTTCGCTCTCGAGTTAAAGAATTTCGAAATTAAAACTCGAGTAAAAAAAGCGAAAAAGACTTTTTGACATACTATGCGTAAAATTTGATTTTACGTACATTTTTTAGTGCATAAAATACGATTTTACGCATTTGTGCTACCCGGTGGCACACTAAAAAAAGCGCTCAAAAGGACCGCACCGGTTCTATCTGATCGCATGTTAAATAGCGGTGCATAAAATTGCATTTTACGCCCTTGTATCGAAAAATACTATTATTCGATAATTCAAACAAACACAGGTAATATGTAAATTTTATAAAACTTTGATAAGCCTCGTGCATGTGCAATATGCCGGTCCTTGGTCTCGCAATCTCCACTGGGTCTGTAAAATTCAACTTTACGGCCTAGAACCGAAATGTAGTATTATGCACTTATATCGAAATAGTAGTTTTCAAAAAATACTGTTCGACGCACGTGCGAAAATATTTTTTTTTGTACGAATGTGAAAGTTGCGGGCCGGACTGAAAGCGAAATATCATGCATCGAACGTTATTTTTGGATGCACCTGTGCGAAAAGTGCATTAAAAAATGTAAAAAACGCGTAAAGCCGGAATTTACACACACTGTATCAAAAAAATTATTACAGCAATATTGAACGTGAAGAGATTTACGAGTATCGTGTTTATTTTATGCAAGATCGTTCGGCAAGATTACATTTTTAATAAAAATATCTAAAAATTGTCGAAATATTAATATTTATTAATTGTTTATTAACTAACATGGAATATTGGAATTGTATTGAAATTATGATTAGAAGGGAGTCATGCACTACAATAATGATTAAGATACAACTAATTACAGTAAATAAAAGAGAAGAAATAATAGAGAAAGGGGCATTTTATTATTAATTACAAATGCAATAACAGATTAGAGGAGAAAACCATGAATTCAATACTGTCTGGGAAGTATATTCGAAGCAAAAGTCTAAATGTAGTCATTGGACATTGAAGGCTCTCCTACTTTCTTATTAGGAAGATGCTTGTTTCGATGACGGAAGGGTGGTTTCAAGTAGGAGGAACAAGTAAATATCAGCGATATTGAGTAAATGGTGTGGGACACGATAATGGTACGAGAAATTTATCAGATTTATTAGAAATAGAACTTAACCTATTTATTCATATCATTAAGCCAACCGATTCGATTGGGAGCTGGAGGTTTAGGTTTGATCAGACATAGACGAATCAGTAAGAGCGATTCAAGACAACAAAGAGATATCGTCACCATATATTTATGTTTATTATGTTACATTTTGGGTGCTGGTCGAAAAACCGACAAATCAAAAAGCCGACAGGTCAAAAAACCGACGGTCATAAAGCCGACATTCAAAAAGCCGACATATAAAAAATAGACACATCGTCAGGAGGACTGTCATTTTTTGAACTGTCGGCTTTTCGATTGTCGGTTTTTTTACTGTCGCTCTTTCGACCTGTTGGAATTTTGATTTTTCGGTTTTTCGATCCGCACCCTACATTTTTAAATTTCAACATTCTGTAAAAGATTAACAAAATGTAAAAATGTAAAGATTTTACTTATTGCATATTCAACTCAACCGATTCATCTCTTCGTTGGAAATGTGTATGATTTAAAAAAACATGCAATGCTCTAGGTCAACTTAATGGTGGAAATTTTAATTTGACCGTTAAAACAAAAAATCAAATTATACATTTATAATACGTAACTACTGAATTTGTTAATTTTTAGTAACAGACATAGAAGGGAATACTTACTACCGACGTAGTATATAGTAGTGTATCAATAGATACTTCATTTTTTTTCTTGCAAATGTTGGAAATAAATCATAGAAGCCAAACCGATATTTAAACAATAGTTAACTGGCAATCACTAAATCCTCATATACATAAGACGAGATTTTTATTATTTTTTTTTGTTATGATTAGTGACGTCTTCCTCTTAGTAGAGTGAAGAGGTAAATATAAAACACCAACAAAGCCGTATACTATTGATTCATCGTATTATGAAATGTTGAAACGTATGAAGATAATGATCATAAAACAATTCGTGGTGGTAAAAATATATTGTTTATATATTTTGTTGTAAATATCTTAAAATTTGCACTTTTGAGACATGTTGTTAATTATCTATTCTTCATTTTTTATACAAATCACATGCACAATTTTAACGCATTATCTGAAAACCGACATGGTGTTTTGTTTTTGTGTTCCGAATGAAAGTTGATCCTCATAAAAAGCTGCACTTTTATTTATCATGTATTTTCAGATTTTCTATTAAAACGATGATAGTAATAGTCTCTATATATTTTTTTATATGTAAACAAATTATTATTGCTGTGGTGAGGCATTTTTTAAATTTGTTACTTTGATTTTGTTGACACATTTCTTTTATGTTTAAATTTATCAATATTTAATGATACCCGTAGTAAAAATATGTACATTATACGTTCATAACAAGTCAAGAATTATGAACAAAAAGACTGCTTTTATGCAAATTAATCGCCATCAAAATATGTTATCCTTTAATTAAATTATTTTAAAAGTTTTGCGAATTTGACTTTGCTCCATTCAAGACGTAAAGCTTCAAAAGCTGAATGATAAAAAATTCCAATTCATGTATTTTCATACCTATTGCAAATATACTTTATTACCTTATCGATTCCGGTGAAGTATTTTATATTCTTGAAAAATGTACTAACAAATTTTTACACAAAATGGCGGTAGTATAAAATGTTTTTGTATAAAATATATTATTTACTACAAAACCCCTCCGATTTCTTTCTAAATTTTTTTTTCAAGTTTGTGGGTATATTTAGAATATATTGATGACCCGTCCTTACGAACCGAGGGGAATTTTTGTGTAAGTTACCATGACAACGTTTAACTGATTCCAAAAAATTATATAGCAATGTATTGAGAAACGAATTTTTCGCATATATACAATATATTATAAATTTTTTGAAAAAGGTATATAATATACTATTTCGCCCGCGCGAGCAAAAATTAAATGGACAGGATAGGTTTCTAACCATTTTAATTTTAAATCTGAGTCATAACTCGAATTTTACCAGGCACTCACTTATGTTCCCCTCCTCGGGACGGCATCGTCGTCCGATGGGCTTTTAGGATCCCTTACCTTCAGTTTACGTCTTGAAATAGTACTTTTCGTATCAAGGGCGCAAATAAGAATTTTACGCCTAGATTATATGATATTTTTATGGCGATTGTATTAAAGGCATATTAAATCGTCCTGATATTTCATTTTCTCTAGTAGTACTATAATTTCCCGCTACGACGCTAGGTTAGGACGGCCAACTTTGCCCCTCTATACAAGCACGAAAATGACCCATTATCGTACGTGTGTCATAAAATATTTATGGTTGACATACAAAATGCACTTACAATAGTTCTGTTGTAGGTTCGAGATAGTGTGGAAAAAATTATCGCGTAAATTGGCCTGAAGCATTGTATTGGTTTACAATTGGGATTATACATTGAAAATGCGTTGAAATTGCGCTTCTTGGGCGTTAATGGGTGAAGATTTGTAAGTAATATACGTTCATACAGTGTGCAGTTACATTTGGAAGAAATAACTAGTCTATAAATTCGATTGTATAATTTGATATTTTTTCGACTATTATCAACATCATTCTTAGATTTCATTTGGCCTTAAATTGATGTGATTTTTATAAAAAAATGTGCATATCTCATGCAGTTGATGCTCATTTAAAGACAATGCTCTAAAATGATTTAATAATAAGAATGAATTTGCCTTCTTGAATTTGCAACAATCACTAATGCTAATTATATATGAAATATGTACAGTTAACATTTTGTTCAATTAACCATGATTGCATTTACAATCTGTATTTGTAATTTAATTTATCTGAATGTATTGTTAATAATTTTTTAATATATTTTCCACCACGAATCATAGCGAGTTATGAAAGTACTTGTGTTTCTGGTCGTTCGCTTCCAAGCGCTGTGTGAGAGATTGGCAATCCGCCTTTAGACGTGATACTTGCGATGCCTGATCGTTCAAAGCGTCTTCAAGATCGCCGACCGTCACAGCTAAGAAATGCAACGTCGTTATAGTCAATTCGAAAATAAATTGACGGATTGCAATCTGGCCCTGGCTAGGCATAGTGTCAGCGCGCCGATGTCTCACACGTGTGCACGAGTCAGGTATGCTTAAGCCCAAGCATACGTAGAGAGAAACATTTAGTCAATAACTATTACCCCTTAATAAATAATCTCAAATTTGTTGCATCAAATGTGCTTTTTGTCATTTGAATACCATCAGACATGTATATCAAATATCATTTTAGTGTATAAAATGTTCGACACACTTTTGACATGTTTAGCAACTTTATATTATTGTGACCTTATCAATGATATATATAAAGAAGGTATCCATAAGTATAATTGTTGTATTATCTGAAGATTGATTGTTTACAGCTTATACAGCAGTAACCAGATCCTTCTCTCCACGCGGGAACAGCCTTTTTTTCATTCACGGACAATATACCCAACACAGGCGTAATGTTATAAGGTCATTTTTCTTACCAGTTTTATTCTCTGGATCGACAATCATCGCAGTTAAGTCCTTTTCACTATCTGCCCTCGGGGTGGGCATCAAAGCTCGGGCTTCTTCTGCTTGTGCTTTCATGTTCATCTGAAATTCCAATAAGTATTTAAACATCAATAGCAAATATTTGCACTTAAAGAATACCAGAAAGTTAACCAGTTAGGATGCCTACTTTGAATGCTAAGATTCATCATGGGATATCTCTCTTCTTTGACGTTCCTACTTAAGCATATCATTTTTCCAACCAGCTAAATATAATAAACCCAATTTATTTTGGTCGACCTATCATCAGGACGAAAAATGTTGAAAGCTTAGATATTTTCGTATATGAAACTAGCAGTTTTTGAAAAACTTCAGAAAAGAGAAATTACAGTAGATAGAGGCAAAATATAGGAGTAATTGGACGGTTGAAGTAATTATGTAATTGGTAATTTGTTGATGTAATTGATAACAAGCTTTTTAGCAAGTCAAGACGTAGTCTGAATTTCGTTCAATGTACACATGCGAATAGGTTAAAGTTTGAGTAGAGATTAAATTTTTCTAAAAAATTTAGCACTCCACTAAATCTTAATCAATTTTTTTAACGATAACAATACAACCAACAGAAATCTGATGAGCCCTTTATCGTGACCCGAAAGTGTTCCGAAAATATTTCGGGTTTATCCTAAATGTGTTCCAAAAAGATTTCGGGTGTGTTTCGTAAGTGTCCCAGAGGTTCCCTTAAAACATCGCAGAAATGTACGGGAGACCTTCCTGTCGGTGTCGCGAAAGTATATGAAATGTCGCTTTGGTGATGGCTTAGAAGTGTGGAGGTGTTGCCAAAGTCCCCCATCTAATAATGGATCAAGGAATACATCAAAGACACTTATGGGTAATAGTTTTTACTCCGGAGATCTAAAAAATGACATACAAAAAATAAAATTAGCACCAGTCTACATTTAGGATAAATTACAGAGAGATCGAAGAATTTCAACTTGAAAAGCTGAGAGATGAAGACATGTCATACATTTCTAATATATCGCCTGTGC
Source organism: Trichopria drosophilae (assembly GCA_030407085.1). Taxonomy (NCBI): domain Eukaryota; kingdom Metazoa; phylum Arthropoda; class Insecta; order Hymenoptera; family Diapriidae; genus Trichopria; species Trichopria drosophilae. The sequence continues at coordinate 96,619,181 of CM059584.1, forward strand.
GAAACTTATCAGTATTTACAAATTTAATTGAAACTGTTAAAGCCATTACATTTACTTTTCAGTTCAAACTAAATTCACCGGACAAGCAGAGTACAATCCTAACGCTTAGCCTCCATCTACTGCAAATTGGTTACGTTAACGACAAAAAACCATCGATATAGTTTATCGATTAAAAACCTACATTTCCACTGATTGGAATTCATCATGCGCCTGTTCAATAATTGGGCATTGATTTGACCTTCAAGTGACCTTGCGAGAATGGTGTTCTTGAAAATCTATATTCTTACTTGTTGGAATTTGTCAAAAGACTTTACTTGCGTTTCATCTTGAAATGGCCTCAAATTCATCTCCAGATGACTTCGTAAGAATGTACGATCATCTGAATCCGATTTAGCGATTCCAGAAATCTTTATATCGATTGATTGGAACTCATTACACATTTCAGTTTTTTAGAATATGGATCAATTAGAAATTTCATGAAACCCCCCCCCCCACTACATCTCTAAAACTATCCATAGAAATACTTTGAGTCCCTGAGTACCTATTTTTGACGAAATTCGTCAGGATATACTTGCATAATTTTCAACTTGATTTGGGTCTCAAACATCTTATTAATTTATGGGAACATTTAGCGTAGAGGACGTATATTTTAATTAAATAGAGCGTTCTAACTTTGGTTTGGTCTAAATGATTCCTTTTGCTGTTTTGGTTATCATTTAAGTAGTAGCGACATTTGTAAAAGTTTAATTAACAGTCGCCTTACTTCAGTTTTATCTTTATTACATATACCGTTTTAAATCATGTATTGACTGAAACACTCTCTTATTTTAAAAAACTCTTTGTAACAAATCTCATACAACATGTGAAAAGACATTCAGGTCGTAATGATTCGTTACGACTTCTAATTATTAATTTCCAGTGGGTATGATACAATAGGTGACAACTGACCAGATGATAAATAAACATCCCACATAAATCATTCCTTATAACATTTTTAAATTAATTGTTATAAGTAAAATGGAGTGAATTTACCCTGAACCAAACAAAAAATAATCGAATAAATTCAATTTGGACTATTTCATGATATTTTAATCTTTTCTGTTAACTGTGATATGCATAACATTTTTATTTACAATAGTCACGAATCAAAATAGTAAATATATAATGTGTAGTTTTTAATTTTCATGAATACTTGAAAAATAAAATTTTTCCGTCCTTACCTCTTTCTCAAGAGAAGCAATTTGCTCCATGAGTCTAATGTTTTCTCGTCGGCAATGCACTAAATCGGCATCCGCTCTTTCTAGGCGTAATTTATAAGAATTGATTTCTGCTTGCAACCTGCTCTGTTCCTGTCTTGCTTGCCTTTCGACTCTTTCAGTGCCTAGTTTTGCATTTGATAATTCCTGTACAGCTTCTTCCTTTTCTGCCGTCGCTCGATTTAGATCATTATGCATGTTTGCTAAAACAATCAGTTTATTATGTCATTAAATATATTTTATTTACATTGTCATTGGTAGAATCACCGAAATGTAATCAAATTTTAAATCAAAGTTTAAAGAACAAAACATATGAGAAATTCTCTTGAAATTTTAATATTCAGAGTATCTACAAATTTAATAATGAAAATGAAACTTATTGTTAGGGGATTTTTAATTTTATTGAATTTTTTAAATTAAATTTTAGTAGATTTATTGTCTAACATTGTCATGCAAAACGCAAGTAATGCGGCATGTTCTAACTACGTCACTGCGTACATAATGAAAATTAATTTTTTTAATTATTGAATAACAAAATACTCTTTTGCAATCAAGTTCGTGCTTGCATAGTATCTTCATTATTTATAAAATTTGGTACCACTATGCTACTTAAGCATTTGCTCCTCGTAGAAACAAAAAAACCGCTAAAAATTCAGTGCAGCTGAATTTTTTAAAAAATTTGATTTTATTTATTAATTCCAATATTTCCTGAATTCAAATTTTTGTTTTACGGAGATGCATTCTTCAATCAAATAGGAATACAATTTTGGCAGAAGTGTGTGCCTCGCCTAGAACACAATCAGCATCGGTGCAAAGTGTGTACATAGTTTCATCAATAGATCAAGTAATCAACATTTTTTAACAGCACATCATAACGGCTGTCTAGAACCATATCTATCAAGTGTAACCATTTTTTTTCTTAAATAATATATCAAAATCAATGGCACTGAATTATTGTCATTAATTTCAGTGTCCATACTTTACTCAATTATTTTTTAGTACAATCTATCGATCGAACAAAATACTTGGCAAAGAAATGATTGGCACTCAATTTTTTTACTTTTTGTAAATGTAAAAAGATAGAAAAATAACTGCGATTAGTGTGCCTTTAATTTTTTCTTCATTGAATTAGTAAAATTATGAGAGAATTGTTCATATACGAAATATTAAAAAAATGAATATATCCATAATTTTTCCGCCTTTGTTGTGCAGTGTACATAAAAATATTTCCTTTTATCCAAATTCGGTTACTTCCATTACAAACAATTTGGACACGTAATGTACAGTCCGTCACATGCCATTATTATTGTTACAATGCATGCCATCTACATTTAACTAAACAATACAAACATTTAAGCAAAGTAGATTAGGAATTGATCTAGTTGTCATACCGCACTTCAAATAATATTGCAAAATTAACGTGGAAAAATGCATTTAAACAGTTTTCTTGTTATTATTGTTCATCTTGTACAGTTATTCGATTTTTTAAAATTATGTTATAACCACATTTTTATAACCTTTGTTTTTAAACAATATTTTGTATAAAATATTAAAACTCAACTATTATATTACGATACGAGTGCGCAAAGTAGGTATTTCCCACACGAGCGAAGGTTGTCACCCGAGCGAAGCGATGATAATGGATATTACCGCACAGTTCTGAATTCAATGATAATGGATCATTTTCCTTATTTTTGGTCACTGAAAACGAGTCCGTTATCCATTTTAACATGATTTTTTAATATTTGAGATCGGTTAACTTTAAAAAGCTGGTGTCATGAGTCTGTTCATGAAGGTGTTTCAGTTATAGTTTTCACCGATTACAATTGATAATGGCATATATCTGATTCCAGTTATGCTTATGATTGAGTCCTCGACGCTATGAACAAATGAACGAGTATCTGATATTTAAAAAGAAGCAACGTTTTTTGCGATGTTGAACATTGTGCTTTAAAATGATATTATTTCGATGATTTTCAATAATTTAAAAATATAGTTCTTTTTCAATAACTATACACAAATGGTCAAATCTGTATTTTGCAGCAAAACTCTCTACATACTGGATACAATAGTTAATTGGATTAAAACTGCTCCCAGATTAATTCATAACTCTTACCTAATAATTCAGCAAAATTATTCAAAATATGTATCAAATAAATTTGACTTGCAGAAGGGAGCATATCAATTATGCAAGTATAACAATGAATAAATCAGCGACTTGTTTACAATTCCTAACCTATAGTGTAAACGTTTGACGGTTGTCCGCAGCACTTGGAAAAATGGTACATTGCTATTAAATTATAAGACAATAATCAGTATTTCCCGAATATTCGCCTGATGCGGATCGTCCGTCTGAATTGTGTAAATTTGTTAATAAGATCTTTCTTTTCCCGTTCGTTGAGTTGATAATTATATTGCTTGCTACCGATAAAGACCGCATACAATCGGATTAAACTCAAACATTCATTTCGGAAAAATTATAAAGAACCTACGTGTGCTGAGCATATGAACTCTTACGAAGTAAAATCTTAACGATAATAATAACAATATCAGTGATGATGATTATGATGATGATGATGATGATAATGATGGTAATGATAATGATAGTGAGGATGATGACGACCATTTTTTCTTTAGTTACGCTTAAAAAAGTTTATGACAAAACTACAAAAAATTAATAATAATGAATAGAAACTGAATAAAAAAGCGCCCAGACAACTTTTAAGTTATCGTAATATCTACATAATATTATCTAAATTAATGTTTAGAAATTAGACAGAAAAGGGTTTAGATTGTTCTTGTTAAATACAAATTGACCAGTACACAAGATTACTGATCAATATTTAGACCGAATTTCTACAAGAGCTACTGTAAATTAACTTCAATTTTTACGGTGAATTTTCCATTCGAGGGGAAAGATGAATTTTTCGGATATATACATGAAGTTCTATGGAGAATTATAAATTATGAACATTAAATTTAAGGTCCGACATCAAAAGTCGTTTAATATTGGAATTGAAATGTATTTCCAGTACATGTTCATTAAATTTAATGTGTTTCCTTTTAATAGTATAATTATAATGCGTTAAATCGTTTTATTAGGCATTTCTTTTGATTACCAAACAACGAAAAACAGATCAGCGAAATTAAGTCTCTTAATGATTGATTAAATATCAATAGAATAATGGAATTTAAAAAATAATATTTTAAGAAAATGACCCTTTTAGAAGGTGTTTCAATATACTACATATATTTCATAGCCATTTTTGTAAATTACCTTGCAATTTACGTAACAATAACAAATGAAATTATGCTAAAACATTAGATGTAAACAGCACATAAAATGTAAGTAGATAAAAATAAAGCAAGCGAAAGACGTAATAGTATTCGATCAGTGTTTTTAATCTCTCTAGTTTAAATTTGTTATTACTCTGTTTAACAATGTTAAGGAAATAATTTTGTATTTTATTGCTTCCTGTTTAAAAGTACTTCAATTTTACTAAAAATTTGCTTTCCTCGACAGTTTATGAGCCTCGTGTAAGAGATTTCTAAACTAATAAACAAATGCAATTAGCTAGGATAGGTTGGTTTAAATGGAATTTGGATTATTTTTTAAAAATAGAAGTTCATTTGAAGAAAAGCACTAGTTCGTTAAACAAGAATGAACATTAGGCACGAAAAAGTCATACGAATGAACCAGCACCCCACCCTCCGTTGAATTATCGATCTCGTAATAATGCTTTTTAGAAGTCTATTTCAGGCATGACAGTGATGCATTCCCCAATTATACAAACTCTTCACGTGACCTTATTTCATTTTTAAGAAATAAGCCGTGTTTACAAGTCATGCACATTATTACTAACTGGAACGAATATCCAAAAAACACACATTACTAAACGATATTTCACACATTACGCCTTTTGTCTGCAATACATGTTTGATTCGATTGTAACAAGTAAGTTGGCTGTGTAAAATGTCCAACATCCCTATTACATAATATGATATTTCCCATTAATATAAGATGCCCTCATGTTTTATTTGTTTTGTTTTTGTAATGTTTGGCCTGAAAGATCTTGCGGCCAATTAAGCACAATTCAAACGTTTCCAAAATGCCTGGATGCGTAATTTTGAATTTTAAAACGTGTGAGTAACTGTAAACGAAGTGTGCCTTTGCCGATATGTTAAGTATGTTTAGAATTAGTTGGAGTGTTCCAGTGTGTGAAGTTATGTATGTATGCAATACAAGTATTCTATAAAAACGAATTCTCAGCGTTCTCTCATATCCAGACTATTGAAATATAAACACTTGATCAAATAGGTTTCAAATTACGCATTTCCAGCAACACCGGAAACAAGTATACCTTTCAAAAGCACGCGCTCTTACTTGAACGTTTCCAATTTTATCATGGAATCCGTATCGGGCATTTAACTAATATTCTTTCAGAGATTAAAAACGATTTGAGGTTTGACAGTGGTTCAGTCCTGATATTCAACACTTAAGCACGAATAATTACAATCACAGTTTATGCTTTTTGTAAACAATTTATAAACACTTCTCGTTATCAGAGCAAATGTAAACATTTTAGGCTTTCCAGATTTTTTAAATAATGATTGGAATATCCACGAAAATTATTCAACAAAGAAAGAGGTATTGTTCATTTCAAACAATTAATCTTTCCACACAATCAAGAGTATCTTATATTAATAAAATCAAGATTCTTACTTAATTTATTTTGCAGCTCTTTTCGTAAATCGTCTACGAAAGCCTGCTTCTGTACGAGTTCTCTACGAAGTTCTAAAATTTCCCTTTTCTGTTTTTCAGACTCCATTTGTGACTTGCTGGCTGTCTCCCAATGCGAGGCCACGTCGGCTGAAAGTTGTTCCACCTGCTGACTGAACCTGCGCTCCACCTGCTGCTTTTCTTCCACGATTCTTCGACTTACGTCCTTTAGAACCAAATGATCATCGATTTTTGCATTATGCACCAATTACAATAATCGTAAAAGTTCATGCTTCTATATTATTATGAAGTTTAAATATTTTATTCCCCTTTACCCCACTAAACTTAACATCTCAACAAAATAAAAAATGATTTTGGTTCCGTGTTTATTATGAATACATACCTGAGAAGTTTCTCGAATTTTATCATTTCTTCTTTCCAACTCTTCTTTCAACCGCCGAACCTCTGCTTCTGCATGAGCCTTTTCGAATTCCGCATCTCTGGCTGCATCCGCAGCTCGTTTTGCTTTAACGATGCATTCTGCTTCACCCTCACGAGCTATCGAAAGGTTCCTCTGTAATTCTTCGAGCTTCATCTCTATGTCACGTTTATCCCTTATAACCCTTTCTAATTGCACCCGATATTCGGGACCATCGTGTCTACTGGACTCTGATAGTTTTTTCGATGTTTCCTGATTTTCTTCTCGAGCTTTTTTCAATTCGAGTTTAGCTTGAGTCAGCTGCGCTTCCAGTTCACTGATGCGAGATTCAAAAATGATACTTGGCCCTTCCAAAACCTTCCTCAGATTGGGCCTCCTTCGCGTTTTTGTATCTTTAGCATCGGTATGAGTTGGATACAGCTCGTCAGTTTTTTGTTGGACTTCGTCGTCGGAATTTCGGTATTCTTCTATTACAGAACTCAGGAAGCCATTTTTCGATTTTTCTTGCAAGTTTTCGTTCTCTATTATTACCTAAATAGTTAGATTATGAATAAAATATTTTTAACACTTTTAAAAAATCGAGTTTTTTAAAATCAATTTTTGATTATAAATAATCCACTAATTAAGATTAGTTTTATTATTCATTTTTCATGTTAGTTATATTTAATTTCACGAATCGACTGCAAACTTACTCCTTTAGATTGAAAATTGTTTGATCGTTACTTCTATGGATTCAAAATTAACTTTAATAGTCATAGTGTAAAAATTAATAAAACAAATGTTTGTTTTTGACGATGTTTGGAGGGCTAACATGTTGCATTTTTATTATTCCGGACATCACATCGTGCAGTATTTAATATTATTTACTTTAAAAATAAAAGCTACATGAGAGGTTACGTAGGATATAATATGTGGCCTTTTATTTTTTATACAGATAATATGAAAAAAAAATGAAAATTAATTGGAAATTGACGGCATTTGGGATTATATTCCATTGAATAGAACATCTTCTTGAGAAAAATAGAGTGACTCCTGTTAAGTCAGCGTGATTTTTTTAATTGTCTTTATATAAACTTATTAAAATAAATGAGTGATATTCTTTGTGGTTTCGAAAACATTATTGTCACTACTGTCCTGTATTGAGCGCTCTTTTTAAATTCAATCTAAGATGGGAAGAACTTTCAAACCATTGTGGCGCAATGTCGCATTATCCACTTTCAGGGAATAATTGTAAAGAAGAATTTTGTGGCAAAAGAATATCACACCTTTTTATCTAAATGAACTACCTCTCGAACTTTGACGAGAAGATTTTTTAGCTCATCCCTGCAATACTGAGATTCTCGTTCTAGTTGTTCGATGTACTCCTCCTGGCGTTCGATGAAAGAAGCTAGTTCCGGTGGTGCAGGACAAGATATACCATTCGTTCCAGTGACCGGGGTTAAAGCAAGGTTGCTATTTTGTATGTTAGATATTGGGGCGTTGCTTTGTCTTGTTATAAAGCGCCTTAATTGCAAAGGCTTGTCCATAACACATTTTTTCGAACTGTCACTCAAAACACTTCTATCGTCGATGTCGTCACCAGAGTCATCAGCCCTTGATTCGATCTGCTTATAGATGTGCCTGAATGGTCCTTTTCTAATCAAGACATTTATTTCAATGTAATAGTCTATAAACGAATGCGATTGAAATAATATCATTTTTTTACGCAAAATTGTACGAATAATTTTGTTTAATACGAGCGAAAGATTTCACACACTCGTGTATTCAACCATGCACGCGGGTTCACTTCGTTAACTCTTCTGACGACGAAATCACTCCAGGTGTGAAAACCTTTATGCCCTTGTCACAGTTTTTCTAACGCTAATACAAAAATCTTTTTAAATTTAAGGACTGCTAATGACATATAATAATCAGACATTTTGATAGAAGTAAAAGTGATAATATATGAGTGTGTTTTGTTTAAAAAGTTTAGGAAAATTAAATGTAACAAGATAATTTGGGTCTCGATAGTGAATTTTACTAGTGGAATGCAATTAAGATTGTAACATCGTATAAGTTAGGACACTCGAAAATCAATATGTCTTGCATTATGTATTGTTCGATTGTCAGAAACAGTTTGGGCACTCATGTCGTATATGAGTTGGGACAGAATTTTTTAAATCTAAAACGCTGCCATGTCATTTAAATTATATTCTGAAGGATGAAATTGTATTTGCGGTTGATTGTTTTTCTAATCTTGGCGTAATTATTTAATTTATCTATGCCGTATTTCGCAATGACATGCTACCTCCTAAATACGGATTGTGGTATAACGAACTGCCCAAGTTGGTAATCTGACATTAAACATGATTGAGTGTCCGGATTCAAAACTCCTCAGGTGCTCAAACCTTCCAGTGAGTAAATAAAGACTAAAAATCGACATTTGATAAACGAATGGAAAAGAATATTAACGTATAGAGAATGTCATGCTGAACAAGGTTTACATGTAGTGTTTTTTAATTCGACCATCAGAATACAAGAAAATGAATGAAACTCAAATTTTATAATCGAAAAATAATTATTTTTTATTATTTGGCTTATTTTTCATGTTTTTGAGAGTTCCAACTTTTGCGCTAATTTTTTTTTTATCGAAAAAGGTATTTCTTTAAGTAGTAGGGGAAAGCGGATTCTGCGTCATTTGTGGTGGGGGGTGACTCGCAAGAAGTTGGTGGGTAGGAGTAAGCATTTCGCGTTTTGATGACGCGAATTGTCATATCGACTGAATGTCGCGATTAGATATGTCACGATTTAATATCGCTAAACTTCTATAAGCCGTTTTCTCATTTCAGACCATGCTTTTAAGATTATTATGCCTGTAATAATCAAATTTTACAACACCTACACAGCTTTAGAAAACATTTCGTGATACACTTCCTGACCTATAGTTTTTCAACGTCGATATACGAGTTGAGACTCGAGTCGAACCCATTAATCATTATGTTTCCCCGAATTGCTGAGGCCATTTTGAAAAGAATATACAATTGCAAATTTCAACGGGTTCCTACGAATTTTCGGACACCGTCTCTTTTTAAATATAATAATTTTTCTTTTCTCCCTGTCTCTCACTGTTTGTCTATTCCGCATTTGCCTGTACTATCTGCCTTTATTTTTACGTCGTAATATCTCTTCGTCAAATCTTATGAATCAGAAAGAAAATCAGAGTACATAAAACTACTTGTAAAGATCAGGAGAGACGGTCCAATTAGGTGTCCATTCTTGAAAGTATACAAGCTACACGATACTCTGCCGAAGGCGTTAATCGCGATATTAGAACGCTTTAACTACAAACACGAGTATGCTGGTCACTGAATTTTCCAAGTGAACAAATCTTTTCTATAATATTCAACGCCTTCGAAATATAAGTTTGGACCCGCCATAACACAATTAAGCATCCCAAAAATCTCTCCATTTTAAATGTTCAAAATCATAAGTTGCAACCGTTCAAACAATTAATATTTTAATTTATCTTAAACAATTTATTTGTAAACAAATTTATTTAGTTATATAGGGTGAAGTTCGTGGAGGGTACTGAGAAGGATGCGCGTCAAAAGCAGTCTTTTAACAAATTATTACTTGGTTATAAATAATTTCATAGAATGTGAACTATGGAAGGTTGAAAAATATACGTTTTAGTTATTATGTTACGCAGATCTTAAATATATGAGAAAATCGTAAGTAAAATATGATTTCTACAGAAGTAATTGTAAGAAATCTAGAAGTTATAAACAATGCTACAGTCAATATTACAAATTTCGCTTAGCAAGGTTAAAAAATATACTTGGTTCTATACATAATTCATGCATTAGATGGTTTTTATTGTTTCTATATAATTTCGCGACATCAATTCGCGATATCAATCTGCGAAACGCTTACTCCTTATACCCACCAACCTCTCGCGAATCACTTCCCACCACCAATGGCGCAGAATCCGCTTTGCCCTAGTAATTCTCCTACATAAAAAAAAAGGAACTTTTCCAATCTTTACGCCATTCCCCTCCAGCATCGAACATAAGTGAAGAAAGAGTAAAAAAAATGGAGCAGCAGATAAATGCCAGTGAATCCTAGAACACTTCTGTTCCCTGTCGTTTCGTGTAAAAACACTTTCGTTATATAATATGAAAGTTACCACTGTACTCACGTTTTAATTGTACTTTTAACAGTGAAATACATATAAACTTATTTTAACATTTTATTTGAAGTAAACGTCACACTTTTTTAGGTCATAGTTACTCTCTACTCAAATAATTCCCTTTTGATATTAAGGTTTCGATTTTCAAATTAACTTCAAGCATTATAGTGTAAAATTCTCCATCAATACATTAATTAATTGATACAAGAAATGTCACGATTTTGAAACGGCTTAAAATTGTTACCCGATATTTGCCTTTGAAGCGTACGATTCTGCCAGTAAATATTTTAATTTAAATACTGCTTCCCTGTAGGCGATATCCGTATAGTTGGGAATCTTCTTTCGCGTTAAATCCATCCTACAGAGACTACCAGGTTTCCTGTGAACAAAAACAATACATGAACAAGGTCGACAAATTACGATATTAGTATATTTATTATTTTCGGTGTACTTATGAAAGTTCTGTAGATAGAATTTACAGATTTGTGCAACATATATAAAATATGCAGTCCAAATTTTAATGGACTGTGATACTTGCGAAAAAAGGTTATCAGGGATTATATTTTTCCATAGTGAACCTGCTATCTTATGGAAAACTGCGCTTTTATCCTTTAAACTCGCGTTGTGAAAGATGTGACAATCAGGTATACGAAAATAGATACTAAAAATGTTATTATAATGTTATTCCGATTATTGGTATGAAGTTAGTATCACTAAATGCTGTTCCTTTTCTAAATCCCATCAGCTTGGACACTGCATGCTGTCGAAACTCCACGCACTTGTTCAAACAACAGAAAGTAATTAAAGATGATTTTCCCAGATATAAATGTGCAGTAAAAGTCTGCCTTTCTATACCTATAGTAAATAGCGTACTGCGCATCCTTTTATAGTTATTGTGCTTTAATTCTGTTTAGAAAACTTTTAAAATAATTAATATTTTAAATAACACTTTTGTACGCATATTCAAAATTACCTAAACAAACTGAAAAGTTTCCATTCAAATGTTATTAAAAACTTTTATTTCTTGGTTATAATAAGTGTAATTTAACTTTCAGAATGAACTTAATTCCAACTTTTCATTTGTCACTGCTATGTAGTCGCCGTTTGTGTCACATTCCCATTATAAAAGTTTAATGACTAGCAAGTATAAACTTTGATACAATTATTTTCTCACTTTCAGAAGTCAAATACAGTTTGAAGAAGTAACGAAAAACTAACAAATTAGGAGTTATAAATACCATATGGGAATGATAACACCTCAAGGATAAACGAGAGATTTAGAAAATGATATCAACTTATTTCATAAACTAAAATAAAACTCAGAAAATTTATCTAATTTATACTTGATACTGGAGTTTACATGCTATTTATAAAAAATATAGTCAAATATGTGACGGTAATAAATTTGAGATTCGGTTGGCTCAATTTAAAATGTCACGCAGGGAATAGTCTCAAATGCTTTGAGCTGTTGTAGGCACGAGAACTTTTTTAGGACATACATAAACATGTCAGACAGCTTGAGAACTGTTTTGTTTTTGTTTCCGTATTTCAAGAAATAAATAGAAGAAATAACTACCACATATTTATTAGGTCATTTATCATATGTTTATTTACGCTCCAATCGATTTCAACGTGATTAAGGATAATAACAAATATATCCTGAATGTCATAAATATTTAGAACATATATTTTGCGCTATTGCTTTTGTATTCTCTGACAACCGATTAAAAAATTGTATTCAAACTTACTTAATCGGCTTTATGAACATTATTTCGACGTGTACAATTACTCAGGTTCACGCAAATTTTTTGTATGTGCCCTGCCAATATGATATTCTCGTGTATTTTTTCTCCGCTGAAACCGAAACCGCAATCTGTTTACTACATGCAAGGATTTTGACATAATCTCAAAAAACATTAAAGAAACCACTAAAAGCACTAAAATGCCTTCCGTACCACTTTAACCCCATATTAAAAACCCTATAAATTTATAATCCCACTGAGAAAAGTGTATTTTATCAGTTACTATCCGTTGGCTTTTAAAAAGTGTATTATAGCCATTAAAAGAAATATTATAACTAGTAAAATTCTCCGTCGTTCAGCATTTGTTTTTGACAGGTTATACGAAACTGTATTAAACTCTCCTATTTTAAAAGAATGTTTTATTATGACTAAAAGAAGGTATTTTTAATATTTTAATTTGCTAGATAAATTTCCATAAACAAAAATTGCTTTTAGTTAAAGAGAAAAGACTAAAATAAACTGACATATCGGTTAGAATAATATAAAATCTTCGTCTTTTAACAGGTAGTAGAAAGATTGCAATCCCTATGCGTAAAATACTATATTTTACGGAGCATAAGAATTCTAATACTGGGTAAAAAACACTTTTCCCAGTGCCCTTAAACTCGTGATACTATACCCCCCATCACCTTATCATTCCGTAACCTAGATCAGTAAAAAATTCTATTCCTGAAAAACAGAATAATTTCGAGAATTTTTCTTGCACAACGTAGTATTGGGTAAGCATCACTCATAATCCAATAACACCATAATCCCAAAACTCCTTCACTCACTAAAGTCATAAACGGAAACTCATAAATTGAATTTTTAGGGAATCAAAAAGGTGAAAAGTACAAGAAACAGGCTGTCTGATTTGCTCGAAAAGCGCAAAAAATGAGTTGCCTTATAAATTACAAGGTATACACTTTCTTGACTTATAAAAAAAAAATTCTTGTTCTTTTCAATTCTGTGGTCATGAAGGCAAATTGAAGCCAAAATACAAAAGTGTTTTCTCTTCAAAATAACCTTTCACAGTACATTTTTAAAATAGTCGTGTCTTTTAATCAGAAGAAATTGTAGGGCTTTAAAAATTGTTACTCGGTGCGCCCCTCATTTCGAAAACTCTTATTTTGGTCCGGCACAATATTAATACAATTTGAAAACCCACAAAACGCATCACTCTTTTTTGTTCGATATATTTTTCAGTGTATGTCTATTCTCAATTTGCGGAAGGTCACTACAGCTAAAAAACAAATAGAGAAAAAGAAGAAAATTAATTATTATATATTGTTATTTATTCCTTTAAATTGGTAACACCTTTTAATTTATTACATGATTTATTATGTTGTACTTAAATATGGCTATTTGCACCTTGTAAAACAACGAAAACAACTTTGCGCAGGGTGGGGGGGGGGGGGGGAGAGAGCAATTCACAACAACATTTTTTAAAATAGATCAAATATTAAAAGTATTGCGAAAGTAGTCATATGTTGCTGTTGACTTCAGTGTTCAACTTTGAAATAATATTTAGTAAATAAATTATTAGAATTTCAGAAAACTTTCCCTAGAATGAATCGTTCTGCATATTCCCAAATTTTATTAATTGCAAATAACAGTTAATTGCATTTTTGAAATTTAATTCTTTCAATACGACTGCAACCAATATAACGCCAAATTATAAATAAATTAGTATTATAAAAGTATTATAAATTATTATTATAAAAGTGATAATTTAATGAACAGAAATCCAACGTTGTTAAAGAAATTGAAATCAGGGCCTTAGTACCGTAAACATGTTAGATTATGATTAATGGCAAATAAAAATCATTCTAAAGAAAAGAAACAATAAAATATCTGTATAGTAAATACTACTTTTTAGGGGAAAAACATGGTACCTCCAGTCGTTTAATGCTCGTAATATTTAGTACACTCGATGATCTATCAGAAGAAGTAAGCGATTGGTATATGGTGCATACGATAATATTGAAAAAATTATTATTGTATCATAAAATACTTGTAACAATTAATGTGCACTTTTCTAACAGAATTTCGTCAATTGTAACAGTGAATATAGAAAAAGTGAAATGCAATATTAATTTGAGGTACTGATCACTTCGATAATTGTTCATATGCAGTGGCGTGGAATAAAAATTCTATAAGTAGACGTAATTAAAATTACAATTTTTTTCTTATACGTGCATTATATCGCGAATGTCCAACTAAAAATAATAAGAGAATACATATGAAACTTTAAATGTGTTTCCTCCCGTTTTCCAATTATCTAGTTTAATAGTTCTTTTTAGCGACCACATGTTGTTTATATTACACTAAAATATTAAATACTAGGATTTACGGTCAACTCACGTACAATTACAACTAGTTAAATGAGAATAATTATCTACTGCCGTATATATTTCATTACTATTGAAATGTTTTTTAGTTTAGCCGTATTTGTCATAATATTATCTGGTGAATTCATATACTGAACCATTTCTATGTTTTTACTAAGAATGTATTCCCTTATGTGCCGCTTATAATGCTTGAAAATGGGTGATCGTTATCAGCAAGTAAGTGTGCAAGTTCTGTAGGGATTGATCAAGATCTTAAGAACTTCTTTGTTGAATTAGCGTTGCCAGGGTGATGGATGATGATCACATTCTCAATTACTTCGATTGATTAGGTGATCACCAACAGGATATAAGAAATTACTCATTTTTTATTCGAACTTCCTTTAACGATTATTAGTAACGAAAGCCATACATTAAAAGGTTTTCCAAAATAAAAAAAACTGTGATACTAATTACATAAATGTTCAAAAAATATATATGAAAACGAAGTTTATACAATATTTTTCTGCGGTTATAATTAGTAACAGTTATATCGCTAATTATCAATCTATACGATTATTATAGTAAATTATGCAAAACATTAAGTAATTATTATTAAACTGTTAATTTCACTTTTGGATTGGGTTTAATTTTTTCGTACTCAACCACCTGCTAAAACACACTGATTCAAGGCAAACGTTTAAAGACGCTGTGGCAGAATCTTTTCAAAGAATTTTTGTCGCTAAATTCGAATCCCAGATAAAAATTGTCGGAGTAGCTCATGTCCTTAAGAAAAAATAAAAAAATCTTTTCAAACACAGGATTTTTCACGGTGAATGGGAATTCAAAGTCGCAAGTGTGAAGTTAGATCCAGATTATGTGAAAGCTCAATAGTAAAGATGATGTCGAAAAAATCCAATTAATTCGTCTGAATCTTATTACTCGGGGATTTTGGGGGTATTGAGTTCGAATCTAATGTAAAAAATTTGAAATTAGCATATCTAACATGTCAAAAAACTTTTTGAAAAATGTCATGTTATTTATTGGGATCTTTCTACTTTCCTTGCCGTTACCCCCTACTAATGACGAGGGTGTAAATCGTTTTTTTATAGTATTCCTCAAATATCTCAAAAACCTGACGTATAGGGGTATTCTGAGGTCGGATTCGAATTTAGCGCGTCAAATGCCTTTGGAAAATTTGGTTAAGTTCTTGGTTCTGCAATTTTCTCAAATTTTGTCAGCCTGTGTTATTTCCGATATTCACAAGGGGAACTTACCGCGCCTTCATCCGTCTCGATCGACTAGGTCCCAAGATGTCCAAGTGGCTGCTGGAAATCACTGTGGATGGGGATGACCTGGCCCTATAGTGTGACCTGTAAGGAAGCCCGTGACGCACTAGAAAAGTCCCGTAGTGTCCACTCCCGGAGACGACGGGGCTCCAAACAGACGCGGAAAAACGGCTGCCGGCCGTTGTCGGCATTCCGGCAAGAATACACCATCAGGCGCGGTGAGTCGTCAACTTCTATTCTCGAGGATAAAAATCGATGAACCCTGGTGTATACTCGACAACCCTAACCACGACCCTCGTTTTTAGTATCTTAGGGCCAGGGAAATGGAACCTGCGCGTTAGCAGCGAGTAACCTGAGTCCCCGGTACCGAATCGCGTGACGTCGAGCCATCCACGAGTTTGCCTCGTCCCTGAGGGGACAGGAACGGTGCACCACGACACGCCAACGCCTCCACTATCGTGCACTGATATCATTTCTTCCATGAAGACGGACCGTCGATGATTCTCCATCGAAAAAGGCGAAGGAATTATGCGCGAGCTGCTGTGATTTCGCGTGGGAGCTATTAACGATATAGCTCGATCGTGAGCTTCGGAAATACAAAAGCGGAAGCGGATATGCCTTTCCTAAAACATGAATGTCCTGGATCGTTGACTCATACGATTTTCATGCGAATGAAATCGACTTTTGAAGAATAAGCGGAAGGATTTTATAGGTATAATTAAAGTTCGATAAATGCACTCCGCGAGCCCTAAATCATGACTTTGGTTTAAATTTGGTTGGAAGTAAGATACACATTTATTCATGATTTAAGAACTTTTATGAAATCCTTTTTTTGGGCTGGCTTTGAAAACGCATACTTTCTTTTTACTTTAGCTTCCAAAACTCTACAGAATAGTATTGAACCAGAACTTGATCGACCGATTTCTTGTGGCCCAGAGCACAAAGCCTTATTGGTCAACAATCCACTATTTCACTGTCGTTTAAAATGTTTTGTTTACAAATATTTGTTTAAACTAACAAATTTTTATCCATTAGAATAAAACGGAATGAAAAAAAAAACATAATAATTCCCATACTAAAACTGTAGTCCACAAACCACTGAATATTTTATTGATGAAGACGAGCAAGATGCTGGTCTTGCCCATAGTAAAAAAAACGGCAGATCAAAAAACTGTGTAATTTAATTATTTGATTTTTATGATGTCAATTTTTGCCTGTCGGCTTTTTGACTGTCGGTTTTTTGCCGACCACACACTGAGAGAAATATTTGTTTACAATTAATGCAATATCTTCATAGTATAAGAGCTAACAGAATTTAGATAAGGTACTTTATCCTGAAGTTTCCGTAATCTAAAATTCATTTAAATTTGTTATGTTAATAGTTAATACAGTCAACCCTCTCGATAGAGCCAGTACAAACAGTAAAATTGTGATAGACTTAAGTGCAAATATTAGTCACAATAATAAAATAGATATACAAAGAACTTCATCTGTAAAATACCTAGGGATTGTATTGGATCAACATCTCAAGTGGAATGAACATATAAGCTACATAGTAACCAAACTAAGATACATGACCTTCGTATTTAAGAAGCTGAGAGCAATATTAAATAGAAAAACACTAATCACTGTATATAAAGCACTTTTTGTATCTATCTGGAAGTATGGAATCATTGGATGGGGCAGTGCAGCAAAAACAGTGATACAACCCTTAGAAATTTTAAATAGAAGAATTTTAAAAATAATTGCATTTAAAACAAGATTATTTCCAACACAGAACCTATACAAGGAATTAAATGTTTTTGACGTCAGACAGATGTATTCAAGAGTGAGCATTAAAGCATATATGGAAACTACGAAGAATATACCACAAATTTATGGGAAAAGAACTTTAAGAAGAGACACGGCATACATGGCCAATGTTCCCAATAACAAAACAACAATTGGAAGAAGATCGCACTCGTACATGGCACCTCGAATATTAAACCAGATGACCACGGATTTTCGAAGAGACATCTACACAGGCAAAGAAATAAAAAACAACAGAATAATCAAGGAGATTTTTGAAATAGGCAGAGAAAAGATTATGAATCTATTTCCCTAAAAAAAAAAAGAAAAAAAATATGAACAACGCCAAATGGTGTATCTCAGAAATAAATTTAACTGCACTTGGACATTCACACACAAGCATTAAATGCTTATAGTGAATATATTTGTATGTATGGATGAAGCCCAGGACCACAGGGCGCGCAGAAAAGTCGGATCAAGAGACTGTGATATTATACATATAATATATAAATTGTAAACGTCATATCTTTTATGAAATGTATTTAAATAGTGGTAAATAAATATTATATTATATTATATTATAGTAATATTATTTATTTATTAACATGTCACCTCACAACGATTAAATAAACAAAACACGCTCGGGGTCAAGTTCGGTGTACCGGCATTATTGAGAGAAAGCGGGAAAAATTTTCCGCGGATTAATAGAAAGTGAGGGAACCCGCGTTCTTAGAAAAGCATTGCCCCTTTCCGCGTTGCCCGGAACTATTGAGAGCGTTTATTGTATAAGAATTTTAAATATTAATGTTGGAATCATTACGTGACACATTTGCACGCTTACAGTTTCGCCGAAACAGAGATAAACAAACATACACACGCGCAGTTACTCGATTCTCTGCGAATTTTTCGACGCGTTGTTGACATGCGCAGTTCTAACGACCGAATTTAATGTAAGCTTTATTAACAGTTAACGAACGCTCACTGAATGTTAAAATATAAGAGTTAATACAATAAATTTGCTGACATGCAGGAAAGTGTTGCTAAATTAATTTTAAAGTTACCTATCGTTTTTTACTTTACAGTTACTTTTATAACTTTACAGTTAATGTAAGAGCCTTGAAATTATCTTACATTAACTATTAGTAAACAATTTCTCTCAGTGCATCTAATGTTATATCACCCAGCGACTCATGTATTTAAAAATATCGAAATTATGATAAATGACTTCGCATGACTATTATTTCGGTTACTGGCCTTGACTTGCGAACTATTGTATTATGCCGCCAATGTTATTTACAAAACAAGTAATTATGGTTGACAGGTGTTAAAAAGTTGTACAGACGATTAGGCAAAGTTTACAATTTTTGGCAGTTAACCAGTTCAGCTTTTCCTTATACACAATATAATATATTCAAACTTTCGGGCATAAAGATTAAACATCATACATTTAGCATCCCATTCAAATGTGCACCGTGAATCGAAATGTATAGGAAAAGGAAGACATGTAGTAAACCCATTATGTCCCAACTGTCGCCAGTTGTTGATGAACTTTCCAACAGTTTCTTTGCATACTGTATTTACCATACAAAAAATCGGACACGTGATATCCGACCTAAAAGTTTACGTTTTTCCAGAACATTGCCCCAGAATTTGTGTAGATGCTTACTAAGTTATACATGATTAGTTGCAGAAAATGAAATGTTTTTTTATTGAAAGAAATTTTTTAACTAAAATTTATACATGAACCTTGTAAAATGCACATCCATCTCCACCTAGAAAAGTGTTTTTGAGACCTACATTTTAAGATATGTAGGGTCCGGAATACAAAATTTAATATGATGATCCTCAAAATGGCGCGAGAAATTAAAATATTTTTTCGGAACAAATTCTACTATTTTCTCTGATGAATTCCAACAGTTGATAGTTTTTGAGATGTTATATAGTTCAGAATTTCCCTCCAATACTATCAGATTGTGGAAAATGCAAAGAACAAATAATGCCTATAGAATTCAGCGGAAAATATACATTTTTTTAAATTTTCAAATAAATAACAAAAAATTAAAATATGAATAGAAAAATTTGGAAAAATTTCCAGTGTATTGCACAATTAATTCTGAGAACTTGTCACTATTATAATTTTTGTTAACGAGGCTCATTGTTTTTTTTAGCTAACGTGTTTTGAAATTTTGTTTAAAATTTCATTTCGGAAGCCATTTTAAGGATTACCATGTTGAATTTTTTTATTTCGGACCCTATAAGTCTTCTAATACAGTAGTGCTCCCCTTAAGTTATCTTCCCTTATGTTATATGCTCCCACTAAGTTATATTTTTTCGACCCTGTAAGTTATATTCTTCTCCTCTCCGGTTCCCCTACCACACCCGCCCTGCTTGACATAAACGTAACCTACAAATGTGCAAGTTCAGTTCGGAAAATGGGAATTTCGTACATTACAATTGTACCATTCGTTTACCATTCGTTACATCGCAGCGCTGCGAAAGATTAACGTTTTCTCGTTAAAAAGTTTAACACAAAAGTAACCTACAAATATGTGTAAGTTCCAATTTTGCAACTTTTAGATACGGAGTAATTTTCTAAAAATTTTAAATAATCAGTCGTTAACAAATAAATAAGTCGGTAATACAGCATTGAAACAGTAAAGGGAGAGCTGTCGGAAGAAGCTTTCGCTTCTCAAAATGACATTTTCAAGATTTGGAATTTGGGCAAAGTCGAGGCCAGACTGCATACTCGAGCAATGATCATCTACGATCAAGTCATGAGCCATTTTGCAGAAGTTATATCGAAAGCAAGAAGTAATTGGGATTGCTTATTCGTATAATGAAAGTGAGACTAGCCGCAAATTCAGAAAAGCAACGGTTCTCGATAACAAAAAATTCTTTTGTCTAAAAAGAAACCACTGTGAGATGTCCATTCAGTCATGAATAGCAACAATTATCAATAATTAAATAGTTGCAACGAACTAAACAACAATTTGTACTACTTTGACGAATCTGCGGCTACGAATATGCGGCTAGTTTCACCTTCATATTCGTATAAAGTAAAGTGGCAATGGTGAATTTGTTATATTATGTATTACCGATTTCAATAGGAATTATCAATTTTGTTAACGACTGATTATTTAAAATGTTTCGAATTACTCCGTATCTAAAAGAAGTTACGGAATTGAACAGAATAATGGTTCTTTATCAGAACCACGATGCAAAGGAGGTTAAATAATAATTGAATAAATCATAAAAAAGATTTATAAAACATTTATTTTAGACATATGTACATACGTAATTAGCGGAATAAATATCTTTTCACATCAATTTTTCAAAAATTTGTCGTCGTATGCTACATCAGATGCAGTCTGTACCATTGAATTAAGTACTGCGTACTGCTCGGGTGAAAAATCCCAACGACTAAAACACCATTGTTGAAATTTTTCTCCGAATTCCACAGCACTCGAACTTGGTGAAAGTTCTCCGTTCCTACTTTCCATATCTTCTTCTTGTTGTTCTTCTTCTTCTTCCTCCTCATCTTCAACTATGGCACTCGTTTCAACACTAGTTGCTGCAATTTCTTGCATTGTCTGAAATTCCCATCCTGGAAAGATGTCGTCATTAGAGCACCATGTTGTGAGATCAGAAGCAATTAAATTTTGAAACTCGGGCATCATCTGCACGTTTGGGAGAAAATTTTGACCATCGTCATCCTCTTCATCGTCATTGTTAATTTCATTGTCACTTTCAGATCCAAAAATTTTTCTCCATGCATTTGCCAAATTTTCAGCAGTGAGAGCGTTCCATGCTTGGTTGGAGTAAACTATACACCTGTAAATATTTATTTCTTTAATGAATTTCGGAACTGTTTGAGGATGGTTTGTAAGTAGAAGAAGAGACCGCAACATATTTTGTCTGTAGAGCCTGAAATTATATGTAACATTTAATTCCATGTCGTATACTAAATTTATTTTTAAGAATACAAAACGAGTTATTTGTTATTGTTATTTTTTAATATTTTATTTATATAAATTCTGTTTTGATAAAGTATATTTTGTTTTACTTAATTTTGTTTATTTATGCATGTTTTTTTATACTTGTTTGTTATTTTATACTATTTTTTGTTATTTTTTGTTTATTGTTATTTCTCAATATTTCATGTATATAAATTTTGTTGAAGTATATTTCATTTTATTTAATTCTTTTTATTTTGGTATAATTTTTTATACTTGACTTTATTATTTTTTTACTGTTTTTTGTTATTGTTATTTTTCAATCTATCATTTATATAAACTTTGGTAAGGTATATTTTGTTTTATTTAATTTTGTATATTTATGCATGATTTTTGTTATTTTACTTATTATTTTATTTACATTTTTTTTAGATTATGTTTTTAAGCTCTTTGAACTAACCTTTTGAACTTCTCGATGACGCCCTGGTCCATCGGCTGTATCAAAGACGTTACGTTCGACGGGAGATAAATCACCGAGCACATGTCACTTACAGCGCTTAAAGTTTCTGCGTCAGGATGAGTTGGGTACAATGGTACAATTTTGCGATCGTTAAAGTTCAACTGATTTGACAATTCGTAATTCAATGTATGCATGTGTGAATCTGTATGTGCGTACACATATCTTGCATGTGTGTGTGGCTAGTGGAAATGCGAGTGGTGGGGGGTGAGGGTAAATATAACCTAAGGGGAGCAGACGCCATATTGCCAGACTCAAGTGTATAACTTAAGGGGAGCACTACTGTATAGGTTTCATATAAACATTTTAGATCTAAAATTATTTTTAATAGAAAAAAATGCACCCATTTTAGATAAATTTTGGGGCGATATTCTTAACGAACATAAAATTTTCCGTCGCATACCGTATGGCCGATTTTGTTTTCGTAAATACAGTGTGCAAATCGCATACTATTTTTTTTTGACTCAATGAGAGAAATTTTTCGCGCACTAATTTGAGCGTGCGAAGTAGTTCGCGCACTCATTTTAGTGTGCGAAGTGCAATGCGCAAATGAGAAATTCAATTTCGCGCACGGAGTTAAAAAAAATAACTATTCGAAAGTTCATCCAAATTGACGCATTTGTGGTTTCATTGAACGAAATATTACTTACATACGCAGCGTGCATGTATTTTTAACTGTAGAACTAGAGCCTTCGACTCCCCAATATGCAGTACAGTAGTCTCCGACCTATGTTATACCGTTCGAAGTTATATGTCTATCCAAAGTTATACGTTTGTCTGGTCCAAAGTTATACCAGGCCCTTCCACTCCTTCCCCCACCACTTATAGTTTCGCCTAGCCACACTCGCTTCGTGACACTCACATGCAGAAGCACCCATTGCACGAATATAAACAAAGTTACGGAAGGAGGGATAGTGAGGGGCTACAACACAATTTTGACAGAACCGACGTATACCTTAGGACGGGGACTACTGTAATACCTAGTGCTTAGCCAGTACTGTAAGAGACGTTTTGAGTATGGACTTTTATCTTGTAGATATATGCTATTCCATGCCCACTATACCCGCCTAAAATATCAATATCTCCAACCTTTTTGATACTTCATTAATTTGTAGTGATGCCTGGGCTCAATTTAGATGTGATTTGATTGTTGCTAACGTCTGATAGAAGAGCTCGAAATAAATCCCACAATATGATCGACCGAAAACCATAAATCTTTTTTTATTTCGATCAAGCGGTGACGAACCAATCGCGATACCAATGTAACCTGACGACATCTTAGTTTGAGTTTTCAATTTTTCGAGCATTGAGCTTTCAAGAAAATTGACAAAAACATCATATTGTTATGTAATTAAGAATAATTGCGGGATATACATTTTTATAACAACGTTTAATCATAAACAATTGTAATGCAGTCTGTAATACTAAAAAACATTTAAACGCTATAGCAATCGAGGTGAGAAATATAATTGGAATTCGTATACATATCAATAATTTATTTTTATACTTTTTATTACTAACGACCCACTTTTAGATGAATCATATCAATTATTGGAAATTGTGTCTAAGTCGATGTCGCCTGAAGTAAGGAAATGTTATCGTCTTAGTTGAGGAGATGTTAATAGTTTCAATGAAATGTTCGATTTTTAAACACTTTTTAAAATACTCATTAAGAATTAATCACTTAAAATACATAAATGGAATCAGTTAATAAAATGATCTAAACTAAAATTTTTTTAATGTAACGTTTTTTTCTGAATTTGATTACAGATTACTGCATCTAATACAGATCTTTCAGTTTGTTGATGAGAGTCAAATCTTTTATGTCAGTATCCCATAGAGATGATAGTTAGGCGTAAAATTTAGTTGCACCGGCGTAAGCCATTTCAGCAGTAACAAGAGATGAAACTTCGTCATCATTTCTTTTATCAATGTCACAGTCATTATTTTCGTGATTAATATGATCATCTTCAGTCTCCATACTATTTCCATGAAATGTGCGAACAAGATCTTGAATAGATTGCAGAGGCCAGCTTTGATCATCTTTGTCACATTCTAACCACTCAACGGTCTCTGCTTCGTTGAATGAATCGTCAAGTATAAAGTTCATTCAGTTGTTCAAATCACTCACATTTTTTGGGAATTTTTCAAAACTGTTTCCGAATAAAGGTTTCCATGTATTTTTAAAGCGAACATGACAAAGATTCCCATGCTTCTGATACAGTTTGAATGCAATGTAACAAATTCTACTCACTTAAAAACACTTTATGGTCCTTATTTTTTTTCAGAAAATGCATAAATGCATTTTTTCAGATATAATTCTCTGTATTTGCGTTTAAATGCTGCAATAATTCCATGACTCATGGGCTGCATCAAGGAAGTAACATTCGCGGGAAAGAACTTGACAATGCAGCAATCGTCAACAGCATTTAGTTTTTCTTCTGATAAATGGCAAGGACAGTTATCTAAAAGCAGCACAAGTTTTTCATTTTGATCTTTCAAGGTACTTTTGATCTCTGGTATAAAAATATCGGAGTACCATTTCAAGTATAGATTTGAATCCATCCAACTCTTCTTTTATGCCATATAATGTGCAGGTAGCACTTCAATACCATTGAAGCATCGTGGATTTTGTGCTTTCCCTATAACTAAAAGAGGAATGCGATAAGTGCCCGCAGCATTGGAGCATGTCGTTATAGTTACTCTCTCTCTCTCTTTGCATTCTTTGAGTGCAGATGCACTATTTTCTTTCCAACTGGCGAGAGTTTTATTGGGAAGGGGTTTCCAAACTAATCCCGTCTCGTCAGCATTATAAATATGCTCCAAATCAATGCCTTCGGATGTAATGTAGTCTTGAAATTCCAGACTAAATACTGTCGCTGCTTCAAGGTCCGCAGATAGCTTTTCACCTTGAAGTGGAATTTGTCGAATACCGAATCTAGTTTTAAATCTTTGGAGCCAACCATTACTGGCTTTGAATTCAGTATTCCCCATAACTTTGCTGACTTTTAATGCCTTCTCCTGCAAAAGGTTTCCACTAACGGGAATACCATCGACTCATTCTTGGTTATACCACGAGTATAAAATTTGTTGAAGTGCTGAATCATTAAAGGAAGAAGACCGTTTTAGTTTCCTTTTAGGATTTTTTGCTTCTAAATCTTGATCGATTTGTTTATATTTATTTTTCTTTTTTATTATTTCAAGTATTATTGTTTTTGATATAGAATACATGTCAGCAACAGACTTTATTGTAGTCTGGACTTCCTCCAGTTTCCGAATTACTTCTAATCTTTTTTCTAAAGACAGAAACGTATGCTTTTTTGCACTAAAAGTGAAAACATTACTTCTTTAAGATTACATATAAAGTTGTACCTATATGATACGATGAGATTAAACTTAATATACATACTGAAGGTTCCAGTCACTATGTACATTTGAAAAAGACAAAATTCCTAGTAGCAATTTTTTTTTCTAGGTTGTAGGGGACATCGAGAAAAGCTTAACTCTCATTTTTCAGCACCTGAGAGCGCGTGCTTCTTTTGCTAGACTAAAAAACGTGAAAAAATTTGGCGATAACTCGGGTTCTAATAAGGCAAAATACTTTTATAATAGCTCATTTTAACGGGGTTTTCCCGCTCTACAAATTATGTTGTATAACTTTTTTTTGATTAATCGATTGTTTTCGAGATATCGAAGAATTAAGTAAAATAAAAGAGATAAATTTTTATTTTTTTTTGCGTTTTACTCGAAAGTTTCGATCGGAAATGAAAAACTTTTCAAATAAAAGTTGTAGAGCATAAAAAAATGAACAATTTTCATATATTATACGTTCACTTTTGTTGAAAAATACTCCTTGTAGAGCGTTCTCAAAGTGCGAGTTCCGCGTCAGCGGCTCAGCGGTGAATCGGCTGTGTCTCTACGCGGCATGAAATCGCTGCGCCTGGGATTTCCGACCTTACTATTATAAAAAATTAATATAATATATATTTTTCACAGGATTTATGATGCTGTACAAGTTATTTTTTATGGCACCTCGAAAATTGTAAATAATGTTCGACGAATTGAACGCGAAAATATAAAAAATGAGCATTTTCGAACTTATTTACATTTCATAATTAGTTGCAATTAAAGCAAAGAAGATATTTTTTAATATTTCGTAATTATTGCAGGTATTTTGAACACCGTAAAATTGTCCTCTACCAATCGAATCTGTATTTATCATTGCAGACATAATAGTCTATACGAAAATAAGTCCAGACGAATCGAAGTCCGAATAATAGTCCAGACTTGGCTAGGTAATGAAAAAGAGCCCGAAAACTATGGCTGGGTTAGAACTTATGCAGGTTTACAGCCAATCAGAAACCATGCGCCACCAGCACCTGAAGAACTATTAAAATTAATTTACTGTAAATGTAAAGGAAGTTGCAGTGGTGCATGTGGCTGCAGGAAAGCAGGCATCAAATGTTCAGTCATTTGTTACCACTGTTCCGGGCAAACGTGTCTAAATGCAGTTACTCCAGCAGAAATAGTCCGAAATGAAATTAATGAATGTTTAGAAAATATCGACAAAGAAAACGCGGAAAACCCTGACACATCACCTTCCGTTGCAGAAGAAGAAGAAGAAGAAGATGACAACCAGCCGTCAACTAAACGACTTAGATACAACTAAATTATGTATATTTCTTTTAATATAATAACAATTAGTTTAATGGTTAATGAATAAATAAATATTGTTTACTCTTTTATATGAAATGTTGTCGATACACTTATTCTTCCAAACTTCATACATAGGTTAAGATCAATTATATCCAAAAATAAAATTTCTTGTATTTTTTAAGGCGTCTTGTATTTTTTTTATCAGCCGGTAAGTGTAACTATATTTTCGTATAGACTATTATGTCTGCAATGATAAATACAGATTCGATTGGTAGAGGACAATTTTACTGTGTTCAAAATACCTGCAATAATTACGAAATATTAAAAAAATATCTTCTTTGCTCTAATTGCAACTAATTATGAAATGTAAATAAGTTCGAAAATGCTCATTTTTTATATTTTCGCGTTCAATTCGTCGAACATTATTTACAATTTTCGAGGTGCCATAAAAAATAACTTGTACAGCATCATAAAGCCTGTGAAAAACATATATTATTTATTTTTTATTTTTTTTTATTTATTAATTTACGGGCGGAATCGCCCTTTTTACTTATTTTTTGCCATATTTTTTATTAATCGTGAGATTTTTGCGAGAGCTGCAGATCGACTTACGAAGATGGCGCCATACTTCACATTTGTGTATGAAATGTAGGACTGCAGAAACCTACACCAAGTACAGCAGCGGTCATGAGTCGATTTCCGCCAGATAAACAATATTTTCGAAACGTAAACAAACAACGTGGCTCGTCTTACCAACAGCGAGCTGCTGCTTGAAAACGAAATCGAAAAATTGTTCACCTACCCCCCAGGGGTAGTCTTCGCCGGCCCCCCGGGCGCGGTGATCACCTACGGGCGCATAAGTTCTTTTACGCCCTTAATACGAAAATAACTATTTCGATATATCTAAAAGATGTCTTATAGATATCTAAAAGATATCCGTCAGATATCTTTTCGACACTTTCAAGATATCTTTGACGAATTATACGTATATATATTGTATATATAAGATCATAATAATACAGACAGTAATAAGTCAAACATAGTAAACATGTAATTTGCATTGAATAGTCTATGGCAATGCAAGTGCATGAAGTAAGTGACATGAAAATGACGTGGGTAGTCTGACCACCCCAGCAATCGAATTTAGATAGAGTTGTATAGAATTGGATTCAATTATTAAATTCTGAATCCATACTTTGGTCAACGGTGAATCCATTTTAATACGTAAATACAATTCTATTCGTCATACGAATAAAAAGGTTACTTTGTGAATTCATATTAATCCAAAGAAAGTTTTCTTTTTAAAAATTAAATCTTAAATACATCCGTATTCAACATTACGGATTCAAAACTATCTAATTTTATTAATTTCAATCCAAAAATAGTTTCCTTTTTGAAAACGAAACATTGAATGCATCCGTATTCAACATTACTGATTCAAAAGTAGCCAAGTGTATTCATTTCTATCCAAAAAAAGTTTCCTTCTTAAAAACGAAACATTGAATGCCTCCGTATTCAACATTACGGATTCAGAACTATCTAAGCGTATTCATTTCAGTGGATTACTTTTTCTGAAATTTAATCTGGCAAATTACGCTTCCGATTATATTCGTAAAATAAATACAGATAGATTCCTTTCTTCGGAATTCAATCCATTTGAATACATATTTACGGAATCAAAGTATGAATTCCAAATGAATTGAAATTTTCAATCCAATCATATCCAAACTCGATTGCTGGGACATTATGACATAATTCTGATATCATTTTGAAATATTCTATTTTTCGCGACGATAAAAGTGGAAAACCTTTTCTTTCGGGGAAAAAAATCGAAATATCCAATTTTTCGCAAAGGGAAAACGAAATAACCTCTTTTTCCAGTACACTGTAAAAAATGGAAATGTAAATTTACATCTTGCAGAGTGGGACTCAATATTGTCCATGCTACAAGTAGGACTTTTACGCAATATTATTGTAAATTTACATAGGTATTGTGAATATTACTTTATTACCTTTGTAAATGTCAACTTATAATTGTAAATTTACCATTGAAAGTGGATTTTACAGGTTACAGTAATATTACACCGTAGAGAAGTTTAAATTCTCCAAGAGAATAGTAAATTTACAACAAAATATAGGAAAAATGTTAGGTTATGTACTAAAGCGCAATAGCCTTATGCGGGCAGGTGATTTGAACTCTACATTATGTGGTAAAATATATGCACGTAATCCTGAACCAATTGTTGTGTCTTGTAATAATAATTTGTTATTTTAATAATTTATGAATTTAGATTTTATGATTTAATATTTTCTTTCAACAAAAGTTTTATCGAAAAAAGATTATAGCTCTAAAATTTGCTTTCGATCAAAGTTTTACTATAAACAAAATATTTTAGATTTAATGTTTTCTTTTGACATAAGATTATAGCTCTAAAAACCTCTAAAATATTAAAATACATCTGATCATGAATTTTACAATATATTCCTCTGTTTTACATTTAAAAACAAAATAAAACGAAAATATGTGGAATTTTAATGTAAAAATTAATTTTACCACACCAATGGTTTTGAACCTCATATTGTAAATTTTCCATGTACAGCATGGGTTCGATTTTTACCCACTTACATATAAGATGGGAAAAACGCGTCGCGTTGTAAATTTACTACCTTCAGTGTAGGGAATTTACAAATCGTTCTGAAATTCCGAACCTCCCGTACGAAATTTACAACTTTTAACGTGGGAATATCACCATATTTTTAGGCATGAAAATCACAACAAAATTGTAAATTTCATTAACATTTTTTACAATGTAGAGAAAGTGGAATAACCTAGTCTTCGTATCAGATTTGAAATATTCTAGTCTTCGTATCGAGCGTCGGTATGAAAACAAAAGACCGTGGCAAAATATGCTAGCACTGGTTTTATACTATGTACCGTAAAAAGTGTCGAAAAATGTTTACTTTTGGTTTTTAATCTCTGCTTTTGCCAGTGAAGGTTTGTTAGAATACACCGGCTATGAATATATAGTTATCAAGATCGGCTACTCCATCAGCCAATTACAGACATGCGCCCGGTAAGCTGCGCACAAAAGTCCTCTGCGGCACCGGCTGACTGAGATTCAGATTTCGGTCTGCTCAGCTCAGAGTGGTTCTGTTCTGCTTCTGAGAGTTGGTTTCCGATAAAAGTTGGATCAAATTTTGGATATTGGAACCACAAAGATAAAAAACGCCGGTGATAACGCCAAACAAAAAAATAAACGGAATGAAATTGTAGCATGTAGTGATCTGTAATAGTAAGTGCATACATAAACTATAATAACTTGAAAAATTAAAGATTATGTAGCTAAAAGTTTGTCAGTTTATACTATAATGATCACCAAAACACTCTGATAAGCAAAACATAATTTAATGTTACTTTCTTCTCATTAAGGTTTTTTTTTTGTTTTCTTGACACATTGTTATAACAGAGATAAACATGGAAGAAACTTCAGAGTTTATTTCTCGACCGTATCAAATAGACTTGTTTGAAAAATGTCTAACGAACAATTCGATCGTATACTTGCCTACTGGCTCAGGCAAGACTTTTATAGCCGTTTTGTTAATTAAGAGTTTAAGTGGCGATGTACAAAAGTAAGTTACGATTATATGTAGACATTAATTTGTACGTTTATAATTTATACTATTATGTATTTTAGAACATTTAGTAATGGCGGAAAGCGTTCTGTTTTCTTAGTTAATACGGTTATTTTGGTACATCAACAAGCCAAATATTTATCTCGACATACAGGTTTAAAATGCAAAGGTTTTAGCGGAGATATGCAAACGGACTTTTGGTCCGATAATGTTTGGAAAGAAGAAATCGAGGAAAATCAAGTATAACTATTTTCATTAATAGATATACAAATATTACAATAAATATCTTTAATTTTAATGTGATTTGCAACAGGTATTGATTATGACCGCACAAATTCTTTTAAATATCATAAATCATGGAATTTTAGGTTTACATAGAATTAACTTGATTATATTTGACGAATGTCATAAAGCGGTGGGTGAACACGCGATGCGAGTAATTATGCGAAGTTTTCAAAATTGTCCAGTTTCGGAGCAACCGCGTGTAGTGGGGCTCTCAGGTTCTCTATTGAACGGAAACGTGAAAGTGGATTCGATAGAATCTGTTTTAAGGGTAATTTTCCGAATATAATTTTCAAATAAAGATTTTGTTAATTTTTATTATTTCAGACTTTAGAAATCACTTTTCATGCTAAAATTGAAAGCATAGAAAACCAATCCTCGGTAACAGAATATATGACGAATCCTAATGAATCTAAAGTTTTTTACGATGAACCGGAGAACAACAGTATATTAGACGAGATTAATGCAGTTGTGAATAATCTACAAGAAATCTTGAAAAAAATTCACATAGAGACAATTTATCAGCAGTCTAGTGAAAATTTCCAACCTAAAACGAAAATACATAAATTAATTAATCATATGGAGGAAGTAAGATATAATATACAAAATCTAGGAATGTATGGAGGAACCAAAATGATCTTGTTAAAATTGATATTGTTCGAGAAGGCAAAAAAATATATAGATAATCAGGTATTTAAATGTATATTAGGTGATTTTCAAAAAACTGTGATAATTTGATTCTTGTATAAAAAATGGAATAATATGTTCTGGAAAGAAATGTAATTAGTTATTAGGCAATAATTTTTGTTGAAAAACTATTTTCAAGGTTCTGCATACTGAAAAGTAAAATTTCAGTCTTTTCGGAATTTTTAAAATCGATTAGTTATTCAGCGTAGAATCAACTTGTATGGGACGGTAAGTGATTATCGTATACAGTTTTACTCTCATCCTTTAATTACATTGTACAGAACAACTTGAATTTTGTCTACTTTAACCCTTTGAAGCATACATTTTTCGTCAGACGGAAAATGGCTGAAAATTGTTACTCGGGGGTTGCGAGATCGCTGATTACGAATCTGGTATTAGATGGCAAACCAATAATAACTTTATTTATTTTCGACCAACAATTTCGAACTAAATGACGAATATCTGTAA
The DNA here is from genome assembly GCA_030407085.1 of Trichopria drosophilae. Taxonomy (NCBI): domain Eukaryota; kingdom Metazoa; phylum Arthropoda; class Insecta; order Hymenoptera; family Diapriidae; genus Trichopria; species Trichopria drosophilae. Next base: position 96,651,145 of record CM059584.1, read on the forward strand.
ATTTTTCAGTCGTGAATTGTGAAATTTTAACGTTCTGGTCCACCATTTTGAATCCATATTCAAATTTCCAAATTCGGTAGTCAAATTCGTCATCAGCGACCACGAAAACCCCTGTGTACTCACTTTCAACCCGATCATGAAACTTTTTACATTTTGTTCGGCCATTTTGGAACGGCCATTTCGAATTTTCAAAATCTGTGGTCAGATTCGTAATTAGCGACCTTAAAAACTCTATTATACTAAATTTCAAACAATTATCTTAAAAAACAGGGTCAATAATGAATTTTTTCGAAAAAATCGTGATTTTTTTAATGTTTGTTTATTTATAAATCATAAACAATAAACAATTATATCTTAATAAATCAATTTTTGAAATTTACTTTGTTTATTATTAAACAAATTTTTAAAAAAACAATTTTTTGCACCCGATTAGCTGCCATTTAAAACTATAAGGCAAAACTTTTTATGTTTTTCACATATTTAATAATAAACTGAAGAAGGCACACATTGGTTGCCGAAACGTGTTCTAAAAACTATATAGTCTTTATTCGAAAGACCGTCACACCGAGAAACCTTTAAAATTCTTTATAAGAATTTTTCCATATATTGCAATATATTTGTGTGTTTATTTAACAAGTCATCGATGTACATTGAAAAGTTAATTGCGCTAAACAAATGAATATTGATCAAAGCGATCACTGAATGTTTTCAAGACATAAACGGTCTCCAAATTTTAAGCATCGGTTAGATAAAAAAGTTACTTAGAACTTTCATAATGCAATCGGAAAATTATGAGCACTGATTATTGTATAAAATAATTATAAACATAAATTGTCATTACGCTAAAGTCAGTACCGTCGTAAAATTGACGTAAATTTGTTACAAAATGTTTCCGGATACAAGGAAGTAACAAGCTATAGCAAAACTGAAGAAAAATATAGAGAAAGGGAACAAAAACTCGTGCAATAAAACGAAATTCAAGAAAAGTATCAAATTAGTGTGTAAAGTAAATAATTCTTGTCAATAATGAAGTGTGACATTAATAAGTAAACATTTATTGCAATATGGCCGTTACACTTCTAAAATTTGATGAGGACCCTGATGAGGACTTGAAAAAAAGTCGAAACATTGGGTTTGAAAATGTTCGTTTTAGAAGTGTAACGGCTATATTCAATAAATGTTTACTTATTAGTATGTAAAGATTTGAAAAAGGTATTAACGTAATTATTACCGATTTTATTTGCATTTTACGACTGATACTCAAAAAATATTATTATTTTTATATGAAATAATTAAGTATTTATTAAATTCTTTATTTTTTCTTATTTATTATTTACATTAAATTATTTACTTTGTTTTTTTTTTCGTGTAAAATAAAGAATACTTTTATGGATAATAATAAAAATACTGTCATAATTAATGAAATTATTAGCAAACTGTAACTATTGAATATTATTTAATGACAATTTAAAAATAAAATCAAAATGATTATTATACCATTTTTTTTAATTGCTTTAGTTTTTCCATTTGCTATGCAGGAAAAAAGTATGGAGTTATTTATATTTAGAATTATTAATAATTTCATAAGATCTGGTTTTGCAACCATTCTTTTAAATTTCTTCTTGACCGCAATGTAAATAAATATAAATTCAAAAAGAATTTTCAGAATTCTTCGTGTGACGGACCATTAACGCCTGAAATGACAATTTTTATACTTCATTTTCAATCAAGTATTTCGTATCAAAATCAAAGTTGAAAACAATTGAGAGGTGCGTATCCTACTGTTTTCAAGGTTGCTCTTCAAGATTCCGAGGTCGAAATTGAGTTTCAGCCATCAGAAATCCCAATATGGCGCCGAACTTTTTAAAAAATTCCAAAAAATTGGGAATTATTTATTCCTATCAATTTTTTTTGAGTTATTAGAATATTGGGATTCTATTGAAACTCTGAACAAAGATAAACAAAATACTTCCATTTTAAGGAAAAATTTTACTTTTATACCCTACATCATTTTAACGACCTTAAAATGGCGTCAACAATAGAAATTTCTTTGAGAAATTTCTGGACGCTCTAACTCAAAAACTACCAACTTTTAAAAAAAATGCCCAGAATGAAAAGTTCTTAAAATTCATCAAGCGATATAGTGGAATTTTTTCAAAATTTTTTGACATTTTTTTCAAAATTGTAATTTATTTACAAAAAATTCTGAAAAAAATGTAGTGTATTCTCTGATGAATTCTAAGAGTTATTTGTTCTTTGCAATTTTTTCGAAAAGTTGATAGTTTTCGAGGAAATGAATTTCAAATATTATAGTTTAGGATTTTTTCCCCCCAAAAACTATTAACTTTTGGAAAAAATTGCAAACAACAAAAAAACTCGTAGAATTCATAAGTGAATACACCAAATTTTTTTCAGAATTTTTCATAAATAAATTATGATTTTGAAAAAAAATTTCTCAAAATGTCATCACAAAAATCTGAAAAAATTCCACTGTATTTCTCGATTAATTCTAAGAACTTTTCACTCTTAGCATTTTTTTCTAACAGCATGTAGTTTTTGAGTTAGAACGTTCAGAAATTTTTCAACGAAATTTTCATTGTTGGCGCCATTTTGAGGTCGTTACAATGATGAAGTGTTTAAAAGTAAAATTTTTCCTTAAAATTGAAGTATTTTGTTCATCTTTGTTCAGAGTTTCAATAGAATCCCAATATTCTAATAACTCAAAAAAAATTGATAGGAATAAATAATTGCCAATTTTTTGGAATTTTTTTAAAATTTCGGCGCCATATTGGAATTTCTGATGGCTGAAACTCAATTTCGACCTTGGAATCTTGAAGAACGACCTCGAAAACAATAGGATATGTACCTTGCAATTGTTTTCAACTTCGATTTTGATATGAAATACTTGATTGATAATGAAGTATAAAAAATGCCATTTCAGGCGTTATTAATATGATTTAATTCCGGTTGCTGAACAATTGTGAATTTGTAAGTAAACCGACTGGGTTTTGGCGTTTTTTACACAAGTGTTGATGTAGATGGTGCATCAGTTGTTATTAGGATGCACCTTAACACTTTTAATAAAATTCACAATCGTTTTACAAGACGCATTCCGGATTAACGAAATGTCTGAACCATAGGAACATTATTAAACTAGTTAGTCCATCATCTCACGAATTGTCAACTTAATATTTTACATTATCGATCTTCTATTAAAATTAAACTAAAGAGGACACACTGTCAAAACATATATATTAAAACATATATATATATATATATTAAAAAACGTTTGATTTTTATTTTATGGACGTCACACCAAGAATTCTGAAAATTCTTTTTGAATTTATATTTATTTACATTGCGGCCGAGAAGAAATTTAAAAGATTGGTTGCAAAACCAGATCTTACTTATGAAATTATTAATAATTATAAATATAAATAACTTCATACTTTTTTCCTGCATAGCAAATGGAAAAACTAAAACAATTTTAAAAAAATAGTATAATAATCATTCCGATTTTATTTTTAAATTGTCATTAAATAATAGTCAATAGTTACAGACAATTTGCTAATAATTTAATTAATTATGACAGTATTTTTATTATTATTCATAAAAATATGTATTCTTTATTTTATACGAAAAAAACAAAGTAAATAATTTAATTTAAATGATAAATAAGAAAAAATAAATATTTTAATAAATACTTAATTATTTTATATAAAAATAAAAATTTTTTTTTATAATAATTATTAATAATTTCAGTCTTATTTTTATGTCTGTCTACTTTTCTACTTATATTTCATGAGAAACCTATTTTAATGATAATAAATAAACTGTTGATGTTGTGTTTGTTTAGAAAATACCGCCATATTACAAAATATTTATTTTTAATATAACTCCATAAATAATTCACTTGTAGTTGGGCTGAATTATTAAAAATATCACAGTTTCTTGAAAATTGCATATAAAAAAAACAAAAAAGCAACTAAAAGAAAAATTATTCAATTAACATTTCAGCAACAACTATTAATTATTGACTGTATAATAACTCAACTAACAAAGATGCTAAAAGTGATAGAATTGAAAATATCTGATCAAGATACAGAATTGCAACACTTGTATAAATATTCATCACCAAAAATGCTAAAACTTTTTGAGATTTTAAAAAAAGCTCATAAGGAACTTGAGGGTGATCAAAAATTTTGTTGCTTAATTTTTGTTCAAGAACGTAGCGTGGCACAAGCAATATACCATGTATTGAAGGTATCTTAAACATCTCATAATTTAATTATTAATAAAATTATTTACTAATAAGTGATTATTTTAGAAATTAAAGGAACTAGATGAAAACTTTAATTTCCTGAAACCAGACTACTTGGCTGGGTTTAACAATGACCCGTTTAAAAATTCAAGAGAATTATTGTGTACAATGAAGTGGAGCTCCGAAGTTCTTACAAAGTATCTGATATTCTAATTTGTCTGCTTTTTAAACATTTATTTACTTGAATTACTTTTCTAGATTTAGGAATGGCCAAGTAAATTGCATTGTTACAACAGATGTCTTGGAAGAGGGTATTGATATTCAGTCATGTTCTCTGGTTATAAGGTATTACGAACCCCAAGATTTTAGATCTTACGTCCAAAGTAAAGGTCGAGCTCGACACAGAACCAGCCAATACATAATATTAGTATCAAACCAGGATTCCTGTTTTTTAGAGAAATTAGATAATTTTCACAAAATAAATGATTACTTGAAAAGGGTATTTGTTAAAAAATTCTAATATAAACTTTACATTTGTTATCATTTTAAGAATAAAATGTTTCAGTTTCTTTCTAACTCAACTGCTAATCGAGTAAAACCAACCCTTACAGAAATTGATGATATGTTATATAACTATGATATTCCTTCTTATGAAGTATTCAATTCTTCTGGGTGTGTTTGTACATTACCAGCATCTGGTGCCATTCAAGTCATTAATGAATACTGCATCAATTTGAGTCGATCAAAATTTGTGAGACTGACTCCTATTTGGGTCCTGAAAAGACACGACGATAAGTCATATCAAGTAAGAGATACACATTCCATTATGTTTAAAAGCACAAAATAAATAGATGTATTTAAATATATTATATAAAGATATTAAACTTGGTTTTGAATACTAGGTTGCGTTAACATTACCTATTGTGTCACCGCTCACAGAAACCATCTTAGGACAAAAAATGCCAAGTATTAGTGCAGCTAAGCGTTCTGCAGCTATGCAGACGTGCATAGCATTACATCAAATGGGTGAATTGGAGGATACATTAATTCCAAAAAGTGGAAAAATGTTACTGAAAGATGTAGATTATCTGTTTCCTAACTGGGAAGAGGAAGATGCATTGCAGATTCAGCAAACTCGAAAAGTTATTCGGCAGAAGAAAAAACACAAGATTATCGTAAGTGCATTTAAATAAGCTTTAAGCAGCAATTTTATGAATGATATTGTTTACTTTTAATCATACAAATTACTTTCTTATTGAAAGAAAAGAAAACAATTTTGTCAACTCTTTTTTTTTATGTATTTTATCACACTCAGAAAAAAAGTAGTTGAAATGACCATTTTTTTACTATGAATCAGTGTGAAATTAGGACTAGGCATGGTAATAGTTAAAGTAACTATTCTGAAATAGGAAAATTTATTTATTGTTTCATGATTCGAAATGCTACTTATCATAGTAGACAAATAGATTCAACTATTTTGAAATAGTGAATTCAGAAAATTACTACCTTCACTGGGAGAAATAGTATAAGAAATTGTCATAAAAAATATGGAAAGGAGTCAATATTTACTTTTCAAAAATATTTGTAAACTATATATATATATCACAGCATATGAAAAGTCCACTCTTCTCCTTTCGTTCTTTGTTTAAGATAAACAAGGAAACAAAGAGAAAAACAATAAAATCAATACTGCGCTAAGTTTGTGAATATCACACTCGTTAAAAAATGAGTAAATTTAGTTAAAAAATGTATTATACAATGGCATTATACACACAAATTTCAACGTCGTGTAACTAGTCTATAAATACATTTGCGTATACGACATGCATGTATTATCATATCTTGATGCCCGACGGTCCTTCTTTTGACCAAATGAAAATCCACTTCAATAACGGGAGTCACGGGCTCGAAGAAAAAAAGCTGCGAACGCCGCGTCGCCACCTGGCGGCATCAAAACACACGGGGTTAGGCAGTATTTAAAATGGATTTATAGTAAATGCAAACTTTAACTATGAATAATAGTAAATATAAAGATTTACTACGAGACATAGTGTGAAATGAGGACTACACTAGATTATAGTTATTTTAACTATATTTGTCGTATTTATTTCAATCATTCTACATAGTTAATTTTTTCAACTATGAGGAGATAGTTGGTGTAACAAAATTATAGAAAAATCAACAATGAAAGTGGAAAATTTACCTATTTTTCATAGTAGTTTTAACTATATTTTTCCAAATATGCGATATAGTCAATTTAACTACACAGAGAGAAATAAAATAGTTAATGGAACCATTTTATAATAGTAAACTGCTTTATTACAAAAAATAGTGAAATTAACGGTTTCCATAATAAATAAAACAACAAAATTGTTCAATTTACTATTTTCCAGTACTTAAATCTTTCGTACATAACCTCAAATATCCACTATAACCTTTCATGTTGTTAATTCTACTACTAGAAATTGTAATTACAAATTGTTGAAATAGTTCCTACCATTTTTAATGGTTGCATTAACCATTTTTTTCTCTCTGTGTATGGATCTTTTCTCAGTGCATCATTCACATTATTTTATCATTGTAACACTAAAAAATTGTGTACCTTTATTTTTGTTACACCGAATCTAAAACTGTATTTGCCTGCTGGCTTCCATTTTGCGTAGGTATTCGTAATTGGTATTCAACACTTTCTGTTGTATGTTGAGTACAATAGTTGGGCAAAATTCATTGGGTAATCCTTCGGAAAAGAACCACCTCGTAAAAAAACGTTATATTAGTGTATTTCGACGTATTTTTGCCTCCTGATTACGAATAAGACAACAATCGCGGGTCGGACATATTAACCCATTAACGCCCAAAGGACACTTTTTCTTCCTTCTATTTCAATCGAGTATTTTGTATCAAAATCGAAGTTAACAAAAATTAAGAGATACATATCCTACTGTTTTCGAGGTCGCTCTTCAAGATTCCGAGGTCAAAATTGACTTTCGGCCATTCGGAATTCCAATATGGCGCCGAATTTGAAAAAAATGTCAAAAAAATTGGGTAATATTTATTCTTACCAATTTTTTTCGAGCCCTTAGAATATTGGGATTCTATTGAAACTTTGAATAAAGGTGAATAAAATACTTCAATTTTAATGAAAAATTTTACTTTTAAACACTTCATCATTCGAACGACCTCAAAATGGCCGCAACAATGAAAATTTCTTGGAAATTTTCTGGACGTTCTAACTCAAAAACAATGATCTTTTTTAATACAATGGTAAGAATGACAAGTTCTAGGAATTCATCTAGAAATATCACGGAATTTTTTCAGATTTTTGTAATGAATTTTTTCAAAATTGTAATTTATTTTCGAAAAATTCTGATACAAATTTAGTGTATTCTCTCATGAATTCTAAGAGTTTGTTCTCCTTTGTATTTTTTCCGAAAATTTATAGTTTTTGAGAAAATTAATTTTAAATATTATGGCTTAGGATTTTTTTTCTCGAAAACTGTCAACATTTGGAAAAAATTTTAAAGTACAAAAAATTCTTAGAATTCATTAGAGAATACAGTAAATTGTTTTCATCATTTTTCGTTAATAAATTACAATTTGGAAAAAAAGTTTTAAAAAAAATCCCCAAATGTCATAAAAAAAATCTAAAAAAATTCCGTAATATTTCTGGGTAAATTCTAAGAACTTTTCATTCTTATCATTTTTTAAATAAAGCTCGTAGTTTTGAGTTAGAACGTCCAGAAAATTTCAAAGAAATGTTCATTGTCGCGGCCATTTTGAGGTCGTTAGAATGATGAAGTGTATAAAAGTAAAATTTTTCCTTAAAAGTATATTATTCACCTCTATTCAGAGTTTTAATAGAATCCCAATATTCTAAGGGCTCGAAAAAAATTGGTAAGAATAAATATTACCCAATTTTTTTGACATTTTTTTCAAATTCGGCGCCATATTGGAATTCCTAATGGCCGAAACTCAATTTTGACTTCGGAATCTTGAAGAGCGACCTGGAAAATAGTAGGATATGTACCTCTCAATTTTTGTTAAATTCGATTTTGATACAAATTACTGGACTGAAATTGACGCAAGAAGAATCGGCCGTTGGGCGTTAATGGGTTACCGCTATCTTGAAAAAATAGCCGAAAAACACGTTTTTTTTTTCGTTTTTGCATTTATTTTGAAAAATACACATCTGATGAAAAAATACTTCCAACAAAAGTTGTAGAGCACAAAATTCTCGACAAAAAAGGTTATGTTCATTTTTTTTTGTAATTGTAACAGCAAGCCCGTAAATGAGGGATGAACGTTCCCACGATGGGTTACAGGATTACAGTGTCCTGTAATTATGCTTGTCGTTACCAGGTGAGGTCGCGACGTTCGTAGATCTACGTAATGGGCTCATGCTCTCGTTACATAAATGGATTCCCAGTCGGTCATAAGGAACTCCTTCATCGAGCTCTTCTTCTGAAAACAACAAAATGACTACTGCCATTACGAGTTATACTCATAGCCAATTTATTCATTTGTTATTTAACCCTTTGCAGAATAGTGGTAACCCAGATTATCACCTTTGTTATTCACAAGTTTTCTGTCTAGTTTCAATGCTTTGGAAGCAATATTCAAAAATCTTTTTACAGTGGTATACGGGACTTTTTGGTGCGTAACGAAAAGAATAATAACTGCAATTACGCAATATTATTAGCAAGTATAAAGAAATAAATTTCAAAATTCGTCGATTTTTGAGAAAGAACTCATTTTTGAATGAACTAAAACGTAAATTAGAACCAAATTTGGTGCTCGGGGGTTATTGGGGTCGCTGATTATGAATTTAAAGTTGGTTTTGAAAAATTCAAACTGGCGGAAACAATATGGCGAATAACTTTTAAAAAATTCATCGGATTTACTTGAAACTCGTTACTCGGGGTTTTTTGAGGTCGACGAATACAAATCTGGTCTCGTAGTTTGAAAATTCAAAATGGCGAATCCAAGACGGCCGACCAAAATATGAAAATTTACCCGATATTGATGAAACTATGTACTCGGGGTTTTTTGGATCGATGATTGCGCATCTGATCTCTGACATATATATTGAAAATTTAGAGTAGAAAGAGTACCCAGTTTTATCTCGATCAAGTAAATGTTCGCATTTCCGTCGGTCATCTTGGATCCGCCATTTTGAATTTTTAAAATCTGACTTCAGATTCGTAATCAGCGACCTCGAAAACAGCCGAGTAGCAATTTTCAACTGTTTTCCGTACAAAGAAAAATGATATGCAGCAAAGGGTTAACGAACAGTGGGGTATCGAATATTTAATTTCGTGGTATCACCCACGCCTCTGTGGTTGAAGGTTAGGTTAGTATAAAAGGGGGATCTGGGGGACGGAGCCCCTAAAAAACGTAAAAATAGTCCAATCTAAAAATTTATTTGTGTAAAATCGTTAAACATAGATACAATGTTCAGGTAGCAGGGTTCAAATTCTTTTTTTATTGATAAAAAACCGAGGCTTCCGAAATGACACTAATTTATGCTCACGAAGAATGTAAACTTTCAGACGTTAAAGAAAACTACAGCATATTATATTATCAAATTTAACAAGGTACAAAATAATCTGTATAGTTAACAGTTATAGGTAATGCTGTGAAAATTAGTATTTATATTGTTAACAACTTTTTACTAGTAATATAATACGCTATAATGTTTTTGTGACAAAGTTAGAACGGAACCGGGGAAATATACTCGGACGCAAATATACCGGGAGTCTACTGTAAATGTTTACATGTGTATAATAAAACTATATATAATTGGGTTCCATATACATATAATGACTTGTGGCTGATTGAGTATATACTAATTCCGCAATACATACTTTTAGTATTTGATCTTTACAACAAAATTTTGTTATTTATTGCCCCCCCCCCCCTACCCTAAGTGCGCAGTTGTTTTCGGTGTTTTAAGAGGTGCAAAGAGCACTATTTAAGTACAAACTAATGTCATGCAACAACTTGAAGGGGTGCTACCAAATTTAAAGGAATTAAAACATAATATAAAATAATTAATGTTGGTATTGTTATTTTAATTAACGCATAAAATTACAATACCAAATAAATACTGGTGTAAACATGGACCCATCAACGGCATTAGAATATTTATTATTCTTATCCAACTAATGTAAAAGTGATCGATTCTGAAAGAAATGTTTATAAAATTAAGAAAATGGATATGATTAAAAAATAAGTCAAGTATAATATAAGTATATCGTTCAGATATATTTTGAGATTAGGTTCGAATTCACGTATAACAAGCTGTATATTTTCGCAAGTTTAACGTTACATTTTTTTAGAGGACCACGCACAAACCTTATGGAAAGTGGCTCTCGGTTAAATTTGTTCAAACTGACGTATGTTATAGCTTTTGATGTTCCGATGAAAAATCCCCATTGCCACAAGGCCTGAAAATGAATAGTTTTTTTCTGTACGTGCATCCAAATTACTAGTATTTTGCTACAAAAAATAACTATTTTTGCTACAGCTCGATTTGTTTTAAAGATATTTCATCGCGTAAGGGCTCATTTTAAAACTTTTTTCAAGCCCTTTTTTCAAGTTAACTTGGCTCTTAAATCGGCAGATGAGTAGGCAAAAATCGCCAGGTCATCGACATAGAGCAACATCATGAGGTCATATGACAGCGCGTAATCCACATCCCTTAGACCTTTGGACCGAAAACAACCAACAATATCCAAGATATAAAGGAGGAAAAGCAACGGACTTAAAATTTCGCCTTGAAGGACACCCTCTGGCACCCTAACTGGGGTTGTGGAACCATTAGGACAGACCACAGATGACCTTACCGAGTCGTAATAAGATTTAAGCATCCTAATCATTTTTGCACTAATACCAATACTACACAATTTAAGCCATAATTTCTCGTGAGGAATAGAGTCAAACACTTTGCGGAAGTCCACAAAAAGAGTGTAGCACTTGGTCGATTTCCTCCTTAGTTGAATCTGAACAGCCGCAATCAGAGTGAAAATTATGAATTGATGAGAATGAATTATCTTCCGTAGAGCGCCCTCTCCTAAAACCCGCCTGTTCTTTCGGAATTAAGTTTCTAGGCTCTAGCCAGCTTTCAAGTCTTGCTGCAAAAATTTGCATATACAGTTTCGTTATTGCGTTTTTTTATGGCTATTGCCCTATAATTCATCGGATCGGAGCGGTCCCCCGTTTTGAAAAGCATGAAGAGACCGGCTTGCATCCATCCGTCAGGGGGCATTTCATCAGAAAAAATCTTATTGAATAAGTTCAGGATGAATAAGAACCAGTAACCGGTAAGCAATTTTAAGATTTCTGCAGGGATCCCGTCCGGACCTGTAGCTTTTCCCGTCTTCAGTTTCTTCATGCTTTCCAAAAGTTCACGAGACGAGATAGGGGCATCTAGCGCATTATCAAAAGTTGCAAAAAAAACGTTAAGGGTGACAGAGGCCTTGGAGGGTAGATGGACTCCAGATGTCGTGTCCACGCCTCAAATATTCAAGTAAATTGTTACAAAGTGCTCATTAGTGCAGTGCCTCTTTTTTGCATGATCGTGAATTTTTATATAGGCGCGAAAAACGTACTGTACATATCGCGAGCGGAAATGTACCGTACATTAGACTGGTCCACAGGAAGTCGAACAATTATTAGGACCCCCCTGCAGAATTCTTCTATATCGAAAATAAAAAGTCAAGTTGTTTTATTTTGCAGTAGATTGATATTTAATGGTACCGCCAGTTCCGTTTTTGAGAAAAAGTAATTTTTGCGAAAATTTGATGTAGCATCCCTAAAAACCTTTAAGAAGACAAAAATCTGCAGAGGTCCCTTATTTTTGTAAACTATTGTATTATTCCATACCTTATCACCGAACTAACTTTGGTAATATTTTTAAAATGCTTTTTGTCTGCGTACTACAAGCGGTACATGTAATGGTAACTACCTTTTTTTAATGTAACTGAGACAAATACTCGAAAGTTATATGTAATCTTGTGAGCTGTGTGAGTATCCCATTATTTCAAGAACATTTCCTTAGTTTCGTTTTATTTATATTTACAGTACCCAGAAACTCTTTACGGGGCCTATCCGCAATCAAAAGTGCCATTGTTTTTGCACGTATTGGACGTAAAACCAACATACCCAGCACCACATGATAACAGACATTTGGTATTTTATAAATTGTTATCGCAAAGAGGGGGATTTGGAATACTTTCAACAAAAAGTATGCCGTTGATACCCTCATTTCCACTATACATGAATGTGGGAGAATTAAATGTGACAATTCATCCTAACCATAAGTGCTTTAGTCTGCCTCCGAAAGACATCGAGAATCTCAAGACTTTTCATTCAATAATTTTCAGTCAAGTTTTAGGCTTGATTAAAGACTTCATGGTATTCGATACTGACAATTTGGAGAATAGTTTTCTTATTGTTCCGCGTGAGTATTATCTCTGGGGTTGAAGATTGCAAATCAATTTAATTATAATAATAACTTTTCTAGTTTCTGAGGGGTGGGATGTTGATTGGGAAGTGATAAGTAAATACCCAATTGTAAAGCACATAATACCCGAAAAACCCTTTGAAATGAAACGTATCGATTACGAATTGTCATTGGTGACTCCGAGCTATCGAGCATCAAGCGTTTACATCATAACTGAAGTTTGCGACGATCTTCAAGCCAATTCTTGTTTCCCAACAGAAGATTTTCATTCCTACCTTCATTATTTCAAAGAACGACATGGTTTGACAGTGACAAATCCTCGCCAATCCATGTTAGAAGTAAAACCAGTGTCGAAAAAGATTAATTTTATTAAACCTAGGTGAGTGACAAGATCAAATTTTAGGATATAAAACTCTTAGGTGCCCAAATCTATTTTATTTATTTACATTCTGCAGAGGAGTTAGCGTGCATCTTAGCGAACGGAAGCGTGCAGATCTTATGGATGATTCTGAGGAACACTTTGTACCTGAATTATGTAATAAAGTATCGTTTCCAGCCGTGTTATGGTTGAAAGCGACATATCTGCCGTCTCTATTGCACAGGTTAAATCAATTTTTAATCGCTGAAGAACTGCGTGTTCAAATTGCAACAGAGATGGAACTTCCAGAAGATTTAATTCGAGGGAAAAAATGGGATCCTTTTGTGATCGGTGATGTTTCATTGTCAGAAGAAACTGATGATCAAGAGCTAGATAATACTATAGAAGAATATCGCGATACATTAGAAGAGTGTGTAATGGACAATATTGTTTCTGGATCGGACGTTGACGGTGAGATGTCTTGTTGTAAAATGAGTTTTTTTCACGTTCAAATAACGTGGTCACTTTATCGCTTGTCAATTTCTTTAAATATTAATTTTAGTACTTGAACCACAATTGTACTCGTGGAAAAAGGAGCAGGAACCGGCAGATTTAATCAGGAACGCCGACACAATTGGTCACGTTGAAATCGAACATTATTATCAGTTCATGAAAGGCGCAACTACACAAGACAAAGAAATTTTGGTGAAATATATTCTGACTGCGTGACTCCAGTTTACTTAAATTTAATTCGTATGTAACTAATAATTTTTACAGAGAAACGGGAAAGGTGGAATTGAATATCAATCCAAGCATGTGGTATCTGTTCCATCATTGAACATATTTTCTCCAGATCCAAACGGCCCAAGTCCATGCGATATTATGCAAGTAAGTATCTGTTATAACTGTGAACATTCGCACACTAGATTTGTTTTTTATTTGTTATAGGCATTAACAGCGAAAATGAGTAACGATGTGATTAATTTAGAACGTCTTGAAACTTTGGGAGATTCGTTTTTAAAATTTGCCGTTACTCTGTTTCTCTATGAAACTTTTCCCGAATTTCGAGAGGGTTATTTAACAACGATTAAGAGCAGGATAATCGGTAATCGAAATCTTCGTTATTGCGGAATAAAACGACTGATTCCAGGAAGAATGAAAGTCGACGCATTTGATACAAAGTCTAATTTCATTGCTCCAGCTTATGTCACCGAACGAAGGCTACAAAAAGTTTTAGTAGACTTGGAGGTACGTATCTTAACCCAAAAAAAGTCCAAGCCTTTTCCCTCATAACTCAAAAACTATATAACATTTTGAGATCTACGACCGATCGAATTCAACAGGAGAGACTAAGTTACGGCGTCTAAATTTTAATTGTTGCTTTCAAAAACGAGGATGAAGTTTCCTAAGATTTACGATAAATTACGGTATTCCGGAGTAAATATTTTGACCAAATTGTTCCGCCATATTGGATCTGCCATTTTGAATTTCGGAAAACTGACACATTATTTGGAATCAGTGACCTCAAAGACATTTAAAACGATACTTGACTCCCTCCATGCAATTACTAAAAATAAATATGGACTCGAAAGCGTTTTAGTTCGGGATAATTCGGACGCAAGGTTTAAATTAATTAAAACAAATGTTTTGCACGAGTTAATAATTTCAAATTTCTTTAAGATATCACCAAGTGTTCTGTTCGAGCTGCATATACCTTCGACAGAAAGATTCGATGGTAAATTATTTCATTTCCGTCTTAACTTAGTGTTTATCATTTAAATTGAGTTCATGTGACGAATCGGGAAACTTAATTATCCATTATGCTGTCGAAGGTAAGATCACAAGAGAAACATGGGACGCCATTGAGACAACAGTCTTGCAAAGGGAAGAGGAAACCTCCCAAACTGGAATGGAACATTTTGTTACCCAACAAATGATTGCTGATAAATCGATCGCGGATTGCGTTGAAGCTCTTATAGGGGTCTATCTAGTTGTACGTATAATACCAACAATTTATTAAGAATATTGAAGTTTCTGCAGGACAACTATTTTCTTTTTTAACAGAAATTAAGCATTGAAACTACGGGTAACTTGTTGAAGTGGTTTGGAATCCTACCCGAAAATGTTGACATTAACACGGGTTTATTTGGTCCAACCAGAGATGCGATGTTGGGAGAAGGCGACCCTAATTTCTTCATGCCTTGGGCTGAAAAATTTGAAACCAAATTGGGTTATAAATTCAAAAACCGTGCCTTTCTCTTACAAGTAAAGATTTGTTGAATTCAATTGTTTGAGTGCTGTTTGAGAATTCGCAGCTTTTAATGATTGTAATTTTTGTAGGCTTTCACTCATCCATCGTATTCCTCGAATAGAATGACTGCTTCGTATGAAAGATTAGAGTTGCTAGGAGATGCCATTCTCGGTAAATTTCATGTAGACAATTAATAGACGTAATAAGAAAACAAAACTTGATTCGTTATGTTTCAGATTTTTTGATTACTTCGTATATCTATGAAAATTGTGGAATGCTGAGCCCTGGCGCGTTGACTGATTTAAGATCTGCCTTAGTAAACAACATAACGTTTGCGTGTTTGACTGTAAAATACGGATTACATACCTCAATGTTGGCATATGATCCGTTACTGAATGAAGCTATTGATCGTTTTGTTAAATTCCAAGAGGAGCGTAATTTCGTTATCGATGATGAGGTAAGATACTTCATTTAAATATATATCTGAAAACCTTGCTTGAAAAATAATATTAAGGTAGGCTAAATACCGACTCTCTACTTTAATCAAATTCGCTTTTACCTATATCGTCCGAGGCAAATTCACAATGAATTACAATTTTATGATACTTTTACAATAATGAATTACATTTCTTTTTTCTTTTTTGTGGTGTCTTCCAGCGTCTGGTATTATTATGCGATCTTTGTAAGTCTTACTGTGTATTATTTTAATTTAATAATGTTGCGTCTTTTGTATTATGCTGTATATTAATCGTACAAAATTATTAATTTATTTAAAATGCGCATTTACCTTTCCACAGCTCATTAAATATGTACAATATTAATGTAACGATATTTCTTGATTGCTGCAAGGAAAAGCTTTCCACGGCAAATAAATTTATTACATACATATTACATACATATTTATATTAAGAACAAACGATTAAAACAATATCGAAAGAAAATTTAGGGTTGCCCGCTTGTTTTAGAGATAACCTCAAAAAACCTATAAAAAATCAATTTGTATAGCTACAAAGGTTTCAAAACGGAACAATATGACTTTTCTCAGGTTCAGACCATATTATTCTGATGTATTGTTACCCGCCGAATACGAGTCTATAATAAAAAATCCTAGTTTCCCGGCCATTTCAGAAAAATTTAAAAAAAAAACGTTTTTATAACGATAAAGACTTAACAAATGAAGAATATGATGTCCCTAAGGCGAGATTACATTTTTCGTATGGACTTTGACCCTCACACTCGTCACGTTTATGAGACGCAACGAGACGTGTGAGAGATGAACCATGTCGCTGCCAAAGAGATGCTTCAGAGACTAAGGAATGATGCTGGAGAGACGAGCGAAAGATTTTACAAAGAATCTCGAAAGATTTCGAGGCAATCAACGAGAGACCTCAGAGAGATCTATTGGAGATCATTTGTAGACGTCACACTGGTTCCTTGGCAGATACATGAGAGATGAATGAGAGACGTCAGACAGACGGCTGAAGAAATTATATAAATTACGTGATGATTTAGAGATTTGCTGCAGAGGTTTTCAAGATTCCGGAATTTCATTTCGAAGATATAAATGTGATCTTTGACTTTTTAAAGTTTTTTTTTTGAGGTTACCTCTAAAATGAGTGGGGAAGTCCGCATTTTTTATTGCACATTCCTGTTCAACGGGACAGAATACATAAGAATGATGTGGTCTGAATATGAGAAAAGTCATATTCATCACTTTCTAAAACCTTTGTAGCTATGAAAATTGTGTTTTTAAATGTTTTTTGAGGTTAGGTAAAAAACGAGCGGAGAAACCCCCATGTTTTATTGCAGATTCGCGTTCAGCGGGTCAAAATACATATTAGTAACCATGTTATTAAAGAAAAACGGGTTTATTGTTCCTGAAAAAAGTGGAAAATTGTCAACATCTTTTTTAATATGTGTTATTTATTGTTTACACTTTCTTACAAAGTAATTAAGATTTTTAATAATTAATGGATTCCGGTCAATGATAATATTATTTTATTATATATATTATGTTTATGATTATAAACAATGTTTTTGGAAATTCTTTTTGTCAAATATCGACTTTCCTTACATTACATTAAAATTCAGTTTTTATCATAACCGACAATTATGACTGTTCCACAGTAAGGACAACTGCCATGGAACAGAGATGCTCGCGACTTCCAGGCCGTTCCTCATTAGGAGCATATTAGCTCCCCTGTGTTTTTACTATTATAATTTTATTTTTTATCAAATCTATCTGTTCTTAAACGCATTTTGTTGACGAAACTAACTGCCCACCCCGCCGAAAACTATTAATTACTTAATATCAGCAGTTGAATAACTTTAATTGTCGTTTTCATTCCGCTAGATATTAATTGCGTGTTATTGGATTAGTATTGCCAGATTAGGAGGATCCTTCAAAATATTGGGCAATAATCTCATTCATATACTATAATGTGAAATTTGTCCAGCACTATCGCGAAAAATTCCAATAATCCTCCTTATTACACAGTATTAAAAAGTGTTCTTTCACGCATCAGTTTTAGGTACAATATTAAAAAAAGTAATTTCCACGAATGTGAGTTCTGCGAGTTGAAAGCGAGGTCCATATTCACATTGTTACGTAAAAACATTTTTGCACATGCGTAGAACAGTATTTCTTGATTTCAGTTTTGAAAATCACACTCGGCACAGGTCGATATTTCGCCCGTGTTACATAAGATATTTTTTAATATTACGCGTGGAGCTCGATAATTTGCGCTCGAATATTTCACTGCAGGGCGCAAAATCGATTTCTACTCCCAGAGTGTTTAAAAAGTACATTAAATTACATTACATTTTTCACAATGTACATATACGTATTTATGCACTATTACGCATGTTATGGTCCCAGTATATTTGCAACAAAAGTTGTAATAGCGTCATGCCACTGAAAATCGCCAAGCCTCGTACAAAAAAGTGACATATTTATTTCTTTTTCTAAAAAACTCTCAACTTAAAAAAAAAAATTAATTCCTTCTAGTAAAAAACGTAATTGGTATTAAAAAATTACTCGTGGTATGGCCTGCACAAACATTTTTGCACATTTTATTTTGTTCACTACAAACTGGCTTTCTTGTAGTAAACACCCTAAATTTACAGCTTGAGCTCTAAAAGCAATCACTCAACATTAATTTTTATATTTAAAAATTATACAAGCCCAAGCTTATAATCGATCCTTATATCTTAATACAATAATTAATTTTGAATGGTTGCATTGAGACCGCAGGCTGTCAATGTAAAGTTATACTATAAGAACCTCAGTTTTCAGTGAAATAAAAAATAAAATCTTTTAAAAAGTTTGACGACGATTATTGATATATGGGCAATTCTCACAAACTTCGAACTTTTTGATGAACAAAATTTTTTTTTTAAATCTTGAGCACATGTCTGAAATTTTGAGTATACGTTCCTTTAACTATTCGAATAATGATCCATCGGGGTGCAACAGTTTAAAACAACGCAACAAACGTATAACTTTTTTCACGTTTTTTTTGTATTTTTTCGTGATTTTCGACTTATTTTCGTAAGATAAGTAATGAATTATTATTATTATTATTATTACGACTTTATTGGCCTTATTAAAATAGTTACAAACAATAAATATACATATAAACAGATATGCCAAAAGGCGAGCCACAGCTGATGCTGTTTTACAGACTGACCTCAACGGGTGTGGTACAATCAAAGTTACTCAGGTACACATACGGTAAAAATACAAAATGGTAACAGTAAAAACAAAAAAAAAAACATACATTAAAGTACACGCATATAAATATGAGATATGATCCGCTGGTTTGTAATAAAAATCAAATAATTTGAAATTAATGATACATAAGAAACATTGCATAGCGACTTCATTATCGAATTTATTATTTACAGCGCTTCAAATAAAAATCTCTAACTTTATGTACAAAAATTAACGGAAGCTCTACTAATTTTCGCAAACTTAACGGAAGAGCATTGAAAATAGTCGGAACGATACAGGCAAACGCACCTTTATATTTTGCAGTTGAATAACGCGGGTGCAATAACATCTTCGTCGTAACTAGGCGAACATTCGTGCGACCTCTACCAAGCATTTGGAGGCTAGTGTATAGATACTGTGGTATTTTTTTGGTTAATACACGAGATGCAAGAGACAGTATTCTTACGTGAAGCCGCTCTCGCATGTATAGCCACCCAGAATCCAAAAAAACTTGCGAAATATGATCAAATTTACGGATACCGTACGCATATCTTATACAAGAGTTTTGGACTGCCTGAACTCTACGCCATTCATTTTCAGAAATGCATGGTCCATATACGGATAGACAATACATTAGATTAGAGAGAACAAGCGAATCGCATAGACGGAGTTTGATCTCATGTGATAATTCATGTCGCAACGGATATAACTGACGAAGGCGCATATAAGAAATACCTATTTTTTTTGTAATATGAGGTGAGAAGCACCAATGACTGTCAATAATTAATCCGAGATTTCGCGCTTCCCGAACCATCGGGACATAATTTCCCTTTACCTCAATTTTAATATTATCAAAATCAATGGCCGCAAGCTGCTTCTTGCTGCCAACTATCATGAACATTGATTTAAGAGGATTGACAATAAGGGCGTTTTCATTTGCCCATCTGTCAATGCACCCCAAATCAAGCTTCATTTTTAGGATGGCTTCTTCAATGTCATTTGCGCGACAAGGCAACAAAACTTGTGTGTCATCAGCATATGTTTTCATGCTTACATAATTGCAACATTCATAAATATCAATGGTGAAAATAATAAAAAGGAGAGAGCTCAGTTTCGCCCCTTGCGGAACACCACATGGGAGCATCATACTGTCTGACAGAGAAGTATTATGGTTTACAGTTAGTTTAACCGATTGAGACCTGTCACTCAAGTAACTACATAAAAGAGAACAAGATTCCTTAGAAACTCGATAGAATGACAATTTTGCAATTAAAAGCTCATGGTTCAAAATATCAAAGGCCCGTGTAAAATCCAATAATGCAATAATTGTTAACAGTTTATTATCCCAGTTTTTTAGAATTTCATCTGAAATATTCAAAAGCGATGTTTCACATCCGAATAGTGATCGAAATCCAGATTGAAATCTTGGAAATAAATTAAATTTATCAAAGTGATCTAGCAACTGGTGATAACAAACCTCTTCAAAGATCTTAGAGAGAATAGGAAGTCGACTTATTGGACGCAAATCTTTTAGAAGTTTCGGATTATTAATTTTTTGGATTGGACGTACTATGGCATGCTTCCAGATAGTAGGATATTCTCCATTGGTAATTATATGGTTTATAATGTGCAGAATCTGAGGCAGACAGTGTTTATATATCCTTAAGAACATTTCTCCAGAAATTCCATCAGATCCAGTTCCTGTGCATTTAATGTTCAGAATAATTTCGTGTAATCTCGTAAGAGATATTTCAGTAAAACAAAAAGATGCACCTTCAGGAACTCTGTTTGAGAAGTGTGAATTAAAATAATCGATGTGGAGGCGATCTGGCGAGACGGGTGGAATGTTAACAAAATAACTATTTATTGCATTTGGATCACTGAAATGAGAAGGCAGCTCTGGAAGTAACTAGCTGTGGTCCAGAATTTCTTCTGATTCAAAGTTGACAATTGACTTAAGTAAGCTTTCCGTTCTGCTCGTATTGCAGATGTTGCATAGTTACGCAATTGTCTATAATACTCAATATCGGACTCACTTTTAGTCTTTATTTTTCTTGAGTGCGTTAAATTTCTTTTTTTAGTAAGAATTCGGATTGGGTTCGTAATCCATGGGGCATAAGACTTGGAAACACGAATTGTTTTTAGCGGTGCAAAAGTATCAAAAAGTTCAGTTAGTCCGTCGTTAAAGTTGGCAAGTTTAGTATTAATATCCGAGATATTATAAATTTGTTCCCATGGATAAAGCGCCGCAGCCTTATCAAATTTAGTAACATCAAAGTTTGTAAAGTCACGTATAGTGATAAATTTCTCGAAGTGGTTAGGACAAGGATAATTAATATCACATCCAATCAAATAATGATCCGCTAATATGAATTCCGACAACACATAAGAATTGTTGACTTTAACATTGTTTGTTACCAATATGACATCGATTAGGGTTGCAGATGAAGCAGTCACTCTTCTTGGAGCATCTATAATTTGACGAAGGTTGCATTGAGAAATCAAGTTTTTAAATTTTACAGTATCCGATTTTTCATTAATAAGTATGTTGATATTCAAATCACCAAGAATAAGGATTTGGTCAGAACGAGACAGTAAAGAATTTATTGTTATCTGCAGATTATCTAAACATTGAAGCGATACATTTGGTGGTCTGTATAGCACACCAATCGAAAAATTGTTACTGTGATAATTGAAAGTTAACCAGAGTTGTTCCAAACCAAATTCATCCTGGTTGACTGAACACTGCAAACATCTAAATTGATTTTTGAGATAGATCGCTACTCCTCCTCCTCGTCTATTATTCCTATCAGATCTAAAAAGAGAATATCCTCGAATTGATATTGCATCATTAGGAACAGACAAATCTAGCCAAGTTTCGGATATACAAAAAAAATGAAATTCATGTAATAAAATCATATCTTTGAACTGTTGAAAATGGAGGGATAGCGATCTTACATTTAAATGTACAAAAGACAGACAATTCTGCGAATATGGTGAGGAAGGAGTTGCAGTAGAAGATGTCTCTGAAGATCTTGAAGGAAGCGTAGACGGTATATCGTTTCGATATATCGGATGTAACGATGATACTTGAGAGGCCGATAGTCATGTATCAAGTTGAGATAGATCTGCTTCGTCTTGTATTCGAATAACTTTTGAGTTGCTGTTGTCATCTCGTTTAACTAAAATTAATCCATTTTTTTGCCAGACATATTTGAACCCTTTCTCGCGACCAACAGATTTAGCTTTTTTTAAGAGATTATAAATTGCAGGTTGAAGCCACTCATTTATATGTATCTTGCAATCAGGAAGGTTCTTAAAAATTATTGTTGACATTATATTTCTTCTATCTTTAGCTTTTGTTAGCAGCGAGCGTGCTATACCTGCTCTTTCGAAAGTGATCTTGATGTTCCTGGGCAGATTATTGGTAGCATTTGAGCGGGTTGTTTTGATTCGAAAAGCATCGACGATATCAGTTGCTTCTAGAGGCACTTCAAGAGTTGAAGCTAATGCTACGACTTGATCACAAAGATTCGAGTTATCAGATTCAGGTATACCTGATATTACTAAAATATGTCGGTCATGTTCGGATTGTAATTTGGCCACTTCAGATGTTAGCTTCTTTACGGATGTTTTGAGAGTTAAATTCTCTTCTTCTAGGATAGAGCACCGATCCATTATATTTTTATTCATGTTTCTAAATTCATCGAGGCTATCATTCATTTTTTTTGTAACTTGTTCAAATCGATCATTCATTTTAACATTGTGCGCTTCTTGCTTGATATTATGAGCATTTTGAGATGCCGTTTGTGCATTGAACGATTTCGTTAGGTTGTGCATGGCAACTAAAAGATTATCTAGAGAAGTGTTGGCTGAATTTAAATTCGAAGGTTCGGATGATGAAGAAGACGAATCCGTAGACGAAGTGTTGACTCCCTTATTTACAGAGCCTTTGTTTGCAGAATCAATGCAAAGTTTGCATGCCATCCGAGAACTGCCTTTATAATTGACCTTGATAAAATCAGTACACTTCTTATGGTATGCTCGGTTGCATACTTCACAATAAACGGGATTTTTTACCTCGCCATTACAAATGCCATTGCATGATATAGCTTTCGTAGTCTCTGCCATAGTTGTTTATTTAATTATCTTTATATTTAGTTGTATTATTTCAAATTTTCATTCATATCATGCTGTACAGTACATAAGTGAGTTGTTCTCGATTTACAATATGAAATTATACGATAAATGTATATCTTCACTAATTACTTTTCAGAAGCAATAAACAAGAACAATAATGCCATAAATCGCCCATAATTACATGCACATGGAAAGTGCTATCCAACGGCTTGATTTTATGAAAATTCAATATAGGGATTTAAAAATCAATTAAAATAAAATTTAAACAGCATAACAGAAAATGCACGAACACTGGTAACCAAACAATGACTGCAGTTGCGAATGCACACTAAAAACACAAGAACGTATGCGGCAGGGAATGTCTTTTCCTCGGCAAATCTTTTCTCACTTCACTGCACAATAAGTTTTTTCTTGATCTTTAATCCAAAATAGGTGGAACGTGATGCATATAATATAATAACAGCAGAATTCAAAGCACTTATTTTAACACCTTTCTTCCAAAAGTCACGGAAAAGACAATACACAGTGCACTTTTTATTTTCGGCTTTCGCCAAATAAATAAATCATAACAGATATTACAATTTTTTTAAAAATAAGTTTAAAATAAGTTAAAATTAATAAATTCACAAAAAAAAAAAATGAAAATAAAACCAATATTTCCTTTGTGCTTTCGATGTGTTTCAAGGGAAATTAAATAAAATTGCAAATTAAGAGTCGCACCGAACACGTCTTGAACGAACGACGTTTCGTCATTAACTCAATCTGAATCATGGTGTAATAATAAATAAACAAACCAATGAAGTCAAGTTACAAAAAAATATTTATTTCACCTACTAGATTATATAACATTTGCCTTGTATAGTGTTCTTTTTATCATAGTAATTTTTTTTATAATCAGGAACCAGGTTAACTTTATACATAGTAGTTTTTAAACATAAATTTTTTCATGTGATATTTTATATATTATGCAAAATTAATTATTATTTAAAGAATAAACCATTAACAAACATAAACTTGGTGTTCTAATTATTTTTTAGTACATTTTCGTATAGGACGAGTTTTTGTTTTTACGATTTTGTAAATATTATTATAGTCTAGGATTATAATGTTGAGTATTAAGCACTTATTTTAATACACTACAATTTATTTTGAATGTTTTGTATGAACAAATTCGTTAAAAATGAATTTAAATGGAAAATGCACGCTTGATAAGTGTAATTGTATTTTCTTTAATTTTTCAATTTTTTTTTCGCTCTGGAATTTTTTAAAGAACAAATAAATACTTGGGGCATGAGAAATATAATTCAATAGTATATTGAACAATAGAGCACACATGTATTTGACTCAATTTTCCGACTTCAGACGATGTGCCAATAAAAAATATTCATTTTCAGTTTGTTGCACGTTTCGTTATTTTTTAAATAAGTTATATTTTAACTACTTTCTAATGAAAGCACATCGTTCTACCACGTCTATCCAGAATTATTGTTTTTGATCTCTAGAATACTGTTAAATTTGCCTCTTAAGCAGTTTCGGTACGCACCGGCCACGTCACACTATAATGGCTATGAATATCATTTTGACTCTTTATAGCTTCGTTCTTACTAAAAGCACATACTTGAATAACATTTTGCATTCGATTTAGTGCTCCAAATTCTACCATTTCGTTATCACTTCAAACATAAACAATCGACGCACCAAATTTGGCAAAGTAAACATTAAAAAAAAAATAAGAGGGTCACGCTGCAAATTTCTCAATTTTATTTGTGTATTATATGCAGATTTGTCCTAGAAATATTTAGGGTAGTCCTGTTTTTTGGATTTACATAATCTACGTAACATTTATAACCTAATTTTCCTTAATATATGAACGAAAATGAAGTACCCGAATAAATAATGTCCCGAATAAATAAATTCGCGAAAGTTCGAACTAATTGAGAATTGCTCTTATGTTATTTATTTTTTATTGTCGGAAACTTGAAAGTTTGTTAAAAACAAAACATATGTCCCTTTTTGTACGAGCAAATTTTTATAAGTAAAAATGAATCGAAAATTTGTATAAAAACAAATCTGATCTTGCGATTTTCTTGTGGAATGTTCCAATAATATAATAATACGTAAGCTAATCGTTTCTTTTATATTCATCATTAAAAGCTTCTCTGGATCCTTTGTGAGGAGGATGAGTGCCTAATGGCTGAGCACGTGGATGTTCCCAAATGTTTGGGAGATATCTTTGAATCATTAATTGGTGCCATTTACTTGGATAGCGGGAAAGATTTGCAGTTAGTCTGGTCCATTGTATATTCATTAATGGTAAATGAAATTGGTGAGTTGAACAAGATGGTTACTACTATTAAAATTAGGAATGTATTCATGGATTATGTAGATTTAAACAGTGCCCTCTAACCAAATTTTCCAGTATTTTCGTAACTCTTATAAAAAGTTTAAGACAAATCAGATTTAAAGTGAACTTTCTACTTATAGGCAAGCCTATCCAAGTACCATTCACCAATTTTATTGAAACAAGTTTTATTCGTAAAACATAATTCAAAATTTGATCGGTATTTTGTTATATAGACCCGGATTTTTATTTTAAGGGTGAGAAAAGCGAAACAAATACTATTGACATATTTTCTCCGCCATTTTTAATTTTGGGAATCTGGTACCATTTTCATAATCGGTGTTTCTTGACAATATAACAAGTTCTTTCAGAGATATTATTTTTTTCACAAAAACTAAGGAAGGGCGTTTTCTAGACTTAAAATTAAAAAATATATATAAACTTTTCTATAATCTAACACCACACCAAGTTTAAAAAATATCGGGGAATGGCACTTGGCTATGATTACTTGTAAGTCAAAGTACAGAAACAATCTTAATAAATATGTTTCAAACCGTGAATAAAAATATAACGATCGATACAAGTGAATGTTAGCATTTATCACGTTTTGTTTCAGTATCGTTTAGCAATAACGTTCCAATGCAGCCTCTGAAGGTGCTTTATGACACGCAAGGGACTCAACCAACTTTTTCGTAAGTATTCAAAATAGTAATGCATATGATGCAAATGTATTGGATTAAATTATTCTTGCCATTGTAGAAAACACATGCCATTAGAGAATACTTCGGTTTTATTGGTTACTTTATCAGCCACGATAAACGGAGAAAGAAGACAATTCAATGGTTTCGGTAAGACTAAGAAACAAGCAAAGACCGCCGCGGCAAAACTCGCCTTGAAAAGTCTGCGATATAAGAAGTAAATTTTGTTTTTGAAATGTTATCTTTTCTTTTATGTACTTATACGAGTCACTTATCTATGAGTGTGCTTGGATTATAGTTATATGAAAGTTCAAAGAAATTGCATATGCATTTGTTTTGCCGCCGCCAAAAATTGATCACCGAACTGAAACTTTGCAAAAACGCAATGTTTTTTATCACATATTTCCCTTTGATTAATTCACAAAAACGTTTTTATAAGTCTAACCAGAAATATAAAAACCGTACGTTACAAGTGATAATATGACAATTGTGATTTGCATAATGTACACACGTAATCTCTTGGAACGAAGATGCTTCGTAATATAATTCCGATTAAATTTACAGGAATATTTGATTGATCTTATTACTTATTCTCATGCATAAAGGTACAATATTTGACGGCCACAAAAAGAATAAAGTGTATGTAATCTAGAGAATAATGTGGATGGAATGAGAGAATGACTTATTTCTAAAAATATTAGTATATTTTCAATAAGATTTTTATAGAAGCTTCATTAACGATACCAAGTTATTGCAAGTATAAATCAAAATTAATTTGAAATTAATTTTACACGACAACGTGCTAAATATCGTACAGTTAACAGATAAATTTGCAAATCGGTAAATGCGCCTTCTATTTCGTATAAAATAACAGCATTTATTGTATTGTTAATTCCGAATGTAACCGATGTCAATATTAATTTACACTTCGTGTATATATGCACTATAATCATTAGGTGCATGCAAGAACTAAGAATTAAGCATGTTAGCTTTCTTCAATGTATATAAGTCAATCACTATAGTATATGCAGTAGAAATCAGATGTATTTGTAAAAGAATCCGTTTGTAATCTAATGCGAGATTATGTTTGTGTTAAAGATGAAATAAATAATTCCTTAAAAAAGAATGTGTGCAATTATTTCCTTGTGTGTTTACTTAGAATATATTATATGCCACAATGAATACTTTTGAGTTAGATGTTCCAAAGCCGATTGACAAATCATTTTGTTCGCGTTACCAACCAAGCGACCGGTCAGTAAATTTTTAAGAAACAGAGCTTTATTTTGCATTACATACATTATGTGGTAAACATGTGTGCCGCTCACGCAAAGAGTGAAAAATTATTCAAATAGAGATGCTAGGTTTTTCAATTTTAAAGAAATTTTTAATTTGTTCCTACAACTAGTTTACCGTTCGGTTTTCAAAAACGGGGAAAACAGCCATATTCTACATAATATTCTCTAAAAAATGGCGCTAGTGCAGAGTGTGTGTCTGTCATAAAACCAAAGTTACGAGCGTTGGAAATTTAGTATCTAAAAGGAAACTCAAGAAAATAAATCAAGTTTTCAAGTGGCACACTTACGTATTGGTAGCTACAACGTTTTTCATATTGAAAAACGGTTAATCTGCACTTGTATAATATGTTGGTATATCGGTAAATCAACGAGTAAAATCTAAAGTACACAGATGTCAGGAAGACAAATGAACTTTGGGAACGATGCCGAAAAAAGCTAAGCCATGAAATTAGTTTAAGTTGCCATAAAATAGAAAAGTATTGTCCCAAAAGAGTGCGGGTCGAAAAACCTACAAATCAAAAAGCCGACAGGTCGAAAAACCAACAGTCAAAGCAGCGATATTCAAAAAGCCGACAGTAGAAAAACAGAATAGTCATAATCCCCACTCACACCATTGTCTCCGTTACACACATTGTTCGCGTCTACATAGGTCTAATATTTACAATTTGCTTTATTCCATCTTATTTGTAGTATGTAATGTACACACGTCTGCGATGTGTTATCTATCAGAATGTCAGGTATGTAATTTTACAATCATTTTCGTATTAAATATATTCATTAATTTCTATCGGGTTTTTGTGTCCTTCAGTTTGTTTCATTTTATATTTTTTAAATAGTTAATTTTTCTTTTAATAATCGGTATTACAATATATTATTTATAACACAACGTTTTTATTGATTTTATTTTTATTCTCAACATAAAACTCTTCCTAAAAAACTAATATTTTCTTGTAATTAATTTTTTACAGCCCAATTTCTGATATGTAATCGTCGTATTCGTTGCTCACACATGTCTTTTGTAAGTGTATATAATTTTTTGATTTGTATAATTTTTTATTAGTCATCGTATTGTTTTTTAAATTATTCTTAAAGGTTAAGCCCTGAGGAGGACACGAAATACGTGTCGAAACGTAGGCAATAAAGATTTATTAATGGAACCGTATATGGCCGTTTATTCACCTTACACTTAATAGTCATAATACCGATAACTCAAAAAATCGACAGTCCAGAAACCGAGTGCGAATCAACAAACCGACATTCGAAAAGCCGACAGTCAACATCCGGGACATAAAAGAATAGACACATCGACAAGCGGACAATCATTTTTTGAAGTGTCGTTTTTTTTTACTGTTGGGTTTTCAACTGTCGGTTTTTTGACGAATCGGATTTTTAATGGTTGATTTTTTGACGTGTCGGTTGTATGAATGTTGATTTTTCAACCTGCACCCTCCTAAAATCGCAGCGGTTCATCTAGTTATGATGCGAAATGTATTATTAGTCCAGTCAATCCCGGCCTCTGCTATCCGTCATCGGGACACCTCTGCATTTGTTTATAAGTGCCTAATAACGCCAAAGCTCAGGTGGTTCGAATTCCACCTTCACAAACTGTAGGCCCCGTCGCGATTTAGTCCCAGAAAAGTTGACGTAAAATAATATAAAAAAAAAATTAGTCCAGTCATTGGAGAGAGTAAAATAGTTTCAAGCAACACCGATTTTCTTGCAAAGGACCCCGCACAAACCTTATGGAAATTGGCTTTCGGTGGATTTTCTTCAAATTGCGGGAAAATGTTGTTTATACCAAGCTGATGAAAAGTTCTCACGGCCATAACTTCCGTTAAAGCAGGATTTTCGCTCTACAGGCCCTTAAAGGTCGGTAATTTGCGATGAAACGAATCATTTCTTACAGCATACAAATTAGACATATTTCCTCACCAGCGATTAAAATAGTATTGAAAAATGGTACTCGGAGGTGTT
Source organism: Trichopria drosophilae (assembly GCA_030407085.1). Taxonomy (NCBI): domain Eukaryota; kingdom Metazoa; phylum Arthropoda; class Insecta; order Hymenoptera; family Diapriidae; genus Trichopria; species Trichopria drosophilae. The sequence goes on from CM059584.1 coordinate 96,680,639, forward strand.
CGGGGTCTCTGATTCCGAATCTGAGCTAAAAATGTGAAAATTCAAAATGGCGGAACCGACACGGGGGGCCAAAAATAAGAAAAGTTATTTAATGAAAAAGGTTGACCAATCGGGGTTTTCGAGAACGTTTTCGGGGCTAAGAGAGTACGCCTCTTCCGTCCCATGTGGATTACACTATTTATCCCGACTTAATTAGAATGATCATATTGGCGAGCTTGCATCATCATAAGATGATTGTGGAAACTCCGATACTTTCTTACTTTTTAACATTTGTATGATAGATAAGTAATTGTGAAAATTCTTGATGATTCTGTTTTATAGAATTGTTCTTTTTGAAAATGATCTTATCCTTCATATTATGAAGAAACTCTTCAAATTATTCATTCTTTCTAGGCACATTTTCATCATTCAATCCTGTATCACAATCTCATTTTAATATTTCTATTACAAAAATTGCCTTAAATTAAAACCGACCAGATTTAGGACTTTCATGGAAAGAATGTCTGACATTGACATTTCGGGAATAATGATTTTAGGTGGTTACTAAATATAAAATCTCCTCATGGGCTATCAAGTGATTTTCTGTAATGCACATTAGAACTTCAGTTCTTTAGTCACATGTAAACCGACGATTTTTACAAAGGTTAGATTTATTTTACAAATGGCCACCTTACGACCGATGCAAGCTCCCGAATATGATCATTCTAGTTAAGTCCGGAAAAAATAGCGTATTCTACATGGGACGAAAGAGCGTGTACTCTCTTAGTCCCGAAAACGTTTCCGAAAACGATTTGTCAACCTTTTTCATTAAATAAATAATTTTTGTTATTTTTGCCTCCCCCCTGTGTTGGTTGCGCCATTTTGAATTTTCACATTTTGAGCTCAAATTCGTAATCAGAGACCCCGAACACCTCTGAGTGCCCTTTTTCAATACTATTTTAATCGCTGATAAGGAAATATGTCTAATTTGTATGCTATAAGAAATTATTCGTTTCATCGCAAATTACCGACCTTTAAGAGCCGATAGAGCCAAAATCCTGCTTTAGCAGAAGTTATGGCCACGAGAACTTTTGATCAGCTTGGTATAAACAACATTTTCCTGCAGTTTGAAGAGAATCCACCGAAAGCCAATTTCCATAAGGTCTGTGCGGGGTCCTTTAGATTTAAGCTCTACTGACCCTCTACTTCAAAGTTGATCATGTGCCAAGCGTTGCTTTTGACATTTAAAGGGTGAAAATTACCCCTATTTGAAAATAATTGTAAAATTCTAGATTCTGGCGTGTATTCGATTTAAATCAGCTGCAAATAAGCTGAATGAACGTCAAAATAAATTAAGAGACATCATTTATCATCTGTTAAATATTTTCAACCCCAAAAAAAACACCCCTAATCGAAAATAATTGTAAAATTTTAGATTCGGGCATATATTCGATTGAAATCATCTTAAAATATATTGAATGAACGTCAAAATGAATTAAAAGGAAAAATTTATCATCTATTGAATATTTTAACCCCCAAGAAAACTACCCCTATTCCAAAATAATGGTAAAATTCTAGATTCTGACGTGTATTTGACTGAAATCATCTTAAAATATGTTGAGTGAACGTCAAAATAAATTAAGAGACAAAAGTAAACATTTATTGAACCTTTTCGCCCCCCCCCCCTCACAAATCAATTCCTTTTTTGTGTATATGGTATAGGTGTGGCTCCGCAGATGTTTTCAGTTTGTTTGGCATACAAATAGACGTGTGAAAGTGTAAGAACGTTACATGGAAATACTACGCTATACAACATTAATTTACTCGCTAGAATTGAACCGTTGTTGATCAGTTTCTACTTATTATTAAAATCCTACCTGACAGAGGTCCTTTCAAATTAAGTATGAATATGAATATACATCACTTTACCCCGTAACATCTGGAGTACCACAAGGGAGTGTCCAAGGGCCCTTTCTCTATCTTATACTCAGCTGACCTACTATACCGACAAAACCATACTAGCCACATTCGCAGATGACACCACAGTCCTTGCAACCCACGAAGAACCACAAGTAGCTGAGTAGTGTAGCTATAGGGCTTCTGGCCCTCCCCACCCTACCTCCCATCGATGATAGTGTGATGGAAAAATTGCGCAAGTTGGCCGTCAGAAGGTCAGGAGTGAAAGGAGGTTATTATAAACAATTTCATGTATTGTTATTACAAATTTCGAAAGCTGTGAAGGTCGAAAAACATAGGTAATTTAATGCGTTATATTGTCGAATGAAAAGAGAAGGTAAAGGTCAACCAATATTTATTATTTCATTAGATATTGTTATTAATAAAATGTTTTTACATTATCATTGAAAACGTCATCTTTCCAATGCTTGATCTTACAAAATTCAATCAGAGAGATTGAAAAGTGTTGACCGTTACACATTAGTATTGCCATGTGTCGAAAATCAAATTTCAACAGTCGCCTTCATTAAAGGTCAGATATTGATATATTATAGTCGCTTCTCCGTGTTTATGTGGAAATACATCGATTTGTTTTCCCGAAAATTATGAAATTGTATACAGGTCCAGACGCGTTTAAAAGGTCATTGCACAAGTTCTTCAAAACATTTCCTCTTTCCCAAATTTAGGCAATCCGTGACGTAATAGAAAGGAGGTAGCCTAATTCAATCATTTCAATGTCGTATTGCCATATGTGGACTGTCGAAAAACAAATTTTAAAAGTCGCCTTCATTAAAGGTCATATATTGCATCATTATATTCGCTTCTCTATGATTATGTGAAAATACATCGTATTCGGTAGGAACCGTATTGAGAGTGAAAGTAAAATGACCTTATCCTCGAGGTAGCCTAATTCAATCATTCCAATGTAGTATTGCCATATGTGGACTGTCGAAAAACAAATTTTAAAAGTCGCCTTCGTTAAAGGTCATATATTGCATCATTATATTCGCTTCTCTATGATTATGTGAAAATATATCGTAAGCTAGGAACCGTATTGAGAGTGAATGTAAAATGACCTTTTCATCGTGCGTCCTACTACCATCTCTCTCGCTCTCGCACATTCTTTGTTAGATCCATTAACTTTCGCAGTATACTGTTTTCACGGTCGTCGATTATGCGTCGATCACTTATTCACCGTACATTTGTTTTCCCGAAACTTTCGAAAATGTATACAGGTCCAGACGCGTTTAAAACGTCATTGCACAATTTCTTCAAAACATTATCTGTTTACCAAATTTAGGCAATCCGTGACGTAATAGAAAGGAGGCATTCTAATTCAAATATTCCAATGTCATAATTTCTATGATCTCTCTCACTCTCGCATACTCTTTGTTACATTCATTATCATTAGCAGTATACCGTTTTCACGGTCGTCGATTATGCGTCGATCACTTATTCACCGTACATTTGTTTTCCCGAAACTTTCGAAAATGTATACAGGTCCAGACGCGTTTAAAAGGTCATTGCACAATTTCATCAAAACGTTATCGCTTGACCAAATTTCGGTAATCCGTGACGTAACAAAAAGGAAGCAGTCTAATTCAAATATTTCAATGTCATAATTTCTATGATCTCTCTCGCTCTCGCATACTCTTTGTTACAGCCATTAACATTAGCAGTATACCGTTTTCACGGTCCTCGATTATCCGTCGATCACTTATTCACCGTACATTTGTTTTCCCGAAACTCTCGAAATTATATACAAGTCCAGATATCGTTTCAAAGGAATGTCGCGTTTCTGTGTCTATGTTTGACAGTACGTAAGCACCTCTATTTCAAATATTGTATTTCTACATCAATATGGTAGATGTCAAGAAGATTTTGTCGTCATGGGAAGAGGCCTTGAAGAAGACGCTACTGAGGATCATATTTCTAACTTCATTCGAGAATCCATCGCAAAGATTGACAAAATCAATTCATTCTCAAGGGTCAATCCTCACATTCCCAATGGGATGAAGATATCGTTGGGGACACGTATTCATTGCATCACGGTACAGAGGGTTACAGCTGTTGTCATATTAATTAGCGTATCTTAATGATCTTCAATAGAGACAAAACTGTCGAGTCCCTTCACCCAAAACTGCTAAGACCATTTTGAAATTAATATAGAAAAACCGCTAAGCAAGTCTGAACGCGTTCAAAAGACCTGGCGCCGACCCCCCCCCCCGAATATTGTTATAAAAATGTCCTGCCTTTACATGGTCATTGCAAACGGTCTCTTTCTAATGCGTGATCTTAAGAAATTAGATCATAAATATTGAAAAATACTAGCTGTTACACATTCGTATTGTCATGTGAGGAATGTCAAAAAAAAAAAAAAAAATAAAAAAGTCGCCTTCATTAAAGGTCAGCTATTGCTACATAATAGTCGCTTCTCGATGCCTATGTGGAAATACATCGTAAGCTAGGAACCGTATTTTGAAAGTGAAGGTAAAATTGTAATAATGACCTTTTCCTCCTGCGTTCTACTATCATCTCTCTCGCTCTCGCGTACTCTTTGTTAGATCCATTAACTTTAGCATTATACCAGTTTCACGGTCATCGTCACTGCCGATTACACGCGGATCATTTTCACAACATATTTTTCCATGTATACAGGTTCAGACGCGTTTAAAGTCATTGGGCAATTTCATCAAAACATATACTAAGTGACACATTTTCTCTTTCCCAAATTTAGGCAACCTCCGCCATAATAGAAAGGAAATGTCCTCAGTTCCGTATTTTATCTGTAGGAATGACCTAGCGGATCACCCGTAGGCCAACACACCCCTTCGTTAACGAAGGTAGCATTAATAAATAAATGAATAATTTACAATTATAATATTCAAATAGTAATAAATCTCACATAATCCGAATAGCGTGTATTAAAATGTATAATATAGAACTGATGGAAGAAGCTAGCAGTAATTAGAAAGAGAGAGGATGACACGCTTATTCCTTATGCATTTATCTATTCACGGTATTTACGTGTTTTCATGACGTTCGAACCATAGCTATACGAGTTTGGACACGTGGGTAATGTAATTAATCAGGTTCCTGACCATTTTTTGATATGTGTACAATTTACATCTTAAATATCGCCATGCAGGTTTCGACCTGTTAATTATCCGTAGACTTTACTATACGGTAACAATGAATCTGACTTCCCATAAGTGACGAATACATACGAGTATCGACTTGCTTTTAATGTAATTAATTAACCTTTATTTAATATATAAGCGTGTAAAATTCAACAGTTTCTTTCTATCTTTACGCACAGTTGTGTTTATTTTAAGTAAAAAGTTAAAGGAAGTTACAGCGCTGCCATCTTTTGGTATGTTTAAAGAGATTGCAGAATCTGTGTATCGCAGAATTAAATATGCGGGTGCATCTGAAATGCATGGTTTTATCGTAGGCTACGATGATACACTTGCTGATATAAATGGTTATAAAGCGATTACAATTGAATACGAGGTTCTTGAAAATTGGCTCTGGTTGACAATTAACCTTATAATCGCCATGCAAAAGAATATGAAAGTGAAATTGTTAAATATTACCGCGCATCTACTGCAAATCTCGGTCAGCATCTAAAATTATCTGCAACCTATGTCTTTTATTTGTCTGCACCTTTTATGTATATCCTTTGAGCACATGTAACGATATACTCCAACGTTTCGTTGATTGCATCAAAGGGTATATCGCCCGATTCCCATCGTAAACTATGATAATTGTGCATTAACCAATTGTTTTACGTTCAAAACGTACTTTACAACATAACTGTCGGAAATATCCATAATACACATTTTCTTCGGTATAAACCAACTACCAGGTCAGGGGAATCCTTGCACGTCAGTAATATATTACATTTCTATTACCTAATACTGATTTGCTTGTCACCTTCATTAATTGACACATCATTCTCTCTCTCTCTCTCTCTCTCTCTCTCTCTCTGTCACACACTCTTTGCCATTTCCACATATAGCGTGTTACCTCTAATTTATGGATATACGTCGTACCTTTCTCTCTAGATCTTAGTATCTCTTCGTCAATTCCTATGAATCGGAAATCAAATCAGAAGTAACAAAAACAGATACTTTTCACGGTCACTAGATCCCTCTCGGTATCATCCGATGTTCCTCTCGAGATTAGGATAGACGGCCCCATACGTGTCCATTGTCGATAGTTTGCGAGTTACGATACTCAGATGATGAACAAGTTAAATGCAATATTAAATCGTTTCAAGATGCTAGCACCAGAATGATGGTCACCGCACTTTCACAATTGAATGAATCTTTTCTACCATATTCGAACTAATTGAAATGTGCGAATACAAGTTTCGATCCATTTATAATACAATTGAGCGTGTCAAAGGTCTTTAAATTTTCAATAAATAATGTTCAGTCATTAACTTGACATCGTTTAAACAATTAATTTTTGTATGTATATTAAATCGCGATATACTGTAGTCTTAAATCAAATAATTAAAATCATTACATCTTAAAGTTAGTCCATGCATAAGTCTTACATGGTCTAAGTCATCTTATGTAGACTACATCTTTCTTTCTGTAAATGCAAACCAAAATGTGTTGTAACATTCACACGACTATGGAATGAAATTTATTCTGAAAACCCAACAAGTACAAGCGTAAATGTATTTTAATACTAACTAATGGTATACCTCTTGAGTCGAAATTGTAAGTAGCGTAACCGACATGACTACTTAATTCCGTTTACAATAATGATTTGGAGATTCACACTGCTTGTTATATTTGACAGATTTTTTGTTTACTTCCACATTGTAATCGTAATTAGTTAACTAAGTTATTTACGTACGAATCCTATTGTTATATGTAGGTATTTTGTTAAATATAAGGAGAATGTCGTCCTATCCAGCACACCTAGTGTAATAGAAAAAGACACAAGTCATTATATCAATAAATCATTTTCATAGTAATAAATTAACCTTTAAAAACTTCTTATGTTTTCACATCATGTACTAAAATTTCATATTATTATTATTAATATTGAATCGTTTATAGAACTGATGTTTTCATACATTATCACTTAAAAAGACTGCTACCGTATATGAAATAAAAGACCAAACAACAATTCAACATGAAGGCATGTATATATTAATTCTATTTAAATGTGCGCATGTGATTCCGTAAAACATTAGTCATTTTGAAAGGAAAAGTGAAAAATTCTCAATGAGCTTAATTGCGGTGTCTTAGAAATGTTGGTGATAAAAGTATGAATATGCAATTAAATGAATAATTTAACACGCGTATCTCTATCATTACGTTCAATTGTATAATTTTTTAATATTATAACACGTACATATTGACGATATTTGCAGACTGCAGGTCAGACTTTTCATTATCACGTTTAGAATAAAATGTGCGTCAAAACTGACTCTTGCTCGTCATTAATTATAGGCATCTAGTACATCGGAGCTTTGAAACACCTTTACAATATGTTGTATATGTTCTTAAATCTGAATGCATTCACGTTACTGATGACAATAATGATTCTTTAGTTTAATCTTGACCAAAGGTGTAAACGCAACAAATTGAGATCAGTACCAATAATTGCCAGTGTCTGAAATTTCTCACCCACACCTATCAAGGAGTTTCGTAAATTATAGGCAAAAACAGTCACAGTTATTAATATAATTCTTTATAAGTCATAAGTTTGCTGTCGACTAGATTCATAATAAACATATTGTGTAATGTAGATTGGTAAGTATCTAATTCCTTATCTGACATTTAATTCCTCACAATATTCAATATGTACCCTTCAAAGCGTCGTGTTCTATTTTTGCTCATTGCCTCTTGCAATATAACTGCTCGCATTCTCTATATAATAATAATAATAATATTAATAATCGACTTTATTGCTTATATCAGGAATACACTATATACATGGGAGAATTCACTCACTTACTAAATATATATAAGCAAAAGGCGAGACACAGCACCACTAAGCTGTTTTACAGTCTGACCCTGTACGGAAAATAAAAGTACAGAAAAAAAATATTTACAATTGTAACGGATATAGACAAAGCATACAAAAATCAACATTCAAAGATACAATAAGCACACAACACTCATCGGTTTCTATAATAATTTAGTAACTTCGGTATAAACTGAATCGGTTTCGAAATATATAATCTTAATTGCAGTGGTAGCAATGGTACACAAAGGCTAGAAGAAACTTCACGTCTATATGCAACCGAGCTTCTTCCCAGCCAGCCAGCTCAATCGATGAGCTAGGTATTCGGGGACATTTAAAGACAGAACTGTACACAAGAGAGTAGGCGAACTTCCATTCTGTCTCTCATTTTTAACCATCTAGATTTTGCGTACGCATGCGATATATGGTCAAATTTTCTAATGCCATACGTATACCTCAAACAAGCATTCTGCACCGCTTGGACTCTTTTCCATTCCTTATTAGTAATGCACGGGCCATAAACCGCAATACAATAAGTTACATGAGGGAGTACAAGTGATTGACAAAGTTTCAGTTTCGTAACGTAAAAAAGTTCTTTACGGAATGTGTAAAGTTGTCGTAAGCGCATATACAAGATAGAAATTTTTTTCGATATATGATAGGAGAAACTCCAGGAAGAATCGATGTATAGCCCGAGATTTCTAGCTTCATTAACAATTGGAATTGCATTTCCTTTTATTGAAATTAGAAAATCATCCAAAGCAATTTTTGCGCTTAAACTACTACTCCCGATAATAAGGACCACTGACTTATTTGGATTAATAGTAAGCGCATTTTCATCCGACCACTTTTCAATACGCGCAATATCATTATTGAAAATAGTAACAGCCTCGAGCGAATTTTCAGGAAGAAAAGGCATAAGAATTTGCGTATCATCGGCATAGGTTTTAATGCTAACGTTATTACAACACTCATAAATATCAGCAGAGAATATAATAAAAAGGAGCGCACTTAGCTCCTTGAGGTACGCCATATTTTAAGACTTTACGTGTCGATGTAATTTTATCGTTGTTAATATTTAATTCTACAATTTGGGATCTATTATTGAGAAAAGAAGTCAAGAACTCGCACGCATTTTTTCGAAAGACCATAATATGCCAGTTTCGCTAATAACATATCGTGATTCAGTGTATCAAAGGCCCTAGAAAAGTCAAAGAGTCCCGCAATTGTCAGAAGACGATTGTCCCAATTTTTCAACACATTATCAGATATGTCAATGAGTGCCGTCTCACAGCTGTGAAAACGCCTGAATCCCGATTGAAACAGAGGAAGCAGATTATACATATTAAAATAGCCTAACAGCTGTTCATAACAGATTTCCTCAAAAACTTTCGATAAAAGAGGTAGACGGCTGATAGGGCGTAAATCGCTAAGAAGAGAGGGGTTTGCCTTTTTAGGTATTGGGCATACCGAAGCAATTTTCCAGATATCAGGAAATTCACAATCCACAATGATATTATTGATAATTTGTGCAAATATTTTATTTTTACAAAATACTTTTTAACTTGTAGAGTGAGATTTCAGAAAACGAAAAAGTTGCTGAGTTTGGAAGTTTATCTGACCGCGAGTTTTTGAAAAATTCAATTAGATGCGGATTAGGCATTTTCTGAGGACAACTTACAAAATGTTCGTTAATATTGCATTTATATTATAAAAATAAATTGTACCTACTCTAGGAATTAACGAACACCTTACTAATAATTAAGACTGATAATCAAAGGACATAATTTCGTATACATTGCTTATTTGACCATCCACCTTATACCCACACTAATATTCTACCAATATGAAATATTTCTCTCGGTCTAAACGTCTCTTACAAGTTTGATATTTTCTCCATCTTACTTACCTTATATCGGAAACATTTATAGTTAACTGATATTTTAAGCGATGAATTTGTATATTATCCAACACATATGTTTGAACACATTTATTCTCTAGAGATTACTATACGTGTTTCTACGTGGTCATACGCTAAACGATCACCTGCTTTATCAATTATTATCTTCTTTTCGTATAAGTAATAAATGTGGTTCATAATTAGTAAATCAAATTAGCATATCAAAATCATAAGTAGTAAATCGTTCATCATTGCAGTCTCATGCACACATATTGCTGTATCTCTCCCCCTCACACTTTCACACTTTTTCTCTCTCAATCATCAATAGAACAACTGATAAAAATCATAATAGTTAAGCAAAATTTACAATCATGTCAGCAAACGTGCAGAAATTTATGATACCTTTTGTGTGTGAGAGAGCAATAATGTAAGTGTTGAATAAATGATATATGTGTTACGCAGTAATTGACCAACTCACACAATGTCGTAAACAAATAAAAGAACCAAGTCTTCGACGGCCGAAATAACGGAAATGATGTCCTTTGATTGTTATTCATAATTATTAGTAAGCCGCTCGTTAGTATATGAAGTAGCTGTAATTTTTTATCTTTAAAATATGAATAGTACACGGTTACGCCATAGTCGAAAGGTATGTGCTATGGAAATATTGAATCTATATAAATGAATTTAAGGAATATTAATAGTGTGTTGAATGTGAGCAGAGACAACACGAAATAAACGTATAATATAAGAAAGCTAATGAGATATAAATGGAAAATTCAAAATAATTATAAATATTGATAGTGAATACGATTGAGATGTATGATGTTAGGAGAATATTAGTGAGAGTATAATGTAATAGTAGGAAAGTAATAATGTGTATAAAATTATTATTAACGATTAGTAAGGGTTTAATTAATGTCTTGAGCAGCTAGAACGTAACTTTAAAAAATACATATGATTCGTATATTCTTACTCGTTTAAGTGTGCACAGTATGAAGTAAGACAGTAAGATCAGTATTTGAAGTGAAACATTTAAATAACACATTGATATTAAAATTAAGGAATGCAATATAGAGAATGCGAGCAGTTATATTGCAAGATGCAATGAGCAAAAATAGAACACGACGCTTTGAAGGGTACATATTGAATATTGTGAGGAATTAAATGTCAGATAAGGAATTAGATACTTACCAATCTACATTACACAATATGTTTATTATGAATCTAGTCGACAGCAAACTTATGACTTATAAAGAATTATATTAACAACTGTGAATGTTTTTGCCTATAATTTACGAAACTCCTTGATAGGTGTGGGTGAGAAATTTCAGACACTGGCAATTATTGGTACTGATCTCAATTTGTTGCGTTTACACCTTTGGTCAAGATGAAACTAAAGAAGCATTATTGTCATCAGTAACGTGAATGCATTCAGATTTAAGAAAATATACAACGTATTGTAAAGGTGTTTCAAAGCTCCGATGTACTAGATGACTATAATTAATGACGAGCAAGAGTCAATTTTGACGCACATTTTATTCTAAACGTGATAATGAAAAGTCTGACCTGCAGTCTGCAAATATTGTCAATATGTACGTGTTATAATATTAAAAAATTATACAATTGAACGTAATGATAGAGATACGCGTGTTAAATTATTCATTTAATTGCATATTCATACTTTTATCACCAACATTTCTAAGACACCGTAATTAAGCTCATTGAGAATTTTTCACTTTTCCTTTCAAAATGACTAATGTTTTACGGAATCACATGCGCACATTTAAATAGAATTAATATATACATGCCTTCATGTTGAATTGTTGTTTGGTCTTTTATTTCATATACGGTAGCAGTCTTTTTAAGTGATAATGTATGAAAACATCAGTTCTATAAACGATTCAATATTAATAATAATAATATGAAATTTTAGTACATGATGTGAAAACATAAGAAGTTTTTAAAGGTTAATTTATTACTATGAAAATGATTTATTGATATAATGACTTGTGTCTTTTTCTATTACACTAGGTGTGCTGGATAGGACGACATTCTCCTTATATTTAACAAAATACCTACATATAACAATAGGATTCGTACGTAAATAACTTAGTTAACTAATTACGATTACAATGTGGAAGTAAACAAAAAATCTGTCAAATATAACAAGCAGTGTGAATCTCCAAATCATTATTGTAAACGGAATTAAGTAGTCATGTCGGTTACGCTACTTACAATTTCGACTCAAGAGGTATACCATTAGTTAGTATTAAAATACATTTACGCTTGTACTTGTTGGGTTTTCAGAATAAATTTCATTCCATAGTCGTGTGAATGTTACAACACATTTTGGTTTGCATTTACAGAAAGAAAGATGTAGTCTACATAAGATGACTTAGACCATGTAAGACTTATGCATGGACTAACTTTAAGATGTAATGATTTTAATTATTTGATTTAAGACTACAGTATATCGCGATTTAATATACATACAAAAATTAATTGTTTAAACGATGTCAAGTTAATGACTGAACATTATTTATTGAAAATTTAAAGACCTTTGACACGCTCAATTGTATTATAAATGGATCGAAACTTGTATTCGCACATTTCAATTAGTTCGAATATGGTAGAAAAGATTCATTCAATTGTGAAAGTGCGGTGACCATCATTCTGGTGCTAGCATCTTGAAACGATTTAATATTGCATTTAACTTGTTCATCATCTGAGTATCGTAACTCGCAAACTATCGACAATGGACACGTATGGGGCCGTCTATCCTAATCTCGAGAGGAACATCGGATGATACCGAGAGGGATCTAGTGACCGTGAAAAGTATCTGTTTTTGTTACTTCTGATTTGATTTCCGATTCATAGGAATTGACGAAGAGATACTAAGATCTAGAGAGAAAGGTACGACGTATATCCATAAATTAGAGGTAACACGCTATATGTGGAAATGGCAAAGAGTGTGTGACAGAGAGAGAGAGAGAGAGAGAGAGAGAGAGAGAGAGAGAGAGAGAGAGAGAGAGAATGATGTGTCAATTAATGAAGGTGACAAGCAAATCAGTATTAGGTAATAGAAATGTAATATATTACTGACGTGCAAGGATTCCCCTGACCTGGTAGTTGGTTTATACCGAAGAAAATGTGTATTATGGATATTTCCGACAGTTATGTTGTAAAGTACGTTTTGAACGTAAAACAATTGGTTAATGCACAATTATCATAGTTTACGATGGGAATCGGGCGATATACCCTTTGATGCAATCAACGAAACGTTGGAGTATATCGTTACATGTGCTCAAAGGATATACATAAAAGGTGCAGACAAATAAAAGACATAGGTTGCAGATAATTTTAGATGCTGACCGAGATTTGCAGTAGATGCGCGGTAATATTTAACAATTTCACTTTCATATTCTTTTGCATGGCGATTATAAGGTTAATTGTCAACCAGAGCCAATTTTCAAGAACCTCGTATTCAATTGTAATCGCTTTATAACCATTTATATCAGCAAGTGTATCATCGTAGCCTACGATAAAACCATGCATTTCAGATGCACCCGCATATTTAATTCTGCGATACACAGATTCTGCAATCTCTTTAAACATACCAAAAGATGGCAGCGCTGTAACTTCCTTTAACTTTTTACTTAAAATAAACACAACTGTGCGTAAAGATAGAAAGAAACTGTTGAATTTTACACGCTTATATATTAAATAAAGGTTAATTAATTACATTAAAAGCAAGTCGATACTCGTATGTATTCGTCACTTATGGGAAGTCAGATTCATTGTTACCGTATAGTAAAGTCTACGGATAATTAACAGGTCGAAACCTGCATGGCGATATTTAAGATGTAAATTGTACACATATCAAAAAATGGTCAGGAACCTGATTAATTACATTACCCACGTGTCCAAACTCGTATAGCTATGGTTCGAACGTCATGAAAACACGTAAATACCGTGAATAGATAAATGCATAAGGAATAAGCGTGTCATCCTCTCTCTTTCTAATTACTGCTAGCTTCTTCCATCAGTTCTATATTATACATTTTAATACACGCTATTCGGATTATGTGAGATTTATTACTATTTGAATATTATAATTGTAAATTATTCATTTATTTATTAATGCTACCTTCGTTAACGAAGGGGTGTGTTGGCCTACGGGTGATCCGCTAGGTCATTCCTACAGATAAAATACGGAACTGAGGACATTTCCTTTCTATTATGGCGGAGGTTGCCTAAATTTGGGAAAGAGAAAATGTGTCACTTAGTATATGTTTTGATGAAATTGCCCAATGACTTTAAACGCGTCTGAACCTGTATACATGGAAAAATATGTTGTGAAAATGATCCGCGTGTAATCGGCAGTGACGATGACCGTGAAACTGGTATAATGCTAAAGTTAATGGATCTAACAAAGAGTACGCGAGAGCGAGAGAGATGATAGTAGAACGCAGGAGGAAAAGGTCATTATTACAATTTTACCTTCACTTTCAAAATACGGTTCCTAGCTTACGATGTATTTCCACATAGGCATCGAGAAGCGACTATTATGTAGCAATAGCTGACCTTTAATGAAGGCGACTTTTGCATTTTTTTTTTTTTTTGACATTCCTCACATGACAATACGAATGTGTAACAGCTAGTATTTTTCAATATTTATGATCTAATTTCTTAAGATCACGCATTAGAAAGAGACCGTTTGCAATGACCATGTAAAGGCAGGACATTTTTATAACAATATTCGGGGGGGGGGGGTGGGCGCCAGGTCTTTTGAACGCGTTCAGATTTGCTTAGCGGTTTTTCTATATTAATTTCAAAATGGTCTTAGCAGTTTTGGGTGAAGGGACTCGACAGTTTTGTCTCTATTGAAGATCATTAAGATACGCTAATTAATATGACAACAGCTGTAACCCTCTGTACCGTGATGCAATGAATACGTGTCCCCAACGATATCTTCATCCCATTGGGAATGTGAGGATTGACCCTTGAGAATGAATTGATTTTGTCAATCTTTGCGATGGATTCTCGAATGAAGTTAGAAATATGATCCTCAGTAGCGTCTTCTTCAAGGCCTCTTCCCATGACGACAAAATCTTCTTGACATCTACCATATTGATGTAGAAATACAATATTTGAAATAGAGGTGCTTACGTACTGTCAAACATAGACACAGAAACGCGACATTCCTTTGAAACGATATCTGGACTTGTATATAATTTCGAGAGTTTCGGGAAAACAAATGTACGGTGAATAAGTGATCGACGGATAATCGAGGACCGTGAAAACGGTATACTGCTAATGTTAATGGCTGTAACAAAGAGTATGCGAGAGCGAGAGAGATCATAGAAATTATGACATTGAAATATTTGAATTAGACTGCTTCCTTTTTGTTACGTCACGGATTACCGAAATTTGGTCAAGCGATAACGTTTTGATGAAATTGTGCAATGACCTTTTAAACGCGTCTGGACCTGTATACATTTTCGAAAGTTTCGGGAAAACAAATGTACGGTGAATAAGTGATCGACGCATAATCGACGACCGTGAAAACGGTATACTGCTAATGATAATGAATGTAACAAAGAGTATGCGAGAGTGAGAGAGATCATAGAAATTATGACATTGGAATATTTGAATTAGAATGCCTCCTTTCTATTACGTCACGGATTGCCTAAATTTGGTAAACAGATAATGTTTTGAAGAAATTGTGCAATGACGTTTTAAACGCGTCTGGACCTGTATACATTTTCGAAAGTTTCGGGAAAACAAATGTACGGTGAATAAGTGATCGACGCATAATCGACGACCGTGAAAACAGTATACTGCGAAAGTTAATGGATCTAACAAAGAATGTGCGAGAGCGAGAGAGATGGTAGTAGGACGCACGATGAAAAGGTCATTTTACATTCACTCTCAATACGGTTCCTAGCTTACGATATATTTTCACATAATCATAGAGAAGCGAATATAATGATGCAATATATGACCTTTAACGAAGGCGACTTTTAAAATTTGTTTTTCGACAGTCCACATATGGCAATACTACATTGGAATGATTGAATTAGGCTACCTCGAGGATAAGGTCATTTTACTTTCACTCTCAATACGGTTCCTACCGAATACGATGTATTTTCACATAATCATAGAGAAGCGAATATAATGATGCAATATATGACCTTTAATGAAGGCGACTTTTAAAATTTGTTTTTCGACAGTCCACATATGGCAATACGACATTGAAATGATTGAATTAGGCTACCTCCTTTCTATTACGTCACGGATTGCCTAAATTTGGGAAAGAGGAAATGTTTTGAAGAACTTGTGCAATGACCTTTTAAACGCGTCTGGACCTGTATACAATTTCATAATTTTCGGGAAAACAAATCGATGTATTTCCACATAAACACGGAGAAGCGACTATAATATATCAATATCTGACCTTTAATGAAGGCGACTGTTGAAATTTGATTTTCGACACATGGCAATACTAATGTGTAACGATCAACACTTTTCAATCTCTCTGATTGAATTTTGTAAGATCAAGCATTGGAAAGATGACGTTTTCAATGATAATGTAAAAACATTTTATTAATAACAATATCTAATGAAATAATAAATATTGGTTGACCTTTACCTTCTCTTTTCATTCGACAATATAACGCATTAAATTACCTATGTTTTTCGACCTTCACAGCTTTCGAAATTTGTAATAACAATACATGAAATTGTTTATAATAACCTCCTTTCACTCCTGACCTTCTGGCGGCCAACTTGCGCAATTTTTCCATCACACTATCATCGATGGGAGGTAGGGTGGGGAGGGCCAGAAGCCCTATAGCTACACTACTCAGCTCAGCCAAAAAATATCTCAGGAGATTGAACCTTGAGATTCATCCCAATAAGCTCGCCAAATTTCTTCTTACTGAAGAAACGGACCGCCGAAGACTAAAAAGATTATAGGCCACTAGATACCTTAAGGACATTTACCAACCAATAAATCCGGCGTTTTTGGGGTCGCTGATTACGAATCTGAGGTCAGATTTTGGCATTTCAAGATGGCGAATCAAATATAGCGGACACTTTTAAGTAAAGTCTAACCATTTTGCTTGAAACTTCTTACTCGGGGGGTTTCGAGGTCGCTGATTACAATTCTGATGATATATTTTGAAAATTTTAAATGACGGCTACAATATGGCGGAGAAATTTCCAACAATTGGAACCATTTTGATTGAATAATTTTCAAAATACAACTTCAAATTCGTAATCAGCGGTCCCGAAAACCCCAGTGTGACAAATATCAAGTGAAATGGTTGGAATTTAGAAAATTTGTCCGCCATTTTGAATGATCAAAATTTGTCTTCAGATTCATAATCAGCGATCCCGAAACCCCCGAGTAACAAATTTCAAGCGAAATGGTTGGAATTTGGACAATTTGTCAGCCATATTGAATCCGCCATTTTGAACTTTCAAAAGTTAACTTCAGATTCTTAATCAGCGTCCCAAAATACCCCTATACACCAAGTTAAAATAAAATTCAACAAATTTATTTTTGTCATTTTGGGAATTTTTTGTGATATCTCAAGGCAGTCAAGGGGTTAAGTAAAAATCATTTATTTCCGCAAATACTCGGTCAGTTCTCAATTAGTTTCATTGGTATTTTCAAAGGTCTATAGTAATTAGAATTACCCTTACAGAGCTTTAATTTACATTTTTTAAAGAATTTTCGGACCTTACCGGTGGATCACTTTAGAACCTCTTCAATTCCTTGGTAGAAATGGAAGCGTCGCGTATACATATGTATATGAGTTCAAGATGCCTAAAGGAAGTGTGCATTTAGACAGTTTACCAGAATTTATAAAAAGGAACACATTTCGAATTTAGTAATAAAACAATAAATTCACATTTATTTTTCGCGGCTCTTGAGCATTGCGCATATCAGAAAATACACCAGCCGACCACTAGAGGGAGACTCTATACAATGGTTCTAGCTGTACGTCATCTATTCACACCATAGATTAATGGGCACAAGCACAAACACAACAGATTAGAAAGTTTTGACTTTTATTCGAGTTTTAAAATAAAAATCAAATGATTTGAACCTGCTTGGAACAATTAAACATGGATTATTTTGTGGCAAATAGCTCCTTGGCCCCAGCGCCTATGGGAATTCAAAGTACAGCTGGTGCAGTTCCCGTAAAAAATGACAAAGGTACTTTAATAATTTCCTAACCTAACTCATCATCAATCACATATTTTATAAATCTTCACTTAGTACTTTTAATGCAAATTAATCAATTTATAATAATATTTTGAAATACAAACAATATATGAATTTAGATTAACTCAGAATAATTGTATATTTGCTAATGAAATAACGAAAAGTGATAGAAACTTTGAAAACTTTGACATTCTTATAGTTTTTTCGTTTCTTTTATGGTTTCTATTTTAGTGAGTTATTAGGGTAGTCGATACACTGATTGGTCACTCGATAAGTAGATAATAACATCCTAAATTCATTTAAGTTTCAAACGGTTGCAATAGTATTTTAAAAAAGGAGTAAATTATTAATTTTAAAAGAAAATAAAACAGGTCTCTAAACGTAACATTGGCCGATGATCAGTATGAGCTAATGATTATATGTTTCATCTATTTATTACACTATTTTCCTTCATTTATGACTATTAATATGTATTCTAATGAAAAATCAATAAAGAAAACATTACATTTATTAGAAATTACAAATTTATGTCAGCTGTCACAACATATCATATAGGTTAAAGTGTCTTTCCAGTGTGATTTATTTTTAATACATTTCATTTGGCTAACATGACAAATGTCATACGTACATCTAGCAGAATTGCTGTATTTCTCTCTTTTCTGACAGCAGCAATGTCAAACGTTTGCATGACTAAATAATATTATGTATACATTTAATTGTAAATCAAATGCAACATTTGAAATATTTAATTCTTGACCGCTTGTATTTAACAAAATGTGCGTATACTTGGTGTGACGGTCCATATATTAAATGTAGAAAAATAATAAACAAGTAGAAAAAACAGTAACAGATGAATTGCGATCGCAATATGCATCTGGCGCTTTGAAAATAGATCTTCTTATGTGTTAAATTTAGAAATCACTAACTTTTAGATTTTAGATTAATATAATACGTATCCCTCTTGCGCTAATAATTTAAACTATTGTAAAAATGCGTTTCGCACCAGTATGCCGTTATGTGCTCATCAGCGGGGTTTACGGCATCCTTACCCTGCACGCAATAATAATTGTATAATTTGAAAAATCGAAAACGAGAATAAAATTAATAAATCAAGTCTCGCACTATAATAAAGCACGGAATGCAGTAACGAGGAGAGGAAAATAGAAAACGAACAAAGCTTATAGATTAGTTTAGTACGTTATATGTAACCATGACTAAATAATATTATGTATACATTTAATTGTATGACACTTGTCACGGACTAGCATAAGCTGTACGATTCGCAATACAAGATCAGCCACAAATTTCGAACAGCAGTTCTGTTTACTAACACAATAGTCATTTGAATGTAGTCTCAGTATGGGGTGGCTCATTTTACATGCGCGGAAATAAATTTGAAGTAAATGCCACTGCTCAGGGAAGTAACAGCTACCGAACGATTTCTGACGAATTTCAAACAGTGGTTAAAATTCGAAATCGTTAAAAAGAACATTTTTATAAATAGATACACTTTTATACACCTTTTTGAACAGTTATTCATAATTTTCCGACTATTTAGTTATTAATAATTAATTTTAATGATCTATAAACGTTGTTGAAACGGAAAAATTTGTTACTTTTTTCATTCTAAAGCTTCCGTATCGAAAACAGTGCAAGATACACTAAAAATGCACTAAAACTTTTTTGCAGAGCACAAAAAAGTCAGCGACTTTAAACTAAGTTAATAGCTTAGCTACAAGCAACGATGAAATATGCCTGATATTTTACAAAAATTCTAAAATATTCATAATTAACTTGTAAGACAAATTTCCAGCGTTAATCATGGATAATCTATTAAATTTAGACTAGGGCTCTCGCTGACATTTTTTTAGGAAATTTTGTGCCCTATAAAAAAGGTCAGAGTGCATTTTTAGTGTATCTTGCACTATTTTTGGTACAGAAGATTTAGAATGAAAAAAAGTATCAAGTTTTTCCGTTTCAACAACATTTATAGATCATTACAAATAATTAATAATAACTATATCCTCTAGAAATTATGAATAAATATTCTCAAAGGTGCACTCAATTTGGATCTGGTTATAAAAATTTTCTTTTTAACGAATTCGAATTGTAACTGTAATCTCAAATTCGTCAGAATCTGTGCGGTAACTACTACTTCCCAAAATGCTGTCGCATTCACTTAAAATTTCTTTCCGTGTGTAACATGTAGTCTGCCATCGGAAGCACAGATGCTGTATCTGCATTTTTTTAGATTTTGAGGTAATTGGATATTTCAATGGGAAAGATTTTGTTTTATTTTTTAATAGAATATATAATAACAATACTTCCAAGTATAAATAAATTTTGTGGATGAAAAACATTAAATTGATTAATGCAGATATATTGTTTTCAAATTTATCGAATTTCAGCTGTTACTACTATTAAAATTAAATTTCATTATGAATTAGGTGAACTGTCTATGAAAAAGGTAAAAGTACATCGGTACGTTTCTGGTAAAAGACCTGATTATGCCCCTGCTGAGAGTTCTGACGAATCTTCCGAAGACGACGACTTCTTGCAAAGTCACAAGGCATACGAAGACGACGCAGCACCCGCAGAACCAGAACCAGTGCAATCAAAGGTCAGAGACGAAGATGACCCTAGATTACGTCGTTTAACTCGTATAGATCAAGAAAGAGATCAAGACGATGAAAGCAGACTCGAAAGGCACAGACATATCGAAGAGCCAGAAGTTATTCACGCTGAACCAGAAAAGTAAATTTACAAACTTGATTTTCTACAGATTTCAAATATTTTTCATATTAAATTTCAAATAATCTTAATTTGTATCTATTTTTTGCAGGCCACGTGAAAGAATTAAATTTGAAAGTTCAGATTCCGAAGAAGATGAGGAACTTTCAGATACTGAAATCGAGAAGAGACGAGATGCTCTTAGGCAAAAAGTTTTGTCTAGAAAAGAAGTTGAAGAAGAACTTATCGAACAAGAAGACGAAGATAAATCAGGCGATAGTTCAGAATCCAGTTCAGAATACGAAGAATACACAGATTCCGAAGAAGATACAGGACCTCGGTTGAAACCGGTATTTGTTCGTAAAAGAGACAGAATTACAGTAATGGAAAAAGAAAAAGAAGCTTTAAAACAGAAACAAGCTGAAGTTGAGGCAAAGAAAATGTCAGAAGAACGAAAACGACAAACATTACGAGTAAGGATCTATTTTCAGTATTGGTACAGGCAAAATATATATATTTGTATTAAATTAACTTAAATTTTAGATGGTCGAAGATGCAATTCGTAAAGAAAATCAACTAGGCCGTGGAAATTCAGAAAATAACAGAGCAAGAATTGAAGACGTGTGCACAGATGACGAAAATGATGAAGTCGAATATGAAGCCTGGAAATTACGAGAACTTAAAAGGATAAAGCGAGACCGCGAAGAAAGAGAACAGTACATATTTTTGTTTAAAACTATTCTGTTGTTTACAACAAAATATTTCACAATCAAACTTTTTGTAGGTTCGAAAAGGAACGCTTAGAAATCGACAGGCTTCGAAACATGTCCGAAGAAAACCGCAGACAAGAATCACGAATGAATCCGAAACAAATAACCAACAAAGCAGTAAAAGGAAAATACAAGTTTTTGCAGAAATATTATCACCGTGGTGCCTTTTATTTGGATAAGGATGATTCTGTCTTGAAGCGAGATTTCTCCGGCGCAACTCTCGAAGATCACTTTAACAAAACCGTACTGCCAAAAGTCATGCAGGTTAAAAACTTTGGCCGCAGTGGAAGGACAAAGTACACACATTTGGTGGATCAGGATACAACTCAGTTTGATTCTCCATGGATCGCAGAGACGGCACAGAGTCTCAAGTTTCATAATAATCAAGCTGCAGGAATGAAACAAGTTTTTGATCGTCCTTCGTTAAAAAAACGAACTAATGAAAGCTAAACCGTAATATGGTTTTTACTTTTTGTACATAAGTTATATTATATGTATAAGTAATAAAATATTTACATAATTTGCTGAATGTATTTCATTCCTTATTCTTTCTTAAAATAAAATTAATCGTTAAGTAACTGTTTTATACAGTACAGTAGTCCTCCCCTTATTTTAACTCCCCTTATTATAACTTTTTATCGTGCTCTCTCGCTCTCACTGCTGGTCGTAAGAAAGAGGGGAGATGTTAAAATAAGGGAAGGGTCGCCATCTTCCTGGTCCCGGAATATATAGTTAAAATAAGGGGAGGACTACTGTATGTGATTTTAAATAGTTACGAAGCGTTTTATGGATTTTATAAAAAATATACAAAATCTTTGTGTACAGCAGGACCTCTCTTATTCTAATTGTCCAGCCTCTCTTATTCTAATCGTTCCCCCACTATCATACGAAAAGTCAACGAAAAATATTGTCCACGAATCACAAGCTCGCAAGCAAAGTAAATGGGAGTAAGGGGAAAATTAGAATAAGAGAGGTCGGCGCCATCTTGATAAACTTTACTAATTAGAATAAGAGAGGTCCTACTGTATTTTCACAATTCTACTGAATTTTAGTTTTCAACACTGGCAACACTGCTATGTGATTTAAATTCAACATAACCACACTTACATCATATGGGCACAATCACAATAGTGAAAGTTTTTCATTTTCCAATTTTTTATTTAGTTTAGACATAATAAAAATATAAATACATTTCTAAAAGTGTAAAAATTTAGTAATAAAAACCATTCTGAATGGTAAGAATGTTATGCAATATAGTCTTTGTCGCATTCTTATTACGATATGTGTTTTATTTATATTTATTATTTAGAAAATTACTCCAAGTGGTTCATCGAGGTTATTTCATGGGAGTACCACCGTTCTTTCGTAAAGTACTGATCGGTATACCAGTAGGACTTAGCCTTACAATCGGTTATGTAGCAAGAGTAGATGGAGTTTCGATGCAACCTGCATTAAATCCTGATAATAGTCAAAACGATTATGTTTTTCTTAATCGATGGGCTGTAAAGATTAATAACGTGCAAAGGGGAGATGTAATTTCTTTTACATCTCCAAAATTTCCCGACCAGACATTGATAAAACGTGTAGTGGGATTATCTGGCGATATTGTGCATACGCTTGGATATAAATCTCCAATTTTAAAAGTATAATTTAAAAGTACTTAAACTCGTAAAATTAGATTTACGCAATTGTATTTTTTAGGTACCGGAAGGGTATTGTTGGGTCGAAGGAGATCATACTGGAAATTCTATGGATTCTAATTCCTTTGGACCGCTTTCCTTGGGACTAGTCACAGCCAAAGCCACTTGTATAGTATGGCCGCCTGGTCGTTGGCAAAATTTAGATAATTCTTTGCCAGATCATCGTGTACCATTAAATTTGACCAAAGACTTCCAGACAAGTTTTTAAGTTACGAAGATGAGAGCAGTTTGCTTCGTAAAGAAGTTGCAATGGGACCTGCCTGGTACAGTTTTCAGGCATGGTCTGACAATCGGAGATATAGACAATGATGGTGATAACGAGTTAGTTGTTGGTACTGCCGAAGGAGAATTGTACATATTCAAAGTAAATATTTTTATAAGCATGTAATCAATTAGTTGATAAATTAATTTGTCATTGGTATTTAGGGTTCAGAACTATGGCAGAAGATTACAGGGTTAGGTTTAGTAACGAGTGTTGTAATAGGTGATATTTTTAATTATGGACGAAACGCACTTGTGGTCGTTTGCGGCGATGGATGGGTTCATATTTACTACAGTCCAAAGTCTGTTGATCCCAGTGTTACTGTACTTGCTAGTGGACATCGCAATTGGAATATTGCTGATTTATCCTATCAAGATTTTCCCAAAACTTCAGGTATTTCTATTTTTATAAATGTTGAAATTTATATTAACCCTCTTGAGTCCATCGCTGTATATATATATATATACATTGAAATAAACATTTTGAGGTCTATGACCACTTAAATTCTGAGAGTGAAACTCTTTAAGATAGGCTACGATAGAAAGTTTAAATTTTAATTGTTTCATTCATAAACGGGGGTAAACTTTAAATGAAATTTGCGATAAATTCAGTATCATATCTGATATAATTTTTCATTGTTATCTCTCGAACAAGAAGACTTATCCTTACTAATTTAGTAACTGGACTTATCCAGCTAAAAATATTGCTGAAAAGTACTGAAAATGTGTTCCTGAAAATCTCTAAAAAATACTGATTTAATATCGAAATATTCAGGATATTTCAGAGACTTTCAGCAAATTGTAGTAACATTGCTGAAATATACTTAATATTTATTTGAATTTTAATGAAATATTAATTTTTTTAACATTTTTCAATGGGCTGATAAGCCGTTACAAAACAAAACAAAACAAAGAAATATAAAATATGAAACAACAAAATATAAAAAGCCTCGCAGAATATTACAAAACGCTTAAGAAAAAAGTTAAGAGACTAAAAAATAAAATAAAGTGTATAGATCAAGGAAAAGATAAAAAAGATTTTATAAGGGATTTAAAGGGGGTAAGGAGTTCCAAAGTCTGATAATACGAAATATAGGAGAATGAAAAATAAAAGTTCAATTATCTGAACGTTATGAAAATATTTCTCTGAAATATACTAAAATTGTTCTGAATTTCCCTGAAATTATATATACACTCAATTACTATCAAAATCACTGCACTATATAAACGTTAGGAAATTTCAGAGTATTTTATCCAAATGTAGTAAGTTTTTTAAAATAAGCTGATATTTTCCTGAATTCTACTGAAAATTCTAATGTATCTTTTATTGAAAAATACTGAAAATTTCTTAATAATACTGAATTAATATTGACATTGGAACTATTGTTTTCAAGGATAATGTCATTTGACAAAATATAGTGATATTGCTGAAATGAACTCAATATTTATATCTAAATTTTACTAAGTATTATTCTGAGCTATTTCATTAAAAAATTCTGGAATTGTACTGAATTTGTCTGAATTCTGCTAAATTTGTATTATGGCTTCTATCCATTTCAGTAAAATTCAGTTAAAATTACATATATTATTTCAAAGAGATGTTTCTGAATAATACTAAAAATACTTGAAATTATCTGAAAAAATGCAATAACAAATTACTAATTGTTATAGAATATTTTTAGAGAAATTTTAGAAAAATTCAGTAACTTTCAGTATCTGTGCGAAAAACGATTTGTTAAAACTTTCTGAAAATACCTACACGTTACAAAAGAATAAGCTCTAAATTTGGATTGTGGCTTCTATCTATTTCGGTAAAATGTAGTTCTTTCATTAACTTTTCAGTATGTTTTTAACATGTCAATGTAATTTCGGCAATTTTCAATAACATTTGATTGAAATTTATTCTGAATTTGTCTGAAAATATCTAAACTTTCAGCAAAATTTATTCACAAGGGTATCAACATCTTTTGCTACAAAATGTGGGTCTTAATAGCGACTCATACGTAAATTTATACTGGTATATGGGCAAATTCACAGAACTTTTAACTTTACGCTTTAAGAAACAAATTTGTTTTTCGCTGACACACATTTAAAATCGACCTGAGCCCATTCCTAAACATATAAAATATAAAAAGAATGGAACGTTACGGCTTGTAAAGAATTGTTCCATCACAGAGAGGTACAACGTGACATAAAATTATATCTTCGAACCAAACATATTTCTTTACGCAGAAAACCGTTGAAATTTGTTACTCAGGGTATTTTAAGTTACTTATCACGAATCCGACAACAGATATTCTGAATGGAAGATGGCAAATTCAAAATGACAGACCGAATTTGTAAGAAGTTGGACTGAATACGTAAAAAAATATTGTAAAGTTCAAATTGGGTACTCATTAGTTTTCCCAATCTTTGATGTCAAATTCGGTAACAAATTTTGTAAATTCAAGATGAAAGACTTCGATCGAATTAATAGATAGATGTAACCAATACTGTAAATAGACAGCAGGCAGCACAGTGCGAGTTAATACATCAAGTTAAAATTATCTAAACATTATCAACTTGTTTTAATACAATTAAAATAACTTATCTTTGCTGGGTTATCCAATTTTTGCTTACTTTTAGGTTTATATAAAAATTTTAGCAGTTATTGTAATCCTGACTATACTGAAAAATGTAAAATTGATATATCGTAAGTTGTCATTAGTACTTATTAATTTTTTACAAAAAGTGATGAAGCAATGGAGAAGAAAGACAAACGCAACTTGATTTATTTTTATTATGTAAATACATTAACTAATTTGTTATATTTATTATAATTACATTAAATTTTTATAAATACACACTTAATTAATCTACCACCTTCAACTAAACCTTCCTTTAGGTAAATGGAGGTAAATTGAGGTTTTATCACCTACTTCAAGTTACGCAAAGTCACATTTTCATTATTTCTGGAGCAAGAAGGATAATTTCATGTCATGTTTACCCCTGAACATCGTACTGTATTTCTGGAACAAGTTCAGAGTATTATTATGACTCATAAAACAATAAATTACGGCAATAATCGAGACATATAATTGTGTATAGGGTGCCTGACAAAAGTGTCATTTTTTAACAACAGTTACGCAGGAAGGCTACAGGTTGTAATAGGCACAGAATTAAGATGAGACCAGTCACACCTTATTACTTGGAATATGTCACTTATTATATCATAAATTAAAAGTTCCCAAAGTACAGAATCATAATATTGTTTGTTCCAAAAGTTATAGTTAGAAATTAACGAAAAATCAATTTTTCATAAATTCACTGCACCCGACTTCAGACGCATGTCTTTCTTATTAAGATACAGGCACACCTATTTTTCAAGTATCTTTGGCTTTTATAAAGTGCCATTAATCAACCACATGAATTTCAAATGAAAAGAATACACAATCCAAAAGTTACAAAACAAAATATCAAAGAAAATACAATTTGCACACAGTAGTTAATTCAAATTTTATGAGCTTTCGTGTTTCCTTTGGTTTTTTAATCAACTATAATGCAAAATAAATAACTGTACCGTGAAAAGTATATCCTTTTTAGTAAATATAGCAATGTGTTATAAATAGTTCTGTACAACGTATTTAAGTGAATCTTAAAATATCATAAAAGTCAAAAGTTCTGTGGATTTGCCCATATATACAATTTATTTATTCATCATTTTTATTTTCAAATTGTAAATTAAAATTGTTCATCAGTGATCTCCAATCCAAAAATCCTTATACACCAATTTTTATCAACATCAAGTATTACTCCATACTTATAATAATGCATTAATGGCATTATCGCAACTATTAGTGGCAGTTCTAATTACTTCTGCTGGTTACTATATCAGAAGTGAATAGTAATTTATAGTGCCAAAAGTAGTTTAATATTATTTTTTTTTTGTTTAAATTTAAGATTAAACACGGTCATTGAACCAAGTCAATATGTTAAAAATAAATATTTAACATAATTGAACTATAAAATAAGAATTTAATTTTCGGCCATGGATTATGGCCCTCTTCAGAAATAAATGATATATAGTAAAAATCCGAAAGTTTCTTCCATTTGCATACATTTATATTAATTAAAGAGATATTATATATATAGGAGAAATGATTTTAGTTAGCCACCTGTAAGTAACACGATAAACAAATAGACGAGTAAATAAAGAAACAAACAAGTAAATATAACTATTTTTTCATAAGGATACTGTAAATATTTGGTAATTTTGATTTTTCGAATCGAATATTAACGGTATTTTCAGTATTACTTATGAAAAAATTTTCAATTTCTTTTCTTTTATAGGTAATATTTTCTAATGCTAGAATTTTGACATTATCAAAGTCAAAACCATGTCCTGTCTCAATTCTACGCATCGTTAAGCCTGTATATTTTTCTTGTTTATCATCTATGTTTTTTTTGTGTTCTCTTATACGTGTACGTAATCTTCTACCAGTTTGTCCTATGTAGACGTTGTTGCAATGTAAACAGGAGATTTGATAAACTACATTGCTCATTTTTTTTGTTTCTAAAACGTCTTTTCCAATTCTAATACCACCTATGTTTTTACCTATAGGTTTTGATACTACACGAATCATCTCTTTTCTTAATGTATGTACGTACGGTATAGATGTTGTTTTAATGAAATCAGTTTCGTTATTTTTTGAAATATTTTGTAGGGAGTTATATAGTAAGTGAACTCGCTTACAAATACATTCAGAAATGAAATTATTAGGATAACCATTTTCTCGTAAGATTCTCTCAACCAAGTTTAAGTTTTTCTTGCGAAATCGTATTTCAGACAGTTTGATTGCTCGGTCAATTAGACCGATAGCAACACTTATTTTTATATAGAGAGGATGATTTGATAGAAAATTTAGGTATCTTCCTGACCATGTGTCCTTATGGAACCAGTCAGTATCGAGAAAACCCTTATTTTTTCGAATTATCAATAGCTCAAGAAAATTGATTTTATTATTAATTTCTATTTTTTTCGTAAAAGTAATTTTATTGGTTAAACCTTTAATTTTATGTAAACTATTAAATTTATTTAAGACATAGTGGTCTTTTCCTGACGGAACAGCGAGAAGAATGTCATCGACATATCTCATATAAAGGGGTGGTTTAAAATTTAATTTCTTAATTAAAATATTTTCAACAAATTCCATATATAAATTAGCAACTATTGGTGATCGGGGAGAACCCATAGGGACTCAAAAAACTTGTTTATAAAATTTATTCTGAAAGGAAAACATAGTGTTATTTAGAATGGAAGAAACTTTCTGTTTTTTACTATATATCATTTATTTCTGAAGAGGGCCATAATCCATGGCCGAAAATTAAATTCTTATTTTATAGTTCAATTATGTTAAATATTTATTTTTAACATATTGACTTGGTTCAATGACCGTGTTTAATCTTAAATTTAAATTCTTCATCGGTCAAAAAATGACTATTTAGTTAAATATTATCTTTAATAATCAACAGTGCGGGAGTTATGAAATCTAATAAAAATGGTATTATTTTATGTAAGAAGTCGATAGGTATGATTAGATCACATATTATTTGCGACAAATCAAGTCATCTTTACAAAATTGGTCAGCAATATTGGATCAGCCATTTTTTATTTTGATAATCTGATATTACACTACTGTGAAAAGTAAATGTAAAATTACATTTCCGAGTGTTTACAATTTTGTGACACTTTCTATTACTATCATAAAATTACACGTTTCCATTAAATAGCAAACGAAAACAAAAGGAAATTTACTATAAACGTGTAAAATTTACAGTGAAAACGTCAATTTACAGTGCAGAAAGTGGAAATAAAAATATCAGTAGTAATCGTAGTAATTTTACATTAATTGTGTAATTTTACGTTGCCTTTGTAATTTTAAATCTTTTTCATGTAAAATTACAAGCGACCATAAGAACTGATTCTTTCCGATTTACAGTGCACATGTAAAATTACATCGATAATGTATAAATTTTACTATTTCACTGTAAATTTCCAACGATATTCTATTGTGATTTCCACCTTTTCACTGTAAAAATACTTCGAAATGTTTCACAGTGTAGATTTGAAATCAGCGACGCTGAAAACACCCGGGTACTGATTTTCAGGTAAATCGGGACACTTTTACAAAATTGATCCGCCATATTGGATCCGCCATTTTGATTTTCTGAAAACTGACGAATTTGGTATCAGCGACCTTAAAAATATTAAACACGATACTTTCCCAGCAAACGAAAATTCATTGAAATTCATTGAGTGATTTTGAATGAATCTCAGTGGATTTGAATTGATTTTCTTAATCACTAAATATCAATAGAAATTTATTCAACAGAGCTGTAACCAATGATTTTCTATTGTTTTAAAATCATTGATTTCAGTACGTGCTTATTATATTAGTGAAATTCATTCAATTTCATTAGCTTACGCATTTTTTAATGATTTTGTATTAAAAAAGTTTGTACATTTTATATATTAATTTTTCTAATTATTTATTATTACATTATGATACATAAATTGTCACATAGTAAGGAAATATTATTCCTAACACTTAAATTGTAGTAATCTTCTATTACCATATGGTGTTTTTCAAGGTGTAAATCTGGCGCAGAATACCTGAAAAAGTTGGAATAATTTATATTTATTAATTAAAATCTTTTAGAGTATAGTGATCAAAGCTAACAAAATGTAAATTAAAAAGTTCTGACTCATTTTTTTTAATTCGGGCTTCATAAAGGCAATTCTAACCATTGTTTACTATCTTCTGAAAAGAATCAAAAACAATTGAGGCTCAGGGAAGAAGAACCGGTTAAGCGCTCGAAGCCAGTAGTAACAAACACGAGTCAGACAAAAAAATTCGACTTCGAAAAATCGAATTGAAAAAAATACCACTATATAGAGAATTTCAAGCGGAACAATGTTTACATTTAACATTTTTTAATTCGACTTCAACTTTTTTAGGAAATAATTAAAAACTGCAAAATGTCACCAGCCGCTAATTCACAACTTTTTAATTATATATCACGATATCTCGTGAACTATCAAACGAAACGACTTGAAATTTTAACTACGTATACAATATAGTAATACAAAAACGAATAGAAGGTTAAACAATTTCAATTTCTTTTTTTCTTAATACAGGCATATGTAAACACGATACAACGGTATTCATGACAATTTTTTTTTCAAACGCTTGGGGAGTCGAGCGAAGTTTTCGGAAATGAACAACTCAAATTGTAGCATTGTAGAGAAAGAGTTGAAGAAGTTTTTTGCGAAAACAGAATTTGGAAAAATGTACACAGTAAAAAACTATGAACGTTAATTTAGCGCTAGAATTTTCGAGAGCGCTCGTCTTTGTTTCTCCGTCCGGCTCGCGGTATACCCGGTGTCCCGTTGAAAATGCGGACGTTACCTGTTTATTTAAAACACATGGTATAAACTTTTATACTGATCTTTTAATATTACATTACATTATTTCAACTATAAAGTACAACAATAAATTATATACAACGCAATCTAAATATTCAATAATAATTATTTTTTTTTTATTTCTTTTCAACAACTTTTTCGTCCTTTCTTTATTTTATCGGTGTGTTCTTAAGAAAATCATTGAAAAACATTTGTCCATTTGGAGTAAGATACTTTAAGAGATGCTTTAAATCGTTGGCCTTTTCTTTTGTAATTCCAACCATTCCTGATGAAGGAGGCATATTTAATAAATCCTCAAACGTTGTAGTC
This sequence comes from Trichopria drosophilae, assembly GCA_030407085.1. Classification (NCBI taxonomy): domain Eukaryota; kingdom Metazoa; phylum Arthropoda; class Insecta; order Hymenoptera; family Diapriidae; genus Trichopria; species Trichopria drosophilae. The sequence goes on from CM059584.1 coordinate 96,711,939, forward strand.
GTTTCCATTAAATAAGTTACCGGTGGTGTGTCATCATAAGTGTAGTGAACCTGAACTTGCCTATTCGGATAGTATACAATTTTAACAGCCTTGCTTATTTGAAGATCTTTTTTAATTTTAGCGGTTGTTTCCAGTTTTTTTTTCAAATTCTTTTATGGTATATTTTGATGTTTCTACGATGATAAAAGGATTTGACTTTGCGCTTTTTATTAGTTGAATATATTCATTTTCAGTTTCGATGCGCTCAGTGGCTTTCTTTTTCTTTCCGTACATTCCAAAATTTCTGTCGCACACACAATAAGAGTGACCACGGACTGGAAATAAGTGCTGAATTTCTACTTGAAGATATGCAGATAGTAATGACAGAAAAATTAGCATTCCATAATTTCTGTTCTGGCCACCGCATGCATCCGAAAATAGATAAATTTTGTTGTGGCATTCTAGCTTAACTCCTCCATTATCACATATAAGAGTAAATTGCACACGGTATTTGATCCTTTTTTAAATAACCCTTCCATAAAAGGAAACATATAACTACGTTCAGTATTGTGTATATGGATATTAAAAATATGAAGCCAAATTAATCTTCTATAAAACTGTTCCGATACTGATAATTTTGGCAACGGTAGATTTTGGCCGAAATCAAACTCGCAACACAAGGCTTTATCTTTCAACATTGATTGTTTTAATTTCTTAAAATCATTTACATTTTTTTTATGTAATTGAAAATTCTCGTTGTTATTATTATTATTATTATTATTAGCTTCGTGCTCAAAGCATACATTACATACGTCCGTGCGAGGTAGCCGAAATGAAAAACTAACTTTATGATTGAAATAAGTTGAATATGTACAAAGGTCAACCGGTATGTTAATATTGCCTGTAATCGCAGAATAATAATCTAAAAAACACTCATACAGACGTTTCAAAGTCAATTCTGGATTTTCAAAAAACTTTAAACTTGTTCTATTACTGGCATAGTGTGATTCCGTATGAGGAAGACTTTGACAGTGTAGTTGAATCATATTTTTAACATCTTCGGTAATTGAAATATGGTGGTTTAAATGTTTCCCTCGTTTATCTTCAAATTTCTCTCCACTTAATATTTTCTTCTGGACTGTATCCAACCGACTCTTATCGATACCAAATACATTGAAAAGAAATGCTTTGCATACCATGATTCTCACATCATATACAGGATCGCAATAATAATAATGCCAAACAATCCGCTTTTCATTTGCATTACATGTCATTTTCCTTTTTATCAAACTGCTGAGCATGATATTTTGAGAATTATAATCAGCAAGTTGCCAAAAGTAGTCACGAAATTCTTTTTGACGAGTAACATTAATTTCTAAGAAACATTCTTTTTGACAGCAGGACGTAATTTCTGTGAATTTTTTTTCCATAATAACCTTTCCACTAGTAGATACATATTCCTTTCCCTACAATAAATAAATAAATAAATAAATTAATTAATTAATAAATAAATAAGTAAATCGGTTATAAAACATCACCTTCAAATAGGTTATGTTACATAATATGGTTTGAATAAAAGAATAAAACGATTATGTATTATCACGGATAAGAATGAAAAGCATTTCACGTATTTTGCATCCATTACTACATGATACAAGTTCATGTAAAGTATAAAACATTTCAAATGTATGTCAAATCTTTGGACAAATAGTTTTATAACAATGTAAACAAACTATTTCACTTGATACGTACTTCATTTCTTGCAGTTTTCCGGATATTGGAAATCCATTGTTCTTCATTTCTTGTTCTTTTTCGAGACGGTACACACCCATTTTCTTTATTTGACATAATCAAAACTTTGAAGAAAAGAAAAAAAAAACACAAACTAAGTACACAGCGCGCGGTCGGCGTTTTCAGAAACAAAGACGGGCGCTCTCGAAAATTCTAGCGCTAAATTAACGTTCATAGTTTTTTACTGTGTACATTTTTCCAAATTCTGTTTTCGCAAAAAACTTCTTCAACTCTTTCTCTACAATGCTACAATTTGAGTTGTTCATTTCCGAAAACTTCGCTCGACTCCCCAAGCGTTTGAAAAAAAAATTGTCATGAATACCGTTGTATCGTGTTTACATATGCCTGTATTAAGAAAAAAAGAAATTGAAATTGTTTAACCTTCTATTCGTTTTTGTATTACTATATTGTATACGTAGTTAAAATTTCAAGTCGTTTCGTTTGATAGTTCACGAGATATCGTGATATATAATTAAAAAGTTGTGAATTAGCGGCCGGTGACATTTTGCAGTTTTTAATTATTTCCTAAAAAAGTTGAAGTCGAATTAAAAAATGTTAAATGTAAACATTGTTCCGCTTGAAATTCTCTATATAGTGGTATTTTTTTCAATTCGATTTTTCGAAGTCGAATTTTTTTGTCTGACTCGTGTTTGTTACTACTGGCTTCGAGCGCTTAACCGGTTCTTCTTCCCTGAGCCTCAATTAAAGAGAATTGGCCAAGAATATTCTGCAATACATGATTTTTCGATATTGGAGAAAATTCTCGGTCAATTCTCGACAAATTTTTTTGATTTTTGTTAAGAGAGCATACAAAATTGTTAGATTTGCCTTTATGAATCTCAAATTTTGAAAATGCGATTCAGTAATTTTTAAATTTGATTTTTACACTACTACTTTTTTTAAAATTGATTTAAAAATTTCAAAAATATAGGTGAACATAAAAACACATTTTTTTTTTAAATTACGGATGGATTTAAAGAAATTAAATTTAAAAAACAAATTTTTTACATTTTTTATTCCAACACCACCGACTTCCACGTCAAAAGTTACTCAAGAACGAATTTCTTCGACCCATTAAAATTCGCTAAATTAATTTAAACATTCAAAAAAAGTTTGCTGAACAGAAAAACGATATTTCCGAAATAATTACGCAAAGATTTTAAAAAATTCCGTTTCTTTCAAAACATTTTTTTATAATTTTTATTATACTATCGTTGAATTCCTTGTAAAAAATTACTAAAGAACCAAATTTTTGGTATTTTTTGAACGATTGTTTCATTTAAATATTTTATTTCCATTCAAAAACATTTACCTCCCAACCTTGCTATTGGTAATAACCGATTCGATTTCATTCATATCAGTTGCATTTTCATCTAATTTCTTTTTCGATTCAAAATCATTAAATTTGTTGTCCTGCAATAATTAACTATCCTTTCAAATTCATTCGCGGCAAATGTAACTATTTTTCCATTGAAATTCATTCAACTTGCAATTGTTCTATTCGCACTTTTCAATTGAAATTCATTCAACGAAATCATTTCTTCATTCCACTATTTTTCCATTCAAAATCATTACATCAAACAACTTTTTATGAGCTATTAACCATTCAAATTCAGAAGTGATGCAGTGAATGAATTTCAGTGGATCTCCAATGAATTTTCGTTTACTGGGTTTCTCCTTCCATCTCTTTGGCAAAAAAATAAGGTCATTTAGTAGCGTTTTAGTCCGGGATAATCCAGGCACAAGAGGGTTAATAAAGAAACTTTAAAAATAACAGTTTATACAGTTATCAATTTAACTTTGTAGGCAACATTAGTAATATTCATGCAACAGATTCAATAACAGATCCGAAAGATGTGGGTGGAGGTCAGTTCGGTGAACTCTCAGGTAAAGTGGAATGCGTTCATGTACAGCGTATTCCAACCAACACAAAAGTTGTACTCGTAGCCGATGTAGATAGAGATGGTGCTAACGAAATGATTATTGGTCTCACTGATCGAGTTATTCGATCTTATCGATGGTCCAGTAATGCTGATTTGGGAACAGGAAAACTCGTTGGCTTGAATAAATGGGAATGCGCTAATCAAATAGGTTCGGTGACTCTGCAGCACATGGCTGATGGCACTCCAACGCTGCTTGTTGCTCAACCTGGTGGAACATTCATGAGAATAAAATGCAATCCGGAAGATTGCAGGTCAGAGGACGATTCTTCCGATAGTGAAGCTGCTGCGAGTTGCATCGACTATCAAACTCTTGGAATATCTAGGATGCGTAATCCGAATATTTCTACTGAGATTTTAGGAGACTTGGAACCAAGCACATTTCCAGATAATACGTTACAAGTTGTACATGATTCAGATACTTTGAAACCTACAGATCAAAATGATCCCAAAGACATTAATCGCTCAGAATCTCCTATTGGAGTTGATCGTGTTGATGGAAATGTTTTTGGAGGAAATGTTATTCTTGGAGAAATAGAAAATACTAAACAATTTGAAAAATTATCCCTGCTTCCATCTTACAGTGATTTTGTTGATAATGCTGATAAAAATAATAATGACGAAGAAACCGAGATCTTGACGGGAGCAAATGAAAAGAAAGATTCACCACCGAGTGTGCCTGGAAAAGTGAAACCATATGCTCTTGCGACACTGGATGGTACAATCATGCTGGTCAGGGATGAAGTCATTTTATGGTATAGTTTATCTATTTAATTATATTTAATTTTGAACTAAATTTATATCAGGACTTTTTTGAATAAAAATCGCAATGAATATGACGATTTTTTAATAGAATCTTCTTAGAACAAGTCAACTGCGATTATGATTGCGGTTTCAGTGATGCATTCTTGCGTACTGCTAGATAAAATTAATCCAGTTTGAATGGAAGATAACAAAAACTTTAATATTTGTAGATTCACAATGTTTAAAAAAATAGTTTTGAAAAAATTAATTATTGTCTTAAAAGTCAGTGAAAAGCAATTTTTCAGATTTTACCGGTATGTGCTAGTTTAGTATCAGTTGACGTCGGAGAAGGTACAATTTAAAAAAAACAACTGTAATTTACTATGTTTTGTATTGCAAATTTAAAGAAGCTTCTTATATAATGAGGTAGAAATGATAAATTGCATATCTTAACTAAATGTAAAAATGTATTTGTGTATAGTAGCTGTAATTTATCACACGTTTCCCTGCGCCTAATAAGACATAACACTAATAGAAGGGATGATATTAATTTAAAATTAATAAATTCAATCATTGAAGTAATTAAATTGTTACCGTAAATCATTCAACATTTTTTTTGTAGGTTTCTTAATTTTGACATCTATTGCAAAATGTATTTGAAAAATTTACGTAGAAGAATGTTAGGATGAAGTAAAATTTGAATTAATTTTGTAACACGATTAAAGTTTGTTTAAAAATCGTAAGGAATTCTATTCATATTTTAGGCGAAGTATTAAACTGAAGTATTATTGAATTAGAATAATATAAATTCGAATTCTACTTTACCCCATTAATTAACTTCCTGCTTTTATTGCCGTAAAGTTTGTTTGGAAATCATAGCAATATAATGTGTTCTATGTATCAATATTGCTGTTAATTTTTATAATAAATCATGTTGTCAAGCGACAGATGTAAAAATAAGTTAATGATTAATAATCATATGGATCTATTTACCTGAAGCAAGTTTGCAATCAATTAATCGCATCCATTGTCAATGAGTTTTTACTCAATACTACATTATCTACCCAATAAAAGACAACAATGATAAAACAAATCTTCATGTCATAATTAAATGCTATCCTTTTAATCTGGTCATAATTTTGGGTACTAAAATATTATTTAAGAAAAGTATTCTGAATTATTTTAATCAAGTAGTTGTTTATATTAGTAGCTTTACGTTTTGATTACAAATTCAGTAATGCAAAGTTTTTATTATCTTTTATTATGTATTTATTCTGTAAAGGATAACTGGAAATGCCCCCGAATAGTGTAAATACTCATCCGTGTTTTCTACTGAAGATAAACAGTTTTAATCTGTTAAGTCATTGTGATATACATTTCTCTGTTTGAAGACATCCCAAGTTAATTGAGCAGCTTAATATAAACGGATAATACACGTATTAAATACTTTTACTCATCATCGTTTATCTAACGTCTTCAAGTATTTTTCTTTTGCATATGGATTCATTTTAAAAACATGATATAATTCTTTCTCCAGACATCATTTTTCAAGAAAATCAACGCCCAATATTTAAAAACATTCTAAAATATGTATGCAGTAAGAAAAATTACACAACATTTCACAATTTCTGATTAAATTCGTGTTCAAACCTTGAGAGATAATATTACATCAAAATAACTTATCTGACTGAACTAAAACAACGCAGGACTGATATAAACATCTGAGTTTTTTAAAGCATTGAACTAAATACCCTCTAATTTGCGTTTAATTTCAGAGTTACTTATTTAGTACATCAAAATAAACGTAATTTCTCAACTTTTTGATAAAGATCTATTACCAAATATTTCAGAGGCTATATTTAAAAAGTGTCTATTCTTGATAACCTACATTCTTATATGCACTTTGTATTTTATATTTTGATTTGTTTCTTCTGAAAATATATGGATTGATATAGTAAAGGTGACTTTACAAACAATTCTTAATATTAAATATAAGTCAATGTGTAATATGTCAATATATTAACCCCTATCCAGAATTGACCGACAATTGACCGAATGCCGATTTTGGGTCGATTTTCAGTCGATTTTTACTAAATCGACCTAATATTGATCTAATCAAAATGCATTAATCGGTCAACTTAGTAAAAGTCGACTGAAGATCGACCGAAAATCGATCGTTGTCGGCATTCGGTTAATTGTCGGTCAATTTTGGGTCGATTCTTTGCACAAGTCGACCGTCAGGGACGTTACACAATTACAAATATGTAATTTTTGTCGAATAAAATACTAACCTATGAAAGCTAGTATTCCGTAAGTTGGACATAAAAATAGCCAGGAACTAAGAAATATTTTTTCTGTACTATAGCCGTAAAATCCGGCTTCGCTGGTCCTTGTACGCTGGTATCTCATTCGGGCCGTAAAATCTGGTTTTACGGCCTTGTATCGAAAAATACTATTTGGGTACTGAAAACTGAAAAATTCGATTTCGCGGACTGCATTTAGTCCGTATGGGTTATGTTTTTGACAGCGCAGATTCATGTTTCACGTACTAAAAGTAGGCCGTAAAATCGGATTTGGACGGAAATTGAAATTAGCGTATAGGATATTTCGAAAACTTGATGTGATGGCCCAAATCGGGCTACGGATTCGTTTTCAGCGACCAAAAATCTATAAGATCCACTACCGCTGATTAAAGGAAACTCCCAACAAATTTTTTTGTGGTCCTGTGTTATCCTTCATTTACGGAGTTTCCCGTAAAAAAATGTGTTTTGTAGAGAATTTCATGATCTACATATTTTGTCAGAAACACTTTCTCATCATATTTATATTTAAATATACAAAAATGGTAAAAATAACGCATTTTTATGTGTTTTGACCTTGAATGTGACCGTGGCGCTAATTTTTACTACGATATTCGTGTTCAATGCACCTAATAATTACGATGGCGAACGGAGTTTCAAAGACATTGCACGTATGGATCTTTCGCAAATACAATCGGAAATCTCATCAAAAGTACAAAAAATGCTTCTTATTCTACAAATTTCAATATTTTTCGATGGCTCTTTTTTATTTTGTTTCTCGAACCTTAATAAGGGTAACCAGAAATAAGGGTATGGATATTGCGAAAAATTATAGCATCAAAAATGCTGAAAAAGAACTTTTTTCTTTTTCACGTTATTTCTCATCCAAAATAGTATCAGACAATAAATATTACGAATTTTTATAATTATGACTCGACATAGCTGAAAATTTGAGTATAGATTCCCCTTAAGTAGGGGCAATAAACTTTGCATCTTGATGGTTCCGCCATCTTATGGCCAGTTTGGAACTTGTAGACTAGTATTATTTGGAAATTGTAGACCCTAACAATTAAATGCATTTACTTGTTCAAAAGAAACATCAAAGTTTCCACACATGAAAAAAATTACTCTAATTTATAAAATGATTTTATCCAGTCTCGGTACTTTGTTATATATTTTTTCACTTTTTACCCACACTGCGTTAACCAACGGTTGTTACTTGTGTTTGTTTCTGTTAAAAGGAGATCACTCTGAAAAATTCATTTAAAATTTATTTCATCAATTCTCTAAATAGTTTTATTATATTTCTTAAGGTAGAACCATTTTCTTTTCAGGGCGATGCAAGTTGACCATCACGTATCGGCCCTATGTCGTTTGGACGTCACCGGAGACGGCGCCGACGAAATAGTCGCTTGTACATGGGACGGTCAAACTTATATTCTCGATCAACAGAAAAACTGTGTTCGATTCCAGTTTGAAGAATCTGTAAGGGCTTTTTGTACCGGAATGTACAGCGCGTTTCCCCGATCATCTACTCCGTGTCTGGTTTATAATAATTTTCAAAATAAGGTACGCAACATTTTTATATCACTTGCTTTGTAATATTTAAAATTCGCTTAACTTTCAACAAATAGTGGAAATTGATATCTCGGCATTTTTTAAATTATCTAGTTCTTTTTCGAACAACAAACTGACAAATTTGAATTGAATTATATTCAGGGACAGCTGTATGTAGGGTCTTGAATAAAAACGAAACAAAATGTTTGTTTAATATAGATTGTTTTGTACTACGATGTCACGGTTCCGAGCATGGTAATGAGGCCGCTGAATCCCAGTGCGTCATTAAACGAAGTGCAAAAAAAGGCACTGGAGAAGCTAATGGAAGGCGAAGAGGATGTCGACGTTCGCGAAAAGAAGATGAGATCCTTCACCGAATGGTTATTGTATGGGATGAGACAGTAGGTGATAAGTTTATAGGAAGTGATGTAATAAAAAAAATGTAAATAGTTAAGTCTTGGCAATGTTTACCCTCGCCCGATTCAGAAAAATGTCTGTCATTACTGTCGAGCATCGTTATCTTGCACTCGTAAATTCACCGGTTTTATCCATTCATCGACGATTCGGCGCCGGAATCTTGCGTAATTTTCCACCTTTATCTAATAGCGTGTATCGAATCTATACCGAAAAAAATTGGCAGCACTATAGTCTCGGCAGGGATAGCCGTTCTTTCGAAATGTTGCGAACGTTTCATGACTTGTGTTTGGTCATGCTATGCGATAGATTTTGGAGGTGGAGTTCTTCCGAAATAATACTGTCGCGCACTCTATATTCGGAAGCTTGTAAAGTTGGGAAGTTCGAAGGGCACCATTTTCATCAATCCATCAAATCACCGGGTAAGTACACGTTATTCCAAGTCGATTACTGGGTTGATATAATCATTACAAGTTGCAGTCATGCTCCTAACTTAGTTTGCATGTTTGTCTATTGTGCATGCAACTGAATTATTTGAAAAAGGCAAATTTAAAGTGTAATTACGTATATTTTTCCTTAAATTTTCTTAATTTCCTTAAAAAATTAGTTTTTACTGCGCATAAAAGAATTTCATTTAAGAAACCTGATTTTACAGATATATATTTTGTCTAATTCATTATGTTTATATGTTAATATCTGATAATTAGGCAATATTCAAATAAAAAGTTAAATTGAACTTGCTTTAGTTGACTATTTCAATGGCCTACTACAGTCAATATTTAGCTTCCACAGGTTCGGAAATGAAACGGTCCTCAAACTTTGGGGACTCAAACTTTGAGGGTTGTCACCCGCCGCGCAACTTGACAAGCCTAGACTGCTGCTTCACCTCACAATGGTCGAAGCTTATCTCATATATTGAATTAACTTTCTCAGAGTGTATGATTTTTCTGAACTGATTGGTGACAATATCGCTGCAGCTACTTGAATCGACAAATTCGTACCGACCTTCTAAATCGTTAGAAGTTCTCTCGCAATACGGTACAATATACACGGGCGAAATTTCTCGGAACAAACGAGATGTGAGTTTCGAGTTTACGATTCCAAACCCTTTTCTATTTAGGGTTGTTGCTCATTCGAATCGCGGTCATTGTGATCTCGAAGTGTTGATAAAAATCGCGATTTGATACCCACGCTGAAAAAAGTGTGAATTAAAGTTTTCATTTCACTTACGAAATTATTTTTATTCTTTACATTCGGATGTTATATAATTTTTGTTAAAAAAAGTTTATCCACTCAGGTCAAATTATCCGAAGGTTGAACTTTGTGATCTTTGGTTAATTTTGGTGCAATTATCAGTGGTGTTTTTTGTCGATGGATTTACATCATTTTCATGGAGAATCATTTTTGGAGAATGACAATTTCGACGTAAGCGAAAGAAAACAGCCTATAACTTCACATGTTAAGGTTCTCGGACGTTTATTAATTTATTATGCGACGCGATGCGCATTCAAATCTCGTCAACGCCTGTTTCATTTATTTTGTTTAAATTGAATAATAAATATTTTAAGACAGATTTATTTGTTTGTGCACTGAGAGAAAAAAAGAGAAAAACCACTAAAAGTTGGCTACCTTCTGCAGCAAATTAGAGGGCAACTATTTAAAATAGTCAAATGAATTATCGTCTCTAGTAAGAGCTTACTATCATCAATATAATAAAAAATACAAACCGATGTAGAAACTTCTACTATTTCGCATGTGATGTGTACGTTAATATATTTCTTTTAGTCCTATTTAGTCCTTTTAGACTTATTCGTTACAGTTTTAATGGATCTCATAGTACATTTTACTAAATAAGTTATGAGAGTGGCTACTTGATTATTGAATATCTCGACACTCTAGATATTACTACTTTTTCTCTCAGTATTAACTGCTCGCCATACAGTACATCGTCCACTGGACATCTCCTGAATTTTTATTAAGAAATGTTATACTGGACACAGAGTGCATCATCTTAGGAGTTCAATATTTTAAAAAACATCAACGCTACTGATATATTGTGTCTTTTTTGATGGTTTAATTTCACGGGTCCATGAAATTTATAAATTAATCTGTGCAATGATTAGCGAAACAGATGATGCGGTATGGACTATATAAAATATAATATCTAACTTCACCAAAATATGTCGACAATATTTGAAGCAAAACACAATTGCTTACGCTCCATGCTCTGACATTGTACTTCGAAGAAAGTCGAATTCTAGGCTTGAAATAAGACTTGTTAAATAGTACAAGTTCTCATATTTTTTCTAGACGTTTCCCTCCACGTTACTCACCCGAACTTGGGCAATCCGATATCATGATAGGGAGGGGAGATCACAGAACTATATAAAGTACGCCTATCATACTGCAACTTTTCCGTATACCTTTTATTTTTTAGTCGTTTGGAAGTTTCGGATCAGTAAGGGACACAAAAACAACGAAAAATGGAAAACGCGACGCATATTTTAAGTGAACTAGAGAGGCTGACTTTTGGTATTACGGACTACTTGTTGTTTGCTATACTCTTGATCGGTAGTGTCCTGATTGGTGTTTACTTCGGGTTCTTCAGCAAGCAGGATAACACAACTGAGTATCTCATGGGAGGAAAGAAAATGACAGCTTTTCCCGTGGCGATGAGTCTCGTTGCAAGGTAACATATTTAATAAGTCATCGAAAGAAAAATTCCTATTTTCTTGCGACTTCTCATATACAGAATAAGCAATATCACTAGCATTTTCAAACCTTGTTTACGTATAAGTTTTAGAAAATTAGCAGCAATGACGTTGAATTTATTTAAATACATTCAAAAGTCTACAATTTATGATAATTCATACAATTAAAAATGGTAAATTACAGTGTTCTGAAGAACTCGAAATAACATGTTTTTTAATTTTAATTTCCTGAGTTACTTCTGGACTTAAAATTTTGTATAAAACAATTCAATTAAATAATTAAACGGAGAAAATATAATTTAACTTATTTCAATATAATGAAACTAGACCTCAGTCAAGTATGTTCAATAGTTATATTTTTTAAATAATAATAATAATAACAATAATCATAATAATAAACTTACTGTCCAAAATTTTAAAATTTGAACAAAATTTAAAAACATTAAATATGAGAGCTGACTTTCAGCTTGACCTATTTATTAATTTTTCCGGAAATCATCCGTGATTAAAATCTTAGACTGAAAAAAATGTCGGGTAAATATTTCTTTACTTTAGCTATAACTTAATTTACTTGAGTCGAGAAAATATTTTTGTTGTGTGTATTTAATAAATATTTCTGCTATTTAGTAAAAATGAATTTTCTTTTACGTAATTCGTATTTTTATAAATAAAATGGTACAAAAAAGGAAATTTTGCTAAGAAAGTTAAAATCCTGCAAGTAGTATGAAAATCAAACGCGAAACAAAAACAATACTAAGTTCTACGGGTATTTCGCAAATTTAGTTTTTGCGAACATGATGATGACTGACATTTATATACCCTCGGTGCTATAGTTTCATAGAGAAATTAAACGCATAACACAAAGCTCCAGAAAACGCATAAGAGATCCTCCAGAGTTCAATTCTAGAAGCTGCCTAGGAGCTCGCACAATTGCTCCATACGAGTTCCGTGGGAGTTTTCTCAGTAATTTCATAAGAATTTGCACAAACTGAAGGCTCTGCCAACTCTCATGAGGCTTCTGTGAGAGCTCCTGTGGACCTGATTTTAGTTCTCTTTGAGCTGTTTAAAGAAATTCCGCGGAAGCTTCATGAAGCTGAATGACACATCATACACTGAGAAAAAACATCCATAGTTAAATGTACTATATTGCATAGTTGGGAAAATATGGCTAAAACAAGTATGAAAAATGGTTAAAATTCCCACTTTCGTATATTTTATTTTACTATAATTTTTTGAACCGCATCTACCTCCTCATAATAATTAACTGATATCATGCACAGTCCTCATTTTTGCACTATGTTCTTAGTCATTTAACTACTTTTTTGTGAGTGTAGCCAGCATGCGGTGTTTTAAGCGAATGCTGCGTTGCGAATACAAGATTGGCGGACCAGCGATCAAAGGACTCGCTTTTGTTAATGTTGCAGACTAAACATTTAATTGAAATTGGAATCTCTATCACAACAAAACTGGTCAATCAATATTTATTACGCTGAATAGCAATTTTTCAAAAAATTAACTGTTAAATTGAAATTAGAATGTAGAGGAGGTTATCAATTTTACATATCTACTTCAAATTTGATATTGAGTTAATATGTCGAACAAAATAAAAATTTTGAGCATTGAGAACTTTTGCTTACACTGACATCTTGAATTGTCTTTTGAGGAGAGCAGTTCCTAGTAGTTTCGAACGTCCACCGAGTGGTGGTGCATCAAGCGTTCTATGGAATGCATATTCCTTCATTTAAGAAAATAGCGCAATTAAAGAAAACGTTCACTTGCCGTTACAGTACAGTCACATTTTACGGTTTTTATGCAAAATGTGCATACGTGCATACGGTGAGGATCAGTGTTCTGAGGTTTAGGAATTCAAATACATAATATATGCCGACGCATTACGACGGACAGCCTGTGGTGTCAAATAATTAATTTTTACATTAATAAATGTAAAAAATTCAAATTTTCAATGGATTCGCTCTGAAGCATACTGCTATAATTTTAGATATAGTTTTTTGAAAAATGAAAAAAAAACTGATGTACTTTTCATACAGAAAGACACTTCAAAAACCAGACATTTGAAAAAACAGACTTTCAAAATATGTATGCAAGTGTCAGATTTTTTACTGTCTATTTTTTAAATATCTGGCTTTCTAATGTCTGTTTTAAAATGTCGGGTTTTTGAAGTATCTGTTTTGTGATTTGTCGGGTTTTTGAGAAGCATCCATTTTTCTGCTATTACAATAACACATACATGGTTTCATACTTAAAGTTACGAGGTGTTTTCAATACTTATAACGAACAGTATTGGACTTTCAGTACCTTTTTAGTAATAATAGGCCACTTAATCCGAGATTTGTAAAAATCTAAATATTTATCAGATGTCAAATACGTTGTTCTCATTATTTCAAATAATCAATTTTTACTTTTTTATTTCAATGTGACCAGTAGTAGGGTACGCTGTATCAATGGATAATTGCAAAATTGACAGTTTTCGGTAAGAGAACGTGTGTTTTACGGATTATTTTATTAAATTGTAAGCAAATAGTACTCCAGAAAATTGCTAACTCTAAATCATTATTAGTAAACAAACCCTACTTCGCAACTAACACACAATTATAAAAACATTTTTCGAATTTATGCAAATAGAGATACGTCCAAGACTTTTTGCATACATCGGACAACAGGAAATGAAGATTAACAAATTTAATATGTGTTAACCGGTAGACGGTCTTTAAAATTAAGAATTTATCATTATCTCAATTTCGCAAAAATATGGACTTAGTGCCCAGTCTATACTATAAGGATGGTTTCCTATAAGGTACAGAGGTACAATATTTTAACATGCTGTGAACCACATTATGTTTGACATACCTTTATTTAACTTATAATAGCATAGTTTTAAACAATGCATTAGATATAAGATAACGCGTTGTATCGACATCAAGGATTAATCTTAAATAAATATATTGACAAAAACTTGGTAATATTGACTAAATATGGAGTTGTGGGTAAGAACCTAAATAATTAGTTGATTCGACTGTATATTAGTTCTTCCAACAAAATCGTCCCTAACAGAACCGAATCTTACAACATGGATAAATAAGGTTGTCATAATGTTAATATGCTTACTGCAGTTTTTAACCTTGTTGTAAGATTCGGTTCTGTGTGGGGTGATACCGAGTGAGCAGCATTTAGTCAATTCTACTAAAAGTACTCAATCTTTGGCTTTTAATAGGAAACAACATAATTAGTGAATATTACTACATTTTTGTTTCTAAGTGCACAAATAAAAAAACGCACGAAGTGTTTTTTTTTCCAATATATTATTATTTACTAAAACATGCTAGGAAATCATACTGAGTTAAAATTTGAAATATGCTAAAGATTTTAAAGTAATTAATTTTCGAATATTTGTTTATACATCTTTGATTTTTAATAAATTTAGTTTTGGACCAATAATAAAGCTTCTTGAGCCAAATAAAAGAAATTCAGATTATTATGCAAATATTATATAATTCATAATTTAGGATTCTATAAAATGTATTCATAAAGTAATAAATCTGAAGGACAGTGACTGACACAGATAAACCAAACGCGAAGAAGAGTTATTGAACATTTGTCGAAAATTCATGACATCAGATTCTTGACCAATGCCCTAAAACTTTATAAAAAACGTTCAATACGTCTGCTATATAGAATCCTTCATTTTTAATTTTTCAAAATGGATACGATATCAGCTTCGTGATCAGCAACGCCAAAAATCCCAGAGTAACGATTTTCGCAAGCTGACTTCATAAACCAGTTAATTTTATAAATAATTACTAAACAACTATGCAAAAATGAACTAATGTATTATATATGTATTCACCACAATACATAATCTTAATTTTTTAAAATATTTTTTATTTTTTTATACATTTTTTAAATATTTTAATTTTAACAAACGAACACTGATTTTGACATGACAAGCAGAATATATTGTATTTACTTTGCATTATTATTTCAAGCAGTATGTTTTCAGTGAATTCACTGAACATTTTTTTTTTAATTCACTTTCATGTGATAATCAATTAATTTATACCTCAGCTCGTCTGCTGCGTCTTTATGTTATGTATTTGATTTCCGGCACGCAGTCACGAAGATTCGACTGGCCACTACATCGAAACTTGAATCTATAAAATATTATTTATTGAAATTTGGTACCATTCGTTTTAAGACAAAAATTAATAATGTTTAAATAGTAGTTTTTTGATATTTTCCCATTTTTCTAAAATTCTTTAAACTGAACAATAGCATAATAATGTAGTAAACTATCATTTTTAAAATCCTGTTTTTAACTCGATTTTTATAACTTTCTTAGCAATCGGTTTTACTCAAATTTATTCCATAGTATTCAGATGTTTTATTTTTGAAGAATCTTAAGGGGGTGTCCAAAGTAGAGTTATCATGTGTTAAAAATGGATCGTAATACTTCAAAACAATCTAAACGAAAGGAAATGATTTCGCGTAGTTTGACTCCAATGTTCCTATATCGTTTTTAGTTATATGCTTAAAGATGTAAATCTCACAATCTTTGCAGAAATGCAGGGAAAGAGGACGTTAATGCCTTTCCTTTCTGAAATAACCACTGTAAAATAATAATAATTATCTTACTGCACTGTTGTGAAAAATACAAAGTAATCTCGTAGA
Organism: Trichopria drosophilae; assembly: GCA_030407085.1. Taxonomy (NCBI): domain Eukaryota; kingdom Metazoa; phylum Arthropoda; class Insecta; order Hymenoptera; family Diapriidae; genus Trichopria; species Trichopria drosophilae. Next base: position 96,728,061 of record CM059584.1, read on the forward strand.
TTACCCCACATTTCAATGGTTGCGACACGGTGGTTCGTTTCAGTTGACAAGTCGAGATTTCTACACTATTGAACTATTGAAGCATTTTTATAATTATTATTACGAATGACACGAGTTTTTCTTCAGTGTGGTCTAATTAAAAACGTTGTGCTTCTCTCTAATCACAGATAAAAATACAAATGACAAAAACAAATCTTACATCATCTTATCACACATCCTATCACTGATATTTATTCAATGCTTTTTATCAATTTTCTCATTAATGATAAACGGGTAAAGATGATAGACATTGCTTTTTTAGTTATTTCATGATCAAGTGCGTATCGTGATTTTAACCTTTAGCCATAAAAATATACAAATAAGACGATTAAGTAGTTTGTAAATCGATTATTTGAGTCCACAAGATTACGTATGCAGTGCTTTTTATCTATTAGCAGATGCTTTATGGTGAATGCATAGCATCTAGATAGATGGCTTAGAAATATGATATTTATAAGAAATAAAATGATAATATTAAAGGACACAAAGAACATAAATGATTTTTACGCGATTAAAAAGGTCAATAGCTGATATAAATATTTTGAAAAGTCTTACTTTGACAAAAATCGATAAGATTAGGACATTCTAGTTATTTCTAGCATACTGCGAGGAATGTATTATAACAATCGCACAAACTGGGTTCAGATTTAGATAGTACCAAAGTTCAATCTAATGCCTAAAATTTGAGTGGTGAGGCATTGTATTTTAGAGAAAACAAATGATCTTTTCCTAATAATTCGACTAGTTTTAAAGTTATTTCGACGAATTTGGATCTGCGATTAATATTTAACTATTAGAGCCACATTACCTAAAAAAATGCGAAATCTTGGCGGTTTTTCGGATATAATTCAATTCGCCCTGTTTAGTGCCCCATGCCGAGCCGTTGAATGGTTCCCTGTGCGCTCAACTTTATCGACACTTCGCACAAAAAGATCATTTATTTATCATTAAAAGCTATACAACTTATTTGATTTAATATTTCGTTAACTATTCAGGGAGTTGGGTTAGACCCAAAAACCATAAATGTTTCCCCTTTATGTGGCTCTGACTATAGCGGCTGAATGTTAGGGGTTCAGAAAACCTTAAAAAAGGAATACTCATTCGTCGAAATAACTTTACAGCTATCGGAATTATTGCATAAAAAATGATTTGTTTAGAAAATTCAATGGCACCCAATTCTATGCTTCAGATCCAATTTTGTTACTAAACATTCTGAAATATTGCTATCTGTATTTTTTTGAGCAGCCTGTATATGTGTTTCTATATAATGATGTTACATTTGGATGATTTGCGGAGTTCAAATTAAAAAACTTAGGTTAAATATACACACACGGGATGTAATCAAATTATTCAAAATTTGTAGATGTCTCATTGCGTTGATTAAGTATTAATTTTCAATGCCTATAAATAGTATTAAAAATATTATGTGTACTGCTTATTTTGTACATTTGCTATTATTATTTTTGCTCAGTGGATATTTGGTCAAAGGATCCAAAATACCTTCGTTAACCCTTTTTTAACCGAAATTAGAAAAGCAGATAAGCCAGTTTCACGAGTACAAAGAATTTTTCGAATTTTTTAAAGATATCTTTCTTATTATTTCAAGGTGTGCTATATCGATTTCTGTCGAAAAAGCAAAAACGATTATTTATACAAAAATGTTGCAAAACGAAATAAAATTGTGACATTTAGGTCTTTTTTTAGCGATTTTCTACACTGAATCGGGTTGGATAAAATGAAATGCATAAATGAAAAGTGATCCCAATAATTGCGCCATGTAAATAATATGCTAGTAGAAAATTTTTGAAACGTAATGACCGATTAAAAATGGCCACAAAAAAACATGGTATTTTTATTTTATTTTGCAAAAGTTTATTTTTTAGCAATTTGGGTTAATATAGTAAAGTGGTTGTACATACGCTATTTTAAGTACTTAAAAAGATAATCATAAATAGAAAACAAAAACAACACTCATTGAAATAAACCCAATCTTTCCAACTTTGATACCAGAAGTACATGTCATTTCTGTTTTTCAGCCACATATCGGGAATATCGTTACTAGGCGTACCATCAGAAGTTTATCAATTTGGCACCCAGTATGCAGCAGTCATTTTTACGAGCATAATCTCCTGTACAATTGTATACTATATGCACTTGCCGATTTTCTACAAACTGCAAGTGACTACTGTATTCGAATACTTGGAGCAAAGATTCGCGAGACCTGTTCGTATGTTTGCTTCCTTGCTGTATGTACTGGCATTGGTCACCTACATACCGATGGTATTATATGTACCAGCCTTGGCTTTCGCCCAATCTACTGGAATTAGCCTATATTACATCGCACCAGTTATTGGTGTTGTATGCGTCTTTTATACCACCATCGTGAGTATGACTAATAAATTATCATCAAATGTATTAAATTGTTTCAGTAGAACAAATTTTGGCATTTCATCTTGAAGGAAATTTGTCGAATAAAGTAATGTAATAAACGAGAGATTAATCCCTTAACTGCGGATTATAAAGATCATCTAGACAAAAACCAAAATCTTCATGCTTTAAGTTAGTATAACGCAGTCAATAATTTGGGCGATTTAAGAATCTTATAATTTTTATACAGGCTTGGGTATAATAAACAAGTGGTTTTCCATCTTCAAAATCAAGTAAAAAAGTAGATACAAGTTCTTAAAAATGTTTGTTTTTAAGATTTTATCAAAATCTTCATCAGGAAATGACACACTGGCTTTGGTCAATTACGCATACAAAATTACGAAATTAATTGAAAGTTGATTAGTTCACTGATAACGACTTGGGTGTTAAACTTAAACTTATTAAAATTAAAAGTAAAGAGTCCAGCATGATGAATAAGTTTTTTAAAATAAAAACATTTAGCTTGCCACTTAGTATTCACGGAGTTATAATTTAGTTTTGAACAATATTAAATGGCTGACACAACATGTGGGATACACATTCTAAATTTCTGTCTTGTATGAATATATCAGAGTATTTAATAGTCAAAATAACGCATTGTTTACAAATAACAATATTTCATTATTTCAAAATATTTTATAACTCAGAAAAAGAAGTTGCAGATAACTTTCTGAATATCAAGTTCAGCAGACACAATAAGAAATAAGTAATGAAACGTACGCGGCTTTCAATTATATTGTAAATCCATTATTTTAATAATGAATTAAAAGAAAATTTTAATACTAAGTCATTTGCATTCTGAATGTGTGCCAAAACATATCTGGCCGATATTTGCTACAAACTTTGTTTAAATTTTTCGAATGTACATAACTCTTTTTTAATTTATCTGCTGTATCGAATTTTACTGAAAAGATTATTGTCGATAATAAGGGACAAACATTCATACTCAAGAACCTTAAGACGACCTTTAGGTTAGTAATCAGCGACCCGTTGAATACCAGGTTACTGACACAGTTATTAAGGGCTGCTTTATTATAAAATATACACTAAGTAAACAATGAAATTTAACGGTACGATTTTGAAGATGAAAGCTTTTTGTTTGTTTTTTTTGTGAAAATTGTACTACTTTTGTTAATGCGTTTATTTGTGTAAAATTTAATATTCCATTAATTAAAATGTTTATTAATTTGCCCTACGTTTCAGCATCCCATTTAATGCCCTCTTCAGCGGTTAACCTTTAATTTTTTTTTAATTTGTGAAAAACAAGATGTTTAATTTTATTTTTGTCAATGTGGTCAGGCAATACCTTGTTTTTTCTGCGTCTTAGAAGAAAGGCTATCTTTTTTATTGCCAGACCACATTGGCAAAAATAAAATTAAACATCCCGTTAAAAAAAAAATTAAAGATTATCCCCTGAAGAGGACATCAGATTGGATGCTGAAACGTAGGGCAAATTAATAAACATTTTAATTAATGGAACCGAAAAGGCCGATTATTCTTCTTACCTATTTAATTAAACACGGTTCAACACAATATCATATTCATACTGCTATTATTTAAAAACATTTTTTTTTAATGTTTTTTTTTTGCTTTAATAGTCTACATTCGGGAATTACATGTACGTCTTATGGTTGTATGGTTGTATGGTTGCAAACATAGAAAATCACAAGCATATACAATGTTCTTAGAATAGGAAAGGAAATCAGTGAAGAGGTCATCCACATGTGTTTTGTATCCAGACTATTCAAAAAACACAAAAATAATTACTCATCGTTTGTGAAATTTTGGAAGTATGTCAGTTTGATCTTATTTAAACGATTCATTCGTAATTGAATTAATGTTGAAGTGATGAAATCACTTGATAAACCAAAAAAGGAAGAAAAATGCTGCAAGAATGTTTCTCGTAAGACAAAAAGTTGTCAAACGTCACTTCTTATCAGATAATGTGGAAGTGTTCGCTTGATTTGTTACTTTTAATTTTAAACGTCACGGTTTACATTTCATACAACCTATATTTGCTTTTATTAATGCGATTAGATATTTCAATTAAATTTTGTTACTACAAAGTATGTTGCATGTACTTAGATAACTATTGTACTTACTTCCAAAAAAGAGAAGCATTTCCCTTTACAGAGCTATCGTTATTATAATAATGTTTTACATTTTTTTAAAAGTTTGTTTGGAATAGAAGATATTGAAATAATTGATATGTAATTCGTTTTAATTCAAAAGGTTTTTGAGTTATTCTTAAAGGACCATGTATAAAGGACGAGTGTCTTTCACTGATTACTTTTCGATTATGTTAATTGCAACAAAATGAGTAGGTGTTTATTTTTCTTTAGCTGTCTTATTTGAACGGCAAATTCAGTGTGTCGCGCAATCATTATCTTCATTTATCATTCAGTAGGTGAAACGTCCTATATTTACGAATTTGTGTATTTTTCCTAAATACACGTGTTGCATCGTAGATAATAATCATCGCGTGAGTAAAATTAGATGCGATTCAGAACTTCTTATCATTCTCGGTATCCATCTCTGATTAATTTGTTGTCTATTATCATAAACTGTCTGGATAAATGAAGGTACTTATTGTAAAAGCAGATTCAATACATGATATACCTTCTTAAAATCATATTACATTGTTTCAAGATTATTTCATTACCCCTTGTTCAAAATGTATAACATGTACATTATTACAAAATTAATGGATGTATTTTGGTCCAAAAAATATCACTTATAATATAATTTGACAGAAAATACCTCTTCTATTATACCTTTGTAGTAATCGAAATCAGCCATGCTCTAGACAGGAACTAGCATTAAATCATGACGGTTTGTCTAGATGCAAACAAGTTTGGTGCTACTGGGGTATCAACAATAAAATTGTCTAATGAAACAAATAATTACATTAAGAATTACGATTGTTAGTAAGTTTTATTTATATTTATAAATTATACAATCAGATTTACATTTAAATATTGCAGGGTGGTTTGAAAGCTGTAATATGGGCTGATACAATTCAGTTGTCACTAATGACGTTCAGTCTCTTCGCCATATTGTTTATAGGAATTGTAAAGGTTGGACATATTAGTGAGATTTGGCGAATTTCCGATGAAGGTGGTCGTCTTGTATTTTTTAAGTAAGTACTGAATTCATTTTTATTTTAAATTTTGATATTTAAGTAAGTAGAGGAGCTAGCAGGCAGAACCGGCTTAGCCCCTCTACTGAAGTAGTAGCCTTTTATTTGCATTATATGTTATTAAATCTTAAAATTATCAAAAGTTACATTGACGTAGATTTCGGAAGTAACATGTTTATGGTTTATATTTGTTCATTGACAACAATTTCAACTGACTTCATATAATGTATGATAATATCCGTTAGTTATTTTAATATATCTGCTGTACACAAAATAAGAAGACGCCAATATATCAAACCTCAACTATCTTATAGTTTTATAAGAAAAATATACTTTTAAACCGATTTGTGTATGAAATTAGTTTCTTAATATACAAGAACATAATACGTTCTTTGAAAATTATTTGCTAACAAAGCCTTTTCGTCGGTTTGCAGCATGGACCCTAGTCTTTTTGTACGAAACAGTTTCTGGGGGATGGTCATCGGAATGCCCATAACATGGCTTGGTGGTCTGGGAATTAGTCAGGGATCGATACAGAAGTTTCTCTCGGTGCCAACCATGCACGAAGCTAAAAAGTGAGATATATACAACATTAAATTACATTTTATCCGTTTTGTTTCCTATTATTGACCAAGGAATATTCTAAACGTACCATTATGAACTTTTCATAATACACATGATTTAAAACCAACAAAATGTCATTTAAAATCTTTCTTAAAACTGTTTTTATTATTTACAGAACAATCGTCATTATGATAGTGGGAATGCTTGTTATCAAAGCATGTTCTATTTTCACTGGTTTGACTATGTACGCCAAGTATCATGATTGCGACCCCATCACTGTCAAGGTAAATATGTTACATTTGTGCGATTGATTGAATTGAAATTGATAATTAATGATTCCTTTTAGTTTTGTTAAACACTTGTGAACAAAACAACTTTTTTAATCGGTACTTTCACTTATTTATAATTCAAAATAAATATTATTCTTTTTGTATACTACTTCCGCATGCTTCCTATCAATATTTTTCAATATGTTGTAAGAAATAAAAAGAGATAAGAATCATTTCCATAGGATAAATAAAGAACACATTTCACAACCTTAGTTAATGCTCAACGGACATAAAATAATTAAATAAGGCATTTAAATATTAATGTTAGTAACTTATAAACAGTATGTATATTAATTACATTACAAACGATTTTCAAAACGAGTACTAATAATTATATCCATCAGTATTTTATGGGTTAAATATATTTTACGTGGCATTTTATTTGATGTCAGTATTCGAAGTTTTTTCATCCATTTTTTAATTTTAGTTTTGTAATTTTCCAGTAAAAATTCATATTGCAACTGCTAGATTAGAATCACTTTTGATGGCCCGGATCTAAAAGGGCGTTAATTAAAAAATGATGACGAGTTAAATGCGAATGTTGCCCAAAAATCGTTAGGATGTGGATTTATAGGAAGAAGTAGTTCAAATTGTTGCACGTATGAGACTATTCTGGCCTCCGCTTAAAATTGATTAATCCACTTCATCGTATTAAATGTTTTGCGAGTATGCAATCAATATATTATAAATTTGATAAAAATATAGCATACTTTTACGAAACAAATGATACAGAAATCGCAATAGATATGTTTAACGATATTTTATGTATAAATTAAATAACTCCATTCTGAACAACCGTGAAAATACATCTTAGGTATTCATATTTTTGTATGAGATTCATAATATAATGTGTCCATAGAAAAAAAACAGTTAATCAAACAATTCTATAGAAAATTAGAAGTTAAAACGAGTTAGAAAACAGATCATCCTCCTAATATTTTGCGAACGTAGAGACAACAAACCTTTAAATTTTGATGAACTTATCAAACGAAGTTTATCGTATACAGAACCTCAAACGCCAAGTACCATCGTTCTAGACTTTATACTTCTTTTTAATATTTCGGAATAATACTTGCCAACTGTAACTTTTGTAGACTGTTAATTCTACTGTTAATAAATATTGCAGCCGTTTCTACAATTTTTTTTGTTTATAACTCAATTAACCCTTTTTAGGAATGTCTATTCCAAATGGATATCACGGTGTGACAGTGATCTGGCACTTATATGGAGGCCTCACACAAGTTGTAGATCTCGGAAAATTATCCAAATTGTTTTTTTGTAATTTTTCGATACACCCCCAAAACGTTTTATAGCTAAAAAATCGTTTTTAGACAGGTTCGTGTGAAAAATCACTCATAACTCCTCCAATTTTTATTCAATTACAAATTTTTTTTTATTTGTAAGCCGAAAGGCATATTACCGTTTCGACTATCCAATTTTTCGTTTATTTTTCATTTTGTTCTATTTTGACTACAATTTTTCGGTATCATTACATGTTGACGATTTTTCTGAATAAATGTTTTGAAAGTAATTGTAATTGCACATCGAATGCGCTTTTGTTGAATGAAAACGGATAAAAATTAACCAAGTTATATGAATTTAAACAATTCTTGAATGTTTCATTAAATTTGTATCTATTAAGGCATCATGGAATTGTTTTTTTGTTTATCAATTTGATGTATTTTTTTCGAATTAATTTGCAATACAAGAAGTGATTATAAGTACCTTCTTTAAAGAAAATGTTACTGTTTTCTTATTAATATTTTTCTTATATACATCAGGCTTCGTAGTTAAATGTACATATTTCACTAAATGGAAAATTTCAGATCTACTATATTTTTTCTAAAAAATCGTACAACAATTTGCAAAAATGTGATTTCAGACTTAAGAGTGGCGATATACGATATCGTTTCGGAAAATTAAAAAACAAATTTGGTAAGCCACAAAAAATTCATAAAAATGGAAAAAATAACCATTTTCTGTCAATTAATGTTATAAAAATCACTTAAAATATTAAATGTAAGAATACCTTTTTTGTGACTTGATTGAAACTTTGCAGGTCTATTTAATTATATTTAGCACTAGATTTTAAGGCTATATCGAAACAATAATACTATTTATTTCTAATAAAGGTTCAGTAAAAACATCGTGCAAACCATTTGTTTATAAATATAATGACAAATATGAGGTATGTTCAATTCCAATACCATCAGAGGTAATATAAGAAGAACGAGTGAAAACATTACGCATATATATGCAAATTTAGTGAAAAATTTAAAAAATTGTAAGTCGCATAACTCGTTCAATTTTCAACTGTTTTCGTTCAACAAAAGTGCATTCGATGTGCAATTATATTTACTTTTAAAATATTAATCACAGAAAAATTCTGAAGACGGAATAATGTCGGAAATCCGGCGTTAAAGTTGAAAAGAATGAAAAATCGAAAAATTGCCGATACTTTCAATAGTAGTCTCGTCCTTTTTTTACTTCATCAAAATGAGATATGGGTAGTTAGAAAGGTATGCTTTTCATTGTTCAAATTAAAAAAGGTTTTAAATCGAACAAAAATTAGAGCAGTTATGATTTTTCACACGAATTTGTCTAAAAACAGGTTTTTGCCTATAAAACAAAATTTTGGTGGTGTATCGGAAAATCATACCCTGCCATGTTGCTATAAAAGTGCCTGCAAATTTTTTTCCTTTCTAAGACCGTGTAATTGCTTTAATGTGAAATGCATTGAAAGTACATATGGTGCATATACACACAGTGCATTTGATGATTCTTAATCACAATGAATTGAATATGTTGTAGATTGTGGATAAAATAAATCAGCTCCTGCCATATTATGTCCAAGATGTTGCTGGGCACGTGCCTGGTCTACCAGGTCTCTTCTTGGCAGGTTTAGTTGGTGCTGGTCTTTCAACAATGAGTGCATGTTTAAATACAGTTGCTGGAACGATTTACGAGGATTTTATTGATCCATGGATGCCTGTCAGTACGAATAAGGAGCACAGAGCGACTGACATAATGAAGGTAAAATCCTACTTTTAATGTAACATCCCCGTTGATAAGGAAAAAGTATTATTTCGTTACTTTTATTTTCCTCGTTGTCATTTAGTATAGTAATTGTTACTCGATTAATTTTTTTGTTTATGACTCATTGTAAGTTCTCATACAACACGTAATATTACAGTATTTCAACGGTGTCTTAGTTATATTATAGTAATGTTACTGTAACAGGAAATATCGGCCTATATAAATATTACCGTGATAACCACACATACGCTGCAGTGATGATTCTGTAATATTGTAGAGTAACGAAACATAATATTAGTAAATGTATGTAACCCGAAATATCCGCCCTCTATGATATTACTGTGATAATTACAGTTGTTACAGTAACGTCTTCGTAACATTTCAGTGTAATATAGTACAAGGTAATATTGCTGTTATCTTACTGCAGCGTTTCAGTATAATATATTACACGGTAATATCACTGTTATCTTACTGTAATGTTTCAGTGTAACATATTGCATTAGGATATTACTGTTATCTTTCTACAAAGTTATAATGTTTCTGTAATGTTACTGTAATATGATTATAATATTACGTGCTAAATATATGTTACTTGTGAGAAAGATGCAGTGTAATTTACCTGTAATATTACTGAAATATAACCATTATATTACGCGTACTTTGAACGTGTATACGAGACGCCTTTGGAGCCTATATATATTGATTGTGAGTTTAGTCAATTGCGAGAAAAATGTATTCCTACGTGATGTAACTCAGTAACGTTAGTGCAAGATTACAATGTAATATATCATTTTGTAGGACACAGATAGGAGGAACTGTACTAAATGATAGAATTGTTAACAAAGAAAGAAACATCTTGTTGCGTTCTGTATATAACCTGAGAAGTATGAAGAAATTCCATGTTTTTGTGCATAATCTGAAATACCTAAAAATCCTAAGGGCTACTTCTAACTACAAATTGGAATGTTCTCCAAATCAATTTATTTAAAATTAATCCCCAGCGCCTCTGTAAGATTGCGAACCTCGTATCAAACATTGAACAAGAAAACTTGAATTTAAACTTTGTTTTACTTTACAGGAATACAGCCATTTATATATAGAATATTAATTATTTCGAGGCATTCAAATGAAGCAATCAATGTTATGACAAAAAAAAAATTTCTTGTGCAGGTGTTAGTGGTAATCCTTGGAACGTTTTGCGTTATGGCGGTTACCGTGCTAAACAATTTGGGAGACATTTTTCAAGTGTCTCTCAGTTTGAACGGCATAACGTCCGGACCAACGATTGGTATCTTCACACTGGGAATGCTGGTGCCATGGGCCACGACAATAGGGGCCATCACCGGCGGCATTACGTCACTTCTGTTTATGAGCTGGATGGTCATTGGTACACAGTGGCACATGTACAATAAGAAGTTCAGTTTCGAATCCCTTCCGACTTCCACCGACGGTTGCGATTCTCATCTAACGAGTTTCTTGACGGATTGGAGTAATTCGACGACCACCATTCCTACTATTAATCAGTCGAGCATGGACGACGAGCCTTTCCTCTTGTTTAAAATCTCCTTTATGTGGTACCCATTGATCGGCACCCTCATCGTCATGATCATCGGTACGATTACGAGCTTCGTCTTTGGACCTTCCGACTTGAAAACACTGAACAGTGATCACTTCCCACCGATTATTGGCAGGTACGTACATGTTACACGCTATTAATATTTGATAGGAGATTTAGACATTCTCTAGTGACACAGAGACTTCTACTAGTTATCACATGGTACTTCAAAGGTTTCGCAGATTGACGAAACGTGTGAAATATAGATGCCGAAAGTGTCACCAGAGTCTATAAGTCACTTAATCCGGTGGGAACTTGCTTAAACTGGAAATAGAATCGTCTTTCTTTTGCAAGATTTATACTGTCCATTTTACTATGTTATGTTAAATGTTGTATTTATTAACGTTTTCCAATTAGTTCGAAATGACATTCCTAGATTAGCATTTCATTTATATCGGAAGTACGTACAAATAGATTCCCAATTCTCTTTAAAATGGTATTCGACGAATACATTCATTAATATTTTTCTTCAAACTGCGTAAACTACAGTATTTCAAGTTCCAAAAAACGTGGAAGTGCTTCCGGTATTTTTCATATCGCGATCTAAGAACTGTCAGGATAGAAACTGCTATTATCGGTAAACCCATTTTAGAAATCTCTTATTTCCATTCGGCTGTCAATCAAATCGGCCGTTATATAACTCCAACTATTTTGATGCTCAAATCCACTTGCAACTGATTTTTTGTGGTTAATGTTATTCTTTAATTTTATTAAATCTGAAATTGTAAAATGTAGTGCATATTTCCATTACTAAAACATTATTTCGCTATAATATTAGTGTCTAACGAGTAATAGTCTCAATATTTAAATGATCTGCGCGATCCTAATAATTGTGTCGTTTCAATAATGTTCTATATTGAATACCTTTTTCGATCGCTCGTCATACTATATGGCGCCCAATTTGTGCAGTTTGAGACCATTTTTGTAGCGTTTATTGTTCAATTAAAACTAGTTTGGTTCAGCAACTTAAAGATTCCTGCTAAATTCACTTAGGCAATACCCCTAGCCACTTCAGTTGAATTTGTAGCCACGGTCCCGACATTAATTTTACATTAGGTAATAATGAAAATTATTTATTTCCTATCAGAATAACAATATTTTCCAGTAAATTTTTTTACTACAAGCAGGGGGAATTGTTTGGGTTATGTTACTTAATTCAAAATGACTTACAAATGTTTTATTTCCTCAAAACCTGAAAACAGCATTCCACTCTTGCAATTTAAGCACGCCAAGAAGGCAAATAAGAATCACAAAGGCGAATAATTCCGAATCTGAATTCATGGAAAATATACCCCTTTCATTGACTCCAACTTGTCTTCCACAAAACCTCACGGGTAGAAATATTTCCACCGCAGCGAATAATTGGCAAGCTCAACAAAACATTTGTCGTAATATATGAACAGCAAAGATTTAGCAGGTTTAGCAAACTGTTATTACTAGGATTGCCTTTGTAATCGTTGGCATAACCAATATTTCGCGAATTCAGCAAACCAATTTGTAGCAAATGTCCTTTTGCTGACATACCCAAGACATTTATTTCCGTGCACAAATGGTACCTTTTTTTTAACCTCATTTTTTCAGCCTATCCATACCATATTATACCAATGAGAATCCTTTGGTTACAACAGATAGATAACCGGTAGACTCTTGAGCTGTAGATAGGTCTTTTATTATCAGAGTTTCATATCTGACAATAAAACAATTGGTCGACTATTCTGGTCAGGTATCTCCTCAACTTCCTTTGATATTCTTAGTGAAAAAGGGTTACTCTTGAAGTATTTTACGGTATTTCTGGTTACTGAACTTATCCGTATATCCGATATTTGGAGCCTCAAGTGAGCCTTAAATTCCTGTTAAGAACCTATTTTTAATGGACTGTTCTTACATGGTTTTCTGGCTGTAATAAAGCCAGCAAGACCACTCGTTATTTCGCGCAAGTAAAGGCAAATAAATGACCAGTTTTATGTTGCTCCATACCATTTATCTTCGAATATCATAAAACTTTGGTTATTTCTGATAGTATATCGTCTGCCGATGTCACAAATTAATATGGTGCTGCTTGCTTCAATTTCAGGTATTTCCGGCCAGCGGAAAAATACCCAGGAGTAACGCTGCACCAGGTACCAACATCCCTGATCATCAGTCCAGAAAAGGAAGAGTTGTAAACAGACCTTGAAGTTTTCGCGACAATTCATCGAACCGTGTTGGCGGTATCGCCATATAAGGAAGATTCACAAATGGATGAAGAGGACCCTGAACGATTGGTGCAAGTTTTCGATACCATTCGTCCTCCTCCATAATTTCCTTTCCCTTTCGATCTTTCTATACGATCGCGGAAGATCAGGTCGGCCATTAGAGGACTCGACGAGGGTGTCAAATTGACTGGATTATTCATCTTTCTCGCTCCTTCACCATCTCTAAATACAAACAAACGGCTGGTCGGGCCTCGCGTAAAGATTTCTATCGGATTAGCGGCGCATGTAAATTCACAGTAAATTCCGCACCGAATTGGTCGAATCGTTCCACGAAGGTCTCGTAAATCACACGGGACGGTTTTACGACTCTTTCATCGAGCGGGCAAAACGGGAAAAACGAGTGTCCGCGCAATTATCAGCCGCGTACGCCGGGTGCAACGAGAATCTTGAGAAACGACCACGATGTGTGAAAATTAAACGATGTTATCGTACTCCGCGACATCAATTTATTAACGCACTAGTAACATCGCCGAATTATTATTAAATTTTCAAATTTTAATTTTATATCATCATTTTCTTACGTTGCAACATCCTCTTAAGGAGGTTCTAAAGTGGTTAGCAGACAAGACAGTTATTTTTGCGAAAACATTTATATTTAAAATCATACTCCGTTTTACCTAACATGGGCATTCTAGAGCACAGACGCATAAGTAGCCTATGATTTCTGATTGTTCGGATTTTGTCATTTCAATTTTTGTTATTTTCAAATTCAATGGTAGTTGAATTCTCAGAACCGAACGCTTCGAAGTACTTGATTTTTTAAATATGCGGTTCTCTGACCTGAAAACTCAGTTTTGGGTTGCTTAGGACCTAGCTGCTGAACGGCTGCGTCTTGTAAAATGACTTAATGTTTGAATCCAACCAATCATGTTCTAGAATAACCACTTTTCTTTCCGTGTATGATATCCTAAAAATCCTATAAAAAATAACTAAGAATTCTCAAAAATATACATATGCGTTGTTTAAAAATCTTATGTTTCAATATTTTCGGTCAGGAATTTACCTTAGATGCGAGATGTCATGTGCGTCGCTTTGAGACTGAGATCGAGCAGTGTGAACACTATGAGAGCTTTGAATCTATCGATAAAGTAGATTTTATATTAGAATAATCTACATTAATTCTCGAAAGACGATTTTTGTAATATACGTAGTTTTAGATATGACTGAAATAATTTTCTGTAAAATAACTCCATTTTTTAATCAACGTCACTGTTATCATTAAGATTGTATATGGATTACTGAAAACAAATGTTATTATCAAAACATATTTATGAACGATTGAAAGAAATCTGGAAAATATAGAACTTTACAGTTACTCGGCGTTTTTTTCCTTCAAAACCATGCATCCGTAAGCTACATAACACCGCAAGGAACAAAAAGGTTATTAATTCAGATACAGAATTCGAAATGGAAGATACAGATCTTAATACGTAATTCGAAGTGGCTAGCCGAATTTCGATGCGCGTTGGAATTTGAAAAATTCAAAAGATTGAGCTGCATTCCACGTGCGGGTCGTGTATTTTCGTATTATCGGGCATCGGGCCCGAAAGGTGTCAAATGTATGACAGCGAAGGCCCACCTACGTTCAAGCTTGCGCGGACTACTTTCCCTGGTATATGTACGCGTCGCGGATAGGACCGGAACGCAGAGAACCAGGCACATTGTGGTAAGATGACAGATTTTTGACACTCAATGTCCGAATTGGTGTCGAGTGACAGACTCGGGAAGCCCTACCCTCCGGTTCGCCGCGGGATGTCCCATACGTGTTCTTCTATTTGCCAACGCGTCTTGTGTCTTCATAATCTCCATTTTGACGTTCGCCTAATTGAAAGAAAGAAACGGAAATATCTTGCTAGTCGGGAACCCTCGTTATACTAAAGTGATTTTTTGAAAAATATTTTATTACAAAGGATAACAATATCCCCTTACTTCAGTAACGGTTCTTTTACTGTGAATATCATAATCAAAAATTAAAAATGTCGACATTGCAAAACTGGGTTGCACACCATATTCGAAAAAATAATTGTTATGCGAATTTGGTTCACGTATATTCAATATTTTGGCTCTCGGTGCCCTGCGAGATGAGACTAATTCGCCGTTGCGTGCAAAGGAACACATTTACCAATGTAAATTTTTACTAAAATACATATACGTTTTTCTGAAAATGATTTTCACAGTTATTACCGCGACAAAACTATAACGTAACAATAATAATTTCGCCCCAACCAAGGGAAGTCGCAATTTACTATTGAAAAAATGAGTTAATAAGTATACTTCTTTCACCAATCGTCTGCTGGCTACAGTAATGATATATTAATCGTAGTTTGCATATTGAGCCCCAAATAACATTAACTCATTAAAGCCCAAAGCATTCCGAGGCAATCAGTATTATTTGATTTTCGGCGATATTATTTTTGGATTCAAGTGGATTCGGAGGGATTCAATATTTTACACAATTATTTTTGGATTCACAGGGATTCTGTTTGGACAAATTACGAATTCAAGTGAATCCATTTAAATCCTTCTTAATCAATTTCCAATCCTTTTTCGATTGTTGGGTATTCATTGAACCCTTTTACAAACTTCGTATATTAGCTATCGGTCGAAAGTGAGCACTATACACGCACATATTTGAGGTTAACATTTTATACGAGTTGTTTTGACTTTCACCTCATTTGAGTAGTAATGTTTTATGACGCGAGTTGGCGGCTCTTCCGCGTCATCTATATCAAGGCGGATTGACATTTTTTAATCACGTCCATTCAGTGCATTTAGTTCTGCTAGGGGACTTCGATTAAAAAATCAATTTTTATTTTTGTTCTTTTTGTCGTAATCAACGTCTGTAGTACGAAGTCATTCTCGTTTTAATTGGTGATAAAAAGACAAATGAAAACATTATCAGATTAGCAGTCGCAGATGGAAAATAGTGGTCTTCAACGGTGAACCGTAATTTAAGTAGTTCCTTTGTATAAAAGCGGATATTATTGACGTTTTCGTTATAGACGAAACACCTGATTTTATGTCTTCATGACTTTGAAAACGGAAAAATCTGTGGGTCCCAAAGTGGTCAGGCTTGTAAGGAAATAAGCGATATCGAGCGTCGACTTTTTGTTGTCGGTCGAGGGCCTTTTGTTATGGTAGGGCTGCTATCGGATCTTTTGGAGGCGTTGGGCTCCGAAAATTTACGCCAGGCGGGGCCATAGAAGCTAATCCGACGGTCGAATGTTTGACAGAATATTTTTCACGTTAGCGAGGAGCATTATGCACCTTTATACGGCCGCGGTCTTGGCATATTGTCGCCAACAAGCTGTATCCCATATACGCACAAAACCTAACATATGTATACAAATACTGGACAGCATATAGATGGGACACAGAAAGTATTCCAGATTGGTAGCCTGTAACGGTCTGGATGGGATTTTTCGCAAATTTCTCTCTGTTTGTACTTTAATCGCAAAGAAATTGGTTACATTCCTCCTTGAAGTGGAATTTTATATATTTTACAAATAATTTTAAGGGAACGTTCGTGGTAAAGAAGAAATCGCTACCTTCAGATAAAAGTTTTTATTACTAACTTAGTGGAAATCGTCGTTACTTACTGTCATGGTTATAGTTATGTATAACAATTTAATATTTTAATTAGCAAATTGATAATGACGATTCGTTGTCCTTTACGCTGTAGATAATTCCAAAATATAAATTTAAGTATACCAACTAATCTGACATACTGGTCAAATTACGTTTTGTAGAACTTAAAAAAAATACCATGACGTTTTGTGCTTGTTTTTCATAAATTAACTGTCAATTTTTCGTTGACGACCTTTTTTAAATAAACCTTCAAGACTTGAACGAATAAATTAATCAATGGTCGTATCAATTAACAAAATGATTTGAAGACCTAAATTGTAGTGCTGAACAAATTTTCGTGATTAACAGATTGCAACCAAACGGATTCATTATAATTTTATGCTTTAAATGAATCAGCTTAGCGATAGCCCTGCTGTTACATCAGTGACAACAACTTACTTTGAAGAAACCGAAATTCTGATTCGCATGTTATATTATCAAAATTAGTGTCCAACCCTAAATTCATTATTTTAGTAATTAACGTATCATTCAATTGAATAAAGATGTATTTTTGTTGTATACAAAATAAAACACAGTAATCATTGCAAGATCTTTGTTTAAAATACGATTTTCCAATTTACAAAAGTATTTCTTGTAATAAACGTGTTTCTTGAATTAAATTTGGCGAAGACTACGTTAGCTGCGCTTACTTCCAACGTTTTATATCCTGTAATTTATTTTTACCAAAAGACAGAAATGGAAATTCTGGAAAACAAAAGATGAATTTGGAGATATTAAAACTAGACATATTTTTCAGCTTTGAGATATTGGATAGAATTATTATTAGTAATTTCATGCAAATTTTATTAAAACAAATTTCAGCATTTTCATAATTTAGTATTGATAAATAAGTTCAATGGTTTATGGAGTTGCACATCGGGTTTTATTTGCACTACTCCAAAATCACCATACTCTGCATACGTGAAAGTTTTAAACTGTATTTGTACAGTAATGTCAGCTATATTAGTTCAACCTTACAACAAAAAAAAGAGCGTTTTATCATAATTAATTTTTATTCAAGAAACAATTTGTATGGAAAAATCGTAAGAAAATCCATTGCAGTTAATGCAATTGGCAGCATAACGTCCAGCTTTTTGGCTGTAAATTAGCACATTTTAGGCGCACAAAATTAGTAGAAATTTACAAAAAAAAAAACGAAATTCATAAAACCTGCGAAATTCTCTCACTTTGTGTCCACAGAATTTCTGGAAAGTTGAGATAGCACCATCTTTGTGCAACATCGACAAAGTATTCATTATTGGCAACCTAAATTAGCGTCAAAAATGCTTCCCTCGAGATTGAACCCTCGAGATATCGTGTATTAGCAATCTGTATATGTTCATGAATAAATGATGATGTTTGTCAAAACTTCTTTGACTAATTACTAATTTCTTTTTACTTCACGTTTGCAATTTGCTAAGAAACTGATCCAAAATTACTCAAGAAACTTATCAAAAAATTTTAAGATATATTGCATGGAGAGATGCTCAGGGTGCGTGTTTGCTTAATGAATTCTATTTCAACGGGGAAAAACCATATTGAAAAACAATTTTGACATTTTTAACCCATCGTCAAACTACTTAAATATAATGGAAGATGGCGCTATTTACCACCTGCTCAACATCCCGTTTAATTATTAGAATCCGAATACCTTAATTAATCAACCACCCAGGACAAAGGAAACCTCCCTAGTTGATCATATTCCATCGGCCCCTAGATTCGATGCAATTCACTTCACTTTTTGTCATATACGGTCGATGCTCTTTTCACTACGGATCTTTTTTCATTTTGATCATTTGCGTAAGGAATCAATCAAGGTATAATACACCTGAAAAAATAGGTAGAATAATTGCTATTAACTTCACTTATGTTCGCTTTTAAGATACTCACATACATTTTAAGAAGGAATTAAAATAAGCAATGAAAAAGATATCAAAATATTGATGTAGTCTTTCAGTTGATATTCATTGAATCTGTTTTATTTGTAACGTTGATAGGTTTCCTATGGTATTTTTCAATCTAAGGTCAACCGTGAAATTGTATATTTAATGACAGAATGACATGTAACATCATGATTCAAGCATTTCCAAGCAAGCAAGAAGAATAAGAATATGCAGACGTTGAGCCAAGTATATATTAGCTTTCCACAAACGTCGATTTCATTCGACTTGCTGATTCTTTCCCCCCATTGAATCGCACATCGGGGGTTTTGTATATCCCCGATCCGAGAGAGGCTTGAAAGGACGAAACAGCAACTCGTCGGTTCAAAAGGTCCAGACATAATGCACGTAAATACGATGATGATGATATTTTGACATTTCCCTGCGTCCTGGCACCCGACAATTTCATCCCTGACGACGATTCGCCCACTTTCGGAGAATGGTAACATGATACCTGTACATTTGGATTTCGGGACTTGCTGCACAGTAAATACAAACAAAGATCGTTGAACGTCTCTGTTCCGCGTTTTGTTGTGTCCTGCTGTGATGACAATGCAGATCACCCGAATGCGAAACTTTTCAGAAACCTGATGTGCATTTGTACGTCTACGCTGTCCTGGGTAAAAGGCATTCGAACCCGACGTGTTGAATGTCAGCCTTTACAGAAAAGTTCACTTTTTCGTTTAAAAGGGATGTAATAGGTTACATTTTAAACACTGACAAATGTTAGTGGTTTTATTGTACGAAACTGGAAAAACATTTAATGTTTTGTCTTCACCTGATAACAGATAAATTTCAATTGCTGTTTCGAATACATCGCTTAATAATGAATATACATTTGTGTATTTATTAATTGCGCCGTACTATGAATCAAATATTTGTTATTGTGGACTTCAAAAGTCCTGATTAATAAAGCGATTACAATTTTATTTATTTATGTGCGTTCTAAAATAGTCATGTTATATCAAATATAATGTCAGAAATTGAGTGCCACGGGGGGTTAAAAGTTCCGCGGAGTTGCCCATACAGGAGATAAACTGTACAAAAGTAAATATTCTTTGTCTCATAGTAACCCATTTACAATTAGACTTTTCGAAAGGCTGTACAATTTACTTATATAGAATTCCCATTCGTACATTTTAGTTAATAGCGAGCCTTCTATTCTGAGATAAAATGTCTTTGAAATGAACGTTTTTAATAATAAATTTCTAAATATTTTCTACAATCCATTAAATATAATTTTATACTTCACTTTGAGGGGACAATGGGTATTTGGGAGACGGGTTTTGTTTTTGAACTTAAACTATACCAAACTCTGCATATGTGAAAGTTTTAAACTCTAGTTCGAGACTAATTAAATCGATTTAGTTCAGCTTTTTAATTGCACGACAAATACGTTTATTATTCGAATGTTCTAAAATTTTGATAACACCACTTAAAAATAATAAAAATATCATCAGTCTTCAGATTCCTCCTGCTTATTTCATGGTCAATATTGATGCAGTTGGTATATAGAAAGATAAAAGTTCGTGTGTAGTTTATAGACTAATTGTAAAGCTTAACTAATGAACAATTCAAGGGAGGGGAGAGCAGGAAATTAACCCCTCGACATTTAAATATTACAAATATGGAAGTATTATAATATAGTTATATTTTCACTCTAAAATTATATTACTTATTCGAATAAAATATAAAAATTTGAAATTTTGTTCCTTGGTAATATGACATTAGGAAATCTCCACGAGAGATTGTTAAAAATGGTAATAGATGTAATTTATATTTGTAGGACTAGTTCGATTTTCATGTTTTTAATTTCGGGATTGTAGTGTAATATATAACTTTAAAGCGCCTAAAAATATTAATAAATTTTGCCAAATAATGCACGAGAATTTGTCGAATAAGTAATGTAATTATTGTTAATTACAGAAGTTATTTTCTTCACTCAACAGTCGCTTGAAAAAAAATGAATATATATGTTAGTGAAACGTTTTGAAATCAATTTTGTATTAAGTTTTTTAGACTATATAGGTACAAACCATTAATTAATGGCTGATTACATAAATATTGCATAATTTATCAATCACAGTTGCAACAGTATTTATCAGGGGGAGAATAAAAATATATCACTTAAAGACCTGAAAACTGTCTTGTATTGTGTGAAAATTAGGCTAGTTCAATTTTTATTGCATATTTTGACCGTAAATTTTTCCCTGTAAACTTGTTCATGGTTATCATCCCAATGCAACCATTCTATTGATTTGGACGCACCTCAAAAACCCGAGAAATCACAAAACAGACACGTAAAAAAACCAGACATATCAAAACACAGACATTAAAAAACCAGACATTTAAAAATGTAGACATTAAAAAAGCAGTCATTTCAAAATGGAGACATATTTTGAAAGTCTGTTTTTTGAAATGTCTTGTTTTTGAATCTCTGTTTTTGAAGTGTCTGGTTTTTTAAATCAAATTTTTAAATAAAAATACAGATATTCAAAAACCAGATATTTAAAAAACAGAGATTCAGAAAGAAAACATTTTAAAAAACAAACTTTCAAAATATGTCTTCATTTTGAAATGTTTATATTTTGAAAGTCTGTTTTTTTAAAAGTCTTGTTTTTTTCAAAGGTCTGGTTTTTGAATATCTGTTTTTTGAAATGTTTGGTTTTTGAATCTCTGTTTGTTGAAATGTCTGGTATTTGAACGTCGGTTTTTGGAAAAGTCCTGTTTTTTAATCTCTGTTTTTTGAAACGTCTGTTTTTTTAACGTCAGTTTTCTGAAATTTCTGGGTTTTTAAATGTTTGGGTTTTAAATCTCCGTTTGTTGAAATGTCTGTATTTTTAAATGTTTGGTTTTTGAATCTCTGCTTTTTGAAATGTTCTCGTTTTTAATCTCTGGTATTTGAATGTCTGCTTTTTTAATTGAAATGTTCAAATAAAAAAACCGAGATTCAAAATCCAGACATTCAAAAATCACATATTTAAAAAAACCGAGATTAAAAAAGAAGACCTTTAAAAAAACTTACTGTATTTTTAAATGGCCGGTTTTCGGATGTCTGCTTTTTTAAATGTCTGGTTTTTTAATCTCTGCTCTTGGAAATGTACTCTCTAAATTCCAGTGAAAATTCATCCACTCTTTTAGGAGTGGGTTTTTTTATATCACTCTTAATGGAGTAAAATGTCACTTTTCTTAGAGTGAAATTTTCACTCCGAGGAATTTAGAGAGATGGTTTTTGAATGTCTTGATGCTCTTGAAGTGTCTGTTTTGTGATTTGTCGGGTTTTTTAGGTGCACCCATTGATTTAATAAAATTATGTTTTAAATATTATGTCGTTACTACTGAAGCACAACTAAATACAATATAGCCCCATGCCATGGGTGTTATTGAATCAATTAATGAAATTAATCTGATCACTAAAGTAAAAAGTCACTTCTCTTCATTGTCAATGTGAATAAAAACATTAAGAAACCTATCTGTTTGGCCACATTGTATACCTTCAGATATTTTCATATCCACAACAACTTATGCAGTAAACGGATATTAAACATTCGAATGTTAACAAATTCATTGTTAACTAATGGATATCTTGAAACGACGTTTTTTTTAAAGACAGCACAAAATATTTATTTGCTTAATTTAATCGATTTTAGCACACAAATAGTAATATAACCATGTGTACCAATTTTAAAACGAATGTACAAACGGATTCATACATAATTTTATATGTTCAGTAGATTTACAATTAGTAATATACGAAAGATTAATGTATTATTTGATTCAAATTTAGTAGTAAGAAAACATGAATATGTGATTTAATGAAAAAGTGATCTATCGTGCTATCTATATGAAGTATCTCAGATTTTACGGAATGTCTATAATAAGCACAGCGCTTAATCTGATATAAGAGCTTCTCGACCTAATAGGGTTTTCGCGTCGTTGAGTTCAATTTCGGTGACCATATTTGAGAATTTGGCATATATGACGTATTTCATACGTTTTATACTATTATTCCTATAATTCGTTTAGCATATAAATTAGTTGGCGGAAAATGGCATGTGTACCTAATCTCTTTCGTTAAGCCTGGTATGTAAGCTCTATAAGTTATTCAAGTTAAAAGTAAGAGCTATTTTTATTATATAGGAACTTAAGAGATATTAGGAACTTAAGAATGTTTACAATAATTAAGTGGTTGTGACTTGTATCCTCGAGTTTTTAAAAGTTTAATTGATGTTTATTATATTTACGATACAATTAATACTTAAGCATTTTTACACGAAAGGATCAAGATATTTGATAGGGTTGTTTAATAAAGCGGAAATATCAAACTCAAAAATGAGAATTTAACATAATGCATCAGATAATATTATAGATATGAAAACCTTAATACTAAAGCAATGGATAATAAACCTTAATACTAATACAATCATTTAGTATGCCACCCAAGAAGCACATCTAGTTGCATTACGGGTACAACAACGTTTAAATTACTTTTCTTAAAACTTTATAACTTTTCTTATTATCATTAAAAAAAGTATTAGAAAAAGTTGTTGCAAGGTTGAGAAATGGTTGCATGTAAACGGTTATACAACTTGAATAGTATATTACTCTGCAATAAATGTATATGAAGTTTTAAAAACGTTTTAACGACTTAAAGTATATATTACAAGATAAATAACGTTTATGGAGCTGTAAAAAAGTTTCTGTATCAAGAAAAAGTCTAAAGCTACTTTTAGTTGTACAATTTTCAAAAATGGTAGTTTTGAAAACGTTTTTAGACGTTTTTAGCATAAAAACTTTTTGCTACTTAGGCAGACTATCGAATTTAACAATTCCATGAAAACTAGTGCCATCATTTACTATATTGAGCACTATAAGTTCAGCTGAAGTATTATTCATCACAGAACACTATGATAAGGTTATTAAAAGGTTACAACCTTAAACCTTTAACCGCAACGTTGTAACATTAGGAGAAGATTACCTGTAACGTACCTTAATTGGTAAGGTATCTTGGTTACCTTATGTGAAGACTAAAAATATAAAATCATCAAACGCTAATGTTGTATCAACCTCAATAGTTCGTTTTGTTGCCGCGAGGTGCAGGAGCAACTTTTGCAGCTCTGTTTAGCTCCAGGTAAGGAAATGGGTTTCGAATGAATATATGTATTACACGACTGGGAGAGAGCATGTAAGGTTCCAGTGTAAAACAAGTTATACTGAGACCTTACAAAGTTTTTATGTAATAAATTGTATATAATTACATAAATAGAATTGCGATAACTACATATTAAATGAATTTCGGCCATGTTAGATGTTAATCTTAATAAAATATTGCATATAGATTAATAGGATTTTATTTAACATTAATGTTACAATATCCTACAACCTCCACATAATAAGTTTGTTCCATGATTCTCATGTTAATAGAAGATTAGTATGGGTTTCGTGATGATTTCTTACACGTGTAAGGCTGCTGTAACCTCACTGTAACATTCATGTTTTGTGAGGGATATTTGTTGAATTATGTAATGTTGGCGGTACGCTCACGTGCATTCGGTAGTAATTAATTTTTTTTAACATTCGTGGACGAAATTAAATTTCACGTACCGTTCTTAGGGCGTGAAGTACCCAGTTTATACACTGCATTTCGCAAAGTAAAAGCTGTACGTAAATCACTTTACATTCTCAAATGCCAGTGTGCAAAAAATCTCTCACTGGAAAATTTCATATTATACACGTGCGAGGTATATTATAATACCATCACTCACTTTTATTACAATGTAATATTTTTTTATTAATCTTGAATTCATGATATGATAAGGTTCAAATTTCAAGTAAATACTATTACAAAATTTATCATGATTGCAGTCATTAATACAGTCGAAAAAATGCATGTCGGAACATTCTTTAAATTAAAAAAGTAGGAACTTTAAAAATTAAAAATGTAGTTCGCAAAATGAAAGAGAAAAACTAAAATTAGTCTCCGCAGTCTCGTTTCGCCGGCGAAATTGGGGATCTGCGCGGCTCGCCTCACTGTACACAGTTGCATTCGTTCAATCTGGAAAAATCGATAAGCTACATATACTCCTCTTCCTCTCTTGAGCGTTTATGGATTTCGTTCACGATTCCACAACTCTGGACCAAGAAAGGTATGTCTAAACATTAAAATCAAAATTAAAACAAACTTTTGAAAATGTATATGCAACTACCTTCAACCTCCACCGACTTAACTTGTTTTGTTTCTAACTTTACGTAATCCACACAGTACTTATGGAATGGTTTGAACAATTTAACTTTATCATAGCCTCGAATACAGAGTAATTGTTTTTCGTTCAAAACATTAGAAATTAAGTGATTGTGGTTTCTAATCAACGAGAGAAACAGTAATCGAGTTTGTAGTTACAATAAATAAAGTGACGATAATTATATCGTTGCACTACATACGACTATTGCTAATTATGGATCACAGTTGGTAGAATTGCAAGTTTTGGAAGTTAAGGTTTCAAGTATTTATGTTTATGAGAAAAAGAAAATAATTATTCCGTTTTATATGTACTCCTAAATTTCAATTAGTCATATCTACTAATGATGGACTGAAAAGTCGATCAATAATTGGATTAGTAATAATTTTTACTAATACAGAATAAAACAGTATACCCTTATTTAGTGCTAAAAAAAGCTACTAGTTCATTAATCAAATTTTACAAATTCATTTTAGTAATAAGTTTTGAAGAAATTTCACATTAGTAGATTTGACTAATTTATTAGTCCATTTTTACTCTGTATAAATGAAATTCAATATCGAGTCGATTAGTTACCGATTTTCACTGCTTCATTAGTAGTTTTCGACTAATTCAGATTTCGAGAGTACAGGCACTAAGATACCCGAAACTTAAATAATGAACTGGTCGTTTTTTACTCTATATAAATGAAATTTATAGCCGATTAGTCACCGATTTTTCACTCCTTCTTTAGTAGTTTTTGAATAGTTCAGATTTCGAGAGTAAAGACATTAAAATTGGACTATAGATGATACCCCCATCCTCATATAGTCATAGATGGATTCCACGTTGATGTTTTTTTTAAACAAAAGTCCTCTTCAAGGTTTCAAAATATTTTCACACATAACAAGTAGTTTACCGTTATATTCAGATAAATTTAGCAGAATAACAGTCAACCCCACACCAAAATGTTGGTTCTCTAAATTGGAGACATTTCAATTTTATGATTTAAATTTTAATATTCAGATGTTAAATTTTGCTACTTCAATGTAAAAATTTGTTATTTTGTGGAACCTGCGTGCAGTAATGCTGTTTACGACTTTTGTAAGAAATTTCCCAACACAGGTAGCTTTATTTTGGTCACCCCAATTCTTTTGCAGCTATTCGAGGTGGTTTGTGCCGCTTGGGTTGCATCCACGCTTTTTATAACGTATTTGTAATTATGTAAAATAGTATTTCGTTTTAATATGTATTAAAAATACAATTCAAATAAAAACATACAAATAAAATTCGACGTTTATTTAATGAGATGTAATTTTGCTATAGTACCCGCGTAGAAATTTAAATCGGCCGGTGTTTAGCCGGGTTACTCTACTGGGTCGGGTCTCAGTCGGATTATACAAATTTAACCCGAATCGTTGAATTGAATAAGACGTAGTTTGACTTTCCATATTGATGAATCAGTGATTCTGTTTGTTGGTTTTTTTAGTCAAAATATTATCAGCACTTCCACACGTTGCAACATAGAGAAAGAATCGTTCAAAGTACCAAATAAAGACCCGTTTCTGTGACGAGTATGAAGCAAAACTGTATACGCACCTGGCGGTAATACAGCGAACTATTAATGTCGAGTAGTGACAGGGTTGTGCCCGGGATTCACCTGAATTACATTATCTTTATTTTTGGTCTGAATTGAGCAATTGGCCGGATTTCAATGGGGTTAATACTTGTTTACAGCTAGAACCATGTTTCTATTCCTTCAAATTGCTAAATAGGCCAATTAGTTGTAGCCCAGGCGGAACCATGTTTATATTCGAGTCGAACCGGATAAATTCGACTCAAGTTCATCTCCAATTTTAAAATAGTAACTTTTTTTATAGGTAAACTTGTTTTAGTACTCCGATTATTCTTATAGCACAAATGCTATTGCGTTTCTACGCTTACAAAAGGTAAGACAAATAGTGTGCAGACAATGTATGTAGACAATCATTTTTTTATAAGGTATTTTGCAATCCATCATTTTTATTAAAAAATAATTCTTTAATGAATAGACACTAATACTAATGATAATAATTCATTGAAATTGATTTGATATCATCGAGAAATACTTAGTATCTCAAGTGGGGAATCAGAAGTGGGGTAAAATAGCGACTACATCACTTGAGTGGACAGAGTGCAGCTAAACAAGGTATGGAAATACGTTTTATGGCAAAATTTTACTGAAATTATAAAACTTTTAGAAACATTTGTTAATTGAAGATATTTTTTATTTCGATTGTCTCGCTTTAAAATTAAACACTGGAATACATTAAAAGGAAGTAGCAGTTTGATTTCTCGATAATTTTTTATTGGAATTTTTTTTTAATTTTCAAAGTTTCCTTTTTTACTTGCAAGTAAAATTTGGTATGTTAAGAACAATTTGTAATACCTTACAAACAGTTCTAGACAGCCGTTATAATGTGCTGATAAAAAATGACGATTATGTAATCCATGGACACAACAATGTAACACTCTTTCCGACAATTTTGACTGAGTTCCAGACAAGGCACACATTTCTACTAAAATGGGGTTTGTTCCTTTTTGCATGTAGAATACATCCTGCGAAACAGAATATTTAATTCAATAAGTATTTTTTATTTAATGTAGGTAATAATAAATAAAACATTATTTTTGAAAAACTCAGTTACGCTGAGTTTTTAGCATTTTTTCGTTTTCCATAAGAGGCACATTTTTACATCTATCATCAACAAAGGAGCTATGAAAACACGAAGTTCGCTGCAGCAGAGTATTTTTAGGATTACTGAAAAAGTTATTTTTGTAAAGTACGCTGTGACATAGTTGAAAATGTCATATTACATGCACTGAGAAAAAAATCCGTAGTTAAATTGACTATATCACATGGTTGGAAAAATATAGTTAAAACTACTATGAAAATTAGTTAAATTTGCCACTTTCATAGTCGATTTTACTATAATTTTGTTACGCCAACTATGTCCTCATAGTTAAAAAAATCAACTATGTAAAATGATTTAAATAAATATGATAAATATAGTTAAAATAACTATAATCTAGTGCAGTCCTCATTTCATACTGTGCCTCGTAGTAAATCTTTATATTTACTATTATTCATAATTCAAGTTTGTATTTACTATAACTCCGTAGTAAAGACTGCAGCACCCCGTGTGTGGGTTGATGCCGCCAGGTGGCGAATCGGCGTTCGTAGCTTTTTTTCTTCGAGCCCGTGGCTCCCGTTATTGAAGTGGATTTTCATTTGGTCACAAGAAGGACCGACGGGCGCCAAGATATGATAATACATAAGGTATGTCGTAAACGCACGTGTATCTATAGACTAGTTACACGACATTGAAATTTGTGTGTATAATGGCATTGCATAATACATTTTTTAAATCGCTAGAGTGACATTCACAAACTTAACGCAGTATTGATTTGTTGTTTTTCTCATTGTTTCCTTGTTTATCTTAAACAAAAAACGAAAGTAGAAAAGTGGACTTTTAATGTGCTGTGATGTATATAGTTTACAAATATTTTTAAAAAGTAAATATTCTCTCCTTTCCATATTTTGTATGACAATTTCTTATACAATTTCTCTCAGTGAAGGTAGTAATTTTTTAAAATGACTATTTCAAAATATTTGAGTCTATTTGTCTATTATGATAAGTAGCATTTTGAAACTTATTAAAAATTAACATGAAACAATAGTTAAACTTTACTATTTCAGAATAATTATTTTAACTATACCATGCCAAGTCCTCATTTCACACTATGATTCATAGTAAATAAATGGTCATTTCAACTACTTTTTTTCTGGTAAGACATTTGGAATGCATGATCATGCATTCTAAAACATTCGTTATGACAATTAATACTTTCACGAATTCACGTGGATTAAAGTATGGTATGTTCAATTCAAATGTATGCATTGGAGTGGATTCAAAATATTGTTCGAATTAAAAAAAGTGAAAGCATGAAGTCAGTAATGACACAACGAATTCACGCCGATGCATTTCAGATTGGGATAGACATCAGTTTATTTTGCATTTTAGTACTTTTAAAAGTGCATAAATCGCGAATAACTTAAATTCAAAATAATAAACAATCTCACTAGCATTCAATACATATATTGTGTCTGAAATGTACAAGGAGTATAGACTACTTATGTTGCAATTTTTTATAAAGTACATTTTTTTAAAAATGCATGTATACTTGTACAAGAATTCGAAGTAAATAGGTATAAAAAATGATTCGAAAGTATAAAGAATTTCGATTCCAAAACTAAAAATCGAATTATTATTGAGTAATTTTCAATCTTTTTCATTTGTCGGAGGTATATTTCTTCCAAAAAATTAATATAAAGATTTGTCATAAAAAGCTGAGACCATTTCCTTCGTGGAGAAACGTATTCGATGCGCGTGTGCTCGGGAAAGCGAGGAGAAGAAACGGTTTTCTGAAGAAACGCGGATGCCGTCGGGAAGAGAAAAAGAGAGATGGAGAGGAGAAAGCGAAAAAGGAAGAGAGAGACGAGTGATGTAAAAAGAGGTAGATGCTGGAAAAATGGAACGTTACGTTACCCTTTCGGACGCGGTATATTAGACGCTCCCCAAACTGAGCGTCGCAGTGGGGCTGAAATAAAAAAGGCCCTGGCGGAAAAAGGAAACAAAAGCTTCACAAAAAATCCAACCCTACCGCGGCGTTCCCCCACCACGCTTGCCTACGCAGGAGTTTTCGGCGCGCCGAATCGAAAACGCGCCTCGCCCATGTCGCGGCGCCTCCGCCAATGGGAGTAGCGGACGGCGGCCATTTTGGTCCAGCGGAGGCTGCGCTTCGTCAGCGTCGGAGGCGATCTCGCCGCCGTCGAGTTAAGCGCACCGCGCTTTGCGCTTGGTGGGGGGGAGGGGGCGTGAGTGGGGGGACGCTTTCGAAGGAGGACGCGAGCAGCGCCGGCAGCGGCGCTACCAGGAACCAAAGCCCCGAGAGCAACACCGCAGAGAGACTGTTCCGCCGAGAGATCCCGCGAGAGTTTCGCGTTTTCAAGTCGTCCGCCTGCCTGTCTCCGTTTTCGCGACTTTTTTCGCGGTACACCCGTTCAAGCGCACAGGAGAAGAGTAACAGAAAAATTGACTCTGAATCGCGCGTTGTGGTTCTTCGCGAGTGCGAAAGTGGGTTTTTCCTATTCGAAGACTGTGAAGTTTTCCGAAATACAGAGGAGAGGGGGTTACGTTGAAAGAAAACGGAATTGACCCCGAAAGGAAAGAATAGGAAGCGAAAGAGAAAAAAAAGAGTGGGAGACGGAAGACGATAGAAAAGATCTTCAATACGAAAGGAACGGTGAGTCTCGCACAGTTTGATTTTCTAAAATCAAAACATTTGCATGAATGAACGACGCGGTACTCCAATTTTCAGAATTAATTGTTTAATGACGATTACCCCACTTTTTCTCCAGGTTTTCAAGATAATTTCAGTATTTGTATTATTTTGGAGTCAGGAATATTTTTTTGTATTTCTTGCAGCATTTGGTTTTGGAGTATACAAACTATTATTTAGCATAGCAACATAACTGAGTAAACTTTGTTTATTTGCTTTTCCAGGTATAATACGATAATTAGTATATAACATTTATTATATTATTTCATAATTGATATTTCGTATTACAGATAAATATTAATTTTGATGAACGTGTATAAACAAATTTTCTATTATTTTAAAATTGTTTTAAAACTCGAAATCGCTATAGAATTATAATATTGATATCTCATACCAGAACAAATTTGTTCTTGAAAAAATTTGCTATTCGTAAATGAAAACTTAGCAAACAATTTCGGTTTTTGCATTAGGACAGAGTTAGTGTTCAGATTTTCAATTTTATATGAATCAGCGTGGGTAATATTATTTTTGTCGTATTTTATTAAATTTGAAGTATTAAATGTAATTGAATACAGATGACTAACTATTTATAATATGTACAGCATAGGTAAGTGAGCGGATACTTTTCTCTTAGTTTCATTCTTCTGCAATTTTCCTGAAAAGAAAACAGAAAATAATAGTGTTGTTTCTTTCAAGAAGGGAAAATTAAATGTTTAAATCAACTCCAAAATATCTTGAAATATTGAATTTCGGACTACATCAGCAGAAGAGCCGAGTTTGTTTTTCGAAAAATGTATTTCATTTCGGACAAAGCATATTTACAAGTTATTGATGTATTAACATTACGACTTATCATCTCACGGAAGAATCATCAAAGAATAATTCCATTTGAAACAAATTACAGACTTTCATTTATGTGTTTACGAAATAAAAAATTTGAAATATTTGAAGTTTGCTATCGAAATCGGAATCTTCAATTGCGTCGCTTATTTTCAATTTATTTTCAATTATCTGTAAGAGTAGATATTCATTGTTAATTATTTCATTCCTTAATTTAAACACATTGAAATGTGTTGGAAGCAACATAACTAAAACTCATATTTCCACGCTGATGAGATGTTGTATCAACATATTATAATTATCTACTATTTACATGAAACTATATTTATTCTATTGATTGAAAGTCATAATTCATTATTTCAATGAGTGTATTATTTATCAGCACAACAAGGCAGGAACTGCGGTAAAATATGCTTATTCTACGCACTAAATAATATTTCAGACTGAAAATAACGTTAGTCATTTTTAATTACATTGAAATTATATATTTTCATATTTCACGTTTTTAAAACAAATCTGTGCTATGCTAGCATTATTAATCGCACTTTAATAATCATACAATCTTTTTCAGTGAATATCAGTTGTGTTCTCAGTTCTCGATCGCGAGTTCTTTAGGACATTTTATTTTTATAATTAAATACCACGTAAATGCCATGGATATTAAAATTCAATATGTTGCCGCGCTTAAATCTTAAATTCATTTTTACATTACTCAGGGTGCCTTTCTTCAACGCGATGCACATGCGCCACCACACGAGGGTGTTCGGTACTTCATAGTGTCACGCATGGATGGACTTTCGAAAGGTTTCTAACCTTACTTTTACGCTAATAATGAAAAATTTCACGGCGTTCAATACAGCGAATATGAAAATCACTTTACCGCAGTGAAATCTGTGGAAATAGCTTGCTAGTTTATGCTGAAAGAGTGTTTTAATAAATATAACGATTTTAATGCCTTTGGAACAACGGTTGAATGGCCATCTATTTTGTTCATTTGAATATTTCTAGGTTAGTACTATTACGTTTCAAGCGCTTGTGAGAATCGTTTTTTAAATCTGAATTCCATCTATCGGATAATAAACACCATCTAAAAAAGAAATTATTGAGAATTGTTGAATGTCGTTGAGACGATTTAAGTGTGTATTCATAAGTTTGCATTGAATTATGTGCACATGGTGATTGTTCTAGAAATTTATAAAGAAAATTATGTACGATAATATTATACCGTCGTTATATTAGTTGAAAGTTATTTGATTTCGTTGATGTACATACAAAGTATACAGTTAAGGTCCACTGATTCGTTTAATATACCAAATATTTATTTTGTTTTGAAGTAAAGTACATATTAAAAAGAGGCTCATTAATGATCTGAAAGTGCACACAAAATTAAACTAATGATTTTTTGAAAAAGAGAATTAAGAACCATGTCTTATAACTCAAAAGTAAACTTATGAACCTAAAGACTTGTGGTCCAAGGGGCGGAGCTTAATGTTTACCTGATACAAATAGATATATTCGCTGTATTATCAGAATATTTCATTACATTTTCAAAATAATATTTACCATTAAGCTACACCAAATGTTTGTTTTAGACAGAAATAATTTTGTTCAATAATATTTGGTTTTTGTTCTAATATTGTTCCTAAAAATGCCAGGCGAGCTTAAATCTTCGTAACTAATTCCTTTAATCGACTGGAAAAATCATTTTATCGACAGAGTCAACCGATGATGCCCACTTCGTTGATGGGGTATTCAATACATTAATTAAATAAGATTGTAATGATAAATTCAGGAAGAACATCAAAATGTACAAAGATATCGCATGTATTTTTAGTTATTTTTAGTTCCATTTAGTTTCACAAAGAATGACAAACTCTGATTATTAAACATCAGAAGTGAAAAACAACAAAAAACTGTTATATACTGCAAATCATATTTTCTATTTACATTAAATAACAACACGACAACTATGAGATTAGTTTTGAAAGAAAAATGAAAATCAATTATAAATAAAACTGTGAAATACAATATTTTTATATTGACGGAGTGGATGAATTATTTAAAAATGTTAAAAAAACAAATTTGTAATATTTTTACTACAACTGATTTGTCTATAATGACGAGATTGTCATTATAATGTTTCGCTCATTTTCTAATTTCGTTACAAATATCGATGGAATTGCCGTACAATAAAAAATCGTTTGATTTTTTTTTATTTTATCGACTTTGAACGCGCATTTAAAATAATGAAATACAAAAAACACAAAGTACTAAGAATTTACGATATGTGTTCAAATTACTATCACAGATTCTATGTAAGAAAAAAATTGAGATTGCACCAAAATTACATTGAAAAATTTGAATTCGTAACATTCTGCACCAAATTTAAATAAAACGTTCCTTTAACGAACGGAACGCATTTAACCTAAATCTCCATCGCGAGTAAGATAGAAAATATTAGTATATAGAAATAATATGAAAGGAAAAAATAACTGAATTGTGAAAGAAAAACGTGTTACATATATTGTAACGGTTCCTCTATAGCATCACGTGCTGCTGCTGCCCCCTTGGTGACACATAACCCCTGCAGCGGAGTCTAATACACACGATCAGGGGACTTTCTCACTTTTAATCATGGAAGACCTATTATTTTGCAATTAGTAACGCTGGTTTAAGCTTTAACAATCCCAATACATTGGCTGGTTTTGTGGCCAAACAAATATTTCTTTTCAAATCGTTTGTACTATCAATAGCTGCATGTACTTTGTCTAAAATAAATAAATAGAAATTTATTTAAATAAAACAAACATTTTGAACGATAAATGAATTTAATTGATGGAATAACTGAAATAATAAAAATATTTTTTTATGATAATACGTGCGGTCATCCATTAAAAACGCTAATTTTCTCTTCTAAGTATATCAGAATTTTTATATACCGTCTTATTTTAAGAAATACTTAAGAAAATTTGATTTTTTTAATATAATAGTTTTAAAATGGTTTTTAAATATTCATAGTTTTAAATCTTCTACATTACGAAACAGTTTACAAAAGCGTACCTTATCAATATACAATAAGTTCACCATTTTCATTTTGTCGAGAATATTCACTCTTTCACAAATGCAGACAAAAATTTTGTCATTACTTTAGATTCAATTGACACTAACGACAATCGCTACAAATATTTCCATAAATCAATTTACATTATATTTTATTCTAAATAAAAATGTTGTATATTAACAAAATTTTTGATAATTTTAATATAAACAAAAATACAAATTTTTAGTCTATCATATCAGTATCGTTATTTTATTGTTATATTAAAAAATTGTAAATTATTGGTGTAACCTTTGCTACCTCCTTAAAGTAACTCCTAACACATTTCTATTATTCTAAGAATAAAGTTTTATTATTCATTCTAATTTTCCTTACAAATAGTATGAGTCTAAAATGAAAATTCAATAATTCACTAAGAAAAGAATCTCCTCGTTGATTCTTTATATAAATTCTTTCAATTGATCATTTCCCTAGATACTTTGAAAATTCAAGTGAAATTTTCCGGACATGGCCGTTTGAAAATTTTCCGGCCATGGGAAAAAATCTTTCGGAAGCGTAATTAAGTCAACCGGCATAAGGTGAAAAAACGGAGCAAAATATACAAGATAAGGTGTGATTTTGGTCCGTTCGCGTCTTATTGTTGAACTTGATCACGCCCACCCGTTGGGGTTTCTTCGACTTCTTTTCTTGTGGGTCCCTTGCGAAGATTCGGTCCGAATACGGTTTCTTTTTCGCAGCCTCCGATGTTCCGGTGGTGCTATTAATCTTGGGATAGTTGCATCGGTGAGCGACGGAAGTGACGGGAACTACATTATATTTTGTCATTCGAAACGTCGGAATGTGCACGATTGCCTTTCAATTTAAAGAATTAGGGAAATACGCCTTGCATATATACTCAGAATGATGCACTTGTATCGTGGGAAAAGCGTAAAATATGCAATTTTCCCATTTTTGTCCAACCTCTTGATTATATTGTCCAATTGATAAATCATATGTGAATTAAAAAAGAAGAAGAAAAACTAAACTAAAGAAAATAAAAAAAATATTTGTTAAAATGGAATATTTCTAGGTTAGTACTATATATCTGTTAGGATGAGACAATTTATTTATTTTAGTTAATTTAACTAAATGGTGAGTTACTTAGTGGGAACTGATTAAAATTTATTTACTGCAACTTTTATTTAGTCATCTCAACTACATGCAGCTCTAAAAACTATCTTCACTAAGGATTTAATAATTTAGCAATTAATTATTTAGTTACTGTATTACTAAATATATTTTCTCAGTGAATTAGTTACATGGAATACTTTGTTCAAGGAAAATTACTTATTATTCGGATGTTGAGGATTTGAGAATTATTATAACCTTTTTTACCGATTGTTTAGGAAAAGTTTAAAAAATGTAGAAAATTTTAAATAGCCGAAGTGTTTTCGAATATTTAGTAAAAAATATTAAAATTTTTATTACCTCCTTAACATTCAAGTGTTTCATAATTTTCTTGGAACGATGTTTTGACGTGTATGAACTTCTAGTGGATGAGGACAACTTAAGGTAATTTACGCCAACTTTCTTATTTTTGTCTATAAATATATTTATAGTGTATAGAATTATTTTTGAAACCAAATTTAAGTATTGAGATATTTAAATGAAGTTTAATAGTGTTTAGTTGTAGATTTCGAAAAAAAACGAAACAGTGGGACAAGTGAATTTTGCAGTATACCGTTCTTATTGTATGAATGCATTTTGCAAATTTCTTTTCGGGTATTTATTTATTTATTTTATTTTATTGTAATATGTAGTTTCAAAAATATATTTTGACTGTTAATTACAATTTTCGATTTTTTTATTTTATAATGTTATGCAATAAACAAACTTTCCAACAAAATTATGTTCATTTTTTTTTAAATGGAAAGACTAATGAAAATATCACTAAATCAGTTGCAAAGTTATTTCAGTTACTTTATTTTGTATTACAATTTCGTACAACTCGTAGCACTTTAATTTAGTAATGAAGTGTATTCCGTGTAAATATTTTATTTTTACTATAATGGCGCGGAGACAACGCCATCTTTTTTGTCACATACCATATACAAAAATATACCAGTCTTCTAAAGATTAATAAAACGCGGCAAGTTTAAATGTTTGATAATAATAGTGTGTATTCATAAAACGTAATTATATTTATTGTCCACATTGTTTTTGTATCAAAATACTTAATGTAATAGGTGTTAAACACTTTTTAAGTATATAATTTTAAAAAAAGTTTACGTTTTCAGTTCGCAAGTGACTTTTTATTATATGTCTAAAATACGTTAAAATGCAGTGGCTTATGCTAAAAATGAATTTTTTATTCATCAAGTTTAAAAATGACACAGTTAGTTATTTTGCATACTTATTATTAGAAATTATATCATTTGCAAGAAAAGTGCTTTCAATGTCGCAGGATTTTTAATCATGCTTACATTTTTTAAGTTCTGTAAAACATGTTTTAACTGTTTTAAAAATAATTATTGAATTTTGTTTCTATACTAAATTCGTTTTAAAAATTTATTGAAACAAATTTTCTTGTACAAACAATGATTTTAATTGACAAAAACTTTGTTTTATTATAAGAATTCACCTATAATACATTTATCAGTGTATTATATCCTTCAGGAAGGCCTTCTTATAAAATAAATATTATGAACAAGGTTTTATAAGGCATTTAAAATTTTAAAGCGTTGTATATACGACGACATCGAAGGGAGGAGAAAGAGTATTTTCATTAAAAAAGTTGAACAGTTTCACTTGTTTAATAACAAATTAAGTACAATAATTTACTTGAGTAAAAATATGATTTATAAGGTTCAGTTATTCGAAAAAATGATTAAAAATGTATTTTTTTAAATAAATAACAGT
Organism: Trichopria drosophilae; assembly: GCA_030407085.1. Taxonomy (NCBI): domain Eukaryota; kingdom Metazoa; phylum Arthropoda; class Insecta; order Hymenoptera; family Diapriidae; genus Trichopria; species Trichopria drosophilae. The sequence continues at coordinate 96,765,428 of CM059584.1, forward strand.
ATTTAACATTAGACTTTCAAATTTTAGCTTTATTTCGAGAATTACGTTGTTAAAGTCTATAAATTATTCCTAACTTTTAAATTATTTTAAAGAAAATTTCAAGAGTAAACAGTTATTAACTACACGGATTTTTTCAGGTTCATTTATTTTTAAGAAAATAATGGGGTTTCTTTTTAAGGAAAGATAAGCACTAAGAGTACTTTTAAATATCTTTGTGTTGGTTGCTTTTGTGATTAAAAAATATGACAAATATCTATCAATTATTTACATATACTCCATAATTAAAATGAATTTTAAAAATTATTTTATTAAATTCAGCTTTACTTAAAACCTGAAAATTGAAAAATATTTCATATCAAAATTACCAAATTTTTTGGAAGACGAAGATATCAGAAGACAATAATGAATGTTTACTTAAAGTTGATTTAAGTCTCGAAACTTTTTTTGAAATTATCCAAAGGTCATTGACTTGAACTGATTTTAACTTAACGGTAAATTTTAGGAATAAATGTCTTCTTCTGGATAGCTGTTTAACTGAGCAGAAATATTTTTATTACATGTGAAACTGTATTTGTTGTATTTCATTATATTAAAGTGTTTTACATGTTTTCAACCAATGCACATAGTTTGTTCGATTGACAGCCGTCGGCTGCAGGAATGGAAAGTGAAAATTCATCAATGCAAACACATCAAACCTTACCGAGATCTTTATTACGAATATAAAAAATGATCGATCAAAGGTAAAAAATGAATGTTAAAAACCAACTTAGGTGATGTTTGAAAATTCGGAAGCGCAAATGTAAATAATAGCATCGCGCTAACTTGTGATTGATGACTTACTCGATCATTTAATAGCGGTAGCTTATAGGAAGCTGCGCGTCCGCCTTTTCAAAGTGGATGATTTACCAAATTTACGACCGATTATAAGAGATGACGAAGCATCGTGGTAGACGTGTCTGAGTTTGAAATATTTCCTGTCCGATTGCAAGCGAAAACGGAACAATTTAATTGGCCTCATTCATTCGCCAGTTAGTAATGATGTTTAATTACGTAATTAATTCACTGGTTGTTTCTGTCAATTTCATACCATTGAACTTTCTGAATTATGCAATTGTGTAAACATAGTTATTAAGATAATAAAAAACAATATGACAAGATTTTACTATTTTTTAATTCGATTATTCTATGTGATCCGTTTCTAATTGATAATTGAAATTATGCTGCATCAAATGCTTAAATTATATAATTCGACTGATTCTGATGTATTAAATTCAATAACTTTCTACGAATGAATTATCTCCACTTGCCATAAACATTTTTTATTAATTTCTTTTTTAATTAAAACTTGTGAATCCTTTAAATGTTGTGTAATTTTCAAAAACCAGTTGCTGCAAATGATTGGAGAAAAACAAAGGAAGGGTATATTTAGATTTAGAAATTAATCATATATTGATAAAGTTTCTACAAATTTGTCTTTATTAGCATCAGCATTTGTTGATAATACATTAATAATGTCAGTCTATTTTTTAATATTTTTGTACATTTTTTTAGGCTAAAATATTACATACAAAAATGTCTAAAAACAATTGAATACACGCGTTGAGTATTGTAACTGCGTGAGCGTTTGTGAGAAATTCATGATTCGCACGCCCCTAGCGGCGTTGTATTCAATTATCAGTGACTCGGACCCAAAAGTCAGTTGATAATTCAATGTGGGTATGCAATTCATATCTTTTAAAGTGTTGCAAGTATCTATCTATATTTCGTTTTTACAAGGTAAAATACTTTCCCATATAAATTACTCAAATTTGCTTTCATGAATCGATGCAGATAATAATTGATTAATTTCCAGACCTATTTCTACATTTATATTTATGTGGATGGGGGCCATGTGGAATTTACTAAGTAAAGTTGTATGGAATTTACACTTATTATCTGCAAAAATATATTTTTGTTGAAAATGGTTAACAATATATGATTTTCAAACCGCAAATTTAAAAAGAATTTGAATTTTACCAAGCTGCTGATTATTTGCGCCATTTTAAAAGCTTATGTTAACACGAAGTAAATTTTAAAAAATTCTTTGCATTATGGTTAAAATTAAAATAAAATATAGTTAAAGTATTATTACTTATTAATACATTACTTAATAATACATTTATTAGAAAAAGAAGCATAACCTTAAAACCGTGCACCTCTTCACAGTTCTCAATGAAAATTCTTTTTTTTCGGTTACAGAGTCGAATAACAGCGAAAGTAGTTAATAAAATATCGCGAGTGAATTCTTGATTTACCACTTACATCGCAGTGATGTCACTCCAAAAAACGGAGAACGTCTCGCGATAGCGTGAAATTGATTGAACTCGCCGCTGTCGTTGATTTGACACAGTGATTGGCCGAAGAGCTCGGATTTTAAATCTGGAAGAATATGCCAATGTTGCTGCAGGATTTTTTAACCTGGCCATTGCATTTGAATTTTAAACTTTGAGTGATCAATTCAATTTGAATCGTTTCTGAAAATGGTTCAAACACTACCGTTTGGTTCATGACTTCTGAATCCGAATTCCTTATAAATTAATGCAGTTATGTTCATAATTATTGCACCGATAAGGATAGTCTAAAGTAATTTATAAAGACCCTGGAACTAGGCATTTGTTTCAAATTTGTTTGATTTATAAACAAATTTAGTTATAAAAAGACGATTTTTTCAGGTCTAATCAATTTATTGGGAAGTTTGATAACAAACTGGGGACAAAGATGCACTTACAACGTTATTGTGGTTGCTGAATGTGAATTAAGTGTCAGATTTTCAAAATTCAAAATGGCAGATTCAACTGATTGCAAATTAGATAAGTTAGCGAATTCTCATAAAAATCACTTCTCAGAGGTGTTTGGGGTTGTTGAATATGAATTTAGTCCAAAATTTTTAAAATTAAGAAAGACCCCGAAAAACCCCAGAGTTACAATATTCATTAGGATCAGCTGTAATTTTTAATTTTTAATATGCCTCATTTGGTTCGCCATTTTGACTTTTAATAATGTAATACTCGATCCATGTTGAGCGCCTCCAAAGATCGTATATATCGAATAATTGTAATTACTTGCATGATACCTTAATAGTGTTACTAAAGGTTAGTAAAGTATGTAGTGTAGTAAAATGTTTAAGATGTATGAAACATTATAAGATGTCTGAAATATTGTTCATAAAGAGATCTCAAAGATGAGGAGAGAACAAGACTTCTCAAAAATGAGGTTTTAGGAAATCGTTTTCATTTACGAGCTTCCACTATAAAGTAAATAATTTAATTGAAAATTACATTCTTTAAAATTATAAACTTCATATTTTTTCTTAATATTCAGTGTTTGATATGCTTTATGAATCGTTAATTTATAATGATTTACACAATATTAGTGTGAATAAAAAGGTGACCAATAAACTATTATGATGTCTTCGTCGGCATACGAAGTATACGAAACGTTGGGCGTGAACGGATGTCACATCCGAATTTGTTTTTAATAAAAAACTGAATCGTAATGGCCATAATCCTTGAAGTTTTATTTTATTAATTTGAAAAACAACGATTCATACGTAAGGATTTTTCATCATATTATTTATACGAAGTATATGTCGTGCAAGTTTATATTTGTTATTCGAACGCCGCCTAGTGTCTGTAGAAGAACTCTTACCTCCAAGCTCCAAACGGTGGATGGTTTTGAAAAAAAACAATTGGAATTAAGATAAGTTTAAGACATAAGATCTTCTCTTCGAAATTCATTTTCTAAAAAGATAGAAATAAGAATTCGTTTTTCAGGCTGCAGTGTAACAAATTTCTCTAGTAAACTTCCGAAACATGTAATTAACGTACTATGTAGTTATCGTTACCAAAAATTCCAATAAATGTTTCGTAATTTCCAAAGACAATTTAAAAATGTCCAGAAATAATGTCGCAATATTCAGAATGGGTTTGGTAATTTTTAGAAATAACTTTGTGAATATTAAGATATATATATATATATGTATAACGAATAAAATTCAGTTACAACTGCTTCGGAAGTCGTCGTCAAATTTACTTTAAGTTAACTGAATATAGACTCTTTCGCCACATTGCGGCAGATTTATGAAACCTGATTTTATATTAGTGATCTCAAACACTCTTATATCATATTTTATGAATATTCAATCGCTGAATATTCCAATAACCCAATAAAAATCGCTAACTCCCAATAACAAATGGAAAAGAAATTTATGCTGATAATCGAAAATTAAAAATGTCTCGATCAATTTGTCAAAATTTTGACTCTGTGAGGGTAATTCTAATTATACATCCAAATAGTGATTAACAAGAAAATTAATTAGGAATTGAATTAGAACTACTGCAAATAGGTGATTTTTATTTATTTCTAATAAATCTGGGTCAATTTTCAATTCACTTCTTTGACATTATGTACGAAAAAGTATATATATAGACAGTAGAATTTACCTTATTGAGTGCATTAAGTATAATTTTTATAATCGCTCATCTATAAAGGGGTTAGCGAAAGTAAATGGAAGTCAACGTTTTACCGATTGATGACAATATTTTGGACTCACAAATAAACACATTTTCGGAAAATCTTGATGTTGACAAAACAACAGAATTGTACTCAATCCTATAACAGACAGACAAGTCGTGCTCCATACCAAAAATTTGAGCCAAGGTGATGTTAGTTTAGTTTGTTACTACCAGGCGCAGTTACGACGCTAGCATCCTTATGACAGACGCTCGTGATTCCTGTTATTGAAGTCGGATTTTGATCCGATCGTAAGCGTCAATCTCCAGTGATACATAAAACATATCATTTCCGAATAATTTTATATCATTAGAAATTTTGACAATTATGTGTACAATGACAAGATATATGAATTCTTTCTTTTATTGAATTCTTATCTTTTTCTCTGCTGTATGCTGGTGTTAGTTCATTAAATTTAATGTTTAATATAATATAAGTAATTAACAAAACATCAACCTAAAATACTTAACTATATCAAACATGTAACTAAATTTAATGAATTAAACAAATGTTTTCACCTCATACTTTTCTGTTTCAGTAACTAACAATTCCCAGATAGCAGACATAACAATTAGTAAAGAGTGATGTCATAATGCGTTCCACAAAAAATGAGATGCCTCAAATAATGAGGATTTTCTAAACTTGATATCATTATAAGATTTTTATGACCTCAAGCCCGGAAAAATTGCAGAAACTGACTCATCTGATTTCTTTTATTATATCACTTTTAGACATCAATCCGAACTCACTTTTGTTTTGCCTGACTGGGCTACTAAATTTTGTTTCATCAACTTCTGCAACTGTGTTTAAAAAAAAAACGCCAGTTACATAATTCAGACGATAACTAAAGAAATAGTTAACAGTGTTGTATTCATATACCGAGTGCAGATTCCACTGCATTTTCTGTAGTTACGAGCTGCAAATTGACTCCAACAGTTTTAGAGTGTTTTTTATAGAAGATTGTTAATTTTAGGAGGGGGTAAAATTCCTGTTAAGTAATATTCATCCCGAATATTAAAAATTCAAAAGGTAAAATATCCGAACGGTAAACTTCCGGAAAGAAAATGTTCCCAATAGTAAAAATGCAGATTACAAAAAATCGGAAAGTAAAATGTGCCCTATGAAATTGTCCCAAAACGCCAGTTTTAAGAAAATGTCAGTTCAAGCATAAATAACAACAATCCTGGTTAAACGTATGTATCTGTCTGAATTTTGTCCATTTCAGTGAGCAAAGAGTCTACATACTATCGAAACCACTAGTGTTGTATTATATTTCGAGTGAATGAAGAAAAAATATAATGTAACCGAAATTTCATCACCACCAAAATGACAGTTAAAATTTAATCATCCATGCGATTAACCTATGAATACGCCATATTGACATAAACCCCAGTTAACACAGAGACGTCTCAACGTCGGATGTAAGCCGTCCTGACTATTTCGAGACAGTCTTACTTTTTAGTCTTGAAGACTGTTCTAGGATGCCTTAAAGACGTGATATGCACCCTCTAAAGATGGTCGTATAGACGTAAATAAGTCGTGCCACTTGGGTCGTCTAAAAAAGAACATTTATGTCGTCTTAATGACTTACACCTATATATATATATATATATATATATATATATATATATATATATATATATATATATATATATATATATATATATATATTTTTTTTTAATAATAATAATATTTATTCTACTTCTTTGGTTACATTTACAGTTATTGTACATTAAACTTATTGTATAAAATAGAATAAAAACATAATATTGCAAAGAAAAAATTAGCCAATGTTATATTGTTGCCACTCTCTATTTTTTTCGCATACTCCCGGTAGAATAATGTTTACATATAGTACTAATCCATAAATATGTTGTAACACACACACATACGCATACATACATATATTCGATATCGCCTTATACATATAACCCAGTCGGCACTGGACGTCCAGTGGACGTACATATTTCGTCCATGTTACGTCCATACGTCCAGGACAAAAAAGGACGTAAATGGGCGTCCAATGTAGGTACATTTCCGGACGTTATATGTACGTCCATATTACGTCCAAATTAGGTACATAAATGTATGGACGTATATCGTATGTCCTATGTACGTACATACTTGGACGTCCAGTGTACATACTTATGTGGACGTCCACGGTACGTTCATTTTTTGATCATTCGGACCTGCATTTTTATGGACGAATAATGGACCCCCAGTGTACGTACATACTTGGACGTCCAGTGTACGCTCTTACGTGGACGTCAACCGTGCTTCCATTTTTCGACCATTCGGGCTTGCATTTTTATGGACGAATAATGGACGTCCAATGTACATACATACGTGGAAGTCCAGTGTACGTACATAAGTGGACGTCCGCGGCACCTCCATTTTTCCAAGAAGATGCGGCGCTGCGCGCACAAGATGGCCGCCACGACGACGCGACGCGCTGGTGTGAATAACTCCTTTGTCTTTTAGGGCTCCTTTACACGCGGTACTCCTTACGTTTTTAAGTAAATTAATGAAATTCGATAATTTCGGTCGCATTTGAGGCGTGTATCGTTGGAGGCCCGTAGCGCAGAAGTGGACATACGTTGGATATATATTATATTACGTATATTTTGTTAATCTCTGCTTAAAGTCCATTTTCGGACCACTGAACGGCTATATTTCGTGCGGAATGTTACAATATTGAACGCAAAATAATTTGGACGTTATTAGTCCATAGAATACTGAACGTATATTGGACGTCGAATGGACTTGATGTTACATATTTCGTCCGTTATGGTCCATCGAACGTCCACTCTTGGTCCAGTGTATGTACATTTTGGACTTTCCGTATTCCGTGGGATAATAATGGACGTTCAGTGGACGTCCACTGGACCATATTTTATCGACGGTACGTCCATGTTTAGTCCACATTCCTTACACAACCGTAGGCGTTTTGGACGTCCATATACCACTTATTTCGTCCATTTAATGGCCACACTTCGTCCATAGTACGTCCAAATTCCACCCAGAGTACGTACCCGCCTGGACATCCATTGGATGTACACCTCTCTCTCCTCTGGACGTACCATGGACGTACAATGGACGTCCCATATGTGCAATATGGACGTCCAGTGGAAGTGCGTTCTAGACATAGCGTACGTACATTGGACGTCCAATGGACGTACATGTGCTGATTGGGTAATAAGATGGTCTTTCTGTAGCATATATACTTGTCTACATGAAATTTGGCCACTTGCGAGAAAGGAGGTATTTATGCAACATTTTATAGACGCCTTTAAGATGTCATAAGTAAAGAGGACTTTTAGACGACCTTTGAGGACCATCTTTCAAGGCCGACTTTTTGCCAACTTTTGACATGACTTTAAGTCGTCTCGAAACTGACGCCTCTAAGACGTCTTTCCGCTGTTTGTGTCAACTGGGCATATTCATGTTTTTGGTATTTTCAAAATTCGGGAGAATTTCATTCGACTCATTTTCCCTTCGGATATTCAATAATTTTACTATTTGGAACATTTTCTTTCGGGACTTTTACCGTTCGGATATTTTTACATTCTGGATTTTTATTATTCGGGTCAAATTACTTTAGGGAAAATTGTTTTTGTGGAATTGTGCCCCCCCCCTCCCTAATTTTCGAATATAAAATGAAAAAGGAGATGAAGATAAAGGATTTATACAAATTGAGAAGATGGAAGAAATAGAGAACGGAAACAGATGCTTTTGGGTCTGATGCCGAATAGCGGTCTTGATGATTCGATTCTCTTGGATCGCATCGTATATATATGTATGTGTAGAAGGCTTCTGAGTGACGTCTTCATGTCTGGTCAGTCCGGGTTGCTCTGCGGGACATACCACGGGCTCATTGTCCTCCCGTCCATCTGTACGTCATGGCGTATCGCGTGGCCCCCCGCCGCTTGCCACTGATATGCATTTGCTCCAGCCAAGAAAGTAGAAAACCGCGCGAGAGCTGAATCCAATAACACTATGAAGCGAGTTATCGATGCGATTCTAATCTCGCAATTCCAAGAAATCGACGTCTTTTTGACCGATCAATGGAATTTTCGGTTGACATGCAGGTAGGAAATTTTCACCGTTTTTTTCTTACGCAATTGTCCTCTGTTCGAACAACTATAGCAAAAAACAAATTAGGGTATAACTCATTTGTTGCATTAGGACGACAAGATTTCATAAAAACGGAATCAATTTTGTTTCGGTATTTGGCATTCACTGGATAGTGATCGATAATTTAATTTTTGTTAACCCTTAAAGCGCCAAACTATATAAAAATAACACAAAGCGCCATGTGGGGTCGTGGGAGACCCCAATCCGAAAATAATATCGTCCTGCGCAGACAGTTTTCGTTATTTCGTTTCAACAAAATTACTAGATACTCTCCAAGTGTCATTTTACCACGTAGATAAGTTATGTTGATAAAAAATATTGGTGCCTTGTCGCCAATTTTCACTATGCATTCGCAATCAACGCATCAAAAAACTTCGGAAAAGATACGTTTAAACAAAATTAGGGGCTTTTCGAAAATTCACCCAAAGTATCTTCACTTTCGCTATCAACATCTGAAGAAACCCCGAAATGAAGAAATTATGCAAATTCGGAGAATGCAAATAATTCGTTCGATACAGTGGGTTCGCCATTTTGAATATTTTAAAACTTACTTCAAATTCGCGATCAGCAATACTAACAAACCCTTTAATAACAATTTTTAGAATAAACTAATGATTTCTTATTTCATTCGTCCGTGCTGAAATGCTCATCAAAATTCGTAATCAGGGACCCAAAAAACCCATAACAGAACATTTTCCATATCATTACATTTTTAACAAATGATGCAAAGGAAATTTATTTGGGCCTTTGGTTTTTTGAGATTATGTAAAAATCCTGACTTAATAGGGTTGGATGGACCTCGGACAGCAATACAGCATCTCTAAAAACGTATAGTAAACACGATGAAACCTATAAAACAGAAGACTACTTTTGTTGTAACTTGCTGTGTACTCTCTAAATTCCTTGGAGTGAAAATTGAGCCATTCTTTTATTAAGATTGAAAATTTCACTCTATGAAGAGTGACATTTCACTCCATCAAGAGTGAGTGAAAAAACTCACTCCTCAATTTTCTCTTCAAGGAATTAAGAGAGTGATTTACCGTATTTTAACTAATACAAATAAACAAAATCATCCAGTTTGCTTTTATTAAATACACCACGAAACGTGCACAGAATTTTGTACATTCCATTTAACTATTCTGGACATTTTTTTGGTTAAGAATGTTTGTTCATTGATTTCTTTTTAAATGTTCATGTATTTAGTTATGCACTACATTAATATGCTTTCATTAGGTGATATACACTACGAAATAATAGTTCTAGAATAAACTGGCAAAAATAAAACTTTGACACTTTATTTATGTGGTCTTAGGTATCTTCGTGATTTACTACCCAATTTTCTTTTGCATTCTTTCAAGCGAATGATATGTTAGTCAAGTAAGAAACTATTACAGTTAATCAAAAGTTTGTTGTTCATTGCATTCAGGAAGTAGCATTCAGTACCACACTATGATACACAAAATATTTTCGTCTAGAACTTGGAAAATAATTGCCCGAAGTTTTCAATTTAATTAATGTGATTCTCTTTCATTTTTTTCATTTTTAAATTGCACAAATGTTGTATAACTCAAATTTACAAAAACTAATGCAACATTTTACTAGTTTATTTTACACAGTTTGGGCAATGTGCAGTTTCATTATTTGTTATCCAAATATTTTTTCAAAAAGGAGCAAAAAACTAAACATCATCAATAATTGACGTCGTTTGATGACAATGGCAAGATTATTATTTTACTTTTGAATATTTTACACATATTTTACACATATGTTACGTTAAGAAGTATTAATTTGATATTCCGACACTGGACCCCTAGTACTATTTTGTCTAGACACGCATGTGGCTGCACCAAACTGGTTTGTGTCTAGACAAAACGTGCAGATTTAATGTTTCGCATTACCATGGCTAATTTCCATTTCTACAGGGGACAGATTTCAGAATTTCTTCAAAAATTTAACTTCTCAAGTATATAACGGTGAAGTTCGATAATTTGCAATTATATAAGGTAATTGCGAAATGATTACACAAAAAATTTGTTTCGAGATCACTTGAATCAGAAATAATGGATTTTACAGATTTTTGGCCGCTGAAAACGAATCCGTTATTCGATTTGTCCCATCATGTTAGGATGTTAAGATATCTGATCAGACAAAAATTAAAAAATATACTTTTTGGCAATTAAAGGTTCGGATATGTGAGAATCACAAAAAAATCTGTAAGATCCTCCACTTCTGATTCAAATTGTGTAAAAAAACAAAACTTTGCGGTCTTGTATTATTTTTATCTAGAAGTACCCTCATTGATTAATTACACAGGAGTACCGATAAACAATTTTTTAGGGAAGATAACTTGAATCAGAGGTACTGGATCGTATAGAATTTTGGTCCCTGAAAATAAATTATTTGTCCAAATTGACCCGTGAAAGAGTATATTTTTGAATATTTTTCTGATCGGATATCTTAAAATCCTGACGTGATGGGACAAATCGAATAACGAATTCGTTTTCAGCGACCAAAAATCTTTAAGATCCACTATTTCTGATTCAAGTGATCTCGAAACAAATTTTTTTGCGGTCCTGTGTTATTTTTTGAAGAAGAATACTATATCACAAATATTTCTACTGAATTCAATTTCAAAATTAACAAATACTAAAATTCAATATGTTTTAAATCATTTTATTTATCACAAATCACTTTCAATTTTGTAGTAAAAGAATACTCTCAATTGAAACTGTTATTATTGAACAATATTATAAATCAGCAGTGTTGATAAACTAATCTACGTGAGGTTTTTGTAATAATTGATAATTAAATTAACTTTTAATCAGTATAAAAATAATGTCTGCGCCCAATTGCTATTAAACTCTGTAAAATTTAAATAAATACAAACACAACAAAGTTAAAAGTACATGTAAAACCCTACATGTCGTTTCTTTACTTCATGATGTTTGCATTTGTAAAATAATTATTGGTAATTATTATAACCACACGCGATGTGTATAAAAATGTATAAAAATTAAAATTTTCAATGCGACATTGATCAGAACACCGTACATTCTTGTTTATTTTTGTTTTACTCTTCATCGCATCATCATCATCTTAATGCAATCACTGTTATTATGTTGTAATCATGAACTTTTCATCAGTATGATTATATTATCCTAGTCTGCCTATCTCCTTCAAGTATATGTGATATTCAGGTCTAAACTTATAAGCCTACATATTTTTAAAAAATACTAAACATTTTTAAATGTCAGCAAATATCACTTGTAACAAGAGTAGCTTCAACAATCGCGTCAATCGTAGCGAATTAATATGACTACTAAGAGTAGTGACAACTTTCGATGACCCAAATTTAGTGATGAAATTTCGCCACGCTACCGAACTTTTCGCCAGACTACTGAATTGGTTCTATAATCCTGTTTTCTGATTGTCTGTTACAAAAATTCAAGAGGATTAAATTCAATACGTTGAGGGAATTTGTAAACTATTTTGTTTTATGAAGCACACGAATATTCCATGTGCAGAAAAAGTTACAATAAAAGAAATATACTTTTAAGATATTCGGGGTAGTGTTAAAATAAATCGTGTATTAATAGGTATCTATTATTGTTTCATTAAAATGTAATGCCAGAAAACGACAGTAATTCATTATTCATATAATATAACTAACAATTCTACTACTATACACAATTTATTTTTTTATCCCAATATCGCTAGTCTTTGATATGATATTTTTTAATTAAGAACTCTCTCAATGTACAATTTTACGATTTCTGATCAGCTATTTAAAATCCCACCATCAAATACTCAAAAGAATCCTTAGCCATTTATTGATAACGAAAGAACCTATCAATATAATAATTTTTCAATTCGTTTTATTATTTTCACAGTATAAGCGAAATATTGTACGAATAAGCATTGTATTAGTTTAACATTTATATTTTATGCTTATATTTAATATTATTATATTCTTTTTCTATTCATCTATTATTATATGTCATACTAATATTATGTATACATTTGATTGTAAATAAATGTAACATTTAAAGTGTATAATTCTCGACCGCTTGTATTTAACATATTGTACGTATACTTGGTGTGAACGGTCCATATATTAAATGTAGAAAAAACCGTAACAGACGAATCGCGATGGCAATATGCGTCGGGCGCTTTGATAATAGATCTTCTTATGTGGTAAATTTTAGACTAACTTTTAGATTTTGAATTGATATAATAAGTATCCCTCTTGCGCTAATAATTTAAACTATTGTAAAAATGCGTTTCGCACCAGGATGCCGTAATGTGCTCATCAGCAGGGTTTACGGCATCCTTACCCTGGACGCAATATTGATTGTATAATGTGAAGACTCGAAAACGAGAATAAAATTAATAAATCAAGTCTCGTACTATAATAAAGTACTATAAAAGGTTTTCACTGGTGTTGAACACACCAATATATTCCATAATAGTTAAAGAAATAGAAATTTAAACATTCTTATCCTAATAATAAGCAGCTTTAATTGTATTTTATAGGATTAAATAAAACTAAAATTCCCCGGTGAGCTACAAAATTGGAAATCAATTTCAGAATTCATAATATTTTGTTTTTATTATTTATTTTTTTATTTTATATATTATGATTTATTAGTGTAAGAACTATGATTTATTTTACTGAATCTGACTAAAAACTTCTTTCATTCGACAAATAAATTGCAACAAATGTATTTCTCACACTCTGAGCGCAAAATGTTGCGGGAGCAAAATAGCGCATTCTCTCCCTGGGGAGCAAAATGAATTTAACCGGGAGCAAAATAAGTTTATCTCACGCTATTCCCAAAATACTATTTTGCTCCCTATATCGCGTGCATGCTCTCGTATTAGAAAGAATATGTGTAACTAGGGGAACAGGTATCATGCTCGGGCGTCAAACTCGCCCTCGTCGACAAACACTTATTTTGCTCCCTAGTTGCACAATATACTATTCTTCGTTAAGTATCGCTTGTTATGCTTAGGATACTTTTTCTGTAAACAAATTCTATTTTTAGTTTATACATATTAATACATACTCTTTTATACTCAAGAAGGAGTTCATTTTCGACCTAACGAGAATAGCAGGCTGACGGGTAATAGTACATTGTGCTACTAGGGAGCAAAATAGGTGTTTGCCGAAGGAAGGTGAGTTTGACGCACGAGCGAAGCAAGGTCGGCAATTCGAATGAGTATGCAAACACCTGTTCTCTCTTGTTGCATATATTATTTTCTCACACTCTATGCGCAAAATGCTATTTTACTCCCTATATCACGGGAGCAAAATAGCACGCTGTGGTATGAGAAAATAGTATATGCAACAAGGAAAAATAGGTATTTCTGGACTCGTGTGAAATGCCGTCCTCGCAAACGCTCGGGCGTCAAACTCGCACTCATCGGCAAACACCTATTTTGCTCCCTACTTGCACAATCTACTATTCTCATACGAGAGAGTGCTATTTTGCTCCCGCGATATAGTGAGCAAAATAGTATTTTAGAGTGCCATTAATTTATTCTACTCCTGGATAGATTTATTTTGCTCCCTAGGGAGAGAATGCGCTATTTTGCACTCAAAGTGTGAGAAATGAACTTTTCTTATTGATGATTGTTTGGTTGACTAAATCTCGGATTTCGTTGATTTTGTCCGTAAAATTTAGTTCTTAATTTTTTTCTTAGAATTTAATATTTATATTAGTTTTCTGTGGAATGCAATATACGAAATTCTAGAAGTGCCTGCACATTGAAAAAAGAGGTAATCAAAAATAATCAGTAAATTACACATACATTATATTAATATATTAAATTTCGGTTATTTCGCATACGGATTTCTGTTTCGAATAATTAATAAAAAATGCATTTAATTTAATTTTATATTAATTTTTATTTCGAGATTTGTTCATTTATTCTTTAATATACAATGCCTACGAATGTTTACCTTATATTTATTTCCATATTTCAATTAAAATCAAGAGCGTATGAAATTTATACAAAGTAACAACGTACAGTATGTTTTTCTAAAATTTTTTTTATTATTTCACAAAGTTTCGTGAATAGAAACAACGAAGTATAAGAAAACTTCAGAGCGGCGAATCAGAAAACCCTGGTTCGATCCCGGCCTGTCATCTGTCATCGGTACACCTCTGTATTTGTTTATAAGTGTCTAATAACGCCAAAGCTCAGGCGGTTTGGATTCCACGTTCATAAACTGTAGGTCCCGTCGCGATTTAATCCCATATGGGTTCAGAAAATTCGACGTAAAATAATATAAAAAAAAAATAAGAAAACTTCTAAAAAAGCTTTTTACCTTTAGTAAATATTGGAAATGTCTGTTGATTACAAAATCTCGAAAAGGCGAGACAAGTATCGTTAATTTTTACTGTTAGTCATAATTTGCGGTTGCTTTGCCTTCTGGCTCCATTGGCGTGACAATGTGTTCAACATGCCCCATATATCCATAAAGTAAAAGCTTTCGCCACAAATAAATTGAGACAAACAAGTCTAGACTGTATATAATCGGTAAACAAAAATGCGGAGAATTTGCTAAATCGCCTGTCAAGGAAAGAGTTTGTGGCGACTAAAGTGAAAACATCTTATTTCGGTCCTGTGGCTGGCGTCCTTCTGGTATGGTCTGAGTTTAAGGGTTGTTAAGAAAGTGACTTTCTTTCTTCAGGTGACTTTATGTGACTGACAAATAATATAGTCATAAATAATGGCTGGTAATAAGACCAGAACGTGTTTACCGAATCATGTATCGTTTAATTTTACTTTAAACGGTCGTTAACACTGTTTTCACAAATTAAAAATGGATATTAAATTGTTTTTTTTGTACTTTTCTTTGTAGAACGGAAAATGTTAACTATACTATCGAATGCACTGATTAGTCTCTTGAATTTATGCTTAAGTTATTATTTAATTTAATTAAAGCTTTAATTAATAAAATATAATTCATTTATATTAACGGAACATGGAATGGATAATGAATCCGCCACAGATGAAACGTTTTGCGTTTATTTATACAAGCTGAAATACTTATTTCGAATTTTCAATATACGAATTTATTATATTAATTTATAATAAAACATTAAAATATTGTACACTAATAAGTAACCAAAAAAAATTTAATTGTGTGAAAATATTGAAGTATTTCGAATATACTTAAAGTATAGCGATGTTTTTTATTCTTGCATATTATTCAGTTTAATTAAAATACAAATACATTATTCTTATTATTATTATAAAACGACGATGATTTTTATATTATAGTAGCCATTAGTGTTCTTGTTTAACCGTGGTCATTATAAATAGAAGAAAAGCGAAGAATACTTTTCTTAAATCTTATTATATTTAATATTCTTTCTTACAAATTTTCTTAAATTAACAATAATTATTGTTTAATACAGAAAAATTACTAAATCATTATTGTATTACATGTAAACTTGAATAAACATGAAAACATTTGTGCCGTGGCTTCGTTGAAAAAGCTAGAGTACATTAACGCGTAAGAGATTATAATGTAAGAGATTAATTATGAAACATAATATTTAATAAAAATATTATAAATATATATATTATTCAGAATACAAATCTAAAATAAATACATTTAATATATTATATTACATAGTAAATAAAAACCATTACACAGATTCTTTCCACGTTTATCGTTTTAGATTTTATTATCGAAAATTTCAAAACATTCAAATAATAGTTTCATTGTCCTTTATTCTTTCATACTCAAGAAGGAGTTCGTTTTCGACCTAACGAAAGTCGCTTGCTGACGTATAATAGTATATCGTGCAACTAGGGAGCAAAATAAGTGTTCGCCGACTAGGTAAGTTTGACACACGAGCGAGGCGAGAGTCAAGAGAGAACATTACGCAATAAAATATTCTAACTAAATCGAAAAAAAAATCAAGTGGTACTCTATCATGCTTTCGTGTTTAGGTGTATGCCTGTATGTTTCTGCTCTTGCCAGGACCAGGATCGTCAACGTGGACGTGACAGAATCCAAACCCTTCTAAATATTAACATAGATTAACAATTCGCTTTCTTTTGCAGACAAAATTCATTTTGGAACGAACTTCGGGTAAAGAGAAGCAAACTTTGTACTGTAAGGTTTCAAGGGTTGCTGATTCCGAATCCGAAGTCAGTTTAGCTTTGTCAACACAGGCTTTTTGGAATCGTTGATTACGAATTTGAAGAAGTTTAGACAAATTTATAACATTTAAAACATTATAAAAATTGAGCCGGTATATTCGCCATTTTGAATGTCACTAAACTGATTTAAAATTTGTAATCAGCGATCTAAAAAACCCCACAGTAAAGAGCTTGAAGTGAATTCGACAAATTTAAAAAAATTTGTTCGCCATATTGGATCTACCATTTTGCATATCTCGAAACTTACTTTCGATTCAGAATCAGCGACGCCAATAACATTTTGACATACGATATTGTTGGCAGCATTATCACGTTAAAAAATGTGGGCCGCAAAGGTTTAATAGACTCAGGAAAAAGAGATTTTACTGCACAGATTCGACATAACTCTGTTTCACGACCTTAATTAAATGTTACTCTACCTTGCTACATTGTATGAAAGAATATAATTCTTTTTCTTCGTCATAGTTAAATATTTTTTTGCGCCGTATTCTGTTAGTATATGCGTGGAAAATATCAGAAAACAGGATTTTTTACCCCTTCGAGCTTCTACTTGGGCGAAAAGTAGCACCAATTCAATATTTTAGAAAAGCCTATCAGAATAAAAATTAAAAATATTAGCGTTTATTCCGTCATAGTTCATCATAAAGCATATGTCTTCTTGTTACTTCACTAAAATTATATTTTATGTAACAGTAGTACGGTTTCCTAGGGATTTTATGCATATTTTAAGGACCTGAAATCAGTTATTATGGATGGACGGCTACTTTATAGTCCGAGGACAATAATGTACACATTATGTATCTATGCGCATGCGCATAGGCATATAACGTTACTTTATCGTCCGTATACCATAAAGCACTCAAAACAAATTACGCACATAACCTCGGAAACCATACTCGTGTAACGTAGAACTAAAACAATTCTGGTCCTATATTGCATAATATACTATTATATTCGCATAGACATCGCTAGTATATTCGTAACAGTCAGAATAGTAAAATTTCCTGCATAATTTATCTCAGTATAAGAACAAAATGATGGTTGCATCATATAGTAATCAAAATTTAGAAAAATGAACATTTTAACGAGGAAATTCAATATTTGTATATGAAACATCATATTAAAATTTCGTATTAAAATACGACGCAATCGACATTGCATCAGCGCTTTATAACGGTAAACTTTTTTTAACGTAAAGTGTTTACGTAACCGCACATTTCAGTTTTTGTGAGCAAAACTTGAAAAATATTTTCGAATCGAGTTTGCGAGTTTGAAAACCCGATCCGGTGGATCGCTATCGTAGCACGTACTTGAAGTACAGTTTTCCAGACTGTCGTCTCAGTAATTACAAAACAGACGTTCTCCAACTGTGCATTTGAGATGCAGGTAACCAACACACCTCTGGACGTTGGCTCCAGACGATGAGCGATTACGGAGGACCATGGCGGCGCCAGTCGGCAGCGATACTTCCGCCAAGACACTGCCAAATAAAAGCATTAACGTCAAAATCGCAGTCTCAATCATACATCACGCCCTGGGTTCCTGCGTATGGGTTAGGCACCTTTCGGGCCAATGCATACGCTTTGGACGGGTCGCTACCGTGATTTGTTTGTACGACATGAACAAAATAATACGATGAAAGAAGTTTCGATTAAATCCGAGTGCCACCACGTGGCGCGTAAGCCCGGGAAGAATTTCTAGCCAATGGATGCCGTGAAAGTTGCATTTCGATAAATGTGCGCGCTGACCAGGGCGAGTGAAAATTTGTGACTCGGATTAAATGCACATGTGCAAAGGACATTATGTGCACCGAGAGAATGCACGAACAAGCTGTCATCTTGCTTGAATTAACATATGGATTTTTTAAGATTAAGAAGAATGATTATCGATCTTTTCTTATATGTGTGCATTTTTTCGTTGCCAACCACGAATTCCGTATATGCACTTGAATTCTGTACACATGTACCGTAGTCATGACCTTTTGCAAGAATTTTGGTCGCTCAATCATCTCATCCGGATTTATCTACTTTGGACAATCTTAATTAAGAGTTAGAAATCTTGACTTTCGTAAACTGAATATGATCTTAATTCTTGTGCAAGAACAGATTTTTTTAGTTTTTAATTGAACTGAGCATTCAATCGTGCTCTATAGAGTGAAAATTGTGTCATCCTTAATTATTACAGAATCACATATCTATGACTGGTCCGAAGAATCGGACATTTCAGAAGTGAGGCGAAAAACCGGCCAACTGGGTTTTGGGACGAAGAACCTACCATTTCGGCAGTTGCGAAGAAAAACCGGACGCTTTAAAAGTTTGCGATGAAAACCCGGCTATTTCATGGTGTGGGGCGAAGAGTTGGACATTTCAAAAATTTCTACGATATAATAAATCGCTATAGAAAATTTTGAAATGTCCGGTTCTTCGTCGCAAATTCTGAAATGTCCGGTTCTTCGTCGCAAATTCTGAAATGTCCAGTTCTTCGTCGCAAAACTTTCAAAATGACCGATTCTTCGTACGAGCCATCGATATTATGGCTAAAAATATTATAATTAAAATACTAATAGGACAATTCATCATGGCACAAAATACTATAAATCTTTATGATAATGAATGCAGCAGTCATACCCTCTTATATTGTACCTACTCCCACACGTTATACCACATACCTCTTCTAAGTTATATTCGACTCCTTTCCAATATCTTTCCGTTCTTATGACCGTGTATATATGTTGAATAGTTTAGAATAATAGAATGCTGGTTCTATTGCGCCTTTTCGAACACGGAAGAAATACGTAGATACATCATAATGTTCGTTAGGATGCAGAAGATAAATGGGCCCCTAATTAAAATATTTTGTCTAATTTTGTTACATAGTTTTAAATATTTTTTGTAATAATAGTTTGCTTTTTATATATTATTTCCAAACAAAATTGTTTGTATATTGGTTTATATTATTTTTCTCCCTACCGCGTCGGAATGTCCGTATTCCATGCCTGAAACGCGGGACGAAACTTGCCGATTCCTTCCGGGCGCCAGTGCGCATGCGCACTTCATTCTCATTACTCCCTAGGGACGGAAAGTGTTGCCAGCGGGAGTAATGGATGGGGTCGGGAGAAAAATAGCGTATGCCACACGGGAAGCAAGCGCGCTCACCTCGCATGGCTCGGGCAGCAAACCTACCACTCAAGAATCGCGCGCTTTCCTCCCTTGAAGCATAATATACTATTGTTCTAACAATATTTTCTTTAATAAAATTTAAAGAGGTCTTTTTTTTATGTTTATTCTTTACCACGGAAGTCATTAACTTTTTCAAATTTTTATTGGGAAATCGTGAAAATGGAATCGCTTACAAAACACTGAAATTCGATTCTCAAAAACTTAAACATACCATCCAAAAGTTTGTAATTTATAGTACTGTTACTGTAGTATTAATATGGTTTATAAAGGAAAATAAAAATTGTCGATTAACAATAACTAAAAATAATAAATTAATAAATAAGGATGTTTGTTGAAATATTAATTGTTGTTCTTGTTATTCCTTCTAAGCACTAAATGTATAACCTTCGCAACTCTCGTGTCATTAGAGGCACATGTTATTGTTTTTTTTTAATACAGGACATAACGTAATAATTGGTCATTTTTCATCATTCAATACAAAATAAATTTTAATTAAACGTCTGCAATCTGGTTAATATACTTTTATCATTTTTTATTCGACGAAAAGCATACTTACACACATAATATTATAATGCATAAAAACGAAGTTTAAAAAATGCATTATCACACAATAATGTAGTATTGTTAATTCAGGGATAATTTTTCAAATATTCTGGTAATTTTTACCAGGACTAATTCCTGAATGGAGAAAGTTCAAGATCACTATCTAATGTGGAGAATTTTTCATATAATACTAACTTTTTGGGTAACTTTTCGGTTTTAAAACACCATTCTGTACAAGAAAAGATGTTTTCAAAATAAAATGAAAATGTTTCATAAATTTCGTTTTATCTGGTTTAGGAGTTACATGAAAAATGTAAAATTGCATGAAACTCTGTATAATCGTCTAAGCCAAACGTTCCAGAGGTAAGCTTATATATATTTTTTCGATTAAACATCTGTGAATATCTTCGTATATTTGTATTCATTTCTAAAATATAAACGTATACATACAGATACAACAGCTCAAAGGCACGTCGTGAATATTTCCAGACTTTACGGTTCAGCAATTAAATTGTATAGTCCTCTTGTTCGTTCAGTACGCAAAGCAATCAAGAAATTCTCGATCAAGCATACTAAGTACAGATATGATAACATCCCGAGGGAAAATTTTTTGCAAGGCGCATATGCACAGTTGATCATGCGGGGTCAGGTATGCTTGAATGCAGCAGTTGATCATATGTAGGTACTGTACAGAATGCCCTACGTTATCCGATATCATATATAATTTTGCCTGGTGCAATAAGTTTGATATCGATGCGTCTTTAAAAAGTTAAATTTTTCTGTTGTGTTCTCGGATATCATGAATATATTCAGGTACTTAATTTATGTTAAATCTAATAGAGCTTATATACTATTCTTTTTATTAATAAGTATTTCTTTTTTAATATATTTTTGAAGGTGCAAATTTAATTTTTCAATTTGAGAATTGAAACCCACAGAAAATGTATTTTCGAGTTCAAAATCAATAATTAATTTCATTAATTTGGGGATTTTTATTAAAAATGTTTTATTAAAAATTAGTAATCTATCGTCCGGTAATTAACTTGTATACAGAAACAAAATTGCTATTTTTAACGTCCTTCTGGATTTGTCAATTGCAATTATTTTTATACATCGTTGATTACAAATAGTTAAATTTTTAGGATCGATAAAACTAATTCGCAATTTGTGCATTTCCTCTTTATATTGAAATATTCATCGTTTTTGAGCGATGAATAATAAAAGACAGGTTTGTTAAAAGTGCCGGAAAAGCAAAGAAAATATGTAAAATTAATTGTACTTGTCAACTTCCGATTTGTTTTCTCAAAACCGTTTGAACAAAATCTTTATAATTTTCAGTGATCATTTGCGTTTCGTCATTTTTCTGACTTAAATATTTTTAAAAAATTTAGCATTATTTAAACGTTTAAACCTCTAATACAAGTAACACCACGAATTAATTCTGGATACGAAGTATTAAAAATCTTAATTAAAGATGCCCATATTTCAATTAAGTCTTCATTAAAATAAAATTGATGGCACGTTATGTACGCACGACGAGTTGCACGACCAGTTAAATAACAATAAAAAGAAATAAGCTATAAATAATAAAGGGAGGGAATGCGTCTTTATTATTATTTTTTATAGTAGTTCCAGCTCTCGTGCCAGTCTTATTCAATTTATCATGGACTTTAGGTGTATTCCATTCGGTGCAGTAAAAAATGCGCTTTTCAACGGTGTCAGCAATTTTCTCCGGCAGAACTAGATTTTCAAGTAGGCATTATCCAGTTAGCATTTGAATACTAATTACGAGTAATAAGATCGGTGTTTAATTATTATCGTGTCAAATTTATTAGCGGCGGATATGTCAGCATTTGTTTCGCATATTGCCGATCTCGAACATAATTTTTTTTTTAACTTTGTAATTTAGATGCGCTAAATTGGAGAATTAACAGACGTGTTCCAGTTCAAGTGGTCCAAAAAATTACTTAAATTGTTGGTAAATGTCTTATGGAGATGAACCGCAAATCTTTGACTTAAAAACCCGTTTCAATAATTTTTCGAGAACAATTAGATCATTCTCACCAGATTTTATCAAACAATTGACGGTTTCTTCCTGATCCACTTCAAAGAAGTTGTATTATTTCCTAATTGCATAATAGAAAACTTCAATTCACTGATCATCAATTGCATCACGACATATTAAGAATATATTGTTAGATCCTCCAATGATTGTGATAATCTTTTTCGAAATTTATAACAGTTTTTGCCCTGGTCATCTGTACAATTATTGTTACATAAATACATAAATAGAATATTTATTTGTTACATTTTATGACTTGTTCTAAGCAGTTAAATCGATTTTAAATTTAGCAAATTTGTAAGAAAGATCTTGCCCAAAATATGTCGCCTCCTTAAAAAACCCGAGTCGTAAATTTTACAATACTAGTGTGATAATCATAAAAATAACAACGTTAGAACTTTTTAGGCACTTTGGAATAACGAGACATCAAAGACCCGTTTTGTTCTACAGACATTGTTTTTTCTACCTGGTAGTAGCCGATTTTATCTCCTTCTTTTTAATTCACCGACAATTTTCGGAACTTAACTTTTTTTAAAGAAGATTTTGTACCGTCAGACACAAGGTTTAATTAAACAATTTTATTAAGAAAATAAAATGTATATGAGTGGAATTACGTGGATGTTATCTACACGTTTTATAGGCTTTAATAATAAGTTTCGCCGAACAAAAAACACCGACTCATATTATTTTATCATTTTTGTTTTTATTTTAGACCAAGAGAAATTTTATAAAAAAATCTTATTAATTGTTCCCCTCAATCTTAATTAACCATTTTCATTTACAATCTGCACAGGAAATCAAATATAAACGTGGTGAACGTTAAATTGAATCATATTGCTCTTTAAAAAGCAAAGAATACCATTTGAATATGTTTAATAAAAGCATATTACTACCGAACCTAAAATAAAAATTTGGATTATTTACGTGAAATGATTTATTATACATTACATAAGTGAATTTCATGTACCTTGTGGCATTAATGACCATTTGACTGTACTTGACAAGTTAAAATCATGAATCGATGAATGGGGTTTAAATGTTGCCACCATATATCATCTTATATGTCAACAATTGAACTAACCCCTACAAAATTAGACTTTAACCGAAATATATAAAAAGTTTTTAATTATAAAATGTCATAATATTGCTACTAGTACCATATTTAAGACATGACAAGTTCCACATTGACGTGATTCCATAGCAAATTTGTTTTAAAAAAAAGGTTAATAAGGTGAACCTAAAAAGAATGACTTAAATCTTGAAACTTTGTTGAAGCGGTCGGCGAAAGCTTTTGAGAAAAGGGCATTCTTAAAGACATGGACGTTGTTCCAATTTATTATTAAAACACGTTATTCAGAAAAAAATGAAATGTCCTCGAGTGTATTGAATGTCTGAGGTGCAGCTCCGGTAAATGGAAGTGAAATAATTTTTTGTAGAACGAGCTCTTTTTACAATAGGAAGAAAAATATTGTTCCCGCGTTCACTTGGTCCGTTGGAAGATAGCAGGTGGGAGGCTTTGCCTCTTCTCTTCTCTATATATATATATTATATTATAGTCTTCTGGAGACGCGCCCGCGGCAGCAACATAATAGGTTTTACATCCGAGCATAAGACTCCAGTCTTCGACAGTTTGTAAATAAGCCTGCTGACAGCAATATGCCGAAGGGCGCGCGCGAGTGACGAGTCGACGACAAAAGGATCCTAGTTTCGCTTGCGGAAAAATTCTTTTTTCTATCTCTCTTTTTTGGATCTTTTAGACGCACTTTCCATCTTCCTCTCCTCCATGGTCCCTTTTTATATTCCTGACGCCGCAACGTCACGATGAGCGTTTAAAAAGTATTTTCCTTCCTGCCAGGCTGTCGCGGAAAACGCGCGGCTTTGTCTTTGCCTTTGCTCTTCATTCACTTTTTCCTTTGACTTTTCTTAGGAAAAATGACCGTTAAGGTGCCTCGATCTTTGGAAATTCAACTATATTGTGAATGAGATTTTCATTGTTTAAAATTTCAATATCTTTTCTCTATACAACTTATTTGGATGTGTTATAGCTTTGAAACTTCTTGTTTAATCAGATTAGTTGATGCAATTGAATAAGAATACGTATTGGAGCGATGCAAAAATGAAACCCTTGATAATGGAAATCTTGAATTATGGATATTTTCGCAAAAAAAATGAAAAACTATAGATTTTCCTGAAACTAAAGGGATTATTTCGATTTGCCTTATTACTGTTCTAGTACACCAATTCATATTCAATTTAGAGATATTTGATATTAAATTTGCAAAAGTATCAACAATCGCTCTTTTTAAAAACAGTAATATTACAGGAATGATGTTTTGAAATCTCAGTATGTCTTACCATATTATAGATATTTAGTTTTTAACGCTCATTAAGAGACTGAGCGATCGTCCTTCAATGAGGCCTTCAATGAGGCGAACTTGAGACAGGGTCTGTATAACTAACTTTGATAGATGTTCCGGGTCCGATTCCCAGCACATCAAATTTTTCAAGTACTAATCACCTTTTTTTTAATAAAAAAAAATTATAAAAAATTTTCCATCGTTACCAACATTGTGACAACTTAAATTATTGACAATAAATTCAAATTATTTTCGATTATACAAACGGGTTTCGAATTTCAGTATAGCAACGTTGGAACAACTTAAAATATTACGTATTTCATGTAGATTTATTTAGACACTTATATACATATTGTTATCTGGATAATAGTGCACGTAGACGCCAGTAATCATTTTTTAAATTTAAACAATTACCTTATTTTTGTCTTATTCAAAGTGGAAGTAAAATACTAACCAAACATATTGGCATAGTGGCATGTGATGACACAAGTTAAAAACTACAGCTCTGAAAAATTTCTTATTTTTATGAACTTTTTATATTTCGTATCAAAATATATAAATTTAATTTTAGTTAAACATTATTAAGATAAAAGTATTATATTACAACTTTTAATGGTATAAGTTTGTTTTTCAGGTTCATGCTTGAAATGTTCCAAGTATAATTTAATGAATAGACGCACACCTATCGTTTACGTCTATTTTTATACCACGAAGTCCTTACAGATTTCAATAACAATGGATAAAAAGAAAATCAGAACAATTTTAAGAATTAATATTTTCATATTTTCACTGCTACGAATATTCTTCTCGTTCCCATTCATATTTTCTTTGTCGCTGTTTCGCTGAACCTTTTTTCATCTTTTCCTTTATTTGGCGGCGCCTTTCATCTAGCACACTTTAACATTTTTAAAATGCAATATTGTCTTCCAGGCGCTTCTCGGAAGTTACACCCTGAAGTGTTTGACACAGTTATTTTCACGGAAAATTTCTTTCTCATTTATAGCTAAAGCATTTTTGATATGTTGTGTTGTTCTATATTTTTTTATCAATATGTTTTATGCAAACTCGTCACATTAATTTATAAAATGATATATTCCAAGTTTAATAAACCGCGGTTTAAATGTTTCTCGTTCTTTCTTTTAAAATAGCGCATAAAGTATTATGTATATTTATTGAATTACTTAAAATGTATAACATGTTTAAATAATTTCAGGACAGTATGCAAGATTGATTATAATTACTTTTACGAAAATCGTAAATGTGGCTTTACATTAAATTGATTTTGATTTTATCATTTTCATGCGTTAAACGCTTTAAAAAAATGTATTTATTAAATAATTTGTTACCAATAGTCACTAATCATTGTCGATAAATCGCTTATCGTCACTTAGTAGTGTACGCAAAACTAAACAATTATCTAGAAAAGTTCAACATTTCTTTACGCATTGCAAAATTATGCTACACATAAATAAAGAAAAGTACTGTAATAAATAATTTCGTAATATAAGATATAAACGCCAAATTGCCAAAAATGAGACTTTTCTAAAATAAAATGCTCTGAACATTAAGGATTTATTAATATAAATAAAAATGTTGTTATTTATTTCTTACATTTGTAATTATTTCTTTTCCAATAAATTTTAGGTGCGTTATAGTCATAAAATAGTTAAGAAGTTTGTTACTTACTTTTCTTATTTTCTTCTTTTTTGTAAATACAGTATTAATATACACTTTTCATTTACAACAAAGTATTAACAAAATAAATTTAGGCAATTTACGCTAATTAATGATTAAAACTCTGCTCTTGACTTCACAACTTAAGTTTAATTCAGTTTTTAACATTTTTTTCTTAATAGAAACGCATATAATATCAGTCATGTTAAGCATTTAACGCCGCAACGTCCTGAATTTTTATTTCGACTTCGTAAGTATATAAATTGTACCAATAACAGGTTTCTTTTTCTAAACTAAGATGAGTAGATGTTTTCGAGATCGCTTTTGTCGATTTTCGAGTTCAAAAAAGTAAAAAATAAGTCTTTTCACTAGATTTTTAATGCTTTTTGTAAAAATACCTTTTTTTACACTTTTTCTCAATGAATCCAAATTTTTACAAAGTTTTGTGCTTCAGAATTTTGTCTCAAATTTTATCAGAATGTTTTTATGCAGTTTATGGTTTTCCGAAAATTCAGAAAATCGAAATTTTGTAAAGACATTTAAAGGACATTTAGGGTATGTATAGTATATAATTTTGAAGAAAAAAATCAGTCTTGAAATCTCGAAAAGTTTTACAATTTGTTTCCTTCAAAAGTATAGACTTCAGAGAACATTTTCTTAGAACAAAATTGTCTTAGAATTATTTAAAGAATACTCTTAAAATTACTTTTTAAAATTTTTATTTTTTGAACATTCGAACAACCAGAAGGTGCTTTATGCATTTTCACAAAATTTTAGCGTATTCTTTAGTCAAGATTGAAGACTTTTCTGTTGTAAGAAAATGTTCTCTAAAGTCTATAGTTTCAAAGACAAAAATTGTTTAAGTTTAAACAAAAATTGTCATTGCGGCCACTATTTTGTATCCGCTTTGCTGTAAACAACATTTTTTCGTCCACAACGCTTTAGTACAACTATCGGGTCCACCTATTACGTACATTAGAAGTAAGTGGATGTACAACATTTTTTAAAAGTTTGTATTCATTAAGAAAAAATGTCGTAAAAAAACATTTAAAAAAATGATTTGTACAATTTATATACTTACGAAGTTAAAATAGATTTTCAGGATTTCTCGGCATTACAAAGTTAAAAAAGGATTTTATCTATAGCAACAATTATAGTTCTTTTACCAGTTAAAAGTATTTTTTAACACTCCGGGAGTAGAACTCGATTTTGCGCCCTGCAGTGAAATATTCGGACGCAAATTATCAAGCCCCAGGCCCGTCGTATTAAAAAATATCATATGGAACAAGAGCGAAATGTCGATCTTCGACGAATGTGATTGTTACCATCGCTTCGCTCGTGCAACAAACT
Organism: Trichopria drosophilae; assembly: GCA_030407085.1. Classification (NCBI taxonomy): domain Eukaryota; kingdom Metazoa; phylum Arthropoda; class Insecta; order Hymenoptera; family Diapriidae; genus Trichopria; species Trichopria drosophilae. The sequence goes on from CM059584.1 coordinate 96,793,459, forward strand.
TCGCACTCATCGAAAGTCGGTAATTGCGCCCTTGTTACCTAATATACTATTTGGTTATTTCAATGTACGTACCAGTTTATTTTAGACCTTTTTCTTCCAACTAAAAGTATTTTTCTTTATTGAAAATCACTCAACAATTGAACATATTAAAAGGCTTTTTTTAAACCTTTTGATTTTTTTAATAAGAATTTCTTAATTAATTGCCTTCCACGTTTAATAAACAAATATTTAAAAATGAGGTTTTTGAAAGTCATAATAGTAATTATAACGGCTATAAGATATTGTTCTAAAATACACGAGATAGTAACTAATAAACTACATCTTTCTCAGTGATGTGAATATTTTTTTTTGTATAAATCAGAATCCGTGAATATTACTACAATAAAAAAATAGAGCTATAAACCTTAAAAGAATTATAATAAGGCATGCACCATATTAAAAACTTTTATATTTATAATGGTATCATGAAACCCATGTAAACGAAAAGGTTCACTAATAAAAATACTCTGAATGAATCGGAAAATTTATTTCATGATTGTTATTTCTATTTCAATGCTTCGTTATTGTTCAGCCATTATACGAGTGTGATCTTGCACTTGTTCTACTATTTTGGTATGCTGAAGTTACGCTGAAGAATTTGATCTAAATACAACGACGAAAAAGTGTAAAATTAAAAGAAGTAGGAAACGACATATTCGTCATTCAAAAGATTAATAGGATACTCGTGCTGCTGACGTTCCGACTGATACCAATTAGCACCTAATTCAAAAAGGCGTCAATTATTTTGGCTTTGTAAAAGGCGTTCGACCACTAATGGATCGTAAGCCTCCGAAAACTCTCGTTTACAAAATCATCAATATCGGCCGGACAATTACATTAATTCTGAGTGGGCAGGGTCATTCATTCAGGATGACGACAATATTATCCCGACATAGTGCGTGTTTACGAGGTACGATGGATGGTTGCTCGCCCCAGCTTCAGTCTGCAGTTAGCAGATAAGCCCTGTATTTGCATTCAAATCGTTTAAGGAAACGAGCCCAGAGTAGGAGGCAATAGCTGCAAGCGCGAGTGCAACAAAGATGACGAGTGCAAAGATGAAAGATAGGAGCGAAACGTCGGTTAGAGTGAGATGGCGAAGAAAGCGAGAAAAGGCTAGAGTGGCATAGGCCACAACAGAGACCCCCTGCCTGGACCAATAATCGCTCCTATTGTCATACCTGAAAACAGCTTTCCACAGAGACTTCCTACGACCGACCACCCCCGAGGCAGCCCCGAGAGTGCCAGGTTTTACCCCTCCGTACTTAAGGCCCAATTAGCGAATTCGCAGAAGGGCCCCAGGGGGTGTCGATCTGCTGCGAAAAGGTGCCGGCGGATGCTGCAGTCTTCGGGTACATCCGAGCGACACTTCGCAGCACTGAGACGATATTACACTTATACGAGGACATACTCACACCGACACTCCGAATTCACTTCGGCTACTCGAAGCGAAAGGAAAATCGCCACGCTTCGCCCCGTAACCAAGTTGGACCCTTTGTCCAGAATACTCGTCCAAAACCAGACGGGATTGTTGTCGGACGTGTCCTTCAGAAATGAAATCATCAGTTTGATGGATCGTTCGGTTCCAGGTCGGAGGTTTTCGGTCGATTGGCTGAAGATCGATCTTCCTCAATGTGGTTCCAGATTTTCATGAATGGTCACCGTTTTGTTTACGTAACTAGGCGAGACAAAAAATACCTGTTGATTTTCACTCAATGAAAGTTTTGGACCTTGTGCTCTACTGTACTATTAAATCTTTAGTTCATTGTTAAAAATTCGTTTTGGTGTAATGTATTTTGTATGGTTCCATTAAAAAAACAAAAATATAATTAAAAATAATGTGACCTTTAATTGCAGGGTAAAATTAGTAATTAGAATTGTTATATATTTTGTATTAAATAATTGTCTCCTTTAGAGTCACGTTCTCAGTCAACAAAAAAAAAATTTACTGTCATTTGCAGTCGAATAACACAGGTCAACAAGGTTATGTTATTGGGAAGCTGTGGGTCGTTTCCGAAGTAACTTTGTCCGTAGAATCCGAATCCGAGATCAGAATCAGTAAATTACTTGGAATATTTAATGTTATGTACTTAAAAAATTAATTTTTATGTTGTTTTGGGGTTATGTACAGGCCAATAAGTTTTTATTCCTTATTATTTGCACCAGTTTTTATTAGTATCACTCTTCATAATGAGTTATTAGTAAATCGCAAGGTATGCCCATTTAAAATTATGATATTGACCCTGAAAAAATCATGAGCATTCGCAGCACCCGCCATTTTGAACTCATCCTATTGGAAATTGACGATATTAATTTTCTGACCTTATTTTTGTACTTACAAGTAACACTAGGGAAGTGATAATCACCGATTTTTTTGAAACTACGTATACAAGTACTTCTTTAAAAAGTATTTAACACGTGTTTTTTTGTTTTTCCCCAAAAACCATTTTTGGAATAGTAGAAATCACCCTTGAATGTTTGTAGAAATGGCCCTTGAATGTCTTTAAGGTTGAATAATAGCATGTTAAAAATTATTTGTAGCATGCTGTCAATATTGGGATATTGACGTTTTGAGGTCGCTGATGAAGAATTTAAAGTCAGATTTTGAAAATTCAAAATGGCGGATCCAATATGGCGGTCGAATTTTTATTAATTTTTATGAATGTAATGAAAATTGGGATCTTTATGTTTTTGCGGTCGCTGATGACGATTCTAAAGTCAGGTTTTGAAAATTCAAAATGGCGGAACCAATATGGCGGACGAATTTTTACTTTTTTTCAGGAATTTTGTGAAACATGGTTGGCTAGGGATTTTTGGCCATTTCTACAAACATTCAAGGGTGATTTCTACTCCAAAAATGGTTTTTGGGAAAAACAAAAAAACACGTGTTAAATACTTTTTAAAGAAGTACTTGTATACGCAGTTTCAAAAAAATCGGTGATTATCACTTCCCTAGTGTTACTTGTTAGTGAACCCACAAACTTCTAAATATGAGTTTGTAAGAGCAATTATTAAGTGGAAACGTTGTTGGGATAAATTTTATTATTTATAACCGTAATTTTGTGAGAAAAGAATGTCAAACGATCAACTAAAAGATCACTTTAAAGGGAGATAGTAGTACTAAATAGACCAATAAAGAAAGCCACAAAATGTATGGTACAGAACCTCACAAATATTAAAAACCCGCCTTTTTCAGGTACATAACCTCAAATATCTCAAAAACCTATTCCAAAAAGCGATTATGACCTCGGTTTCGGATTCTACCAAATTACTGCGGAAATAAATCACATCTTCTCAACTCCATCCAAGATCTGCAGTTTTATAGACTTGTGTAATTTATTTTTGTACATATTAGGGTTGATGCTACTCTTGAAAGTATACTATAATGGATTACCGCCATTAAGTTCTGAATTAGTCTACAATTATAGCGACCATTTTAGTTTACATATCTGGATCAAACAACATTATATTAAATAAAATACATATTTGTATTTTTTAACACATTAGACAAACAATACCTGACTTCTAATCGAATATTTAATATTCGCCTGCTTCATATTTGGTTATACAGATGTCGCTCCAGTGACACCCTACTCATAAGTCATGAAAAGGATGTCGTTTTGGGTTTATGGAACTTTGGTATATAATACACGTGGAATATATTTCTTAGTTATTATTTATTGCATATTTGTATGGCCCAAAAAAATTTCAGTTAAATAATGAATTTTAACATTGGATTAGAAAATTGAAATTGCTCTAAATATATTGTCTTCTCACTAATTCTAAGCTTGGTTTTCAACAATGTTTGTGGTAATATTTTATAAATCAAATTTTAATAGACAGTAACTAAACTAGATCGGATTTCAGAAATTTAGTAAATAATGTACCTTTATTAACTTTTGTAACAACAAAAATACATTTTTGGGATATTGGAAAATAAAAATAAATTTTATTTCTTTGTACAGCCAGTTTCAAAAGATTTTTTTGGTTTGTGTCAAACGAGAACTGTATAATCAACGCCTGAATGCAATCTAGTTTATCGAACCGTAGATATTAATGCTTCTTTGTAACTTTGACGCATCCGCAGCCAGTAATCCTTGTCGGTTACCTGAAGAAAAGCGAAAATCACCGAGGCGCACTTGTTTCCTTCATTCTAGGAACGTGGTTTTGCATTTTGTTCTAACTCAACGGTCAAGCCTTCAAAATAAAAAAGACGTTTGTCAAGTTTTCCAGAAATGTGACCTTTAAGACTCGATGAAGCGAATGCCATTAGCGAGTACCGGAAATAGGACTTTGAAGACAAAAACGTGACGCTAATCGCCTTTGTGTGTATTTGACGTGAAAATAAGTGATTGTTAATATATTTGCAAGTGTTTTCTTTTAAACTGCAGTTGATTGTTTAGTATTCCCAAATATGCCACCTATGGTACTAAAATTACTTAACACCGAATTTGGTGAGATCTTAGCAGAATAGGGCGTCGTAAATCAAACCGTTCAGTTGGTCGGCCTCAATGACTATTGAAAGCCCACAAATTTAAAATGACAAGATTTGTAAATTATATGAAGTATAAGAAGTATACAGAAACATGTTTGACACTTCATCGCATTGTTATGAAAATTTTAAAACCTTTTTTATTAAAGAGTTTAAAAATCTTAATAAAATTTTGATTAATGTTGTTCTTTGAAAATGTATGTAGCAAAATGCAATAAACATCCATTTGAATACACAAAAAGTATTAATAATTAGTAAAAACAATGGCCCAATAATTTAAGAGATTAAGTTTTTGCAATCACTTTCGTGTACTCAAAGACCAAAAAATGTGTTTCGAATACCTTTCCTTCAAAAAGATATATATTTAATGACTAGAAGTTGTTTAGTCATGGTGTTCCCTAAATGTTAATCTTTTAAGTGGTCTATTATTTAGACTCCCGCATTAGAGTGAAATATTTGTCATTTTGTATAGAAATATTAGGAATATGATTTGTCGGTTCTTTAAAGACTTCAGTATTATGTCCAAATTAAAAAAAATGCAAGATTTTTTTACATAATATGAAAAATTCTTCATTCCTTCGGCATTCTAGTTTTAATGACCCTCAGATGTAGTAAGTTGTGACAACGGAATAGGTTTTTTAAATTGAAATTTAGTGAAGGAGAGTGTTAGCTCAGACGTATCTTAAATTCTATAGATATTTTGAAGAAAATATTTTTATATCGATCAAAAGTCGTCGATAATATAGTCTGCCTTTATAATATATTAAGCATGAACTACATTTAAAATATATTAAAAAATACTTACAATATTGTTACGTCGATCATTTTCATCGTTTTCATCATTCGCCGTTTACATCTTAACTTTTAATTTCAAATTATTGAAATAAATGTTATTTAGAAGTTTGCTGCTAATTTACTAACCTACTTTTTTAACAGATTATCAAATTATTCGGTTTGTAATCAGAATAAAACCTGAAGTTTAGGTTTAATTCAGTGTATACTTTGTGAAGAACCAAATTTTAACAGGTCCTGAATTAAAAAAAAAATGAAGATAAAAATATTAATTTGTTAAAAAGTCTTTTTTTAAAAATGTTTCCATTTGTTTTGTCGAGTTAATTTCATTTTATAAGAGATATCAAATTGCGAAAGGAAGTTTACTGTCCTATTCTTTGAAGTGAAATATCATTTGTGTGTAACCTTTAATAATACAAACTTAATTTTCTTCCAATTTAAACAAAAATTTATAAAACTTGTCATAGTTTGGTTTCGAACCTGGTATGTTCTGACATGTATACTAATACGCAAACAAACGTTTCTGATGAGCATACAATTTGTCATTTGTGATTGCCTAAAACTGGACTAAATTGTTGGAATGTCACAAATGCATGTATCTGTGAAAAAAAATCACGAACGGTGCATAACAGGCAAAACTGATGAGACAAAAACATAGCAATATTTATTTCTAACATTAATATATTTCTACGCACAATAATAAAGTATATGTTATCTAATAATAACAATACGTTTTTGGATTAGCGGATATCATTTAATTGTAAGTAGTAACTAACACCTTCAAGGCAGTCGAGTGTATTACTAAGATCATAGTAACGTTATATTTTGTTAGTCGAGCTATCGAATTTGTTTTGTAGAAGCTAGTACTTGGGACTAGCCTATACCATTCCAACTGCCTTTTAGATAAAATCTAGACCTGAACACTTTTTCCGTGTACCTTTTTCGTGACAAAAGTAACCGCACAGAGAGAATAACCTTTTTGAAATGGGTGATAGCCGTAGCTGGTAATAGGCTGTATATTTTGTTATTTTCAATAAGATAACAATTACATGTATAACCTACACGACATCTTCGCACCATAATAATATGAATTTTTAATTTTAGCACACAGAATTTGATGTGTTTATGAAATCAGTATTTCTTGTCTGATTCTGTACATAGTTTGGTGCAACTATTTCTGAAAAGTTTCATCATGGACACGAAGAATTACTCTTCGTGTGGATAGAGAATTGGCTTTTGGTGAATTTTCGTGAGATTTTACGAAAATGTAAGGAAATTTACCTTTATACAAGTTATCTACACCCTTCTTACATGAGTTTGAGCATCAAGGTCATATATGAAAATTGATAACTTATAAAAGCAAATTAAAGAATTCAACAAAATATTTATTACTTATAATGAAATTCTAATACTAAAAATATGCTTTTATATCAGTAAGTAAATACTTAAAACACCTTCATATCTTACCCATCCACGTAAACTCAATTAATAGAGTCTGCATTAAGGTTCATTCATCCCCAAATAAGGCCGTCTATTTCGTTTCGAATAAATAGATTTGGTTGGAGTATCCAATTCTTTGACCGGAATTGCTCGAAGAAAATTATAAATTAAAATGATGAAGACATGCAGTTGGATACCGAATAGTTAAAATCGTAATCCAAAAATCAAGAATAAATCCTCGAATTCCACTCGTTCCCTATTACATATTTTATATATATTGGTTGGAGAATTGACTCTGCGATTCAGATTAGAAGTTAGCGAGCTGAAGTAATTAATTTAACTATGTAAGGTTAGTGTAACTAAGAAACTATTTTCGTTTTTCTTACAACTCGTTGATAGTTTCCTAATCATTTTATCATCTGAAATTCACAGCATCGTTTCTTATTGTTGGACCATCCAATTTCTTCGTTGCTCCAACCAAGTCGTTTCTCCGTCTAACTTTGGATGTGAAACCTTCTTTGTAATAAATTATTTCCAATATTTAAAAAGGAATCGTCAGAGTATTCTGGGATTTAAAAACATAAACAAAAAAAATGTTTGCTCTAACCGTCAATTTTTGGTTAAAAAATTGTGTTATCATAACCTCTTCTTACTTTCACTGCACAGGGCAATACGATTTGGTTAGGGCAACAAATCAGAGTTCCCGAACGGACCTAGGATTGCACATATGTTTAACTGGTTATTATAATGATCTTCTTAGTTCCTACAACTATTTTTAGCTTAAACATTTTATCGTATGATGCTCAGAGTGTACCGATTGAACTGTGAAAACGTAACCAATTTATAGGTTAGGTTAAAATGTGACGATACCAATACCATCTGTCATTTTCACTGCACAAGGAAATGCGATTTGGCCAAGGGGAACTGATTTTCTCCAGACCGGAAATTCGATTCCAGTATTTGTTTGCTGGAATTATTCCTACAATAATTAGTGGCTCCAACCATTGTTTTGTCTGATGCTCAGATCCCTAACCTAATATTAATCTTCCATGCATGTGTTCGTATTTTGTTATTATAAACGTTGAGAGGATACGGAATATGAGCCGTCTGGTGACGACCTTGGTTGTTGCGTACGTTTGAAAGACCGTAGTAACAATGCACTACGACTGATGTATTCGATAAAGTTATTTAAGCATTAATACTGCGAGGTAGCGCGTCCTTGTAAGGTATGCGAAATATAACGTTTTTGAGTTAGTAACTCATGAATATTGGAAAGGTGATAAAGGACCGGGGTGTTTGTTACTAACTGGATGTCTGGAATTCCTACCAACTCCTTCGTACGTATCCACGTGTAAAAAAATATGTCTCCATCAAATGAACAATGACCACCTTAATTTCACAATCGCTCACCTCAGCGAGGAACGTCGGAAATTCCTCAGCATCCGGTGAACCTCGGACTTAAATAGAAGAGAATCGAAAAAAGTTTAAAACATCTTGAAACGAAAGTTTGGTCCCCTCGCGTCTCTCCTCTCTCGCTCAAAGTCGAAAGCGAAAGAGGGACGCGGAGGAATCGAGTGAGGTCTGTAAATAAGTATAGCATTTTGCTGGCACGGAAGAGACATCAACATTTATCCTCTAACCTCTTCGCTGAGGATGAGCAGCATTCGCGTCATATAGCGCGAAAGATGATGCTGCCGGCTCGCAGGTGTACGTAGAGTCGAGCACCTAAAACTTCCAGTAGGGTCGAACGGGCGGCATATTTCATCCATTGTCGTTCCTTGACTCCGTCGGCGGCACTTTTCAACTTTTTATAGAGATTTTTATACCGCTATATCTACAGGCACGTATATGCGCGCTCACATTCTCGAAAGCGCGAAGATGAGAACCGATGTGGATGCGTGAATTCGTGGCACCGATACGAAACGAGTGCCCCTTCTCAGAGCTGAATACGAATACGAATATAATAATGAGAACGGGTTTCGTCCTCGTATCCAGCTACTTCTTCCTTTAGCGAATAGTCGGACCTTGGGCTACGCGGCGCAACAAAACCCGGGCGTGTCACTGCGACTCTTAAATTGCCTTCTCATCCCGGCATCCGCGTATTATAATGCTATTATTATTAGCCGACTCGGCCTCGGATCCTCCTGGCGATAGTCTTTCGATGTAGCACGATTCGACGCGTCTGGGTAATAAGCGCGGTGATTGTCCAGGTCCTTGTGGGAGACCTTGTTTCTGCTTCTTCCTTTTCCCAAACCGAATTTTATTATTAACCATTCGTAAGTGCATACTGCTTTCATTTGGGTCAACACCGATGATTCCGATGAACTTCATCAAGATCATCTACATTCTAAATTGCCTGAAATAACAGATCCTGGATAGAGTTACCTATTTCAGCATACCTCGAATAATGGAGCAGTGACACTAGTAGATAAAGCATTTTGAACTATTTAGCAGTATGCTTTCTTCACATCTGGGGATCTAGGAATTATGTTGAAGGACCTCCAACATAGTGGATTCCAAACCCCTCCAATCTACATAATATATACATGGCACATTGTTCCATACCAATTCTTAGCACTGCCGTATTTTACTTGATTTTTCGTTGGATAAGCAAATCCCATTCTCTAGATCAGTTACAATAAAATAAGTGTATCTTCAATTGTAGTACCATGCCGCATAGAGATTCTACAAACACCTTACCAGCCATCTCGCCAGAAACTCAGCGCGTGTTTGGCAAACCAAATCGGTTCGGTTGCAGTACCCTCATTCTCGAAACCAAATTCACTTCGACAACTCAACTAGACAGTTGGTTTAAGTTAATACGAGACATACAAATAGCGGTGGTTTTATTTTCCCATATTTACACCATTCTAAGTAAATGGGCAAAGTTCTTCATCACCTCGTAGGACCAAACTTAAAATAAACCAGTCACAGATACAAACAATACAATCGATAACGTCAACAGTTAGTCGGCAGTGTGTGCTGTATCAAGCTCATTTCAAACTTTGTCCTATTTTCATCCAAGATTATCCACGCCGTGTCAACCACAGAAAAGCATTCAAGGGGCAGATAATTACTGATTAAAGTCTGTACCAGTCTCGAGTTCGTACCTTTGATCGGCAATGTTTTTTTAACTTACCAAGTAAATGAAAATAAATAGAAAATTGCACCAACGGGGATTCAATTTCATAGTCTAGGACATGGTCAGTTTATCAAGCGAGCATGATGACCACTTGACCATCGCGATTCTTGATAAAAATAGCAACCATAGTTTAGTTATAGCACTAGTAATGCACGAAAAGAAAACTGATAGTATTGTAGAATAAAAAAATGTTTTAGCTACCAATGCTAACTGGAGTTCATTGTAGCTAATTTGTTCCTAGACTTAAAAAATGATCAACGAATAGTTTGCCAAGATTGCTAGAAGTCATTGCTAGAAATCGTAACTTGAGAAGGGAAAATTTAGCACTTATTGATAAATGTATTTGCTCGTTATCAATCCTTTTCGATGACTACTGGAATTTTACAACTGTAGCTAATGGTTGTCTGTGTAACTTAATGTTACGAACTTAATCGTGTTGTAGTGCGACCGGATCTTTACGGGATTATCAGGATATAAAACACCAGATGAACAATAACATCATGAAACCTGGAATGGTCAATAGTCCTTAATAAGTACATTTTCTATCACTGAGCTGTTATTTTAATGCGTCATTCAGATCGGCATTGCAAGCACACGAAGCGTAACCAAATTTCATATTGTCAGGGTTTGTTAGGTCACCTAGATCTCCTTAAAGAATCACTCCTCGTCTTCTAGGGCTATTGTTGATACAATAAGATAATCAAATTCATGGAGAATACACAATTATCTAGAGGTCGCTTTCTAAACTATTATATTTGTGGATGAAGTTAACCTTCAAGTGTATTTTTACTCGGAGGAAAAATGTATTTAATGGAGAACATTTGAACGACACATAGATAAAAAACGTGGGTGCAACTGACCATGTAAATACTTGTGGTGGTAAATCAATTATTATTGTGCCTGAAGTGATCGGCCCCGAAATTGGATGCGTCTCTTTTTCGGGTGTAGAAATGGAAGGGGGGCTGCTGCGTGCATATATTACATATCCATGTGCATAATTGGTCGTTTGTATATGTATGTAGCGGGGTCCACAGTATGCGAACGAACCGTAGGAATACTGGGAACCAGTTGAATCGAATCGGTGACGAAAACGCATGGCTGATTTACGAATGCGCGTTCGCGTGAAATTTATCGGCTTCGCTTCGAATTATGTAAATACACACGACCGTGGAATGAGGGTCGTGGAATGAAATCCACAACTCATATTCACACCGACCATAGCCGAATCAGCACGGGTGTTTACGTCAGACGTATCTTTCCAATAACACTCGGGTTCAACCTGCTGAGGTTTTCCAATTCCTTCGGATTTTTTGAAAATTCCATTTTAAAAGAGGGTCAACTCTGCTCGTATCGTCAAATGTCTCAGATAAATGCTGCGTCAAAAATATATTTTGGCAATGGAGTTTTCTCTCCAGCATATCGATAAAAAATTGTATTCAAACAATTGATAACTCACGCATATCCCGGACTTTGACCCAAATTGGGTTCAAAATTTTATTAATCCTTCCGTCCACCACTTCCTATTTCAATCATCCATCCACCAATGGGTTCTTCGGACCTAAGCAACAAAAACGACTATTTCTGCTACATACTTAATTTGTTTCGACTTGAAAAAATTCAAGGGCATTCCCTGATCTAGCAGTAAAAATGCGTAAAAAAAACATTTGTTTAAAAAATGAATAACTCGAGCATTAAAACCCTGAAATCGATGGGTGTACTGAGCCATGAGTTCACTGGATCTTAGAGGTGGACGGCAGGGTTAATGTTGATGCCTAAGCTGAACGAAGATGGAAATTGCAATTTTAAAAATGTTTTCCATTATATGTATGTACAGCGTATGTCATTCAAATACTAACCCGGCAATCAAAAAGTCCAGGGTTCAATTCCCATTGAATCTCTAAAAAGTTTGTCCTTCATTTTTTTACTAATAAAAAATGATCCAAAAACTTAAGTAAGCATTTCCAACTTTAATAAAAATGGTTCGAATAAAAATTTAACTAAGCATTAAACTCTGAACTAGGCAGACAACTTTGTGACTTCAGATGTATAGTTCCAGCTTCGTTCAGCTAAGGCATCAATATAAATTAGTACACTGAAAAATTCTGGAACATGTGGGTACAAACCCGGAAAAATTCCACAACCGCTCCAGAAGATTTCCGCACCCTCTGAAGAAGAATTTTATTTCATTTTCAGAAAAAAAATTAAATATAGAGAAAGTTAATAAAAAAAATCTTTCTTGCCGGGAATCGAACCCCGGACCTCCGCCCTCGAATCAAGCGACCTAACCAGTCGTCTACACCGACTGAAAATGTATTATTTTGTGCAAATTGAAAATAATATTCAAGTCTTGCTTCATAAAATATAAAATAAACTATTTTGTTAATTCTACCAACTATATTTCTTATTTTAAACATAAATGTTTACTTGAATGGTGATTGTTTATAAGTGTATAAGTTATTATGATGGAAATTATGGTGGCGCAGTGAATAAATAGTGAATCATTCAGTGAAATTATGGTTTAATTTACACTATTCGCTTGAACGAAATACATTAATTAAACACATTATTTTGGAAAATACTTGTATTATTTATTTTAGGATGTGGTTTTCATTATATTTGTAATATTTGACAGCATGATTTAGGTTTCATTCGAAAAAGGAAATTTTGTATTGGTATTTATTAACGTTGAATTAGAACAAAGTAATACATTTCGCTTATATTAAAACTTTGTTTTGCTTGTAAATACGGTCAACTTTGGCCCTGAACAGTCATTTGAATCAAATTTAGATCAGTTTGGATCTGGTCCAGATTGATGAAAGTATTCGTTCAATTTTTGTTCTTTCAAGCCCTTTACAAAGTAAAAAGCATCGCGAAGGTTAAAAACTTTGAAAAATTTGTTTACGTAACACTTGGTATCAACACATTTTTTATTATTCACAAAAAAATGTAAAATTCGTAAAAAATAGCGTATTGGTTATTTATTTGTTGAATTCATCGAGTATGAATTCGGTGTATAAAGAATATAGCATTGCAAACGAGGACCGAAATGAGATACGTGAATGGAATAATTTTAGAATTTATGGAGATAAATCACAAATGATCGGTCATCTAGAAAAAATATTGATAATATAATCAGCCGACAGTAGCGAGGACTCCTTATTAGCCAGTCAAATTTATTCTCGTCTGCCTGTTTTACCCGCGTTTAGCAGCGATTCCCACCGTCACGACTCTGAATGTTGACTCAATTGGCTGACAGGAGTAATTTAAAAAAGAAATTGAAATTTCTTGATAACCGGTAACAAGAAACTTATATCTATAATGCTGCGACATTCGATTCATGCGACACGTAACCGGATTTTGATTAAATTTTCCCAACACCTGAGCGCTTCTTAAATTAGTATCCTATGCGTATAGCATATTATATTTTAATATTATCAGCATGTGTACAACCCGAGAACAAATGTGTACGGGTTCGGGTAGAAATAAGTTTAGTGACTTTATGCATTTTATGGATCGTTCGTGCAATTAGCATTACTGGCACCTATCAATTTAAACATTTTAATAGGCTGCAAAAATTATATAAATTTTCAGATAGTAAAAAATATTGTCGTTTAGTTAATTAAATATTAGTAAAGAAAAATGAATTCTGCCGATGAAAGTGTTTAACTTGAAATGTACAGAATTTGAATTTTATTAAGCAGAGCTGATATATAAATAATACAATATTTTTAATATAGTCACACTTTTCCAATTTTCATTTGAATAATTTTCATTCTATATTCGGATAACATTATTATTTACTACAGTCAATCGTTGTCTAAAGTATGGATACGCTTATGTTTTCTGCGTTTTAATTTGAATTTTGCATGCAAATTTTATCTAATTAAAAAACAGTTGGGAATGTTGTCAGTTTTGGTGTATATTGTCAGTCTAAATTACAAATATTTTCAACGTTAAAACTAAATATGACAACATGTTTTCTAATTCGTATATTTTAAATTTTACCTTTTTTAAAGTACATTTTAATATTTAATTGTTGTTACTAATTCAAATATTTGAAGTGGTATTTGTTGTTTAACTTTTATGCTCAACTTGAAATGCACTAGTTTCATTCGTAAGATTAATATGTTATTGTAATCTTAAATTATGTAACTAATGGTTTTAACAGTTGTTTTTACAGCTATGATTTTGATATAATATGAAGAACGTAGCACTTTTGCTGTTAAAATGTCTAAACAATAATAATAAAGTATAAATATCAAACTAACGCTGCATTCTTCCCTTTTGCAATTTTTCACATTTGATATTAGCAATTTTAAGTATATTTCAATAAAATAAACCACATTTCGTGGATTCCTTTAATAAATTTATATAAATTTATTACATCATCTACATTATTTTAAGTTCATATACTTATTTAAATACGTTTTTTAGTCTTTTTGACACATATTTACATTTTAATTATGCACTAGTAACGTAAAAATATATTGAAAATGTTTACTATAAGATGTGAAAAGTGGAGCGACACGTGTCATCCAGTATCATACGGATAGTAACATCTACGATTCGAGATTGATTCCTCACATAGTTGCTATGTATGAAAGTACGAATAAAAAATTAGTTGTATTTTTATGTAATTGGAAATTAATTCTATATAGTAATTGCAGAAATAACAAAAATATGCTTTTAAAATTTCTTTAATATGATTTTAAAATTTCGCAAAAGGAAGTCTTAATGTGGTCTTTATATACAATGTAACACGAGGGTATCTCTGAGAATTACGTGAAGGATTACACTGTTACTACAATATTTACGACTAGTTACCACTATTTACGAACAGTTGAAAGATCAGAACATTTATCTTTAAATAAAAAAACATAAAAAGAAATTGCTTGCATCAGTCAAATAACTCATTTCGTAATGTGTTTATTTTCTAAAAAAAATCTTACTCATGCTTAAATAGAACTCTCCACGCTTGTCTGTACTTCCTATCTTCTGGGTATCATGATCACCTGTTTACAGCTGTACTTAAATAATAAATATTTCACACTGGGATTAGGTCAACAAATTATTACTTACCTAAATAACAAGTTTTAAAACTTGCAGGTAAATCTAATCTTTAGGAGCACATGTCATATTTTTTTAAATGTTGCTGAAAGGAAAGTTCGAAAACGAAGCATGGGAGAAATGCAGCTCAATTTTAGCAGCCACAGTTTTAACAAGGCAGCTAAGAAATTATGTCCATGATTTTGGATGTACAGAGTATCTCATTTGAGACAGGACATCTGAATATCTCTTCAAGAAATGGGGAATCAACAAAATTGTTTTCAGACAAAATTGGAGGGCACATGATAGTGACCTTCAATTTAACCTTGTCGTCAATTTCAAATGTACTGGACGATCGAAGTTAGTTTTTTTAATGGAACACCCAATTTTTGCTTCAGAAATGAAAACAAAGAACAATTTTACGTCATGCTACCTGATCAAGGTCACTTAAAGGTCATTTTGGAGTCAAAACAGCTTTTACTTTATTTTCCCAATAATTTGTTCGCTTTTCCAGTTTCTAAAGAGTTATTCAGCTGTCAACTTTCGAATGAGACACCTATATGCTCAATTTATTTATAACTCTCCGGGCGTAGAACTCGATTTTGCGCCCTGCAGTGATATCTTCGGGTGCAAATTATCGAGTCTCACGCCTCGTAATAAATATCGCAATACGGACGAATATTGATGAGTATTTGATGGGTTATTAAGACAACTCACAGAAAAAAATAAGTCTTAAAATTGTTACATCTTAAATTCATCATCAGGTGAGACTTGATTTAACCCCGAAATTGCATTAATTTTCTTAAATTCAGTCAGTGTTTTGAATTAAAGTCTTACTTACAGTGAGCAAAACTGACTTTTAGACGATATTTTGGCTTAAAATAAGATTTATCGAGCTTATGGCATCTAAGTTAGACGAATCTTATTTCAAACCAAAATATCGACTAAAGTCAGTTTTGTTGTCAGAAAGTAAGACTTTAAGCCTAAATATTAACTGAATTTAAGAAAATTAACGCAATTTTTGACTGAAATTAAACCTCACCTAATGATGAATTTAAGATGTAACAATTTTAAGACTTATTTTTTTCTGTGCTCTATTGAAGAGAAAATCGTAAGTTCCATTGCTATTTAGTCGCAGAAATGACTAGAACAATTAAAAAGTATCCAAACTAGATGGCAGAACCTAAATTCTCTGCAACTAAGATAATGGACCATAAAAATGTCACTGCGCGAACTGTCTTCAAATCCGTTTGGACAATTTTGGGACAAACACTTCGCAATTTGTATGCGATCGGTTCTTCGTAAGGGTACCTTAATAAAATATAAAAAATACATACTACAATTGTATGTTTGCTGTACGCTATTGTATTGTAAAGTAAAAGGTTTTTAGTATTTCCCTTTTTTGACGTGGACAACTACTTAACCCATTAGCGCATGTGGCATACCAGTGGTGTGATTTTGGACAAACGCAATTTTAACCGTTAGATCCAACTTTTTCTTTCTGGAAATTATGTACCCCATGATTTTAAGGGTCGCTGATCACGAATTCGAAGTCAGAATTGCAAAATTTAAAACAACTGATCCAATATGGCGATTCAAACCCAGAAATAATGTTTTTCAAAAAACCAGATGAACAAATCAATCTTCCGAACGTTCGATATAAACAGTAGGTTTCCGTATGTTTTTGGGGTCGCTGAATATGAATTTGATGTCAGAATTACAAAATTCAAAATGGCTGATTCAAAATGGCGGACATGAAGAAGCTAACTGTTACATCGTCAATCGGCATGTCACAAAAATCGATGTATTGGATCAGCTGTTTTAAATTTTGCAATTCTGACTTTGGATTCGTAATCAGTGACCCTTAAAACTATAGGATACATAGTTTCCAGAAAGAAAAGGTTTGATTCTAACGGTTAAAATCACGTGTGTCCAAAATCGCACCACTGGTATGCCGTATGCGCTAATGGGCTAATTAGGCAAATTTAATAAGAACAAATATTGATCATTGATAGATCAATATGCCAAAGATGAATGCCCCTAAGGATTGTAATTGAAGATTGGTCATCTAAAGATTCCCACCTTGAATTTCGAAGGTGGAAGAAAGTAACATTCCTTACTCTCTAGTATCGCGAGGAGCGAATAGGATCGGGTGGTGCGAGGAAGCAAAGAATGCTGTTGCACAAAGGTGTTGATCTTTACTAGCCGCAATCATGTAGGAACTTGGTCCCATGCGTAGAAGCTCGAGGATGTGTGTACATGTAGAAATGTACGTATAAATATGTAAGAGAATCGATATATTTCCATGCTGCGTTGCGGTCCACGACGATCGAAGCGGCCTCCGGACTCGCGCCAGCTTCACGCACGGCCATCGCACATCGTTTTTTGTGTGTGCGTGCCTGTAAAAAGGGTGAAAGGAGGGACATATTTTATATTTATGGGTATTTGCCGCTACTGTGTTCTCGCCAGAGGCGGCGAGTTGGCTCGCGCTCGAGAGGGAGCGAGAGGGAGGCTAACCGGCCAAACGACCTCAGCCGTAGGTATAACCGAGCCAACCCATGTGTCATTTCCCATGCCATCCCATTCCGATATGCCCAAGCCTCGATCCATGGATCCTTACACGCATTACTGCGTCCTCGCTTACGTGTATCTCTTTCTCTTTCTCCACGCGTGGCGGTGTTGGTGCGTTTGTCCCATATCTATATATAGACGAGGTACTTATTCGGCCCGCACAGCCAGAAGTGTAAAACTTTCCTCCTGAACATTGTTAGACGCTTCTGGGTACGTGATGTTCCAGCCAACGAAAATCAGATGAAAAGAATTGGAACGAATTATAATCTTTATGCGGTTCTATTGTTATCCAAGAATGACCATGGGTGAACCAGAACGTGATCCCAACGGTGATTTCCATCCAATAGATTGGTCATGAGTAGCTTATGTGGTTATTGTTTTTCTGAAAGACCCTGGTCCGTTCGTTTACCTTAACCAAATGCTCCAGTTTTTATCAGCCCAAACAGCAAAAAGACACCTTAAAAAGCTCTTTAAGAAGTCTTAAAAATTTTAAGATGTCTTAAAAACTGATCAGAAAGAGCTCTTAAAGTAATCTTTAAGAATACTTATGCGTCGATTCTAACAGCTCTACAAGACCTCTCAAATATGAGGTCTCAGAAAAGACGTCTTATTTGAGAGCTTTAACATATAACATAAATAATATAAATGAAACGCAAATTTCTGAATATTATAGATTCGTTTTTTGTACCTTAATTATTAATTTATATACTTTTTACCTGAGTTTTTTTTACCGTTTGTATATTTATATATTGTTGATGGTGATTACATTCAATAGAATGGGATCATCCAATAATAATACAAAACTGTGATAACACTGGCTAAATATCGTAAAGACACTTATTTGGTCAGAGCAGCTTATAATCTGTCGGTCTGCATATGAAGTAAATATCGCGCGATCTCATTTTTAGATTCAATAGCCACCTGGTGTCTCTGGAAGATACACAGATATATATTTAACACCTCAAACATAAGACGTCTTCGAGATTACTATTTTAAGAAGTATGTGCTGTATGGGAAGGTACTTTGAAGTTACCAAACCATACTTATTAGTAATTTGTTTTCAGCTAGGGACCAGCTAGAAAAGTGTAACTAGAAAAGTTCATCCAACGTTGTCGTAAAAAAGGTATTCGTTTCATTCTAGGATTGAAGGATCAAACGAACTTGTCACGAGATGTTCCATTATATTTGTGCGATTGTCTATTCTGAAGTTCACCACAGCGTAGTCTCAGGGACTTGAAAGAGCTATGGTGATAAGTTAACAAACAAATGAGACTACACTCAAATCATTCAAGAAGATTCTAGTCTATTGGGAGAAGACATTTTTTACTAATATGAATTATTCCACGTCAATTCAACCAATTTTGACATCGACAACCGTGGATTTTTTTATATTTTTATTACAATTTAAATTTTTGCAAGATTCTTATAATTTTAACTTATCGAATACAGAATTCACTATATTTTTTTGTTTCGTGTCTTTTCGATGTTTATTAGTAATTCAAAATACTATAATATAATTAGGAGTCTTTTAATTAATTGTGCAAATTTTGTTCATTTTATTTGAAACAAACTTTTGTTGTGGGTTTAAATAATATTGTGGTATTCGAGGGTTTAAGAATTAGGCTAGCTCAGTTATATTTTCTTAAATTCTCGATTAACACAATTTTATCTAAAACCAAAGCAAAACGTTGTTCCAAATAAAATTATCAAGATTTGTATAATTAATTAAAAGATTTCTAATGATATTAATATATTTATAATTACTAATAAATATCGACACAAAAAAGAGGGTGCCCCTTTAAAATCCGACATTTAAAAAAAGAGACTATCAAAAACCAGACTTTCAAAATATGTGTGCATTTCGAAACGTTTCAAGGCGAACAATTCCATTTTTTATTTGTCACTATAGGATAAGCAGCAACCCGAGTTATGGACATTCTGAAAATGTCTGTTTTTTTTAAATCTGAAAATAGTTGACAACATTTATTTCACCGAGATTAATCTGTAAAAAAGTAACGAACAAAATCAATGATGGTCAATTTCAAAAGTGGCTGAGTTGACGTGAAATGACGTGTACCATTGCAATCTTTGTGTGGATATCAGATCACTTTTTTTAGTTATTCAAGTGTGTATGTATTACTATAATTCTCAAGTTACAGTTGATGTGGATCCCTGCAGGAAAATTTGATTTTTCCCGGGTAGTATTCGAATAAAATATGACAGAGTATTTTTCTTCTAGAGATTGTATCCTGATAAGAAACTGACGGATTGTAAGGAAAACTAGGAGTATCCCTCTCCAGGGACAAGTAACCAGGGAACCCCTCATAAAAACTGGCCAGATTCCGATCAGAAGGGAAAATTTTTACACGAGAAACAATGCCAATGTTTGAAAGAAACCTAACTATATAAGGAAAAACTGATAATAGACCTTTTGCTTCAACACCGTTTGATAGCCACTACCTTCAAGCTAGTTTGGTAGTTAATAATTCAAATTTTCTAAGTTATTTAGTGTCATCCTGTAACTGGAAAAGTCATCGTCGGTTATTGACCCTATGGTCCATATGTTACTTGCGCACATCCACATAATATCTCTGAAACAAGCTGTGTTTTATTAGCACGGTCACGTTTATATACATATAAGCTGGTCTATGGTGTCAATTTGAAAACAAATATTAATCATGTGCTTCGTTCGGGGTCAACATCAGATCACTAAAGAAGCATTTTACGATGTTACTCATTTAAATCAGTTACATAAGTAAGTGTTACTTAGACGATCATATTTATTGAACTCGGAAGAAAAAGTTACCTATTTCAGCAAAAAAGAGTGGTTGTTTATAACGTGCATTTTCATTACGCTCTCTTTTTTAGATGTGTGTTACGTTGTTCTTTACATGAATCATTATATTAACACATCAATCAAAGTCTAGTAACATAACCATTTTTTATTGGCTTTACAATTTCCTATGGTGGTATACAGAAAATCTTTTCATTATGAAGTTTTCAAGCTCCCTAATATGAACATACGTGATCTTTCCAGCGAAAGAAAATTATTTGAAAAGATTTGGAACGAATTGAATTTTTGTGTGCTGTACACGATCGCATTGGGGTGACAGAATGGGAGAGAACGAGTGCGAATGAAACAAATTAGTTCGGGATTCTTTGATTTACGACTTAGATTACGTATTATCGATTTAAATTAGGCCTAAAAATTATGTTTTGGAATTTGACCTACTATGTTTGTATTATAGCGTATAATTAATATTATGTAATAATTTTTATTCATTTTGAAGAACGTTAGGTCGTACACAGAGAGAAGAAAACAAGTTAATGGAACTATTTCATAATAGTAAAACATTTGATAATAAAAAGCAGTTAATTTAACCATTTCTATAATAAATAACAACATAATATTGTTCAGTTTACCATTTCTCGATATTTAATTCTTTTTTTCTCTGTGTAATGTACGTTGCTTAAAAGGTGATTTTTTAAAATTATTAGTCGCTAATTGATATTTTGTACTCATGAGTGTAATAACTGAAGTAAGCTATATTTTTTGCTCGTCATAGTAGGATATATTGAACATGATCTATTTATTAATATATTAATTTCTAATTAAATTTATTCGTGGTAAAAATAATTTTTTGTTTATTTTTGCATCATTTAAAAAAAAACAACCTTGCACCGGACTCAAACCCGTAACCTTTCCACAGCTGGCCAAATGCTCCACTGAGTCTTGAGTCCGGTCCTCATTTTGGTTAAAAAATGAATGTCAATAACCATTTCCTTAAACATAACCAACAATTCTAAATACATTTGTAAGTCATGATGTATGGTAAGTACCCTTCTCTTTTTCAGTAACGTTTACTCCAATTATTGCAATGCTAATTCTTTAGGAATTTCTTCACGCACAGAGGATTGTTCCGAGAATTCTGGAACATTTATGAAAGTGCATCTCGGCTTAATTGACTTAGAATGAAATGCTATTCGGGCGAATATAATTCAGTGGTGTTTTCTGCCAAGGACTGCATAATACGCAGCGTGCCAAGTCATCGCGCGGTACCTTCAGCTCTTCCACACCGACCTGTCAAATTCTTATTTTCTGCTGTCTCTACACTCTTTGTCTCTCTCGCTTCCTCTCTTTTGGTACTCATCTGTCTCTGTTTCTTCCTCACTCCTCATTTCCCACCTTTTACACGCGTAAAAAATATTTTTTCTTCTTTTTTGCCGCGCGATTGCCCAAACAATTTATGAGTGTAGTTTGTGACCCCAGTCCAGAGCGGGCCTCACCCCTTAATTAACGTTTGTGCCACCGACGCACGCTGCTCCCAAGCGAACCTCGAATCACACCTCACGCACACTCTAATGCGCTTACACACACTAATTTCGTCGCGGTAGTCGGCCCACGAGATACTGACGTCTTTGAGAATTCGTAAAAAAAGTTTTGTGTATTTCGAGGAATATTTTGTTCGGTAACAAAAATGTGCTCGTAAATTTGTTCGTTGCTATTAGCATTTCAAAACGACGCGGATCCAATGTGTTGAATGACGTTTAGGAATTCTGAACATATTTGAGAAACTTTATTTTATATCATTACCTTGGTAATCAGGAGATTTAGTTTACGTGAATTGAAGATGAAATCGGGTAATGACGAATTTGGCGAATACAAATATGCGATTACAGTTAGAAAGCTTTCTTTTTGGTCTAATCATTACACATCTTATTGCATTCACGAGTGAAAAGATTTTTTTTTACTCACCACAAACATTTCTTGTTTATTTCGATAATATATAATTAGACAAACATTAATTGCCCTCTTCATTCATCTTATAGTAATTAGACTACAAAGCTGAAACATTCTAAAAAAAGGTATCAAAGTAGAAAAAGTTCATTTGTTTTGACAATCCTGTAATCATCTTGATAATCGCTGCTTCAGAAAAGTTTGTTCATTTTATTGAACACCGCAATACAAAGTAAATTTTCATATTTAGTTCGGTACTGAGTTCTGAAGTATCATGGACTAAAATTAATGTTTCATTTTTTTAGGTTATGCAGATGAAGTATCATTTGAATATGATACATTCTTTAAATGAATTGTACAATTTTGAACGTCGTTTGTAATGGAGCAATTTTCTGCAGAATATGATTCGGGCACAAATGACACATTAGTTTCAGCATAGTAAAAATACTTTGGCGAAGAATGACTGCCGGTGCTTTATCTAATTCAATCAGTGAAATGACGTTTTAGTAAGATCAATGAAGCAATCCTCTAGCTAGCACCGAGAAATAATTTCTTATGTTTCACATTCAGATTTATTAGATAGCTGCTGACAATGTACTTTTTTATAATCCAGTATATCCAAGATCTTACTTTGTCTTATCTCGACAAATAATTTTGTGTTTTAAAAACGAAAATCAGTTATTTAGTGCTTGACTTGTTTAGCAAACTTTACATATTACAATTCAAAAAAGTGCAACTATGTTCCTGAAAGCCATATACCATTTCCAGTTCTGATTGGAAGTTTGGAGGTTAATTTGTATATATTTAGATTGCCAAGCACCAAGGAAATAACTGTCCAGCTCTCCACAGGCACCGATTACACACTTATTTTCACAAGTGATCAGATCATAAAAATTCTGAAAATAGCGAACTTGTAGAGGATCATGATTCAACCCATTAACGCCGCGGGAATCACATTTTTGTCACTTCAATTTCAATCAAGTACTTCGCATCAAAATCTAAGTTAAAAAAGATGAAAAGTACATGTCCTACTATTTTCAAGGTCGATGTTCAAGATTCTGCTGTCCAAATTGAATTTCCACCAAAATTGAGTTTCCAACTATCAGAATATTGGGATTTTATTCGAAATGTGAAGAAAAGTGAAGAAAATATTTGAATTTCTAGATTATTTTGCGTTTTTAGTCCATTTTACTTTAACAACTTCAAAATGTCGACTGTCTAAGTAAAAAAATATAAGCATTTTTTAAAAAATGGTAAGAACGAAATCTTAGAATTCATCGAGGAATATAATATACATTTTTCCAGAGTTTGTAAACGCTAATTTTATCAAGTTTCTTTGCAAATTTAAAAATAAAATTAAATATTTATAGAAAATTCTAAAAAATTCTAGTAATTTTTTGTTGTTTGCAATTTTTTCCAATGGTTCACAATTTTCAAGAAAAGGAATTATAGTTTAATCAAATATTATAGTTTAGGATTGTTTCCCTCACAAACAATGAACTTTTGGAAAAATTAAAAAAATGCTTATAATTCATCAAAGAATGTACCAACATTTTAAAAGGATTTTTCAAAATATCGTTTAATCCTTTCCGGCACATATTTTTCTGATGAACCATTTTTCATGAAGCTGGATACTCCGGAGTTTTTAGGGTCGTTGATCATGAAACTGAATTCACATTTTAAAAATTCAATATGGCGGATTCAATATGGCCAACCAAAAAGATAATCTCAATCGGGTAATTTTTTATAATTTTGATTGGCTATATTGTTTCCGCCATATTGAACTTTTCAAATCTGAGTTCAGATTCGCATTCAGCGTCTCCAAAAACCCCCTACTTCCCAGTTTAATTTCGATCCACTTGAACATTTGCCAGCGACTGCATTTTTTCTGTAAAAATGACGATTTTTAGTTGTTTATAAATCATAATATATTAAATAAATATTGACTTAAATGCAATGTTAAGCACTTTTTCAACTCCTACTTACATTGGATTTAAACCGAGCGCAAAAGCATTATTTTGTCTTAAACCCTTGGGCGGGAATGTAAAAACAGTTACGTAAGCGGGCAAGTCTCGCTCTTTAGGCCCGGTAGAGTTTAGATTCTTTTGTGAATTCAAAATGACGAGGTATTTGTATACTCAGTAAATTTGGCAGAACGTTGGAATTCCTTATGGTTGAAACTCAATTTTGACCTCAGAATCTTAAAGAACGACTTCGAAACAGTAACACATGTACCTTTCAAACGCAATATTCTATTGAAATTGTAACTCCCAGTGTTAATGGATGAAGTCATGGAGTGAACAGACGAACTATTTACTGAACATGTTAAAAATATATTGAACTATGACTTGACTACCGATCTAGGCAATAGATGGCGTCATAATTTGATTTTAGATAAAGAAAGTCACTGCAAAAGACTTCAGCACAATCGAATAGACTGAGATATGCGTAACCTTCGCTGCGTGCCGCAGATTGTGACAGTCGAATATGCATTCGTTTTAAATGAAGTCTCATCTTCGAAATGGTTCAAAATTGTTTTAAAAAAGTAAGGAGTCGCTCGACTGGTTCCTTTTCTTGGGCAGAATGGCTAGACGCGAGTGTTTTCGCGAAAAGGAGACCTTGACTCCCCTCCAGCACCCGTCGGTTTCAGGGACTTTCACGACGTCGACGACGGGAGCTTTTTTAATCGTCTTCCTCCGGCAAAAATGGTAGAAGACACGGCGGCGGCTGTCGGTGAAGAGAAGGGGAAAAGGAGGAAGGAGCGAGCGGATCCGGATCCAATTGGCCAAATGCGCGTAGCCGCGTAATCCCCCGGGGCTGCTGCGTGAGCGCGGCATAATGGATTGAAATTCAAAGTGGCGAAGGTGAACGTCCGTATCGAGCTACCGCGCAGTACTGCACCGAAAAAAAGGTCGCTTAATGTCGAAAAAATATAAGTATGTTTAAAGGCTCTCGCCAAAAGCGTTTGATATATGCCTACATCCAGCCTCGAGTTGCTGCCTAAACAGCAAATTGATGTTGCCCTTGAAATAACGACCGTTACACATATTCCTTCGTTAAAATTTATCTGATTTGTGGCGATTGATTACACAGGTCTACAAAAAAGAGGGTCTTGGATGTTGTTGGGAAGCTGTGGGGCATTTCCGACGTAATTGTATGCGTAGAATCCAAACTCGAAGTCAGAATTGGTCCATCACGTCCGGTTTTTCAGAAGTCGTGTACTCGAAAAACGCGTTATTTTGCTATGTTTGAGGTTACGTACAGGACGCAACAATTTTTGTTGGCCTTCCGTACTATTTGCATCTTTTAGTACCTACTATCTTTACCCTTCAAAATGAGGTTTAATTCGATCACCTAAGATTTTTTTTTACAAAGTTGCGGCCATTTTGAAATTACGAGATATATTCCATGAACGTTATCAAAAAACAAACAGTCGCAATGCTGAAACGTGATTTTAGTTATTAGTATCCATATTTTATATAGTTGTTTATATTTATATAGGTTTCATTGGCATTGAATGTGACCTTGAGCTTGTTCTCCAAGAGCTTTTCAAGGTGAATTTGTTTACATGTATATCGTAATTTCAAATTGGTGTATCTTAGCGAAGAAAAGTCGTAATGGAGTTCTGCGCATCCCATATTAAATAAAAAAAGTAGTATCACATGATCCAATGAAAGGAAAAACTCCTAAAAATGTTGTGTCTTCTGTACATGCCCTCAAAAATAGCAAAAAAAAGAGTAAATAACCTCAAATATCTCAAAATCTTGACGTGATGGGCCACTTCTGATTTCGGATTCTGCTTCTATGCACAAAATTACGTCGGAAATGACCCGCAGCTTCCCAACAACAAAACCACGTTGACCTGTGTTAATGGCCAAATAAGTTAGTAAAGGGAGTAACTTAGTAAAGGGAAAATAAGTTGTAAAGAGAAAATACTTTTGGTATGAAAATTGAACCATTTTTGAAAACTTAGGTTAATATTTAGTCATTTAAAATCAGATTCTGCCCAGTTAAGAACGTTTCGTTTTTAATTTCACTCCTTAAGGGTGGAATTCACTCTTTCATAAGAGTATCGCAATTTTGGCTAATATAATACTCTCTAAATTCCTTGGAGTAAAATTCGCCTTTAAGGAACGAGAATTCACTCCATGCAAAAGTAAAAGTTAAGCCAATCTGGAGTTAATTTCCATTCTTGCTTTAGGGCGCGTGCACACTGACAGCGAATCGCGAAATGCGGCAAGCGAAATATACCCAAGTTTATAATAATAAAAATGTATTTATCGATATTTTACTTCACACGTGAATTTTTTCACTCCAGAGATAGACTATTAACGCATCTTAGTTCCAAAAAATTTGAAACTTTGCAGAAATCTTCGTCATACATTGACGAACAACTTTCCCACTGGAAGTTTGTTCTAACGTAAATTTTGTAACACACTTTTTCTCGATATAGCTCGCAAACGGCGAATTCAATTTACTTCTACTTTTGTTAATTATTATTAACAATTCGGTAGATATTTTGTTAAGTTAACTTCACCTATCTGTTTCGCCACTATCTTGTGCATGTACCCTGAAAATTTCAGAATTTTTCATGCAGTTTTTGAGGAGATATGACGAGTTCAAGTCAACAACATTTATTGAATAAAGTCTCCCTTAGATTTCATTGTTACGCGTGGACAATACTTTTCCGACCGTTTGAGAGCGCGACCCCTTTTAAGATCCATGTCCTCAATTACGAATAAATATACCCTGGTAGAAATTTGGCTGGTTGAACTAGCCATTATCCTAGCAGCTGGGAATACCTGTTCGGTAGAATCTCGGTAGAAATATGCACGAATTGTAGATGAAAATCCGCTAGACCAGTGACATATATTTAAAGCGAGCACGTGTAAATTTAAACGATTTTTCTTTCGAAATGAAGATTTGATCTTTACAGCAGCTTTGTAAACAATCGCGACAGCATGTGCGAGCGAATCAGCTGAGAGCCAGCCGCCATGTTGGGAGTTCGCTCGAGAGGTATTCGAGATTCTCGAATCGAGCCGAGGTCGATAAGTTCTAGGAGCTTGTCGCACTCATGTTAAAATATATTAGCTGTCTCAATATCTCGCGTCTCGGTAGATTTACGCCAGAATTCATGTCATTTTTAGTAGGTTTTCTACCCATATTGTAGAGCTATAGTTTCTACCCAGATCATCAAAATCTAGGATAATTCTGGGCAGATTCTCGTGACCATCTCTACCAGGGTACATAATTCGTGTAAAGTTTGGGTCAATGTGAAACAGTTTACTGAATATTTGTGGCATATGAATTTTATCTTCACATTTGTGAATTTTGCCTCACACAGAGTGAATTTTCAGTAATATTTAGGATGAATTTCTTCACTCTTTCATTTAGAGTAACTGATCTCACTCTTTTAGAATGGTTTTTCATTTTATTTAGAGTACACCAAATTCTGTGATGATTGGAATACAAAACTGTATCTAAGAACGCTTCTTTGAATTTTACAAAGTCAGAAAACTACATTTATAATACTTGGATAGCCTCCCCAAACTTAAACCCAATTTTTATGGAATTATTGTAAGATTATATGAAATCCAATGGTAATTTCCGCAAATCCATTAAAATAAGAAATGAAATTTAAAAGGGCGATATTCTACACCTCAAGATTGATTAGGAATCTAAACTGCACTTAGAAGTTTTCATCTAAAGTAACAAAGGAAGTTGGTGGATCCGAATGTAAGCTGATAATATCCATAAGAGAGAATAATTCTATATGTAGAGTATGAGTCCATTAAATAAAGAATAGATTGACAAGACTTTTATGACGTTACAAATCTGTAAGGTTTCGATATGGGGATCCCTCGAATCAGTATTAATCATCAGAGACGTTAACGTCGAGCAGGAACATTTAAATCTCGAGAAAATCTTTTAGAAGGGAAAAATTTCGTATTCCATGCATTTCGAGTAAATATAGTAAGCAAATTCATAAGAGGTCTAGTGAAAGACATTGGTATTAAAGAGAAGCCGCGAGTGTACGATTTGAAAAAAGCAACCCTGATCCTGGGACAAATAGCTACATTAAAAATTGAGGAATTATGGCGTCCTCTCTTGTCGCTTTTCGCAAGAGGCTCGTTCGAGATAGTCGCTTAATGCATAGCGACTACGGGCGACGAACCGTGAGCATGGCTAATGCCTCCTAAAAGCATGCCTTGAGCACCGGACGAGGAAACGGGAGTAGCGTTTGCTATATCTACGGGAGGGAACCCAATCTCTAGAGTAGGGAAAGGCAGTGGCAGGAGGGAAGAGTTTATCGAGAATTTCGGATTAGTACGACACCTTTCGCTGAAATCATGCGACAGGGAACTAAATGCAAGCCCGGCCACGCGCGGTTGCGCCGACTCGTCTAGGGCGAGGTCTTTTAAGGTGCGATACGCTTCAAATCTTTCCAGACCCGATGTAATCCTGTGTTGCGATTGTGCGAGAAATGCGGAATTCCAGTTTTTTTAATGGAGTAACAACACGCTGAGGTGTCTTCCATCAAAAACAACACCTCATTGCATTCCGTACATTTAACACGAAGGTCTCAATTGTATTAAGGATTTTGTCAATTTCATGGAAAGATACCAGTTTCATTTTTTGAATTGAACTTTATAGTTAGACGGAATTTAGTTCAGAAAAGCACATTCATTACAAAAAAAGGTTAGGTTGATCTACCTAACATTTTTAACTGACCTAGGTTAGGTAATACAGCCTAACAGTTTACTTGAGGCAATGGCAACCAGAATTGTCGTTGTAATAACTAAATCTTTTTTTAGTGTTCCTACACGGAAAATATGGCTGTGACCTCAGTATTACCTTACGACGGAATAACAACCTCAGCATAAACATTTGTTGTGCTACCGCAGCACAAGAGTGTTCCTAGAATACAGTAGCGAAAGCGTATAAACAATAAATGTGAGGCTATGGTAAAACAATGGTGCCAACACCACGCGTTAGGCTGCGGCAATACAAACATTATTTTCCGTGTACCTCAGCAGAAAGGACCCCGAACAAAAATTGTAGAAAAATGTCTCTCGACTAAATT
The DNA here is from genome assembly GCA_030407085.1 of Trichopria drosophilae. Lineage (NCBI taxonomy): Eukaryota > Metazoa > Arthropoda > Insecta > Hymenoptera > Diapriidae > Trichopria > Trichopria drosophilae. The sequence goes on from CM059584.1 coordinate 96,822,800, forward strand.
TGTTGGTAGTAAACAATGGTTCTGATTATGTAAATCAAAACTTTCAATGGACCAAGTCCACACACTTATATTTTTCTTGTTTCAGCTCTTTGAATTTGGCACTTTTCCCATATAACTTACAATTTTGTTAGATATAGCAGATTTTCATTTACCGATCCTTACAACTTCACGGCGAAATTTCCTTAGAAAATTGTCCACATTGTCTAGTGTCAGAGGGATGTACTTGGAAAATTCCGATAATTCCTACATTTCCATGAAAAAAAGTCTCGTCCAGTGTTTGAGCTACATAATCAGAGCTGTCAGTTTCGACAGTTCCAACAAATTTAACTGAGACCTATTTTCCTATCATTTTTTGTGGAGTCCTTTGTTAAGGTCCTGAATAGGGACTATTAAGGTTCAGGTGCACTTTGTTTCGCTAAAGTATACAATTAGTTTGGAGAAAACAAACCAGTTCTGGTATATCAATCTTACTCTTCCAACGAAACTATTGATCTTGGATTTTGTAATAACCAAACCCTTATTTGAATGTGCACATCCGAATACAACTTTATTTACGGTCCTGAATACGGATCAGAATAATTTATCAAACATATTAAAACTTTGATAAATTTAGACTAAGGTGGATAAAATGTGATTGTTAGACAACCTAAAAGATTAAGAATTTATATTGAAACGAAATTTCAAAATAGCCTGCACAGAAATTTGAGATCAAATGTCAAATGTCTAACATTATTATTTTTGAATAGCTCCAAATGTTGTCGAGAACTAAACGTCCAGCAAATGCAGCGTTTTATTTAACCCATCCGTCATATTGATTCGTCCATTGGTATAATACACTATAATTTCAGGTTCAATCATTTTTCAAACCACCATCTCCCCTCCAAGTTTCTAAAAAATATACGATCACTTTCTGACATTGACTCTAAAATGGAGAAACTTAATCGTCTCATTCAATTCGCAAAGAAATATAGTCCTCGCAAATTTTATTTTATGATTAACGTCAATTGTGTAGCGATTGAGACTAGAAATTATTTATTTGCAAAAGAAAACCTAATGCGATAGGACAAAACTGACTGTGGATTCAAATTCCAGGAACCCAAATCATATAAAAGAAAACACGGCTAACCCATACTTTTTATTTGCTTAATTTTGTATAGTTCGACGTAATGGTAATCATTGCTCTGCACAATTATGTGATTCCACATGTATTGTTGCGTAAATTATAGTTTTTGGAATTGAATTTAACAAAAAATGCGTTTACAGTTAATGATGCAAAACGGTTGAAAATATTCAAAAAATATAGACGGTGCAGAATCATTTTAACGAAGGAAGTGATAATTTTTAGACTTTTTAGATTACTCCAAATCATCGCATTTCAAGATTTTTTCCCACGAAAACAACGAAAGAAAATGAGAATTATGTTGAGGGGGCTTTCTTATCTATATATAATTAAATGCTTATAAAAATTGTATTTCTGGAATTTAACCGAAATATGAAAATGGGTGGTTGATCGTAAGCCTGTCGTCGTTTTAGTCTTGCACGGTCGGAATAGATTCCCCTATAATTTTTACTGTGGAACAAGATCCGAAAAGTTTGTTCAAATTTATATAAAACTTTTATATGCAGGTTGTCCGAAAAGTATGGAAAAGCTCTAAAAAAAATAAAAATAGACATATTCAAACGTTCTAAAAGAGCTATCTTATGACACCTAACACAACCACCACCTCCACCCGCTAAGGCCGACAGAGAGGGCAATTTAAACATTTTAAATGGGAACACCCATTTTTTATTCGCTTCTTCAGAAAAAGTTACGTGCCTTTTATCTTTCGTTATAAATTAAAAAATTACTCAATATTCTATCTTTCATCGTATTTAGGCATAATGGCTTTAATAGACAGAGCAAAAATGAAAAAATTACCGCCCAATCAACTCCATGGTCAGAAATATTATTCGTTGAGTTTTTCGCTTTTGAGATTTTTAAAACTTTTTAGCGCAATTTTTTAATTTTGGTGATTGCAGCGCCATCTCTCAACAAAAATATTTATAATGGTAGGTAAAATTTTCGTGCCTCGGAGATCCTATTTAAAATTTATAAGTTACCCTCTTCATCACATCCAACTGGTGAGGGGGGGGGGGGGTTGTGTTATGCAGATTTAAACATTTTTATAAAAACAAGACATTAAAAACTTTTCCACCTTATAAATAATGATGTTTCTTAATTTCAAAATCCATAGACATCTTTAAACAAAATTGTTGGGTTTAAATTCCAGAATTATGCAACCCCTTAATGAAAATTAGTACCCAATTTCGTTATGTTTTTAGCAACTTAGTGCAACCGTCGTTCTCGTTTTTTCACAGCATTAATTTTAATTATTTTCTTATTTGCGTAATTTTATAAGATATAAACAACATTAATTCAGTGAAATTGTACCTGAATAAGTTCAAACTGATTTTGATCTGCAAACTTCTGTAACGAAAAAGGTACTTTGAGTAATTTCATAAAAATTCCTGTTATTTTTTACTGTTTTTATTTTAAACTGTGATTCGTACATCGACTATTAGACTATGAAATTGCCTCTTTTCACACTATTTGGCATAAATAGTCATTAATTATTATTTATTTTTATACAACGTAATTCTTAATACAGACATTCACATAAAAGATAACTGCATGTAGAATGACGATGCGGAAAATTGTAAAAAGAGCCATTAGATACGTGATAAATGAGAACTAAAATAGAGTACTTATAATAAATAGAATTGACAGAAATTATACTGTAAACAGCAAATGTATTAATACAAGAGAATGTTTCTTGATTGGTTTCATACCTCAGTAACTACAGCCTACTAGGGTAATAAATATTCTGTACCCATCAAAGTCACGCTAGGTGGCTACCGCCCATGGCTCAACGTCACAACATCGTTTATATTACTGATTAAGAATAATTTGATCTATGTTGAGTCTTCACATACCAGAAGTAATTGTTAAAAAGCTATTATTTAATATTTATTACGTGTACAGGATACTTTACTGTCATTAAAAACAATTAATTTGTTAAATTAGTTGCATGAATGTAGAGTTGATAGATAAGAACAATACTACATGGGATTAATCGAACATTTAACCTAACCAATTAATAATTTTTCGAATGTTTGAAAATCAAAATTTCGTTAACTTCGTTCTCTTTACTACTTAACAAAAAATTCTTTCCGGCGACTAAAAGAAAAACGATGAATGATTTAAAGAAATTATTCAATGACATAGTAATTGGGACATATAATGTGATTGAGAGCTAGCTTCCAACTAGAATGATTTTCGAAAGTCATGAATCTATAGAAGTGCACTTTTGCTGCACCTGAAAGAATTTCTGTCAATTTGTGCACCTCTTAATGGAAGTACCACAATAGTATTTCTGACTCTATTCATCATGCCAGAACCTTTCTACGTAATTTTTCACGGATGACATTTCGTCACTTCATGAATAAGATGAGGCGACTTGCAAAACCACAAAACACTAGGGATACATAATACCAATGAAACGGCTATTGTGAAGAAAATATCTCCATTTACATCATTTTTGCGCCAAGGGACAAAACAAGGATACGGAGTTTATTCTTCCGTGGATTTTGCCAATGCTTCTCGCTGGTCCTACGAAAATATTTACCTGTTTGGGCTTTAAGTCAAGATTTTCAATGTCTCTAGAAATGATTGATGTTACCTTACAGAGTACTCTGGTCGAATTGCCGGTTCCGAAAAATCTCACTCGCTCCATGACGTAGCAATTTGTTATGTTCCTGCGTTTTCATTTACACTTTTGCTTTCGCTCTTATGTATAGAATTCTCTATTCTGCGCCTCTTCTTACTCGTGTATTTAGAAAATATATGAACCTTAACAGTATCTTTCTATATGTGTATTGATCGGTCGAAGTCTCATACAAATTATTGATGGTTTATTAATTATTTACTCTTTTCCATGAGTGAATGTGAAAAATATTTCGCCGTGAATTACTGGGGTAGGACTAATATTTGACAATTCCGTGTTTTGGTTTTAACCCTTAATCCCGACGCATGGGTCGTTTTTGACCCAAAGAAAATTCATATTGTACTTTATAAATTACACAACTGTAAGCATTTTCAAACGGCAGGAGATATTTGATCCAGGTAGTGAGAAGAAAATGCTTTAAAATGCGATCGAAACTAAGGGTTAATTTAGAACCGAAAATAAAAATGGAATAATTTTTAGAGTTATGGAGCATAAAATAGGTATACATATTTTGTCATACTTTATTAATTTACGCAGAGAGAAAAATATCGTGTTGGATAACATACCATCAGATGTTATTCGGTACCGTTACGATGTGATCATGTAACATCTATTTCTTATTACCATTTTTTATATATTTTATTTACCTTTTGTACTTTTTCTTATTTCTTGTAGTTGTTATTTCGATGTTTGATCGGCGAGATTTCTTATTTATCTTAAAGCCCTTAATTGTTACTATAATAACATATACACAGCCTCATTACACAATTTTTTTATACAATCATTTTTTTTATATAAAGTTATGTTTTATGTGGATTAAAGTGTGAATAATTTTTTTTTCAGAAATCCAAAATATTGTAACAATTATGCACTCATAAACATGAATGTAGATTCAGGTAAAAGTTTATTATGGATACTGTAAGCATTAGTTTTATTAACAATTTGGATTGTTGTCAAACTAATTAAAATGTTTTCTTGCGAGTCCGAAGTGTTAGAAAAACGAAATCTTTTTGGTAACCAAATCCAAAATTTTTTAAAATGTTATTAGCGTGTTTTTTATTTCTAGACTTTTTTCTAATATTTTTACAAAATTTATATATATACCAATCAATTTGTACTCCTTTGGAATGAAATTTCACTCCGACGTTTTTAGTGCGTGTACTGCACTATATCGGGAATTTCATGATTCTCAACTATCCGATTTTTTGGACCGTAATAATGATTGCTTCTCCAACTAAAAGTGTTGAACATATGTTGTCTTAAATGTTCTAAATGAAATTTAAACCCCATGAAAACTACTTAACTATTAATTTAAATATTGAGAATTGGTGCAACTCCCTTCCATTTTTACCACCGCAAAACCGTGCTCCTGCGGTGCAATTTTTAGCGTTTCACGCCCAGTCCCGCTGAAACTTGATAAGTACATCATAAAGCCACCCTTGGCTTAAAACTGGCGCAGAGAACCGAAAACCGCCGGCCTATTCTAGGGGTACAGGGAGCCCTAATAGTTGGGGCGGTATGTTTTCCGTTTTGCTTCTCGTTGGTTCAAGGTATAAACGCTATTGGTCTCGTTTTGACGTCGATCAGTTTACTACTCGGGTAGAGATTTATCGACCCACTCAGTATTACGTTACGATGCAGCTTTTATATGAGACGTTGCACCCTGCATCAGATATTACAAAAAGTCAACGGATGCTTTTTTCGTGATTTTTACGTCTATAAAGAGAGAGAGAGAGAAAAAAATTATTAGTAGAACCCTAGAAAACAGGTCTAAATGGTTGTAACTTTTAAGAACCCTAGAATTAACTACGTGAAAAAATGTCATTGCCAGCATGTTACTTTTAAAATTAAAAGTATTATAAAATATACCAAGGATTACATCTATTTTACTGTTCAGAAACATTTCAAGTTACTATTCAATTATAAAACTACAGTATATTTAAGGTTATGAACTTTCAACAAAAATTAGTGAACTTTAAAAAATACAATTAGTGAATTTCTGTACAGGTTACTAAAATAGTTTTAGAAATTGCATTGATTTTGAACTAGAATAAATCACTCTTCTCGTCATTTTTTTTCCGAATTAAAATATATTAAATTCTCGTATTTTAATTTTTTTCCTACATGAAATCAGATACTGTCTAGAAAATACAGTTTTTTTTAAATACTTATCTAACTCGCAGTTGTAAGAAAAAAAAATGAGAAACAGTATTTTTATTAATCTTATCGTATAAATGTTGAAATCATTTTTTGGTATAGTAAGTATTACTAATAAATCATTATAATTTTATTGGCACTCTAAACACGTCGTAAAAATATTGTACATAAGGGCGCTATAACGAAAAGATCCAACTATAACAGTATGTTACTTTATGTTATCTTATAAGTTAAATGCATTATAGTACATAGTAGTTTTTACCTTAGTTTTTACTAAAATTATGTGAAATGATAATACATTCTTTTTTTACTATTCACATTTCTCTCCGCCACAGATTCAACTAAATACGTTTTAGTAAATCCAATTAAATATACGTTAGACAAAATATTTAGTAGAATTTCGTGGAGACTTTATGTTGTTGAAATTTTTTATTGTTGTTTAGTAGTTATTTTTCGGTTTAAATATATAATTCATATTTCAATAAGAGCCCATTAAATTTTTTATCATTCATTTTTCATTTTGAATTAATTATTTAAACCTTTTACGCACACAGGATGGGACTTCCTCATTTAAATTCGCATTAATGAACGTGACGACAAAATATTCGAGAATCGCTGTTTCGTATGTTTTTGAGGGTGATCTTTTTAATGGTTATTTTCCAAAATCACTTTTAACCATGGAAAAATCGAAAATTAAACAAAAAAAACGTGATTTTCTGACAGATTTTTTTTTAAAGATATTTTGATTCGTTAACGTTTGTTTACATACGTCTAAAACCTATCTAGAATGTGACCTTGATGTGTGAAATTAAAATAAATACAGTTTAAACATTTTTGTTAAAATAAAATGGCGCCCGTCATTACAATTTGTTCTAGACTTTTGAGAAATTTTTCTTGAAACGAAAATGTCTTAAAATCTGCCAAAAAATATTCTCAAATCTTGTCAGAAAGTTTTAATATAATTTCTGATTTTTAAAAAATTCGCAAAATCGAAAATTTGAAAAATCATGTGTTTTTAATTCCATTAGAAATAGCACCCTCAAAAAACTATAATCTTCCGATTTATGGAGTAAAAATTAAGTTTCCGTGTTTAAGGAGAACATTTTTTCAGCTCCATTTAGTCCATCTTAATAGAAATGGCCGAAATGTGTTTGAAAAAGCCGAGATATTTCTTCTCTATGGTTGTTCTGTTTAAAAATATTCAATGGCAAGCTGATCAAATTACATTGGAACAAAAATTATACGAGCGAAGAGATGCGGATAAAAAATGATGAATTTTCAAAATTGGAACAAAAAATCGTTCAGCATATGGTTGATCATATTTAATAACCATGCAAATCTGTTACAGATGTGTCAATATTTGTGGTTGATCTAATTTAAAGTAATCTCGAATGAGAGAATGCCAATTTGATCACTTTTGAGCTCGATAAGAATGCAGCTAACGGTAATCTAATACTGAAATTACTGCTGTCGTAACAGTTTCGCAACGGCTGCGTTCGTTGCATCGCCAACTGCACTGTTAAAAAAGTTCTTAAATTTAATACATTTTTAATATACACAAGTAAATTAATTGTAATATCTGATGTCTTAATGTTCAATGAATATACTCAAATATTAAAGATTTAATATACATATATCGCACTCAAGTGTTCAGTGATTACAGTAGAACCCCGCTGGATTGGCACCGCGCTGGATTGGCACCGCACTGGATTGTCACCCCACTGGATTGTCGGGATTCAGCCCCGCTGGATTGGCACTTCTCGGAATCCCTTTACCCCCACTATGCCGCTCGCCGCCTAAGGGCCGTGTCTAGTTAGACATACGCATCGGTTTGGAGTTACAGTAGGAAGCAGAGAGATTGTCTGTGATTGGTCATGAACGTCACGTGATTACGGCGTAGAGGTGGATGCGATGCTTTCCATATTGCCGACAGTTCAGCGGGGTTTGCGGGGAAGACTCGGAACCGACCGTGACAATCCAGCGGGGTTCTACTGTAGTTGATCGAACGTTTTATCAAACTTAAATTGTCAGAAATTAAAATTCGGACTTTAATGAAGGAACGGTCGATCAACCAATCAACGAACAGTTGCGGAAACTGTTATCCCTTCTTCATCGAACAATGCTATATGAAATTATGACCAATGAGGTGCAACGTCCACATTCAGTTTTAAGTTCATGAAAATGTTTTAAGGAACAAACTTTTTAAATTTCATGACAAATTGTTAATATTTAGTAACATTTATGAAATATGCTCAATATAATTCTCTTAAATTTTATGAAATTTTTTACAGTGTAGTCAACAGATTCCTGTGTGACATATAAGTCCCTAGACGAAGAAATCAACGTCTTATTATTTCGTAGAAATAGGCTACTTGCATCAAAAATGAAAAATCAGTGACCAATCACAAACGAACAATCATAACCTTTACATATACTTTATGAAATTTAATATACGCGTATATTAATTTTAAAATAACCATGTACATTAAATTTAGTATACATGTATATGCAAATGACTGCATACACATGTATATTAATTTTGATGTCAATATTTTTAACAGTGTGGGATGCAATCTTTTTGTCAATTGGGGTTTTATAGTTTACCTAAGGAAGTACTATAAGATACAAATGAAAATTGTTTTGACCAGTGTAAGCATTCAACATAAAAAAAAATAGGAAAACAAAATATATAAAAAATATTCATATTTTTCAGTGACTCGTCAACTCGAGCATATTCCAGTGTGGAATAGTGAACCTAGATCGGACGCTTCCAAACTATCCTTTGTGCGTGTAATAGGTGGCTCGAATGACCCAAAATAACTTGAGGCGACCACAAGCTGTCGCGCGGCTCACTCTCGAAGGACTGCCTAGCAGAGATTACAACCGTTTTTGCGGCTTTTAGTGGGAAACGATGTAAACTTCCAACTTGAGATCGCATCTGTAGAGAAAAGAGAAAACCCCAAAGTAAGAGTGAGATGACGAGGCCCTTGACGAGCGACGCCTGCGGTGCGAGGAGCCTACTTAACCCCCTGTTCCCGTGTACCCCCCTTCGGAATTTTTCCCCCTTTCCGAACCCCGCGGATGGCATTATCTGCGCACGATGAATGTACCTTTTTGTACTTTGCATCACTTAACGGTCCAACGAGCGTTTTCAGGAAAAACCGCGCTAGTTCTTCGGTAACACCAAAGGACGTGCCTCGACATCTCCGATGCAGGTCGGCCTTTTTTTAAATTCCGAGCTTTTTGGGCCAGTGTTATTTCTGCGATTCGTCCAGATTTCCGATTGACCGGAAGCGGCGAGTCTTTTGGACTACATGCAAACGAAACGTTGCACACGGCTCAGTGACCATTGTGTCAAGTAAGCCGTGAATTTTGGTATCGATCTGGTATCGGTTGCATCGACGCTAACTTTTTCAAAGCACTGAATTTTATCCCAAAAAGAGTGTGCGTGATTGCAGTCAAAGAGATTTTATATGGTCCATCCAGGTTTTCAAAATAATGAAAAATCGGAGAGGTTGTGAGCTTACAAAAGCCATCTATTGTGGCGATCGGTAACGGTCTTTTGTCAATATTCATGGAAATCGATGGACATTATGAACAATGAATATTCAACAGTATTCTACTTCTTACAGCTTCCTGTTTATTTGGTCATTTTTGAAAAATTCAATCTATTTTTTATCAAGCATATGTTTTTACCTAGAATTTAAAAAAAAAGTTGTCATTTTAATTTTTTACATATTCTTCCTGAAATTATAAAAACAATATTTTTTGGAATGACAGTTTTTATTAGTTTTCAATTTCGTATGTTTAAATTCAATTTTAAAGAGCATAAAACATTGAATTTTCAGACTTGGTAACATCATTCGTTTAAAATCGTTAACTAACATGCCATTAATCAACTTAATAGTATTTATTAAGTATACATTAGTCTGGCAACTTGTTTGATTTAACACGTTAGGTACAAATCCATGGAAGTCGTCAATTACTGCTGGCGTTTTAAAATTTTGTCACGGAGCATTACATGAAATTAAGATAAGGTATCGCGAGGTTAATTGATTTAAAATTTTAAGTTCTTTGCGGGTAGGCATCGGCAACCGATAGCCGGTAATTGGCTGCTTATCGGCGATACTTTTGCACTGTTGCACGGCTGAGTGGACACAGGTTCGCCAACCTGATCGTTAATTAACGTAACATTAACATTGACCTCAACGTAATTTCAAGATAAATCATCGGCGCCGATTTCTGGTTTTGCCGCCGGAACTAACTTGAATGTAGACCTTATCAGTGTACCTTATCGCGATCCGTCGTGTCGCATGTTTCGCTCACCGATTTTCGTCTTGAAAGTCCGCAGTTCGATGTCACTGAGATTTATGACGGAATAATTGAGGAGTGCACCTACGTAATTCTGCAGACATCCAATCAAAAAAGAATTTTGAACGAGACCGGTTTCGAAACTATACCTTCATCGTCTCTTCAGTCTTCGTTTTGCACTTTTTGGACAAAAATTGTATGAAAAATATTGGAATTGAAAAAAATCATCATAGTTACAAATAAAAACTTGTATTTGTACTAGAATACGATTTAGGCAAAAAAACAAAATATACAAGAGAGTATGAGAAAGGCAGAAGAATGTCCTGCCACGAGGATTTTGAAAGCATTTTCGCAATCAATATACGCATTTAACTTTCTCTCCTTCATAATAGGGAGAAAGTACGGTAATCGGTGGAATATCGAACTTTTGAGGTTCTTATAAACGATAATACGAAAAAATATGTTGTTGGGTGGGCTGCATACGTGTGTGTTGACAAATTTTTTATTTGTGAGATATCGAAACTGACAGAACGAAATGAACGATAATTTAGCAGGTTACTTTTCTTCGGTGTTTCGTTTAAGGAAAGTAATTTGCCCGCATTAATAATAATAAATTAATTTGTGTCTTCGTATGTGAGGGAATAAAGACTAAAATTACGTCTCGCTTAAAAAAATATTGTTTAAGAAATTTTTCAAAATATTTAAAATCTTAACAAGGCCAGTTCTGCAGTACTCTCTAAATGTCTCTAAATAAATAATAATTCAATTTTGTGGAGTGAACACAGCATAACTTGTATGAAATATATTTTCATTCTTAATAAAAGAAATCGTTTATAACAAAGCAAAATTCACGATCTAAATTTCAAATCTTCAAAAATGTTTAAGGTGTCTTAACAACTGTTAAGATGTCGTAAACTGGTTTTTAAAAAAACTTCGGCGTCGACTTTAAGAGCTCTACAAGTAATTTCTGATAGGATGTCTCTATAATAATTTAATTGAAAATTCAGTTTCTTTTTTATTTATTTAAAAATTATTTTTACAATTTATGAATATTTCTAATTTATTTTTGTTTGGGGTTTTCTACTGATTTCGACAGCAGCTGACCGAACTAGACAAAATAAAGTTAATATAGAATAATATAACTATTAATACGAAGAGAGATCTCACAATAACAACAACTCAGGCAAGGTAAGTAAATGTGGTGCGAACTCACATTTAGATTCGAATACCACCCATTGTCTCTAGAAGAAACTTGAATCACAAAACTCTGGAAACTTTTACAAAAACAAAAAGATGATCTGAAATGCGATAAATTTACTATCTAAAACAGAAAATCTTTTCAAGAGTAATATTTTAAGAAATCAATTTAGGCTACACACTCACATAAATTAATTAGATTAAATAGTGTTGGTATAGTAGTTGCATTTGACCGAATAAGGACAAGGAGTATCTTATACCATTGCCAAACTAAATTGTATGTTAAACTACTCAAAGTAGAATTTGATGTAGTACAAAAACTTGTGCCAACAACGTCAAATAGTATTTAATTTAATACTCATACAAAAATATCTAATAGTACAAAAAATAACATTAAATATAATTGTTATGGTTGACATCTAAATCTTCAAGAGGTATTTATACTGAAGAAAATTGACACGGAACAACAATGTTCCCTTATTAACTGTATGTTGTCTAAAATAAAAAGGATTCCTTGATATTTATCGTAGTATTATTTTCATATTTAAATTAATCAAGAAAACTAACGGAAATAATTAAATTCTCTATTGTTATAGCACACGCGTGCCTAGAATTTTTTTCTGTATGGTGTTTAGGAAGAATATATTTAACACGTGGTTTAATAAATATAAATAGCGAATGGCCAAGACGCTAGAAAAAATTTTCGTAATGCACTATGAAATCAAGGTCTTATTTCCAGATATTTTTGGTGCCTAAGGTTTGGAAGGCATAGATTTCATTTCACATACTTTAACATTATAATTTGAATGACAGCAAATACTCTATTAATCCAAACATTGTATCATACCAACAGTATCTTTTTCAATACAATGTTTTAATCCAATAATTCTATGCCAGTAAACAGGTACTGCATGAAACTGTGAATAATTAATCTTATACTTAATTTTTACACCTAAGTATTTCACTGAAATACACGTAAACATATTTGCCGTCGGATACTGAAATTTTACACTGTGAAAACAAAGTATCTCCATTTATTTCAACAGAATTAAACATGAAAACTAGGTTGAAATTAGACATTTGATAAAAAATGTAAGAAATATAGAGCACCGTATTCCTTAATATAGATATAAAGCAAGATTTATGATATAGTAAATAGTAATTTGCTTCACTTGTATATATATAACATTTAATTAGCTAGTTGGCAATACCCTTCTGAATTATCAAAACGCGTGTCAATAAATATTAATGCCATTATTAAAATTCTGTTATATAATGGAATGATTAATTACAACGGTGTTTTAATGGTTTTTCATTAAATTTATGCAGCAGTCGTTGTCTTAAATTAAATCATTCAATAGACCAACAAAATTTATAACCCGAAAACGGGCTATACTTTTCCGAATGTTTTTCTAACGTTGAATCAAAATCTGGCCACAGAATCACCTGAAGATTTTAAGATATCCTAACCTAAAAATCCAAATAACGCCCTTTTTTACCATTTTCAGTAGGTTTTTGATGCGGAACAAAATTGTTGTTCGCAATTTGGCAAAAAGCAGATTAATTTGGTATTCATGAGCTTTCAAATGCATTTTTAGTCATTAAGTTTCGATTTTTTTTTCATCAAGTTATGCAAGTTTTTGTCAAGGTATAAATATAATCGTTTGCCATGTATTAGATTTAGTAATAATAATAATAATAATATTTTATTGACCAAATTCTCCTCTACATAAATTATTGCATAAAGGACCTATAGGGGACAAAATATGTCCGTACATAGGTTGGTCCTTACTAACTAAAAATAACTATAAATTAATTGTCCAACGTAGATGGCATAACACGCGAGTTTATGGTTTTTGAGATATATAATTTGCGTAGTCTCAGGTACATGCGAAGTAATATATTGCATAGAGATGCGAATAGAAATTAGGAACTACTCTATATCCTTAGTTCTAATAGACTGTTTCAGCTTTCTTCTCAATAACTTGTTACTAATACTTAATGTTTTCAGTGCATTAGGTAGCATATTAAAATATTTTAACGCGTAGTATTCAAAACTTCTTTGACCAATTTTTAAGCGATGCAATGGCAATATAATGTTTTTGCATCTAGTATTGGATGAATTTTGTTTATATTCCTCTGTGAGTTGTTTGTATCTATAAACTATGCTATTCAAAACAAAAATCTGACGTAATCCTAAAGGTGCTTCTTGGTCTTTTACCGCAATAATTTTGAAAATCCTCTTCTGTAGTCTATCTAACGGGTCTAGTGATGAGTTGTACAGTCCTCCCCAGCCAATTATTCCATACACCGCGACACTATTGAATAATCCATAGTAAATTTGTAGCAATTGTTTATTAGAAAGAACTTTCTTAAGTCTGTAGAAAACGTAGACAAGATATTTTGTTTTCTTAATTACGTTACCTATATGAACATCCCATTTTAAATTTGAATCATATGTTAACCCAAGGTATTTGCAATTTGTCGTTCTGTTTAGCAATTGTCCATTTATCGTAATATTAATAATCTCGGGGATTGAATCCTTGTAGTTGCCAAAAGTAATGAATGTGGATTTATTTACATTTAAGAATAAGTTATTTACATAGAGCCATGAATAAATCCTTTCTAGTATGTTTGTTAATGACATTTCAATTTCATACCAATTTTCGCCACTAATTGTCACTGCAGTATCATCGGCATAGGCTATTAGTTCTTTATGTAATAATAGCAAATCATTAATATATAATATGAACAACAGCGGCCCCAAGATTGAACCTTGTGGTACACCAACATTGATTGTAATTGGTTCACTGTTAACTTCATTAATTTTGACCACTTGAACTCTATTTAATAAGTAACTTTCAATGAGTGTTAGAGCTATACCCCTTATACCCATATTGTTGAGCTTCGATAAAAGTATTTTGTGATCAATAGTGTCAAAAGCTTTAGAATAATCCAAAAATGCAACTGCGGTTGGCGTACTCCTACTTAGATTATCGTAGATAAATTTGCTTAGTAAGGCAATAGCATCATCTGTACCCTTCTTTTTTTGAAAACCTAATTGTCTAGTACTAATCAAATTGTGCTTATTTATAAAATTGTACAATCTGGTATGCAATATTTTCTCAAAGACCTTAGCTAGGTTTGAAATAAGTGTAATAGGTCGGTAATTATCAACTAAGCATTTACGACCTTTCTTGTACACAGGACAAACTTCCGCTATCTTAAACTGCATAGGACATTTACCTGAAACTATGGCAGTATTTATAATCTGAGTTAAGTATGGTGTAATATATGCAGCACCATGTATATTTAATATCGTTCTTATTGCAATTTGGGCTGAAAATTTTGCTTTTTGAAATGATCAGAAAAATAAGTCTGTATTTGAGAAGATGCAACCAAGATAATATTCTGATATTCTGAGTACACCTTAACGGGTATTTATGTATATATCCTTTACTTTTTTTCACATAAAATGACTTTTTATATATTTAGTAACTTTTCAAGCCCATTTAATGTATAACACCGTCAGGTTCAATTGCTCCAACGAAACTTGTATGTTTCTATAAATAAGCTATATCGGAATTAAATTGATAAGTTTAGTAAGCAAAAATATTTGTAGTCATTTTATTGCACAGTATAGATATGTGATGGCTGCTGAAATAAACATAAAAAGAATGTTTAAAAAGTAACTTATTTGAAATAAAGTTAAAGATTTTTTTATAATAATTGTAAAAAGAATCATTAGCACGACAACTGTCTACACTTGAAGTAGACTAGAGGATATTCTTTCGTGTGTAGGGACAGATGCATGCAGCCTCCTCGTAGGCACGTAGATATCACGAATGAGCGCCTCCATTCAAATCGATTCTTTTCAACTTGTCCAACATTCAGTGTATCGTGCACTTCTCGACGAAGAGCTGCCACTCCTTTTGTAAGCCACGCGAAAGATACGATACTCATACACTCATACCACATATGGAATTTTGCATTTTGTACTTTATGAAATTTTATAATATTTTTACATTCCACGATAAATATCGTGTATATATAAGCTACGGATATATGTGGGTAATAAGAAAAGTATTATCAGATCGATATGAAAAAGGAGTGGGGCAGAAATGAATAAAAAATGCCGAAAGTATAGATACGAATGTATCAGAAGTATATTCGAGTATTTTTGTCATAAGCATGGCAACCAATTCTTTTTTATTAAAAAAATAATTATGACCGAATCCATTTCAAATCATGCAGGCAGATATGGTCAACATTTTAGATTTAATTGTCGATTGAATATGTTATTTAGGGAAAATAAGGGGATACGTATTTTGCCGAATTTGAAAAGGTTAATTTCTAACAAGGTTATGAGTATTTCAAATTTTAATGCTAAAAATGAAGAAACCGTAAAATATTTTTCTTTTGCGTGCCATTTTTTCGTAATTAATATGAATATTATTTTTTCCTGATTTTCTTTCTTTGGACTCAATTATCATTCATTTTTTGAAGATGATCTCACATTATTGGCCCGCTAACGTTAAAATCTTTTTCAAATATTACTGATAAAAAGTAATTTTTTAATATTTTTAGTATGATGACCTTAATAACCAGTATAACATTTTCCTAATTAATACTATTTTACACTCTTAAAGAGTGAGAATTTACTCCAAGTAAAAGTGAAAGATGAGCCACTCTGTTTGGAGTGATTATTTTACTTCAATTGGAGTGAAATTTCAATAAAAATGTTGAAATCCTAAATGCATAAATTATAATTCAATAATACAATTATAATAAAATTCTATAAAAAATAATCAATTTCTATATTTCATCAAATAAGTTGTATCAATTATTTTTTCGGCATTTGTCAAAGTAGTAGAGAAGGGTGGGCGCGAATAAAAGTGACACGGATCTTCTTTTGGAAACGTGATTTATTTCTTTAATTTTTATTATTGTATTAATGTTTTATTTTACTTACATGTACTAAACATTTACAGATAGCATGAAGGGTATTTTATAAAAAATCATATCTTTTAATGATAATGTAAAGAAATCAACATTTTGAAGCTAATTTTCGCATGTTATTTTCTTCGAATTAATGTAACTATATATTTCATCATAAGAAAATATTAATTTTAATCTCTCAATTATTGGAATATGCTCAAAATTTTCATAAATTCCCTCTTGTCGCCAAGATTGACTCTTTAAGTGGAACCTATCATTATTTCGGTAATCATTTGGTATTTCAATGAGATGAACATATTTATAATGGTTTTTAAGAGCTTCACTTGCCCTATCGATGTAACTTATTTAATAAATTATAAATTTCAAATTTAGTCTTAAGTATCTTAACATCAGGGTCTTCTAAATTAATATTCTTCTTTTATGAAATTTCATATTCCAAAAAGTTTTATATTCCAAGTATTGAGACATGTTTGAAGATAAAGCATTTGTCATTTTTATAATTGTTCTTATAACTTATACTGTAAGCGCAGTGACAAACATTTAAAAACGTTAAAAAAACAAATGCCAATTAATTAATTTAATATTAATATTACAAATATTTAATATTTTAGTATAATGCTAATATTCCAAATTTATAGTATATTCACACGAATATAATTTAAAAACATTGCTTTCTTACCCTGTTTTCTTGAATGAACAAGTAAAATTAAAAATTATCAAAATATAACTCACCACCGAGTAAACGTTGCTGAAAAAAGCGATTTCATGCTTCTTGAAGAAAAGTATTTGCACAACTATTGATAAGGGTCAGATGAATTTTGGAAACCTTTTGGCAAAGTTAAAAGTCAGCGAGAAGAGAAAAGTTACAAGATTCGAAATTCGTAAATATGACAGCTACAAAAATAACTAAATACGTCTATATTTTCAATTTAGTATTACCCGTTCTAACGCTTGTAAAGAAAAAAGTCTTCCGCTTAGATTTAAATTTATGTTAATTAATGACAGGTGTGAATTTGCTATAAATTATCTATACGTTAAGATCTACCACGCCTATATATGCGTTTAATTCAGATTATTACCAGACATTATTATATGTTTTTGCGTCATTGAATGCTTCATTGAATTAAATTTATTTAAAATTACTTATAACTAAAGCTTAAAATGGGATTAAATATTATTTTACAATATTATTATTCTGTTATTTATGTACGAATACGAAGGAAAATAATTTTGTTAGAGCAATTTTTTCTTAGAGCAAGTCAAAATATTTACTTTTTTAAATAAATTAAAATGAAATTAATTACTGTATTCGTCAGTATAATTAAATGTATTATTAAGTTTAACTTAGAAACAAAAGAATGAGAGTTGCTTTTATTTCGAAAAACTACATTTCATTTTCGACCTGTCTGTTTCAATTAATTCGCATTTAAGATTCAAATTTTTTGATTGAGATAATTCGTGAAATTCATAATTAATGAAGAACATAATTATTGGGAAGTAATAGCATTTAGTAGAACTAATGATGGACTAAATTAGACTACAATAAAATATTACAAAAAATTAAATACCTAAATAAATCTACAAGGAATTCCGAAATGTTAGAGTTCGCACACACCATGGTCATTAATATGTAAATACGACTGGTAAACGTGTAAATATTAACATTATGACACTATTCCTTCATTCTACTCGGTTCGTGCAAGATAGATACAAAAGTCTCGACAAGATCAGACATTAATCGTAAATTCACATTTTGAAGTTCCTTTAGGATTTTAAATTACCTTGATTGTGTCTCTATAGATCGAGAGGTAAGACATTTTTTGATTCGTCATAACTTAAGTATATTCGCGTCCTTTACCTATAATCACGCTCTTTTTTGAATCCCAGCCATAAATAACGAAATATGGAAGCCGAAGACGCAACCGATTTGTTGGGCAAGCCGCGAGGACTTTCTCAGGCGAAATAAGCGCGGGCGAGCAAGTGCAAGCTGGACCATTAGGCCCGAGAAGACGTCCGGTTCTCACGCGGAAAGGTTCGACCAGGACAATGATCCTAAGGGCGTAGGATTTATAGGCAGTCGTCATGAATGAAAGACGGCCACCCTCTACAACTCTCCATGGACCTTACGGACCTTCACCCCGATTCGCGCCGAATTAATTTATATTTCCTGCTCTACCTGACGCAAGGTGACCTTTCACAATGACGAACGTGCACGTTCACGACCCATCCTTTCAAAAAGAGTCGTCTTCGGTGACGTCCTTACCGCAAATTAAGGAGATCCTCTAGGTCCCCAAATCGAAACTCTGTAATTGCAGAGGCGATAAAGTCACTTTATAATATGTTTTCAAATCATCATTTTCAATAGTTCAGTAAATGCTTATTGGAGTGATCATAAATTTCAGACCGCAGTTTAATATTTATTACATAATTATAATAAATTAGTTTTACTATCGCCTAGAAATTTGTCCAAAGGGTACTTCAGATCTGAACTTTGAATTCCTTATAGTTGGACTTTTGGGTACTGGAATTCATAATTCGGATATTGAATATTTATTATATTATATATACTGAACTTTATTAAACTCAACTATTTTTAATTTCTATTATATATATATGACCGAAAAAACCAACACTATTTAAGAATATATTAATACATACTGGACAATCAATTTTTCATCTCTCTGAGAGACGTTTTAAGATCTGAAATTGGAATTTCAAGTTCGAGTTGAGGACTAAGATTAGACGATGAGAAATTAAAGATTTATTCGATTGTCTAGACTGGACAATCTAATTTGACAACATATAAACTTTTTAGGCGCCTCCTGAAGCCGTAACTTGGAAATGCATGTTGAATTAGTGGATTTTAAATTCCAAGCTCAGACTGAAGAGGGAACCAAAGCTATCTCAAAATACGTTTTGGTCCAACTTTACAGGGTGTAGGCAAACAAACTCATAGCATTAAATATACATTATTTATTTCATCACATTTTCCAATGTTATAAAATTTCAAACAAAAATTTGAGATGTTCATGTTGCCCTGGCAGGATGTCTTCAAATCGCAAATATGGAAAATATAGCTGTTGTCCCGGCAGTAAGAGTAAATTCTGATAGGATTATTTGCGCATACTCTAAATACGGCAAAATTGATGGTCAAAGGGATTAAAAATCGTATTTTTGGACATTTCCGCATCTGTACTATGGTATGCGACGCACAAAAATAAGTGCAAAAGTTTTTGATGCAAAATCAGAATTAGATTCGACTCATACTAATATGATAACAAAATTTTGTTGGGATGTGTTATTAAGTACATTTGATCATAGAAAAGTATCCTTAAATTCAACGAAACAAGGTAAAAATCCAACGCAAATCAAAAGCTGTTATTAAATTCCGAGGGCCGCAAAAGAATTCGAATTCAAATTTGTTTAATCGCTTAAGTATTGGAAGATGCCACTTTATAATATTCAACGTATCCCAAACCTCGAATTATCTAACATTACATAAATAATTAAAATTTTTTTAAATCTTGTGACATGAACTTTATAATATTTAAACAAAATGTGTTCAATGAGTATGATAGATGAAAAGGGTTTCTGCTTCACGAATACGCATTACAAGCGTAAGTTAGGAAGTTATAATAAAATGTGGATCATCAGAAATTACCTTTTAGAGAAACATAGATGCTATTGTTTTTTTCAGTACGTCGAACTGAATATAGATCGTTCACGTTCTGACACTTTAATTAGAGTAATTTATTGTGTTAAAGTCGAATTTACTTAGCATTTTATTAAACACGTGTAGTAAGCTATCTTCCACATCTTCTCTCCGCATGCTAATCAGATATTAGAACCCGAATACTGAATCACGTATAAAACGAAGGTGTTAAAATTGCAATATTTGTTTAATTGTTCTAATTTTCCTTTAATGACAGAAACGTGTCTGCTCGATTAGAGGTATCGCACGTTTTTTATGATGATAAAGATGGAACCTTTTGGATTATTTTTAGATTTTTTAAAAAACGTATAGATTCGCCGAGAGTTGAACCGGGTAATTTTCGATTGCTGGTCGAATACATTTCTTACTTTTTTTTATCACCCAACATTTTCGTTTGCTGTTTATAAGGCCTGCATCTCATATTTATTAATGTTACAAAAATACATATTTTTATTGGACATTTTTGTTAACGATACATAATGGTACATAAAATCGTCATCTTAATTAGATAGGTATTGATAATTCTTTGTATCTGTCACGAATATTCTGCAAACACTATTAAGGAATTAAGCTGAAAAATTAGCAACCTTATCTAACGCTGCCAGAATTTAACAGCCACTCTTAATAAATTGCCCTTACACAAATATTAAGTTTTGTTATGGTTTAAATAATATACTTTTAAACTATCAAAATGAATATGTTTGTAAATGACCCTTCACGTGGTCATATTTCTAATTTTGTTGTGCGTTTTAATAGTCGACTTAGTAGAAAAGACAAATCAAGGGATCTAAACGGCCCATTTCGCCTAGGTAATTATGAGTTATCGTAGAATAATACGTGAATTTACAAATTAAAATATGCCTCGAATAAGGTAAATTGGTTTGAACTTATCCTAAATGTACATAACAAAATGTTCTGGTTAAATACGACCCTACTTTTTTCTGGTTATCATAACCCGAATTCTGGGTATTTTAATTAGAAAAGTAATTGTTTTAATAACATCTCTAGTTAAACTAAGAATATTTCTGGTTAAACCAACCGGCATTCTGGTTATTTTAACAAGAAAAAGTAATAAGGGCCTAATTAATCATCTTTTCTGGTTATTTTACTACTTTTTTGTGGTGCATATTTAGAGAGTAAAGAAATATTTTATTAAAAATAAAAAATCAAATACCTAAAGCTCCTTTTGTTCATAGTACATCTTGCTACCATACTAAAACTGTTGAGGTAAAATGTCAAGGAGTAAATATACAATCCTATGAAGTAAATACTCTACTCCTAATGTCAGGTAATATTAATGACTCACGTCATGTATTGTAAGCATACTCTGAAAGAGTCAAACACTTTTACTTTACTACTCTTTATTAGACAGAGCAAGTTACTCCAATCGTTTTAGAATATGTATAATATCAGGAAACGAAAATTGGTTGAATAAAATAGTTTCATGTTATTTTTTAATAAATTAATTTATTTATATAACACATTAATAGATGGACGTGATGACATTTTAAAAAAGCGTTCAACGTTCAAGAACATACCGAAAGATTTATTTAATTTGTATTATTCACATGCTTCAGTAGTGATTTAAAAGGCTCAACAGAAACATGAAAACAAAAAATACAATGTGGATAATCGAACCATTTAGTAAACGATCAGTGAAAAATTAAATTAACATTATATAAAAACTATTATCTACAAACGATACTATTATAAAATATAGTTTGCTGGGAATATTCACTATTGCATAAAGGGATATTACCACATTTCTACATATGAAACTTGTGAAGGTAATTTTCATGTTTGCAGCATTATAAACAAGGTTAGTTTGGACGCATACTAATATGTCTATATCTGGAGAAGTAATATAGTCAGGATTTGTTGCTTGTAAATAGGAAAAATCAAACCAGGAAGTTTCATGTGAGGCTTGACAAAGGAAAATCAAACCTCAAAATTTGACGTCAAACTTCCAGGTATGATTTTTATCTAACTATATGACTTCACCCGGTAGTCGTTATGACCATATTTCTGTAAAGAAATTTTGTAAATTAGGGCCATAAAAATAATGGTTAGGGCGCAAAGTTTCCTCGATCTTTTTAAGGCTTGAGTGCCCTTAAGATTTTTATTATTTTTGCGGTCTTGCAACAAACACGATCTCCTAAAACGAAATACAATTTATTTTCTGTATACAAATTCTCAAGATAAGAAAATGTTCCCTTAATATTCAGTGTAGGAAAATAACGATTGAAAGTCTTCAATTTTTAGACATTTTTCTATTCAAATATAAAAGTTTTAATTCAAGCGGCTATAAGGGAGATGATCAATTTTGGCATTGTATGGAATCAACGTTTTTCATGTGGAATATCCGTAGATGGTTATAGGTAAATTATAATTTATATATCTAATTTAAAACAAACACTATCAATCTTCAAATACAATCTTAAATGTAATATCGTCAAAGGCGGTGCTCAGGAACGGTTATGTTGACCTAAAGAAGGATTTAACTAAAAAATGAGAAATTCTGTTTTCTTCTTAAAATTGACTCTTTCCCATTACGTCAACTATACAATTATGATTTAAATCACTTACATAGGTGATAACAAATTCTTACAGAAGTAGCTACATTATAGATAGTTAGCAAGGATGTGTAACGTAAAAAGATATCGCTAAACACGTTGACTTTTTTGCATCGGCTTACAAAGTCAAGTTCCCAGGATAAGTGCAAACTTAGCGATTCCACCGGTAATCTCGTATCACGCTACGTCATCTCCACGGGGTGCACGGCAGACATAGATCCCCGTAAACAGCCGACGAAAATCTCAATCAGAACTTTTGGTTGCGCACACGTAAACGTGCGAGGAAAAATCATTGGTTCGATCTCGATTAATCGTGCAATTGTACATAGGACGCAACAAAAATTCTAGATCTCCGTTATTGATAACTGTTTAACGGGAAGGGCCGGGCGTTGATCGACATGACGTAGCAAATCATTTCACGGGTGGTCATGCCTATTGTCGTTGCTCCGTCAGGAGGGGCGTTTATACGGGGTTTTTGCGGGGTTCATGGGCGCGCGTAAAGATTAGCGCTCCCAATGGGATTAAAAGGCCCTTTTCTACCGTATCTCGTCGTGCCTGCGCCACGTGATATATTGCGTATTATATGTGGTGTATGTATGTACACACGGACGAATGCCATCCAAGCACACGCCTGTATGAAAGGATATGGCTTTTTCGAATACATCCCGCACATCACGTTCGATCCGGCCCGGTAGTCGCGGCTGCTGTGCCCCAAGGTCGTCATGGGGTTTTGGAATCCTCGGGGAATTCTCGCGTGCCCGTTTTCTCCTCCTGCCTAGTAAATTAGTATTGGCGAACCACATGTTTGCCGGTTCGCAGATAACTGATATTCTATAAGACCCGAAAATTGATGCTAATGAGGATCCTGCTACCGATTTCTACATGGACGACTCTTGTTATTCACGATTGACGTGCGGTTACTTTCTGTCTACAATTTCACGGTTCGTGTGTTTTCGAAATTAAATTTTTAAACGCAATCTGCGATTGATCCACAATAGGTTAGATTGTCTCCATCCTGATGTTGAATTTCATTACAAGTCTAGTCAATTGACATCCTATCAAGAATCCACTGGACCTTGTCATTTTCATGAATGGAAACAATTTTCCAATTCCAGAAACTCTATTGTACATTCCTGACCAAATATGATCGGAATTCAAAACACCTCGACTAATTTTCAATCGAGCGGCAAAACGATCTCAAACCTACAATGCCGCTATATATACCCGATAATCAACCGTTGTCCATCAAAGAATGTGAAAGGTTTCGCTGTGATAGCATAAGTCACTCTCGTATGGATGACGCTTGTAATAGTTTCTGGGAAATCCATCATCGGGTACCCGTTAAAAGTGAAGCGACAAAGTTAGGTTAGGTATCTTTATTCATAGTTTCGTCTCGTCTTTCAATCCGCGGCCTCGGCGTGGCCGAAAACGAGACACGGTGGAGATGAAATCTACCTATGCCCTCGTGACGTATTTGTGGTGTCAAATGGTAAAAGGCCTCCACGCCTCGCTAAGTGAGCTCTAGCCCCAACTTCCGCCACGTTGCGCTTCGACCCCGACGCATATAATGCAACCAAATAGAAAAGAAACCCCTCCGTTGGAAAGTCGTCCACCAAAGATCCGTCCACTCCCAAATGCATGCGCCGTTGCTTTTCGTCGTTCATTTTTCTTTTTTGTTCTCCTCCTCGTCTTTCTCGTACCTGTTCCAATGCGTTTGACAGGTGAATCTACGGGAACATTATTGTGTCTTAGAA
Source organism: Trichopria drosophilae (assembly GCA_030407085.1). Lineage (NCBI taxonomy): Eukaryota > Metazoa > Arthropoda > Insecta > Hymenoptera > Diapriidae > Trichopria > Trichopria drosophilae. The sequence continues at coordinate 96,847,227 of CM059584.1, forward strand.
CGTATCTGGCTGCTTGTCAAGCGAACCGGCCTGTCGCCGCCGCGTCACCGATCAACCACCTTTTCCTCTCATTTTCATTTTCTGTTTTTCGTTTTCTTCTTATATTTTTTTTCGATCGAGTGTCACTCGATGCGAGTTCAGCTAGAAAACGTGTCAATTCCTTTACCTGGCGCAGTGTCATAGAAATTGGTCGTTTGGGGTCGAGGAGGAATGCCGTTTAGTTTTTGAAAGAATTAGGTTTTATTTTTTATTTCGTTACAGATTATCTTCTACGAAAGCATGCCAGAAGTGTGTATTGATATTTACCAATCTCTTAATATACTTTGATACTACATGGAAATTTTAGGCGCGTGCTGCATTGCTGCCGAAAAGTAATTGCGCGATGTCACCAATCTAGAATCGTCATCAAATTTAGGTCATCATATTTTAAACATTTTAATTCATTGGGTTATAGATGGAGGTTTTGTTCTTTTAGATTAAACAGAATTATGAACTTCTGAGTGCCCAAACTATTTGTACATGATTGCGATAGCATGTTGTTTGGAACATTTTAGAATTGCGCTCCTAAATGATGAAATCGTTATTATTATAAATGTTTCTAAGTAAACAACATACTTTTTGAAAAGAGCAGTTTTTGAAAGAACTATAACCGTTCGTTATTTACGTCTTGGAACATCAGGCGGAGAATAAAACGTAAAGTTTGCCCAAGAATCTCGTTTGAAACTCACCTGAACCTTCCTGACATTGAAGAGCATCGATTACGAAATGCGTGTGTCGATCGAATGGAAAATGATGCGTTCTTGGCCGCCATATGAAGCGTCGTCGAAGGAAACGTCGCTTTTTTTCAATGCACAGATCTCCGTGCAACAATGGAAACGGGCCTTCGGCAGCACAATGGCTCGCTGACGTGTTTATATAGCTGCCGTTGCTGCCGCCGGCCCCGAATAGGAGCGTGTAATTTAGTTATAGATCAGTTTGTTACAATTTGGCGTGTCGATTGTCCCAAAACGTTAGAGCCTGTATCCTGTGTTTACCCAGCAGAGATGATCGACGAGTAAACGCGTTTACTTAGGCCCTTGGCTTACGAGACGCGACGGTGTGTGCTCCTGCCCTCTTCCGAGTCCTTCTTCAAAGGGCCGACCATTTGCGCATTTGCGTTTCGCGTTTGAACATCCTGACGCTGCGGAATCGGAACCTGAAATGGATCCTATCCCGTAATTGCTTCCGTGCCAGCTCCTCCCCGGAATCCCTTTCACATTTTTCCTGATTTACGGCTTTTTGATTTATCGAGGGAGTTTGTTGATTTTTAAGATTTCGTCTGATTAAACCGGTGAAAAATTGACCAAAATAAAGAAAAAAACGTTCGCGATGCTGAAAATAAGGAAGCCAGACATCTGCCGAAATTAATTATCAAAAATCGAATTTATTTTTTTTATTGTGTATTTACGGGTCATTGTGCTCGCGTGAAATTCGTAAAAAATATTTCTTCTCAATATAAACCATTGGTATTACACTGGCCAACAACATTTTTACCGAGAAAAACAGACTACATTTTTCTGAAGTTTTTCGATGTGCTGAGTCCATATCTGTACTCAGTATTTCTATATTATTTCAAGATTTTAAGATACCCTTCACAGAAAAAAAGTCTTAAAATTGTTATATCTTAAATTCATCGTTAGGTGAGGCTTAATTTTAGCCCAAAATTGCATTAATTTTCTTAAATTCAGTCAATATTTATACTTAAAGTCTTACTTTCAGACACCAAAACTGACTTTTAGCCGATATTTTGGTTGTAAATAAGATTCATCTAACTTAGATGCCATAACCTCCATAAATCTTAAAATATCGTCTAAAAGTAAGTTTTGCTCGCTGAAAGTAATACTTTAAGCCAAAACACTGACTGAATTTAAGAAAATTAACGCAATTTCGGGCTTCAATTAAGCCTCGCCTGATGATGAGTTTAAGATGTAACTACTGTCTAAAAATGAATTTAGAAAATGTCGAGAAAATATATATTTCAGGAAACTCAACACCATTTAAATCAGAAAGCAATAGCGAAAACGATGTTTCGTATGACAGGAAAATTTGGATTCAGGACATCGAAATTCTTGGAAAGTAGTCAGGTTTCTGAAGATCGGTCTCACTCGCTTTGTCCGTGTTATCTTCTTTGGTCTGTTCGTCTATTGTCCAGAGTTTATAAATAGAAAATGCTCCACGACTTAAAAGAAACTTTAGAATTAATATTTTTACAATGTTATTTACAATGTAGCCGATATGGAATTCCGTGTTCCATTTAGCTTCGCTTTACTCGTTTTCATCGTAATATTTACTATTCACTTTTCCGCTAGTACTTATTCCGGTAAAGCTGCGCGTATATATCAATGAAATGTCAAAAATGCATCGACGCTCACATTGAAATACGACTTGCACGTCGCGACTGCTTACGATCAATCATGATTCCCAGCATTTATTACCCTACACGCTTAATGGTACGTACTTCGCTTCTCGTTTCTTCATTAACACGGAGGTTTACGCATAAATCATTGCGAAGATGAGAAATCACTTTGCGTTTCGAATTAATGGTAAACCTTTACAAAATGGGCGGGCAAAAATACATCGAAATAGTATAAATAAATTTTTTTTTGTGAGGATGCCCGTTTTGTAAAGGTTTACCGAATTAATAATACGGAATACGGTGGTATTTCCGAGGGACGCATTGCATTGGGGTCTGCGAAACAAAAATTTTATCGTATAACTCAAGATCTATTGAAAATACTATTAAAAGTGCATTGCAAAGTTGATAAACTATCGGAAACCGCCCGTTAGTATGTTATCAAATTCTCAAAACCATTATCTGTTTTGTTGTTACGGATAATATACAAAAAAAAAATGAAAGGATGTCCGTTTTCCTAGCACAGATTGCTTTAATCGCAAAAAAATGATCGATTATAAACCCGCCATAACTTACTATTAAGGAGATTATGATTTCATTCTTTCCCCAGTTCAGTATCAAAGTCGGACGATAAGCCATCCAGCCTAATGAGTCAATCCTATTACGTTGTATTTTTACCCCTTCGGTCATAAACGAGTTATAAACCGAGACATCAAAAACTCTGGTACCGTCAGGGAACCTTAACCCAGTGATCTAGAACAAACCGAAGAAATTCCTGACCTGGACATCCGATAAGTAAACGCTAGATTGGTTCACCCCACCATGTAGCTGCTCTTTTATTGTTGTCGCATTTTTAACTCCATAAAACCTGTAATCCAAAATTTGAAGAGTCTCGTCACCGGCAATTACCGCACAAAGGAACGGAAGGTACTTTTAAGACTATCAAGGAAGAAAGTGGAAGTGGCGAAAAAGCGGCAGTTCGGAAACTGCGCTTCGAAAGCCTAGTTTAACGTCGGGTTTAACCAATTTAATTCATAAGCTCCGGGTTAAGCCTGGATTTGTGGCTTAGCGCCGATGGTGTTTTGCTACCACCACGCGGTTCAACTGTTTCAAGAATTCGATGCCGCCAGGTATGCAGAGATCACCAGGAACCTGCATCTTTCCGTCATCCCAGTAGTACTGGTACACCAAGCCAAAAAAAGGCCAAAGAGATCAGCTTTCTGCATATCGTGAAGGATCGCGTGTTTGCGAAAAACGACGGATGCAGCGGATACTTTTCGTTTGATGGGAAACTCGCTGGTTTAAGAGGCGGATTTGTACATTTGATATTTTTCAATGGTAAACGGATCAGCCGATCGTGTTTAAGAAATCACGACTTATCTCCATAATACTTTAGTTTCTTTTAACTTCGGGAAATGATGTATTTTCAAAATCTTTACGTAACATTCGGTTCTATTATCCTTTATGAATTACAAGTTTGCTTTTGAAAATTTGTTTAATCTTACCTAATGTTATAATCGTTTAGTAAGATTGTGTTGACGCCGATTACATAATATTGTTAATGTATTTATTTATTTTGTATTACACATATTACACTTTTGTATTTTATATTTTTTGGAATATATGTACTTTTTTTTTTATTTGGTAATTACGCATAGTTCCACTCCATAAATTCTCAGTCTAGGTACAATCGTTACTGAATTATAACTTGCTAATTGCACATTACTCTGCGTTACTATACTATTGATTTTTTTTCAGGCATTTATTTATTATTTTCTGCGTTTTTTTATCTATGTATTTGCATTTTATTTTAATATTTTTATTATCGTTGCTTTATATGTTTACTTTTGTTACTAATATTTTTATTTTTATGTTGGTTATAGACTACGCTAATTATGGCGACATTCCAAAGAAGGCATTTTCCGCGTTTTTCCAAGAAATCGGATTGGGAATATGTGCCCGAGAGAGCTGAATTTCCATGTGATATGTCTGCGCTACACTTTATATCTGCTCATGTGCCATATGTAAACCAGGTCTAGTTCTTGTTACTCAATTTAAGAGGACTTTCAACCAATGTGCAACATAAGGATAAGAATACCTCATTTTTATTTTGTTATATTGTTTCTTTTTTACATTTGTATGTTATAATTTTTATCATATTTTTATTTTATTAAGAATTTGGTACTCTTTTGCTGGTATTTTAAATAATTTTCTGCAATAAGAGAAACCTTGAATTTAAGCCATTGACATAGGCTTCGTTCAAGATGAGACAAAAGTACTTCTGTTTACAAAGTTCATACGCAATAAATTGATTAAATTTAAGTAAAGTTAATTTCTAAGAAATGTAAGAATTTCCCTGCCTACGTGTTTTACAATAATGATCAGTTTTTTGTTTTTTTTGCCCATTTTCATTTTTATATTTATAATATTTTATTCTTGGTGATATTAGTTTCTAATACAATATTGTTAATTTAACGTTTATATTTTAAGATATTATTTTCTGAGTTCTCTTGTCAGATTACAACTGGTAAATTATTATTGTCATTATTGTCACTTATTCATTATGGATGGAAAATAGTATTTTTCGATACTAGTGCGTAAAATACTATTTTACGTTATTATATGATGTTACGCACGTGTATGTCCGCGGCGCACAAGTGCCCGGTGCAGCACTAAAAACGGTGCGTAAATAGTATTTTTCGTCCCTAGGGCGCAAAATGACATTTCGAGTCCGTGGGTGAGAAGTGTTGCGCCCGAGGGGCGAACAACATTTTTGTCGCAGCAGGTCACAAAATGCAATGAGCGCCCGTTGACCTCGACCATACATCTCTATGGTTACAACACGGGCGCAAAATCGCATTTTGCGGCCTACTGCGACAAAAAAGTTTTTACGCACTAAAAACGGTGCGTAAAATCAAATTTTACGCATAGTATATCGAAATAGTATTAACTTTATATTTATGAATATAATTTTACTTTTTTTCGTTGTTAATTTCATCAATAGTTGAGATTATAAATGTTTCGACAAGGCCTAGCATTTTGAGAATCCGAGCGATTACGACGCAAGGTGTTTAAAATGTTTGGAAATTTTCAAACTCTAGCATTTTAACATCTAATGCAATTTGTAGGTATAAACCGTTAACTATATTAATTTTTAAAAGCACCTACGTTAACTTTATACTTGACAACCTTTTTTGTTTGGTGTCCAAACTTTTAGTAGATACAGTAAGTTTGGGCACCACCAAAACTTGGCTTGTGTGGAGCCCAAACTATTTTTTTTATGTTTCTCTGTAAGCATAACTAATTATTTACTATAATTATCAAATCAATTGATCCTTTTTAGTGATAAACCATGAGCTATGGGATGGTTTTGAGAACTAATTTTATTTTTGCCTTGTACACTGTACCTTTTTCTTAATTCTAGTGAATTTTTAATTGTTTATTATAAATTTACCACTTTGGTAGTCGATTTTACTATAATTTTGTTGAACCAACTACCTCTTTCTAGTTGGTTTAACTAATATCATGCACAGTCCTCATTTTGCACTATGTTCATAGTCATTTTAACTACTTTTTTTTGTGAGTGTACAATAATACTTGTTAATGCTTTGTTACTTATTTTAAGTAGTTACACTAACAATCGAAATTTGCAAAACCTGTTTTTTACTACTTTTGGTAGTTAAGGTAACTATTTTTTCTAGAAACTTTTACAGCACGCCGCTGAATGACGTCACAAAAACACGACGACTTTTTAACAGAATATTTGATACGATTTATTAAGTATTTGCGGTCGATGGAAATGAATCCGATAAAAAATGTATCGCTGAGATATATTTTAGCCATAATCGTAAATAAATACTCCAGATTGGTATGGATGTAATTACAAAAAGTGATTCCTCTAAGATACCCTAAGATAAGAAATTTGTTTAAAAAAAGATTTTTTAGTCCTCCGCCATTTTTAGGCCTATGCCGAAATTTCCGATCAAAATGACCGAGCCACGGTGCCGTCGAACTAAAAAATATAGTACGTACCATGTCCGAAATATCGTTCTCCAACGAGTATGATTCTCGACCTCGCTTCGCTCGGCCGACAAAGTTCATACTCGTCGAAAATCGAAAATTTCGGCCTTGGTGCATAATGTACTAATCTTCCTATTTAAGTAACTTTTTTTCAAAAAAGAAAATCCTTCATCACCAGTAAATTCAAATTAGTAATGACTAACTTGTCCATATTTAAAAACGGCACGAATATATCCCGAAAAAGGTTACCTTGGGTGAAACGAAGAGTCAAGCGGTTCATATGGTAATTGTACATTTCTCAAAATGTTTCCCGCTCATTGGACAGCAATTTCGGTATGAGTCAAAAAAATCGATTTCGCGAATCTCATACTCAGCCTCAGCCGCCTTCATAACGACATTGCTATTCAGGAACGCTTCCATGCCATCGTGGCCCGTATTTCATGAATCTTTGAAAAGATTAGGTGTCAGTTAAAAAAAAAAGGCTCATCGTTCCCTCCTTTTTTCCGCCTTTTTACCGCCAACATAAAAAAAGACTATCGTACTTTAAACATCGGTATCTCAAGAAATAAATTTCGCATCGCGCGACTTTCGCCGCAGTGGACATTTATAAAGACCTCGGCGAATACCATGGACGCGCACGAATACGTGCGCGCGCACCTTTATTAAATACGAATATCAGGGTTTTATATATACATATAGAGCCGGTTGCATATATATGCGACAGTCCCAAGTCGGTCCTCTAATGATGATCTACGGTCGGCTACCGCGCACAGCTTCTATAAACCTCCTAATTTCTCCTCTATAAATTCGTCCAGGCCTCCGCTCTTGAGCGGTACGAGATGAGCCCCCTCCCTCTCACCTCTGGATCTTTTTATTTTGGTAGTCCCTTGTTATCATCTTTTTATTTTCTTCATTTTTTTTACGTCAGTTACTCTGGTTCTTCCTTTCTCTTACACTCTTCTTTCAGACCATATACGGTGAGAATACGAGTTTTCTCGAGCATATACGCGCATTATATACGCACGGTCCTACTGTACTACGATCGGCCTCGTCGGTCTTCTTCGCCGACGAGTCAACCATAAATAAACAACCCTGGTTAATATTTATGCATATAAATTCTTATCATTTATTACGGATGGCAGCAACGCGGTCTGCAATACATATTCATATATAATTATTACGACTGGAAGGGGGTACAGAGTCGCTTAAAGGAAATCGACTTTAAAGCGCTCGCTAATAAGATTATCCTCGCCTCTTTCTCTAGTTCCATATGCATATTTCGAAGCATGTGACTCCGCGCAACGTGCTATTAATTGTAGGGATACTTAGAATATACATTAGATTACACAGGACCACAAACAACATTGGTTTCGAGATCACTTGATCACTCATTCGATTTGGCCCATCACGTCAGGATTTTAAGATATCTGATCCGTAAGATATTCAAAAATATACTTTTTGGCAATTTAAGGTTAGGATATGTGAAAAATCTTAAAAGATGAGTTAACTTGGACAAAGAATTTGTTTTCAGCGACCAAAAATCTGTAAGATCCTCCACTTCTGATTCAAGTTGTCTCGAACAAAAAATTTGTTATTTTTTTCGAGAAGTACCTTCAGCGATTAATTTACACAGTACCGGAAAATAATTTTTTAGGGGAGATAATTTGAATCAGAGGTGCTGGGTCTTATAGATTTTTAGTCGTCGAAAATAAATTAGTGGTTCAGTTTGACCCGTGACGTCAGATATTTCATCCTATCCTAATCTTAAATTGCAAAAAGTATATTTTTCGGATCACATGTCTTAAAATCCTGACGTGATGGTCCAAATCGAATAACGGATTCGTTTTCAACGGCCAAAAATCTATATGATCCACTATTTCTGATTCAAGTGATCTCGAAACAATTTTTTTCGATATACTATGGGTAAAATTTGATTTTACGCACCGTTTACTGCGCCGGGCACACGCGGCCTATCTTATCGCATGTTAAAAACGATGCGTAAAATCGTATTTTACGCACTAGTATCGAAAAATACTATTTTGTGATCCTGTGTTATTTAAAAGAAACATTTTGTAGTAGGAAATTAATGCAGAGTAATCAGTATACACTAAAATAATTAAAGGTTAGATGTTTGGTTTCAGTGTCAGTCCTTTCGTGGCCCACAAGTCGTCGGAACATTGAAAAAAATAACGTCGAGAAACGTTAAACGAAACGCTTTTTTTAAATAAAACTTACTTAAAAATAACAAAATAAATGAATATCGACAAAAATAATACTAAAATAATTCGGAGTCAATAGTTATATTTTAGAGCAAATGAGAGTTCAATTTTTGCTCATTTATAGACTTCACTGTAATCCTCTTGGAATAAACCATACTCTGTTGGCTACTATACAATTTTCCAAATCGGAAGACATTTGGAATGACGATAAAGATTTATGTAAATTGTAAATCAAGATCGAACACAAAAATCTACCTGAGAAATGCAACCACGAGTCTTATTTAAAAGCAAAATTTATTAAAGAATATAAATAAATAGGGTTCTAGCCTACAAGCAATTAGTTTTTAAATAGTTTTAATCACAGTTCAACGAAAAACTAGGCTACTTATTCTATAACAGCTCTCGCAAGAAAATTGACACCAGTTATATTAAATATAAAAATTATCTGTATTTGTTTACTAGGAAAATATTTTAGGGTTATTTTTTGGGTAAATTTTACTTAAGTTCTGGGTAGAATCTACTAATTATTTTTTTCTGTGCAAGATATGTTTTTCCATGTTTACCTGAACAAATTGCTGATGAGCTGCAAATTTTCTATCGCTTTATAAAATTTTACTGAAATAACTTATAATTTTATTTTTTTACTTAAAAGTTGTTGTGTACTTGAAATTCTGAAGATATTCCCTATAATTACGTCAAATTTGCTTAAGTTTATGGAATGACGTCTCAAAAACTCGTTGAAAAAAGAGTGTTTACGACCAGTAAACATTTTACACTAAAACTTAACCTTTAAAACTTTGAACAATAAACTTACATCTTAACACTGTTACTCAAAAATACTTATACAAATGTTATTAACTTTAAGAGACAATATACTTTATATAAATTGTATAATATAATTCAGAACTTAATGTCGATAGATTTGTTATTAGTTTGGTTTATTTTTTGTCTGCCTTTGAAATATTCGGCTTGTAGTTAATAGTGTTACTTTGACGTGTCAGGTTAAGTTAGGTTAGATTCACTACAATTTTTTCCTTTTTAATTTTTTTAAGATGTTAAATTGTTTTAAAAAAATTTTGTTTTTTAAAAAGTTGTTTTCTATTAGTTTTTTTAGTAGCTTTTATTGAGAAGTTTTTTTAACATGGACCAGAGTTGACAACTCAGAAAACAGAACATTATTAGGAAATACTGAACATATTGTTACTATCAAGTTACCCAGATTGTAATTAGAAACTTAAGAACGCTTCAAATATTTTCAGAAACCCTTAGACGAATTATAATTGTAACAAACATCGGCGAGGTAACATTAAAAAAAGTTAATCAGATGATAATATTCTCAAATATCTGAACATGGGAATTATAGTATGTATAAATAGGATTTAAAATTATCAAACTGAGAAATTTTCAATAGTTCCGACGTTATTCGTTTACACAAAAAAACTTAAAAGAACGAATTTAAAACATGTTTTATGGCTTTGAAGACGATAACCATCAATATGATAAAAAGGCAATAGAAATAATTAATTGCATAGTACCACTAATGCATACAATTACTCCTGAAGTGCCCTAACCGATCTAAAGTAAAATGCTCAGAGCATTAATAATGTACTTAGAAGAAGATATTTATTCGTTACTTTAATTTAGTCGCTTTTTCCGCAGTCTGAAATAAATAAATATTATAATAACATAACTTCTGTTTTACTAACGATATATAAAAAAACATCATAAAGACATTTCAAACCTAATTTATTAGTTATTTCTACCAAGCAATTCTATATTTGACATTATTAAAAATGTATTTATGAACATCGTAAAGAAAATAACCAACAACATTGCCTAGACGTTATACTATTGTAGCAATTACCATAAAATTTTGTGTAAGAATTTTTAGACTTTTTTAAGTGTTGATTAGCAGTGTGACAAATATTCCAAACATAAATTGTAATTTTCAGAACAATTTGAGTGAAACTTTTGTAAGACAATTAATGTAATATCATTTTAGTTTCATCTATTAATATTTTTTGTTTAAATTAATTTTCTCATATTTATTTAACTATATACAATTACATTATAGTCTGATGTTCTAAGTTTCTTAATTGTGTTATGAATTACATTTCATTCAGTACATTATTGTAAAGAAACTGATATGAAATCAGTTAAAATTATTAACAACGTTAATTAACTGTAAAAAGGTAATATGTAAATACGTAAATCTGTGTAATAATTCGATTAATTGAAAATGTCGGTCGATTTATCAACTTTTTAACAATTACTGTTAAATGACTTTTGCTAATTGAAATTTAGCGAAATGGAACTAAATAATCACAGCAATTAAAATGCTGTAAAAAGGAACTAATTTACGAGTAGCTTATGGATGTAGCAGCATTATGAATGAGAAACGTCTATTTCTTATCGGTTCACCGACATAAATTTGTATTTTATTAGGTGTTAATATTTTTATCTCATTTATTGCTTTATTCTAAATGATATTAAAGTATGTGAGTATACATTTATCTGACATACGCCAGACGATTAGAAACACCATTAGATGCAGAATGTGTGTGCATCTATATTTACATTTAGATCAATGAAATACAGTTTTCTTTCTGAAGTCAACGATAGTTTATATGGAAAGAAAACGAACAATTAAAAAGCATTAAAATCAAGAATACCTATTTTGGAAAATAATTGAGTGAGATTAGGGACAATTTTAGTTTAGAGAACACTTTTATTTATTTTATTATTTATATACATCGTAGGTATAATTTATCGTTATAAGTAAAGTATAGTGAAATTCAATTACACTTTTTGTTTTAACTAATTTTTTCAATATTCGAATAATCGATCATGAGAATTTTGTTTTGTGTATGTTTTTGCCCCTTCTTATATTACAATGTAAAAATGTAAATTTGTATTTTTTATTTAACATATTTAGTTCGTTAAAAATGTGTAAATATGAAACGAATAACATTTATCACAGATTTATTTACCGATAAGAAAATATATCATTATCTACTAAAATGTAAATATTCTTAAAGGTTTACAATTTGTGTAATAAAAAAATTAAAACACGCATATACATTTTTAAATATATGTTTGTATTTTAAAATATACATTTTTTGAATTTTTAGTATCTCAGCAATTCGGAAAACAATGCTAAAAATTACTAAACGGGTAGAAAGAAATATCCATTACTAATATAATTTATCCAAATTGCAAACCCAATAGTAAAATTTCCAGCAAAGAGTCTTTTCGTGTAGTTGAAAACTACAAAAAATAAATGTGAAGTTTTTCAGGATTTTGTATCGCTAAGAAACTCGTATAGCAAAACATAATTTCCCATTTATTACAAAATTCCACTACTTCGTCCATTAAGTTCTAAAGACACGTTTGTTTGTTGATTTTCAAGATTTGTTTTCAATAGGAAACTGGATTAATATGACCTAGTCCATTATTTTCGAGAATGCGCTTTCGATTTAGTGTAGTAAAAATTGCTTTGAATGTTTCCCAAAGCCAATCTGGCGATTTTTAATTACAAAACGCCAAAGATTGGAAGCTTTTTCTATTATTTATATAAATATCTTTTCTATACGGAAAAAATGTTAGGAATGCTGCTCACCCAAATATGGGAGCAAATACAACAGAAAGATGCAGTTAAATTAGGTTAACAAAATACGATTAACAATATGAACGATTTTTATACCTCTTAAATTATTCTGCTGTCTAAAAATATTGCACACTCTTTGTTAAATAATAAAACGAAACAACAGCTTACCAAAAATAAATTGTTGAAAAAAAATTGTTAGAAAAATTATTGTTCAATTTTAATTCATTATTTGTTGATCTTATTATCTGTCGACTGTGTTTCCTCCCACATTTTGGGCGAGCAGAGCTTGGAACATTTTTTCACAAAAATAATTGATATGGATTTTGAGTTATATTATTGTTTTGTCTTAATTACTTTGACTACTCGAAAACAAGCAATTGACGAGTTAAGTTATTAAACAATTTTTTATTGTTATTAAAACATAAGTTATTAAAGCAAACAAGTACGAATTAACGCGGTATTATCATTGGTAGAGCATACGACCGGCAATCGAAAGATCCCAGGTTCAAGACCCTGTGCATCAAATTTCCAACATGTTCTCGGCCTTAATTTTTTTCAAAAATAGAAAATTATAACGAGTAATTTTTATTTCAGTTATTTACCACCTTGACATTAATACATTTGTTGCAAATAACTCTGAATTGTGCAGACCGGTGTTTGACTTCGAGGTTTTAATGTTGGAAACAATTTTTGAAATATTAGAATTCAATTCCATCTTCAATCGTCATAAGGCGACTTACTTTTATCACATGCTATTAATAATTAGTGGAGTAGACGTAAAATATCATCTACTCAGCGACATTATTATATTTTTATTGTATATAAATTTTACAAATCAACTTGGAAGATACTTCAAAAAGTTCTTAAAAGTAACGTTAGATATTTTTGTATTCGAAATAATTACACATTGTTTAAAACTTTGCAATATATAAAAAATGATCTAAAAAAACTATAAATGGGATTTTATTTTCACTGCTTACTATACAAGTGCTAATATGCTACCTAACTAATATTTTTGAGAATATTAATTTTTCAACATTTTTAATAGTTTCTGTTAGAAACTCGTCTGCACAATTCAAAATTGGGAAGATCGAACACGAATCTCATAACAACATCAACGCTACATACATGTTTTTTATGAACATTTTTTACAAATCAATGTTGCAAAGGTGCTAGAAAATTATTATTATTATTGTCATTGGAAATGCAGATACTATTTTATGACTAAGTGAGTTTTCTCATTCACGAAAATCGAATAATAATGAAAAAAAAATCTTTCCGATTTAATTTTTCCAACGTCTGTTCCCAGCAGTTCCGAATTGTTCATACTTTTTTCGGCCGTCAAATTTCTTACTTGATAGCAAGAATATTTTCAAATCATGTTTACTCTTTTAACAAATTTTGAAACACATGACATTTCCACGTAGTGCCATTAGAGTCTTATGAATACGCAAGGACTCCTAAAACTATTCATAGAATTTCATTTTCTATTTCCGTTCAATATGTAAAGCAATTACAGCTAAATCAGTCCCGGCGACCAAAATTGAGGTAGCCCAAACAAAAATGATGTCGATGGTGTTTGGGCAGCAAAACTGACGAGTCGAACTTTTGTCTGAGATTGGAAGAATGGAGATCTGATCTCGTCCAAGTGAAAATATTGAATTTGAAAGAAAAAATATTACTTATAGAACTATAAATTATACGTCAAAAATACATTTGCATTCTGCACATTTCCCAGGCTACCAGAAAATTTCCGGAAAATCTGTTTTGCAGGTAATAAAATTATTTTGAAAGCTCCTGAAGAAGATATCAATGACCAGTGCATGAGTTGACATTTTTCACCATCAAGTGATACGTCTTCTTCGTTTACAAAAAGGTACAAAATGAAAAGTGCTCATCTCATTCGATAAAGTCATTTTTTACGAAAATAACGATGTCAAAAAAAAATGTATGTCACGATGAAGCGAACCTTTTAAAACGCGTCGACGATTATTCAAAAGCAATATCCTTTAATAGTGCCCAAGTTACGTCTTATACGGTTAATCATGTGAAAAAAAAAGTTTTTAGGAGGTAAAAGTCAAGTTTACGCATTTCAACGAATCAAAGTGCATATAATTCGAAATAAATGGTAATTTATATAAAATGCCATAAAGTAAAAAAAGTAGGGGGGATGAAGTTTACGATCGCTTACTCTGGCCGCGTCTTGCTTTCGATTTTACGAGGTAAAAATACGACGGCGGGTGCATATATATAGGATAAAATCGAGCGTTTCCAGCTTCACCGATCTTGGGGCCGGGATGGCCGAGGACTGGCATTTAGGAGGGAAATAAGAACGAATAAGGGATCCGGAGGTGGGTGCGCGAGGATGGGCGGGGCCTGGGTACGACCACGGGAGGAGAATAAACTCGCGGACTTCTCGTGTACGCCTCGTGCACGCTTCTCCTACGCCATCCAGCTTCAGCTTCTCTCCCTTCCCCTCCCGCGGTCCATCGTCGCTATCTCGCTTGGCTGTGCACATACAGATTTCATTCGCTTCCTTCCCTCCCTACCCTAGCCCCCCTAATAAAAGGCTGCAGCGGCGCAGACTCACGGTTTGGGGCCAAAAACCTTCCAACCCCTGTTTCACCCCCTCGGGCGGTAAATAGACGGTATAGTGTCATGACGAGAGTTTCTTTTTCTAAATGCGAGATGCAGAAAGAGAGAGAAAGAAGAGTCCTTTTTGGTTCGAGCAAAAATACCGCCGCCACGCGAATTACAAAAAGATTATATGCGGGCAAAATGGTGGAAACGTTTCATCTCGGCCGGAATCGAGGGGGGCTTGTGTCAGAGAAAACTGAGAGCAACTGAAGATATTGCAATGCTGGAAATTGCCTCCGTTTTGATAAGTGCCTGATTAAGAGGTGGCCAACTGGAACGAATTAAATTGTTGCACTGCGTATTGTATTAAAAAGGATTAAGTCGGATATATCTGCCAGAAACAAATTTCAAATTGTACATCAATTACATGCGATCACTGAGAGAAATAATATACACTCTGAAAAAAAAGTAGTTGAAATTACCGTTTTTTACTGTGAATCATAGTGTGAAATGAGGACTAGGCGTAGTAATAGTTAAAGTTACTATTCTGAAATAGTAAAGTTTAAATATTGTTTAATGATTCAAAATGCTACTTATCATAATAGACATATAGACAAATATTTTGGAATAGTCATTTTAGAAAATACTACCTTCATTGAGAGAAATTGTATGAGAAATTGTCATAAAAAATATGGAAAGGAGTCAATATTTACTTTTTAAAAATATTTGTAAACTATATATATCATACCATTTTTCTTGTTTTTCTGCTTACTGAGTTACAACTAAAAAAAAAAAATACAGTGTCTCAATAATCAAACTTTCGCATTTTCAAACTGGCTCATATGATGTTAAAAACAAGAATATAATTTCTACAGTTAAGCAGAAACAAAAATAAATTTACTAACTTCCAAATAAAACCCGAATAAAAGGTTATGAAAAGTTATTCAGAAATATTTATTTTTGTATATATTGTAATTTCTATTATTTTGTATTTTGTATAGAATTACATATTTTTCTGAAGAGTGTCAAAATAACGTTAAAAACTGTAATTTATAACACCAAGTAAATCTGACATAAAATAAAAGAAACTTAGCAAGAAAATTTTCACTTACGAAAAGGTCAGAGAAGAAAAAAAGATTTATTTATATTTATATATATCATATATGAAAAGTCCACTTTTCTTCCTTCGTTCTTTCTTAAGATAAACAAGGAAACAAAGAGAAAAACAAAAAATCAATACTGCGCCAAATGTGTGAATGTGACACTCTAGCCTGTTAAAAAATGTATTATGCAATGCCATTAATATACAAATTTCAATGTCGCGTAACTAGTCTACAGATACACTTGCGTATACGACATGAATTATGTATTATCATACCTTGACGTCCGACGGCCCTTCTTATGACCATATGAAAATCCACTACCATAACCGGAGCCACGGCCTCGAAGAAGAAAATCTGCGAATGCCGCGTCGCCACCTAGCGGTCAAAAACACACAGGAAGCGGCAGCCTTTACCATGGATTTATATAGTAAATACAAACTTTAACTGTGAATAATAGTGAATATAGAGATTTACGACGGGACATGGTGTGAAATGAGGATTTCACTAGATTACAGTTATTTTAACTGTATTTGTCATATTTATTTAAATCGTTCTACACAGTTGATTTTTGTTAACTATGAGGAGATAGTTGGTGTAACAAAATTGTAGTAAAATCGACTATGAAAGTGGTAAATTTAACTATTTTTCACAACTATTTTTTAACTATAGTTTTCCAACTATGTGATATAATCAATTTAACTATGGATTTTTTCAGGATACGAAGATATCTAAAAGTAATAAGAAAAATGATTATTCTCCCCAGGAATTTAAAGACAGGCGGGGCATAATCGAAATAAATAGAATAAGTCAAATACATTTTGATATTGTTCTGTAATAGAATTTCCTAAACCAGAATAGTAAAATAAATAAGCTTATGAAATGTGCAATGCTTGTGTAGAAAATTTACTAGTGAGAATAGCAAAAACGTTCCTATTTTGACTAGTAATCCAGTAATTCCTATGATCCAGTTGCGTTTGTCGCCGTCAGGCGCGTATGCGATACTCGTAGGTTTGTTGTGTTCCATTATGGCTCCCGCTACAGAAATGAGTTTTCTTTCCTTCAAAAGTAGATCAAATAACAAGATAAAACCATGCACATACGGACAAAATGTCAGGTACGGACAGCCGACGGTATAATACATATACAGATAGCACTTGTTCGTGCAATGGCATATAGCATAATATTTTTTTACCGACTGAAGTGTAAACAATCCACATTCTAAAATATTTAAAGTGAAATCGCACTGCATAACCGTGAAATCTCACTTTTAGATATAGTACCGATTGGACCACTCTTCCTAAAAGTGAAAATTCACGTTATTAAACAGTGGACTTTTTCACTGTATGTAGAAGTGAAAATGTCACTTTATACAAAGTAAATTCCACTGCAAGCTCAAGCGAATATTTCATATAGGCGAGTTTTGCATACATCACATTTTCTAGTCTTTCCATCTTCCCTTCAGATTATCTGGCCAAAGTTCAATTGAAAATGGTCGCACTCACTGTGTCATACAGTGAATTTCGACACGGGTTCTAACCTTACTTTTTTGCTAACTTTGAACAATCTCACTGTATTCAGTGCAGTAAACATTTCACTTTATAAAAGTGAACTTTTCTCTTTAATACGTGTGAAAGTCACTGTATTTCAGTGAAATCTCGAAAAACGGCATTTCACTTTAAAAGTGACATTTTTACTTTTAGAATATTAGAGTGCATTGATCGAAGATCATTTCGAAAGAATCGAACATTTCGATATTTTTCCATATAAATGACTTAGATGAAAAACAAAAATATAGCAAACATAGAGAAAATGTTGTAAACTGTAAAATAAGTAGAAAAAATAAAAACGAATAACTGGAAACAAAAATTAAAATAATACCACTTTATTGTGATAAAAATATTACATTTATAATTTCCAATATCTACAATTTTCGGGTAATAAGAAAAATTCCTTTTCTGAAATAGTAAAAATTATAATTCAAGTATGAAACGTTGGCTATTAAATAATTTTCAAAATTACATGAAAGGATGTATCATATTAAGTGGTACTGTAAATGAATCAATTTTTGAATAAAGGTATTCATGAAATTTAAGAATTTTTGGATCAGATATGTAATGAAATTTAACGTACGATGCGGTCATTAAATTTAAGATGCTACATTGTATTTTTGTCATTAATGACATTTTAGTCTCGCACAATTCATTAAATTTCAGTAAGCATATACTAGTGTATTATTTGAAACTACATTTAAACATACACATAAAATCGTGATTTCTCGGTATATCTGGTCGATTATATAAGAATTAATAGTACAAATTTATTACATATTTATAAGTGAGTTTCGTTTTCATTTGCGTGGTGGGTTCTAGTATATAAATTTAAGGATGTAACAAATAGTGGAATCTGATTTACTCTACCGGGTATACTCATATATTTTTATGTGTAATTAATACACCAAAGGTCAACAATCTTGTTGTTTTTAAAGTAACGAAACATTTTTAGTGGCCATATATATTTTCTCTCTGTCCATTACTTTGAAAGTTGGTGGTTATGAACCTTCGTTTGAGTTTTGACTTTTGCAACCAAACAGTTAATAAAATAAATATTGTTCAGATCTTTTCATCATGTAGATCAAATATGACTTTCGAGGTAAAAATCTCTCTAAAATCGCAAAAACGAAATTAATAGTTACAAGACACTAACTTTGACTGTTGAAGACAATTCAGAATATGTAAAATATATCATAAAAGAACAATGTTGCTGTTATTGGAGATTAATTTAGATTAATCAATTTTGATAAATTGATGTTTCTACTCAGAGATATTTAAAGTAACTATTGAATTATGTTTTAACTGATTTCGGATTATATACTATACTGTATATTTAAGGATCGGGAAATAGTATATGGTATATATATTATAGTCTTGTTTACTACAGAAATAGTCAGGATAACTGTTTATTATAATCATGTGTTCTACTTTTGACATTATATGTTACATATATGGGTTTGACATTTCCACAAAAAGTAATTTGAACTACATGTGCTAATTATCTAACAGAAATATAAAATATGATTTTTTATTGGCAGAACGTTTATCCGGTTAAATCCGCTCTTACTTATTCCTTATTCCTTTACAGTCAATATTCACAAACGAGATGATCTTTAACATTTAATTTGAACTTGTTAAAGCCGTTTTTTTAATTATGATCAATATCTACTATCATTATAATCAATTATTTTAATCTAGTGTAACGATCATTTTCTCAATGTTGGTAATTATTTAGACTGAAAAGTTTGTATTTAAGCCAACACATCTACTAAAATGATATGTTACTATCTCAAAATAACATTTAAAGCTGATGCTGAATTTTACATTTAACAATTTTAAGACATATTTTTTCTAAATGTCGACTACGACTAGTTCATTTTTTCATACCAATATTAGCGTATAAATATTAGCGCATATTTGTTTTCTACTAAGCCCTTAGGTATAGGTGTTGGGACAATTTTACAAGATCAAAAACAAATAAATTCTATTAAAAAAAACTAATAAATCTGATACAATTTTTATATAATTTTGAAAAAAATGTGCTGAAGTCAGAAACGAGGTTCTACCCAATTCAATTTTTGTTCAAAGCATTGTATAATCACTTTTACGGAAATTTGACAAATATAGATTAATTATAAATTTAAAAAATACCTTTAATACACCTGTCGGAAAGTGTTATATATGCCGTGTATCTAAGAAAGATTGATTGGCTATTTTACATGTGATAAGATATCGCGTGTCTTAAGTTCATAATTTATAGTTTGTGCTAATGCAATTTATTTACATCGTACAAGATCGATAGGTTCGTAATTGAACTTTCACATTTCATGAAGTCAATAGAACATGACACATGTTGCACATTCGTATCGAGATCATCTAATGACTGTTTATTGTCGCGTGTAATGCCTCAAATTAGACGGGCGTAACCGAGCTCCTAACCGGCTAATCCATCTTAACTAAGTTTTCAGCGCTGAAACTTTTTTGAGACCGCGACTATAGTCTGCTGATGCTGCACTAAGTGGCGCAGAAGTAACTTAGAAAAAATCTGGGCACCAACGAGAAGACTATCAAAATGCACAGACAGAAAGTTGTTGAGCATACCTTCGTCAAGTCCCATTGAATAGTCGTTAGAATTCTTATTTCAAACACGTAGCAGACTAAGTCCGGTATGGCGTCGGCGTGAACCGAGATTAACCGACGGCTGTCGAGATTACACAGCGACAAATTTTAGGAAAACCCTTAAACGGGCTGGGTGATGATGCACTGTGGTCAACGACGCCCCTCCGGGTACTAACTAACCACGGTAAACATTGAAAGGGTGTCAGTGTCGAGACTGATGTTAGCTTCCTGCATCCTCATCCTCAGTCCCTACGGAATCGAAAATATTTTACCATTTTTCTTTCCGTTATACGGAGTCTACGCTGTAGGTTAAAAAGTGACGAGCTCATGGATTAGCCTATGATTACCAGCGTTTTTTACGTTCATTCATTCTTGATTATTCATTCAAGTATTGTAAAACACGTTGTTAAACAAGAATTGTCCTCGCCTGCTAAGGAACGAACTAATTCAAAGTATTTTTTTATTTTGAATACGAGTTTTCAGAAAATGTTAGGACGCAAACTTATTTGTTCAAATCATTAAATACATATTTTATTTGCTTTTCTTGTAAAAAATATCTTTGGGGATGATGCAGTAGATTTAAAGTCAGCTGATTAAAATTAAAGAACTCGAGCAACATCACAGCATAATTCGTTTCTCTGTACTACTTTAGTCGGAATTCATTTCGTATGATGGATGTTACATAGAATAATCCTGCTGCAGCGTTTATGAATGCAGCTGATATTTCATTTTTTAACATCTTTAATATTTTTATTTTAGATGTAAAATGTAGATACTTTAGAAATTTAGCTTCATAAGAGCATCTTGCGTTTTTTCTGCTTTAGGTAGCTACTAAAAATAATCAGACCGAATTAAATTGCAGGATACAATTAAACAACTTAAGTTAAACTATCCGTTTATCGAGTCATGATAGGAGTTCAGACGAACCAGACACAGAAAGATGAAATTCAAAGAATATCGAAATACAATCGATGATAGTTATTACAATGATAAACGTCAATTAACGGATCAAAAAGTATGAAACATCGAAATATTAAATAGGATTATTAGAAACGTTCATAACTGATACGGGGCAGAATAGTTAAGCCCTTGAGAAAACATCCCGAAAGAACAAGAAAGTCCATTAACGAATTGAAAGTAAATCTAATTGTGGTTCTTTCCGCTGAGTCGATGTAAGATAAGATCGATCATCCGTTAAAAACAGACGGATATTGTTCGCAATAAGCTATATTTTTCCAGAACAGTCATAATATATACGTTAGATTTCATTCTAATCGGAAATTAAACACTAGTGTATGAATGATCCGTAAATATCTGTTTGACGTAAGAGGATTCCATCTGTGACAAGTGGATTGCATTGACGCAAGAGGATTATAAGAGGAATCCTCTTGCGTGGAATCAGCCTTTCTTAGTGGGAACCGACACTGCATTTAGTCAATGAAATTCATAATATGTACTTAATTTGCGATTCGGGATGACACTTTATTGTTAATAGGATAATGTGAACTTCCGTGTTGTTTATATTCCAACTTCGGTAAGTACAAATGGGGTTGCTTAGCGGGATGAATCGATTTTACTTTGTTGAATCCCTGTACTTTTTGCTCAAACTTGACATAGATTAGATATAATATTCAGTTTTACATACTGTACAATAGAAATTATTTTACAAAATTTATTGGTTCAATAAAAACTTGACACATAAATTTGTGTACGTGCTTTTGCAGGTAAAAAAAGGGTAAAAAAATATATGATGGTTTCATCTTTTCAAATGACAACAATTTGAGTCAATAGGTTATTTCTAAGATTGTAAATTAAAGTTATAAAATAAATACTGCATTTTAAAGTTAAGGAATTAAGTAAAGGGAATATTTTCTTCATGTCAGGTATAGAACATTATACGATCCTATAATGGGCGGAGTAAGTAACGCCCATATTTCTCGACTACACGATAATTGTGGTTTAAGGTCATAAAATTCGAATTTCATCTCCTTTTGAGAAATGCAAACAAACTATACATCATTTAAAAATAATTATATAGGTATAGATATATCTAGATTGTACAAAAATTATTACGTTAGCAATTAAAAAATATTAAACACAAATTACATTTCGAAGATGGTTTTTAAGCATTATATTAACAGATAGCAAAAGCGTTATGAGTATTGGTTATTAAAAATGCTAAACTATTTTATTAAGTAACGTTTTCAAAAAGTTATTCGTTGAATTCGAGTTAAAGATTAACATAAAAAGATAAATTGATTACGAAGATTAAAGATAATCGCTGATTAATTTAAAATTTCTGGCGATACAGGCGCGAAGGTGTCAGACTTAACGCGTTCCATCTTTGAGCTAATGGCATTCCCGCATATGCTTGGGAATTTGAAATTTGAGACCGAAACAAAATGGACGATGTACAAATTCAACAGACGAAACACATTCTTCTTGTTTTTATGGTAAAATTGATGGTTTTGATAACGCACGTCCACCGCCTGTCGATGTTACCCAAAATCTTGGCAGTCGCCGACAGTAAACGGCAGCAATGGCTCCGAAATATTTTAGGATGATTTAAAGTCTGGTAAATCATCTTTACCTGTTTTCCGACTGCCGAAAAATTGTTTGCATCTGTACACATAATTTAACCATTATGGACCCCCTAATTGCGGCTGTTTTTACCACTGACGCGACAAAGTATTTGTTACTTCCATATAAGCATCGTCAAAGAAAAAATTTTATGCGTATTGTCATATTATAATATAATATTTGCAAGAATTAGAATTATAGTTACATTTAAATATAACATCGAAAATGGCTCTTAATAATTTTGAAATTTATTGTATATCTATTTATAATACACAAAAGGTAATGCATGAAACATTTAAAAAAATTATATTGTAAAATAATAAATATTTGTTCTTTTTATAAATTGCACTCAACGTCAACATTTCACTGTTAAAACATGTTACCACTCATTTTAAGTTTTCCAAGAAATAACTACTTAAGATTTTAAAGTTACAGCAATTCAATGACTACAATATTCGCAGTAAGATCGCGACGTCATCTAGTACAAGTTTATTATACGTAAGAAAGGCATAAAGACGGTATAGTTATGTGGCTTGTACGTTTATGAGCACAAATTGTACGATCGAGCAATATATTTATATTTTAATAGTTGTCACGATATGCGTACATGTATATACATATATAATGCGATTGATAATTTCTGAGCTGCTGCACATTATTGCATTCTGCAATGTCATAAAGTAATATACTAATAAAATGTATGTAAGATATAACATCTATCGGTTAGCTTTCTTTTGACCCCAGAATCGATGCTGGAACTAATAATATTTGTAGATTCCTATTCAGTGTTATTTTACTGGTCGAGGATAATAGTGTATTGGTCAAGGTTTTTATCGACTTAC
The DNA here is from genome assembly GCA_030407085.1 of Trichopria drosophilae. Classification (NCBI taxonomy): domain Eukaryota; kingdom Metazoa; phylum Arthropoda; class Insecta; order Hymenoptera; family Diapriidae; genus Trichopria; species Trichopria drosophilae. The sequence continues at coordinate 96,870,736 of CM059584.1, forward strand.
AACAAACAATTACTGAACTGTTTTCTTAAAATTATTGACACGAGAAGAAATAATTGATATCAAGAATTTTTTGTGAATTATTCAAGATTATTTTTTTTATATTATTTTGACTCGGAATTTTGTTAATGGATAACTTTCTTTTTTCGGTTTTACGTCACTTTTTTCTCGTCCAGGTGTTTTGTGTTCAATATTTCAAAGCCCAACAATATGTGGTAGGAGATACCTGGATTAGGAAGGACTGGGGTAGAAGATTATAGTCACCACAAGTTTATAATGCAACATTAACTGAAACTTAACCTGATTTTAAAAGAAGTAATAAACATAATTTTTCACAAGTGTAATGTTACAAAAAAAAAAAAAACACTAATCAAGAGCTTTCAATTTATGTTGAAAATTATCACATGTAATACCCTAAGCCTATATTAGTATTATTTCTTCTATTGTCGGAATATAATTCCGTAACTTGATGGATATACTACTTGTTTATCCGTAAGTCAATTGTTCTAAATAACAATGTGATTGTATTTCTGAGAAATATAGCACATAACAGCGTATTAAGACGAGTAGAACCCTTTCAAACCAGGAACTGTAGTAAAATTTACAAAAAATATTTTTAGTGCATATAGTATTCTGTTTGAAAAACAAAACAGTCGAGAGTGACAAAATATTTGATGGAAAAAGGATTTTTTTTTGGTTTAGATAGAAAAAACATGCTTTTGCGCTGTTCTCTTATAAACAGCGAATGAACTTTTCTTGCAAAATTATTGACATTGTTCTTGGAATCAAAGATTCATTATCTATTTCGGTAGACTGAAACAAAATATTTATTAAATTTAACTACATGTTGAGTTAGCTAGTAGGAACTATATCTATAGCAGTTTTTATACCAACATATCGTTCATTTGACTAACATTTAGTTAAAGCAACTGTCGTGTAGTTGTTTGAACTATATGCATAAGAAATACGGTCTCTTCATCTTCCGTGAAAGTACCACTTTCCCAAGCAACAAAATAGGGCGAAATTACCTCTTTTCGACCTTCCATCAGGGCTAGAAATTTTCTCGACCACATCTTATTTACCTAAAATACTCGAATTATGGTTAGTGTGGACAAAAGTAGAAGTAATTTTTTGGTCGAAATTTGATAAAGTCTGAATTTGATTCTTTTTAATTATTATTTTTGATATTAATTTTTACCAAATGTAAAATCGACCTGTACTTGACCGAAAATTGGTAATATTTAGATAATTTTGACCTCTTTTCGACTTAATTCTGACCACATCCGTACTCCTTTTGTTTCTAACTTTTCTTCTTTGCACGTGGCAAGCCTCACTGTGTTTGTATCCTAATGTACTCATGCCATGGTTTAGTAATGCAATATTTTAAAGCTTCGTCAGAATACAAAGCAAAGGAAATAAATACGCAGATTATGTCAGTTTTCAGATAATGAAATTAAGCATTATACAATGTTAAATTTACGTGCGACGGAAAATTTCCTGTTCAGACTTTTATGCTACCCCGTTAAGAATTAACTCGACGTGAAAATAAGCAGTTTAAAAAAATAATTAATTTTCTCTGGAAAAATCGGTTATTTTATTTTACGCTCAATCACCTTGAAATATTTTTTATTTAATTCGTAGAGCAAAAGTGATAAAAAATATGTCTTATTTATATTTACAGAGGAAATAAAACAGCGGAATTAAATTAATTAGTTATTAGCGAATTTTAAAAGTTATGCTACATGCTAATGGCGGACATCAAATTATGCGTGAGTCTGAGTTTCGACCTATAAGTCAAATTTCCTTATTTAGGGAATTTTGACTTCAAAGTTCACAACTTTGAAGTTTAATTATCAGCCGATAGGGAATTTGCATATACGCGCGAAACGCCGGAGAATTTGTTGGCCCCTCGGCTCGTAATTTTTTGACTGTCGAATTGATATTGAAAGCTTCAAACACTTCGGGAGTCGAGGGAATTTCAATAAATCGAAATTTCCTTCCCACCGAAAATTCGAGGGAGGTTCAAAGAAGTTTTTTGTAAAGTGATAGACTAATCTGACTTGTAGTTTTCAAGTAACAATTGAGTTTATGAATTTTTAACATATTTTTAAATACACATACGAATGAGGCCCGTAACCCTCATATTCGTAGAAAGTACTTTTAAGCATCAAAAACTACTATTTTAATATCGTCGATAAATGGACATGATGCCTCTAGTACGTAAAGCGGTACTTTTCCCCACGAATAGAATACTGCATTTTTTTTGCACTAGAATGCTTAAAGTTTAATTTTACGCACCACATATTTTTTTCTTGACCGGCCGTAAAATTCGATTTTTCGGCCTAGGGCGAAATCTTCGACAATCGGATCAAAAAATACATGATTGGCCACGGGCGAAATATCGACCTCCGACGAGTGTGATTGATACCCTCAATCGTCGAAGATCGATAATTGCGCCCTTGGCACATAATGTACTATTTACGCATTCAGGCTTACTTTTACATTCAGCGCGACAAAAGTACCACTTCACACACGGACAACAGTGCGTAAAATGGCACTTTACTATTAGATAGATAGATAAAAGTTAGTTATGATAAGAACCTTTGCCATACAGGTCCTAAGTTCTACAAACAAAAATCGGATTTGGCAAAATTGTATATTACTCCACGGAAAACCACGGTTTGGTGAGATCAGAGAGTCGTCGACTGGTTTCGCGGCCGTGAACTTGGAAAATCGAACGGATCGAAACCCAGGTCGCAGATTAGGAGGTCGCAGCACGTAGTCGTCGGTAACGAAGTGGCACAACTTGGCGCTATCTCTCACTCGATTTCAACTTCATCCTTAGTAAGCGGATCGTCCAGAGACTACGTCGGGCCTTTTGCTGTCGGCGGATCGGAACGCCTTGGTACACACATACACAAACACATCTTTAACAAACATTATCCAGCGTAACGTGGGCGTGTAAACACCAACAACTATCCTGGCGAGGCGTTGATAGGATCCATCCCCCATGCACCGGTTGCATATATAGATACGCATACAGAGCCGAAGGACCGTGCTGTCCGCTAAGTTTATTTGGTCTGCGTTTAACATTGCCGCAAGTTAAGTTTCTCGGATAAGCCGGCTTTTTAGCCCGCTTCCGGTTTAGCACGCGACCGCGTGGCGCGCCGTACACCAGTACTTTACTAATGTTTTTTTTTCTCTTCACGTTTATTGGTTTAGGGAGATTGAAATTTGTCGACGGCGATGACGCATTTCATTTCGTTCATGCCGATGTTTACTTTTCCAGCGGATGATTAGGACATTTTTAACGCCCGGATCAAGGAACATTGACAAATTTTTAATGAACCTTTTTTGTCCAATATTATTTCCGTCAATATTTTTCGATTCTGCATTAGTAATAATATTGTTACGTTAATGGCGTGTTACTAAATATTTGTTCCATCTTAATGATCCAGGTGTATCTGTTACTAAAATATTTTTTAAATTGTATCTTAAAACTGTATTTGTTACACTAGTGACAAAAAATAAATACTATCCTGTGAAGAGAATCCAACATTTGCATTTTATAAATATTTTCTTAGAAGTTAGAAATAAAACTTCGTTTATTCTATTTATATCAATTATATATCAAATATACATTGGAAAATATATTTTCTTTTACAATAAATAATTTTAAATCTAAGATCAAGTTTTCAATCACTGTATCGAACCTCAAAATGTAATGTTATAAATATAATTGGGCGATTCTCCCAATTCTTACGATTTACATATTAAAAATGTATAAAAATAAATATACAGCCACACCCGTAACTTTAACCACATTATTATTTCGATGATTACAATTGTATTTCCATTTTTATATAATTATTTTATTTGTGCCAGCGATAATTAAAACATGTTTTAAATTCGAGCATTATTTGAGGTTATCTGTCGTATATTCAAATATGTAATAAAGACCATTTGAATTTTATTGCATTTTATTTTTTTAGTTATATATAGATTTACAGTACGCATTCTTAAGCAGACTTTTTAAATATTTTAAATCTTTCAGCTATATGCTTATATTCAATTTCATTAAAAATATAAATGTCCCCACTTAAACGTACATTTTTCAGTGGGGAATTTAATATTTTACAAAACATTCTGAAATATTTTTTATTTTGACACAGGCCATTTAAATCTTTTGCCGGTTAGAAGCATCACTTTAATTTGTAAATCATTTACATTAATTTTTTGTATGTATCCAGAATACCAAGTGGTCCCTTTTTCGAAAGCAATCCATATCCATTCTCCGATTTTGTATTGGGATTTCGTATTTGTGGAGCTTGCTTGCTTATTCAAAACTGCCGATTTATTAGTCATGTTTGGAAATATATAATAATTATGCTCTTTGAAAATTCAGTCTTTTACAATAATGTTGAAACAAAAAAAAGTTAGTTTTATTTTTAAATTGCGTACAAGGCCCGTCACTCTGAAAATTAATAACTTGTACATTAGGAACATAGGTCTTCATGAGGTTTAATATAGGCTGTAAATGTGCCCAAATTGCTGATGCATCGTTCCATTTCTTTCTGTAATTTATCTTCTTTTCCCATTTTATACTTATTTAAATTCGAAACAGGTTCGACAGAACGACTATAGTTTCATAACAAAAATTTGACATTTTCGAGTGCGCCAAACTTAATTCTGTTGGAAATTTCACGAGATCGTTACACGAACGACCGTTACACCAGCGACAATTAAAAAAATATAGTTATTAATAAACAAATAAATGAAATATTTCGAACCACAGGCAAGAATATTTACTTAATGTAAGATATCCTCATGATGTTTTCTTAAATTTGATCAATATTTTAAAGAGCAGTCCCTGTTACCCGAGCGACATTGTTTTGGTACGAAATATTATCTTAGTTTTTAACAATGAATAACTAAGTTAATATCCAGAATTAAAATATTGCCATAGATTTATATTGTTTAAGGCCTAAATTCTATGACAGGTCGTATGAAAACTTATTGCAAGATTTTTGAAAATTGTGGAACTGTGGAAGGAGAATATTTGATCATTACACCAGCGACACATAAATTTAGGGACAAACTTTATGAGCAAAAATCAATTTTTTTAAACATTCAAAACTTTTGTAAATCGAAGTAGTCGATTTTCAAAAATAATTTTATACAAATCACTGATTTTGTTTATAGTTATATCGACTAATATTAAAATTAAACGTTTTCAAACGTGTTAACTTCACCGCCGGACAAAGGTTGTGGCAGTGTTTTGCGTACTTGACAGATATTTTTTACATATTATTTAGTACAGTTTTTGCATTCAATCAATTATTTAAATATACAATATTTTTCTTACAATATAACATATTTTAATTATATTCGAGCCAAATTTTGTCTGACAATATTAATAATTATTCAGGACACTAAAGTTAAGAGAACTGTCCAATTGACAGAAATATGGATCAAATTAATAAAATTAAATTATATTTTTTTTTTATTATTATCGTTAGAATAGATATTACATTACTAAAAACTCGGGTCTGTTTCGCATCGTATGTAGTATTCTCTGTTTAATATCTTGAAAAGAAAAACAAAGTATTCGGATGCTGGGTACACTGATAAGAAAAAATCTGACCTTGCCTTTGGATCCCCTTCGAGAAAATAGAAAGCGCTTACAAAAATCACAGTTCGGACATGTAACGTAAAATGCCCTATAAATATTTTTACTCTTTTGTTATTTTTCGTGAAATCGTCCGTCTTATCTGTTCGTTGTAAGTGTTCAGGAGAATGAAAATGCAACTTTGTAAATTACTATTGTTTCTGCCGAAACAAATTTTACTTGGTGAAGCATTTCGTAGCGTTTAAAACCATTGAAAAAATTGTGCTAAAAATTCGTTATATTGACATGCAAGAAGAGAAAGGTTTCTAACTTTCTTCCCCTGTTTCATAAATCTTAATATTTTTTAATTGTCATAAAACTTATATATTTTAATTTTATGTGTCGTACAAGGCATTAAAAACTTTGACTGTAAATTGCATGAGTTTCACTATCAAAGTCACTTAATTAAGAATTATATTAAGAGTATCTCGATTTTTATTCTCAATTTCACTTGTTATTGTATAAAATAAGCAGAAATACGCTTTCTCCACTAGCTTGCAAAAATATTTCCAAAACAAAGTGACAGTTTTCTACAATACTAACAGAACATTAACAAAAATCCTACGAATTCAACTATTAACTGGTAGTAGATTCTTTAACTTTTTAAGTCCTGAAGGTATATTTAATTTTACAACTTTTCTTGGAATTAACGACTAGCTAAATGTACCTGGCTATATACTCAACTCTTGACCCGCATCATAGTTATTTTAAATAAGTTTTTGTTGAAACTAAGTCAAATGTATTTGTAAGAATGTTTGCTACACTTCTGATATAAGTCATCCCTTTCACTTGTGCAGTTTCTCAAAAGGTTCCCTTCAATTTATTACTCTATTGTGTATTTGGAAATAGTACAGCATTTCCTTGTTTTTAATATAACACACTGTATATCCATAAATGTTATGACCTCAAATGCAAAAAGACTTTACACATTTATAGCAGGTCAACAAACCACAGCTACAAAAACTACACTTTGTTGACAGCGGTGAAATTTATTTTTTACAAAGAAATATATGGTGCAATATTAATGGAATATTGAAAAGGTGAATGAATACCTACTAATTTCCCATGTATTATATCAGTTCATTTCACAAAAAGTGACAACGTAACAAACACGTGTTATTCTTACAGATTGAAAATATAAGAGATGATGAATTGTTTTTGCCCACAAAATGGCAGCATATATCATTCTATTAAATCCAGAGTCAATCTTCTGTGTGAAGAATTTAAAAATTATTCTCAGATAAAGTAATTTAAAAAACAGTCAGTTCTGTAATAACTCGAAAATTGCTTGAATAAATATTATTCACTATATTCATCGCCCTTTTTAAATGCTGTTAAAAGTTTCCTCCTTTCTGATGTATTTTCACAATATACTATGATATTCTTGGTGATTATGAGTTTTTTTCGTTATATAATTAGAAATTTTTCTTTTGATCGAATGAAAAATCTAAGGTTATCATTCGATTAAGCGTACAATTTTTTATATAATGACATATATAACTCATTTTTTGAAAAAAAATGTTGAATTGGAATGTAAACATTCCATCAAATAAAACTTCATACCAAAATGAAACTATAAGCTTAGAGTGAAACAGCACACAGCTTTTAGTAAAGTCGACATTAATTTTCATTTGTTTTTATGTTTAAATGTAGTTTAAATTTTAATCTATACAACTTAAAAATAATATATATGTTTACCAGTCCAAGTATTGTATTTCGATAATTTGAGGTTTTTTCAACGAGTTTTTATTACTGGCAATCTGTGCTTTTTAAAGGTTATGTATTTTCTATACTTAACTGATATTTACGCAGGTGCAAATAATAAATCAACTCCTTTTGGCATCTCTTTCCATTAAGGTCAACATACTTTATTTATGGTTTTTTTTATTGATTTAATTCTGATTTTTTCTGGCTATTTATAGAGCAGATTGGACTGCATACAAATGAAAATGAATACCTGAAATTAATATTTTGCTCACTGAACTAGACATTTAGTAATATTTACTAAATATATGATTGCCGGTTAGCAATTAAATATTTAGTATTTAACTGTATTAGTTCTTCCAAATACAGTTGAAATTATAAATAATTTATTTTATCAGTGCATGTTAAAGGAATTATTTCATTCTAAGCGTAAAATATATAAATTCGTTGTATTCATCTATTTAGAATTTTTTTAAATAAATAATTTCAAGCTCTCTATAACATCTTATTTTAGTTGCCTACATTTAGTATTTGCATTAAACTTCGATCTAAATTTTTGAAGCCATCCCTCATTCCAATTATTATTACATATTTACATTCTCTGATACTAAATTATCACTCAACTAATTGAATGGGTATTAAAATTAAAACAGCCCGTGATTACATTACAGAATATTAACAATAAATCATCACTCCATAATTAGTTTACGCAATTTACTAAAGTTATATTTACACACGAATTAATGCATTAATTACCTACCTGCAAGCATCTATTACTAACATTTGATTATTATTCAATAACGTTTCATTGGAATTTCGTACAAGCGTCATAATTCAAAATTAATTCAATGATTTTTAATTAATCTTCTAAGCAGATTAATTTGAATGTATACAAAAACTTAACTCATTTATTTACAAAGAAACAATAGTATCGGCGCCAGTCCATAGGGTGCTGCCGGAGCAATAAAGATCTACGGTCAGAAAGCTGTATAAGGTTGCGAAGAAATGCTCGTAAAGCATGTCGGTTTGGCGTATAGTCACTAAATCTCCAGGTAAACATGTGGTATACAAATAAACACCCGACGGAAAACACGATATTATTGCACTAAATAAGTAAAAACTCAATCGTAAAAACCATCGTACCATTTTTCTGGCGACTGCGGCAATTTTATTAGGCCTATTATAAGCTGGCACCTTAAACAATCAGAGTCAATAAAACTATCAAAGGAAAGCTACTTTCAACGATAAGAATCGCAAAAGCTTTGGTCTAAGTGATAAGCATTTTTCTTTAGCGATTTTTAGTAAATTTCATTACGTAACGTGTAAATTGTTTGAATAAGGACTTATCCAAATGTATTTTTGATTCACAGAATCCTTTTTTTGTCATTTGTCTTTTTACAGACCATAAATCGATATTATGACAAATTGGAAATAGATTTTATTAAAAGTCAAAATCATCTAATGACAACTAAAATTTGTAACTTTTCAATTATTAATAGATTTTGTTTAAAAATCGGGAGGATCAACAGGTTAAGAAATTTTTGACCCCGTATTATGTCGTTTGTTTGTTATATTTTACATTTCAGAATTTTATAATTGATGTATTTGATGCCTCTGTGTAATGATGTGGTGAAAAAGTTGGGAAAACCTTTGTGCTTTTTGGCGGGGCATAATTACGCGGCCCATGTTCGACACTTGAAATAACTTTGTTGCGACATCTTATGCGTTACATTAAAAAATAAATCCTGAAAATCGAACATTTTTAGTGAACAATAGACGGGGCCTTCTGGTTATTCTTTAGAACGGTCGAGTGGGTCCTGAACGACGAGGCGACAACTCCAATGGGATTTCCGATTTCCGTATAGACACTATTGCGGTCGTCTAGCCCGGCAACGGCGTCGGGTCGGGTCATTCCAGGTACAGCCATTCTTACGAACCGCCTCCCACCATTACGCCCTCCGACAGTAATCCCCACCCCCGATTTTCAGTACGGACCCCTTCCGGGGCCTGGAAAACCATTTAGGGCTCTGGCAGTGGGGGATACACCACAGTTTGACCATACAAAAACTCGAGGAGTGTAGTACGATACTGGTGGAGCAGCAAGCCGTAACGTGTTCCTCGATCTCAACTCTCCTCATATATATATGGAAACGTACACATAAAGTGTTCATTCTCGCAATGTGCAGAGCAGTGCAATATAAACGCAGGAGTAAAGTGTCGTAAAGTAACAGTCGCCAATTTTTTGTAAGTTAGTTCTTGTTCAGCTACGGAACAGTGACGGTCGAAGTTTACAAGGAAATAGTTTGGTGATATAGTGGAAAGCAGATTCCACAAGAGTACTCTCAAGTGATCTACCAAATTTAGTGATTATATTTTTGTGAACAGTGCCAAAAATTAAACGGGTGAATGTCGGCGTATCCGGGATATTATCATCACCCGCCCCCTCATCAGTACCATCACCCCACGTACCGATCGGTGAGTGTGATAAGTTTTGTGATTTCGTGATTTTTCAAGGATACATGAAACGAAATTCTTACGATAATTCAAAGTAACATAAAATGACGGCAGTGAACATATGTGGATTTAGACACACGTTGTTTTTTTTAATGACAAGTTGCCAGTATTTGTAAAGTTTTTCGAAATGCTTGGTGGTAGAAAACTTCTTCATCACAGAAGTCGAAATTAAAAAACGATAATGTTTTTTGTAGACATAAAAAAATCGAGTCTAAAAAGATTAAGACAAATTTTTAACCTCAAAAAGATTGAACCCTAATTGAAACCCTATCAAATGACAATATGGCGCTGAATACGCTCTTCCATGTTAGGATGTGTCCTAGTTGTCATTCACTCTAATCAACCAAAATTTTTTTCGTTTTATTAATAATTTGTGGTTTACGTGTACATTATCAGTAGTCTTGAATTTATCTGCCCAAAACTTCTTAAAAATACATTTACGCGAGGACTTCGCTTTTGAAAGAACTAACTTTATCTGTTTGAAAGACAATATATCTATAACCTAACTCAACATCACTCAATGTATTTACAGCCTCCAGTGGTCGTCTGACCCATCAAAGAAAGTAAGAAAAATTATGACCGTAAACTGTCTAGACTGAAAATACCTGAGGATGTTCATTTATCACGATTTAGTCGTCTCCTATACCTTTGTTTTTGAATTGCAGTGGTCTTTAGAACCCTTTTAAAATCATTGCACGTGCAAATATTGCCGCGACGTATAAACGACCAAAATTTTGATGAGTAACCATTTTTAACTTTTATAATAATTGTCATCAGGTCAATCCGGGTTTTATTAAGATATTTCGATATCCTCTTCCGGATTTCTCGGCCATTGAGTGAATCGCATGTAGTTAATAACCATAAAACTTGACCATTGATCCACTGTTTATGTACCTTATGAACTAAACGCGTTTTACCGGAACGCGCCTGCATTATTTTTATTTCATGCGTCAACGTCAAAGATTGTTTACGAACAATTTCCGACGTGAATAGCACCGCGAAACCTTTCGGATACAAAAGTGGACCGATTCTTTTTTTTTTTTGTCAGTGGGGTATCGCTTTTCAAAATTCTTACGAAAAACGTCAAAAATTGTCCGCCGGGGCGAAAATAAAAATGTAAAAACTCTCGTTTCCACCGTCCCGAACTCGTCCACCGTAGACACAAAAGCTTTCGTCGGCGCTTTTCACGTTCATTGATGTGTCGGGACGCGCAGCGTAGCTTTCGGAAGAATGCTAATTCCATCATTGTGAGAGGCACGTCCGCCGGGATCGTTACACTCGGCGTCTCTCACGTACCGACGGTACCCAACAATGAAAACCTTGGACGAGTTTCGCGGGCATCTATCCAGCTTCCTTGACTCGGGTGCCCCATTATCGGTACACCATTGGGGAGTCGCGATGTGTCCTCCGTTCATCACATACCCACGATTCGGTTACTCGACTTTCCCACGACACGTGGCCATTACGCAATGAAGCCTTTTTCAAAATCTGACGTTTTTAAAGTTTGTTCGTAGAATACAAGGAAAGATTTCAAAAATTTATCAGAAATTATAAAGGTTCTTAGGAGTAAACGTTCATTTTATCAGAAATTCATGGTTCGTATATTTAATCGATGTTTTTTACGTCTTCCCGTCAAACATTGATTATTTTTATTCGGTCATAGTAGTTTGACTTAATATTTTTTTTAAACACCATTGTTTGTTTGATTCAAACACCGATATTGTACATTTTTGTTTTACTTGTACAGAATCATTACTTACATTTGTCTTTCTTTCTTTTGGTCTATAAAGACACAATTTATATAGATTTCAAATTACCATTTGACGTGAATTGAATATTTGCATATATTGACCATTTATAACTCGGTCCGACGGTATTCGATTCACTTCAGCGCATTTCCAAATCACCTTAAATAATACAAGTTAAAAGAGTAACTAACAAAGATATGACAGGAAACCTCAGTGCATTTATATTGCGTTTTTTTCTCTTTAAATGTCCATTCACTTTGATAATTTAACATTTTAATGTCATGAAGAGATGGTGATAATTGTAGAATCTTATATTAGTACTTCCATGCAATTTAATAATAACATGGAGAATCCGTAAATGATACTGAAAATTATTATAACCAATTTGTAGCATCGTACACGATATGACAGGGAAAGTCTTGCTCGATATAATGAATAAATTGATGGTCCGAACATCTGCTTAGTGCTCTATACTCTAGACGAAACATTTGTTACGACTACCAGCAAATAAACGTATCGATATTGAGGTTTAACCTATCTAAACACTCCCTTCATCACATATATCTAATACTTTTAAGTATTGTAACATTTTGCAATTATAATCCTGTGGATACTGAATGTACTAACGTAAAAATGATCTGATTTCAGGTGGAGGAATACCAAGATTACGCTGCCACGGTGCGGAACCATAACAATAACGCTGTTAAAGCGGAAGTGGTGGCTTCCACAGCGCTGGAGCACGCCAAGGCTGATACCGGATACGGGTACCATCAGAATAACTGGTGGATACGCGGCGAGAACGGCGGTGGTGGCGGAGGCGGAGGCGGCGGCGGCGTCGGGGGTGGCAAGGAGGGTGGCCGAGAGCAAGATAATAAGGGTGCAGCAGTGGCGGGTGAGCTGCAGGCTTGCCTCCGGACCTATATGGCGGGGTACCTGAAGGCAACTTGCGCCCCAACCGGTAGTGCCCAGTACCATCCCCATGGTCATCCAGCCATGGGGGTTGGTGCGCATCCACACCCTCACGGCCACCCGCACCCCGGTGGACCCCATCCGGGGTTGCCGTCCCCGTTCTCCCTTGCTTCTCATGGACATGCGCATCCTCACCACCTGGACCACGGCCCTCTGGGTAGTTTTCCTCAAGGTAAGTTTTTACTAAATTGTTTATTCGTATTTAATGTACCGACGGAGATTTCTATGCCATGCGAGTATTGATAAGCTGCCCGATGACGAGGTCCGCGATTTGTTTCTTTTATATGGGGGATCAACGATTTTTTTATTCATCGCGAGGTTTATTACAATTTTCAGAAACGGTATATCATGAATCAAAAGACAAAGTTTCTTCAACTGTACTTTTTCGTAACTGAAGTTTGATGATCAGTTTGCTTAAAAGACTTTGGATAATCCAATCAAGCCGTATTCTTATAGTTTCTTTGCGGATCGTGTTCATCTTGTGCTAATGGGGCTTAGTTCATTTAAAGTTTTGCAATTTTTTCCGCTTAATCGTGCCGAACTAAAATATTTCTACATTGACTGTTTTTCATAAACAACTGATCTAACTTTGGGCCTGACTTTTATATAGCGTTGTTTACATTTCTAATATTTCCGGTTCTTTTCGTTCTTTATCCATAGTCTAGATAAATATTATTTCCACAATGGAATCCTCAAACGCATCGTAAATTAATATCAAGGTTTAGGTAATCTCTGAACTCTAAGTAAGGATTTCGAGGATCCATAAGCGTAACAAAGTAATCCGTGCAGCCCATTTGCTAATCTTGTGCAAATTTCGCGAGTCAGTGACCAAAGATAGCCGTCACGTGCAAACGCGTAAAAATCTAAGTATTAAGTTACAACTAGCCATCGATCAGCGTGAAAATCGATGCATCGACTGAAGCCGTACTTGTACCAAGTCAGGGCTTCGCGACTATTTGCTACTTGCGCCCGTTTGACCGTAAGTTTTCCTTTGCTCCGTCTATCTCGTGTTTTGTTTGCGTCTCGACGATATCGCACAAGTTATGCATGTAGGACAATTTTACATAAACAACATGAAATATTATTTCTCAGTTGCGTAATTAAAGTAAAAATTTATTTATCAATTACATATTTGTTTTAGACTTTCTAATAATTTGTCAGCTTTCTAGCAACTTCTAAACTTGATTTTTTTTTATTAGTTGTTATACGCAATGAAATATTTGATAGAAATGGGAAAATGTGATATAATTCTGTTTAAAAATCTGAAGTATTCTTATTACTGAAGTAAAAATCAGTAGTTGGTACATAAAAGCTGTTCCCTTTCGCTACCATGGAAATCGAGCGAATTCAACCATCTCGCATCAAAGTTAACAAACCTCGCGCAGACTTTAGAGACTCCTTGGGTTTTCCTCGTGGTCTCTCTGACGTTGAAAGCCTCGAAACCCTCCGTAGAGACGAAATCGCGACATTGAGGAGGATGGCGATGGAAATATGGAAGAACTCTGATGAAACCGAAAGATAGCAAGAGAGAAGCTGGGTCTTAGAAAGAGATGGTGAATCATGAAAAGAGCGAGATAGTATGCGTGTGCACGATAGAGAAAGAAACATAGGCGGGGGAGAGAGAGAGAAAGAGAGAGAAATGGACCCGTAACGAAGAAGAACGGAGAGAAACCATGAGAGTAAGCCGCTTATCAGGGTGGCAGCAGGCTGTATAGGACCAACCGGCGTATAGATATAGGCGTGTTTCCATGGAAACACGGATTTGTCCGTTGGTTCCGCACCTACGTCCAGTGGCCTCTCTTGTATATATCCACGTTGTAGGCATATCCGCTGTAAACTCGCAAAACGAAAGAAAAGCACGGTTCGAGAGAAAGACAGCCAACTCGGGCTTGCACCAGAGCAAGGCAGAGAAATGCGCGAAAATGGACAGACTGGTACGTATAATAGAAGAGGAAAAAGAAATGAAAAACGACTGGTAGCAAAAAATGCGAAAAATAAAAAACAATGGGAAATTAATTTTGTAAGCGATCCTGAAACTATGCTGCGAAACTCTAAGATATTAAAACGACAAAATTCTAGGGCAATGCTTTTAGTACTACTTAATTAATTCAACGTCATTTCATCTTTGAATCGGTACTTTGTTCGTTTTATGAAACAGATTAAAAATGTAGATTAATTAAGATTATCGTTGGAACAGCAAACGATTAGACGCCGACATTATCAAATAGGCGGAAGCTTTCATCTCTTGTCTGAACCATTTCCCTTGCATGACGCATTTTTTGGCATCACACATAAGAATGATGGAAATTGCATGAAAACTTAATTTCATTGATTAAAGTCTATGATTCGATGTCCTGTAAAAACTTCAAAACCGGAAACTATCATATTCACGTTCCCTGAACCCGCAACTACAAGAACACATATTACTATAGATAAAAATTACTCGCAGACTTTAATAACTGATAATAAGTCTTGACGCTATTTCCGTCAAAGCCGAAGTGGCTAATGTGTTTGCGACGTTGTAAAATTGAAATAATCTACGGGATCGGCGGCGTCGAAAGTATGAAACTATAAGCGTCAATTTTTGCGGCAACTTCAAAGATCGTGGAAATGTGTTCAGGTCAAAACACAACGTCTAAATCGCAAGCGGAGGTAAAACCCAAATATTAATTTGGTCGCTTGAAATAAACGAAAACAGCCTTGTAAATAACTTGCGTACCGCGGAAAAAGTATTTAACAAGTATTAATCTTGAAACATCTTGAAGATACATTTTCAATCAGTCAAATTTATCATCTAGAAACTTGTAAAAACACGATTTTTCAACTTTAAGAGTTAATACCGTTTTCGTGTCAGTGTCAAGTAAGCGGCGCTGTTCAAACCTAAGGCGCGAGAAGCATCGCATGTCGGTGTTTATTTTATTACGGCACTGGAGGGTTGTGCCCCGTGGCGAACAAGCAAGTGGCGAAGTGGCGAGACCACGAGGGTGGCGGAAGCAAGATAAACAAGAAGTAAGGCGAAATGAAAAATTGATCGGAAGGGAAAACGAGACAAGTTACACGAAAGAAAAAATCACGATGATCGAGCGTTTGCTAAACTTTGATGCTTAAATTTGTATTTAAAAAGTTCATTCTATATAAAGTTAAAAAAATATGTTTTCAAATGAAGTGAAAAAAAAATTCATAACTCTAATGAAAGGGAAAATGTAAAAGTGTAAAGTACTGAAGAAGTAAACTCACTGTAGGCGACAAGTTTGAAAGAAAAAGGGAGCGATAAATAGGGTGTCAAATTGACAACATTTTCGTACTTTGAGGGCGTGAGCAATGCGAGTCGTGGGAATCTAGCTATACGAAACGTCTTTTAACCTCCGCCGACCACCAGCGTTGTTTGCTGTTTCAGAGTGATTGTCCACTTAACTTGCAAGATATCCCTCCAAATCAATAAAGAGCGGCAACGATTGATCATATTTACAACAAAATTTCAGCCATAAAAAATAGACGATTGGAACACCCAAGTATTATCGGCACAGAAGAATCGTGTAGTACATAGGAAAGCTTGAAACAAGAATTAAAATTTCTCATTAGATTTCGTTAAAATTCATGATTGAAATAATGTTTGCGTTTCAAATATCGAAGGCTTTTAAATCGCTCATCCATGGAGCCTAAAGCGAGAAAACAGACAAAGTGAATTGTCGAGGGCCTTTTTCTCTCAGCGGGAAGAAATCCAAACTCTCATGATAGAAAGCATGGGCAATCATTGAATTGGGTATCAAGTTAAGGGAGGCACGCGTCGGGACACGTGTTGGTGCGGCCTTCGCCAAGTGACCGCAAAATACGACAACGAATGTGAACACTGCGTTGGAGGTCGACGCGTGTCGTTGTTAAATTAAGTAGGTGGTTCTACATGGGAATGGAACGGGCAACAATGAGAAAGAAGAGCGTTGGAGTAGAAAATACAAATCGAAAACTAATTGTAGAGTAAACACTAGAGACTGAGTGAAATGTCACGTAGTGCCTGTGGCTACTTTACTTTCTCAACACAAGTGGGCTTCGTGTGATTCAGTACAATATTGACATTTTAATCACTTCACGATATTTATATGTTTGCTTTAGGTAATAGCGACATATAAGAATGTTTCTGTTTGAAAACGTAATTGAGAATTGCAAGGCTTTATTGACAAAGGAATACTAACTATTTTCTTTTTGTGATCAGTTGTTTTAACATTTTAATTTCGTGTTTGCTATGTAACAATTGAAAGTTCCAGTTTTATTTTCTCATTCTAGACCAAGTTATATGTCAATTAATGCCGCGTAATTCAAGATAAGTGGAGATTATATTTAGTCTCTGAGCGATTCGATAGTTTCCGCCAAGTTCAAGTTGAAGGAAAAAAGACGCGACGCCCAGACGTCTTGTAATGAAACATGAAACTCATCCGATTACGCTCATTTGTCCCGGATGAGTGTTGATATTTTGTTACTTATGCTTCTCTCAGCGTTTAGATTATCATGCACCGACAGCCACGTGCAACCGACCGTATATAATAATGGTACGTTAAAAAACGTTACAACTTAACAAACGACTGGTGGCTAATTGAAATTAAAGCTGCGATAGCACCCATCGATTTATGACTCCATGATTCTAATGGCAAAATGAACTAACAACTTAATTTTAAACGATTATGCACCGTAAACGTGATTAATAATAAATACACGTTAAAATACATGGATGTTAATTAACGAGGTTCAAATGTACAGTCGTGCAGTGATCAATACCCACTGAATACTTGTAACCGATTTTCAATTCATTCAATCAAGATAGTTTATATAACAGGATTTGCATTGAAAATAAGGCGATTATAATATAAATCACAACTTGTATCAAATATTCGAAAAATAACAACGATTTCAATATATCAACATGTGGCTGCAATCGCTGCGACACGTTTATCGATTCGATTCTCCACCGTTCGCCGTAAAATAATAAATTATTATCCAATATGCATAAATTATATAGCTATAAAAGAAATGACTTTGTAAATTAATAGACTATGTGAATATTAATTACAAACAGATAATAAATGAAATGTTAAATGAAAGCTTGCATAAATTACGGTTCAAAATCAATATTAATTACATTCAAGCAATAGAATACCGACGAATGATTATCATTTTCGTGGATTCTATACAATATTTCAGAAACTAACTGTATACCATTATGAAAATGTTGTATCATCAACTTTGAAGACTATAAGAAAATAGGGGTGAGACAGGAGGTACTAACGCTGAAAACTGGAGGAAGTAAAAAAATAAGGGAATCGAAAATTAATTAAAAGTTGAAACGCGTTCGGATGCAGCAACGAGTATGGATTAGTACGGGGGCCGTGGGACGATAGCACGTGACGGTAGGCGGAAGGGACGGCCGTGCTAAAAGGCCATCAGTTACGAAAACATTTAGCCGACTTTTCACTTACATCGTGTACGCGAAAAGTAAACTAACAGGCTGTTCTTACAAATCTGTGTAAAGAGATTTTCGTAATGACTTACGAAATGCATTTTTTTGGGAGAATGAAGAATTTCAAATGTCCTATCAATCTAGTCGTTTTGTCATAAGTCTTCGTTTAATGCTGATTTCCAACTAATTATGTCCTTTGGTTTGTTTGTGTAAACCTAATGATTGATTTTACTTTGCGGACAAAATGGAAATTATGGAGATTTGCATTTGTCGAATTTATTTTATTCACGGAGTCTTCAATTAGAGCGGGTTTGAGTACAACGCGAGCTAAAAATGAAAAAGCGAAACTAGTAAACCGATCAATCGAACTGCAACGTCGAGTAACTGGCCCATCCTATTCGGTAGGGAAAGTACCGTGAAATTTAGTTATGGCTCCATTGACTCGAGCAGATTTCATCCTGCTCGCCATGATCGTGCGAGCGTACAGTATCGCTGGCTGGCTCTCGGGGAAGAAATCCAATAAACAGAAAACGAATTTGCTATTAGGGTCGCGTCTGATCTCGTTGCGGGCCAATGAGCCACGGCAACCCCTTGTACCAACTCCCTCTGCAGGTCCGTGTCGATGTGATAATAAATCGAATCATACTTCAGGATCTGCTGGAAGGGTCCTTGCCCCGCATTATCCGCCCAATGTATAGAGATTTAAGGACGCGATTATTGAATTCATGGACGATAACGCGCGTTAAAATTCGCGAATTAACCTGCATTTACAACACTTTTTAACGCAATCTCCTTCGTGTTCACTCAAATTATCAAACTTGAATTTACTTCAGTTTTCAATAATCATCATCATGTACGTCGTAATCAATTTTTTTTAAGCCGGATTAGCTTTAGACCAAACTAATTTCGCGATAATTACGTGATGCGTTACACGTTCCATTCACGTTAGAAGTGAATTACCGTCAGCATCTTGCGGAAGCAGAGGAGACGAGGGGCGAATGGGAGTAATCGGTATTCTATTGTCTGATGTAGATTGGAGAATGTTCACTTTCGAGAATCCCGGTAGCAGCAAAGGCATCGTTAACGGTAGCGTCACGCCCACTTGACAATCAAGATTCCTCCTGCTTTCGGTCTTCTTCTCTTTCTTTCCGTCTCATTCCTCGTGTCGGTTTGATTGCGCAGTCTTCAACAAAACATGAGATACTAATCGTAGATTCAACCACTCCGACCTATTATATTCAATCGAAGCAAAAGGAGTGCAAAAGATGAAAGCCCTAAGCCCACCAACGCGGTAGTCGACGAATCAGTTCTATATCAGAATTATTCCTGCTACCACGACGTGGCGATCGCCGAACGATCTGTAGATCTCGGACACCTCGGTATGTGTTCCTGGCCTACTCGACCAGTTCGTTAGGAAATTCTTCTCTTCTCGCTTACACTCCTTATTTTGTGTCTCCGTGGCCGAAAGGAACGACTGAATCTTAAAAAAGGAGTGACGCAGCTTCGTATTTGGAATAGCTTCTGTGTGATTTTTCACTCGTATACTCCTCTTATGTTTGATCGTCCTTTTTTGATAATTTCGCAAACCAATGACTTCTTTTAGTTTAGTCCACAGCTTTCTACTTTTTTTGCACCGCTATCTCCATGTGCGTTGCCAGTCTACGAATCATTTTATGGCGGAAGTGAAATATACAAAATTGTTGTTCCATCCGATCGGGTTATTGATCTAGGAACTTTACAAAGTCTCCGAAATAAAACAAACCACTTGAGGAGGAGGCTTATTCATATGTCGTCTGACATGTTGTGTGATGCATTGAATGTATCATTTATCATATTTCAATTGTTTCTGATTTCTGGCAGATGCCCAGATTTATCGGAAGAACTAGAGTCAAACTCCCGATCAAATTGAAAATCTGCAGTGTGTCGTTCTCTTCGTTAAACATCTTGAGTGGTCTCTGGCATCCAACATAAATACTAAGATAAGAGTATAAGGTATGAATATGTTATAATATACGGTGAAAAAAACGGGTAAAGACCTAAGCAGGCGCAATGTCCGTATTCGAAAACAACAAGGATAGTAATGGCGAACAACGACCATTTATTCTTGACTTTATTTTATTGGATCGCAAGTACGATGGCAGCACGGTGCTCGATACCACAGGCAGCTGGGAACGAGGAGTCGCGACTCAGTCCTCTCTGCCTGGATGGTCCTCTCTATTCCGGGGTGTACCCCCTATCGTGACCCCCTCGTAAGCGGATTACGCGGGTCCCGAAAACGAGCCGAGCGAAGCTTGATGGCTTGTGAGGGCGGGGGTTGGTGAGGGGAACGGAGGGTGGATCTCTCAGAGGAGGTGGTACGAGGGGATTCGAATGAGGCGAATGCTCAAAATTACGCTATCGTGGCCTCACAACGAGCTTCGCTTTCTCTCGCACCTCATCACCCCCGCCTCGCGCCTCTTCCTCACTCTCCACCTCATCGAAAAACTCCTCTTTTACTTGATTTTCTTTCTTTCTCTTATTTCTCCTCGCCCTTGGCTAACGGCTTTTCGTTGAAGCACGACGCGGACTTCGCGATCCAAAGCGAAAATGGCGAGTTTCCATTGCCCGGAACTTAAAAAATGACGGTTAAAAACAAGTAGCGTGGAAAATTAGCATGTTCAGGGCTCTTCGTAACAATTCATGGCATTAAAATAAAGTATACGATGTAGAAACTAGTTAGCTTATAGTTTAATGAATTTAGCACACATTTATTTACTAGAAAGTTTAATATTAATCAATTATATCTTTTTTGTTTCAGCAATGAACCAGCGCAAACAGAGGCGTGAACGAACGACGTTTACGAGATCTCAATTGGATGTCTTAGAAGGCTTATTTTCGAAGACGAGGTACCCGGATATTTTCATGCGAGAGGAGGTTGCATTGAAAATAAACTTACCCGAGTCCAGAGTGCAGGTAATATATAAATTACATTTTACATGTTCTATTTGTTCATAACATCTGAATGCAAAAAATTCTCATTTTTTGGTAGTCGATTCACCTTGTGACTTAACATAGACGTATATTTCCAAAATCAAAACTTTGGTTTCTTCCATAACCTACAATTTTACTTGCCCAATTAAAACCTCCTGATTATGCGAAATTATCGGGTGTAGGGAAAGTGACATAGTAGCATAGAGGTCGAAGTTTTCTGTAGCTAGAAGTCACATAACCTATCATCCGAAATGTTCGGCACCCCAAAAAGTTTCGTGCTTCTGCAAGCCGCAACCAGATTTAAGATATTTACACAATGAGAGAGTAAGAAAAACAGATTGAGTAAGAATACATGGGGAAAAAATAAGCAAGTAAGTGAGACAGACCTATAGAGGGAGGAAGAGAGATTAAAGCACACGCGGAATCGTCGATCCTCCCTACGCAGTCGGGATTTGCCATTGTCCTGGATGGAACATTGATAGATGTGCAGACGCGCTGGCTGACACTTTTATTGCGGTCCTTCTAACAGCTCTATCAACCACGCACCGTGGGGCGTTCTCATGTCCTCCCGCTTTTCGTCGCCGCATGAATTCTTGAACTCCCATTCAAGTCCTTAAGAACTATTTACACGGGCCTTTTTAATTTTTCATATTTACTCAAATCAAGTGCACAACAGAATGGACAAAATCAGAACGAACGAGTCCTTGAAGCATAATAGCATCTCTTTAGACTACAAAAGTGTCTATTTTTCGTGGCTACAATGTGTTACAAATGTGGTATTATGTAATGATCATATTTTACGAATCTGATGAACCGTCTATCACATCTTGAGTAGAAAAATGGCGATTCCAGGATCCCATCTGAATAATTTTAAAATACTATTTCGCACACAACTCGTCTTGTTACTAGCGACTTCTTTTCAAATTTCTTGTAGACTCTTCCTATTTACATGGATCTATGATGGAAGTGCATTTTCCAGCTTATTTTCTACTTCTTTCTTCGGTAGCTTCTCATGGCGGGTGTGCACATTGAGAAATCTCTAGTCCCCCCACTAACAGATTAAGCGTACCTTACTCGAGACATGTACGGATACCCGCGTGCGTTGCGTTCATGAAAATAGGACAAAAGCAAGTAAAATCTGTCTCGGAGTTTCCGCGCGCACGAAGTTAAGCTGATGTGAATAGCGCACAACACGAAAGGGTACAGCGCAGTGTACGTCCAGAAAATACACGTGTGCACATGCATGCTGCATAATACAGATACAGGAAAGTGAGCCCTCGTCGGCATTTGTACGTACCGCGGTGTAGAACTACACGAATATGCGTATACGCGAATAAAACGCCTGGTCGCTTTGCTGTGTATGCTATCCTGGTTGGACCAGAGGGGTGGTAGGGGAAGAGGGTGTGCGGTATGAACATATATATGTCGTTATAGCAACGTAGAAGTACAGAATATAGCGCACAACATAGTTGATTTGTTCGTGGATTATAGCCCCTGCAGTAGGCTCTCTCTCTAACTGTCTCTTTCTGGTGCGTAGATTTTCTCTGTCTCTTTCTCCACTATATGCACACAAGATCATCGCAGCTGCGGATCTTTATGGATATGTCTCTTCAATGTTCATTCGTCACTTTCAATGCTTTCTTTTTTTATACATTAACGTTTAGCTTGGAACCGGGTAAAAATAAAAGGGCTTAAAAAATGACGATTATAATCAACAATCAAATTGGTTTTACACCGGGATTCTGACCTACCAAGATGCAAAAAAAGATATGAACTCTCTTCCCCAAGCATGCAAGAAACTTCAAGGAAAGGACCAAGGTTCTCCTAGAAACCTCAACTATCGATCCGAAACGTTGAGGTCGCTAGGAGAATCTTGGTCCTTTCCTGCATGCTTGGGGAAGGGAGTTTAGGGTCTTCCAATTTCATATCCTTTTTTGCATCTTGGTAGGTCAGAAGCCCGGTGTAAAACCAATTTGATTGTTGTTTGTTAATATTTCAATTCTATTCGTGACAATTATAATGATACGGTACCAAAACTTACGGAGATGCGGGAAATTTCAAAGTATTTCACGTAAACGATTCAATTTCAATTGGGGAGGAGTGAAACATGTTCGACAAAGGACAAATCCATCCAAAATTACGGCAATCCTACAATTCTGTGTTGTTCGTAATACTGCGGTGTTTGCTTGCTCTACGTCCCCCGTGCATCATTGGTATGGCCGTGTCGTCTAGTGTAAATAAGAAACGGTATATTTGTCATAATAATGTCAATGCAGCTGCGGGCCGCGCGCTACGGGGTGGCGCGACATTTTGGGGCGGGCCAGATGGCGGCGCAATTCGCACCTTCGAACGAATACGTAAACATAGGAGGGCATTGCCTCGCATCATTCCAGATTCTCACTTCGAGAGGCAATTCAACGGCGATGCGTGCATTTACGAGCCGCAGGCGGTTCGACTGCTTTTTGGGGTTCGATGCTCGCAAACATGTCTGGGACAGCAGTGGGGATTGCCCCGAGTTGTCGCGCAAATTGTCACGCGAAAAGGATGTGCAGCATTGTTGACACGGTCCGATAATAGCATCTCTTCCCTGCTTTCACTCCTTTCATTTTTCGCTCTCTCATCTCCATTGTTTATGCAGTCACCTTTACCCCTGAATTATGTGGCAACTGAACCATTACGATGATTCTTCCATTTCAACGCCGCAATTATAAAGTTGTGAATCTTTTTATTCGAATTGCCTTACATAAAATTACCTGCGTGGGTAAAGCACCTACCAAGATCATTTGATGAACCTTATTATATTCGATGTGGGAATCATATTTTTGTAAGTGGCTATTTCCATTCAGTGATTTGTAAGGATCGATAACCAAAATGTCAAAACGAAAAATGACGGAAAACTTACAGTGCCTGAAACCTTCTATTATAACGTTGTCTGCAGTACACAATTGCATCATGTATTTGTTAGGACTGCATTGAAACGCAATATTTTTTTTCAACTTGTACCTTTCTGTCTCTGTGACATAAAATAATTTTATTGAAAAACCTACCGAGAAGCTCGGCAATGCCCGATACGATAATAACGATAGTAACAATAATGACAATAGTGACAATAACAACGACGGATCCTGCTTTTAAAAGGCGGGCATGGATTCATAGGATCGCACCCCAGGCCACATTGTCCGGGGATTACAGGGGTGTGTGCGAGGTTGCGGGATACAAGGGGATGCTTTTTGTCCTCCCCCTAGTCCACCGGCGAACGAGCCACCCTCCCACCTACTATGTAGCGTGTAAACCTCGATATATGTGTACGTAACATTCTATGTACTATAAGATGCATTCGGTACTGAAAAAGAGATTTTTAAGCTGAGCAAGAAAACGAATATTTCAGACGAGTTCGTAAGTATCGGCCAATATGTCGAATGCTTGGTAGTGGTTGCAGTTGGAATCAGTGGCCGCGAAGGGTCTCTTCCACGTCACGAGTTATAGACGCAGACGTATACGCGTTCGATGGGTTGCCCATCCACGAGGACACCCGTACTAGGAGTCTCCGAGGGTTGATTCGCCTGAATGCCTTTATCTCACTCCCTTCCCACAACAAATCCGGGGTACGTTGTTATTGTTGCGATTTAATGAAATACTACGCCCATCCGCCAGCGATTACTTTTCCATTGCATCGATTAACTCCCATTCCGCTTCGAGGTTCATTCTTTTCCTTTCTTTTGGCTTAGTCTTTCATCTTCGGTCAATTAAAATTAGTTCGCCATTTACGTTTGTTAAGTTTCACATGGAATCGAAAATATCTATTTTTTAATAATTGCTTCATTGCTTATGACTTTCAATTAGCAACATCGACGAATATTTTGTTAAGAGTGCATATTTACTTGTGTTACAGGTATGGTTCAAAAACCGACGGGCCAAATGTCGACAACAACTCCAACAACAACAGCAGCAACAAACGCCACCACCGAAAAGCTCACCACGAACTTTGCCTACTCCGCAAAATACAACCACGAATAAACCGAAGGTGGTTCCTGCCGCTTGTTTGTCCCCAGCCTCGCCTCCACGGGGTAAGGAAGCTCCCGAGCCGAATTCGCCTCTCGTTTCGACAAACACGACGTATCCGAGGCTGGGTGCAACACCGACGGGAGGAAGCAATGCTAGCAGCGCTCTTACAACACCTTCACCGCCATTAACACCAGGTTCAAGTCAACTACCACCTTCGTCGTACCCACCAGCAATGAACCAAATTCATCATGGTGAATATGGTTTCCCATGGAGTTCCGCATCTTCAGGAACTGTTAACGCTAGCCAATGCTACCCTGGTCAGTCTTACAATACTTACCAGAACCCGTATGCATCCAGTGATTACTATCAATCGCCCATCGCGAATATGCATCACAGTCCGCACAGCAATTATCATCATCCGCAATACCATCACAATATGACGTTGACTTCATCGATGTCCCACTTGACGGGCCACCACTTGAACGCATCATCGGCAACTGACACTTCGACGAATTCGCCAGCAGACTCGTCTGGTGAGGCGTACATCCTTCCAGACCAAAAGTATCAGGCGATGGTTTAGCGGTACACCAAGCCGCAGATTATTCGTTCAGATCACCAGGATGACACCAGGGCGTATCGATGGAAGATGTTAAATGATATGGAGGACAATGCGGACTCTGACGATAACTGATGAATCAGTATTGCGAAGATGTTTGGAATCATCTTTCGTGAAATGTGTAACTTATTTTCATTGCCTTTTCTGTGCTGTTTTAGAGCAATGAGAAAGTACAATTCGACCATTCATCAACGGGTATGTGGAGAAAATATGTGTTCATTAATTTTATACGATAAGGCGAATATGATAAACTACTGATTTCTTTCATATAAAGCGGCGAAAAAATTGTTTCTTACGTAAAACGTAATTTCCTTTGCTCTTTTATGATGGTAAGTGATATATGTTGTTTATTTTTCGCTTGGATCGATGTGAAAATTTATGCACATCACGTACCCCGTTCGATGTTGTGGAACGAAGCTAAGAGAGGATAGTTTTAAAGGATTGCATCGGCGTTTAATTTTTGCTCCTTTCAAACTATTTGTCTCGTTAACGTATCCACTGTGTTGGGTTAAAAAAGTTCACATGGCATACAGTAATTCGTGGAGGTTGTTGATTTCTGCTATCCGAGGCGGCGAAATCAGTCCATATATTGCCTTCCTAAAAAGTCGTGCGCTAACATCCAAATTATTTATTGAAGACGTTATTGGCGTGAGGCACTCTGGACAGTCTGCCGTTTCAAGTTTTACGGTTAGTAACACAAACGTTTTTACGAAATTAGAATTTTTTGAACGTGAAAAGTTTTGACGCGATAGAGTTACTTCGGCTTTCGTAACCAAGGATGGCTTCGCGCAAATCAACGTTATAACTTTAGTTTAAATTCGTACGCGAATATAAATACAAAAATGTCATGAAGGAGAAATGAATCTCAGAGCTTCGTGTGGAGGATGAAGGACGACGTTCAACGCGATTTCCCGCCGTATATATTAATCGCGCGAAAGCTGACGGCAGGGAACATTTCGGAGATGACGGTCATCGTTTCATATCATCGGGCTCGGCCAGTAGCCGAACAATTGTTGTAAATAAAAAACATTGTATTAAAGTTGGTCGCGAAAAATGACGAGGATAATCGGATTTCATAGAATTCCTCGAGATGAGTGCAAATGGAAAAAAACCAAACGCGTCGTTTAGCAAATTTGTACTCACGAAAGGGCTTGTGCTTTCGAACCTAATAGTCCGTTCTTTTGTTTTGTTTTTTTTTTAAGTGACCGGAGTTCGTTTTTTCTTTTCGAAAAGAGGCGAATTGTGCTTCGCGTTGAGTCCTCGCGAGCTGGGGCTGTATACGTTTTTAAAGCGGACTCATTACTAAAGGGACAAGTATAAAATGCGTATAATCCTAAATGTATATTTCGTGTATACAATTTATCGTGTATATTGCCATAGTCAAGAAATAGAGTCAATTGATCCGCTAACGTTCAAACTCGTCTAATGTTCTTGCGATCTTAAACTCATGCAAGATGAAAGATAGCAAGGAATTCTTCGTGGAGTATTTCTCATTATCCATCTGCTATATTTTCAATTCCATCACTCAGGACGAGTGTATATTTAAATTTTCAGCACTTTCCGACGTTTTCAATGAGTTGTGTTTTTGGTCAATTCCAGACTCGAAACAACTTGTATTTGATGATTATATTTAAAAATGAAACTGGTATTTTCAAGCGAGGAAATTTCATAAGAATAAAATATCCTAAAATATTCTGAATTTCGTTTTAAAGATTTATTTGCAAAACAATCCTTAAATTTATTTTTATCACTTGTTTCATGTAAACGCTGACTAACTCAATATTATGTTCGCTGGTTTTCATCTTTTGCTCGATCTTTTCTCGCCATGCCCTAATATACCTATGCTTGTGAAAGATGTAAGAGTAGTGAACATCTTATTGAAGATCAATTTTTGATTTATAAGACAAAGTGGCCATATTAAATTAATATGTGCTTTTAACGAAGAATTCTACATTAACAAAAAATCTGTCGAACGAAGTTTATTACACTATAATATGTAAATCTGAAATGAAAATTTATCGCTTAAAAATATTACGTCTGGCAAGGAGCATGAATCACGACGTTTAGCATCGAAAAATGTACAGTATATATCTAACAGGAACAGACAATTTTCTATAAAACATCAATCTGAAAGAAATCAAGTTTTGTATAGTAATCAGTAAAATTGATGAAACTCCAAATTAGAATAATTTGCAGTGACATTTACAAAAAAAAAATAAAAATTTCTGAATTACAGAAAAAAAAAACTTCACGAAGAGCATGTCTTTTATCGCATCGTTCTATTCGCTGTTTCCGCGAAATATTCAAAGCGCAGTTCGAGTGATTTTACATAGTCTTTACGACTATTCCGAAATTGTTTTATCAATACGATTCTGAAATCAGGAAAAAAAAGTGTCAACGCTTTGATCGTTTACGGATCAAGTAAGCGACAGTGCGATTAAAATATTAGGAAGTTTAGCAACTAGGGATATTTAGTTATTAATATGTTATTTTCAGCGCACATAGCTCCGTAAGTTATACTTTGTAATAACTCGATGCTCTTGTAAATAGTAGTACTACGTGTAAAATACATAATTGTTCCGCTATTATAAAATGTGAGAAAGATCTTCCTACGTCAAAATAAAATATCTCATATTATTAATATATTGTTACTTCATTATGACTGTGTTCAATATCCCTTCCTGAAATTTTTTAAATCGATTGCTTCAATGCTGCTATAGTGGCTGCACACACACACATATTTATTCTTCAGGTAAGTACTTATCATTAATATATATCTATTACAAAAAAAAACATTAATCTACTATTCATTTATAAGAAAATTAAATTAATTAGCTAGCTTTAGTTTTTAAATTCATTCTAACAATGCAAAAAATACCTTTTCTTTAATTGCCAAGTGTAGGTTAAAATTTTGAAAAAAAAGTCAAATAATTGATTTCCTACCAATTTATGTATTCAATGCTATAATTATTATTAAATGAGAAATGAAAAGAAAATTCAATGTTTCTCGTTTTAAACAATTTTTATGCATGCAATTACTAATAATATTTTATATTTGAAAATTCTTTAATTTCGAAATCTCTTATTCCTTGGAGAATATCTCCCAGACTTTACGATATACGAGTTACGTATAATTTTGGGAACCAATCACCCAATCTTTTGAAATTGCTACATCGGTTGTTCATGTGAAACCGGTTTCGTATATTCATATGTAGAAATTCAAAAATTCGGTGACGAAAACCGCATAGGAATGCGTGCACTTGTAAGATTACACATCGCTTTTTTGTATTTGAATTTATGGGCTTCTACGGTATCTGAATATACGAAAACGTTCCAATAAAAGAGCACCCTCGGTCATAGATTCTATTCGTGACTTTTCGTGATTTTCAGCTTGGCCGACTCCAGAAACTGACAAGTGAGCATCTCTTTTGTATTTTTGCCTTCTACCAGAAGAAACACAGTAACGGTAAAAAAAGTTTAAGGTCTGGATACAGACGCTTGAGGCATCGGTTTAGTATCGTTTTTAAATCTACGTCAACGTACGTGGTTTGTGGGCGTGTAACGTGTCATAGAATTGCATTCCAAGGAGAAATATTGGCCGGTTAATATTGCAATTGTTGACGAAATTATACTGTCATCGTATATTAATCTAGCATTTATTCCTTTGAGTAAAACGTTTCCTTTTGCATATAATTAATTTCCAGATATAATCAATTTCATTCTTATATCCAAATGTTTAAATGTAATATCAGTAATTAACGTACAGAATTGATACTATATTATATTGAATTATTTGAATTATATATATATTAATTTTATATACAAATATCTGCTTTCAATTTTACCCTACCTTTAGGATTTGCAAATAACACTTCTACGTGTGCATAGAAAGCTGACATTTCTCAGAAAACGATATTTAAAAAAAATTAATTTAAACAAAGTACGAACGAGGAATATTTCAATAAAAATCGAGAATTTTGAAGAGAAATTTTACATTTATAAGCTACTATTTCGACTCATACTCGTCAGATTTTAATATTGCAATTGTTAATCAAATTAAATTGTAAATATATCATATTAAAAACGCAATAGTTGTAGACTGACAATATCATGTCAAATTTGAATAATAATGCAGGTCTACAAAAAAGATGGTCTTGCATGTTGTTGGGAAGCTGTGGGCCATTTCCGACGTAATTGTATGCGCAGAATCCAAATTCGAAGTCAGAATTTTTCCATCACGTCAGGTTTTTGAGATATGTACTCGAAAAACGCGTTATTTTGCTATGTTTGAGGTTACGTACAGGACGCAACCATTTTGTTTGGGTCTTCTATACTATTTGCATTTTTTAGTACTACCTTTACCCTTCAAAATGAGGTTTTATTCGATCACCTAAGATTTTTTCTTACAAAGTTACGGCCATTTTGAAATGATGAGATATATTCCATTAACGTTATCAAAAAAACAGTCACAATACTGAAACGTGATTTTAGTTATTAGTATCCATATTTGATATAGTTGTTTATATTTATATAAGTTTCATGACATTGAATTTGACCTTGAGCTTGTTCTCCAAGAGCATTTCAAGGTAAATTTGTTTACATGTATATTGTAATTTCAAATTGGTGTATCTTGGTGAAGAAAAGTCGTAATGGAATTCTGCGCATCCCATATTAAAGAAAAAGAGTAGTATGACATGATCCAACGAAAGGAAAATCTCCTAAAAATGTTGTGTCTTCTGTACATAACCTCAAAAATAGCAAAAAAACGCATTTTTAGAGTAAATAACCTCAAATATCTCAAAATCCAGTTGTGAAGGGCCACTTCTGACTTCGGATTCGGATTCTACGCACAAAATTACGTCGGAAATGGTTCACAGCTTCCCAACCACAAAACCATGTTGACCTGTGTAATTAATAATGTTTTTAACCATTTTTTTGTCGAAATGAAGCTTGAATATTAGCGGCGATGTACAATCCCGCGACAGCGTATGCACACGAATCAGCTGACCGGAGGACGCCATACTGGAAGATTGATCTATTCGAGTTTCTCGAATTTTCATGTTTCGGTATATTTAACCATATTCATGCCATTTTTCGTAGGGATTCTATAGGTTTCTATCCATATTTTAAAATTGGTTTCTATAGCCATCTCCACCATGATAATGCTGGGAATAAAACTATACCTTATATAGAATTAAATCATTAACGTGTATAATATATTATAGAATAAAATAATTAACGTGTGTTATACATGGTAAAATTAAGTGTCTTATTTCAAAACACCTTTCACATTTAAGACGAGTAACAATGTATTGGAGAAACACATCTATGGTGAGTTATGCACTGTCAATGTCTGAAAATAACCCATTTTTGCAGCGTATAAGATATATATTTATTGAACTAACTTAATCTTGGGCGGAGAAATGGTTAATTTTTAATAAATATGAAATATAAGTCACTCCCTGTCGGATTCATTCGTTGATGTTGGTTTGGTGCACTTGTGGCAAAGAATTATAGTTAAATAGTGTTCCGTCTAAATATTCTTAAAACATTTTAAGCAAACTCGTCGTACTTTCGGGCCGATTGAAGGTAGACATAAAACATATCATTTTTTATGGTGGTATGATATCGAAACTTACGCTGACCTTTACAATGATGTTGAAGGTTGATCACCATTAAAAGGGGTTTAAACACCCTCGTGACATTATTTACAATTAGAATATGCAGACTGTAAAATTATTATGTTGTATATTTGTCAATTTAAAAGAATTTCTACGCTTTAGCCATTTGTACAAAAGCATTCGGATAATCAAATAAAATATAGACTCACGCCAGGTCCAATGGACCTGCTTTCCCGCCCAAGGGCTAATACGCGTACGGAGCATATTTTACAATCAAAACACTAATTTCCATACAATTCATTGTAATTTTAGAAAGGGTAAAATAAAAACACCATAACTGTTTTTCATTATAATAAAAACTAGTAAAATTAAATTGAGATTATTAGGAGACTGTTGGATTATGTACAAACATTATGAATATGATTCTAAGGACTAAATATAAATTATTATTGCATTTATCACTACTTGTTTAAAAGTAGAACTACTGTTTCTCATGCATATGGGTCTCATTCTCAAAAAAAGAGTCCAAAGTCAGTCACAAAAAATGTTTACTTTTGAAAGAATAATATTGTATTACTAAAACTGTAACAAAAAATGCCAGCCTTGCTTAAACTTTCATGCTCAAGTCGAAAACACGAAAATCAAAATCCCGCTCGGTGGTCCTGAATCAAAATAACATTTGGATGATTTATAAGCATCTTCTGATGATTAAAAATTACCCAAACTTTAAGTCTTAGCTGATCGCGTAAATGTTTTTTTTTTATTCGAAACTATTTATTTCAACAGATAACAATGAACATAATACTAAATGGCAATTAACATTTTTAACATAATATGCCCGAACACGAATAAGTACATACAGAGGTATTTAAGTGCTATATATAGCATTTAATCATATTGTCTTCATTGGCATACAGGGTTACAACAATTTATTGCTTCTTTGAACCAAAAGGCGAGCCACAGCTAGAGCTGCTTTACAGACTGGCCAGTAAAAAATAAACGAAAAAATAATAAATACAAATATAAATAAAATAACAGTACTTTATAAACATAAAAATTACAAAACATGAAATACAACGATTGAAAATTAAAAATTAATTACCTGAAACACAAAGCGTAATTATGGAATGTATCCAATAAAAGAAAATAAATTAAATAATTATGAAAAATGCACTGAACAATAAAAACGCTCTTACAAATAGACCTTAGCGGTGACGCGAATTGTAGTATTCCCCAACTTTGCAAATAAAAAGTGTGGAAGATGATATTTACTCGATGTTAGAAGCAATAAACTTAACAAAATAGTGTTGTAATTGTAGTCAAGGAACCGTAATATTAATTAAAGGAGTAAAAAAATGGCCAACACGGTTCAAACCTATTGGTTGATAAAAGGACCAAACAGGTCTTTTATTTCACGCCCAACGTTTCGACCACGCTTGGAGGTCCTCCGCAGGGGCATCTGACATGAGTAACGGTACGTCGGATACTGTATAGTATACTGTATAGTATACATATACCATTTGATATTAAGTATTAAAAATTTGTTCTTAATATATCAAGAATTCAACGTGGACTTTTTTAAGTCCGTTTCTTCAAACTGAGACTTAGGTATTATAAAAGTACAACATTATTTAGGGACGCATACTTCTATAAAATATTTTTCACTAGTCCCAGCGCGAAACTCAATTTTACGCCCTAGGGTAAAACCTTCGCATGCGCGAATCGTCGAGCCTCACATCCGTCCTGTTTAAAAATATCGTATGTTTCACGCCCGAAATGATGCTCTCCATCGACCGTGATTGTCGAGCGATAATTATTGTTCCCTTGATACGTAATATACTGCGTTCTCATGCATTTTTGCTTAAAATAAAACCAATTTTGTTATGATGAAGCTTTTACAATTATATAGTCTGGAAATACAACAAAAAGGAATTTATGATTATTTACGAGTATGCGACAATCAACGCGGTTTGCAACATATTACTATTAAACCAATCTCGACATATGTGTCAAATATACGTGAAATAAAGCATGTGTACAACGATTTATTAACGTATTTGTTAAACGCGTATTAAATAATTACAAAAAATAGAGATAATAGTTTTAAATAGAATTAGAGCCTAATAGTTTATTATGTGTATATATCGTAAAAAGCGAAAATAATACATTTTTGATGCAGTATGCCTAAAATGGTAATTTTAGCCCCGCAAATCGAGGCGTAATAGTATAGGGCGTGTAAAGTGGTCCAAGGCTGTCAAACACATTCAATGATCTTCACAGCGTGAAAGATTGTTTTTCGATGAAAGACTGTCAACTGATTGTAAGCGAGAGAAAAAATTATTTTTCCGCCCGCTGCATGACGTCACCTGGCGGAAAGATGGACTTTTCGTGCAGGTGTCACAAAAAATATTTTACTCCTACTGCATCAAAAAACAATGTTTGAATCTCAGGCGTAGAATTGTCAAGCTTCTATTATCCAAACGTAAAACGCCATTTTACGCCCTTGATACAAAAATAACAAACAAAACAAAACAATAAAATATTTATTGATCCTCAACATTTTTTAATCATATAGACACTTTTATAAGAGGTTCGAAAATGATTCAATATTGCGTTAAGGTATACGTAAGAAAAAGGGATACAAATCTTTAATGATTGAAGTTGAAAGTATTGTAAAATCGCAATATTTCGCATTATTAGAAATAATTCAAAATTACTCTAGGAAACTGTAATAATTAATAATAATAATTTCAATCATTTCAGAAGGGAAAGCGTTATTAATTAATAATCAGTTTTATAAAAATATTATTCAGTATTTTAATTGTACTTTTAACATATTCTATTATGGTAAATTCTGAATTAATAATATAAATGTATTTTACATAATATATACATAATTTTAGAATAAGATTAACTTTTAATGAAAGTGGTAATGTCAAA
This sequence comes from Trichopria drosophilae, assembly GCA_030407085.1. Classification (NCBI taxonomy): domain Eukaryota; kingdom Metazoa; phylum Arthropoda; class Insecta; order Hymenoptera; family Diapriidae; genus Trichopria; species Trichopria drosophilae. The sequence continues at coordinate 96,904,937 of CM059584.1, forward strand.
GCGTGTCTTAAAACACATTTACACTATATGTGAGGTCCGAATTACATGTTTGTCATTTCTCGTTTTTGGGGGGGAGGAGTTTTAAGACATTTTTTCTGTTTTCTTAGTCTTGAAATTTTTAAGTTTCATTTTTAAAACGTAGTAACTAATTGCTTACAAATAAAAAAATTGTGAAAAAAAATCTACTAAAAAAGACCAACTAAACGTTTTAACGAAAAGAAATAGATACATTGAAAAGTGTAATAAATTCAAATGTTACATTATTACATATTTTTCAGTCACAAATATTATTTATTAGAATGGAGTCATTACTGTTAGTGAAATATGTTATTTGTCATCGTGGTGATTTAGTATGCCAGGAAGCTCGACAGAAAGCAATTGACGCCCCTCACTATACATCGATTGAAAACTCAATTAGAATTATGACAGACAGAATTTGTGTAATTCAAGTTCTTTATTTGTAACAAGTTACTAAGTAATAAAACACGTGTTAAACTTAAACTTTTATTCGTATACAAAACCATGTTTTAATTCCTAACATCCTTATGTCTCACTTTACCCGTAGTTTGGTAAATATTGTTTTTACTTTATGTAAACTATTATTTTTCTAGTTAGAAAATATAAAAGCAAGTATTGCACTTAATTTTAATGCCGATGATAAAGTAAGTTTATTGCAAGCAAAATAATCTTTCACCTATCGGCAGTACAATAATCCCAAAAGAACGACTCTTGCGCAATCGCACCAAAATCCACCTGAACCTCAGTCGACGCGAAGCTCGCCTTCCATTACTGAAATTGATGCTGTTCTTTGCCTCAGGCTGCAATTCAGTTAATGCACTTGAAATTAATTAACAATGTTTAAAATACGATTCGTCTTTGTTGTTGTGCTGCTCGGTAAGCGACTACCATCAATGCGGTGTAATGACGAATGCATCGAATTAATCATGTGATGATAAATTGACATTTACCCGATGACTATACCGGTAACTAATGCAGGTAGCGGTTAATTGTATTGGTCTACCAAATAAACCTATAACAGACAATCATTAAATTGAATGGACAATATGTATTCCGAAACCCCACGTCATTGGTCCTGCAAATATGGATTGTAATTTATCGACAAATTTTCGTATACATCTATATTCCTTAAATAATATTCGGCATTCAGACCTCAAATAAACTACCACACATTACTGAAGCAAAAATTTGGATTATCATGTTTTCGTGATTTACAAAAATTTGTTTAAATAGTAGAACGTGAATATATTTACTTGATTAAGCCCATTTTGTTAGGTGTATAGTTTTTAATTAAAGACATGGTTTTGAAATTTGGAGCTCCCATTGGTAAATTATATCAATCATATAATTAAATATACATAACATAATCATTATCGATGATTGCATTCGTTTTTATTTATATGCATGTCAAATTTATAATAAGTAAAAATGTAATATTTATTTTCAATGAAAATATTCTATATCTAGTTCAAATATCATTCAAGTGTTAACGAGAGATATATCAATGTTTATACAATAAGTGACGTGTAATAACATCAGATGATTTCGGTCGTACTAAGTACGATTATAATTATAATTATGTACGTAGGCAGACAAAAAAGGGTTCTGACTGATACGCTGCACTACCGTATTCCAATGCTTGTCTGTCCGCTGAAACCCAATCCGAAATCAGAGTTTTTAGAAAAACTTAAACAACTGTTCAATACTACCGATTAAAGGTAAACACGAACAAGTTGCCAAGACACTGCGGTAAAGTATTATTTGAATTTTAATCTCGAGACACATTAAAAAAAAACTAAAACAAACTTTGGCTCACAAATACGAAAATTTATGCAAAGATGATGGCAATATAAAAAATTAAATTGTTTCGTCTGTATCTCGTTGGTTAGGGTCTTCTTAGGGTTGGTGAACGCGAATCTAACTCAGACAAGATTAAATCTTATCCACTTTTTCTGGAAAATTTGATCCGTTATTTAACAAGTTTGAATTAAGTTAGAAATGCTGAATTAATCATTTTGCTAGCATATTATAAAGGTGTTCGGAACTGTTAAATGTAGAAAATTTATTTAAAAACAAAAAATTCCTCTGTCTTCTTTTTTTATTTTAAAATTGGATAAAAAAATAGTAAGAGTGATCCATACCGAATACCTAAATTGTAATAATAGTAATACGGATGATAAAAACAACTTTTTTAAATATACAGAGGTGACGGTATTGTATTTCTCGCGGATTTATAAGCTTTATGGGCATGGTTCTAGGAGATTTAGATAGAAAAGTCAGAATTCTAGGGTTTCAACAATTTCAAACATGGTGGTTAAAAACAGTGTTTTTTATCGAATAATTTTAAATTCATTGAAATTTTTCATCGAAATTTTTTACTTTGTTATAAAATATACTTTAACTTACTACTGTAACTTAATTTGGTTTCATGTCTCCTTCTATTGTTTTTTTTATTTTACCGCTAATCTATTACATTATTGTTTACTTTTTTTCCGAATTCGCGTGCAGATACACAAATAAGCGACGATCCCAATTTTATTGGTGCATTTGCTCCCCTCAGTATTGTCGAATATTGTATCTTTTCGGGTTTGTTCTCTTGGATATTCTTCCTATTTCTTGGATCATTTTGTGTAATCGTCGTAAAAAGTTATTATCAATAACATTTTACACTTTTAAAACACATTATAAAGAATCACGATGCAAAAAAAATAGAGAGGACGGACCACTCTTATAATTTTCATATTATGGATAGCCCTTGAATGATAGCAACTAAGGCGACATCTTTTATTTGTGGCCATAAATAATTAAAAAAACATATCTTTAAATTTTCTGGAAACAAATAAACGCCGACTTCTAACTGCAGTCTCGGGAAGCTCAGAAGCTCAATTGCATTTTAAAAGTTAGCATGGAGTAAGTATTACATTACAAAGTGCTTGGAGTGGCAACTCATTACTTTTCGAGTTCTAAAGTTAAAATTGAGTCATTCTTACGAAGGTTTGAACATGCTTTCTGCAAGGAATTACATATAACTTTAAAGAAGCAAACATTCCGTCCGAATGAGTGTCTGTTTCTAAAAAATAGATAAAGTAAATACTACAGGTTTATTCCTAAAATTAAACATACAAAAATATTAACACCTAAACCTGAACCAATTACATATAGTTTGCGCGCGTTTAAGATAGGATAAGAATAGGATTTGACTTACTGATTATTTCGATTTTGATACGTCCAAACAAATTTGGTCAGTATTCACATCGTAAGCGTCAAAATTTCATATCAGTTACAAAGGCTTGGATTTAAATTAGATCTATCTGATTACTATCGAAGAAATTAATAATTCCACTAATGTATATATAAAATATTCACCCATTTTATATGAAATTCTTTTCAATGTTTGACGGGGTGGATTAAAACGAGAACGCCCCAGGTCAACAATGCACTGGATTTCCAGTCATTTCTGTTCACCTTGACACCCTTCAGGAATATACCTACCAATCTTTATGAATAAGCTTTGTATATTTTCTGGCAAATGCGGGACGCTCCTATCGATAAAGACAGCTTTGATGGGGAAACATGAAGACAGATCGTCAGTCAACGGGTTTATCTGCAAAGTTTCAAACGGACCATTAGCTCATGACAGGTGTACATTATCTCCAATCTCCTTTATACGATTCAGCTTTGTGCAAAATACGCTTCACGTGGTCGAGTTCAAAGAGAGATGAACGGGTAAAGAAGAAGAAAGAAACGAGCGGGAGGGAGAGAGAAAGAGAGAGTTTGTGTACCGCATGTGTGGGTGTGTATTAGAGAGACGAGAGAGATGCAAAAGGGACCATGAGAGCAAAGAGAGAGAGAGAGAGAGAGAGAAAGAGAGGCAGTAATCTGTTTGGCCATGCTATGAGAAGGAGGAAAATCAGAGACAGAAAGTACAGAAGACATGAAGGGAATATCGTGCTAATTGGACAAATCGTGCATATGTACATGGCTATTCATCAATTTAATGAGAGGAGAGGCGAAAGCTCATCGTTGTCTGGCTACATAAAAAACATTTCGAACTTTGATTTCAGAGTTGCTAAATGAAGTTTTTTCATCAGAATTTTTAGCAATAATTAGCCTGCTGGTATCTTGTGTTGCATAAACTGCTGACTGTTTTGAAAGAGCAGGATTTCATATCATGGTTTATGGTTTTAAAAGTCGATTCAGTTTAAGTGACGTTAACAGGAAAGATTGAAACATCCAACAAGTAAGTAGTCCAATTAATACGCGTGGCATATCTTAATTTAGTCTATTTGAACATAAGAAGATAATATGAAATCGTAAATGGTTCTATCCACTATTGGTACCTCCCTAAGTAAAGTTAGAAATATTCATTCATTTTTTTATTTGACACGAGTTATGATGTACACTCTGATGTACACAACTGGTTCGTATAACATCGTATTGTTTTATATGCAATAGAATGAACCATCATTCTACTTAAAAACCTTAATTCTTGTATACGTGCGCTAATCAGAAACAGGGTAATCTCTCCAAACATCAAGTTGTGTGATGTTTTGATACGTCAAATCCTTTAGGCCGCACATTGTCATGTTGCTAAGGCACACACTCGTTATTTGAGTGGATTGAAACGAAACCGGAAAAGTCAGAAAAGTGCATCTCCTGGCACGGAACGTCAGCCGGATTCAAGACAATGACCTTGAACTTGGCCGAGTGCAGCGCAGAAACGGCAGCAAGGCTATGTCGGCGCCGACGTCGGCGAAGAGTTAAAATCGGCTTGCGTTTAGCCGGATCCCATTATAACAACTCGGAGCCGCCGTAAGCCCATGGCTTGGTTCCGCTCACTGTGTCACCGGGCTAAGCCCGAACTTACTTACCTATCCTTACAAAATGCTCTACCCCTTTCATTCCTTGCCATTCTCGTTCTTGTACCTTATCCTTTCCCTATGCCGATTTATCCAAATATGCGTCTCATCTACGATCTGCCGAACCCTGTACTTCCCGAAGAGATTGTGATTCTTAATTTCCCTCAGTGGATGAAAAACAATCCAATCTCATTGTCCGCATCGGTGATCGACTGTGAAATTGTCGCTACAAAATTCGTGGTACGCAAATTTGACAGGCTTTTCCTAAGCTCGCTTATGATCATCATAAACCGTGCAGCAACGAATCAAATCATGACATGTTCAAATTTTTACCAAAAGTCATGGGTTCAACCGAACCAGCTATCAATATCATGAGTTCAAACCCTTCGATGTGACGCAACTTTTAATACTATCTACTAATTTTGGTTATTATACATTTATCTTTTATCCCTGGAAGCACGCAATGAAAAAATTCGAAACTGCTCATTCGAAAGATGACAATTTCAGACTAACGTTGAATTTTTTTATATATTCTGAAGTCTCATTTACTAGAAACAGAACCTACAGTCCGACGATATCAGCAAATAATACCACCAGTGCATAGAGTTCCTGATTTAAAAATTATTATTCGAAGATTTCTAATGGCGCTGATTGCATCTATGAAGTCACAATTCGTAAATTCAAAATGGCGGTTCCAATATGGTGGATATGAATCGCATATAAAGTTGAAAATTTCACCGAAATGCATATATCTGGGATTTGTCTATTTACCATTGTATCTGATCATTATTCAGGAATTCAAAATGGCGGATACAATACAGCAAATTTGAATCTAAATATGGCGGACACGAATCGAAACAATGATTGCAAATTTCAGTGAAATATATATCTGGGTGCACTGCGAATTGCTGATTGCGATTTTTATTTAATCATCATTTAAAAATTCAAAATGGCGGATCCTGTAGAACGGAAAAAAATCCGAACAATTGTGTCCTATTTTAACCGAAATGTATAACAGTAGGTTTTCGGGATTGCTGATAATCTGCAGAAAAAAGTCTTATCTTTTGGTTTCATTTTTAGTCAGAATAGGTTTGAGTATAGGCTACTCCTCGTTCAGAATACACTTTAGAAGACATCAAAAAATTCAAGGTTATTCAGAAATTAGTCAACAGAGTCCGGACTTGGAACCATACGTAGCAAGGGTTAATTTATTACAAAAATCTGTGCAGCTAGTATAAATAGAAATGAAAATTAAATGTTGCAATAACCCATTTCTGAACAGCAGAAATTAGGAGACAATACCTCAAAAAATGAGTATAAATGAAGCTAAATAAATTAAAAGCCATTTACGATGGAGTACTAACAGACTAATTTTCCATGCATTTTTTACTTAAAATGTGAGTTACCATGTAATTACGTGTTACATGTGCTGTATTGCCGATGTGATTTCAGGTTTACAAATACTAAAAGTCAATGAGTATAATATTCAGAATTAAACAAAAAACTTTCTTACGATGTTTGATAATCCAGTTATCAATAGGTATAGTATAAATAACGCGATTTGAACACAACAAAGATATGTCAAACATCTTTTCAGTTGTATTTTTTTAATAGAAGATCAATAATGCGTACACAATCGCAAATTCCTCAAAATGTATAGCCCAACAGTAATTCAACCTTCAGTCCTGCCCACTGAGGCATTCGTTAATTTTGACTCGCGTAAGTAGCCTATATCGATCCACATGATCCATAAATCTCAGGGCGATTTTTCTAATGCGAACACTTCCGCAATCTTAATCATCGTCAGCTCCTATCATCCGCATAATCCGTCCTAAATATTATTACCACGTTTATAAAAAAACGCGTGGGCTCGAATAAAGGCAACTGAAAAAGAAGATGAAAAAATAAATAAAATCGTCTAATTCAATCTCTCATAAGCCGGTAATTTGACGTGTCCCTAAGGCGAAGGGGCAACGTACATAAAAATTGTTTCCTCCCGTAGCCTCGGAATGAACCGTTGATAAAAAAAGGCGGAAGTCAGCGGTCCATTTTTTAGGATTACCCTCGTCGGCCGAAGACAAGGAAGGGCAAAAGGGGGATGTCGAGATTGTTTGGACAGAGGGGTCCGCCACCAACAATGCCGGATCGCGCCCCTTGACTTCACCCGGCTGGAGGCTCCGATGATCTTAACTTTTCTGAATCGAAATCGGGTCGCGCGAGCGCATGCGCAAAATAAGGGCGGTCGAACTACACAGAGAAGCAATGTCGGCATCCTCGGCGCATTAATCCGCGAGGGCATCCTCGATTTCCTCCATTCTGTCTTGAGGTACATGAGGTTCGATCGACCATGAAGTCTGGTTCTTGCCTTTTTTTCTTCCTTTAACGAGGAAATAAAAAAAATGATAGGCCAGGAAGAGAAAAAGCGACTTGGGAACTAGAAGATACCTTTTTTTATAGCGAATCGTCTTAGATGGTTCGTTCGTTCCATTAATATCTAATGTGGAGATTGTTGCGAAATAAAGAAGATATACGTCGTAATCTCCGGCTGTGGTGTCCCGGGAATATCATCCAGGTGGTAAGGATGTAAATGAAAGTACACATTGTTATTTTCATCAATGCGCGCATTTAGAAGGTCTCATTGGAAACATGGGCATGTAAGTTTTTATCCGATTAATCAGCCCGTAATCTGAAAAATATAATATTATTTGAATGTTTTTTGGAAGTCAGAGGATTTTATTGACATTATAGTATTTCCTTAGGAAAGAGTACTATATGCAACAACATTCAATCATAAACTCTCCGTTGTTATTGCTTTCACATTAAATTTGAACATTGGAAATGAATAGTAAGTAAAAGTTCTCAAAATATCTTTTTTTAGATGATAAGCTAACATCATGACAAAATAATAACATAATACATCAAAACGAAAGTCAGCCAATGTATAATACATAAGTCTACGTTTGTGTAAGATGTCTTATTTACGATATATCTGACAATGAATGTGACTCATAATCCCGACAAATAAAAAAACAGACACTTCAAAAAACAGACATTCAAAAACCAGACATATTAAAAAGACAGACATTCAACAAGCAGACAGGTCAAAAATTGATTTGACCTTCAAGTGACCTAAAAAATGAATCTTCTGGTCAAACATTTTTTACTTTAAAATGACCTTCCAGTGAGACCTCAAAGACGACGTACCCGAGATAATTTTTTTACGTCTTGAACGCACCAATCGGAGGTGTCGAAACGTTGGGTTCTTGAATGTCTGTTTATTGAAATGTATTGTTTTTTTAATTGTCTGTTTTTTGAATATCTGTTTTTTAAATGTCTGGTTTTTGAATGTCTGTTTTTTGAAGTGTCTGTTTTTTTATTTGTCGGGATTTTGAGGTGCACCCCTTACTTTCAGTCAACTTTCAGATTTCAATCGGATTTCTTGCATTGATTTAATTATTGATTTGTACATATCCTATACTATCCAAAGGTGGAAAATCGGCTCCAAGGAATGAACTTCGCGACGCTGCAGACGAGCAAACACGACGTTCCTGGTGTGAAATTCAATTTTTTAAATACAAATATTTTCATTCATTACTTTCTCCGTAATTTCTCAATAGTTAACAAAATTGATTCATGGAAATGTTTACCTGAGCGTTTAGGGATTTGTTGAAAATGAAATTAATGCTACAAACTTGAAATTTTTATAAAAATGTTTGGCTTTTTGATCACATTTATTATTGATTAATAGCTCATTTTGAAGGGTAAGAGTCTCCGGAAGACGTCCTTAAGTGCTCTTTGAGACTTCCAAATGTCCACTTCCATCATCTTGTTTTTAACCTAATATCCCTCAGGAAGCAGAGCGCCTTAAGGATATTAACAAGCAAATAAGAGGAGATGTTTACCATCCTCAGAATATTTCCAGGAATCTGGACGATTCGTAGCAGTTGGAAAATGATAAAGACGGTCATTTAGACATTCTGAGAAGCTCTTGACGACATCAGGAGGAGGATGTGTTGCATGGGCACCCATATCTTCAAATATTGACGTTGTGGGCATATTCCAGATTCAGATTCTGAGTTTATATGCACAGAATTAATTCGGAAATGACTCAACTACAAAACTGTAGAGATGTGTAATGATGTAAATACTATATTATAGCGGAGGAAGATTATTTGTAACGAAGTATTATCCAACAAATTGTTTTCTAGATATTCGTTTGTGTATACTAAACTAAACCAAAATAAGCAACTAATTTAAATCCAGATCTTACTTATTGGTCATATATAAAACTTGCTTTGAAGCAAGTAGGTTTAATTAATCATCTGAAGTCTTCTAGAGATGCGGAAAACACTGAGAATGCATTTAGTATCATTTGCTCTAAATTGATACGGCCAGATCGTTTATAATTTTTACTTTTTTCCAAAAAGGCTGGTTACAGGCATTAAAAAAGATTTAAGTAATAAGGCGTACGCTGATGGTTGAATAAAGTCAATATATAAAGTGCCAATATTAAAATATGTATGTAATATTACCAACAAAATCAAGAAAACAACAAAACATATGTTCCAACAAAAAATGTAATAAACATCGTAATATAATGTAAATTTCCACAATTTATACATTTCAATATTTGAATATTGAGAATTCGAATGGACTAATTTAACATCAATGAACATCAATGTGAAATACATCATAGAAGACGGTAGTAATAAAAGGGACTAAAATTTGAATTTTCCTTTGATACAATTGGCAGAAATTTCAGTGAACAATGATACATCAAGTTACGTGCTTAACTCGATAAGCCAAGATGCACAGGATCAAAAAAAAGAACGTAACGACACCGAGAGATATCGGCATTCGTTTAGCGTCGCAATTTTTCAATTGAATTTTCATCGCGACCCGATTGCGACTCGATGGACTGATTCAATTTTCCGACTTTAAATCGGCCTCTTACAGAACGTTTAGCAACGTCAGAGTGCTAGTCGAAAATCTAGTTATGCTCCACTCTTTGATCCTGCCGTCTCGTTAGGTGTGTATGACCAATCGCTCCAGACAATTCCCCTATTCACTTATCTTGCTTAGATTCCTCGCCTGGTATAGGGGTATTAATGTAATTGAAAAATTGAATTATAAATAATTAATTCTTTACAAATGAATCATTGAGACTCAGTTTAACGTTGTGCTAGTTAATGGAAGTTAAATGTATAAATCATCGTCAACTGTTGTAATAGAATCGTTCATAAACTCTTCTGATAATCGCTGATGTGAGGATAAAAACTAATAAATTTTGAAGACCTTTCTTATCAGTGCCCTTTATGTGACAAGATTCGATATTTGGCCACTAAAAATATGCAGCGTTTCATAAATTCGAGATAATACTTTCTAAAGCATTTCATTTACCTTCCACTCTTTATAAAGTGAAAATTGAGCCCATATTGTGAAAGAACGTTATTTTTTAAGCGAGGATTTTGACTTTATGTAGAGTAAGTTTTTTCTTCATTAAGAACGTGATTTCATTATCTAAGCATGAATATGATCTATTTTACAAGAGAGACTGCTTTCTCATTCATAAAAAATTTAGAGAGGACTTATGTCTATAGTTTTTGGGAATTCTGATTGAAGATCAGATGTTAAAATTGCAAAAATGAAAATGTTGGCGGATCAACATGTAAAAATTATTTGTGATTAGTGGTTTCACATTTTATATCAAATTTAAATAACGGATTTAATATGTTGTACAAGGAATTGTAAAAAAACTCATTACACTTTGTTTTTACTTTATATTTACGGATATTTCAGAACATCAATTCCAAATATGATGCACGCGATTCGGAAAGAAATTGAAATGACGGACATCATTTAGATTAATTTTGTGTAACTTATCTTAAAAGCCTTCATTATGAATGTATTAAAATCTACATTAAAATATTAAAGTCATATAAGACTCTTTTATTGATTATTTGGTTGGTATAATAGTTCTCTCTTTTGACGGGCAGTTTATTTTCTTTTACCTGCATATTCTTCATAATTATTACAATTTAAAATATCTAGCCTTTGCTGACTTTATTTTTTGTTGTTTTCAATACTTGTTTAACACCGACACTAAATATAATTTTAAATATTTTCATAAATATGTTTTTGACCTGTACATCGAATAAACTAAAGAAAGCTAATATATTTGTAGTAAATAAGGCTTGATTAAATATGACTAAATAAGGAATTGTTATAAGTAAATATTTAGAGTATTATTTAAGACATATAAATCTGTTTTTTTAATAAATATTTTGTTGAATTACTAAAATTTTTTTTAGCTTGCTTATGTTAAACTTTATACATGTCGCATGGTGTTTATACTATATTAACCAACAGACTAAGTTCCTCTGCAGAAATGTTCATGAAAAACTAAAAAATATAGCATTTAGTGAAATCAGATATTTGAGTTATCACATTTTATTGGCTGTTTTAACCGCAATGTCTGCACGAAACAAACGATACTTAGACTTAATTCATGTGCACTTAAATGGCATTTGAAGTGTAATTTGAGCTTGGGTATCTTTCTTCGTTCCGATTTTCATTAGGGTAGTTCGCTATTACTAACAAGGTTCCCCGCAGATGTAACTGTCTAATAAACTGCGGGTGCACCACGTCAGTTCCAAAGCTAACATCTGGCATTGTTGGGCGTTATTGACAAACGACTAATGCTTATATTCAGTATTTAATACCCAGTGTATTGGACTAATCGGTGAAGGATATATGGAAATTTAGAAAATTTCAAAATTTTGATGCTGTCGCCAATGACCAGTCTCAATGTTATCTCTTTAGAAAATAGCAATTTGTATAAGCATTTAATGCGGATCTATATAATGCAGTCTTATAACTATAAACATAGGGTAAATGTGGACATTTCTGCGGCGCTTCTTAAAGCGGTTTCAGATAATTTTTTAGAACATATAATTTCTTGATAATATTTTATTAAATTTGTACAGACCTAATTGTACATAGATAATAAGTGATACTCATGATTGAAATAATTTGAATATATTTTAATGCAGTTTAAAAAGGAATTATATCTCTTTCCAATTTTATTTACACGATTTAAACCATCATACTCGTAGTTGAAATGTCTAATTTTACACCAACTTTCCTAACTGTATATACTATAAATTGGAGCAAGATTCGTGAATTGAAATAGAATTATTAATTTATTAAGAAGAAAATCATTTATTTGGATACAGTGTGCATAAAGTGCGGCTATACCCATTTTTACGCACACTTGATTCAAAGAGTATTGTTCGGCGCATGCGCAAAAATGTGTTTAAATTGTTGAACTAATGTCCGTCCAGGACGAGATATGGACATAAGCGGTGAATATATACATCAATTGAACGTCCATACATATTTTATTTTGTACATTTTAAATACACGTCCATAACGACCCTTCTTTCGCTCATTTAAATTCCATCTTTCATCCATTGTACGTCCAAATTTGGTCTAGTTCAAAGATATAGATCCGTTGGACGTACATACCAGTGACATTTGGATGGAATTTGTACGTACCATGGGCTTAAACCGAAAAAATTCCGGACGTCCAATGAACGTACGCGGCGAACGTAGTGTCGACAAATTCTGCCCTAATTTATAGTATAGGCCTGGGAACAAAGTTTCGAAAATCAACACACCGAAAGTCAAAATTTCGATATAGCATGGCTTCAGCGTGATTTTCTTGACTTTTTCTTTGAAAATTTGGTACAAAGAAAGCACATTAAAATACCTTGGACTCACGCAATATCGAAATTTTGGCCTTTCAGGATTTTGATTTTCGGAACTTTGTTCCCCAGCCATAGTATATACTGGAAAGTTTACACTTTATAAAGGTTTGAAGTTTTGTATGTTTTTGTTTTGTCCGGATTGTTGTATCTATAAATCCAAGATGATTTTGCATTTCTTGTGGATTTCTATCCATGCCACATTGCTACATTCGCCTACATTTCCGGATTCTGAACAGAGAACTAAGCATCTTTTCAATGGCTGAAACGAAACTGAAACGTGAGACAAAGGCCATTTTGAAAGTTTTGTGACAAAGAACGAGACATTTCATGATTTTCTGCGATTTATTATATTGTAGCAACTTTCGAAATGTTCGCTTCGTCGTCGCACAATTGTGAAATGTCCGGTTCTTCTTCGCACACCACGAATTGGCCGGGTTTTCATCGCAAACTTTTAAAGCATTCGGTTTTTCGACGCAACTGCCGAAATGTCCGGTTCTTCAGTATCGACCATCGTTTTAATTAAAGAACAAAAGTATATCACTACATATAAGCTATTCACAAATTATATATAATTTGCATATTCAGCATATAAAATATGGTTTTATATATAGAGTCCTGGTATATTTATCTCCCAGCATATTTAACCGCTTCAGTCTCCATATATTTATTTGTCGCTGCTTTTTTCCCCCATCCTTTACGCTGGGGCCTCAGAACCACAGTTGTGATGTCATGAAAATAGCGCGATTGCGACGAGTGGGGCGTTCCCCTTCTGTTGGAAAATATAACGAGACTTTAGACGTATCTACTGTAAGATGTGTACATTTTATATAGGGGTCATTCTCCGTCAACCGGTGAACCCGCCTACCCAAAATTGGTTTCAATAAAAATGATCGAGTAAAGGCTTAAAATTCATAAAAAAATAAGGGCTATCAAATGCCGTATGCACATTTTTATTATCCAAAATGGCCGACCCAATATGGCGGCCAAAATGTAGAATTCGATTTATAACAATTTTTAATCACAAAGGAGACATTCACTTACGGTGTTTTTGGGTTCGCTGATTACGAATCCATCATCAGATTTTCAAAATCCAAAATGGCGGATTCAAAATGACGGATGAAATATCTGGAATATAAATTTACTTGAATAACTCTCATTACTCGGGGGATTATGAAGGTGGCAGAATACGAATTTGGTACCAGATTTTCAAAACCCAAAATGGCGGATGAAATACCTGGAATATAAATTTACTTGAATAATTCGCAATACTCGGGGGATTATGGAGGTCGCTGAATTCGAATTTGGTACCAGATTTTCAAAATCCAAAATGGTGGATTCAAAATGACGAAAATCCGAAAACTTAAATTTATTTAACGATTCTCATTTGTCACAATGTTTAAAATGGCGCTGAATATGAATCCGATTTCAGATTTTCTAAATTTAAAATTGTGGATGAAACATACGCGCACACGTGGGTGTATAGGCATGTCCGAGCGCACATTGATATTTTTATTACCTCACCAATAGCAGCACCTATTGCACGAACACAGGTTATCAATATATTTTAAGTTTACCACGTTCAGCTTACCCCAGGACCACGGCGAGGACGTAGTGGTAGATGGTCCCATTTTTTTTGTTTTTTCGTTATTTTATTTTTTTTGTTTTTTCTTTACTTTTGGTTTTTTTTTAATTGTAATTTTTGTGACTTTTCTCTTTTTTTGAAGATTATTTTCGTTTGAATTTAATTTAATTAGTTAATATTAATTAGTTCCTGGCTGGGTAACCACAATCCCTGAGGAGGGGCCCAAGTTGGCACGGAACTTCGAGTATATTTTTCAGTCGTAATATAAGATATAGATTATTCTATTTTCTTGTAGGATATCAGCCCTTGTACCCAATATTTTATTCAAATTATTCCTCCAACATTTACTACTTATTTAAAATGAATCAGTTAGACTTAAACTTTATTTCAAATTATTTGTACGAAAAAATAACGCTGTCTGCTGCCGTTGAAAACTTTTTTATCATCAATTTTTTTCCATCTAATGGAATAAATGCATGACATTTTTGGATGCTGGGAATGGCCTGTGCAGCTTTAAATCTGTTGTTAAGATGCGCGATCATTTTCGTGTGCTCTTGTTTACTGTAAAAGAGTACATCGATATTTTCGAATCTATCCTGAGCCCATTCGAATAAACTTTTCGGAGTAAGAATATAGCATTTGGTGCTTGTGCCTGCAAACTGGCTCGAGTTGCTTCTCTCTTAAAGGCAGCACCTACACCATCGCAGCCTCCTTTGCCATGGGCTGTCGCGTGAAAATGCCACTGCGCCGTTATTCCAAAATCTTCTTCGTGACATTTTAAATTTGACATTTGGAAACGGTTTTTAAAATGTTGTTTTGCACCATCGGTGAAATAGAGTGCCCTCTTAATTATACATCGACGTTGGATTTCTTTTAACAACATTTTTTGAATTATATGCACGGCAACGGCGTCATGAGCTAAACAATCTGACAAGACTACCATAGATCGGTGTTTCAGTTCATTTTCAGCAAGATAGTAGTATACAATCGTATGTACAGTGCACTGATCATTATTAAAATGAAATGCTTGTGCCGCATCCTGCACGACAAATGCATAATTTTCAGCAAAATCGAGTTGAATTAACACCTCACCTTCTACGAGGTTCTCTTTTATCAGACTCATAAATTTTGCTGCTCCTTAGCAATAAAGTCGTGAGGCTTCAATTGTTTCAGCTTTGAAGTCAGTTGTGGTAAAAACTCTTCAACAGAAACCTGTTGTGTGTTCAACGTGGCTCTGTCAGTGGTTTGCCAAGTACTGAAAAGAACGTCAGTAACTAAAGATTTACTGAGAAGTTCTTCCACAACATCAAAAAGGACTTGTTCATTAGGACATTCTGAGCATTCATTGAAATGGCATGCCGTGCTTGGATTTTTACACATTAGCAAGTTTATGCAATCTTTATAGTCGTGTATTGGATATTCTGACTGGCATGGCGCGTTAATTGACATATATTTATTGCATCTAGCATCAACTTGCAATTTTGATGAATGGTGCACACACATACGCTATGAGTGCCACTAGCACCTGCAAGGATACAGTTTTTCGGGCGTAATTTGGCAAATTTACTGAAGCTAATAGTATCATCAGTTCTTTCACGCATAAAATAGGTATATAGATCATTCAAATTATAAAGAAGTAGCATTTCTGAACAATCGTTTTTTCACCGTCAACTATTATAGTGACCGTATCTTTCATTCCAGGCATTTGCCTACTATTTTCGTCTGATTGAGAAAAATTTTCAACATCTTTAAGGATATCTTCAGAAAGGTATTTTCCAGCTTTTGCTACTGCAGATGCCAAAATGCCACGTTCTTCTCGTAATCTTCTTGCATTAATTGCCAACCGCCATGAACATTGAAATACCTTTGCAACTTTGTTAACGCTCCAAGACAAAGGCGCCATTGTGAGTATTTGAATACGCTGAGCATTATCTTGAACATTATGAAAATGATCTTTGATTCCTTGTAAAAATTCTTCGCCATCCTCCTCTAGATTTTATTGAATCATCTTGTAGGGTACTCCCTCTATTTGAATCTGTAATTGCATCTGCATGAGATACCTCTTGTGAAAATGAAACATTTTCTGCTTTTATGTCTTCATAAACTTTTTTCCTGCAAGAATCGCAAATTTTCGCTGTTCCAGGTAAACTCGGATATTTAGTCCGTATTTCGGCAGCGAGATTCCTTAAGTTTTTACCAATATGGCCCTTTTCACCGGTTTTCGAAAAGGGCAAAAACACCTGTGAGTATAAGAAAGGTGGGCCTCGTTCATGATTTCCCAGTCCAAAATTTTTGATTTCTAAAAGTCTCGCACAAATTAAAAATAATTTACTTGGTTAAGAGTAAAATTTTTCAATTCACACGCTAGATTATACTATTAACATTAATAAGTTAGAAATTGTAAGTTTAGTAAGTAGTAAAACACACACACACACACACGCACACGCACGCACACACGCACACACACGCACGTACGCACGCGCACACACACACACACACACACACACACACACACACACGCACACACACGTACGCGCACACACGTGCGCACACACCCGCACGCGCACACACACACACACACACGCACGCACACGCGCGCACACACACATACACACACGCGCGCACGCACGCACGCACACACACACACACACACACACACACACACACACACACACACACACACACACACACACACACACACGCACGTACGCACGCGCACACACGCACACACACGTACGCGCACACACGTGCGCACACACCCGCACGCGCACACACACATATATTATCTATTTTGTTTCCCGTAGTACCTTAATTCTTCCGGTAGAATTTTAGAATTCTTCTTTCCAGTTCGCGAATACTTTTCGTACCGTTTCTTAACTTTCCTAGACACCGCATTATTTATTATTGTTACACAATATAATAAATTGTCCCAAAATATTCCAAAATCCGCCGTTCTGAGATTAATTTCGGAATTCTTCAGTATTTTATCGCGTACGAAGTTGATTATACTACAGAGAATAATGCCTTCAGACGAGTTAACATCTGTCAACAACTTTATATATATGGCGTCATTACATGAATATCAAATGAATTTTTAGTTTAATTAAATTTAACATCTTTACGAATTTAGTGAAAGTTTTGTCAAAGTTCAGATATTACTGGAATGTTTTAATGTTGATTGAAGATTAAGCTCTGTCTTAATTCAGTTTACGTTTAATGTGATGAGCAGTATTTATCATAACCGGATATAACTACAAATGATTATCCTTGCCAAATTAATAGTTTTAGAGTTTCTGAGATTATTCCATCGGCAATTGTCATGCGGGACCGTCATTTCTGGAACAAACTTGGATCAGTGACCCCAGATCAAGGGATTTATACCCCTTGTAACTGCTACCTTCGAGTGCCGAATTACGTATCCATTGACACAGGATGGTCATTTAGAACAACTAATCGATTTCGTATAGTCTCCATGCCTTATTGACACATAGCTATCAGGTCACGTGTCCAGGAGTACTTAAATGAAGCGTGTGCAATAAGGATTTTATGCATTTTTTGCTTATGTATGAACTAATTCCAAAATCTGTCTGAACCATAACAAGCGAGAAGAGCACAAACTCGACGTTTCCCATTTTGCGAAATCAGCGCTGCCACTCCTGGAGGCATCTCGGCATAAGAGGTGAGTCCTGCGTAATGAGTAATACCGCCATTTCGCTTTCTTTTCTCTCATTTTGTCCGATCCTCCCTCTCGGAGTTTCTCCCGGGACTTCGGGTCGCCGTTCACTTAAACAAAAATATCCACAAGCCGACCTGTCGTCGACGGAGAAAAACGCGAGGAAAGAAAGTAGTACACGAGAGCGTTCTTTTCCCATCCGTGCCTCTTGCGAAAACGAGGGACTCTCCGAGGGAAAAAGGACAGACATTTATAGAAGGAGAAATGGATGGAGCGCGATGTGACATATACATATATATATATGAACGTGAAGTGAAAGAGTGTGATATCTATATGGAGAGAAGGCGAGGGAGGAACAGAGATAAACTACGAGGAAATGGAAAGCGTGGAGGCGCGGGAGTGAGAGAGAGATGGATAGCGCTTTAGGAAGGATCTTGTGCGCGAAGAGCACGAGAGAGGGTCCTATAAATAATTAGCGAGGAGTCGCTCTCCGCTCGGCGGGCGTAAGCAGCTTACAACCCCCATGGACCCCCTTTTGCCCCCTTTCTCGCTCTTCTCCCCCGACCTGTTCTCTGTCCTCTGAAGACCCACCGCCACTGTTTTCACCTCCCGCAACCCTCTTCGCCCACTTTGCACGTCTCTCCTCGACGGACTCGTCCCGGCTCTCGTGCAACCCCATAGTCTCTCTTCCCCCCTATAGAGTCCCTCTTCCACCACCCAACTGCGCCATCTCGCTCTTGCAGCGAAGAACCAAGGACTTCTGTCGCAGGAAAGGTAGCAAAGCCAACCTATACTACATCATGCAATACCCATGCTCCGTAACGATAGGAAAGCCATAATCGGGATACTAGTATCAAGACGCGACATATGGGGTGATTTATATACCCAGAAGAAACATTTTTCAAAATTAGTTCTGTTAGGTTAGGATGTTTTGGCGGAATATAGAATTTTAGGTTAGGTTCACTAGAATCGTTTTCTTAAAACGATACATTTACTAAAGACGATTAATGGCGAACAAATTTCAAACCTTCATGAATTTACTTTTGTTTTTTAATTGAACGTCCACAAAACAGTTTGGTAATTTGGTGAAATTTACGTAAAATACAATGAGGTGCTACTAGCGAGTTTTTCGTGGCCACATTTTGTCGATAGTGAAAGTAATCCGGACGACGGCGCTAGTAGCAATGGCCTCTCAGCAGAGCGCTCACGGAAGCATGCCCTCATGATTGGATTTTTGTTATATTCCCATATATTTTTCGAACTACACTCATGTGATGCAAATGCTTTAAAGTGCTTTAACCACCATAACCATATATTCATAAAAAATCCTTCTATTAAATAACACGAATATTCAATAAGCATAGAGAAATATGAGAATTCTTAACGAATTTTTCGGGAGTGCTGTTTTGTAAATAATATTAGTATAAATACCATAGGCCCTGTCCTAATTTATCTTGTCCAAATTCACTCCACTACCAAATTAATGAATATTACTTGTCCAAAGTCACAGTTTCTCCTCCGTTCCTCTCCCCTCTCCAATACCCTCACGCGACTAGTGTGAGAGGGAAACAAACAAAATACAATGCGCGCGCATGAGCGAAGGCAAACGGAGCTTTAGAGGAGAAAAACGTGCCTTTCTAGGGTTATAGAAGTAACGTGAATTGGGAGAGGAGTCGCCATTTTCTAAAAACCAACCGCGTGAATTAGGACAGGGACTATAGTACTCTTAAATGCTGATGTAAGTACTTAAACACGGAAAAATTAAAATAAGGCATGGCCCTCATTATACATTACCGACTATTATTGTCATATTACAGTCGAATATGCATCATGTGTACGTCATGAACAACTGTTTATGTTCGGAATTACTTTGCCTTCGTCACTTTCGAGAATGATTGTGTATGATGCAGATAATATACATGGTTGTGTGTTGAATGCAGCGCTTGATGCACCACCATGTGGTGGGCGTTCGAAACATCCGCGGTTGTCGACCGACAGCTCAAGATGACTGCATATTCTACGTACAGTAGATCTCCTCTTATTTTAAGTTTTCGAGTCAAGGAATATGGCGGCATCTTCCCTAAATTTAAGGTTTCCCCTCACCCCCAACCTTACAGTTTCTAACAGTGTAAGACAGCGAAAACAAATACAGTAGCCCTTCCCTTATTCTAATTTGTCCAGTCAAGCAAGATGGTGCCCTTCTCCCTTATTCTATTTTTCCTCTCTCCCCCAATACTTATATTTTCTGTCTCACGTTTGTCTCTTTTTCTTTTGTTGCGCATGCATCGTTATTTGTATTTAGAAAATTCACACGTCAACCGTCAACACACGTCAGTGGGAAGAACGCGGGAGGGGAAATATTAGAATAGGAGAAGAGAAAAAATTAAAATAAAGGAAATTAGAGTAAGGGAAGGACTACTATAGACAATAAAACAGTTTCCTTCCTTATCCGCGCCTATGCGCATGCTCAGACTGTACTACCTACCAAGGCTAAATGAACTGACGTCGCAGCATAGGTCGAGTGGTGGGGGAACGAGTGAGGGGAAAACATTAAAATAGAGGAAGATAAAAACTTAAATTAAGGGGAGATATAGTGTATTATGGATTCAACCCAAAATAATACCCTTGGACTATACATATAATTAGAACTGTGAAACTCTTTTTCCATAAAAATTACATTTTAAGAAACAATTTACTGCGGA
This sequence comes from Trichopria drosophilae, assembly GCA_030407085.1. Classification (NCBI taxonomy): domain Eukaryota; kingdom Metazoa; phylum Arthropoda; class Insecta; order Hymenoptera; family Diapriidae; genus Trichopria; species Trichopria drosophilae. The sequence continues at coordinate 96,925,540 of CM059584.1, forward strand.
GATTCGATACTACTTTAAAAATTCTTCATTTTGAAAGTATGCTTATTGTTTATAATCCCACATTAGATATTCGAAAACATTTATTCTACATCACAGTATCTCAAAAGTTAAAACTACGATGGATTTGCCCACATATACGTACAGGTTCTTTGTGAAAAAATGTTTAAATCTGCGAATCTTCGTCACAACCTGTCAAATCCGAGAGTTGCAATCAAAGTATTTCATATATATCAATTGCATTTAATAAATATTTATCAAATGTTTTTGTATTTAGAATCCATACTAACAATTGTGACTTAAAAACCAAAAATAAATGCAAAAACCCAAATACAGTCCTCCCTCCGTAATTGCTGTCAGGTTGAATTTCCCCATAAGACCTCATAATTGCTTGTCTGCCGTTTCCGCCATACTTCCTGATTTTCCCCATCTCCATGTATGAAACATTTAATAGAACGTACGTGCGCATACGCGAGTGTGCCTTTCTTCTTACAGTACATCTGGAAGGGGGAATCTAGACAATAATTACTTAATATTTTGGTACTACATTTACGGATAAAATAAGGCACACGACAATTACGGAGGGAATCAATTACAGAGGGATGACTGTAAATGCATAAATGCAGGTGCCCTTATAGATTTCGCAAAAGTGACAGCCCAACGAAAGTATTTTATGAATACATTCAATTTTATTTTATATGTTTTCCAAAACCATGTATAATCTACAGAGAGGTCAAATAAAAGGGTCACGAAAATATCACTTAAAAACGCTCGTGCAATGCAACAAATGTAATGTATGAGATAATAAATCCCTAAAATAACTATCGGACCGTAGGCTGCATATTTCAATGTTGGCAGCATTTTTATGGAAATTTACCTGGAATCTTCTGTAGAACCTTGCCGACGCAATTGACGGGGTCTCATACAACTATACTTAGCTTTCTCTTGTTTGTGAATATTTCCATTATGTTTGTGAACTATTATTCTACTGGAATATCGAAAACCGTTTTTTTCGTCTACGCTGTTAAACATATCTTAATGAAAGTTAACGGATGTTTGTTCGGGTTGTGAGTTCTAATACCTGTTCGGCAAACTTTTTCCGTTTTTTTCCATAGTGGATAATTCAAGGACTATTTTTTTCCAGGAATTATTTTAATGAGCACCGGTAAAAATGTAGACAACGATACGATACTGAAATTTGACATGTGTGAACTTTCTCATGAAATCACTAGACTGTTAGATAGGTAGTTATTTGCGGTTACCCCCTTCTGATCGTAGAATTGAAATTACGGCTTCAAAATTTAATAAAAATTTCTACGACTACATTTAAGAGAATTCTCATGGCGTCGAAACTGGGTAGACGTATATATTGTACGATAAATATTATTTGTTTGCTGTATATTTATTGAAAAACTGTGACGAAAGCTTGTTTAAATACGGCGAACTAAATTATTGCAACGACAAAAGTGCATATTTTAGTGTTTTTCTGATATAACTCGTAGATATTCCAATATTATTTAGTAGCGCGGGTGCTATTTACATCGTGATTTTAAGCAGAAAATAGTTCATTAATGTGCAATGTAAAAAAGCGTAAAGACAATAAGTGTTTCAGTATAGATATTAATTTTGTTCATCAAAGTGATTGTTAGAATGGGATGCAATCAAGGCATAATTTTCAGAGTCAAATTGCGAATATCAACAATGAAATTAAAATCATAATTGAAAACATTTATCAAAACTGGTATTATTCTCAAGGTATATAAAAAAGCTCAAAATACACGAAAAATATGAAAATAAATGCACACCTGTCAACTCATTCTTTTTCTTTTGTAGAGGCATTTCTACACACCATCGTCGAAGTTGTTCGTTGCTATTTCGGGAAACTGCGAAGTTTAGTAATTTTGAATCAGGGACATAATCTTGCTCTACATTTATCATAAATAATGGAAAACTCATGCAGCAGGCATGTTAATATGTCAAATTCTGTTTTGAACTCCTGGAAATATTCGTGGCGAGCGTATTAGAAATTTTGCACTTCTGGTGCCAGATGACAAGGTTTCTTCGTTGTAACTTTTGAAATATAAGCTTCTTCATGGCAAATTTTCGAGACATGTTTGCTCAATAATTACCCGTGATCGATATAGTCATACAAATTACATTGACCCCACTTGATATCAAGATGTAAAGAGCAACTATATATATAGCTTATGAAAAAATAGATAAAACACAGAATCAGATTAAACTTGAATATAAAACGTTTGCCGACAGTCTGCAGTAATGTACGTAAATTCAAAATATTTTACAAGTTTGTCTAAAATTAGTTATGTTTGTTGTCACAGAAACACTGATTGATTAACAAGTTTATACTACCATGCAACAATGAAGCGCCAGGTAAAAGAAAAGAAATTATTTAAAGAATACAAGAATTGACCAAAGTTAGCGCCAGAAGAATTCATTTTTCGACAGATTTTTAGACCTAAAATTCTGTAAAACAGCACAGTTAATCATGATAATGGAAGGAAGTTCTGTGATTTTCATTCATATTTTTCGATAATTGGTTTAGTCGCAAAACCTAAAAACGGAAATCATGTAATTTATAATTCCTGTTGTAATGTTGCAGATAGATGCTTATAATTTTAACAAAAAGTAATTCAAATGAAGGATACTTACTCATCATCAATATAAAATTTCATTTTGTTTGGTCAACATTTGTCTCTTAAATAGTAATTTGTAACGTATTTAATCCGTAAGCATTTACTATATTTTCCGTAAAAGTGTTTGTTTCTAAATTAAAAATGTTTAATGTATTCGTCGAGTTTGAATTTCAATGCTTATAAATGAAGTATGTAAGTGTGCCTTAGATAACTCATGAATTAATTATCATGAAAGTATAGTTGAACATATATTCGAATGACTGAAGGTACAATGTATTTAATTGTTTATCCGGTATAATGTATGTGTACTTAAGAATATAATATTACACCACTTTATTAAAAGAATGTACAACCACGCGTTAAACTGAAATAATAATTGGATAGAGATAGTATCGAACATATAATAAAAATGCGTTAAAAGAAATCATACACACCTAGTTATCTATAATCGCGTGCAAGGCATAGAAAGGATATATTATCAGATGGCGCTAAAGTGAGGTATTACCCGAAGGTGTTAAGATCAAATATTACCGTACGGTTTTAACAGGGGAGAGCATTACACATATATATAGATTCACCGATCTCCATTCTCTATTTTTCATTTCAAACCGCTACCAGGTGGTTTATAGCTCCGCTAACTTTTATTTGACTTTTTAATCAACCTTTTTAAATATTTACGAAAAATTTAAGTATATAATCCAGCGGGTAGTTGATTTTACATTTAGTCTTAAATTAAAAACCGTTTTAGATCATTAAACCGTTCAAATTTTTCTGGCTTATGACTTGCAACAACAAATGATGATTATTATCATAACGCCTGAATTAAGAAAAAAATCCATCCAGTAGATCATTTTAAGTCATTTATAGTAACGGTTCAATGCGGATGGACTGAACATCAAATATGATTATTTTCATTTACAAATGCAAAAGAATTTTTAAAAACTAACGATTTTGCTATTACGATAATTATGCGTATGTTAAAGTACTTTTCACTCAAATCTCTTCTGAAGGCGCCATTTGCATTTTAATATCCTCATATATTATACATAAATACAGTGTTCAAGTGGGGTTTTAAATGAATGTCATATTAAAAGGTAGCTTTAAATGGCCAGGGGTAAATCCTTAAACTGTTGCATTGAACATTTACCCCGAAAATTGCCTCCCATTAAGATAATTCGCAGTTTTTTTAAGTTTCACCTTGAAGTGACCTTGACCACAATATCGGTCATATCGTATTCCAACTTAAAATTGTGTGGTCTTTCAGAAAAAAATTAATTGGACCTTGAAGTAACCTTCAAGGTCATGTTCAAGGTCAAATTCAATTGTACTATTAAATAGCCAGAGAAAAATCCTTGAACTATTGTATTTCTTCCCCGAAAATGGCCTCCTGCTTCTTAGCCGTTCCGGGACTTTTTCATCACCCTGTATATTTCTAAACATTACGTTAATATCTTATAACTCCAGACATCTTCTAGCCAGTGCTATTCTAGTTTTAGTAGTTAAGGAAATAAAACAGAAGTCTGGTCTGATGTAACTTTCTACCAGGATGCTTAAATTGGCAAGTTTTTATATATTAGTACCGTTAAGAAATAAATTCTTATTCTAACTAATTCTAATTTATAATGATATACAATTGCAGAATAAAGAGTATAAGAACTCAATTAATTAACAACCAATATATATGTAAATATGATAGCTGGTAAAAGGTGAAATGGACAGCTATATCTAAAAATGGATATTCCTATACGTAAAGTTCAAAATAAGAAACAATAGTATTTTATGAAATATAGGCGTAAAATTTAGGCGCAGTTTTTTTGGATCTCAAATATGATGTTAGGCCCTGAAAATGATACGTATAATCAAATTGTACGCATACGTATATTCAGAAACGCATTTTTCGAATACACAACCTCAAATACCTTAAAATGCTCTCGTAATTGGTAGAGTTGTGATTTGCGCCATCCATCTTTAGAGGAACTCGTTTTATACATCAATTCTCATGAAGCAGGTCAAATAATAGATGTTTGCACAATAGATGTTTGCACAAACATGCCACGAAAACGGTTGCTCGTATGATTTTTCACAACATTTATTTCTAAACGATATATAGAAATTTTATAAAAACATCATACTTTGTGCTGTCCTAAGTTGCAAGTGTTAAAAATGTTAACCAATCACCCGATCACGAATGAAATGACTGACGAGCTAGAATAAGTATAACATAGCAGGTATTAAGTTAATTCAATTCAAGTCTGTTTACGGAATTTCCCTGCCCTAAAATAAGTTTATCCTCCTCTCCTTGATCGCGGCGACATTTATGTTATCAGAGACAGCCAATCATCGCTTCTGCAGAAACATAATCGCCTGGATCAAATGTGAGCACCCATGGATCGCACGTGCGCCACTCGTTAAATCCGATTTAATCATCCCATTCCCTCCTACATTATCAGATTGTCGGGATGCGTGGAAGATAAGAATCGCGATCTGAAAAACTGGCCGCTCGGACGCACTCTCCAGCATCCGTGGTAATTGGCGTATCCGATAAACCCTGGCTATTATTGTCATTCGAAATTCTAAAGGATTCTTTTAATAGGGATTTCATTTTTTTTAAGTGAAATAACCTAAGTGATTTTCTTAATGGGGTTTGCCTTCATTACGCAACGTAGATCTAATGAAGTCGTTTTTGCACCTGACTTTTCCTTCATAAACATATATGGATGTACATTTTGTTATACATTATTGTATTGGACTGACAAAAAAGAGATTTCTTATTTAAAAACTTGTAAGTTTTAGTAAGTGATCAGTGTCGCATCTCTTCAATGTTTTATTTTAATGCTCTTATTTCATAAAAATTAAATGGTAGAACAAATTGAAGGTGTTCAACTGTGGTTTGATTAAATATATAAATTTTTTCTAAATTTTAAAATTACTTAACATTTTTGATGTTCCTGACTTTCATTTCATTTAATGCTTTTCAAGCGGTTTCCTACATACAAAACCAATTTTTATCCCGAAAACCGGAGATCATATTTGTAACATTTTCTGTTATGTTAACACAACGAAATATGACAAAATTAAAATGTTTAGAATTTAATTATTGGTATTTCAGATGTCGAAAATGTGTTTGCGGTTGAAAGGGTTGAAGATACTTTGTCCACCCTAATAGTTATGTTTCTAGATTATTTAAAAATCTTAAGTTTCAAATGCTATTATCAGATTTATTTTTGTTCATATTTTATTGCATTAAATAGGTATTTTAATTTCATTCGGTCAGTTATAAAGCAATTGAAACAAGTTTCGGAAAAGCCTGTGGATTTAATTTTTACCGGGAACGTCCTTAAACGACAGAAAATATACATAAAAAAATGCAGAAATTTTTTAGGACCTATATTCTTGATACCACTAATACTAACAGATGGCGTTAGCGGATAATATGATTGATTGTTTATTGATATGAAGGAATACATTTTATATAAATCGACTATTGATTCGATTGTAATTACATGAACTCTGTGCATTATTGAAAAAGCAGTAAATAGTACATCGGTACAGTAAACTTATTGTTTTAAATAATATTGTTTATTGTAGTTATTATAGTGCTAAATTTCGAAAAATATTACAAAATAAAAATTTCAAGAGTTTCCACGTTACTTAGTAAAGTTGACTGCAAGAAGTGTTATCTTCCAAACGTCCAATTTGAAGATAATAGACACTTTATAATATTTTTTTAATATTGTTTTGTTCTTAATTGATTAAAACTGATTTTTTTTATTATCTTATCAAATTAAAGAGAGAATGCTAAATATAATACCGCAACAATGAAACTTATAATAAATTTTGAAGCTTGGCTTCTTTAGAACAAAAAAATACTAGTGAAATGCTTAAATTATATATATATATATATATATATATATATATAATTAATTAGTTTTATAAATATTTTAAATGATACACCGTCAACCAGATCCAATCTAATTAAGAACAAGGATGAAACTGATTAAACATCTTGTTTCGCTCGTTTTGCTCGTGTTACTCTTTTATTTTGAACCATTTCCTTTATCTTCAGACTATGATTGGAGTATGACACTTGTTCTTACAGTGTGTTGGTAATATTTCCAAACAATAACAATTGAAAATATATTTATAATTTTGATAATACTATAACTTTGAGTTTGACTTCCCCTACCAAAATTGTTGAATGATCTGTCGAAAAGAAAAGGTGCCAATTACTCCACGAGAGACTGAACTATACAACTACGTGGGATACGAATAGCATATTCATCTGAATAGGAAACTAGGGATCGATACAGCATCAAAAACACATCCGCTGAATATGTATGGAAATTGGGATTCAGATCGGATATTACATTATTAATGTAATTGAGTATTACACTTTTCCAATAACAGTAGTTTAAAAAACCTCCAATTTTATCATATATAAGGGCATACATTGATGTACTAATTCATATATTATTTGCAAAAATATTGGTTAGGTTGCACCTTATCTGCTCGAATTAAAAATGCGTGCATCTATTTCGAGCTATTAAATAAAACGGTATTTTCAGTTTTCTTCAGCACCTACATGAATAAATCATTTCGAACTTGAGCATAAAAATCTCTACTGTTCTTATTTCTTTCCAATCACTTTCCTTGTCTAAACTGGCAATTCCCGCCCATTTGAAACCATGTTCTTCCTTAGTTCAAAGATCTTGAACCTAAATATCATGTTGTTAAATGTGGCGTTCTTTTAGGTGCACTGGGAGAAATAGGAGGAGTAAAACACCGGCAGTATACTAACTCAGTACTGTCACCCAGTACACTGAGAAAAGTGTATTTTATCAGTTACTATCCGTTGGCTTTTAAAAAGTGTATTATAGCCATTAAAAGAAATATTATAACTAGTAAAATCTTCCGTCGTTCAGCATTTGTTTTTGACAGGTTATACGAAACTGTAATAAACTCTCCTATTTTAAAAGAATGTTTTATTATGACTAAAAGAAGGCATTTTTAATATTTTAATTTGCTAGATAAATTTCCATACACAAAAATTGCTTTTAGTTAAAGAGAAAAGGCTAAAATAAACTGACATATCGGTTAGAATAATATAAAATCTTCGTCTTTTAACAGGTAGTAGAAAGATGGCAATCCCTATGCGTAAAATACTATATTTTACGGGGCATAAGAATTCTAATACTTGGTAAAAAACACTTTTCTCAGTATATGGATTAGCGGAAATGAGTTAGTACTAGCAATAAACTGGCGAACATCTGATCCAGTCCTGGTATCCAGTAATGTTTACAATAAATCAGTAATGTCAGCAATACAGCCAAAATACTGACCTAGCAGAGGTACGTAGCTAGTACTGCATTCGCTATTAAAGGAGTACTAACTGACGGAGTAAATTAGTAGTGACATAATACTGACTACTAGTATTTGCATTTGCAACATTACTAGATCAGTACCATACTCTAGGTTTTTCTTACAACTTTCTATCTAGGGAGTATATGGAAGTCGAAAGGGGAGTAATGAAAAGAATCACTTTTTTTCGAGAGAATAACTCTGTTGATATTGTTAATTTTACTATTATTATTAAAGTTAATAGTTAGTAATTAAATTGACGTGTCTTTATAGTGAGAAATTCGATACTACGCAATAAGCTCAAAAGTGCACATTCTGTTTTATTAAAAAATAACCGCCAATAACTCCACTAAAAATAATTCCACAAGAGAAATTTCCAGAAAAATTCTTAGCAAATTTGACTACTTTTTAACTACTCAGCTTGTCTTAATAGACCCTCAACAAACTTTTGTAAGTTGCATTTATGACCGTAAAGAGTTAGGTGAACTAAAAATTTGGTTCTGTTAAAAATCAACTAAAAATGTCTTGTAATTCTTTTATGTTTACTTGATAGCTATAAGCTCCAGTAATTTGATACAATTTAGTGAAATGTATTTTCAAAATGTAATTCCCCTAATTAGTTCTTTAACTGATTAACTCATTTACGGTTATAAATGTATCTAATAAAAATTCTTGAGTGTCTATTGAAATACTTTGAGCAGTTAAGAAGTAGTTGAATTTACTAAGAAATCGAACTAAACAACCCACAACTAAAACGCTAATCAATCCTGTAGAGAACTATATTTAATTATATGCTTCTTGAGTTTAAGCTATTTATTATTTGAATGCCCACAAAGTTCATAAAATTTACTAAAATTTTGTAAAATTTGTTGGAGGAAATGCAAAGTAAAAGTTCGCACGTGTTGTATTTTGCAGAAGATGTATGCAAGATAGGGTCTGGAGTTTAGGATCGGAGTCGGGATCACCCTGGAGGCTACAATCGTGGCGATCGGCTTATAGCAGCAGAAGCCAATGAGCGGGGCAGAGCCCATGGCTGACTCTAGGACAACAAATCTGGCTAATAGAGCGCGTGCACGTGCACGCGGCCGACTTGCCTGATTACTAGGGATTATTACATTTATTAGCGGAAATCGCAGCAAGCGTAAGCCACTTTTCCGACCCGATCTACCCGGAAAAATACGCCAAGTTTCCTGCTAATGCTATTTTCACAAGTCGACGACGTATCCCAAGAAAAAATACCATTGATAAATATTAGCTTCGGGATTACGACAGCCTGTAATGAGGAGGGCAAAGCGAATCGCGGTCGACGACGCTTCAGCCGCGGGCTATTTGTTCGGGTATTTAATGCGTATTTATTAAATATGTTGTAAGGGCGGTATTAACTGAAGTGCAGAACAGTTCGCTGCATTTGCGCAGCAGTTCTCTTCTTTATGTACTTACATCTTTATGGTGGTTAATTACGGTCGACTTATCGTTTCTCTTATAATGGTCTCTTCCATATGTTTGAATTAAATTTTGATTTTAAGATTATTTGAATCTCCTTAACCCCAAAAAAATCTTAACAGCATATGCAGCTATTCAGACCCCGAAATAACTACACGGCTCCCATATCAAAATCAATTTTCTTGCATATGTCTCTAATAACGTTTAACCAGAAAAAATAAACCCAACAATTTAATCGTAATATTTTAGTTCACACCCAATCTGTAGAAACGTATTCTAGTCCTCCACAATTTCTAAATAATTTTTAATAATTCTTCAATCTCTAGTTGAATGTTACTTAGTTTTTCATTATATTGGAATGTTTCCGAACACCTTTTAACGTGGAAAATAAGTTAGCGGAACAGAGTTTAATTCCTACTATTGTTTTTACACTTTTTTTGTCTTTCATTGGAATTTTAAACTTATAATTTTTTATTGTTGGACAAAATATCCATCATTATCTTTATATTTTTGTTTATTGTTAATGTCAAGAATCAAAAGTAGTGTAAAACGTGGCTTTTCTCTCAGGCGTAAACGTAACTGAATGGATTCAACGCATTTCTGCTTTTTAATATAATAATCTCTCTGCGTGGTTACTTTTTATACGGATTGCCAGTCATTTGTAATTGTTGATCTGCCGAATTTGGAACTTCAAACAAGTCGACGTTATGTGAACATATCGAGGTTTTTACTGAGCAGTTTTAAAATCTTGTAAAATTTTCTTTTAAATGATCAAAATACATAATAAATGTTTAGTTTAAGAATGACTTCAGCAATTGCATGATTTTCTGTCATTCTTTCCTTGAGAGATGACCTTTTTAGTGACCACGTCTGCATATCGTCATTTTAAACTTACTAGTGACTTTTTACGCTAGGTTAATTTTGTAGTTTGACTCATCATGCAAAGGTTGCACTAAATCTGAAGTACTATCCATGGAGTTTTGTTTTGAACTTTGGTGAGAAACTTTCGCCCTGTTACGAGCATATTGCTATAGACTCATTTGAAAACGATTGTTTATCATCTCCAATTTTGAGCAAACCTGAACCAATTTTTAGACGAAAATCAGGAAATGATGGTGTTATGCCCGTGTTTTGATGTTTCAACATATGGGCATTAGATAATGAGACGAACGTGCACGGAAAAAAATAGTTGGCTGACGCAATCACTAAAGTAGTAAAATTTACTGATTAGATAGTAAAATTTGACCTACTCATCTCCAGTTGGTAGCATTTACTATCTTTAGATAGTAAGCTTCTGAGATGCACGGTTTTTACTAACTAGATAGTACCGCCAGACACTTTTGAAATGTTTACATCCACGTGTTTGACAGTTGGAAATACTATCTGTATGTTTCTTTCTCGTGCACACATGCGCGCTATTTTCCCCTCTCACTCTCTTTCTCTTGTCCCATTGCGAACAGTTCCATAAGAGCGTCATAAACTACAAAAATTATATCAGCTGATCAGCTCGCATGAGAGGTATTTCAAAGATACAAGAATTTAAATGTAATTCCTTCTTTCGAATTGAGTTATATTAACAATATGAGACTTCAGGTCTAATTCCTTCTTTCGGTGGGACTTATTTCAACGATATAAGAATTTAGGTCTAATGCCTCTTTTCGATGGGAGTTGTATCATCGATATAACAATTTAGACCTAATACTTTCTTTCGATGGGAGTTATATACTGACCTAAATTCGTATATCTTTGATGTAACTCCATCGAAAGAAGGAATTACACCTAAATTCTCATTTCGTTGATATGTAACTCCCATCGAAAGAAGGCATATACACATGATAATATAGAATACTACATTGAGATTTTTCACATTCGTAACTCTCTGAAACTTCGTATTTCACTGCTGAAGTCAGGTTAAACGCTACAAATATGGCGCACACTCTATCGTTGACGAGTTATAAGAGCCGCGCATGCGCGTCTGTAATCTCGACGGTATACATAGTTTCATTTACTATCTAAATAGTCGCCAACAGCGACGAGGATAGTAGACATAACCATTTAAACGGGTAGTAAATATCACCAATCAAAATTGTTTACCTTAACTAACCTACTTGTAATACATAGACATCTTTCGTAATAAGGATTACCATTTATTTCTTGTTACTGTGACAATCGTCTTTTTCTACATTTAACCAATAAGTTTGTTACAGCAGCCAATACTATCTACTTCAAAAGTAGTAAGAACGACAATCGAGTTTTTTCCGTGTGTGATACAAATGACAAATCCGCTAAATGGAAAAATAATTTCTTATACCATTTCATAGACTTTCTAATTGTCTCTATTAGAGACAGTTAGATCTTGACTTCAAAAGATATCTTTGAGATGTATTTTGCAAAATATCCATGACGATGTTCAAAAGACATCTTTCAGACATACATTCGTGAAAAGGTGTATTGGGTTACGTGTATTTTAAAGTTATGCCAATCTGTAAAGCAGCATAAGTTGAGGCTCTTATTTTTGAATTTCAGTAGGGTTTTTATTGTGTATTTTTGTTTTATTTTTACTGACAATAAAGTTGCATTATTATTAATAAATTATATAGTAACGTGTGTATTTAGATGCAAGGTTGCGTATATCTAATTATTCTTTCTTGTTTTGTCGCGGCTCTTTATTTTTCTGGTCTTTGCTTGTAATTTTCCATCTTTTGAGCCAATACAATTTATTTTCCCAATTCTATTAGTTTGTCATTGTGTAGCAACTTAAAAGTATTAGAGATGATATATTTGCAATGAAGATCCGCAAACTGTTTTTTGGATTTTTGTTGAATTAATTCCTACACTTCGTGAAGATAGTATGAACTACTCGTTTATTTTTCTAGATTAAACATTACTAATAATTCGGAAGACACCCTTGAACAAAATTTTCATGGCGCTAGTTTGGTGCTAATTTGGCGCCTTTATATGAACAGGTAGCTAAAATGGAATGCAATCTAGCACAAGACAACGTGTAAATACTTCAGGCAGATGCTATCGTAGCAATACATTAGATGGGAACTGGAATAGATTTTTCACATCCTGAATCTGACGTGAAACTGGTGTGGCGTTAGATAGCGTTAGCGTGGATTAAGTGTAGATATAGTGGCGTACCGATGGGGATCCCATAACGCGCAATTGTTTTGAGCAATAAATTATCAATTATTAATCGACATAAACATACATTATTCAACAATTATTCTTTTGAATAGCTTATTATCAAATACGTTATAGTAAAAAATATTTTGTGTTTACATCGACGCCGTTATCGAAATATCGGTAGTCAGTTCAACGGTAAGTTAGTTCAAGATGTATATTGTATAACCTCAAACTCCGATTTGAAATTAATCTTTACCACGCTAGCTTCAAATAAATTCTAATCATCTGATAGCCAATGTAATATAGCTATAGCACTTACCGAAATAAAGTAGTTTTTCTTGTACGACATTTTAACGTGAAATTCTAGTTTTTTATGCCTAATGTTTCCCTAGTAGAAAATGAGTCCAGTTTTTGGCCAGTTTCTTTGTTTCCCGTGTTAAAGGTATAGGAAAACTGGACAATGTAACAAAAAACTGGGCAGATTTCTACCAGGGTTGGAGTAAATATATCTACATGGTGGCAACTCATTTTTGCATAAACGTGGAAATTTGTAAGAATTGCATGGCCATATCAATTTAATAATGTCCAGTTCAAGTTAGATAGAATTCAAATTTTAAAAAAGTACTATGCCACTATTAAAAGTTACCATATCTGTATTGTGTTTACAACATTAGTATGGTAATATTTTCAATGCTAGTATGGCACTTTTTTGTATCCACTCCGAGTTTAATATACTTAAAAAATCTCCAGAATAGTGCCATACTAGTATAAAAAGTTACTGCACCTCTGTTCTAAAAGTGCCATACTAGCGTTAAAAATATTACCATACTAATGTTGTAAACACAATACAGATATGGTAATTTTTAATACTGGCATAGTACTTTTCTGAAAATTTGAATTCTATCTAACTTGAACTACATATTATTAAATTGATATGGCCATGCAATTCTTACAAATGTCCACGTCTATACAAAACTGAGTTGCCACCATGTAGATATATTTACTCCAAACATTAGGCATAAAAAACTAGAAGTTCACGTTAAAATGTACAAGAAAAACCGTTTAATTTATGCAAGAGCGGAGGATATGAGACAGTATTGGACTTTTTTTCCCAAAACATTTTCTGAGTGCACATTTTCTCACCTTGATCAAAAAAACTACTTTAGTAAAACGCAAAATTTCAACCAAACCAAATGTTGGATTTTTTTCAATTTATAGCAATAAAATCAACATTTTATCGTCTCCAAAACTGAACGTCTGTCATTTGGATCTATAAAAAGTGACATTCTAGCAGCGCTTCACGGAATCTGCGTAGTAGGGCCAGAATTCTAAAAGGGGAAAAAAAGGCTGGCATCGATTTTAGGAGAATTGACGTAAGTAACGCGACTCGTCGGTAACGTGTAGGTCGCGGATTGAAAGCGTACACATAGTCGTGGCGCCTTCGCGATCTACATACACACCCTGGGCAGGACCTTGGCACAAAGTGAATCTCGGATTACCGGTCTCAGGGGCCCGTGGAAACCCTACACCACCGCGACGAGAGCCGTTGATGGAAGTCTGGTATAGGTCGCCCTCGCGTCGCCTCTATATACCCGAGCATCGCCGGCGATTGCACCTTGCCGTAGTGAGACAAAGACGGCGGGTCGTATGCGAGGAAAACCAGGGGAAGATAAAGATAAAGGGAGATAGAGCAGCGTTGTATTAATGGACCCGTAATAGCCTATTTGCGATCGCTAATAGCGAAGCCTCGGCCACGAACCCCCTCGGGAAATCTGGGCTGCGGCCGCGTGGTGAAGCGCTTTTCTTTTTTCTCCCGATCGGCCCAGACCGTCTGTCTGCACGCCGTCTATTAAATAGCGTTCCCCTGACCGCCCAGCGCGAAATTATTTATTGGCGGATCGATCACCAGATTAATTATTCCAAAGATAGATTAAGGTTCAGTGAATACATTAAAGGGTTATTCTTTAGAAGTTGTTTCTAAAACAAAACCTATTTCGATGCATCATTGGTTTTTATACATTGTTTATATCCTTTTTCCAATTTTACTATTTTCTTGCATGGAGAGAAATTTCCGAGAAAAATTACTGTGCTCGGCATCCGAAAAGAGGTGCAAAATCATTTTATTGTAATATTTACAGACCCAGACAAGATAAATTGCATATTTGGGTAGAACTATTTGTAATAACGGCTATAATAACTCTTGTACTTGTACTTGTACTGGATGAAATGTATAATATAGCACCGTAAAATTTGTAGTACACCAAGTTCTTAAATCGGTACAACTTAAATAATCCTGTGCAGTTTAAGAATTTTCAATGTAGCGGTCCATAATTTGTCATGTGCCATTTCCTGAAACGTACACGAAAGTTGCCGAGTTCATCCGAAATTCACCGACCATGAAAATGATAGCAATATGGCGCTCAAGCATCGGTATGCTTCGCATGTTCATATAGTAAGTGTTGATGAAGCTTCTGCTTTCAGTTTCTGTTGTAAGCACAGACACTGCTTGTAAACTTACGAAAAGACTTGTAAATACGTAATATGAACTGTCGGAATAATAAGTCATGACGATTCTTGTTCCATGCATAAATAAACACAAGTTGTATAAGGTTTCTTAAAATTTTACTGTGCTCTGGACTATGAATTTTTCTGGTGCTATTACCGAAAATTTTACTGTGCTCTGGAACACGAATTTTTCTGGTGCTACTACCACAAACTTTACATCTCACTTCTGAAAAATTAAACATGACAATGTAAACTTTACTTTGCCAACATTATGCACTTCATTTGTCGGACAGCATGGTAATTTTTCAGGAGATTTCCGTACAAATTTCAATGGAAATTTTTCTCCGTGTGGAGAATGGATCACTCTGCTAGCGTTTATGATGACAAAAAAAAAGATATGTCCCTAGTGTGCATTTCAGAAGGAACTACCGCGTTTCTGCACACCAGTGATAGAACACACTTTTTACATCCGTTCGAAGTGACCTTTAGTTATCTTATTCTTACATAATTGGCATTATGTTTAACATAAATCCAGCCCGGAAATCTAGGAAATACGTTGCTGGACCTACTGTTTATAGTGGAATCCAAACCACTTCCATTTATCACGACAATATTGATTGTATTAATGAGGGCGTCTGAAAAAATGCCAAACGCGTGTATAACTTTATCCGTATACACTGCTCTTATAACGTGTTTTATATATTTCGAATTTTTTTGCATTTGGCATTTTTTCCGGCGTCCTTAATAATACTAATATTAATGAGAATAAATTGTTTTTGTCTTATCCCAAATTACTACTTACAGGAGAGTCCCGGTATAATTGCGTCTCGTTATATTTACGTCCCAGATATTTGTCAAGTTTTGTTTTGTTATATTTACCAGTTGCCGTTCTCGTTCTCCCCCACCTTGCCGGTTGGGGCCTCAGGAAGGGCCTGATGTGACGCCACGAACATAACGCGACTTATGGGAGTGGGAGAAACGACCCTCCCTTTCTCTGGGTAAACAAAACGAGAGAGGAAGGCGAGGAACTGAGTGGGTAAATATACCGGGACTCTACTGTATCTACAATCCGCACCGGAAAGATGAATCTGAAATCCATGCTGCGTTCCGTAAAATAACCAAAAATATCGAGTGAAGCTTGAGATTGTAGTATATCATATATTACGGAGTAAATTATATGTACTAATAATTATCATTTGTTATCGGTATTTTAATATCCATGATCCTTTAATATCAAATCTTTACATATTAAGCACCGCTAGCTCAAACTAAATATCTGAGGATATAAAACATTTATAGAAGGTTACCGTATATGATTACTTTACTATAGTATTTTCAAATAATACTCTCTTCATCTGAATCAGCGAAAAGTACTGAGAATCAGTCTATTGAGCTGATTGAGGTTAAGAGAGCACGTACTGACGGCTTCTCTGTTATTTACTGTATTTTATTTATTTATTCCTTTTTTACCAGAGTGGATTATTAAATTCTGAATCCAAACAAATTTAGAGAACATGAATTATCAGTATTGGTTGTAGTTGACAGTATCTTATTTTTGTAATTCATAATATTGTCAAATATAACATACAATAATTACTTTTTATGATGATAAGTAGTTATGTTCGTTTAATCACTTTTACTAAGTCTATTTTTCTACTCAACCATATTTCGAGTGACTATTTAACTGTAAAGCTATGGTACATTTGAGGTTATGTGCTATCCTGTATATTCAAGTATCTAGAAATAGTACGGAACAATTTTTTTTGTTTTGTTTTACTATGGAAATGGTTAATTTAATCATTTTTTTATAATCACGTATTTTACTTTTCTAAATTGATTCCATTAACCTTTTTCATTCTCTCTGCGTACTTTTTTAAAAATATAGTCACACATTCTGTTATATATTATATATCCTACGTTTTCCTGATCACAAACATTCATAATTTACGTGAAATGTATTTTATTGAAACATGTATGTGGAATTATTGACTTTTTTTGATGATAAATAGTTTCAAACCCAGGCGGAAATTAAATCAGCGCAAAATGAAGGAACTGGTCAGTTTTCCTGAGAATAACGTGGCGATAGGCGGAGAAACTGGCCAGTTTCTG
The DNA here is from genome assembly GCA_030407085.1 of Trichopria drosophilae. Lineage (NCBI taxonomy): Eukaryota > Metazoa > Arthropoda > Insecta > Hymenoptera > Diapriidae > Trichopria > Trichopria drosophilae. The sequence continues at coordinate 96,942,735 of CM059584.1, forward strand.
GCACAACGTGGGATATCTATTTTGGTTATTGCCCCGATATAACATTGCTCAAATAGTTGATAGTACCTGGTTCGTCTTGTACTAGAAATATTTTCAAAACTGATTTGGATGTCGGACCTACATTTCAAGATGACCACATAAATAGTAGTATTCAATGTAAATTAAAGATGACTGAATAAAATGATCAAAATTCGGGTTCTGTAAAAGCCGTCTATAGTATAATTAGAATTGCACTTACAAAGCCCAATTTTTGAAAAATGGATTCAACCATTTTTTTTATTTACGGTGAAAACGGTTTTTATTTTTAGTGACAACTGCCTTATCGCTGGATGTCTTTAATCGAATAATTAGTTTTTGTGAAGTATTTGTGTTCATTATAACTACTTATTACACATACAAATTATAAAACATAATATTTGTAGCGAATTTTTCACAAATGTTTCCACAGTATGTTATGATAACAGCACATTAAGACAAATAAAATGCGAAACAACTATTTCTCCTTACTAATTCAATTCTTACTGATGCACGGATTGTTCCATAGAATAAATGAAATGCATCGCTATCTCAGAAATAGGATTTTTTTTGCAGAAACGTTCAGAAAATGATCAAAGTAACAAGGAATCCTTATTAAACCAGACCAATAAAAACAACGAAGCATTAATAAATGTTATGATAGTCAATGCAAGGCTAAATTATTAAATTGACTAGAATTCTCGAAGCTAATTTCAAATCTGAATTTCAAGTTAACCTTCCAAAAGTATAATTAAAAATTTACACATTTTCTAGATATATTATTTATAGTCCGCATGGTTTGTCTTTGTTTGTCCCACATAAAGTGTTTAATTTTGTTTGAATATTCGAAAGCTAAGCAGATGAATCATGTAAAATTGTATAGCAGATTTATTATTATTATTTTCATTTCTATTGTTGGTGTTGTTAAGAGAATCATATGGGATATTCAATTATTGTCAAACGGATCAAGAAAACTAACTGGATTAATGAATTTTCGTTGCTATTTTGACAAAGATGGAATTGTTTGTGTCATAATCAATGAGATAACCTTATTGAATCCTTGCACACTTGTTCCAGGAATTTTGTTGGGTTTTTGTAGTGTTTTACTCGATTTGAACCATTAATGTAACCATTTGAAACACCAATAAGACATGACGTGATGATTTAAATTGTTTTCCTTCTGCAGCGCTACGTGTTCTTCATCGAATCTTTTTGGAGATTGCACATTTTTTCTCAGAATCTTAAGCACATATAAATATTATGAACATGTAATGCTAGGTTTTTTATTTAATTTTATTTAAATTTTAATTTTGTTCCTTATAATATTTTTACCATTTGGGTTCAAAATATGAGAGAAAAGGAGTGATACTCTATATAATACTTTCTAAAATTTGGCACCGGTATGGGATGTGTGCTCTACCAGAACCAAAGTCTCGAGCGTTGGATTCGTTGATCGATAGACCGATTTTTATACTGGAAAACGGTAAGTCACTTTTATCATCTGTCAATAAATCGGTAACAAGAGCAAGTATTATCTATTTTTCACTGAAAAAAATTGTTTTTCTTTTTACTATATCAGACTTACGTACCGAAAATACAGGTCTTATGGTTATGGTGGCCATCCAAGTAAAAATTGAGTGCCAACCTAATAATATAGTACGAGTTAAAGTTGTATTCTATAAATTTAAAATGTAAACAAAAATACGTTTTTTCGTTGTTTCAAGAAGATGGCGGCCAAGATACCTCAGACTGCCAAATGGCCATTATCATATTTATCATCAACTTTACGACATTATTAAGTCCCAAATACATAAGAATACGTACTGACCTTTCTTTTAAAGTAATGTAGCATTTTTAGAGATAAAACATACATAATATAGTATTTATTAAGTACATTATGTTCTAGAGCTTTAAGTTATATACAGGGTGTCCCATTTTAAAAAAACCACCCGATTATTTCGAAAATTACGCGTTTTCGAAAAAAATGTTTCAGACAAAAGTTTCAGGATTTTTCCCAGGCAATTCAATGGCTACCTTTATGTGACCTTGAATATGACCTTGATGCTCATATCAAGGTCAAATTCAATTTTTTTAATGGGAACCCCTATTTTTTATTGCTGATTTAGAAAGTGCAGTGAATTTTACGTTCAAATATGACCTTGACCGTGTCCTTGATCATGACCTTCAAGGTCATTTCAAGGTCAAAGTTGTTTTTTCAATGGAAAACCCTACTTTTTTATTGCTGATTTAGAAAGAGCAGGGTATTTTATATTCAAATATGACCTTGACCGTGTCCTTGATCATGACCTTCAAGGTCATTTCAAGGTCAAAGTTGTTTTTTCAATGGGAACTTCTATTTTGTTGGCCTTAAGGGTCATGGTCAAGGTCATATTTGAACGAGAAATCCCCTGCTCTTTCTAAATCAGCAATAAAAAAGTAGGGGTTCCCATTAAAAAAACAACATTAACCTTGAAATTACCTTGAAGGTCATGATCAAGGACACGGTCGAGGTCATATTTGAACGTAAAATACCCTGCTCTTTCTAAATCAGCAATAAAAAAGTAGGGTTTTCCATTGAAAAAACAACTCTGACCTTGAAATTACCTTGAAGGTCATGATCAAGGACACAGTCGAGGTCATATTTGAACGTAAAATACCCTGCTCTTTCTAAATCAACAATAAAAAAGTAGGGTTTTCCATTGAAAAAACAACTCTGACCTTGAAATTACCTTGAAGGTCATGATCAAGGACACGGTCAAGGTCATATTTGAACGTAAAATTCACTGCACTTTCTAAATCAGCAATAAAAAATAGGGGTTCCCATTAAAAAAATTGAATTTGACCTTGATATGAGCATCAAGGTCATATTCAAGGTCACATAAAGGTAGCCATTGAATTGCCTGGGAAAAATCCTGAAACTTTTGTCTGAAACATTTTTTTCGAAAACGCGTAATTTTCGAAATAATCGGGTGGTTTTTTTAAAATGGGACACCCTGTATATGTATATATATACATATATATATATATATATGCTCCGAAAAATCATTACTCCTTAAGGCTATATATAAAATAAATCACTTTCTAAAAATCTATAAATCTCTACCTTTCTAAAAATTACCCTGGGACTTGTACGAAAATAACACTATCTTATATTTATGCGTATGCCTTATGTTTCAATAAAAGATATCGGCCAACATACTGCAGGTACCAATTTTTCGGAAAAAAAATACTTTTCTTATATTAACTACAATTTAAAAACTAAGTTTTCAGAAAGAAATTATAAAAGAATTCATCAGGGAAAACCGTACACGAATAATTAATTAATTCTATTAATAAACTTTAACTCTTGAGAATTTAGTAAACATTCTGTGATAAATAAAAAACTATGTAATGAAGATTATTACAATGACAATAAGAATCATAATAATAATAATGATATTTTTTATTTAATAAAATAAATTATTGAAATTATATAAAATCCAGCGTTATTATTACTTTTGTATTTGCGAGTATCTTTGCTTAACATGTCATATCTACTACAGCTATCGTCTAGATATCTAGTATTAGATCTTGGATATCTGTGATAGAGCATTCGAACACGCCTAATTCGAGCTGATAGGGATATTAATAATGATCGAATATCTCGGCCAGAATTCTGAAATATCCCTAGACAATCTTTTGGTTATTTCAGTCACCAGATATCTCAGGAAGATCTCCTGGAAACTTATGGAGAATTTTGAAAAAATTCCTAAAAAGTAAAAAGAATCCGGAAAATTTATGAAGATTTTTAAAACATGTGTTTTAAAGATTACTGCTTGTACCAATAAATGCAAATTTGTATGTAATCAATCTTAGAGTAGATTTAAAATCGATTTAGAAAAGAATTTACTTACAACCTACAGGGTTAAATTAAACCATTGCAAATTAATACGGTATCTAATCCCCTTTTTTCCAACTTGATTTTCAATGAACATTTTATCTTAATTTCAATGTTTCTTTTTACCCAGTTTAAAATTTATAAACTTCAGGTTCATTTCTGAGGATTAATTATATCTGCGATAGATTAACTTTCAATGAATTCGATGAGGGGTTAATTCTGGCGCTGACCGTAAATCGGAACACGCTGTAGAACGTGATTACGTTGAATCGATTAACGGGCTTTCGAGAAATTTTTTAAAGTGCTCTTTTATGCACACGTATTAGGTTTTTAGGGAAAGTGGTTTAATTTGTGTAATTGAAAAGAAATGTATTAGTACTTCATTTTTTAAGTTGCAAATTTTAAAAAGGTGAGTATTTTTTTTTTATAATAATAAATGGAATTTCCTGAAGTGAGTGATATCAGAAAATATTCATGGTTTTACTAAACGATCACAAAAATGTTTGAATTTATTTCTTATTATAAAAAATGACCAAAAAATTCTTGAAATGGAACTTTTAATGTCTATTTTAGAATACTTCTTTCGACTGGACAATTATTTGAGCAATTATTAGACAAATAGTTCGCTGGCATAGTAAAAGATTGGATGTGAATTGACAAGCTACCGTAAGTGCTAATAAATTAAAACAAGTACAAGAAGGAAAATCTTTCCAAGCTATCTGAATATGTATAATACTGAATAGTCTCTAAAATTGTAAGGGTAGGGTACATAAAAAAAATCAGCTCTATGAAATACACCTTTAAAAAGTTTGAAAAAATTAATTCTTTTGTAATTTTTTACGTGGTATTCAGTGGTGCCAGAATAACAAGTGTAAACAATTTGTTTGACCCATAAAAAAATTGATTTTTTCGAAAAATTATTTAGAAAATGTATTTTTACGTTCACCCTAATTTTTTTTAATTTTGAAATTAATGTAGAAAAATGTGGAAGCATTTAAAAAAAAAAATTTTTGCGCAAAAATGTAAGGATCGGAAAAATTATTTGTAGAGCAATTTTTAACGTAGTATTCAGAGGTACTACAATAAAAAATGTAAAATTATCTTTTGACTTTTAAAAAATTGTTTTCTTCGATTACAAAATTCATGTTTTGAAAAAAAATTAAATTTTTATATCCTTTTTTATAATAATAGAATAGATAGAAGTGTAGTTTTTATTGTCTCGCGTCAATGGACTAAAATTCACCTAATACCTGATCAAACCCTGTCTTAATCATAATCTTATATTTTAATGCCTGATAAGCCCTAATCTTGATCTGATCTAATTGGCAGACATTTTTGCTCATCCCTGGTAGAAAATGAGTCCAGTTTTTGGCCAGTTTCTGTGTTTCCCGCGTTAAAGGTATAGGCAAACTGGGCAATGTAACAAAAAACTGGACAGATTTCTACCAGGGATTTACTGAATGACTTCAAAATTCGTCAATGATACGGCTTGGGGTTGTACGTCATGTGTTATTTTTTTACTTGTGAGAAGGTGTTTTTGTTCTGTATTGTTTTACAGTCTGCATAATCCTATATAAAAATAAATTTATTAGTTGTAAATACATACTTTTCTTGTTCGCATTCGTTATAAAAACACACGAATTCTTTCTTTCATGTGAAATGTAATTTAAAGGAATAATATAAAAATTTTGTTCCTGACACAGAAACGTCAAACAGAAAAATCGATTGCAACAAATCAAAATTTTGACTTTTACGATGGCGTAGGAGAGATGATAATGAGAATGGGAATTTCCGGCCTTGATGCGGCACACACGTGCAGAACACTATAGATGTACAGGTGAATCATTTTCACACCTCCGATGAGAGAAAAGGTCATTCATAGATAAATCGCGCATTGTCGCCCGCCGTATATTCCCACATATTTTATCCTGGCGCTGACCGGGGCCTAATGAGTTTTTGATCGTCCGTATGACTCGGTCAATAGTTGCGGGCGGAGTTCCTTTCCCTTCAAGGTACCTCGTGTATCTTACGAGGAACGAGGTCGATCTTTTGTCCAGTGGAAGGTGCAGTCGACTTTCGGACCCGGACGTGAGACATTTCCGCCAAAAGTCACGGCTCCTTTTTCCCTTTTCTTCCCTTTCCTTCCTTTCGCAACGGATCCCGTTTACGTTCTTCGGTCCAGTATTTATTTTCCCATGTTTTCTCTTGGTGCCATTCACCCCACATTACGGAAAAAACTCACCTATTGGCGTGGTCGTTTTTTACGCCCAGACATCGTTCGTGATCCTGAAATATTTCAGGATTCTTGAAATAATAACCTAGACAAGAATGGAATATGTTACCCAAGTAATGGTCCAAAAAAAAATCAAGGAATGGATTGATTTCTATAATATTGTCGTATTGCAAAATGTCTTTTCTTGATTACTATTGAAGAGAATAAAATTTTTTTAAATAATTTAATCAAAAATGTAATCAAGAAGTGTCATTTTTTTTAAATAATTGATTTTTTTATACCTGACATTTTCTGTTGACTCATCGTGATCAGAGGTTATAAAATATGATAAAAAGAATATCGAATTGTTCCCGTTCGTTTCGGTCGAACTTCGGTTAAAATGAAAATGTTAGACATCAAAAAACAAGTGAATGACGAGTGATATTAACATAACCGATACATCTCCAAATATCTTGGAGTCGAATTGTGAAGCTCATTTCTCCAAAGTGTTCTTCGGAATTGCTACAGGATATCATCGACGAGAACGACGCAATAACATGTTACCTGGAATCAAGGACTTTAATGCCTATAAACGTGCAATTATACATACATCTCAATTTTTCCTCGATTTTTATTCGAAAAAAAACTGATCGCTTCTTAATTCTCGTCATATTTATGCATGATCAAGAATCTGTCTAATTTTTGATCAGAAAATTGTTCTAATTCATTTTCGGTGTGATCATGAGAATATTCTTATACATTCGAAGTTCACTAGATTTGGTTACTTTGTGAATACAGCATAATCGAAATCTTGATCAGAAACGGATACTAAACGATCATTTTTTTTTATCTCAATCGAGTCGAAATTTGGTTCTCTATCGTCCAAGGGGAGCATATACAGATCTTTTTTTGACCATAAAATGATCCAAATAAGATAGCTTTTTAATGTTAGCGCATCCACAACCAGCTTTTCTACGTATTTAAATCTGATCAAAAGTTGATCATTTTTTTATCTTTATAGACAAAAATTGAATCACTTCTCAATCTCCCGTAATTATAACTCAGATTGTTTTTTGGTTGTAAACTCGTCTAACTTTGGTCTTGAAATGTTTCAAAACTAGGATCCCATTTAGATCACATAAGGATCTGATCAAATTTTGATCAACTTATTGATAACTTATACTCTCGGGACGGTTGAAATTTTCCGTATATGAAAAATATTGATTACCATTAACATAGTATATTATAGCACTGTGCAAGATAAACTTTTATTATTAATTTTAGATTCGAACCCCGCCGAGTACCCAGTTTCATTTCGAACAAATAATCACTTCCGTCCGACATATTGGATACGCCATTTCTATTTATTCGAATTCTGAGCTCAGATTCGTATTGTATTCAGCGAACCCAAAAACCCCTAACAGATTCTAGCAGATTTCCACAGAACGAAAAATGTATTCTTCAAAGTTTTGCAACATGTGATCAACGTCGAATAAATATGTACGTAAAACCTCTGTACTTCAAACCTTTCTAACTTTGGAACTACCATATAATAGCTAGTAAGATGATTTTTTTAAGAATGTGCGGAATTGTGCCTACTTGAACTGGTTTTCTCAGTTTTTTCTATCGGCGATTGTGGAAAAATTTAATCAACAATATGTGAAAGTTAAAACAAATTTTACTGAATATTTTCCTCAAAACGTGACCTTGAATGGCTCTAACTTTGATAGACGAATTTGAATTTGTATTAGTCGAAACGTTGAGCATTCGATGACAACCTTTGTAGTTTATTTGCACAGTAATAGCCTTTTAATCATAATTGTTCATTGTTTACTATTTGTTTCTATATAATGTTCAGTAGTAACTAGTCATCCATTGTTACTATTCGGTTTAAATAGTCATATCAATATTTTCACTATATGACAAACGAATCGTAAATCGTACACTTAGATTATTAGTTTATTGATTCATTTTTTGATATAGCTATTTGATCATTTTGATTAATATAGCTATCCGATAATTACTCTCCCAATTTAAAGCAATGAATGTTCACTGCTTGAATAATTGAACGAAATGAAATAATTACCATTTTTTACCACTGAGGTTGCAGGGTAATTTACTACATTCCAGTTCACGGTTTTAGTGACTTAAATAATTGACTCATTTTTACTACATGAGCGATACGGACTATCGATATATATATAGTCAGTATCAGTTTTTATTTTTGTTCAGACGTATATAGTATAACAAATATTGTATTAATTTGACCATTAAAAGTTATTGGTTTATCAACATCGAAGTAAAATAATTCATATTTTTATCCTTGATATAACTTGAAATCTAAATTTCGACACAATTTCTGTAGCAAATTTTGATGAGACGTACGAAATTTTGACGCAACAACTAATTTATATGATTCAATAGACTAATAAAAGTCGTTCGATTTTCATGTACATTTCAGCGAAAGTAACCTGTTAGTAAGATGTACAGAGAAAACTTTTGCTACCTCCAAATAGTTTTATTAACTTGGGAACACAAATCTGTAAATTCAACAGATGTTTTTAACGTAGATAATGTAATTTGCGAGGTTGCAGATAAAAGCTGTTGTCACTATATTGGCAGATGAAATTTGCTAATCTTACAGTTTTTTTTTAGTTCAAAGGATTTTTTTGCGTGCATATTCGAATGTGTCTGCGAATTTATCATTTGAAATGCTAAACTCGATCGAAAACATTTTACTCAGATTTCAGTAAACTAGTAGCTTTCCCCAGTAGCTTTCGTTATGAAAGGTCAGTGGCACTTTTTAATGTTTCAAATCCATGAGAAATTTGTGCTGACAAAGATGAATATAAGCCGTACGCTGAGCAAATTTTTCTTGCATAAATGTTCATACTGTCGGCGCGATGCATTCGGAAAACGAAGAAATTATGTAATAATTAGAATACCTGTACAATAAAATACTTGCCAGAATTGGAATATGACCAAGCAAAATTTTCTCCGTGTCCTTAAACCAATATGCAAAGTTTAAAATATCAAAACAAAAATGTTTGAGATAATTACTCACGTATCATAAATTTAATGCCAGACGTTTTTCTTAACACCTTTGACGTTGATCACTTTAATAACTATAAATTTAAAATGGAGATTTTTAAAACTTTCTTCTAATAAATATTGTAAAATTTCATCGATAATTACTCAGACCTGGACCAATATTCGCCCATGGCACCAACTAAATAAAAAAACAATAAATGCAGAAAACGTCATGCATATAACTCTATAGTAGTCACTCTAAGAACAAATCAGACCATTAAATCATCAGAAAATTCCAAAACCATCACGATTATTTTAAGACAATTTTTCGCTGTTTATCTCTTAATTGGAGTATTAATTGTTAACAATACACATAAACTGGTCACATTTTCTACTTGGGTACCAAGAATGTCATCCCGTATCTCATATATATTTTTTAATTCATCAAAAAGATCAAGTTGGGAAATTTATAACGTTGTTCATAATTTGTGTTTCAAGTTTGCACTCAATTTTCCTAGTAAAAAGAATATATCAATAACCTAACTTAAAAAACGAATACCCTGCATGTTATGGATTATTAAGGCATTTAACCCCTCAATATTTTCGTTCGAGAGATTAAACGATTCACATCTTATGACCATCAAGTTTTCAAAATTGCTGAATCAGAATCAAATTCTGTACTTATATAACATACCTTCACCACCTAAAAAACAAATATGTAATTACTTATATACTTTTTCAATTGAATTTTATTATTTTTAATATGTTAAAAACAAATTAAACATTACAAAAAAGTTATTATTTTTCTCAAATAATTTGATAATATTTTACCGGCGTATTCGGTATTTATTATGGACATTGTATAACATCAAGTATATACCGCTATTTTTAACACATGTGCGTTTCACAATCGTAAGCACCGTCAAATGTACAGGATCAATAGCGGATTTAATAAAATTGTCGCGTTCATCAGCCGCCAATACATGATTGTACATTTACAGTTACTTTTTCCATTAAACTCTTTTCACCCATACGTATTTTTTGTCCATTGATTATTGGTTATGTAACTGATATTCTTAATAAGCTTATGATATCTGTTGTACATCACCGAAAATGAAAAAGTTGTGTCAACAATGGCATCATTAATTACGAATGTTCCAAATGTGCTTGAGGTAAAATAAATACAAAGATTATAAAGGTGGAAACGTACATTTAATTATTTTTAACGATTTTCATTTGAATTGATAAACTAATGGTCATGCGCAATACTAAGATTTGATATTACAATTTTCATTAACGAGTTTTTATTAAGTTAAATATATTTTTAACAAACGTTCCAACGTGTTTCGTAAACAAAATTGCTTTTAACTCCGCAGTTGAAAACAGCTGATTAAGATTATAGAAATACTTTTGAAGAACTGAGCTTTACTTGAGGTACAAATGGAAAAGTAAAAATCAGGCAAGATACTAACCTAGTACTGACAGCCAGTATGTATTAACGGAAATGAGTCAGTATTACTACTGACCATAAACTAATGTCCGGCGAAGTGCTGATCCAGCAATGGTATCCATCACTGTTTCCGACAATAAATTCGTACTGTTAATAATACCGCAAAATTACTGACCCGGTACAGATAGCCAAGTACTGTATTTACTATTAAATCAATAGTGACTGACGAAGAAGATTAGTACTGGTTGTCAGTCCTGCCATTAGTAAGAAATAACGTCCAACTACCGCAGTGCATCAGTACTAACCTAGTACAAACCAGTACTACTGCAAGTAGTACAGTGTCTTAAAATAAGGCTGTCGTGGTACGTCAGGTGGCGTAATATTGATTACCAGAACTATTTTAGTGTGGAATTATTTCTGATTTTCATTTCAACTGCTCATTAAAAACCTCTATGCGAAATTTCGAGACATTCAAAATATTACATTCCTGCACGATTGTATACACAAACTCTAAAGTATTCAGCTTCGCTTGAACTGGTCAGAATAAATAATGAGATTCTTTCAGGATGAATGAAACATAGGTGACTAAAATACCTTCTTATAGGTCCTAATAATCTCAATATACATATATATTTGATCAGTGATTACGTCAAAATCACCTTAACATTTCCGAAACGATCAAAATTAGATGCTTCTTTCATTTGGCATTGTTTCTCACCACAATGATGGTCCAGGAATATCTTCAATCCAGAATCGCTGAATAGTTTATAAGGGGGATCGAATTCGTGGTATCGGAATGACACGACCTAGTGACTCTCGAAAAATGAATTTCGTATCGAATGTACGATCGATATCTCGCATCCCGGGAGTATTACGCTGCAGATTTGGATGAATGGGCCTGAAGGATTGGGCCCGCCGTAGGAAGCGGTTTCGCTATTGTCCACGGACAAATAATCGAATTACACGCGTCGAACGAAAAGTCACACATCGGACAAAAGATATATACGTGATGCAGACCGAGAAATAGAGAGTCCGTTAATAAAACTGTACTTACGCAATAGCGGATTACTTCGTCTCGTTAACGCGTAAAATTGCTGGGTTTAAATAAATTTAATGAACCGAAATTGTATTTATAAACATGGAGAGTTACGTGACATAACTGCCCGTTAAAAATATGATCGATGCAAACGACGACACGATTACGTACGGGAAGAGCCTATGTGCGATAACGTTGTTGCTGGCGCATGTAGGGTGCAACGTCGGATTAGAGACTTGCCATCGTAACGTTGATTTTACATAATAATTGACAATTGTCCATAATTTAGATTTAGTCGCGTTGATGGATAAATGTGCGTGTATTTTGCACACAGATATTTTCAACCCTTTGCATCACAAATGTTTATCGATACTCAGAAGTCGAGGAGGGAGGGTATTAGGTCATGGTTTTTACAACTGTAACAAAAATTGTATAACTGTTCTTTATATAATTAAAAGTTGACTTTATCGACTTCCGGATCAAGAGGTTATTCACAATGGAGGAAGTGTTAAGAAAAAAAACTCATAACACCCTCATTTGACGTTTCGACGGCCATGTCCGTCCTCATCAGAGACTTGGTTAAAATAAATGTTACATTATTTGAGGTTGACAATTATGTGGAGTGAACTCCACAGTTACCCACAACATTTTGACATGGTAACATATTACATCCAATAATGTAACATTTATTTTAACCAAGTCTCTGATGAGGACGGAAATGGCCGTTAAAACGTCAAATGAGGGTGTTATGTGTTTTTTTCTTCACATTTCCTCTATTGTGAATAACCTCTTGATCCGGAAGTCGATAAATTCAACTTTTAATTATTAAATAACACCGGATGATAAGCTTCTTATTTCATATTGTTCTTTATATATTATCAAAATATAAGAAAAAAGGTGAATTTTGAAAATCATTTTGATGTTTGAAGAAACGTTCATTTGTCTACAAAGTGAAAAAACCGATATTTTTTATTTTAATATCTTCCAAACAATTGTTGCATTTTTATGTGAAATTATTTGACCCTGTAATACACAATGGAAATGTCTATGGTATAAGATAAGTATAATTTTCATTGAAATTTCTTAAGATTTTACTCAAACCTGTAATGAATAGGTTATGACCCGAATTTTAAACTGGGATGGGTGGGTAACTCCTATCTGAACCGTAATTTTCGAGGGCGTAAAGTCGGATTTTACGTTCGCGAGGTCGAAAAGTAATGTACGATTTTCAACAAATGCCCAATCTCTAGTATTAACAAAGTAAACAGAAGACCTTAATTAATTAATTAATATAATATAATAATGCCTCATTGTCAGTAATTTAATTTCTAAATGTGTTATATTAAAAATGTTCAAACATATCCTACCAGCGCTATAAATAGTTACACCTTACTCAAAAGGAAGCCCAACAGATATCCAAAACAATGATCCTCAAACACTTCATGATTGAATTTAATAAGGTCCTCAATAGAATATGCTTTACTTCATTATTTCAACTTCACGTATACAAATATATTAATTATTAGTTTATTAACACTACGGAATTATTTACCTCCAATAACAATACCAGACATTAAGAATTACTGCACTAATTTTTTGAGCTTTTTGAGGATGTATAGTATTATATTTTTATACTGACCTACATTAAGAAAATGTTCCTTGGAAACATTCCCATATTGTTTGGTTTTTATATTTTCCTGAAATTCTCATACTGGTGCGGAAAATTGGGCACATGTACTTCAATTATTTTATAAATATGTAGATATTTTTTCATTTTCGGTGTATACCCTGAAAATAGTCTTTTTCAAGGAAAATTTTCTTTGTATCGAAATTGTAATTAGAAAATAGGTTATGATTACAATAATATTAACGACAATTTTCTTATTAGTGCAGCTTTCGTACATTTGTCTTTGATGATAGTAACGACAATACGTCGAAAAACTCTGTAATAAAAAAAAAATACGTCTAAAATGTTAGAAATAGTGTTACGAATGAGTAACGTGAGGGCACTCATTGATTATGCAAAAATTTATATTTATTTAGAAAACATAATATACATTTCGGAATATTTTCAATTGTTACTGAATATTTTTAATGTCAGTACTAAACATTGTATAGTATATAGATTGCTTATAATAATTCGCAATACCTTGGTAGAAATCTGACCAGTTTTCAGTTACACTGCCCATTTTCCCTATACGATTAACATGAGAAATATCAAAACTGGAAAGAAACTAGCCAAAATCTGGACTCATTTTCTACTAGGGTAAAATACATGGACATCTTTGTATCAGAATTATCTAATTAATATCCACCGTACAATTTCAAAAAGCTTTTTGGTGTATACAAAATTTGTTAATAAACTGCATAACAACAAATTTTTGAAACTCCTCATATATAAATATTTTACACTTTTTATTAAAAAAACTAAATTAAAATTGTTCTGTACAATCATGTTATCTCGATAAACTGTATCTATTTTATAAAAGATTTATCAGTGAAATCAATCGAATCCCACCTATCTTGTAGTGCGATTTCTCATCGATAGATTTGATTTCCTCGAAAGAGTGCGTGTAACCTTACAGAAAAATGGTCGTTTTTCATCGATGGTTCCCGTGGGGTCGTTCAGCATGACGTGCAAAATCGCAACACAATAATATACATAGCGTATCCAAACGCTGCGAACTCTCGAGGTGACAGCCACTTGAACCGTGACTGCACCTGAAAAAAAATTCCAATTCCGCGTGATCGATCATTACAGATGACACGTCGAATTCCCGTCAGACGTATTATGATATAAAAATATAATATATACATAACATATAGCTCGTTATACATTTATACGTGTTGATTAAATGTTCGCTAATATCTGTTTTATCGAAAGTTCAGAAGTTGTCAATATCTTAATTAAAGGATTTCCTTACGATAAATTATGTTAACACAATGCAATTCATTAATATACTAAAATACATTCTACTGACACTAGTACTTTGCCTACGCTCATTTTTACGTTGGAAAGAAAGGTCAAAAGGTAAATGGTGCAATAGAATGTTAAGTATTTGACAACAAATAAGTCTGTTGAAATAAAAACTAATTATTTCGCACTTTTTGACAAAAAATATTTATTTTGTCATCAAAATGTTGTAGCCCCTATCGCCAATATTTAGTAGCACAAGAAAAGATAAAAATAAATTTCTTGTAATTTTTAATGGAATTAATGAAACTATTTCTCAAATATTAAAATAAAAATAAGCCCGCGAAAACATAATTACAAGGAAACAGAACTTAGTGGTCACGTTATATTCGGCAGTAATTATTGACACCTATAAATAGTTGAAATTTATTACTCGAGGATTTTTGGGGGATCATTGATTACGCATGCCCACAAAAGTAAAGGGTCTGTACTTTTGACTGGACATACATATTCCAATGTTTCTTCCGATGTTGAATCCGAATTTAAAGTCAAAATATGAGGTTATTCGGACCGTTTTTGAGAAATAAAGGGTGTTACGGCAATTTTGACTCCATATTTGGATTATAGGGCTCAAAAATACATGGAAAACCTTTAAATATTATTTTCTTTTAGTTTCAAACCCTGGTGTAGCTTTGGAAAGTCTAATACTTGGTTAAAAGATGCAATTCGGTGCAAAAGTAGTCCAATGAGACGTAATTTTATTTACACAAGGTTTACACAAATTATAAGTAACTCAAAATATACTTCGGGTCTCTTTTAGGTCGCTCAAGATGAATTCGAGGTCAAATTTACAACTTGGTGGCCCTAAAGGCCTAAAATTAGGTAAACGTTATTATTTTTTATTTAATTACTCAGAAATGGGCACTTCGAAGACGTACATAAAATTAGATGATATATTTAACTTCAGCTTTAAATTATATTTTAAGTTTACAGCCTCCAAGCCCACAGCTTGCAAGTTCACAACCCCGAACACAAACCACTAAGCGCACAACTCCAAACCTACAATCTTAGACGTTTGAAATGTGTTTAAACGATGTTCAAATGTAGCTTTGAGTTTTATAAGTATATAGTATTTTTATGCGGATTTCGAGTTTATATGGGTATAGGAGGTCTACTTGAGAGGATTGTAACGAATTTTTTGTCCAATTTTAGATATTATGGATTTTAAAGTTTTAGAATTAAGCATTTTATGTTCAATATAACCAGGAAGGTAAGTTATAAATTTAGAGACATTCTTTATCCAAATAAACTTAATACCTTCACTCATGTTCGATGTACCTTTGATGACGGGTTTATAGTGTATATCCATAGAGATTGATACAATAAAAAACCTCTGAGTATATTTTGAATTCCATGTAATTTGCGTAAACCCTGTATCAATCAAATAACGTCTTATTTTACCACTTTTGCAAAGAATTACAAAACTATTAATTAACTCGGCCGAAATGAAAGTGGGTGGATGTAAACTAGATCCTTTAGTAGAAGTTTACAGGAAGTTGATTAATAATATTAGGAAAAAATGATTTTTTTACAAAGTTTGCACGCTCTATTTTGTATTTAACATTCTGCAACACATAACATCAAGTTTTAGTAATGCATTATTAAATTTAACCACTATTTCTAAATAACTTTCATGCATTGAAAGTGGTTCCTTAACTTACAACATCACTAGTTTCGAGCATAGCCTTTATAAAACCATCAAAAGTAATTCGACTACTTGCGAGAATATGCTACGGTAGCGCTCCTATTGAGTAGTTAAGCCAGTTTCATGTACAAGACATTCAATGACATGTCTATTTTATTGAGTAGTTGCGTTTGCTCTAAACAGCCAAAAATCACTACAACAATTAAGAGGAAGGTCCAGGCACAAAATCAACTCTATGAAATACTCGTTAAAAAATGTGAAAAAAGATTTATGTAGTAATTTTTTACGAGGAATATAGTGGCGCAAGAATAAAAAATGTAACAATGTTTTTTATGTGTCAAAAAAATTTAAAAAAAAATGAAATTTTTAAAAATCCATACGTAATTATTTATAAAATGCGTTTTTGTATTCACCCTAATTTTTTTGAATTTGTAACTTAATTTATAAAAGTGTAACAGCATTTTCTAGAAAAGGCAAATTTCTAGGTGTAAGCAAATTTGTGAGTAAAAAAATGTTTTACACTTTTGTTATTTTTGGTATGACCACTATATTCTTCGTCAAAAATTACTATAGAAATAATTTTTTCAATTATTTTTTTAAGGTGTATTACATAGACTTGATTTTGTGCCTGGAACCTCCCCTTAACATTTTAAAGTAAGCCTCCAAGTCTAGCAAGTTTACATTGAAAATTATATTTTTACAAATTACTAACTTTTTTCAGCACCGTTTTCTTTTATATTTTTACGATATTTGACATATAATTTATATTTGTGAATTATAATCATTCTAATTTAATTTTGTTAGAATTCACATTTGTTTTTAAAAACCGCATATTATGCACTAAAACTGAATAGCAAATTTCATTATTTTTACCAACAGTTCGAGGGTAAACTTACATTCATGGAACTATTATTGTAATTTTGTCAACGTTTCCCTTCTAAAATCAGAAACGTGTCCTTACATAATTTGTTGCAAAGGTATATTGGATAAAGTTATCCACCGATTGCTTTCTTAATTAATGTATCTCTAACTAATAATAAAAATAATAGTTACATATCCGCCTTCCAGCAATTTCTATACTGAAAGGAACAAAATATTAGATGAAACAAAAATCCTTCGATATGACTTTTAATAATTACTATAAATAAAGTAATAAAATTGGCTTGGTGCTATTGTCTGTATTTACAACAAATGTATTAATATTTAACCGTATGCTCGATTAGTCTGCTATGCCAAAATTTGGGCAGGATATGCTCGAAAAACGAAGACAGTTTTCTGTTTTTTAATAAAATAATGATAATAATAAATTTTAGTTGCAAGTATGCGAACTTACCCAAAGAAAATTGCCTTAGATTACCTATAGACAAGGACAGAACGATGCTCTTTCAAGACAAACACTATCGGTAACACAATCAAATCTATTATTATATATTCATGTAAATCCGACAATTTTAGAATACACGTACACCAAAATAATATGACACAAATACAATTAAAAACACCACAAAAATTAATAATTTATTTTTAACTTATATAAGATTCTTATGAATTTTGCATATCAAATACTTATTATATTTTCTTTTTCTTCTTGCTACACCGTTAGAAATAATCTTCAATTTCATTAGCTTTTAATGTCAAATATTGAATGTATTTTAATTTTGTTGGGATGTACTAGGCTACTCATTTTCAAATAATGAAATATTAAATTTCAGTAAATTTTAATACGCGTCCATAAACGCGTATTACATTTTTTTTTTATTTTTATTGAAATTGACAAGACTTTTAATGTACTTGATCATGAAATTTGTGCCAATAACGGATTCATAAAATGATTAGTATGAAAATATGAGTCATAAACAACGTCGTACATGATATGAACCACGATATGTAGTATAGTAAAGGTGCTTAGGGTCACCGATTACGGAGTAAGGGTTGAGTGCTTCACAGTTTTTGGTCTTATCGTGCAGAAACTCGTGTTCCCGGTGTTTAAGGTCACCGATTACGAAGTCCAGGTAGCGCGCTCCATAGTTTTTGATCTTACCTTGGTGAACACGTGTTCTAGGTTTTCAGGTCGCCGAGTACGGAGTTCAGGTATCGAGCACCATAGTTTTTGATCTTATCTTGTAGAACACGTGTTCCAGGTGTTTCAGGTCGCCGAATACGAAGTCCAGGTAGCGCGCTCCGTAGTTTTTGATTTTATCATGCGAAATACTTACTACAGGTGTTGAAGGTCACCGATTACGGAGTCCAGGTAGATAGATAAGATCAAAAACTATGGAGCGCGCTACCTGGACTCCGTAGTCGGTGACCTTCAACACCTGAACTAAGTATTTTGCATGATAAGATAAAAAAAACTACGGAGTGCGCTGCCTGGACTTCGAAATCGGTGACCTTAAACACCGGGAACACGTGTTTTTGCAAGAGATGAATTCGATTATAACCTTATTTGAATGAATGTACTGATGAAGTGAACAAAAGTTATTATTAACTTTTCATTTTTCACAATGATATTTCATGGAGATGATAATGAACTTCTTTTTAATCAAATTTACGATTCTGGTTTTACGAAACCGGAACTTAAATTTCATTAAAAATATTACTTTAGTTTAATGCGCTTCTGTGACAAAAACTTCTAAAATCATTAAATTTCGTAGGCAAATTTCTAATAGTGTAGATCATTTATAATAAGATTTTTTAAACTAAACCAAAATAAAAAGCAGAATTCACACCAAATTTACACCAAATTATATTATAACCATATAAAATAATTAAATGTTTCAAAAATTGAACCTTGTCTGAAATGTGTAGGATAATTTTGTTTGAACAATGAAAGGTGTGAATAAAGTTAACACGTCGATGTTAACTCGTGGCATTTGACATATATATGATTGCGAGTGCCGATGCAAGATTTGCGGTAACAAATCACGTTATTGTACCAGGAGGTAATCCGCACGTTTGACGTGCAAAAGGAAACCCGTGCCTTTGATTCGGCATAGGCATTATCCACGTGTGTTCAGCGTAAAATAACTTGCAAACCCTAGCTGATTGCGCAGACTAATTACGCCGGATACAGTATTTAACGCTAATACAACTCAGTGTCGCTACCTCATTTCGATATTACACGAACTTAAAAGCACGCCTACGTACCATTAACGGATCATTATTTCCGGTCTCAACTGTTTCCAACTTCTCAGTTTAAAAAAAATCATCAATTTTATATTTATTTTGTAAATTTGTGACTAACATGCTTAACCCTAATAGAACAAAAACCTTCCAGAACCTTTAAGAGAACCTTAAATTGTAAGGTTGTAACCTTAACGGTAATATTGCATTAACCTATGTCTAGTACGAAATATTCTCGAAAATAGGTGCACAATGCACATTAACCTTACTTGAACTGTTAACATTAATGTTGATTAACATTCCTACAACATACCAGCAATCTACCATCAACATTACTTTGTAACGTTATATTGATTAACATTCTTACAATGTAACGTTAATCGTGGATTGTATTTGGGAAATGCGATCATTTCGGAAGACTACTGTATATAAAAAATAATTTTTTGAGGCTTTTCAGGACCTACATTTCGTATGGGTGTCACTTTAAATTACAGTACTAATACTACGTATATCTGTTTTGGATATTATTAGCTTAAATTTGAATTTTGATACTATGATGTATTAGCATCTGCCAAATTGCATCATTTAACATTCGCAAATAAATAAGAAAAAAACTATGCCGACAGGGCCCAGCATTGGACCACACAAATGGCCGAAATATTAAAATAAATATACTTTTTTTTCGTGCGAAACAAATGCTTGATTGAATCAATTATGGTGATATGACGATATGGTCCTTTACGTAGTCATGATGATTTTTCTCAAATACATTTCTTTTTATTTCATTTCTTTTGTTGATGCTGATTTTTCACAAATATTATTCCAAACATCTACAGTGACTTTAAAAACGTATCTATTAGTGTTACGGACGGAATCGATGTTTTATCAACTGCGGTACCCGGCGTAGGTTTTTTCCCACAGAGGTGGTTTTCCCTACGCCATTGCACACCCGAATGGGGGTACCTCTCAAAATGAAGCAGGCCTGTTAGGTAAATTATGTAAAAGGCCCTTCGAAATGGTGACGATCTCGATAAAAGAATTTGTATTTCGAATAGTATAATCGATATATAATATGACGTTGTAGTCTATTTAAATGTTCGAGAAATTGAAAAGTCGAACTAAGATGTAAAAAATTGACGATCGGGTTTTTTCAGTACGTTTAGGGATGTCGTCGGGTTAGGAAGTTCGCGTCGCGATCGGGTCGTCACCCATTGATCGGAATAAAGTTGATTTTTAGTTTGTGGCCGATCAAATCACGCGTTTTATTTCACAGCCCTTCCACCATTCGTTAACAAAATGGTGCCGAAACCCGGGAGCAATCCCGGGTATGGTGGAAGTGGCTTTTTCCAGAATTCACGACCGTACTTTGTGTCGCGAATATGCGTGAGACTGTGGCGCACGATTTGTGATTACGCGTTGCATCACCTTTTGACCGTTCGGAGATGTAAAAGTGTCGCGCAGGACAATTTGGACGTCATTTGGAGGTTGCTGAAGAAGATATCTGTGGGATCGATTTGACAGGAGGCCTCCAGAAAGCAACACCATCATCAACCTCCGTGGCTACATGTGGATTGCAGCGATCAGTTACCGGTATGCGATGAGAATGCAACATCGGTAAAATGGAATTAAGCATGGTGAGCTGTACATTTTTTCCGGTTCTTTAACGGAGTAATTTGCATTTTGTCCGTTTTTGGTTGCGCGTTCGCTTTGCGACTCCATTTCATGCTTTGACGCGCGATCGTGTTTTGTCGTCCTACACGACGCTTCAATGACAGTTCGAAAATTCATGATCGTACTTGGTCGGTCGTTTGTGTAAGAAACATTTGACGCGCTTCGTCGTGTGTGCGCGTACATGTATCTCACGCTGTCTGATTCGCCTTTTAATGTAGGAGGGTTTTAAAGTTAAATAGATACCGCTAATTTTACGAATGCCTTTTTGAAAATAATTCGGAAATAATTTACTTCAGTTGGAAAATCAAAATAAATAATAGAAAAATTACTCTTTCGTTCGATATTATTAATTTGCACATTGCCATGACACAAGTATGACGCTGATCTGTTTATGTCTAAGATAAAAATAAAGTTCTATAAAATTTGATATTATGTGCGGTGATAAATGTGATTTGGCATAAACATCACATGTTCCAGATTTTCGCAACAATACGTTACCATTATAAGTATTGATATCCGTTTAATTTAAATATTATATATACAGTACTCATACTCGGACATGAACGCGAAATTATCGACTTCCCTATAGTTCGTCGGTAAGGAAGAAATCATTGAAATTTATATCGTAAATGGTTTATTTACTTTGGAACCCTCTCAAAACGAATATTTATTCCAAATATTTTACCTGTATGAATGAACGTTTATTAATAAAGTATTTAAAGTGATGTAACCGAATAGTGTATTTAAAATGGAATGGGTTCTGCAAGCTCTGTTTGAATTCGCCAATATTCACGATGATTAATTTATTCAAATTACAGGTTGAATCAAATAATTTGCATTAATAACGAATAAGAATTCCAACAAAATTTAGAATGGGGATAAATTTTAAATTCTAAATTCGATTATATTATGAATCGAACGTAAATACGGGCATATATGCAGAGAAATAGAACGAAAAATCATTAAGTCAATAATTGTAAATTTAATCATTAAAAGTGTGAATTGTACGAAGTTGGATGACGAAATGTTAGGCATCCGATTACGTACAAATCACTCTACGATACGTTTGGCAAAGTTTTTTATTCAACATTGCAATTTGGCGATTTAAGCCGAAATATCGATCTTCGAGTTTATTGAATATCAAGTACCAGTTAGCGCCTTTGACAGATGTTCTGACGAACATCATCTTTCACTAGATGTCCGTAAGAAAATCGCGCCTTTATAAATGTCCGAACAAAACTGTTGCGAACAGAATCGATTTTTTGAAATCTGTGGTACTCGGTACAGGTTTTTCCTCCACATGAGTGGAATTTTCCCTGTGCCATTGCACACCCCAAACGGGGGTACTTCTCTTAAAAGGCGGTTTCAGCCGCACGAGACGGGGACCTGTTAGGTATCTAATTGTAGAGGTCCTGAAGGGCGGCAATATCGACAATGTTGATATGTTATATTGTTGCTAGAAAATGAGTAGTGATAGGCCTTAAGGAGAGATAATAGTTTTGAATCTTGATTTGGTTTGATTTGGTTTGATTTGGAGTCTCTTTTTCGAGTTTGCAAGATATCACTTTTGGATATCGTACTTTGACCTCTCGCGATATTTGTAGTGCAAACGGAGTATTTACTGAAAGTGGATTTTCGGGTTTCGGAGCAGAGTGACAGCCTGCATCGTAAACAGCGAAATTTTACTGGTGATTCAGTTTGTAATGCGAAATATTTTGAGAGCAGATATCGCCTTAGATATCGACCTTTGATGTCGCACTGGGCTCGCTTTCGGATGGAAAGTAACCTGCGTGGTTTCGAGCACGAGGAATTGGAGTCGGACTCCGATTTTTGATCTGTGCTGGCCTCCAGGCGAAGGAGAAGTTCGGGGGTTTGGAGCGCGACATATTTTGGTTCGCACAAAGCTCACTCTCTAAGATGGATAGTAACCTGATAGGTGCATGCACGTGATTTGGAGTAAACTCCGTTTTGGTATCATGGTGTACTGACTCTGGCGAATGAGAAGTCTAGAGAATTGGAGCGCGGACGAATCAAATTTGAAAACGATTCATTTTGATGAAAACCTTTGATGCTAATTCGAAAGGAAACCTCTAGATTTAAATTTATCAATTACTGATTCGAAAGCGAAGATCTGCAGAGTAGACTTTCCTTTGTTTTTAACGAAACTTCCGGAAGCTCCTTGAGGCCAGTCAGTCGCAATTAGGCGAGCGAAGCAATCGCATCTTCTGCGGAATTAATTCTACAATCCGCGAATCGCGCAAAAATTGTTCGACGATATTGCCGCCGACGTCCGCTAATACAAGCGAATAAAACAATTTTAATTTGCAAACTTGACCGAGCGTGTTATTTCACCCGTTTCGAATATAAGTCGAGAAGTTTGAGAAAATATAATAGTTTTTGGTACACATTCTAATGAATGTCGTATTTTAATCGGGGTTTCTGAAGTTCACTTTGGCAATTGATGTTTGAAGAAAACATGACGGAGATTGATAATTGACTTTATCATGTAGATTAAAGAAATTTGATTTGTTTTTAAATTCGGAAACAAAGTAGCACGATGAATGTACTATGGCAATACAATATAAACAGCGCTTGCAGATCTACGACATATTCTATTTTAAGAAACGTAATTTGGTAGACGTCGAAAACGAGACACAATCGTAATCGGATAAATTGAGGCAGTCAGGAACAACAATGGTTACGGACATAATTGTCATAAATATAGGTACTGGGCACATTTGTAAAGGTCCTAAACTGGCGACGATATGAATTATTACGATGTGTGAACTGGTTTTAAAATAGTTTAAAGGCAATTCGTGAAATGTAAAGGATAAATATAATGCATGTTAATTATTAGGTGTGGAATGAAGCTTTATGTGGCCATTGTCTCACTTCTAAATGGACAGTAGCTCTTAGGTTTCGAGCACGTGGATTTGAAGTCGCGCTTCGAATTTTGGTCAGTGCTGGCCTTTGAGTGAACAAGAAGTTTAGAGGTTCGTAGCATGGCAATTTGATTTGGTTTAAACTTATGAGAACTCGCTGTGGAGTTCACAAGTTTGGATTGCGGACAATGTCCGATTTGCCACTGTATCGCCTCTAAATGGATAGTAGCCAGTTGGTTTCGAGCACGTGGGACGGAGTCGCGCTCTGTTTTTGGTCAGTGCTGGCCCTCGGGTGAACAAGAAGTTTGAAGGTTCATAAGGTGGGACGTTTTATGAAAACCAAAATTCAAATACCCGTCGATAAAGCGAATTCCTATCATTCGAAATGGAGCGTCCTTAGCGACGAAATTTGTGTTAGCAATGGTGATTGCGTTTTTTGTCTGGGCAGAATCTCGCGAGCCGAGAGTGAATTTTCGCGTTCGTTGAAATCGTCGTTCGTATCGTCGCCAATCGCGTCGTTAATGGTTTTGGAGAAATAAATTTCCTGTTTTTTACAAACCCAACACCGCCGGAGTAATTATTTCGTCCCGTGTTGTTACAACAATTATTTGCCAAAAGGAAAATTACATTATTTCGACAACTTGAAGTGAAAGGTTGTCGCTATTTCCGGACACTTGAACAGAGCCGTAATCGAAATATTATTAATGAATTTATTTAATCACGTGACGGTTTTCTCCAGATTTTCACCCGATTTCAAACGAGGTCGGCGATTATATCGGTGAGAAATCATTTTGAAGGATATCAACAAAAAATATGTTTCAATGACAATCATTTGATCAATCGACCGAGACGACAATTGAAAAATTTGTATTCCTGGCTGCCTTAACTTTCGTTTGGTGATTTAATAAACACCATGTGTGACATGGGATGATTTCGTCGAAAATCCATAGAGTCATCAAAGTTAATATGCAACTTGTAAATGAATAATTCTTATAGTTGGATGCTTATGATGTGGTGAATATTACATGGTCATGGCGCAATGTGTCCGTACTGATTGCGAAGATGTGTGGTTGCTGTGTGCGAATTTTGTCGATGATGTTCCCTCAGCGGGGGGAGCAGTAATACGGTATGCAGTACGAGGTCTTGTGAGAATGTACATCTTCGTTATAAGACTGACTTGAATGACTTACAACGCTACTATGAAAATCTCGACTTGTTTATCGTAGTGTAGTTTCATAGAATATGAGTAGTATTTTGACGACCTTGAGTAGTATTTGAGTATTATTACAGACCTCTGTAATCCTCTTACAGTGATAGCGAACATTCTTTGGCATGGTATATGCCTTCTTCTGACTTTGATTTATGATCACTAAGTTTGCCTTTGTTTTTGATATTATTTAAGTAATATTGTAGTAGTTAGTGGATCTACCTTCTTTGTCTTTTTTACTGACTTTGGACACAAACACTGATGATCACGACAGAACGGTGATGTGAAATGTCACATGATGTTGTGGTGAGTTTGAATTTATGGAAAGCTAATTGGAAGCTATACTGATGGAATCGAATGGAATAATATTAGAGAATTGGAAATGAATGAGCGAGATATTGTACTTGGTTGCTAAGTTATGATGATGGTACTATCTGATAGTACAATGCGAGTTGAAAGATGTTAATGCAAATGCGTGACGTGTGAAAACTTCGATGATGATTTGAATGGGTTATGAAAACATCGATTCTAGTGAAGTGTACGAGTCCGTGGACTTCGTACAGGGGGGAGAATGTTACGGACGGAATCGATGTTTTATCAACTGCGGTACCCGGCGTAGGTTTTTTCCCACAGAGGTGGTTTTTCCTACGCCATTGCACACCCGAATGGGGGTACCTCTCAAAATGAAGCAGGCCTGTTAGGTAAATTATGTAAAAGGCCCTTCGAAATGGTGACGATCTCGATAAAAGAATTTGTATTTCGAATAGTATAATCGATATATAATATGACGTTGTAGTCTATTTAAATGTTCGAGAAATTGAAAAGTCGAACTAAGATGTAAAAAATTGACGATCGGGTTTTTTCAGTACGTTTAGGGATGTCGTCGGGTTAGGAAGTTCGCGTCGCGATCGGGTCGTCACCCATTGATCGGAATAAAGTTGATTTTTAGTTTGTGGCCGATCAAATCACGCGTTTTATTTCACAGCCCTTCCACCATTCGTTAACAATTAGCTTGAAGTTTAACGTTAAACTTAGTCATGTATGATTTCTAAACTTTTCCCTTACTAATAGAATCGGCATTTTCGGTTTGTTCTATTTCCAATTGCCATTCGATTCAAGGAAGGGAAATTTATTTTCCAACTATAATTTTCATTTCATATATAACTCTCGAATTCCTTCTGATATGTCGAACTCTGAAATGTTTTGGAAAGCTTATATGACAAGTAAATCAGAGAATATTAAGCATCTGAATTCTTTCGACTATTTTATGTGTTCTATAGGGTTTTTAAGATAGCAAGTGATTCAAATGTAAAAGGTGGGAATTCCATTTTGGAATATTCGATTTCGAAGGCTGATTTTCCATGATACATCAGTAATTTTAGGTTCGTTTCTACATTTGATATTTCTCAAGGTGAATATCACTTATATTTTCTTATTGCAATTAAGTTTTAGACAATGTTGTTAAAATATGTCTGGTGCTTTCCAGGAAAAATGGGTCGAAAGCTAGTTTTTCTGACGCAAGCGTTATACTGATCGCATATTCTAGACTGAGTGTTATTTTTTTCTGCAGCCCAACAGAGTTTCGCCACTTTCACAAAGGACATTACAGATTGGAGAGCAAAATGCTCCTAATGATATTCGAAATCTTGTGTTGTATAGTGGAGATAGTTAATACACTATGTTTGGTGAAACTATATATTATAACTCCGTAATATTGTTTCAAATTCCAAATACAAATTGCCTTGAGTTAACAAATGAAGTGACGCCTGAAAGACTTTTATGGTCAGTATTGCAGTACCTGATATTTGGCAGTCTAACTAGGACCTTAAAAATATTTACAAAACCTGATCAATGATTCATCAGGACCATATCCAAATTTCAGTATGGGTGATTTTACAAACTCTTTAGAACAGAAACTAGTACTAAATTATGTTGATAGTGTTTCAAAGAATACAAAAATCTGTATTTTTTAAAACGCAAATTTTGGTGGAATGTACTGATTATCTGCAAAAGTGATTTAAAAAACATATGACTTTTTACTTGTAGAAGCAAAATATTATTGAGCGTTATGTTAGTATCATTCTGCTATAGCGGAATAGAGACAAAAACAGAATGAATGAATGCATTGAAAATTTCTTAGCATCAAATTAGAATTAAATGGAAGATGTATATAATAATTAATGCAAATTACACTAGTAAGTACAACCGTGATTCTGACCTTAGAAGGAGCGTAATGATGAAAAAGGAAATCATAATGAATGAAATAGTACCAGATAATACCGGATATGCTAGGAAATGAATGGAATAGCAGATTAAAATCGTGTACGTAGGTAATGGCAAAGTATTAAAAAGAAATTCTCACGTTCTACTTCTCAAGTTTCGCACATTTTCGAAAACCAACTGTTGAAATATAACTTACATTCACAAAACGAATTATCATAATTAAGAATAGTACAAGTAACTGATCATTCAAGGTGGTCAGCTAAATAAATGTTAAAAAAATAAGTACGTAATTTAGTGTGAGCTGAATGTTTTCACACAACTAGCGAATATCTCTTTTAAAATGCTATACGGACCACTCTGAAGTAACGACATAACCGAGAAGCGCCGTATATCATTGCGTCCTCCGAGTATTAACATATCTTTTTCAAAATTATTCTATGATGAATTGCAGTATTATTCTGCACAATGAACGATCAAAATTTCCTTCTCCACTTTACACACTTTATTTCCATCGGACCCTCTTTCTCCGGGATAGAGGTTCATTGATGAGAGCGGAATTTGAAACTGAAGCAAGCCGCTTAGGAAGCTTAGGCGTAAATCACGGTCGAAAGTCACCGAGTTACCTAGTCAATGAATTACGTACCACGTGTAAGAGAGGCTAGAAAAGGCACCGTGGGTATCCGCGTATATATGATTTACGTTTAATCCGGGGTTACGTGCGAGAAATGTGTGGTATACCTTACAGTTAACAAAATCTTGCGAAACGGTACCACACTATGAAAATCTACGACTTCCGGAAGATTCTGATCATACGAGTTTTGACACTTTCATATTTTATTATTTCCTGCAGCATGTAACTAAATTATTTAAGATGAGAATATATATTTGTCCGCGTTACTGTAACACCCAGCATTGTACAAAGTCAACGCCCTACAGATGGAGATAAAATAACGTTATACTGGAAACTAACTACCGTAGTCATTAATTTAAGTTTTGATGGAATACTATTCCAAATAATAAAAATTTTTATTGATATAAAAGAGACAAATGACGTAAAAGTAATCAAGGAATAGTATTTGTTGCTTTAAATGCTTCAGATGTTAGTATTTACTATTGAAACTGGGTACAATCGTTAAAGCGCATTACGGGCAAATAGCAAATATTCATATAATGATTTTTAATGCGACATGCCCTTAAGGGGCGAAAAGTGTGCCGCAGGGAAAGATGAGGCAGACGTTATATATTTGCACCGAGTTGTCTTTTTTTAGCATCGCTCATTGTTCCAACAGTTTGCTGAACGGCTCAGCCGGCTGATCTTCGTGGATGAGCGTGCACTACATTCTCTACGTGTAAAACACGCCCGTATATACACTTACCAGAGAATGAATAATAGAAAACCGCATATTATCGGATGTGCTAGTACAGGTCGTCAAAGAATCCGAAATTAAGGGACTTCCAACAATTACATTCACATTTTTGGTATCTCTCTTTGGACTGTTTGAAAATCCTTGTCCCTTAGAGAGAAAAGTGGACAGATGTAGATTACTTCCACACTCGAAACGGAACTTCAATGCCCACTGGCGACCGAATGCAAATAATTTTAATTGATCCGATTTTTAATGATTTCGGTTATTTTAAGGTTTTGATGCAAATGCACGATCAATGAGGAATTCGAAAATCAGGTACATTTTCAGCAATGCTATTTGCATGGCGTATAGTGGTATATAATGTGGTAATGAAGTATCATTTGCGTCAATATACCATTGAATAATATATCCATAGTTTTTAAAAAATGCACGAATTAGTTTGTGGGTTAATGAAAGTACTCATTAGTTAGTTCAACCAAAATTTGTCAACCTCGTTTTTCCATATAGTAACTACGAGGTATTTACTATTTTTTATATAATTTTATTTAACTGTTAAGGACGCCATTTATCACATTACTTATGTGTTTCATATATCACATTTATAACATTCATTAAATATGTTAGTAAAGTGATTTTAGGATGTTTGACGGATGTTAGAAAGTTACACCAGTGAAAAAGCCAATTGTTTGGGCATACGCTTTTTGTACCTAAACTAAACTTTTTGCGAGCCAGGAACAGCTGTTACTGTATCAATAAGGATAATTAAGAAATGTTAATATTATTTTTTGTATTCGAAGCGAAAAACATTTTACGCCTACTGCTAACAAAAATAATGTTTCAGGCGTAAAATTTTCGCCCTTCGTGTTCTGTCATTCAGGCGTAAAACCCTACTTTGCGCCCTTGGTACAAAAATAAATATTTGAATGGAATAATTTAAACAAAAATTATACTTTTTTCAAAAACAAAATTAGAGACGAGTGAAAATAGAGTTATTAAAATCTTCCAATAATCATAATTCAAGTGATAATTATGATACAACCTCACGGAATAAGTTCCGTCTTAATTTAGTCGATGTTAGAATTATCAGACTAAATCATGATCAATGATAAAGAACTTTTTTTCATAAAAATCACTTTTCCGCATTGTAAATCTTGAATATTAACCTTTACCGTGGCGTGACCCTTCCATGTCTTGTGATGATATTACATCAGAGGTCTCTGATACTTTTGAGCACTGTTCTTCTCGCGCAAGCTTTTGTGTATTGAGTGGGTCGTTTATTTTCTCTTCTAGAAGGTGTTGTTGCTTTAATTATATATACCCCCTCCCTTAAGAATTAAAGTAATGGATATATTACAATGCCAAGGTGATATGTTGAAAGATTAATAAAAAATTATGTACGTTGATGGACAGATCAGGTTATATAAATTTTCGTTTGTAATCGTTCAACGCAAACATATTACCGTAAAATAGAACTATGTATTAATGGTTTAATGTGTTATTTGTTACGTTTGTGATTAGGCAGAAGTTGTGTAAATATTGCGTATTTCTAACAAAATGTGTTGCATGTTACAAATGCGAAGATTATGAGGAATGACAGCGGTCATTTATGTAACCACTGAATGTGTTTCTTATTTCTATTAAATTTGAGAACTATTATGTATAGAAAATAGCAATAGTTACAGGGTTGTATTAAGCTCTCAAATTGTAAAAACTGACGTTGTTATAACTGTAGAATTTTTATTTATAAAAATGTTTATTATTCTCATAATTCTTAGTTAAATAAATTAATACTACATTATTAGTAACGAGAGTTTTTACGATTTGAGCATTAGAATATATAAAATTTAAATTATTTATTCACAGTTTGAAAGTAATTATCAATGGACATTAATATAAATACGCACGTCTATATTATTGCACATATTTGTAAATATATAATCAGTTATGTTTTGTTGCTTATAATTAACTCTTACAGGATTTGAAGCTACTTATATGTATTACATAAAGTAAGTTAAAACGGGTTAAATTATTTCATCTTATATTATATGAAGGTGACGGACACAAACAAAAATCATTAAAAAAATATAGCTATGTTCTACTGTCTGAATGTTTTATTATTCTGTTTTCTCTGTAGG
Organism: Trichopria drosophilae; assembly: GCA_030407085.1. Lineage (NCBI taxonomy): Eukaryota > Metazoa > Arthropoda > Insecta > Hymenoptera > Diapriidae > Trichopria > Trichopria drosophilae. Next base: position 96,973,582 of record CM059584.1, read on the forward strand.
TTTTAGATTATTCAAATTTAAAGATTACGCTTTTTGTGAATCAATGAATATCCCTATTACCGTAATCTCCGACTAAGAAATGCGTGTCAGATAGTAAGGGGTCAGTAAGACGATCACATATATACTCATGTCAATCCCCGTCATCACATGATAAAGATTTTCTTTTTCGATATAAATAATATATGTGTAGAATTCAGAAAAAAACATAACATGGTTCATAGACCTCAATTATTAAATTATAATGATGAAATATTAAGAAGCGTTCGTTTTTATTATTGAAATTTAAAAAAAATTAATTTAGCAGTATTAAAAAGATGATTCTCAGATAAAGTATTTCCTGTTTTAAGTATTGGATTTTGTCCAGCTCCAAAGTTAGAAATCTGAATATAAAAAATGATCCGATACCCCATTAGATTCTAGATTCACGTATTGCTTTGGTATTTGAATTAAGTGGTTAATTCCTATAAACAATATTAACCTAAGAGTCAGTACAGCAATTAGAATCACCCTTTTAAAGCCCGAATTTCGACAAATCTATTCAGTCATTTTTAATTTACTGTTTTTAGTGCAAATTCATGCCTCATCGGTGGAGTACTATAGAATCCCCTTAACAGTAAAGTGTAGATTTGATATTTAAACATTTGTTATAACAATTTCAAATTTAAAAGTATAAATATAATATAAAAGGAAATTATAGACAATCACAATTTTTTGAGAAATTATATTTCTGATCTAGTTCGCACTTCCGGTATTAACTACGATGGTTCATAAAAGAAGACAATTATAGAACATTCCAAAGTTTGCAATCAGTACATATGAACGAAGAAAATCACTACAAATTGACCGTTATAAACAATCGAATTATTTCGAAGATTTCTGATTATGTACTTCATAACCTGCAGGACCAAGTTTAAAAGAAAATAAAAACTTTTCATTCTAGGCTGCCACTTTGTAATTAACGACTGCAAAAAAGTCTAATTAATGTCATACTACGAATTCATTCAAGTTACAGTATGAATTTCATTAAATTAAACCAAAATATGAGCGAAGGAGAGAATTACACTGGTTAGAACTAAAATCACTTTCGTTTTCTCAGTTTATACTACAATTTTCTGCGAAAGTTATTGATTTAATGACAATAACATCTAACTTGATATAGTCAAAACACAGATCTACCATACACACAGTCCAAAATAAAATAAAATCATGACCACTTGCGGCAACTTCGGTCTTCATCTGTACTTCTAACAATGCGAATAAATTTTCATCATGTCTTAATAGAAGTTAGGTAGTGGGGTAGAGCCACTCTGGTTGTTGTAATTATCCTGATTAAACTTTGGTGTATACAAATGTTGTATGTGTCCAAATTTAAGTAAGGTATCATTTGTGTATTAACTCCTTCCTTATTGAAAGGTAATCGCATAGTAGAACCCTCTTATTTTAAGATTTTTAGTCAAGGAATATGGGAGCCCCCTCTTTTATTTTAATCTTTCCTCTCGCCCTCGCCACTTGTAGTTGCTGGCAGTGAATACATTGCTTTCTTTTTCCTCGTTGTATGCGTATGATGAGACTGAAGCTGAGACCATACATAACAGGTTACGTCATTCAAGTTGAGCGGTGGGAGAAAGGCAGGACAAATTAAAATAGAGGTGTGTTCAAATTTAAACTAAGGGGGAACTATTGTATTCAACAAATAATAAAGGTTACAACTAAGTAGAAGAAAACTATTCGATTTCAAATTATACTCAAACTAATAGATATCAGAAAAGAGATAATCGCATCCTCTTCACAATGAAGGTCATTAATCCCTTATGATTCTTCAGCATTCTCTATACTTTTTAATTCTCAGGTCCATAATGTACCTACTTAGGAGGAACGGAAGGTAGTTTAAAAACACGCATTCTGGACCACATTGCGTACGGTATAAAGACCAGGAAAAATGATCAGAAACTGGACATCATACCTCATCAAGTTCAAATAGAAGTTTTACAAAGAGATTCCTGAATAAAGTGTTTATAAAATCATTTCCCTTTATTGACTCAAGTACAACAACTTATTTTGATGCCTCAATAAAGTGATCACTAAATGAAGATAAAATCCATAAACCAAGCAATAGGCATCTTAAATATAGACCCATTAATTTCTCGATCCGCAATCTATCATTCAATTAAAGTATCCATCCACGAGGTAAAGTTTTCCTGGAAAGGCATCCAAGTCGCAAAGGTTTGCTAGTCCGTATATAAAAGAAATTAATTCCACCGTGAAAACCTCAAATCGAAACTAAAAACGACGGTCGCGTGCACGAGGCATTACACTGAGAGGCGAAGCGATCAATGAGGGAAATTGACTAAGAGTTTATGAATGGGCGCTCGGAATAAAGTAGCAGCACGTTAGTAGCTTTATGGAAGCAAGCCGGTTTTAGCCACGCTAATAGCATAGTAATGCTGGCTGATCTTTTCGGAATCCCGTAAGAGCATTAACCGTTCGCACGTGAGCAAGTTAAATTGCTATATTGCGGCTATATCGCTGGTGCGCTCTAGCTATCTCCTGCGCCTGTCGCGGTTATACATATCGCCCCAATGTAATCAAACGTTTACCTACACGGTAAACAACCTAGTTCGCAAATCGTGACTTTTCTAAAAGCTCTTCAACATGTGATCTGCTAAGAATCAACAACCATTTATATATCAATTTCCTGTAGTTTGCAAGTTCTCTTCAATTGTTTGGAGACTGACTGTCCTAGATCCAGTTAATGAAATCTAGTTGTTGGCAAGCTGATAGTAAACACTGACTTCTGACGATAATATTAGCAGATGAAAGAAGAACCAGTCAGAAGAGGATACAATTGGTTAATACCACGGCAAGTTGATTAAACTTTTGAAATTGGTAGTTTTTAAAGAAAATGTATCCGTTCTGAAGGAAAATAATTATAACTGAAATTCTTCGACCAGTAGAGAAAATATATTTTGTCGCGAGGGAAATCTCGCAAACATCAGCAGCGGCGGTGCCTATGCAACAGCATGAGTCGCATCATTTATTTACTCGTCCTCATAGAGACAGACAATGCACCCAGCTTGACCATGCATGCGTCCGTATGTCTGTGTGGATGTGTACATGAGATATTTTTCATCGGACGGCGGAACGGGAATACGAGAATACTCACAAACACTTGGGTAGGTTTGCGCTTGAACACACGTACATCGACGCATATTGACATGTACATGTAAAATATATGTGGGTAGTAGAGCGGGGAGCCGAAGGGAGACAGAAAGTGGCGTTGCCATCGTGAATAACCGGGAGAACCGGTTGAACCGCCCATTGGTGCCCCACCATCGGAGAACCAGCTCGGAAGCATCGTCGACACGCCCGTTTTCCACAAAGCGACCTTCCCTACCATGGCTAGGATCGACACGTTTGGTTGCGTTCCTCTGGGTGGCCGTGGATCCCCCCAGCCGGAACGTCGGCGCAATGGGTTCCCGGAGTGCCCCCACGCCCGGGTGTCCCCTCCGTCTTTGTTTCCCTTTTGCACGGTCTCGCTCCCCAGACCTCGCTTCTGACGGAAAGAAACACCCCTCGCCCTCGGACACCCCGCCGCTGGGGAGCGAACAACCCCGACCAAGAGAGCGATCCGTAACAAGTAAAGTTCTCGTGAAAAGTTGAGCTGCTCTCTCCTACGCCCTCTCGCCTTAATAGCGACTCTCTCACCACGCACGTACGTACGTGCGTGCGTCCGTAATTCTGTCCATCTGTCCCATATCCCGGCACCGGAAGTGGGACTGGGATTAAGGAATAGGATACTCGTTATCGACGCCGATAACCCGGGCCGGCCAAGGACTAGGGATTCCCTTGGAATCTGACGGATCGCGCAGTTTTTTAGCGACACCAGAACCCAATCGCGGCTTTTACCATTCGAGTGCTGTGTTTCGTGCAACGACTTTTCTCTGCTGCACCGGTGACACGGAAAAAACGACTTGCGACCAGTTTAATTAACTTTGGATTATCACCGGTGATTCCACGTGCGAGAGCCTCGAGCTGCCGCGCCAAACGATTTTTGGTGAGTGAAATACATTTTCGTGATTTCTTTCTTTATTTTCTACCATCAAGATGCGAAAGTTTATATTCACCCTCGAAAGTTTCGTGTTCGACCAGGTAGGATATTTTAGCAGTGAAAAAAGGCGAGTCTCTTAGGATGTAGCCTAAGAATGTAATAACCAAACGTTACGATAGTGATTTTGACATTCTGCGATATCCTTTATTTTCAGGTTTCAGAAGACTCGTGTCAACACTGGCGGTTTTGTTTTTCCTAAAACACATTTTAACAATTTTACTACCAAAAGTGATGTGTCTACTTGATATGTAGCCTTGCTCCTTGATGTTAAGTATCGCTCGCTTTATCGGACGGATGTTGATGTTTGACATAAAAGTCCTAAAATCGCTCCCATCCAGTCTTTGTTCCAAGGCAAAACAAGCCTGACGCATACGCTTAGAATGTCGAAAATGATCCCAGAATTCCACTTTTGCGGAGGAATTTGAAACTAATTTCCTATCATTTAAGAAAGCTTTGATGTAGACGAAAGGATACAGTTGCGATAACGAAAATGACAGTGTCAACAAGAACATGATGAACGTTCTTCAACTATTATGTTCGTTTGTTTTCTGTAGGACTCTTCATGTCAATTGATGCACCAGTCATTTAAAAGTCACATGGTGTTCCGTTTTATTTAAACGAACATTGTTGGTGTAACTAATCTTTTATTATGATCAATTTAAATATGGTTACTGCTCTAGGGTTCTCCTCCTCCGTCGTCTTTCTTTGCCTAATTCAAAAGCTGATTCCCTACATGTCAAACTGAAATAAATAACTCTATTATGTTAAAAAACAGCTGCCTTGAACCAGCACATGGGAAGATCCAAAACGTCATACCTGGGTTAGTCACAGAAATAACTTATTTTTTTCAGTGTTCCGACGTAAAATTATCTTTTTTTAACAAGTTTTTATTAAACAATATTACGCGTTTACATTTAAAGTCAATGAATTCTAAATTGCATAAAATATGATAACACTTGCGCACAATAAACTTCAATGATCCTTTGATGATCACGAGCTCAACATCAATTAACGCGTATCTTTAGCTTTTTGGCCATTTTGAGTTACCATTTATAAATGAAGTCTACAATTAATCATAACATTTCATTCAGTAAATATATTTTTATAAAAGTATATTTTAGTAGTTTTATTTCTGAAAAATAAAATGATCTTTACCAACGATAAAAGACGCTTTTGTTATCTTGGAAAATATTTGTTATTTAATAATAATTGTTATTCACTACATTCACCATTATGCGCAGTTAGAGATATTTTTAAGTGTAAATTAGACGATTAAAATACCAACAAAACAGTAACTTTTCATTTTTATTTTCTTTTTTAAAATTAAAGTGTATAATACAGGATAAAATATTATTTTACTCTGTTAAATTGTTAATCCTCTTGGCCTTGATTTCAAAACAGATTTTTGTTAACATAGCAGGGGTGGGCGTCATATAAATAGGATTCATGTATTAGGATACCCCATATCGAATGAGATTGTATCGGACGACGACGACGATCAGCTTCGTTATCACGTTATATCTGCATTGCTTTGTAGACTCCTTTTATTTCATTAGGATCTAAATGATTGTACATGAAAACGTGTACACTGTACGTCACATTAAACCTTAATCGTACGATTTACAATTTTACATCATATTTTGAACCAATTTTATTGTCATTTATTTAAATCCCATTTATCGTATTCTGTTTGGAATTTTTCACTTTTTTAACTAACAAGATATTGACGAGAGATTCAGTTAAAAAACGTACCTGTGGTATGAAATATAAAGTAATACATTGCAAAGTTAATTGTTTGAAAGGTTTTAAATCGATTTAATATAATTAGGAATTAAAAATACCCGTTCTATAAACGATTTAGAAAGAATGATTTCGGACATAAATAGCAAACGAACAGAATAACTTATTTGTAAAACATTTCTGTAGCATATGCCAGTTTTATGAACTTTTGAGCCATTGTTTCTTCAGATCATGAAAAAATTATTTAGTACGGCATTTTCTACCATGTACAGTCATTTCTGAGATTTATAATATTGAAAACTTTATAATCACGTTGTTTACTCCAATAAGATGAATCAATATAATAAAGTTAGTTTATTCCGTTTATGGTATGCATTATATAAAAATTGACACTGAAAACGTACACAATTATATAATAAATTATGCATAAGAGTTGGTAACATATGCCATAAGATTTATTTATTGAGAATTCGTCGTAAATGAATAAACATAGACAATATTAATCAGCGCTGAAAAGGCGAGGGCCTTTAAATTTCGGGTAAACGACTATAAAAGAAGATCATCACATTTAAATGCATTATCAATAGGTAACAGCTGCGCAGTATTTAAAATTTCATGCAAACACGTTGCCATACAAAGGAATATGTCGATTTAAAGTTACTAAATACAATAAACTTTTTTCAGTTATTGCTTTATAATGTATAAATTCTGATTAATATATTTCTACGCTTTCTAACATTCAGAAAAGTTAAAATAAAAAATTTGGAATTTTACGCTTCGATTGCAATGTTGTCAGAGGTGACGCTGCTTTTTTTTTTATTAGTCACATTTTATTTCAGTGTTTAAACATCATTACTAACCATGTAAATACGTTCATTTTTTATTATTTACTGATGTACAATAAAAAAAAACAAGATTACATTTTTGGTCATGCCTCTATTTTAGTGCAAGTACAAATCTTGTTTTCGGGTACTTACTTTTAAGCACCCAACATTGTAAATTTTTGTATCTTGATAATTAAGTAAAAAATTGTACCGTTTGGAAATAAGTTATAACTTTCCACGTATTTTATTATATTATGATTATGAGAGTGAGATAGTATCATAAATTTGCGTCATCCATTTGTTTTTCTTTTAATAAAATATAAATGTTAAAACACTGCTGACAAAATTGAAAAACATTTTATTTAGCAATGTTTCTGAAGTAGTAAGAGAAATTATACGTGAGACTCAAATGGATAATGACTGAAACTATCTACTAGTCTAGTATCAAAAAATAAACAATAATTATTAAAATCCTACCTTAAATTTCGTGTTTTACTAAGTAAGAATAATCATTTGTTTTTTGTACTTCACAAATAATGTCTGACTATCTAACTCTTACATTATTATAACAATCCATATATTATTAAAAAACAGTAAGAAGTTTTATTTTTATTAATTTATTTAACTATAACATAAATTTTAACGATGATGAGAGGCGTGTCTATTATTTAGAAACATACAATCATTGTAAATTTCCCTGAAAGAAAACAAGTAATATTTGTATTTCAATTAAAGGTAAGTCACTTCACGTATTTATATACAGAAAGATTTGTTAATAAGACACGCTAAATCAATACCTGTTTCAACCAAGTTATACATTTTTTACTTGATTAAGTAGAATTTTATTATCTATGTGATTCATCGCATTATAGATTACTTGTTATTTAATAAAAATAAATCTTCGTATTATTTTGATGCTAAAAATCTTGTAATATTAACTGGACTTTTGGTATTTATAAAGTTTTTAATATAAAAAGTATTATATAATAATTCTCATTTCAACGGATAAAGGATTAATGAAGAACAAATAATTACTGGCATGCTCCTTCACTAATGCGTTATTATTATCGTGTATGGAAATTCTGTTCGTGCTCATTCATTATGCGTTTTACGTATTTTCGACGAAAATATAAATTTATCATTTTTGAAATATTCGCGTTAGTGATGCAAAATTGACCTCGCAGATAACTAATCTCTGCCGCTAATACTTTACAATACTGTATCAAAAAAGAATCTTTCATTTTCATCAACAATATATTGCAGAGAAATTCTCTGCCTCGAAAAAGAGTGGACCAGTCGCATTCCTCTATACGGCAGCCGGACAAAATTAAAATAGCAGACCCATTCGTTTCATTAATGATAATTTATTGCTCCAACTTAACTGTATTTTGCTCATCCAGTAGCGAAACACTTTCAACAGACAACGACGTGTCAAATATATTGCTTTCGTTATTTTAATAAGGTGCCTAACTGTGATGCGGAAAATATTAAGCATCTTCGTTATAAATTAATCGAATGCTTTGTTCGACGTTTTTAGTTGTATCATCGTATCTAAATATATTATACAATTTTTTATTTATTTTTAAATAAAAATAACCTGTGGTTATTATTAGGAATGAAACTTAAAACTAAATTGTATCGTCCAAACAATGCCTGTATCACAAACAAAAGATTGATCAAAATAAATATATAATGAATTGTGATAATTTGTTGAACTGATTTGTAATGTAAAAGAATGGGTAATTGTACTTGTCACTTTTGTTCCTGAACGATATTAAACCAGTCGAGAGTAATTGCAGAAATGCATACATTTAAATTATATTTTCATGGTAAAAGTACTCATTTGTTCAATATTCTATTTCGCATCTTTTATATCGGAAAACATATCTGATCAAATCCGTTCATGGAGCGATTAATTTTAATCCGATCTACTTTTAATTTCGTGCGAACTGTTTATATATTCGGTTTTCAATTTGAAGAAGTTAATTCCTTAGTAATTTTATTTTTATGGCGTAATAATCTTAACGAGATATCAATAATCTCGTAATTAATACGATACAAACAAAACTGGATTTAATTCACCCACTCGTTTAAATCCAAAATAGTATTTAATGTATAATCAATATATTTATTTATGAGACATTAAGAAAATTTATAATCGTTAATAATTATGTCGCTATTAACATTTATATTAACGAAGGTAATCGGGAGTTATTGATGATATTATCGAATAGGGAATATTTGTTCGGATACATTTTGATCCGCTTAATTATAGAGTAAAATACGTTAAATAAATGTAGGAAATATAGGGAAACATTTGAAAAGTTGTTGCATTTCACTTTCATAACATATTTCCGATGTTTATAATGCGGATATTTCTTTAAATAGCAGATCATATTAATTGAATTCAAACATATTAAAAATACCTTGATTAACGCGAACCAGAATTATTCACGGTGCATGACATTATGTATCTCTTCAGTTTTTCGTTAAGTACAAATTTTAAAATGATTTAAAGAATATAAATTTAAATGTTCCGTTACTGTTTATAGTTTGAAATATCTGAATGTTTATTAAAAATTTTACATCACACCCATTCCATTATAATCCGCTTTGGCTGTATTTAAATGAAAGTGAATAATGGAGAAATGATAAAAATTACATTTTTATTTGAACTGGGAATTGTATCGTATCATATTTCAGATTGAAACATTTAGATTTAATTGAACAAAAGAACTCATAACTAACTAATTAATCTTATATTATATTTTTATTATTATTTATTACTATTGCGGATACGATTTGTAAAAAATCATTTTTAAAGAAAACATTTATTTTTAAAACCATTTGCCTGATATCACAAACAGATTCAATGGAATTTTAAAATTCGCACACAATAAAATTGCCCAACAATATTTCATTGCTCTGCTGGATCAACTATTTTCCATCGGAAAACAGAACAAAGTGTTTTTAGAGACAATTCGTATGTTTTTCAAAATTTTAACAATATAAAATACTATTTTTTTTATAAAATAAATGACAGTTTTAAAGTAAATCCATTTCAATAGAGTGCAGAAATTCGTATGTGTAGTGGTCTTTAAATGTACAAAAATGATATTAATGAAAGCTTATATAATCAATATATAACGATTACTAGATATAAATGAATTACTTTAAAAAATTACAGTTAATTTCAAATAAATTTTGTAATGTTATTTAAAAGTGACGTAAATTTATCAACTTCGTGTTTATGTAATATTTTGTTGATATATATGTACTTGGGCAGATATACACTCACCAGATAATAGATATATAGGGTTATTTCGTGATTAAGTAAAGTCGTTAATCACTTTGCATATAATTTAAGATGAAGCAATGTCTGATTTTTTCAGAAAATAATTCCTTGTTATTGTTTTTACCAGGCAAATATATATATATATATGACATGTAAACAACTTTATAATGACAGATATATTATAGTGAAAATGATATTTAATATAATGAGAAACTATGAACTTCAATTGAAAAACATTATCCAGTTTCCTAATGAACATGGAAAAAACAATTTGATCGTATGAAACACATGTATGCTGCTCGAAGCTACAGGCGTTAAATTGGATGAAGGGAACTAACAAATTGTCTGGGTATAAATGTACGAACTAGATAATCACTTTTATTCCGTAGTATACACTGACTAAACAAGCACAAATTACTTTCTCGGTTTTTTTGGGAAAAGATTTTTTTCATCTCAGAGTTTGGATAACGAAATTGGTTAAGATATAATATTCCTTCGACATGAAATCTGAATAATTGGATATTATAAAACATCGGAACGTTAAGATATATTTAAACAAAATGCTTTGGGATCGATTTCCAGCCATCGTGATTTTGAATAACGTATGAGGGCTTCATACTTTGCAACGAATGCAATGTTCATTTCAACGCAATTATCCTTAGGCGCCGTAAGTAGAGGCAATATTGCCCTGGATGAAACACAGTTCATTAACGATCAGCAGTGGAGTTGCAATTACCATTTCGTGGTATAGGAAAGCCCGGCTTAACGATTTGCGGCTGGCTTGGCCTACGTGAATTCGAAAATTGTGGCGGGCACGTATTCCCTCCGAAACGGTCGCTTTTATTGAACGTGTTCGATGAAGCTTTATAGCTTGCTTTCTATAAGTTATGGCCAATAAAATTTTAACGTCCACTGAATGACACGCAAAATAATTTTATTTCCAATTATAAAAAATCACTCGATATCGGTGATAGTGTTTCCTCATTTATTTTTATTTCCTTATTTTTTTTTTTTTTTTTTTTTTTTTAATGAAATGTAGGACTGCAGAAACCTACACCAAGTACAGCGGCGGTCATGAGTCGATTTCCGCCAGATAAACAATACTTTCGAAACGTAAACAAACAACGCGGCTCGTCTTACCAACAGCGAGCTGCTGCTTGAAAACAAAATCGAAAAATTCTTCACCAGACGGGGGGATCGAACTCACGACCTACGACTTCGTAGTCCAGTGCGTTAACCGCCTGAGCCACGAAGCCGTTTAATATTTTGATTCATTATCACCCGAACAAGAAGGGAAATCGGGCAAATTATCTGTTGTTTTGGTAACTTGTATATCTAAACATGTACATATTTGGTGCGACGTTTATTAATAAGATTTTGTGCTATAATGTTTTAAAATATTGCATATAATCAATCAGCACGAGGATTTTACATGTTTGACTTATTCTTTGAAAGAATGGTAATTTCGGGACAGACTGCCAGAATAAGAAAAATTGCCATTTCTTTTTGTAAAAATGACTACTAATCTAGTAAAGTTTGCCAGAAATAATGATCATTTTCTCCATTCTACAAGTCTGGTCTAAAATTACCATCTCGAATGGTAAAATTTTCAGGAAAATTGTTCTCCATGTAGAATGCCTATGGGAAGGCATTCTAAGAACATAATTTCTGGCAGTGGAAACTGCTTTCTTTTGATATTCTTCATATAAGTAAGAAGGTGTTTCTGAAATGACGTTAAAGTCACTGCATTTTAGTGTAGTGCCCGTAAATATGCGCATCTCTTCGTATATAGAAAATAAATCCGGCATTCGAAATATTTTCAACTCAGAATTTGAACGAGTCATCAATTTGTTATAAACAGCTATGCAATATCAAAAAAGGGAATAATAGAGAGAAAATAAGTTCCTTCCATATGTTATAATCAAAGGTTTTCGATGCTTATTCGCCACGTAAAACTTTTGATGTTGATCTTCCCAATATCATTGAAATAAATAATATTAATATTGAATTGCACCCATTATTTATTTAAAATGCCACTGCCTGCATCTACTGATTCAGCTTCGCTATATCATTCGCAACACTTTCAATCGTTGATTCGATTTCATTCGGAAAATATTGCATTGAAATCTGAGTAGCGTCCCCAAAAATCACGTGCTTAGCGAGCTTCAGTATCGCGGAATTTCATTTATTAACATTGAAAAAGGAATTGGCCCCAGCAGATTCCTGAGAAATATCTGATCCCACCAATAATGATTGCGCTCAGTCTTCATCTCCCACCACCAATATTATGTTCTATTCACAAAATAGGATTTGAACCATTAACTCTATGGACCCTTATTCATTGAAACAGTGGGTTAAATTAAAATTAACCACGTTAAAGGTTTACGATAGTCGAGTAAGAGTTTTGATCACTACCATACGATCTTTGGCATTTCGTCTCGTAAATTTCGTTTCCCATCGACAAGAATCGAATTTGTTGGTATTTAATAGCTTGGTCATAAACCAATTGTTCGATGATCCTAGCAGTATCTCAAACAATGACGACCAGTCACCAGTCTATAGGACATTTTTTCCCTTAATTCACCAGAATCAGAAGTGCTGAGGCAATGATTGAAACAAGTCCTAAAACGCGGAGTTGAGTGTTATTGCTTCCGATTTTGTGCTAGAGATATAGTTGACCAGTTGTTTAAGTAATGGTTATGCATTGCTGCAGTTCTGATGGTATTAATTTAATATATCATTTAATCATTCAGTGGCTTTGTGGAACGCCATTTTATATAATCAACAACGTTACCTCCTATAACCTGTTAATACGATACTTTAATTAACTTCGTAAAACTTCAAAAATTCCAAAATCACGTTATGAATATTATATAATAAAGACTACATTTTAGAATGAAATATTGGTAGAGCTTTAGCATTCTGAGGACATAAAGTGAAAAAAAGAATTTTATGAAGAATGAACACTAGTTAACCACTTGTAACGTGCAACTCGTTCTAATTCTATCTTAAAAGGACAGACTATACCACACACTGGCTTTACCAACGTTGTTGAAGTTACAATAATTGGGCTCGATGTCAATCTCGATACTGTAGAAGTAAGATCGATACATATCTGCGAAAAATGAAGCGTTTATGGGCTACGGCTGGTTGCATATATTATATGGGCTGAAGCGAGTCGGTCACCCGGATTTCCGCGGAAATGTGTAATCTGCTTACGGTAATCTTCTTGACTTGCTCGTCTCTCGTTTAGGGAGCAACTTGCTGGGAATTTACGACACATCGCGATTCCGTATGGTGCTGAACCTCGACCATTTGCGATGCATATTGTTTAAAATGTTCTAATGTGTTACTGCGAAAGCATTGGGATGGTAGATTTTTTATCATCCGAATAATCCATAAAACCAAAAATGAACAATCGCCATTTTAAACTCTTCTATTTATTTCATATATTTTTTCATGTTTCATGCACAATTAGAAGTACCTGTCAGTTCAACCATGCTCCTAATGGTTGATCAATGTACATAATTAATAGTCAAGAGTATCAACTTCAGGTCCAGAGTTAGCTATCTTATATAAGATCCAAGGTAGAAATGTGTACTAAAAACCACCGGTATGGTACTGACCTAGTACGATTCGCCGGAGTTTCAGTACTGATCGACCAATTGTGGATCAATACTGGTCCAGTTACGGTATGTAGCGCTCCCCAGTACTGACTACCGTAGTCGCGAAGTACCAGTTCAGTACTGCTTTTCAGAGCTGATATGCACTGATTGCTGATCTTAACAAAATAAAATTTTAAAAAATAGGACAATTACTATAGATATTTACTTTGATTTTATTATTATTGATGTGTCGTTAGATATGTTACGGAATGTAGTCCTACAATTTCGCTCGCAAATGATTTTATGAACCTGAGAAAGACCTACCCCGACCGAGGATCGAACCCGGATCTCCTGCTTACTACGCTGTTGCCTTAACCACATACTCTATGCACGCATTGTATTATCACGCGAATAAGAACAACTTATACTAAAGTGTAGAAGGCTTATTGAAAAATGTGGATTTAGTTCAACACGTTCACTTCAGCCCAATTATATATATTTGTATGTATATGAATTTATTCCAAAAATTAATTGGGTGTCTATACCTGATTTTTTATAAAGAATTGTTAATCTAAACGTATTGAATTTAGTGTTTGATTAATACTGACTCGAGTTAGAAAAACATTGAAAACCTTTACTGGTTCACCATTCTGTACTCATGCAAGTATGACTGATTCGCCCAGTTTGTTAGTACTGTTCCGACTCTGAAAGTCTGTGCTGAATGCACTGGCAAACAGTAATAAGTTAACGCTAAAAATGGGAATGATAATCAGTAATGATGTACTCCTAGAGCCAGTCATTATTGGACGGAGTTCTCATCTGCTTTGTCAGTCAGTACTGATTTAATACCAACTGTAGTACTGGCTACCTGTGCAGGGTCAGCTGTTCGAAGTACTTATTCATTTCCGTTAATCCGTACTGGCTGTCAGTACTGGGTTAGTATCTTGCGGGGGTTTCCCATTTCTACCTGGGGTGATGACACGTACCATGTATACTAACAAAAGTATGTTTTATAGATTACTATTGTTTGTATTTTAAAACGTGTTTTATGGACATTAAAAGATTGTATTATAGCAAATAAGAATATATATTATATTCTAAAATCCCAGTTTTTAGCGTTTGTTTATTCAATGTTTGAAGCAACTATCAAGCTCTTCTATTATAAAAGAATGTTTCATTATAAATAAAAAAGGCGTTTTTAATCATTTAAATGCGTAATTTAATTGTTTTTAGCTGAAAAAGAAAAGTCTAAAACAAGCATAGGTAAACAATAATAATAAATCTTCATCTTTTAAACAGTAAAAGAAATGTGGCTGTTCCTATACATAAAAGCATTTATGTGATATAAGATTTCTTATTCTGGGTAAAATACTCATTTCTCAGTGGACAACACACTAAATAATATTAAAAGAAATGCCTCCGCCATATTGTTGTCAGTTACAATGCCCTTTTTAGTGTGGTTATGACAAAACGAAAATATACCCTGAGAGAAATGTTTGTTTACAGTGAATGTAATAGTTTTATAGTAAAGCTAACTGAATTCAGATTATGATCTTAAGGTAAGATACTTTATCCTGAAGTTACCGTAATCTAAGATTCACTTAAATTTGTTATGTAAATAGTTAATATAAGAATTTTAAATATTAACGTTGATATAATTACGTGCACAGATTAACACGCTTGCAGTTTCGCCGAAACAGAAATAAACAAACATACACACACGCCGTTAATCGGTTCTCTGCGAATTTTTCGACGCTTTGTTGACAAGCGCAGTTCAAACGACAGAATGTAATGTAAGCTTTATTAACAGCTAACGAACGATCTATGAATGTTAAAATAACTTCTGACGTACAGGAAAGTGTTGGTATTTTCATCTCAAAGTTACCTGTCGTTTTTAACTTTAAAGTTACCGTTATAACCTTACAGTTAACGTTTCTATTCCTTGAAATTAGCTTACATTAACTATTAGTAAATCTTTCTTAAATATAATAAAATGAGACGGGTAATATAGTTTAACATGAGTGCGACAAGCTCCTACAACTTATCGACCTCGGCTCGATTCGAGAATCTCGAATACCTCTCGATCGAACACCCAATATGGCGGCCGGCTCACAGCTGATTCGCCTGACATGCTGACGCGATTGTTTACAAAGCTGTTGTAAAAATTAAAGCTTCATTTAGAAAGAAAAATTGTTTACATTTACACCTGCTCATTTTCTCGAATCGATTGATCCTTACCTATTATACAAATTTAATATGATATTACTTCGACCCAGACTAAGTCTGGACGAAGTATTGAATTTGGTCACTTCGGGCAAAAAAATGACCATATAGTTTTTCATCAAATGTCGACGTTTCAGACCCTAAGGAACCCAAATCATCAATAAAAAAATTTGTGTCCGTGATCTTGTACGTACGTACGTCCGTACGTCCGTACGTCCCGTTTTTTTGTCTCGCGATAACTCGCGAACGGATAAGCGTATTGACATAAATTTTTTTAAAAAATACGCGTCTTGGCATAACTTAGATCTGATTAGATTTTGGGGCAGATCCACCCGTCCATTACTAAAAAAAATTAGCCCCAATTAAGTTTCTTTGTAGTTTTTTGCATTTATTTTGAAAAATACAAATTTTATTTAAAAATGTTTCAAACAAAAAAGATAGAGCATGAAATTCTCTACAAAAAAGGTTATATGCATTTTCTTCCTAAAGTCAACGATAATGCCATAAAAACTAGTTTAAAATGTTTATGACTATTGTCTGAAAAAGTATTGAATTTGGTCATCGCGGCAAAAAAATTACCCTATTGTTTTTCATCAAATTTCGACGTTTCGACCCCCTACCCCCCAGGGGTAGTCTTTGCCAGCTCCTCGGGCGCGGTGACCACCTACGGGCGCAAAGTTCATTTACGCCCTTGATACGAAAATAACTATTTCGATATATCTAAAAGATGTCGTATAGATATCTAAAAGATATAATATCCGTCATAGATCTTTTCGACACTTTCAAGATATCTTTGACGAATTATATGTATATATATTCTATATATAATATCGTAATAATACAGACAGTAATTAGTAAAACACAGTAAACATGTAATATGCATCGAATAGTCTATTAGAATACAAGTGCATGAAGTAAGTGTTTTGCAACTTTTATTTATTAATACTTCGGCTGGCCTGTTGTCGGGGTCGAAGTTTTGAAAATGCTCATTTTCAATTTTTATACATATAAGAAACACTATATTGTTGTAACACATCTATCGAAGCCACTTGGACCTAAATATGATTGGACCCCCAAATATCAATATAATTTTATAATATAATTTAAAGCTGTTAGTAAACAAACGAGTCTTAAGGAATAGCCGACTCTCCACTGGGTCGAAGTTTCTGAGCGAGCGAAGCGAGCGAGGCACCACGCCAACATTAGTTTTCAGTTTGTAATTATTGCTTTATGTTATTCTAAATATAAATATGTTAGTGGTCTATAGCGAGTTTTCATCTAGAATTCCTGTATATTTCTACCGAGAGTCTACCGAACAGTAGGATAATGGCTAGTTCAACCAGCCAAATCTCTACCAGGGTAGTGTAAAAAGTATTGACCATTATTCAGTCTATTTCTTGCCCTAAAATATTGTTGAAGATATACCTATTATAACATTTTAGA
The DNA here is from genome assembly GCA_030407085.1 of Trichopria drosophilae. Classification (NCBI taxonomy): domain Eukaryota; kingdom Metazoa; phylum Arthropoda; class Insecta; order Hymenoptera; family Diapriidae; genus Trichopria; species Trichopria drosophilae. Next base: position 96,990,820 of record CM059584.1, read on the forward strand.
TTTGAGAGCTACCTGCCCATAAGATATTCAAAAAAATGTACGTGTCGGGGAAATTTTCCGATAATTTTTACTTATAGTGTACGAACTGTTTCTAAAACCGTGACCCAATAGCTAAAAAATTCTTCAAACGATTTAATTCAAGTTAATAACGTTTTCGCAATCAGGAGTCTCTTTTAACTTATATCAAATGAAAATCCGAAATAGCGACCGAATCCCACAGAACTCTGATGTTATCTTGAAAAAGGCGCAGCTTAACGCGCATCGCGAGATTCTTGGTTGGCGTGAATGACGGGCCCACCCCGAACCTCGACCTCGGAGACTGGGTGAAAAAAAATTGAAAAAGGCCTCTCGAAATTGGCTAGAGAGAAATCAGAAAGTTCTTTATGCTCACCTCACAAAACGTCTCGTGCGCGACGACTGTTGAAGAATGAGAGTAAATACGCGAAAATGAAAAGGGACTAAGATGCTACTGAAGGGGCAGGGGTTAAAGCGGAGGGATCGTGGAAAAAATAGTCTTATAGATCCCAGAAACTTGCACCAAGAATGGGAATAGTAGAAAAGAGAAAATAATAGAGAAAGAGACCATAGTAGCCTGCTGGCAAGTGAGAGAGAAAGAAAAACAAACATTTCCACGGGAATTAAGTTTTACGCTCGATGTGTTTACAACAACGAGATTTAAATTACATTCAATGCAAAAGGATCGTTCGGTTTTTCCTGGGCTAATGCGCGTGACAGCGTGCATTGTGCGTCTATATAGATTCAGACTTTGATTGCGCCAGTGAGAGAAAGAAAATCTTTCGAAATGTTTACTTTTAGTAAAGACGAACCGTGTGTCCCCTTTCTCATTAAAAAGAAGGAAATATTTAAAGGGAGGTGCATCAAAGTCGCGCAGAAAATCGATAGCAGGTACTTTTCCAACAACCAGGACGCCCGCAACAAAATAATCGGATTGCAAATGTTTGTTCGACGTGATCGAATTATTCGATTGCACTCGAAATATATGTAGTGCAGTTGCAGCACTTTTTAGTGCGGAAGAAATTCCGTGAATATTCACATCGCTGCACATATAAGTCACTGTCTGATATTCCAGAAACTTCACTGGAAAAATTTAGAAATTTGAGCTCGATAAAATAAAAGTATAAAGTAGATATATTTTTAAATGAACTACTGAGGTACAAAAAGGACGAGTTTTAACAAACTATTATGAATTTTATTTATATGATGTATTTAAATTAGATACCTTATAGATGGTCAATTAACGCAAAATACTTATCACAATAAAGTTTGCAGATTTTGAATCGACCACGATGTCAAAAAAAGGTCTCAGGCAATGTTGTGACCAGTTACCTTACCTTGTTAGTGCTCCATTTAAGTTTGGCCATTAGTTCCATTTAATTTATTCAGCAGTTGATGAGAGAAAAATGCTGTATTTTATTATATTTACATTGCAAAAATTAAATAACATTTGATGGTCCCATCAATATTTAAAATTCTCATTCTCGAGCATGCAAATTATCAAGAAACTTCATTATGGATGTCGCACATTTGGGAGGAAATATTCCTTCAATACCGTTTGTCATTTTGACAATATCGAATTAATCTGCATGTCATATCAATGTATTGACGGTCATAATGAAAATATATTAGCATCTTTCATCATCGTGGAAACAAATGATTGTCGACAACCATTACACATTGTCAATGGCATCGTGAAACCTGCTACCTCAAGTACGGAAACGTTATATTTTGTGTTGTTATATCACATGATGATTACCATCTCTGAATGGCAACTCTTTCATACCTTTTATAATTATTGGAATATGGGTACCAAATTCATAAAACAAATATTATATGAAATAAGCTGAAGTAGATGTGGAGCCAACAAGTGATTTTTTGATCTGATATGTAGCGCGAAATGAGCATTGCGGGAAGAAATTGAAATAAATTAAAATTGTTTATAATAATATTTATGAGCATTAAAAACCAATTATGTTTATTTATTTCCAAAACCGGTTTAAAAATCAGTATAAATATAGCTAACATTTCCACAGCTCCAAGGTATGTCTCATTGGCCATGGCACCATTAGACAGTACATTGCATTGATGGAACAACAACCAATCACGTTTCAGATGATTCTTTCATATTTTTTTCCATAATTAACTTATACGAAAGAAAAAATGTCAGAAAACTGTTGGTCAACTAATCAGCAAACATGTAATGGACATCCGACCAAACTTAAACAACCTGAATCATAATTCGCTGTTGTTCCTTCTACTGTCTGATGACATCTTAGCTATTGTAAGTAATTTTTAGGATTTTTAATTGTTTCTGGCCATGCCCATTTCGATCATCTTGAACAGAGAATAAGTTTGTTGTCTGAGATCTCATTAAGCAACTTTCATTGACATATTTTACCGATGACCGGTAAGATTTGTTTAAAATTCAAATGTGGAAAATCACATTGAGCATTCTGAGTCACAACTTGTGATCACTATACTTCATCTGTATGAGATCTATTTTTAAATATCATAGTTTTTCATGCATATACATTTTATTCGACGAGGACGCCCTAACATACCCTTTTTTCATAACATCTAAAAGATGTATGACTGAAGAATTAATATCGAACGGAAAGCCAGCAGCTTGGAAGAGGAGGTATATTCCTCTTAGCAGCAAACTGCATAACGAACAAGTAACTACCGACATATACATTCACATGTACGCTTCCCTGTAGGTAAACCAAGCGGACGCTCGGTAGGAAGTCGGGTTCTGGGCTCATTGTTTTCACGAGTGTTTGCACCCAAGCGCATTGTTCCTCGAGAGTTCTCGCCGGACAACAATGCTTGCTCGCTCGTACCGACGCGACTTCGCGAATCTCGTCGTGCGTGAAAAGTGAAGATCTCATGATGCACGATATTTCGCTATATTATCATGCTTCCCGATTAATCCTCGGCTGGAAACTCAACTCGCTCGTCCTTATTTTGATCACAACAAGAATGCAACGAATCGGAAATATTGATGAAAAACCCCCAACAGAGAGGCCGTGTACGGTTTTCAAGAATTCGAATTTATATTTTCATTTGTGGGTGCATCTCAAAAACCCGACAAATCACGTAACAGACCCTTCAGAATACAGACATTCAAAAACCAGACATTTCAAAATACAGACAAATTATTTGGGTCGCCGCCCTTGAGGTCGCGCTGGAAGGTCATTTCAAGGTAAAAAATGTTTAACTAAGAGGTTAACTTTGTTGACCACTAGAAGGTCAATTCAGTTTGACTTGATTATTTATTAAGCACATTTCGAAGTCAATCATTGGGTGCACCTCCAAAACCTGACAAATCACAAAACAGCAATTCAAAAAACCAGACATTTCAAATATACATATTCTGAAAATGTAATTAGTGATTGACTTCTAAATGTGCTTAATAAATAATCCGAGAGTCAAACTAATTGGACCTTCTAGTGGCCTACACAGTTAACCCCGTGGTCAAACATTTTTGTCCTTGAAATGACCTTTCAGTGGGACCTCAAGGGCGGCGTCCCGTATAAATTGTCTGTATTTTGAAATGTCCGGATTTTGAGTGTTTGTATTTTGAAATGTCTGGCTTTTGAATGTCGGGTTTTTGAGGTGCACCCTAATTTGTAATTATTACTGATTTTCAATTTAATGTTATTTTATTTGTTAAGTATTTTATTGGTTTATAAACAATGCCTAAGTAAACAATGATATCTTACTGTAGAGAATAATGGCGTAAAAAATTTATTAGACAAAGGTATACGTCGACCAATTGATAGACGAGTTAGAAAACTTATTAATCAGTATAGTGGAAACAAAACTTAGTTGAGAAGATCGTAATCAGTTCGGTCACGGAAATAGTATATTACTCAACGAGGGAGGTAAAATAAAGAATGTCTCAGACTGCGTGTAATTTTTACCCGAGGTGAAGCCGAGGGTGAGAAACAGGCAGTCTGAGGCATTCTTTTTTAATTCCCGAGGGAAGTATACGCTTTTTCTTCATAACAGGGAGGAAAAGAAGTAACTTTCCTCCCGCTTGCGGGAGGAAAATTGATGCTTTCGTCCCAGTGTCATGAAAAAGGATTTTTCTTCACACCCGCAAGCGAAAAGAAAGATGCCGCTTATCCTCCCGGCCATAAAGAAAAATTGTATACTTCCCTCGGGAAGTAAAAAAGAATGCCTCAGACTGCGTGTAATTTTTACCCGAGGCGAAGCCGAGAGTGAGAAACAGGCAGTCTGAGGCATTCTTTATTTTACCTCCCTCGTTGAGTAATGTACTAATTTTTGATAAGCAACTGCATAGTGCTCTCATATCCAAAAGAGAAATTGTTTGTGGTAGTCAAGTAAATAATTTCCATGCAGGTTCTAAAAAGGACATACACAGAAGTTGAGTTTGAAGAATGAAATATAGTTTGAGTATGGACCAGATATCCAGCGAGATATTCATATGTGGATCTCATAATCTTTTATGAGACCTAATCTAACCTGACATGTCAATAATATTGAAAAATGATATTTTTTAAATTGCAATAGTCCTTTCTTTGTAACATGCCGATTATTGCAGGAAATCATGTAGAATCGAAATAATCTTGGTTTAATGACACTTTTTATAATAAAGGTTTTGAATTATATTTTCGCTTAGTGAATATCAAGAATAGCTAACACATTTTTTCTAAGTAAACCATTTAGTTGACAAGGTGATAAAAGTTATTGATTTATGATGATGATATAGGTTAGGTTAGACTGTAAAATTTCGTGCTGCATTTCGCTCTTTGGACAATCTATCTTTGTTGTTAAGTAAAATCTACTATTATTATTGTTACAAAGTGTACATTATGTTGTGTTAAATATTCCTCCAATCAGATATTGTCGGCATGTTTCAACTCAGAAAGCAATTTAATTTCCCTTAGAAGCCGCGATTTCTTAGTATCGGGGTTCGAATCCGAAATGAAGTTTCGATCGGACCGCTTAAAAAGTATATATGCGTAAAAGGGTAACTGGGGAAGATTCGGAGATATGATCATCGAAGCGATCCCGTAAATCGAATTCTTCGTTAGGACTTGAGCATACGGCTCCTTTTTGTGTTTGCACGGATGGTTTTATGCGAGCGCAATAATGGGGAATTAGCAGTCATTACGGCTGGTGGCGTATATACCCATTGGCAAAGCAAAGTATTTGCTGTAGGGTGCGTGCCGCGCGACTTTGAATCCCTTTTGAGAGTTCGGTATGTATATAGCCCAGTGGGTGGAACAAGAGTCTGTTTAAAGTAGATTCGATATGCGGAAACTTTTTTTCAATCGATCGGGTTTAATAGTTGACTTAAAATATTTTCCAAGTCATTTGTAATTACTTTCATAGAGATAATTTATGGTTTACACCAACTGAAAAATATTCCCCAAGTAAAAAATATCAACAGTCTTATTGATAATGCTTTACGTCCTAACGCAACTAAGTAATAAGGCCCAGTGAACTGACTAGAGACAGACTTTATTTTATTCTAGGAGCACTAGTAGTGATAATATTCAAAGTTAATTCCCGAACCAAAGTTGATGCAATTAAAATAACTTTACGTAAACGAGATGGTGATACATAGTTTTGTTCATGAGAAATTGAGATACATATTGGCTACTAAAAACTCACTTTTTTCGTAGTTCACATTAAACAAGGCAGAAGAATAACGGATGCTAAATGATCATCGCCGGAACTGTATTCTCTTCAATGACTGCAATTAATGATTTGTACTTATAAAAGAAACGAACACACCAAGTGAGAAAAAGCAATAGAATCGATCGTATCGGGGATACCATCAAACGGACCCTTTTTCAGGAAAGTCCCAAGGCTCTGAAGTACCATTGAAGATACGAGAGTCCTTCAGCGGCAATCAAGCAACGACTCGGGATATATCGGACCGAGAAACCGCACCCACGTTCGCGTAACAAGTGCGGTCGCCTATTGTACCCAACAAATGCTGCACAAAAATAAAGGCTTGCGCTTGACTGCCTTCACAAGGGAAAAGAACCTCAAGGAGTGGCCAAACTTTAATATACAACCATAAAGAGGCTGAGGGACAATATACTTTATTAAAAAATAGGGTTCTCACCACTCGTAGTGTGTCTTTGCAACCAAGGGCCAAAATAATCCACAAAACGACCGTCATTTAACCGCAAAAGTAACGGTTACTTTCTGGAATGTGTCAACTTGAAGAGGTATATCGTGGAATCTAAGAAAACATTTTAAAAAATATTTCACTTTTTAATAATTTTTATAGAGGTTGATGATGATGGTGATTGTTGAAGAGGTTGCAGAGCAGGCTATAGACGACTGGTTTTGGAGAATGGCGATGCGGAGTATTACATTTATGACAAACCGTCTGGATGATCAAAATCAATAGACAGACGAGGCCATACTTATCTTGTCCGTTTATACATCATAATTCCCCATCATCAATACAGATCATTATGCACGGATAATCATTATTATTTGTTTGGCTTAATGCCTTTGAAATAACTTTATTGTCGTATTGTTTATAGCACAAAATACCTCAGCACGTGTCCACAACGCTGCCAAGCAACATACTGTTAATCAGAATTTTTTTTACTTAGACAAGTATACACTAACAGACTTAATAACCAAATACATTCATTAACCATAAGAAGCCAAGTTATTGGCGCACCTCGTGATCGACACTTTACCTATGATTAATCCATGATATAAGATACCCTTTTCACCCATTTCTTTACGCTGATAACGCGTCCCAATCCCCGTCTTCTAAAAAAAGTTAAATACATGTGATGTAGTGTACTTATACAGGTGTCAAACGAATATATAATTTAAGTGAGATAGAATCAAATACCAATACGCATTAAGTTGTTAGTACAACGAAACTGTTTACTTGGCTCCCATGTCTCTTTTAGAAACCATATCGTCCGTCGGTTAATGAGTGATTGTGGCATCTAAGTTGTTCGTTACTTCAACCAAGGGTTTTTTTTTTCTTGCACTGCTTACAATTTCAGTTTAATTAGTGATTTTTGGATTGTTTATTGGTCAGACCTTAGTTTAAACAAATTTTGTGGTGGGTCACCGAATTCCACCCCGAAACTTTGTTGGCGTAATTATTGGGCTTTCCTATTCCCATTTTCTAGTGGATTCATCATCAAATATAATAAAACCGTTAAAAGTCAAATGAAGGACAAATTTCTATAAACATGTATAAATTTTGATGCATTATCTCGGACTAATGAATACGTGTAGCATTATTTATTACCGGAATTACAGCATCGCATCGACCGTTAGAATAGGCTTCTTTGCTCGCAGTCGAGAATACCGTCGCTCATAGGTACAATTTGTAACAGTCATGTTTTGTATTGATAATAGACATTTTATTTCACGCTTCATAAATTGCTACCTAATCATAGAATGTTAGGTTACTCATTTTACCTGAGCCCTGATAGGAAACTTAACTGAACCAACGACATCCCCCATGTACACAAAACCTTTTCTTACGTAGGCTTTTAACGTATATCATTGATCAATGAATCATCCAAATCATGAAGTATCTTTTCTCTTCACCTTGAAAAAATAGCAATTTTACAGGAGCCAGACTCCCTATTCTTTGAATGTTATATCAAATTTGAGATCCGTTTAGGTAAATTAAGAAATTCTTCGAATGAACCCCAGATAATTAACATATTCTTTTTAAATTGTCAGATATGCAGGAAGCAGTTTAGACTTCAGTAACAAAGTATGATATAAAACTGATATTTTTTTATTGTTAAATAACACGGATATTAAAAGATTGCAACATTTACGACCATTTTAAATAGAAAGTAAAGGTATTAATTAAACCGTTTTTCGCACATTAACGACCTGGTTTTCGAACTCGCTTTAAATTCTGTTTCGTTGAAAGATGGTTGGGGTCGAACATCTGCGGGTTAAATTTACTTATGTACACATACAATACGTATATGATTTAAACAGTCCGTTGTTCTCCGCGCTGCATATGTTTGGGATTAACACTGCGCGTTAATCGCCGCGCGTAATTAGCGTCTGTTTGAGTGTTCAACACACGTGCGAAAGATTATTCTCGACCTACGAGACCTATTACGCTCAGTTTGCATGTTCATTTTTTTATGAAGTTTTGAATGTTGCGATATTTTGTGAGTCGCGTGTAAGCCCGCTTCGTTGGGACGTGTAAACAGAAATATTTGCATTTTGAAGACTATATACTCCAGGTATTGCTCTAACTTAATTTAATACGAATTATTTATTAGTACTAGACAGGAACATTGTTTTCAAAATGGTACTGACTCAATTTTTCTTAATTGTTGCGCAATTTTGACTCATCTTCAAATACAATTTTTTTGCTAATATTTATCCCTCGTACCGTTGTCGTTCAAAGTTGGCACGTTATCTGACTTTGTAACGCGAGAGGATAAAAAAGCGGCCTAGCGGATTAAAAAACAGCGATGACATGAAGGTCCAGGCGGAAACTTCTAGCAGGTCCCTAGATCGCTTCTCGGTTTTCGGTCATGTGCGTTTTTGGAATTAGGCTGAACGACTGTCGCTTATGCATCCTCCTCCCCCTGGATTCCCCTCCTGAAGCTTCACCATCGGAGTCGAGTTGCGCCTCCGGATTATCCTCCACTGCCGTGATCGACGCAGCTGCCGAGCGTCCGCTTTACTCCACGATCGACGTCGTATGTCGTTTTACATCCGAGACGATTTACGCTCCACGTGAACCCCCCTTTCGATCCTCCCCTCCCATACTCACACTCTCCTTAACAGTTCGTCGAAATACAAATAGAGAATTTCAAAAGCTTCGACGAAAGTGTGTCGTGAGGGATCGTTTTTATTCTATTTCTACCAACGTCAAAGTTGTTTGAAATTTATTTTTAGATTATAAAGTTTTCATACTATTGTTATATATACACTTATAATGAGTAAATGTATATTTATGTACCAATTTTGTTAGATAAGATTTTACTGTTGTCCTGGGAGCCATAAAAAATAGTATTGACACCAATGTGAATCAAGAGATTATCGGCAGAGAGGCGATTTGCTGACATTTCTCGACCGCGCGTACTAAGAACCACAAATTCAGAGTACTGAGAAAAATAACGTAAATTTGGCACGGCGAATCTCATATTTCAAAAGTTGCGATGAAGAACCACATATTTCAAAATTTTGCAGCGAAGACCCACACACATATTTCAAAAGTTGCGACCTACATATATGGTATTTCGTCGTAACTTTCGAAAGATGCGCTTCTTCGTCTTAAAACCGAGTTATGTGGTTGTTCACACAGGCCATCTATCACGTATGATGTTAAATGAGGCACCGACGTTTAGATTAATTTTTTTATCTCGGAATAAAAAAATAAAATGTGATCTCGGAATATCGTTTGATGGGCCAAATATTGATAGTACCTCAAAGAGCTTTTGCTGTGTAGAAATACCCATTAATGAACATTTTTTCTGTCTGAACAATAGTCAAAACATACTTTTCATTTACCTATCTCAAAAATACCACGAATGTTAAGAATCGTTTATTACTCAACAATAAATTCGCCACAGTCAAGGAATTTCTCGTATATTGATTGCCCTAACAAACTAGCACCAGTGTTCCCAAAAGCATCGCAAAAATGTTAGAACGTGAAATTTAATCACGATGATATTAGATAGAACCAAACTGAAAACCCCCTTTAACATTCCATATTATTTTTCAAGTTACCATGTAAACATCGCCATAAAAAATTTAAATTTGTCTAATTATCTATAACCATCGAGCTGTATTCAGTTTACCAGTTTTATTATGGAGTGCTTTCGTCCTCTGTGGCTAATGTTATTTTTAATCTGAAACAATTCTTCTGCTACATCGATATGGTCCCATGAATAAAAGAAATCAGAAGAGTTGTTTGAATTATGCTATAGGCAATTTCAGGAAAATCCAATTCACAAGGGAAAAGGAGTCCAGCAATCAAATACCATACATGAACGTACGTATATTACATAGAAACAGATATATATTTCAATTCCCACAACAGCAAAAGGTGATATTCACTATTATAGAAACAGAAGATGATCTATCCAGTTGTTCAGAATACTTACACCATCGGTGACAACACATCATGTGAACACAAAACTGAAGAATATTAAAAACAGATTAAACCACAAAGTAATTAACACTATCTACTAATAGCAGAATTATGGTCCCCCGTATTACGTAGAATAGATAAAATAGATATACTTATCATAATAAAAAGAAACGTAGATGCTCGAAAGACTATACGGCTGAACCAATTACAATATGAACGGATAAAAGGATAAAGGATTAGTAATTTTACCACGCTTTATTTTTAGCCTATTTGCAGATTGGCTCCCAGATTTTGAAGGTCGGAAGACAAGTGAAACAAGACCCACTACAGACAATACAAGCCAAAACAAGGCATTATCTACCTAGAGTCCCCCCGAATGCACAGTGACATGACCCAGGGAAAGCAGCGGAACACCTTGGCCGATGGAGTCGACAAATTATTTTATTGTCATAAAAATCCTAACACTAAAGTACCGGTTAGAATACTTCCGTTCAGCAATCTCCTACCTGTTTTTAAAATAAGGACTATACGTGACCCAATAGTGTGAATCAGTGGATTAGTCAACAGACCAAACTGCACTGTGATGATTTATATTTTCAGTCATCGAAGGAGTGTAGTTTCCTGGATGATTCATGGAATAGCTTCTGTTTGATCACTGGACCCAATGAATGTAAAAGAGGAATGGACTTTTTCAATGTGGAAGCGTTCGCTTTCCCGAAAGAAACTAATGATAATTTATAAGGATCATCAGCAGCAAAGCTTCATCTGAAAAGATTAAATTAGTACTTGTATTTTTTTTCATGTGTTCTCCTTGTGAGTCGCTGGTTTATTTTCTACGCTTGGAACACAAATCGAATACTGATCATAGCTTAATATACTGTTGCTCATAGATCGAATCGTTATGTTGTAAAAAGAAAATTTATGTTTGCGGTTTTAGATTCTGGGTCACCGTATGCTTATTCTATACATTTAGAAAATATGTTAGTCTAACCTGATGAATTATAATATTAATTTGGTTTCATGATTATATTCAATTAAGGAACAGACTACCTTATTATGGCAACACTGATGAGAATCAAACATTTGCTTCTATCAATAATTGTGCCCAGCTAATTTTTAATAAGTTGGTTTTATGATTCCCCACACGGCCAATCCTCCCTTGGATGACTTTGAGAGCTTCTCATTATTTCCAATTGTCCGCCTTGATTGTTAAGTTATTATCCTGAGGATAACTTCAAACTGTATGATGTTTTGAGTACGTTGACAGAACTTTAACAAAATGCATTTGGACGTCTTGAGGAGCTTTTGAAGATATATTAGAACATATCTCCACAATAAATTTTGATTGTGTCATCTGATTCATTGAATAGAAATAACATTTTATCGATTTCCATACCTTGAAAGTTTGTATTTAATATTTAAGTTCAATTTTAGTAACAGTAACATTGATTTTTACAGTAATTAAAAATATTGATAATACTTTGAACAAATTGTTGTTTCTTAGTTAAAAGCATTTTGATGATACAGGTACCTCAGGAGTGGGACTTCGGCGCCGTCGAGGTCTCTGCGAAGAGGCCGCGAAGTGGCGGCGGGTTTGGTGATGTGGCCGAACAGCCTCGGCGGCACTTCCGGTTGCAGCGGAGGCGCAGGCGGCACCGACCTCGGAGGACTCTCGGCCTCGACAACCTCTGCATCCGAGCTGTTTGGTCCAGCAGGTTTTGGCGTTTCGCCAGCGGGGTCTTACGGGGCCTTAAAAACCAATCCCTACGTTAGTGCGCTTGGAATGCCACCGATCGAAGCACTTCATTCGACGATCGGATATCCCGGCTGCACTCCTGCCGGTGAGTCCTACTACTGTGAGTGCCAAAAATTGTCTACTGTCACCCGTTAGAATAAGTCCTCTTAAGAAAGTATAATCTATATTATGAAGATTTAAATCTATTTTCTTACATTTGATGTGCAACTCCGGTGAACCTTGCAGAAATTTAAGTGCGTTTCTGATCATAACTAGAAACTGGATTTATTTCTACTGCAGATTTACATGTAATGAAAAGTAGCTAATTTTGTAAAGTTTGTAATTTGCTCAAAATATTTAATATTTTTATCTCTTCTTTTGTATTCCAATACATAAGCCATTAGAGCCAACGATTGGTGTGCCTTAAAAACTTCACATTATCTGAATTTACTGTTTAACGTCAACTTGGTATAAAAGGTATACGGAATAAACAAATTATATAAGCGTTTGGTTAGGGCGACTAATTTAAGCTTCAGAAAAGGTTTGGACAATTTATAAAACGATTAGCGAATTATTTCTTTGATTTATTTACCACTTTGTTCATTGTCCCAGTATACCGTATTCCTAAGCTAAGGCTGAGATTACTGAATGACTTATTGTAACAAGCAATTCCCAATAAATTCTTCCAATTACGATATTTAAAATTTCAGTTACAAAAATTAACTCTACAACTAGAAAAAAATCATTTTCTCAGTATATTTTCAGAATATTTAATATGTATACCAGGAATTGATTAGTAGAAGTGTAAATTGTTTAAGAAATACTATATTTTGATCAGAAAGATTCGTTTCTTTATATGCTTCATCATGAGGAATTCAGATAAAATATCATTTATTATTATTTTTTTCATTAATCTACGTATTATAGAGTCAATTTTCAATAAGTTGTTGAGTCAACCGCCTACTATCATTGATAATTATAATTGTGGCTGGAAACACTGAAAATAAATTTTTTTTAATGTTTTGAAGCATTTCACAAAATACAGAATTCTATTACTGAGCCTATTCTATTCATACAGATCAATATTCAGGAGATATTCCCCACTTAATCCATATTAGAACAGATTCTATGATTAATAGACGTAACAGATTTCAAGTTCAATTTGGGGTTCGATGAGGCCAAGTCTAATAGTAATGGCCTTAACAAATAGATCTATACTGAAGTAGGGTAATAATTATGGAAATGGCTACACAATTCAGTTTTCAGATGAATATGACATTTGTATATCTTATACTGAGAAAAATATCTCTTACCAGTCACTATCCTTTATGTCTTAAAGCCCTTAAAAAATGTATTATAATTTTTAAAATGTTATCAAATTTATTAAAGGCTATAGAAGCTCTATCAAACTCTCTTATTGTACAAGATTGTTTCATTACGATTAAAATAAGGCATTTATAATGTTTTATATTGTTCTATGCTTTTTAATACAGAAAAATACCTTTGCTTCAAAGAGAATATTCGAAAACAAACTGATATATAAGTTGGAAAAATACAAAATTTTCGACTTTAAGATATAAAAGAAATACGGTTGTCCCTTAAACTACACAGCAACGTGTAGTTTGTAAAGTATGCATTCGATGTTGATCGATTTTTAATCCTGGTGAAACCAGTTATAAATTTAAAAAATTGTTGCATACTCAAATTTCATGCATAAATGACCTTGATGTTTGAACGTGTGGAAGGTAACCCTAGGAAACAACGGAGGGAAAGGACGACGTTCACGCGTGCCCAACTGGATGTACTCGAAGGTTTATTTTCCAAGACGAGATATCCCGATATCTTCATGCGTGAGGAGGTTGCTCTTAAGATCAATCTTCCGGAATCCCGTGTACAGGTAAGTTTTACTTCATATCGTATTTTTCTAAAGAATATACAACTCTCAAAGTGATCTTCCATAGTGTTCTCCAAACAGATCTTTAAATAATCCTTTACTTAAAATAAACTTTTTTAAAAGTTTAACTTTTTTCAATTCCATTTAAGTGTATTGTTAAAAAACTAATATTTTCAAGATTATATTTAATAAATGAAAATTGACCTTGAAGATGTGTTGCTATGTCAGCATCTTCCAAGATTGCTAGATAGCGGTCAAAGGAGCTACCAGGCTCTTATGCATAACGCTTTTAGCAGACATACTAAAATCGACACGGGGTTCAGTACTTTGATAACATTAGCATCTTTTTTAATCAAAACTTAAGTTTAACATATTTAGAAACGTGTATAGAACTGTTTACGAAAACTGACAATTTTTGGAAACATTATTGATTTCATATTGTCAGCATTTGCTCTTCAACTTGACATACTTTATCCCATCACTGTAACGCAATATGCACATCTATCTTTGTGGCGATCGTTTGTAAATAATATTGCGAATTCTTTTAAAAATCCTGAAATATATAATTTAATATTAACAACATAAATTTATGGTTTTATTACGAAGTAAAGCACTAGTTTTACTGACAAGTTGCACTGTTCAAGTATCAGATTCCAATTTTTCTTTCATATGTTGTATTACACGAAAAATTTGTTAGCGCCATTAAAACGATTTTAGGGGTAAAACCGCCTTTCATAAATCGAATGTAAAATAGAAAAACTGCGACTAATTGAGACTAATTGTCTCATTAAAGCGAATTGAATGATTTTCAGTATAAAAGTATCGGTCGAGAAGGAAATTATATGGTAAACTACTTCTGGAATGAACAATTTCCGACGGAAAAAATCAACAAATCAAACATGAAACAACTAATGAATGGCAAATTTAACTATCGTTTAATAGTCGACTTTATAGTTATTAATTATGTTAAATAAATCGGGCTGATGTAGGTCCAATATGTATACTTAAATCTTAATATTGGTTTAACATTTGTGCAACAAACCTTTACTTCTATTCTGTTGATTATATTTTAAAGCATTTGAACTGCTTTTGGACAGTTACTACACACTGCAAATGATTTCATTTTATACACTTGTGTCACCTGTTTTAAGATGGTTTTGGGTGTCTCAAAGAATTACATTATACGTAACTTTTTGAGAAAGGGGGTCTCCAATCGGATTCTGATAATAGGCACTGAAAAAATCTGCCAGTTACGTATAGTTAAGGGGAAAGTAGTAAATGAAACTACTGTTTTTAATTAGAAAAATGCAGTCGATATTGGTATCTATTAAACTAAATTCATGCTAAAAACTAAAGTCATATGCAACCCAATTTTTTATTTAATTAATTATTTATTATAAAAATTGCTGAATTCCGCTGACATATAGTAGATATTTTCCAGGGTTTTACTGAACTGTAATAAGAATGAATTTGTAAAAAAACATCACTAAAACAAAACATTTTGTCATTTCAGATACTTAAGGATAAAAATCGTTGTTTAAAAAATTTTGTTTTGGATGGAAGTATGATACTCTAAATTAGAATCAAAATCCAAAAGAAAGCGGATAGGCTTTCATTTTTTGTCGGAAAAATAATAAAAGAACACAATTGCTTTCTTTACTTTTACTAAATTTATGTAAATTAATAGTTAAAAATTGAATTTACTCAAATTCACGTAAAAACATGGAGTTTTTGAAGACTACCTATTTCACAATTTCATTTAGCTGACTATATTAGTTGTTTTAACTCTTGAAGGATACTTGTAATTTATTATACTTATAAAAATTATGAGGATATTTTGATTGATGAAAAGGATACTTACTGTCGTTGGGGATCTGTTGAAGTAGTCATACTAGTAAAAAGGCAAATCTTCTAAGAATTGTTACAGTGCAATGTCCGATAAAATCTAAATCTGCATTTCTACAAATTAGTATACATTAAATGCAAACTTCAAAATGTGGTATTTTTATAAAATTGACTCCTTTAAAAAACATATTTCAATATATTTTATGTCATACTGTATCTTAACCCATGTAGAAAATGTAACGCAAGTCTGGTCAGAATCCGGCCAGCCTTCCCTATGTCTGACCAGGAAATCACAGGAATTGTAACACTCTGCAGACAGAATTCTGACCAGGATAATCCTACCAGATTCCGATCAAAATCTTGCATCTCCGACCAGATTCCGATCGGATTCCTGCTTTGTCCGACCACGCACTTACTACAAAATTTGATGAACCTCACCTAAATATACCTCGGTAAATTCAATCAGAATCTTGTCAGATTCTGATTAGAATACACTGATGTATATGAAATGGATAGGAAATAGAATGAAAAAAGTGGCACACTTCGAGATTAGGTAGGAAGACAATTGGCATTAGCGCAAGTACCCCTTAGATTAGACGAACCAAAAGTCTTCCTGTCCCAAAAATCAAACAGCCGAAACATGCATATATCCTATCCATATAATATATATCAGTGTTAGAATCCCTACGTAGGGTAAATGTGGACAGATTCTGGTCAGAATTATGGAAAATCTGAGGGAATTTTCACACCGGAAGTTTTGACAGCATAAACGAATATAGGTTACGTTAAGGATCGACACGAGAGTTACCTAACGAGAGTTATCTGCGGCTGGTATATATGGAAATAATATATCAAAATTTGAAACACATTCAATGTTTTCAAATAAGATGTTTAGAAGAGTTTTTGTAGTGACCTAGGCGGTGCAGCATAGGCCACATCAGATCATGGAAAGCAATTCAAACATACATATACTGTGAATTTTTGTCAGAGCATACTCAATTCCTTTCCAAGTTTATCCTGATAATATTTTTAGTATTTGTTATTTTTCTATGTGATATTTCTGCTGTGAACATTCATCCTCTATCGATTTTTTCGTTTCGTTGCTAGTACACATTCTTCGGCGTTTCTTTTGGATTGAGTTTATCTTTATGCTCCCGCTATTTAAATTTTAATCCTATCCTTAAAGGGATTCTAAAGTCGTCAATGGATAAGGTAGTTATCTATATTGAATGCACTAAAATATAAATTATTGAAGCTATCTTTTATAAATCTAGATAATATATCTACACAATACTACAGAAATTCGTTAAGAATTGATTGTAAATTATTCTCAATTAAACTTTTTTGATCTTTATAGTAAATACTTTATACTGGTTGGAATCGTAGTAATGTAATTCGATAAAACCCTACGTGAGAAAATTTGACCCTTTTAGTAGTAACTACAACTTTGACGTTTGGGTAATATCCGATAGATTTTCTGTATTCTTAGCTTTGTTTACAATTCAAACTTTTTGATAGATTATGAGTGAAATATCTCTTCTAAGTAGACATAAAAATTGCTCCATTTCCATAACTCTAAATTCTTTTGTTTTTATCAAACCCTTTTAGCAGGGTAAAATATTTAGGTCAAATTTATCCACGCGAAACTGTAAAAAAAATAACTTTCTTAATTTCTGTCATACGACGTGGAAGCCAAAGAAAAATGTTAACAAAAATAAATTTAATGTTTGAAAAAGTTTTAAATAATATTCTATTAGTAAAAATGTGGAATTTTAAAAATTGGAATTGAAATGATGAAAAAAAAACTTTCTTCCTGGGTTATATGTGTATCAAATTAATTTATTCGTCACAGAGCTTAACTGATAAGTCGATAAGCGTCATCAACTACCGAAGTCTTCAATTTGTTGGCGAGATCCGGAGACAATGCGATAAAATCTTGGGCAAATAGTAACTGGGGGTGAAACGGCCTAGAATCCTCGAGGGAGCCACGTCGGCGTCCACAGATAGAGACCATCGATTCCACGTCACCGACCCTCCTCGTCGATGTCCTAACCGAATTAGCGCACCGCGTGTACGCAAACATACCGTTTACGTGCTTCTACACTAGCAGAGTCGCTTCTTTCCATAAGTAGGACATGCAAACCTTCACGATTTATAATCTCTCTCTCACCCCGAGGATATTAACTTGTTAACAAATAGACATTAGCCAGAAAACGTTGTTTACAATGAAACCTCCCTGACCACATATGGTGCAAAGTACATCGAGAAAACTACTTTACCAGCTGTAACACGTGGTGTTTTTAACGATACTAACCATTAAAAAAGTTGCAGAATTAGCTATACCTAAAATATGTTATTCTCCATGAAAAATAAAGGAACACGAATTTTTTTATTTTTCATAAAAACTTTGTTTAACGAAGTTATCTGGATTTGAACTTTGAAAGGTGAAACTTTAAAAAAGCCCTAAAAAATATAATCAATGTTTTTCTTGGGTATTTTCGGAGGCCTTGTCTTCTTCCAAAAACCCGTTTAAAATTATTAAAAAGCTGCAAAATTAACAAAATGAGGGGCGATTTACTAAAAATAAACAAATTACATTTTCTCGAAAACCCCCATTTTTTCTCTCAATTTTTTACCATAAATTCCTACCTATATGATGAATAGTTTCTATAAGTTCGACGTCGGTAAACCACATTGAGAGGCAGGAGAATTTTTTTTCGAAAATATGTTTAACTTTTCCCCAGACCGGAGACTCTGGGCAATCTACCTAAGAAGATGATAATATTTTTAAGTATTTTCGGTGTTACTGATTACGAATTCATGGTCAGATTTCCGAAATTCAAAATGGCGGCTTCAATATGGCACCCGTCTAATAAAAAAAAATGGATATTTTTGTAAAATAAAAAATACCATCATATTCGGATCAGAATGCTGTAACGTAAATGTTTCGGAAACGTTGCATACAATTAAAACAGAATTTTAAGAGGTACGAGTATGAATATTACTCTTTTTTATCTAATCATATAACAGTATTTAGGTAACTTCTCCGAAAAAGATCACCGTAAAGATCATTTTCTGTTACCGTAGCAACTCTCCAGTATACGGTTTTGGTCGTTTGGGGGTCCATGTCTTTGTTTTATGCATTTATTCGCCTGTAGTTACTACTAAAAGAGTCAAATTTTCTCACGTGGGCCATCAAAAAACTATTATTTATGAAATTGATTAATAACACGAAAAATGCACTTTCTGATTTGCTAATTGTAACCTTAGTGCCAGAATCCTGATCTGCCTTGCGATAGTTATAGTTTGCCATCGGCAATCTTATGAGCGGCTGCAACCACTAGAAGCTTACAATTGAATGCGAACCTCGCTTTCAGCTCGATCCATAACCTTCACGTTTGTCGAAAACACTTTTATACACTTGTATCGAAAACTAATATATTACTTCGACCCAGATTATAGGTCTGGACGAAGGATTGTATTTGGTCAGTTTGCCCACAAAAATTACACTATAGTTTTTCATTAAATGTCGATGTTTCAGACCCTAAACGACAAAAAATTTGTGTCCGTGATCTTGTACGTACTTTTGTCCGTCCGTCCGTATGTATCATTTTTTTCGTACATTATATTTCGCGAATGGTACAACTGATTTTAAAGTTCAACCTCTTTTTGAGATTGGCACAACCTACCTCGGAACTGATTAGTTGTTGGAGTCGAAAAAAAAAACTAAAAAATGCTTCAAACAAAAAAAAATGGCGCATCAAATTTTCTACAAAAAAGTTGTATGCATTTTCTAGTAGAAGACGAATTTCATTAAATTAATCAAATTGACGTGTTTAGTATTAATTCTGTCACCAACACTGCTTTGGTATCCATGTTTACCCCGTAAAGTATAATAGGTGAAAACAAGGATAACGGAGCAGTGTTTTTGACAGAATTAATTCCGTTAAGTGTACGTTCGATGGATTGACAAGTGTAACCTCTTTTTGAGCTTGGAAGGGCCTAACTTACATCTGATTAGATTTTGGAGACAATCCGTATATCCGGTATTTGTTGTGTTTCACTACATTCTAAGATTGACAGTTGACTACAGACCGGGGAAGAGGACATAATTCATGCGCACTACGTAGAGAGGAAGGAAATAGTAAATGGAACCTTTTTGTAATAGTAGAACGCGTAAATCCAAAAAGTTGTTGCATTAACTATTTTCATGGTAAACGGTACTGATTGGTCCATCCAAATAAGTATTAAGGCGATCTCTCATGATAAAATTGTTCCATTTACTATTTTCTATTGTTAAATCGTTCGTACATAACGTCAAATATCAACTCTAACCTTACATATAGTTAATTCTACTACTTAAGAGGTTAAAATCGATTCTACTTTTTTTTTCGTGATTCCACTAACACTTCTTTTCTCTCTGTGTACCAGTATAAATGTTCAAAACATATACTAAACATGTAATATGTATCGAATAGTATATAACAATGCAAGTGCGTGAAGTAAGTGTTTGTCCAGTATTAATTATTAAAATTGTTAAATGCTTTTTCCAGTTTTATTTCGACCCAGGCCATAGGTCATAAGTGTAAATTATTTGTTTATACATCTATAGGAAACACTATATTGTTATAATTATCTATCGAAGTCACTTGGACCTAAATATGTTTAGACCCCTCCCCGTTTTTGTTGTTTTTACAATCAAATATCGGTATCATTTTATAATAAAACTGAAAGCTGTTAGTACGAAAGCTGTTGAATGAGTATTGAGGAATAGCCGACTCGCCACAGGGTCGAAGTTTCACGAGCGAAGCGAGCTATAGGCACCACGCCAACACTAGTTTTAAGTCAAATTTCAAAGTTATATTTTCCACTTTATGATTTTGTAGAAATGATTTTGTCTTTTAAATTTAAATTCTTTAGTTTTTTAAAATTATCAAATCTCACTTCACGTGCATTGTTTCCAAAATTGAATATTATTTTTTTATTACAAAAAACAATCTATGAAAGATCTTTGAGAGATCTCACATTCGTCAGTCTCGCAGACATCTCGCTTATGAGACGGGACGAGACATGAGAGACGATTCATGCCTACAGCACTAGGGTATTTGGATGATAAAAGAAAGACGTTCGGAGAGACGAACGAAAGATTTTTCAGGACGTTTCAGAGATAAGAGATAGATGTCTACAAGATTTTTGATAGATAATTTAGTGAAGTTGCAGAGTTGAACCCGGCGTTGACGTGATTCTTATAAGATATTTATGAGATAAACCGACGCCAGCGCATGAAAGAGAGAAAACATTATATAATTTATAAAAGGTGAAACAAAACAATAAGTAAATTTAACAAAATATTAGTTGCATAATTTCATCAGCACATTGAACTTGTGAATAAGTGAGTGAACAATTCTTTATTCAGATTCAATCTTTTAATTCTTTAAACTGTACTTCAAAAACGAACTTGAAATGAAAAATGAACTTAAAAAGGAGCCTTTAAATGAGTACAATTTTCAATGTTTATTAAAGAATTGCCCCTGAAAATTGAGAATGATGGACTCATTTCTGACACATTTTTGACACCCACACATTAAATTGGAAACGAAAATGAACATTTTGTTGATAAAATATTGTCATGATCCTATCTGAAAATATTTAAAAAAAAGTATTTGAATAAAAGTTATAAATAAAAATAATTTCAAGCTCTTTAAAATTAAGAAGCAAAAACCCCGGGAAGTTACCGTAAAGCTAATGTCTCGTATGGTCCGTGACATATAATTGGTTCTTTTTTTGAGGGCATGACAAGCATATCTGTCTTATTAATTAAGCATTCTCAGTTACATTCAAGTGGCAAAGGGCGATATCACCGTGACGGCAAACCCTAAATGGGAGCAAAGTCAAAAAACACAAATCGTGCCCGTGCATATTGCCTCCTCATCAATAAACGAAAGGAACTCATCCGTAATCACGTGCGTTCGTATGCGCACCTGGCTTTATAGATAGTCACGACTGAATGGATTGCCTCGGATGTATAGTGTCTGACACGTTTTTCTGTCCAGGCGCAGACTTCTGATATTTAACAAACCGCAGTAGCGGAGATCCTCGACTCGTTTTTTAAATTTTCCATGCCTTTCGAATAGCATTGAAAGAAAACATATGTCAAATTTAAGATTAGTTGTGTAACCTGCTGCGCATTTTGCGCTTATAGTGGTCAGGAGAAAGATAGACAAAAACGTAGATATGGTACTTGCAAAAATTATATTCTATTATTTTTCACTTAGAGGCACGTTTTCTTGACATAACTTTCTAAATTTGAAACATAACATAATAGTTCATATAAATTAACTTTTGGAAAATAATGCTATGCGGGACTTGAAGCTACATTTTTTAATCTAACATTTCTAGAACCTGCAGAAATATCAATTCATGAAGTTTATCACTTTGATCTTTACATTATTTGGGTTAAAGGTTATGTATTCCTGAAGAGAGCACGAAAACATTTGATGCCAACGAAGGGGTGAATAATCTAAAATAAGTATTCTTGTATAGCAGGTAATGTCTATTGCCTGACAACCTGCCCTGAAGAGCAAATTTTAACCCTGGATTCGGAATCAGCTGGCTCACAGATTTGTTATTCATATATTTTATATACTGCATTTTTCATTACTTTTGATTTTCACACTGTTATTCACTGCATATAAAATTAAATGCTTTACTGCATCATTAAATTCTACAATGTTTGCACTTATTCCGTTTACAGTTCCGGTCACAACACAGGACAAGGTGTTGTGTAAAATAACCACTGTAGTTTATAATAATTGCTATAGTAGTGCTCCCCTTAAGTTATCTTCCCTTATGTTATATGCTCCCCCTAAGTTATATTTGTTCGTTCCTCTAAGTTATAATCTTTTCCTCCCGCGTTCCCCCACCATACCCGCCCTGGTTTCCATTACATTCCATTTTTGGAATCGTGAATGTTCAACAATTCGTAATTAAATGTATGCATGCGTGCATCTGTATGTACGTACAGATACATGCATGTGTGTGTGTCCAGCGGAAATGTGGAGCACTACTGTATATAAAATACTACTAGACTATTGAAAATTAATTGACTAGACTTTATAAAATTCAAGCCCATAAGAACTGACATACAGGGTGATCCAAAAGAACGGATACGACAAAATAACATTTAAAAAGTGCATTTCGGGGAAAAATTATAACAAAAAAACTTGAAACAGAAGTTCTAGGATTTTCCCTGCGGTTATTCCGTTGTGTTCTGAGAGTTTAGCTTGACTGTGATCTTGAATGTTATTTCAATAACGAGTTGACTTTTTTAAATGGGAACACATTTTTTTGACCACAGAAATGGAAAGAGTGAAAAATGTTATGTCCGGCTGTGACTTTGAAGGTAATTTCTAGGATACATTGACGTCAATAGAAATTTAAATTTTTTAGCACGAACAAGCTAGTAACTTTAAAATATACTTTTCTCAGTGTATATATAAATATAACAAATACACTAATACAATAGAATTTTTGATATTTTCAATGAAGAAATGTCTTTTTGAGAACTGGAGTACTCAGTTTTGAAAAATTAACCACCAATGGTATTTCGGAAAAGAGTACCCTCGTAACTCGTTCTTCATCATTTTTTTTGTTTCCTTTTGGAATTATACATTTCTCTGACATCCACAAATGAATTATATCAACGAATTTCCATCAACAATAATTACACAAATATTATTGTAGCCTGAAAAGTGACTGCTGACGATTAGCATTACATACGCCGAGAATAAATAGTATATCGCCTAACCGAAGCTAACCTAACTTAACAAAGGTGTAAAGTATACTTTCATGCTTGAACGGGAACTGCAGGAATGAGATGCCGACAGCACCGCGTCGTGCACAAAGTTCCCGCTCGTGTATAAGTTTACACTCACGTGAGGTATCCTATTTTTTTGTATTTCAGCATCGATAGTGCGTCAAATGATGACCCATGCATTGAAAACAAATTTAGTAATATTGACTAAATACGTGGTTGCCGATTAGCAACTAAATCTACTTCATATTAGTTATTGTAGCAAGTAAATTGTAAGTGAATCATGATACCGATTCAACCACATTTAGTAATTTTACAACCGTAAAATTAACCAACTAGATTCGTTAAACTATACCGATACTATCCCGAATCTACTTAGTAAAACTATGTTTTTCTGTGTATATTACCGCAATCAATTTATATAAAGTTTGTATAAAATTTCGACAGATTTAGTTACGCTTGCAATCGATATTGCATAAAGTACAGGGAATTGCTGTGATTTTGATATTCGTGGCTATATATGTATATTGCACACAACTTTTTGACAATCTTTATTATCTTAATTTAAATTATCTTAATTTATCTTAATCTAATCTTATACCACTAACATATATTTAAAGTAACATAAAGCAATAATTGCAAACTGAAAATATCACATTAAATTTGTATAATAGGTAAGGATCAATCGATTCGACAAAATGAGCAGATGTAAATGTAAGCAATTTTTCTTTCGAAACGAAGCTTTGATCTTGTAAACTCTTGTAACAGGTTTGTAAACAATCGCAATAGCATATGCCGGCAAATCAGTTGAGAGTAAGCCGCCATATTGGGCGTTCGATCGAGAAGTATTCGAGATTCTCGAATCGAGCCGAGGTCAATAAGTTGTATGAGCTTGTCGCACTCATATTAAACTATATTAGCTGTCTCAATGTCTCGCGTCTCGGTAGATTTGTGCCAGAATTCATATAATTTTTGTTAAGATTTCTACCCATTGTATAGAGTTAGGGGCACTTTACATGGGGTATTCCTTAAGTTTTTACGTTTCATGAAATGCGATATAAATTGAGAATCTCGAAATATCGACGTTCGATCAGAAATCTTATCCGTAAACAAGCGTTGTGATTGGTTAATATTGCAAGACGCTGTGTAGATTCTCGATTGTATCGAATTTCATTAAACGTAAAAACTTAAGGAATACCCCATGTAAAGTACTCTTTAGTTTCTAGCCAGATCAACAAAATCTAGGATAATTCTGGACAGAGTAGTATTATTTAACAACTGAAGACCGTGATTGTACATACGGTTAAAAAATAATTTTTCATCTCATCACATACTTATGCCAAAGTAACCATGAATTTTTTTTTAACATTCTGGGAATAGAAATCGATTTTGCCGCCCTGCAGCGAAGTCTTCGGACGCAAATTAAGATCGTTACCCTCGCTTCGCTCGTGCTGCAAAATTCGCACTCGTCGAAGATGATAATTGCGCTCTTGTTACATGATATACTACCCTGGTAAGAATGGGGCTTTACTTAAGAGTGACTGTAAGAGTGTCAAAGGAGTATGAAAAGCTTCATTAACGCTTAATTTGTTCCGGGGTATTATAGGTGTGTATATTTTTGTTTTTCGTTTATTTTCTCGCATATTAACAATGTAACAAAAAATTTGTTTTTCTCCACTTCATAATACAAAATTCTCTCCTCGCCCGACTCTATTATAATAAGACTCGTTCCAATGAGGTAAAATCGCCGAAGCCCATAATATCGGCCAAGAGTCTGAGGAAATAATAACCCATACTGGGTGGTTTGGAGTGGAGGCTATAAATCAGGGTACCTAAATTGAAAACGGAGCAAGGAGTTGCGCGGACAGCCACGTAGTAGACGTTTTCGCCCCCGCGTTATCGCACTGTGTACAGCTTCACCCAGGGCGCGGGTGACCTCGAGTGAAACTAGAGAATCCGCGACGAGGAGTGGAAGAACGCGGGCGTATCGCGTCGTTCCCCAGAAAATCCGGAGAAACCCAAGCTTGCAGGCTGCCGCCTAACATTGATCGCGCGGGGCTTCCCAGAGGCCCTTCCCGCTCTCTCTTTGGGTTCTTCAGCGTCCTCGTGCGCGAGCGCATCACTTACACATGCACTTGTCTACGACACAAGATGCATGTCTGTGCAATTGCGAAAAGAACCAACTTAAAGAGAAAGTTTCGTTTCGTTTCGTTCCATGACTGAATACTTTCTGCCTTTGTAGTACTGGATACCAAAGAGAAAAAAAAAAGAAAAAAAATTTCAAAGGAGAAAAAAATTGTAAATTTAACTCGGAGGCAACTAATTTAGTTGTTTTTATAGTTCAATGGACTAAGTCAAATGTAACTAGAAAAAAATATAAAATATTTAGTTCCTATTAACCTCTACCCTCTCAGTTAACCCATTTCGTACCAAAGTGTCCGCTTTGTCCGTCAATGTTCAAAGACCTATTACTATATATTTTCAGCCAGTAAAAAAAAGCCAAAGTCACAGTCCACTATTTTCGAGGTCTCTATATCGATGTATGCCATTTAGAAAACAGAAAAACAATGTCCTACCCTCGTTTTCTTCAATTAAAAAAAATGAAGGGTAGTTTTAAGGCTATTTTTTCCAAAAAAGTGCTATTTTCAATGCGAAATACACCATAAAATTGAAATGACCAAAAGCAAGGCGGTCGAGGTCCAATATAAAGAGTTATGACATGTGCTTATTTTATTTGTTACATCTAAGGGTTGAAAATCCATCCTTAATCCATAAGAGTCAAATGGAAACTAAACTGATGAATTGTCGTAGACTTTTTGAAAACTTGTTGTTGAACAAAAAGTTCTTAGAATCAATCAAAGAATGCGCTGAAGTTTTTCAGAATTTTTTGAATTTTTAAAAAGCCCAAAATTGGGAAATACTCAAAAAATTTAGTGTATTCTCTGATCGATTCTAAGAACTTTTGGTTCAGCGACATTTTTTCCGAAAATGTGTCATTTTCAAATAAAAAATTCCTGAATATCTATCATTCGAGGAGTTCTATTTCGTCAGTGTTTTGTATACAACGCTTTTAGCCAGTACTATAAACGTTACTGTTACGGATTTTTACCGCGTGAGCGTGCGTGCGTGCGAGAAATGACACATTTTCTTAGAATTTATATTAGTATTTCCCAATTTTGGAATTTTGAAAAATTAAAAAAGCCTTCAAAAAATTCTGAAAAAAATTCAGCACTTTCTTTTATCGATTCTAAGAATTTTTTGTTCAACAATAACTTTTCAAAAAGTCTGCCATTTTACAATTCATCAGTTTTGTTTCCAGTTGACTGTTATGGGATAAGGGTGGATTTTCAACCGTTAAATGTAACAAATAAAATAAACACACGTCATAACTCTTTATATTGGAAATAGACCACGTTGTTTTTGGTCATTTCACTGAATTTTGTTGTGTATATCGCATTGAAAATTGCACTGTTTTGAAAAAAATAGCCTTAAACTACCCTTTATTTTTTTTAATTAAAGAAAATGAGGGGAAGGACATAGTTTTTCTGTTTTTTGAATGGTATAAATCGATAGAGCGACCTCGAAAATAGTGAAGTATGGCTTTGGCGATTTTTGTAGGGGCTGAAAATATATACTAATATGTATTTGAGAGTTGAAAAATACATGTTTTTGAATATATAGATCGAAAAAAAGTACCTTAAAAGTAGTATGAGTTGATCATTCCAATCCTAACATTAGTTTGTTGTTATAACTCCTCATAGAAGTATACTAGATGCAGTGGTTATTAAAAAAAGTAGAATTGTGGAGAAGAAAATCGGACAGAAGAGTTTTGAAGAAATTTTGTTTCTATTGTTTTTCTACGTTTAAAAGGCAGCAATTATTTGGTTTACATTCTAAGACTTAAGTCTGCCTTAAAAATCAATTTCATCCCTTCAAGGTACTTTCCAGCCAGACATTTTTGTTCCGAAACATTTTTTGCCCACTTTTTCTTTAATTCACGCCCTATTTTTACATCTTATGATGGTCAATAGCTAAAAATAACACCTTGTTAGTTCAAAAGGACAGTTCATTTCAAATATTATGTACCATTTTTGTCGATAATGTATTATGAGGTAAAACAACTAATTCCCTTAACCAAATTCTACTATAATTTGTTTATATGCCAGAGATATTGAGGTTGATTGTGGAAGCATTCTATAAATTAATTAAATTAAAGAAATATTTCTGTGAAACATAAAATAGTCCTCGTTTTGCTAATGAGACAAACTTTTTTTTTATTTCGTACGTGTTGCATATCATATTTCTTAATACGACAGGTGTGCGGCCCGATAATTTGCGTCCGAAGATTTCACGGTTCCATTTGTTGCTAACTACATCTATCGAAATGCTTTACTTATATATGGAGGATTACTTTAGCTTGTCGCACAAGTATAGATTCATTATTGCATTCTAGTTTCACGAGTACTCGCCTCTTAGATCAGAGCGTAAGATATTGTAGGTTTTGACTTGAGTTCGCTACCAGTAAAATTCATGTAAATTATCAAATAATATTATTTTTAGCACGTTTTAAATCACTATGAATAGAAAATATCACGTGATTGCTTGAAACTTACCAACTTAGAACCTAAAGGTCACTATCAATAATGTCCGAAATTAGTATACCGAACTACCTGATCGAAGTTCAAAGTTGGGTCGGGAGAACTTGATGAAAGTTGGATTTCTGTAATTAGTTTCCTTTTTAGTTACTTCCAAGTATTTTATATTGTTAATAATGATTCTGAAGTTAAATTTAAATAATGAAAAATTGCGTATCCAATACCCCAGTGTTACTTCACATAGGTGATCTACAACTTAAAAACTCACATATGTATAAAAAAAGGAAATTGGATACTTTCAAAAAACGACTTCATGGAGAATAATTAGTTGTTGAATAAGTGCCTATAATCGTAGTGATTTTGAATAGGATAAAATATTTAAGGAAATGTACTTACATCACCTCTTAGTAAAATTGTGAATCTAATACTAAAGGCTGATTCCTTAATAGTTATCAAAAATCATAATAGGCCCTGTATAATAAAAAGACTGCTAGACCCAGGATTTTAGTAGCTATAGAACCAAAGAATTCGGTTGTTATTAAGTTAACCTAATTGGCCAATTTGCTTACTTTTTAATAAGTTGAACGACGATGGAAATGTCAAATCATCATCATTAATGAACACTTTTTAATATGTTTTACTGTTTGCTACAACCACTAGTACTTCGGAATAAATGGTACGATACGATACCGTTATTGGTATTCCTTTGAAAAATCTTCGTTTGTTGGACCAAACAAGTCAATTGTGTATTTGTTGACGAAGAAAACAACTGATAAAATTCATGCCATTCATGTTTATTCTATCCTACTAATGTTTGTTCCTAAAAAGAAGTTAACCGTTCTTAGCAACTAATCAAAAAAAAAGTCTTAAAATTGTTACATCTCAAATTAAACACTGTAAAAGGCTTAATTTCAGTCTAACATTGAGCTAACTTTCTTAAATTAAGTAAATATTTACGCTTAAAATCTTATTTTCAGACAGCAATTTTAATTTATGTCGAGATTTATGCTTAAAGAAAAATTTTTCGAGCTTGTCACACCTATGTTAGAGAACCTGAATATTGACTAAAAGTAAGTTTCCAAAACTAAAAACAAGATTTTGAGGGTAAACAATATCTTATTTAAATGATTGCAATGGTTTTAAATATAAACAACTATTATAAATAAGGCGAATATAAATTTTGCGGGTAATCAAATTCAAGGCAGACATTATGATGTTTTATCCAAAATTTTCTTAGAGAATAAATACCATTATCAGTTAGCATCCATGTATATTGTCCTAATAGACCTGTTGAGTTACAATAAACCAAGAGTTATAATTAAATTATTCGAGAATAAAATTTTCGAATCTGTATGAACCCAAACTGGGTTGCGGATCTCATAAACAATAAGTTAGTTTCATAAACTGAACTAGGTTCAACAAAACCTGTTTGTTTTGAAAATTAAATTTATTTATTTCATAGTTACTGAAATAACGACAACGGACAATTCATGAGAAAAAGAATTGGTTATAGGGCAACGTAGCAAATTGTTGTCCTAACCAATTTATTAGATTTGTGCTCCAAGTATGTACGTGGTAAACACTTTATTCCCTAGTGAAACTATTTACTTGGCAGCTACTTTTGTGCCTATAGATCTGAGAGCACTTAGCGATTTTTGCACGTGTTGTGTGTCAACGCAATTGACTAAATTGAATGAATTGAGAAATAGTTATTTTAGAATAATTTAGTTATTTTCATAACAAAGGCTTAAAATACACTTTTACGTCGGTATTGCGAACAACATTTTTCGATATAACCGGGATAAAAATTGTTTTTACACCAACAAATTGAAACTGGAAAGAATGCAAAATTTACTATCGCAAATAGAGAGGGACCAAAAATGGATTTTAAATTCCGTATAACGAAAAATAAAATATAATAAAACTTTATTTGTTGATTACTAATATTATTAACCTCACTGACAATTACTAATATTATTAAGTTCACAACTTGTGAGCTTCTTTGGTTTGTTTCCACTTTCCACAAGTTTCAGAATGATTTAGGTATTGTCACGTGTTTATTATCAAATTTGTGTTCAGTAATATTTTGCCAAGTTTATTTTTATGTAATATATTGACGTGTAATATTGAGTAACATAGTCATCTGCTACAAATCATAAACTTATACCAACTAGTTACACAAATTTACAGTTTCCAATGCATTTGACACTATATTTTGTTTTTATTAAATATGCATAATGTTAGTTGTTTCTGTTTGATCTGGTAAAAGACAGTAGATGAAAAATGAAATAAAATACAATTGAAAGAAAACGCAGTTACAACTCTGTTTAAAATAATTCAACGTAAGCATGTATCCATTTCGTAATGTGAAACATTTCGCACTTGATCATTTACTGACAACAGTTATCTACAATTCGAATGCGTGCAGATAAAGCTAAGTATATGTAAATGTACCCATGCATTTATGAATGTACAATAAGGATATCAATTTCTATACTCGACAGCTGCGTGAGGGAAATTTGCGAATGGTTTTCGATAATAAACTTCACAGTTTATACATATAATATTTTATTCGTTTGTGATTTATCTCAAACGTGTACTTATAAATTAAAACAGGTCAACAAAATTTATACCCCGAAACCAGACTATACTTTTCCGAAGGGTTTCGTTGCCCTGAATACAAATTTGTCCGCAGAGTTGATCTATTCCGTCAAGATTTTGAGATATCCAAATCTAAATTGCAAAAAACACTGTTTTTGCTCATATTAGGCAACTTTTTGTGGCGGAACAAATTTTTTATTTGCAATTTACATGAACAATATTACGGTGGTATTCGTCAGCTTTAAAATATTTTGTTAGTAATTCCGATATGATTTTTTTTTATCGAGTTACCGAAGTTTTTGCCAGGGAACGGCTATGATTTTCATACATCCCAGGTAGCAATTTCGGAGGTCTGCCGGAGTTAACCACCGGCAGGGTACTGACCCAGTAATGAAACACATACTGACTTATGGAGCGGAATCAGTACTCGCTACACCACCGGTAAAGTACTGAACCAGTACTGACCGTCAGTACTGACATACGGAGTTGAGTCAGTACCGACTTCCGTACCACATCAGTGCTGACTCTATACTGGCAGTCAGTAGCAATGTCCGAAACTTAATTAATATATAGGGAAATGTTTATTATTAAAAAATAATTAGACAAGATCAGAGACAAATTAGAGATTCTTTTGTGTAATAATTTGTAGTCAACAAATAAAAGTTTATACGTAAGCATAACCGGGGTTTTTCAGACTTTTTTTATTTTTACCCCCATAATTGCTAGTACCCTCCTCACATAGAAAATTAAAAATAATAGTACACAGCGTTTCTTTCGAAAAATAACGACTATTTTTGTTTCGAACAAAATTTTTTAGCTTTTGAAGTTGTATATAGGATATGGATCTAAAAATAATTTCAACCTAAGCAAACAATATATATATATATATTTTTTTTTAATCTAACTTTGCAAAGTTTGGATGTATGTTAATGTATCAGTTCCGAAATTATGTTTTGCAATATAGCGTGTGGCGTAATGGTTAGCGTGCGTGCTTTATGATCTAAAGGTCGTAGGTTCGAATCCCGGTGGATGCAAAAGCTTTTTTTCATTTATATTTGCGAGTTATTTAGAATTATAAGGAAATAGAGTATAAAATGTGAAATACTTAATGCGAAAAACAGCAATAATAAATAATAAATGGTTTTTTTTTTATTCTCAAGAATTATATCGGCAATCAGTACTGGTCCAGTACTGCTCTACTCCGGCACTCAGTACTGGAGAGCGTTACCAGCCGGGGTGGGCCATTACTGACTCAGTACTCTGCCGGTGGTCAATTGCTACCTGTGATTTAGGTAAATGTGTAATTACATGAAAATAACTAACAAGTTTTTGTTCATTTTCAGAAAGGTTTTGTGGCGGAATAAATTTTTTTTCGCAATTTGGCAAAAGCTAGATTAAAATGTATTCATCAAAAACCTGAGTATATTTTTCCGACCATTTTCGATATGAATCAAGATCTGGTCGTATATAATTACTCTATGGCATCTAAATTTTAGATATCCTAACCTAAAAGTGCAAGAAACGAAAATCATAATCATGCCTTGACAAAAACTTCGATAACTCATTGAAAACAAACTCTTACGAAATTACTATAAAAGCCTTTTAAAGTAGATGAATAGCGCTTTAATTTAGTGCTTGCCAAAGTGTGAACAAGCATTTTGTTCCGCCACAAAAATTTACTGCATATGAGCAATTGAGATTTTTGCATTTTAAGGTTAGGATATCTCAAAATCTTGACGTGATCGAACAATTCGACGGCCAGATTTGGATTCAGCTCATTAAAAACCTTCGGAAAAGTATAGTCCGGTTTCGAGATTTACTTCATTTTGTTGGCCTGTGTTTGGCTTTTGTCAAATCTGTCAGGTATATCAAAAAGTTCAAAAATACAAATAAATGATAAAATATTAAAAGATTCATTAACAAGCCCTGCTTATTAACTACTATGATTTTAGAGTGGTGTTTTCAATACGACGAAATGGTAACTACCATTTAAGCAAATGAGCAACCAAATAATTTATTTTATACTGCGACGACTTGCTGCTACATTCGATTGAAACTAAATAGTAATTAAATCGTATATTAAATTCTAACTAGCAGGAATACGTATTATCTATTTATTGCGAATACAATATTTCATTTTTCGAATATGTGATTGTTATGTTGTTAAGTTATTATTGCTGCTAATTTCGCAGAATTAAAATGAAGCATTTGTTTGGGAACCCAGTAATTAGAGCGTACACGAAATAGTTATTTTAAATTCGCTAAATAAATCGCAAGGCTAAACCAAATGTTTATCGGCATTATGCAAATATCGTCGATTAATGCAATACCGCCTGCGTCAGTGTTACCAATTCAATTGTGCAAATGATATTTCCGAAGGGCAAGGGTGTGACAAGAAACTGACAAAATAAAGGAGGAAATATATAGGGATGATGCCCGCCCCCTTGGGTTATTTATGCGTGAATCGCCATAAATTCATATCTGATATAAATAGGGTGCTGACGCTTTCGGCCTCTATATGGATACAATGTACACAATCCGCAAATTTCTCGTCCCTTGATTCTCTGAAACGTCTGCACCGAATTCCACGTGCAATAATCCTCGAAACTTTTATTGATTGTGTTTCTAGCATTTTAACTGTTACTGAATACTGTGTCAATTTCATAAGTAGGATTTTGTTAAACATTTATGCCCGAAAACACCATTCACGTAGAATGCTTTCAATAAATAATTTTATTTCCAAGGCTTGTAATTAAAGAATACAAATTTTCTCTAATATCGAAACAGCACACATATTCGATAATTTTGTACTATTCTAGAGCGATAATTCCTGGGATCGGGGTCGGTTTAAACGCTGGAACTTTTTCTAGCAAGGGAACATGTCATGGTTGATTTATAACCTGATTTTCCTTTTGGGGGTTGTCATCAAGACCTTTTAATGCAACCTTAACAATTATCCGCTCCAGAATATAAACTACTTTAAATTTTGACAGTTGCGAATTACGCATTTACACAGATGCGATTAATTATTTAAAATCATATATTTATTAAAATCGAAGTTAATTTTATATCAAAATACAACCTGAGCATGATTATCCGAGAAAGTTAACAGCAATATACTTAAATTGAATAGCATCTGATGCGATGGTTATTGGTGAACGGATACTACTCTCTCAATTTGAAACCGTGAAATGTAATTTTGGAGCCGCTGTAATTTTTCACTAAGAATCAGTATATATTCTCGGTTTTCAAAGGAGAGAGTAGATTTGTATATTTTTTCATCTATAATTAGTTTAAATTCTGAAAAACGTTTTATGAGTATGCATTTATTTGCATTATTCTCCTGAATAACTCCTGAATGAATCTTAGAATACTCCTAGCATTATAGAATTCAAGACCGAAATTGATTATTCAATGCAACGATTCCCAAACTGGAGAAAAATTCGTATATTCAAATGTGTTTTACGTGTATCATTTTTATTAACGATATTGATAACGAGAGAAAGAACCGTGTATTTGTTGACAAAGAAAACAATTGATAAAATTCATGCCATTCATGTTTATTCTATCCTACTAATGTTTGTCCCTAAAAAGAAGTTAACCATTCTTATTTCTTAGCAACTAATCACAAAAAAAATGTTTAAATTGTTACATCTCAAATTAAGCTAACTTTCTTAAATTAAGTAAATATTTACGCTTAAAATCTTACTTTCAGACAGCAATGTTTAATTTTAGAGGAGATATATGCTTAAAGAAACATTTTTCGAGCTTGTTATACCTAAGTTTGAGAACCTAAATATTGATTAAAAGTAAGTTTCCAAAACTAAAAAGAGGTTTTTTAATTTAAGAAAATTAGCACAATTTAGGCTGAAATTAAGCCTTTTACGGTGCTGAATTGAATGTGTAACAATTTTAAGCCTTTTTTTTACTATGTGATTAATTGAGGGAATGACCACATGATATCTATTTCGGAGCTTCCATGTTTCTTGTAGTAAATTCGATCTCGTTATATACTTAAAATTGTATCTTAATTTATGATGTTTTCGGCTAATAAAAAAGTTAATTTTCCATTTAACAAAAACAAAAATTTAAGTAAGCTTTGAATGGTATGTTTACCCCAAAGTTTCGATTCAACTAGAGACTACTCATGATGAGTTTTTTTATCAATTTTGTAAGTAACATTTTTTAAGTTCGTGTACGAAAAATTAACCTCGCTATCTAATATTATTGTACCTTACCCTTGTTATCACAATATTTGAATGTGTGTTCTGTTAACATCAAATTTGGCTGGCGAATGTTAGATTTATGGTTTTTGGCGTGGCTTTCAAGCTTATTTTTGTTTCGTCAACGTAGGTGATACACAATCGCTAGACTTTATGCAATTTACAGAGTTGTTTTTATCCATTTTATTTACGTGTTTTTACCTTCTAATAACATATATTAAGCATAAAATGGATACCAGCTTAACATATAACGTTCCGTTGCTTTAATTTATGTTGTAAAGGTTGTTAGAGTCGATTGATGGCAGGTGTTTTTAAGTGAAATTTCTCGTTATGCGTTTCTGAACGTTTTACTTGAATTGAATTTGTCAATGACTGAATGCTATTATTGACCTGTTAATTAAGTAATGTATTGCTACAGTTATTATCAAACAAACTTTTGATATTATTGAACTGTTAATTAAGTAATGTATTGCTACAGTTATTATCAAACAAACTTTTGATATTTTCCGTATATACTCCATAATCCCAGTTGTCAATAATTATGATTTTTCAAGTTAAATCATGTTAGAAATTACAATTTAAAAATCTTATTTTCCATATTTAAAAATTAATTTTATTTTGTCGAATGTTAAAGTCTGCACTGAACACCATTTATTAATTATGTATTGTTTGTCACATTGTAACTATTTCCTCGGTTACTTAACGTAAGAATACCATGAAGTAGAATATTATATTGACCTAACTCCTTCACTGTCGTAACTGGAAATTGTAAAATTTCGTTGAGGACCACTTTAAATAATTAAAAAGTTTTTCTGAAAACTTTTTTAGTGAAATTATTTTTAGTAGATCAATTGGTCATTTCTTTTTATCTTATATGTCTCTTTGCGCTCATTGCATAGTATCGCATTTCTGGATCTTCAATCATTCTGAATTCTGGGCAAATATTTACGTCAATTTAACTATTAATTCTTAACTAAAATAGAGTAAGTAAAATTAACATCAACAGATTTATCCTATCTAAAAAAGTAGTTTTTTTCTACTTTCTTTTGAACTTCCGACGATAGTTGAACTTATCAGGTAGGTGGTCACAAATATTGGTTTTTGATAACAGACTTATTTTCTGAACATTTTATTACATTTAAAGTACGAATACTGCAAAAGGCCCTATAATCTACAATTCTAAAATATGTTAGGTGAAATTCAATTTTTTGATGATGTTGAGGTTCACTCAATAAATAATTATATTACGTGTTAGTATTCTTTACTTCTTACATTCTAAAGAAGTAAAATACATTCCTAAATAGTATATTTGAGTTTTGTCCAATGATTCCTAATTTGTTATTTTTTTGTGTTCATCTTGTATTAAATAAGAAACGTGATTCTAAGCCGATAGACATGTAGGGAAATTCTTTCTTTTAGAAAACTGGACGAACACTTTATTTCATGTGGAATTCAAGAATAGATGTTGGTTTTTGAGTTTCAGCACTCCTTATTCATTTATTTAGTAGCTTCCAAAACGCGTCAATTTTAGGAAATTCTGCCAAATAAGCACAAAAAATTAATCCTTATAATAATGGCTGAATTTTTCATGCTGATCTGGCATGTAGAGAAAATATTAGGTTTGTTTCTGAACTTTCACGAACAATGATCGAAATTTCGTTTGGGAAGTTAAAACACTAAACAGTGTTCTTTAAATTTAAGGATTGCAGTCAATTTATACGAACGTGGTTTAATACATTTGTCAAGTATAAGATTCACTTGAGCTTTATATTACTTTGGTTACTAAAAATTGTGTATCACATTTTAGGTGTGGTTCAAGAATCGAAGGGCAAAGTGCCGACAGCAGCAAAAACAGCAACAACAACAGGAAAAATCGCCAAGGTCTAAAAAGCCACTAGTTAATTCAGTTAGTAATCCATCTCCGGGGAAGAGTCCGTCGATTGCGACAACGCCTGCGCCTCCCGCCGGCGCTGTCGCTGCTGCTACTCCTTTGTGAGTATATTGTTTAAAAATTAAAATTTGCTAAAAAACGTGAAATGCTATACGTGAGATATGGTTTACAAGTTCTAGATTGTTTTTTATCAACAAATAAAATTTTAATGTGGAGTATTGCGATAATTGTTCCAATGTTGAACTGCATGTAATACATTTAATAAAATTTCAAAATATTTAGAATGATACATTTAACACCGAATAATAAACAGTATTCCAAAATAGTTCTCTCTAAATTCCTTGGACTGAAAATTGAACCACTCTTTTATTAAGAGTGAAAGTTTCAATTTTTCAACTCTTAATATAGTGAAGATTTCACTCTTTCTGAAAGAGTTGCCCAGTTTTCACTCCAATAAATTTAGTGAGTATTTTGTTGAATTTCGTTTATTACTTTTATTGGCGTTATTATACTAAGACAGAAATTGGAATTTTGTATTTTCCTCGTATATTTCCACCAGATGAAGTCGATCGAGAAAAACATACGTAAGAAGATCCTAATGTTTAAAACATTTTATTATAATAATTTTTTGTTACGTGTGCATAAAAATCGTCAATTATAAAACGTACTCTTATCTCAAAGTAGCTACTTGATGACGTAGACGAAGTAAAAAAGCTGAAAAAAATGAAAAAGACGAAGTAAAGCACATCATTTAAGAAATATCAAACAGCACACGATGTTATAGCTACAAGAAAAGTTTTTTTTATAACTACCGAAAAAAGCTTGTTTAAAAAATTACTGTTATCTTTCCTGAAGTCCCGCACAAATGTTGTCATTAATTCTCTACTTCAAATCATAAACATCTGAGATATATTGTTATAGAAATTTAGCAGCATTTAATAACAAATAATTCGGTTAAAACTTTTTTCGGTTACGACTTTTAGTAATTTTAAACTCTTTTCAATATCTGAATTCTATTCTTGAACCTCTTAAAAATACTTCGAAAATAATTCACAGCATTAGGAATTATCACCAGAATACAGAAAAATTGAAGGAGATTCAGAAATGCAATTCTCTGCAAACACGGAAAGTAACAGTTATGTATTATTTACGTAACGGTTACATTGTTACATGGTTGTAACATAACTGTTACTTTTGTGTTTGCAGGGTTTGGTTATAATAACAATAGCTGCAATCGAAACTATATATTTTCTATCGTGTTCCATATATTTTTATTAATGTGCTACTATATTATATATTAATATACTAATTTTTCGTAAATATTTTAATTTTTGTACTTTTTAATTTTAGGAGCGGTGGAACTGCAGGATCGGCGGCGAGTTCTCCTGCCTTGTTGCGGGATTCACCTCAATATAAACCAGCAGGGAGCGCCACCAGCTTGCTACTTTCAGCGAGTACGACGCCACCAAGTGTAAGTTACCGATCGGTAAAACAGAAATTCTATTTATCAAAATAAGGTAAACGAAATCTACCACCACATACCCAAACCATTATCGGTATTAATCCTTCAGTCGGTAAAATTCGAAATTCAACTGGGTTGCAATAATGTGTAAACAAATTAATTGAAAGAGATATACATAAAAGTTAAATCACATTTAAGAATGTAGTAGCAACGTTTTCTGCAATTTTTTAAGAATATCTTCATTTGTTGATTCGTTATTGAAAATGGAAATAACTTCGGTGGAAATTATGCATATGCACATTTTTGGCTTCAATAACGACAAAGAAAAGGAATTAACACGACAGCTTGGTCACGTCGAAGTACAACTTCTCGTCATATCTTATGTAATGTTTTGCCCAGTTTCCGCAAGGAAATTAGATTTTATAAAAACTGAAGGTGGATAATTTAATTAAAAATGAAGTTCTATTGGCCGTACTTGATTTCCAATCCTTATATATTCAACGAACGAATACATCCATTCAGACATAAAGAACGTACATAACACATTTTAACTTCAATACAATAACCTGGACAAGACTTTAATTGATTAGAATTTTAATTTATAATCGTGTTTCTCAATTTGTCTGAATTCTAATCACATTATATAATTTAATTCGATATTTGAATTTTTTTTTTAAATTGTAAAATACGTTTTATTTCGTGAACTTGTTACTCCACAAAAATCTAATTGTCATTGTGACCGCATTTTGACATCTTTTTACAATTGATGTTTACTGGGTGTGATTACACATTCATAGTTAACAACCATAAATATAAGAGTACTAAAGACATAAAAAATTGTCCGTGTAGTATCTTTCATATTGAAATTAAAAATTCTGTGCCCTTATTCGTAATAAGAAAAAATGGTTATTTTTTAGTATTATATTTTGTATAATTAATTTAAATCAGTAAGTTGTTGCTCATATAGTTTCGTTAAATAAATATCTGACCAGTCGGGAAAAACCCACAAGAAATTTCCCATGTGTCGCGTTTCATGTAGAAGTTAATAATAAATAGTATTAAATAGAAATATCAATCGTCCCTACTATTTAAACAGGGATGCTCACAAAAATTATTTATTAAATTTTTTAACCGGGCACTGGTTATATAGGTTTGCAACAAAAAACTTCATCACAATTTTTTTCAAATTATTTAACGGTATTTTGAGGTTGCTGTTCGTACATTTATTCGTGAAAAAAAAATATATTTTTAACCTGAATTAAAATAAGTGGGGATGTAGAGATGGCTACATACGTATTTTTTTAAAATAGATATCATCGCCAATATTTTGAGAGATCATATACTCTTTTTTGTTCAATGGGACCCAAGATAAAATTTTAAAAAAATCGATTTCAATGAAAATAAAGTAAAAAAATTGCATATACATTTCGGTTTTCAATCGTCATAAGTGATTAGTGCACTGGTAGATGATAAGAAATTAGTAATTAAATAACTTCAATTTGTGTAATTTGGTTCCTGTCATGGAAAATCAAAGATTTCGACTGTCTACCCGAATTTGCGCAAACACAAGAAAACTTTCTAAACAATTATCTAAGAGAAATTCTGATAAAAAGTGTTTAAAATTGTTTTTAACAGAGCAAACTCATTTTGAGGTAATTTAAATCCTAATTTCCTAGTCTTAGTTGCTTATAACGAATAAAAATCGAAAAATATATGCATTTTTCAGCTTCGTTATCATAGAAATTAATTTTTTTTTAAATGGTATCTCGTTTAACAAAAAAGAGTATACGAGCTCTTAAAATATTGTTAATATATCTATTTAAAAAAAAAATGTGTAGGCATTTGTGCACCTAACTTATTGTAATTCAGCTTAGATATATAATTTATTAATGATTATTATTTTTTGCACGAATAGTACGAACAGCAGCCTCCAAAATAATAACCTTAACATAATTTTTTTTTAATTTGAACATGCCACCAGTGCCCGTTTCAAAATAAAAGTGAAAAAAAATGATTGTACTCTGTATACAGAAAAAATTAGTAGTTAATGAAACTGTTTTATAAATTAAAACACGGGATTACAAGAAATAGTTACATTCTTCCGTTTACTATGTCCTAATACTTGAATATCCATCACCTTACATAACCTTAAATGCACCACATTAACCAGTCCTGTCCCAGTCCCTTAACTAACCAATTTTAAACAGTCCTGAGTAGTAATATAGATATCATAAAATTCAATTATCGAAAACATCATTTTGTCACAGAACTAATTGTTATTGCTTGATATTTTGAAAGTAGTAACGACAACTTTGCATTTTGTTGATTCTAATATCAACAATATCTTACAACCATTTTACCTTTTTATCTTGGTTCCGTTAACTAATTTTTCGCTCTGTGCACGTAAAAGGTGATTGAACATGATTAACATTGACTTCGGTTGAATAACGAGAAATTACAAAGTATTTATGTTATAGATTTTAGATATGTATAATATGCTGCAAGATTTAAATCCAGAAATTAAATGATTATTATTAACATTCAATTCTACATAAAATTAGTAGTTTACGTGTTTTCGTTGAACTTGTACGGAGAATAAAATTCCTTTAGTTCGAATGGACTAAATTCTTCAGTATTTCGAATCATTCTATATACTTAAAATAAATATCTGAATATTACACTGATAGAAAATACATAACGTTTTGCTATTTGGTAATCCATGTCGTAATGCACGTGAACTCCGTTCTAGATTCCTCGTCGACATATGATTTACATCATCAATATTTGGTTTTATTAAAACATATATGAGGAATTCTCTCAAACTTTTAATATTTGATATAAAAAAAATAATTTTTCCTTTTGATGGCACCTCGAAAAGCCTTGTATCATTTTATAGGAGTAAAAAAAGTTTGGTCCCAATAATTTTTCATCGAAGTTTTCTTATTACACACAAAAAAATGAAAAAAAAATTGTTGTAAACATCGAAAGTTATGCGGCAGCTAAAATACATAACTAATAAACTATTTTAATACATTTTTGCCTCCAGGTTAAGAATACGACAGTTAATTTTGTTTATCGTTTATATCAGTGCGGGCATCTTGCAAGAAACTGTTGAATGTTATATTTTCGTAGGTTATTTTCAAAAATATTTTTGAAAATATTCACCAGACAACTATATCATAAATAAATAATAAATGAACATCAAATTTCACGTAAAAAATGTTCATTGCATTCTTGTCTTAATTATCCTACTACTTTCTGTCTATGCCCGAGTAGAAATTTATTACGGCCCTGATCAGGGCCTGACCAAAAGCGTTACACCTTGATCCGGGCCTGGACAAATTTCTGCTCGGGTGTTTTTAATGAAACTTAAAAATTTTGCTTTTAAAGAATACAATCTTAATTGTTGTCCTTTTAATAAAAAATACAGAATTGTACATTATATTGTCTTGAAGTTATCTGATTTTAGGCGTAGAATAAGCTAGCATTTCTTTATTCGCAAAAAATTAAATTTTTATTCCACCATACTGGATCGTCATTTTTCGCAAATTTGATCCGAGATTTACATTTTTTAGAAACCGTTAAAAACTATTGGGAGTACTACATTAGCTGGATTGACCAGAACCAGATTAATAACTTAATATAATGTTTCAGATTTAAAATATTTCTTCGCGGATAGTCGTTAAAATAAATAATGAAAAGCTGGCAATATATCTGAAATATTTTATTCAACTCGTATCCTCGTCTCACAGTGAAGTAATAACTTAGT
This sequence comes from Trichopria drosophilae, assembly GCA_030407085.1. Taxonomy (NCBI): domain Eukaryota; kingdom Metazoa; phylum Arthropoda; class Insecta; order Hymenoptera; family Diapriidae; genus Trichopria; species Trichopria drosophilae. The sequence continues at coordinate 97,032,762 of CM059584.1, forward strand.
AATTGTTTGGCGCTTGAATAAAGCCGTGTTAAAAATGTTACCAGCGTTTTTCGATGCAAGGCACCAACTTTTTTCAAGTGGGGTTCTTTTCTGTACACAAATACAATTACTTTTCAAACACAAATTTTAAATAGTTAAAAAAGTTTTTTTTTGTCATGATGAATTTATTAAATCCACTACAGATTTTTTTAAAATTACACTGGAATATCGCATTTTACTACGACTTCCACAATATACACACGGTTCACCATTGTATTTTTGAAAAAATACACCTCTAAAGATAATATCCATATAATATATGCCGAGATTCAAAAGAAACAGTTTTTATATGACAACCTATGATTTTTATTATGAAACATATGAAATTTGTCATTTACGTACGTCTGATCTGAAGTAATGCAATTTTTCAATACATGTGCGGCTACACTAGATGTATCATATAGACGCTGCAAAATATGCGTGTACCCTTTATTATAAAAGATAATTGTTAGTTCTGGGAATATTAACAATTCGAAAGAATTCCACATATACTACATATAGATCCCTCTCCTTTGATATATTTTAAAAAATTAACATAAAAAACACGATAACTAAAAATGACGATGATTTTTCAGTTGGGTGGGACAGTATACAGCAGCGGAGGGAGCAGCAGCAGTATTTGGAGTCCTGCGGTGACGGAGGCTGGAGGCGGTTTCCCGGGGGATCATCAGAGATTAGCGTGGACTACGTCATCCTCGCAACAACAATGCTACCAAAACTACACCTCGTATTACACGAACATGGACTACCTCTCGCCAGCGTCGCATCAGCTCAACGTCGTGGTCGGTACACCCACAAATTATAACGATCATTCGGCAAGTACCGGCCGACGCGTTGCCCGTTCACCGCTCCTATTTAACGAATCCCCGTTGTTTGCTCAGGACGGTGGCGGCAACGGTCTGGATAACTCCTGGAGTAAAACCAGGGACGAAAGCGCCTCCTCCTGGTTCTACAATAGCGCCGGCTGGGGGGAGCGCAAGTGAACTGACGTTCAGCTACGACCTGCTCATTTGCCTAAGCGTTATCCAAGAGAGGTACATATCAACGACGATATCAACGATTAACGTGTTATTGTCAGGATGGCGCAGGACATAGACGTCACTAGGTCGAACCTCGTCTAAAAAGCTCAAGAATATACCAGTGCAGTCTGTCAAAGGTGGTTACAAACTACAAAGACCCTCATCAGCCTGGATAGCAAAATCCTAGAATTCGCCTGACCAAAAACAAAAACAGATCCTGACTTTGTTTGTTTGTAACCTTTTGTTTGAAACATACAACAACAAAACATCAGAAACTGGTCATATGTTTCCTTAACATGGTACACGAGTCCATTTTGTAAAAAGTGAGAAAGCATATAACAATTTTGACGTCAGTCCATTCTAATATTTTCAAGGTCGCCATAATCCATCTATCATTTTGATTTTCGAGAATGTGATAACCATTTTGCAACCAGCGTCCACAATAACAAAATGATAGACTTTCTTACCAACATGTCGTTCGATAAATGTTCTTTGTGCCATATTTCATTTCTAGTCATTTTGAATTTCGGTAATATGATTATGGATTCGTAAAACACTTTATGAATCTTTGACATTTACTTTCCGCAATATCACATCCGTCATTTTGAATCTTGCGAATCGAATAACGGATTCATGAGCAGCTCCTCAAAAAGAATAATAATAAAAATGTTCGCAACAATTGATATAATTTTAAATTTTACTGAAGTTTGTAACAACATTTTGAGTATGTTGCCATAAAGAGGAGTAAAACATAACCCTATTTCTTCAAATTTAAATAGTCCACGCACATTTAAAATGAATGTCATGATTCTGAGTGATAGATAAAAATGCAAAAAAACAAATATTATCTTTTTTTCGGTAATTTTTCTTACATTTTACGCCATTTTGGATTTGTAGTTAAGTTACTCTTAATTTTGACCATGAAATCTTAAAGAGCGACCTCGAAACCATTGGAATATGAATTGACCTCAAAATCGTTCGCCACTTTCTTTGCTAAAATAATCGTTCAAATGCAACAAACAATTTGGACTCGTGGACGGATTATGGGAGTGGCATCTATATCTGAACCACGACTTGAACAATATTAAAATAATAGGGCATGTTTTGTTGAAAAACCATGAACCATGATGCGTTAATAGAATATATTCATTAGATGGATGCTAAATAATAATTTTGATCATCAGATGGCTAACAAAGAGTTTTCCAAATGAACTTTTCAGGTTAGGTAAAAACTTGTTATAACAAATTTGTGGAAGACTGATGAATAGATCGGATTTAACTGTTAATGACAATATCAACTTTAAAGCAAAGTAATGTTCCTTTTAAAAAATGTTCTGGGCAAGTTCTGGAGTATAATGGAGATAGCTTGCTCACAAGAGTTCGGCCATGAAATTTTTATTTATCAACATAGTTACTTTTCATTTTCACGGTCAATTAAACGCAAACCTATTCATCAAGTGTTACTAACCCCAGGTTGGATAATAAGAAACGATGAGATGTCATTCCGATATTCTGCTGGCACTAAAAGTAAAAGTGAATATTTCCTGATACAGATGAATCGATCGTCGCTTGAATTTGCAGGAAAGAGTGGCCAAACTCGGGACTTATTTACTTTTTCATTTATTACAGACTTTTATTTACAAACTATTTATATTTATCTCTCTTCAAATTAAGTGTTTTGGAAAAGTGTTTAAATTTCGAGATTCAAAAGAATTTGTCCAGAGTTAACACTAGAAATATGACCACAAATGAATTCCACTAAATTTGAAATAAGTGGTATGGCGCTTCACAACACTGCCTGTTTTAGGACACTCTATTCTACCAATTAAATATTTACACATATCAAAAAAATACATTGCTACTTGTAAACACCCAAGACATATAAAGAATTAAATTGTCTATTAAAAAATGGTAATGTTCAGAGCATAGACGGGGTTCGTCCACATTTTAAAACCGAATTCATCAACATCATGGATTGCTTGGAAAGAAGATAGAACTTATTGTTAACAAGATTTCAGAGTGGAATCATGTTCACTCATCAAACATATCGATTTAAAAAAACTAGCGATGAGTGAAGAGTGAAAATCGAACATACCGAAATGAATGTTCGTAAAAAACGATGAATATGAAATAACGATTTTATCATCATTTTTATCGTGATATTTTAAACCCGTAAATTAAAATTATTCAATTTGTACCCACTTCCGGGATACACTCTTTCTGTACATATTGATTGCGTAATCTTGAAAATGAGTTACGGTTTACGATTATTTGTTATACACGTGTATTACCTTAAAATTGATAAGAAATATTTGAATTTAACAGTTTTATGTTGACACGAAATACTGAAAAATTAGGATGGCGTAGTTCAATTTTGTACATGAAGGTAATAACTGGTTTCTTTGAAACTGCAGCAACGATTGTGCTTTAATGTTTCTAGTCATTACTCCGATATTATTTTTCGAAATTTCTTTTGCGCTCTTTTTGAATCTTTACTGGTCAACGAACAGGTGGCATTTCAAAACTAGCCAATTATTATCAGCAAATCAACTGACAAGTGACTTTCTTTTAATGATGAACTCCATTCAATTGTTTCTTAATTAACAATTTTGTATCCAAAATATCTTTAATACTTAAGATGTTCGATAATCTCTGAATACAAGAGAACGAACAAATATGTCTTTACCTTTGTGAACCGCTTATTATTATTTAAAAGATTAATTCCTTATATTCTTAAAAAGTTTTCAGAATCGTTGACAAGTATCAATTAATTCGCAAGAGAAAAATGAGCAAATATCAAATTTATTTTACTTTTGTGCAAGATGAAATCAATGCAAATATTTCAACATTTCTAAAATGAATGAAAACATGATAAAAATACTGTAAATAATATAAATATTATGAAAAGCGCTGCGAATATTAATTAAGTAGTAATAGCGAATATGTGAAAACGCAAAATTGTTGAAGGTACGTTTTCAATGCGTAATTGCGATTAGCTTTTGATACCTGGGATGTAAAACCCCGAAATATCCCAGGCGTATTCTCTTAGTTCTAGTCGGTGAAATATAATTATGTAGTAAGATACTGCAAATAATTTGAACATTGTTAATTAACTCGGAAAACCAATCCACAAGTAGATTACTGTGTAAATTTCATAGAAAAATAAGATTTATTTATTTCGAAATTCTGTGAAGAATGCGTGCAAGAAATTCATAACTTTTAAACACATAAATGTTTCACCGAATTGAGTTAAGAGCTTAAATTTAATACTATCGGTAATATAAATATGGTGTACATACATTCAGCATACCAACGAAAATATCTACGAGGGACTTTGCAAATGAAAACTTCTTTACAACCGAATGAATGATTTTGCGAAACACGACTAATAAAAAAGACAAACCTGTGTATAATAGTCCAATTTTACAAAGTACCAATAACAATAGGGAAGTCTGCACATGCCGACGAAGATGAAAATATCAGACGTGGTTACGAAACTTGTAAGAGCGAACATTTTTGAGGTTCGGACGTTTGCGGGAGATGTGTAAAAGCGAAGGAAGAGCAAATATATATTATATAACATAGTTCGAAAATATCAAGTCTTGTAAGTAAGTGACTGTTTAGATTGTTACTATAAAAGATATCAACAATAAAAACGAATATTGCGGCAAGCGACATAAACACGTGTCATAAAACGCATGGAAGAAATATATCACACCAGAATTGTAATTGCATTGTACTCTTTATTACTTTTCCTGCTTTACATCTTATTTTTCTGCAGCATCCGGTTTGTAAGTACATTTTAAAATATTTATTTTAAATTAGAAGCATTTTTGTATAGAGATATTCCTAAATTATTATTCAGAATCGTTCTTAAATCGTATAATACTCTAAACCATCCCGATTGGCAGGAAAGTCAATATATTTTTCTCACAAGAACCACGACTACTCGCTGGTAGAAAATGTGACCATTTTCTGGACAGTTACCAGCCATTTTTTCTGGTAGCTGGTCATATATTGGCCATCTTTTCTGAGCAATTTTCCTATAAATATATAACGTTTAACTGTCCATAATCTGGCCATAATAGATGGCCACGAACTCGTCAAAATTATTGAACAATTAATGCTAATTATTTCTGGCGTGTGGGATATGTATTTGCTTCGTCCCTACTTGATGCATTTTTTTATTGTATTGTTTATATTAATTCGTAATGCTAGTTGTTCCAGCTGAAGCAAGTTATTAGCCATTACATTCCAAGTTGATTGAATGACAGAAAATTTGTAACAAGTGTGTTGCAAAAAGTACTGCAGTCTGCGCCAAGAAGGAGAGAAAAATATCACAATTTACCATTGTTACATTTCCTCTAATTTTTCATGGAAATTACCTTATACCCAGGTATCCAGTTTTGATATACTCTAAGAAACTAAACAAAACTTGAATATATTAACTCCATTAACTTTTAACTCAAGATAAAGTTGTATAAAGAATGTTGCTGATATTGGACAGCAATTACGCGTCTCCAGTTTAAAATATCAATTACTGCCAGAAATTTGCTATTTTCTGTTACACTTCCCACATGTTTTTTAGTAACAGATTATGTACCTTAATTATGGCCAGAATCTGGCCAATTTCCAGCTGTTTTATAACAACAGAATATGGACATCATTTATGTACATAAACTGGCTACTATCTGTACAGTTTTAAACTGGTTTATAATAACAGGGTATCAATTATGTCCAATTCTTGGCCAGCAAACATCTCAGATGATCACAATTTCTACCAGGGCTCCAATTAATCAATTAGCTCTTCGTTGCTCGTACTAAACAAATAACAAAGTAAAATTTCTTATAAATGTTCTCTATATGAGAATGTATACATTTATTATACTGATTTATTTGTTTTCAGTGTATATTATATATAATGAAGAGATATTTTGTTAAACTTTTGATTCGCAGAAATGCATTTTTCTCTTAGATTGAAAAAATTAGCTATTTTCAAATTACTCTCTATAGTCTACATATTTGTAAAATAAATACAGGTATTCGTTAGTCTCTTTTCAAATCTCATCCACGAAAGTGACTACGATTTAAAAATTTCTTCTTTTCACAACAGCCAAACATTTTAAGGAAGTCTCAGCTTGAAAATTTTCTTCTTTTCGCAATAACCATACATTTTATGGAAGTCTCAGAAATAAAAAGGCTAAACTAAACGCTAAACTTTTAGTTATAATTACGTTCTAACGTATCCTATTTACCAAGTAATAGTAAGAATTATATTCAATATAAGGATAAAGAAAAAAAACAATTTATTTTAAAAACATTATATACTCTCTACTATACATTTGAAATTCAAAAATGTATCTGCAAAAAATGTTGATATTTTTACATAATATTTCACACCTACGTATAGGAGACTGGAATATATTTTCACTTATGTAGAGGAACAGAAAGTGAAATAAAAAAGACATCTCACGACTTCCACCCGTGATTCATATGTTATACGGAACTCTATAGTTTCCGCTTTATATTGTCCGATTTCGCAATCTATATTGATATCTTGGATACGAGAGAATACCCCACAATATCAGGCCTTCAGTAGTACATAATCTTAAGTAAACTGCAAATAAAATTGAACTTTAAATACAAACAAATATTTAATTTTTACACTCTAAAATGAAAAGTCGTGAATTTTATGATTAAAGCGAAAATCAATGTAAAATATCTAATGTTTGCTGGATCCATATTTTGTTCTTTGTTTCACGTTAGGTCGATGTCACATTTTTTAACATATTAAGATTTTAAGTCCTCTGCAAACAATACATTTTTAAAATTTTATAATGTAAAAATAAGTTCTGTCTTATATTAGTACGACACTAGATAAGTTCATTGCCGATATAAACTGGTCCTTGTCTAATATCAAAAATTATTATTCCAGTGATATTTGCTAGTTTATTACGTAATGGACTAGCAGGCAGTCCCCTTTCTCTTGTATAAATAACCTTATCATTTTCGGGGAACAATAACAAAACTCTAAAAGTCAAGTTATTGTTGCTGTCAAAAACATTTTAGAAGAATTGGATTTGTGCTATATATATAATTATAAATCGATCTATGACTAAATCAAATTTCGAAAGGAAAGACAGTATTTGTACAACACTCATGGCCAATGATTCCCAGCAATTAACAATTTTCAATTGATGTAAGTGTCGAACAACACTCTTAAATTAATTTGTATTTTATATCACATCATAACATTGAATATGCACGTTTAATTATTTAGACCATGTCAGATAACACTTTATTTTAGTTACTAAAATGCGAAACCTAGTATGAAAAACTGAAATTGATGCCATAAATATCATCTCTCAAATAATGAAAGTAATTTGTAGAATTTTCCAGGACGTTTTGGCACCAGAATATTTTGGCCCCGCCAAAACGGCGCAGGATGCCTTGGCTCCGCCGTTTTGGGGCCAGACTATTTAACCCTGATTTTTGTCACCGAAATAATTTTAGTTGAAAATTCATATAGTAAACCGGGAGAATCGAACGTCACAAAACTAATCTAACCTAACTAGTCAGAACTCCGCATACCCCCTCGTAGAAAATGAATCCAGTTTTTGGCAAGTTTCTATCCAGTTTACACTTTTCCCATATTAAAGGTATAGGGAAACTGGGCATTGTAACAAAAAACTGGACAGATTTCTACCGGGGCCCCTAATTGCCTAAATGGATATGGCTACACATGTAAATTTTGCATAAATATGAAATATGACATCTGCATTACTCAAATATTTTAAATTTTATATACATTTCGAATGTTTTGCAACATTCTAGAGGGTCGCCCCCCCCCCCCCTCTAACAGGTGGTTGCATGGTATTGCTTGGGGGAGGTAGAGACCAAAAATGACCTGAAAATTTATAACGTGTTTTATTTATGGACAACCCTCTATCTACTTAAAAAAAAAGAAAAGCAGTGGCCCCAAAACGTTCTGGCTCCAAAATGTCCTGGCGCCAAAACGGCCAGTGCCGCGCCGCAGCGGCTCCGCTGTCAACGGTTCTTTCAGATGGAGCAGTATTCGAAATGTCATAGTTATAATAGTCTGAAGAAAGATTTCTCAAAAAAGAATTTACTTGGATGGCGTTTACATTTAAAAACGAGATTTACTTTATATACATACCGCTGGACGCAACGACGGTAGAATGAGTGCTTTTACGGTATTTACAAGTGATACTAATATTTTTTAAAAGAACATTTGAAGGCATTAGAAACTCTAATCGGGTTTAGATTAGAGATAAAGAAAGCTTAAACTTTAAGAACCAAAAGTGAAAAGTAATGTGAATATTTCGGTGCATCTTCATTACTGAGTACCCCTAATTCATATTCGATACTTGAGTCAAAATAACTAGAAATGTAAGCATTGCTTGAAAGCAGTTCCCCATAATCGGATTGGCTTGAATCTTAATACTCGGAGGTTTTTGAGTCCGATAATCTATGAATTTGTTGTCAGCTAATTTTTATTTTGCCAATATGAGTTCAATTTCACAATTAGTGATCCCAAAAACCCCTAGATCTATATTGGAACAACATTGATGTAAATCCGCCGATATTTATACAATTTTGCCCGTCACTTATGTTATTTATATCAGCAATGTTTTTTGAACGTATGAAAGATCGTGCCGTGGTGGAGCAAAGCGGTCTTCACATTCGTGTTCAGCGATCACAAAAACATATACAGCACAAGATATGGTCAAAGGATCCTATCAACGATTTTGTTTTGGTTCAACGTAACCATTTATGGTTAATAAATCAATAGGATTGACTTCAAAAGATTAAAAAATAAATTAAAATCAAAAATAAATTGATAGTAATAATAACAATAATTTTATTTTATAATTTTAGCATCACTGATTGTGAATTTGTAGTCACATTGGTAAAATACAAAATAGCTGATAATAGATTCGTTATCCACAACCGCAAAAGCTCCCTAAAAATTCAATAAACGCAGGAATTTTAAAATAAACACGAGGTAACTAATTTTGTTTAGACAATCCTATAATTGTTAATGTTACAGAGACGACAAAATGAGGACGTCTTAAGACAACTTAAGGGTACTAATGTTAGGATAATCGATGTCTCAAGTTTATACCTGGGGCGATTGCATGAATCAATACAAATTTTTATTAAGCAATTTGTTGCAATTGGTGAATGAAATTTATTAATGGTCGGAATATCAAGTATGAAATTTTCAGTATGTAAAAACACAAACATAAACATAGTCCCATATAGTTAACAATAACTTGTTTACTTGCTCTTGAATGATGTGCATAATTATGATCGTGGATCCAGATTGTGCTGATTTAGAGTTATTTTTATGAGATCCAGATGAGTTTTATCACTTTTCAAATAACCTCACAAATGTAATGTACTTCAGCCAAATGGAAGACCAAATGATAATCGATATCCAGGAACCACAACATCGATCGCATTTTTAAATTGAGTGCATATAATGTGTCATTAAAGACATAGGACTCGTCATGAAGCCGATTTGAAGACGTATTGAAGTTGACTTAAGGGCATATCGTACTTAAAAACGTCTTGAAGACTACGCCCAAGTGACTTAAATGCGTTATAACTATCTATAAATTGTTTTTAGAAAGATATCTCCAAGACACTTTAGAGACGTTGATTTGGCTCATATTAGATGTCTTCGAAACATCGTTCGCGTCTTTATAACCTCTCATAGACAGCATTATTATGCCCCATGAATCGATTTTAGGACGCTCCTTGACGTCTTGTTCCTACGCCCTTAGGAGATTTCATAAATGTCATCTTTAAGACATCTTCTGATCATGTATGTGTAATGAATGGTTCGATTGGGCCAGCCGTATTTTTGTAGTTTCTGGGTGATACTACATTACAAATTTTCATGTAAATGTGAAAACTACCAAGCTACATTGGAATTCACAACGTTTCTTAGAATGCTCATATGCATATTGAAAAGTCCCGTGACATTATAATTATTTATGATCATAACCTCGAAACCTATAAATGGTGCCATTGTATATCACCTATTATACTCTTCCTAGTTTCATGTCTAGAATAATATTTTCCTAATAATAAATTACCATAACATAAATATTATATTTTAATTATCGTATATGTATTACATTTTGAAAGCTTCGAAGAGAAATCCCTTAGGATTTCTCTTAAGGCATTTTTTATTAAAACTAATAATAAATTCTTTTTCAGAATTTTAATTACATATGTATAATCATACACCTTGAATTCGATATCCAAACTTCAAATAGCATAATAATATTGATATAAATGTCAATGAATATATAACTAACAACGCTTTTAAATTATAACTTACACTGTATGATGTGAGAAATTAGATTTGAGAAACTTATTTTAAAATCTGAAAAATTTTCGAAACACTTATTTCACTATCAAGATTGTGCATATTCATGGATATGTGTAAATCTGAAAAAAAACCAAACGATATTGATAAAATATTTGCAATTTTTAACTCTACAACTATTAATATATTCGTACCAATTCATAAATGGGAAAGAATTCCGATACATCGACAGAAGATTTAGTGGCCTTCGTGGTGGTGGTGGTGGAGTTTGAGTTGCCTGCTGATTTTGTCTTATTTGCGGATTTTGTCTAATTTGAGAATTTTGTCCCATTTGTGGATTTGGTCTCGTTTGTGAATTTTGTCTTATGCGTGGATTTTGTCTTCCTCGCGAATTTTGCAACTGCTGTACTTGAGGGTTTCGTAACTGTTGATTTCTGTTCTGAGCTTGCATTCGTGACAAAAATGGATTATTTCTATAACAGTCACCTGAAAAATTATAATTACAAAGAAAAATCAATTATCACTTAAGCCACGTACATTAGCGATTGTTTTACGTTTATTCCGTTCATAATAATTATTCTGAACAATATTATAAGTGAATCTTCAATGATCAGACACATTTCTAAATGTAGAAATCACTCTATCAATAGTCGTAAAAATATACGTACCACAAATTGATGATGAAATTTTGTTACAGTCTTACATTTTTTTTTTATATAAGGAACACAAATAATGTATGTGAATTATCAGTATGTAATTCTTAAATGTTGGCCATAAAAATAAATTCTAAAGCGGATGATATATCTATTAAATTACAAGTTTTCTTGATATATTATAATAAAATATAATAATAAATATTTGACGTAAGCCTAATCGTATATTATTTACCCCCTTGTTGATGAGAACAACGAGCGCGTTGAGCTACAGCGTTACAAATAAATAATGCTAAAAGCAGAATCAGCAGAATTTTGCAGCACATTTTTACAATATTAATTTCATCCAAATTAAAGAATCACAAAACTGCTTTTAAGAGATGACTACTTTATATGTTCACGCGATCGTGTGATCAGACCGTTAATACATTTTAATGAATGTTCTTTCGTCTGTACTTATTTTTTAATGCGCAAGCATGTATTATCAATCTATGTAGCCAACGAAATTTGCATACTTTATGTCACAGCACGTTCACTTAAACTAAAAAGAATTATGTAAATTTGTGAATAGAAGTAATTTTCCTCTAATCACCGGTAATGCATATTAAAACAGTTCCGAAATGCTGAAAATATAAGACATTTTTACATATGTTCACCTAAAGATAAGTAGAAATAAACTTTAATTTATGTGTGTAATGGCTAATTAATAACGGTGAGCCTAGTTGAAATTAAATGAAATTTTCTATTACTTCCATTTTCGACGTTGGGTCTGATTTCTGGGACCCATTTTATGAAATAATGAAAATAGCTCTTTTTTTTAATGACCTAATAGTATATTATGCAACCAGGGCGTAAATACCGATCTTCGACGAATAAGAAGTTTGTCTCACGAGCAAAACGAGGGTGACAATCACACTCGTCGAAGATCGACATTTCGCTCATGTTGCATACGATTTTTTTTTATTGCCACGGGCGGAGGACTCGATAATTTGCGCCCGAAGATTTTACTGTAGGGCGCAAAATCGAGTTATACTGCCGGAGTGTTAAAATAATTGTTTTCGATAGAAATGCTCTTTGAGCCCTACGATACTTATCTTCGATCTCAGCAAATGCTAATTAGATTACAAAGACAACACTGGCATGCATCAATGACAGTTTTAGAGCGTAAATTACGTCTGGCAGACTAAAAATTATGTATGTTTCTTTGCAACTCATATTCTTCGTTCTGTGATTTTCTTATTTTTATTCCTTTGCAAATATATGTTTTGTTGGACACAATACAATCTGTAGCAAGTTTTTTCACTTTTTCGAGCGAAACTAATTTATGACAACAAAACAAACATATTTTAATTCTGTTTCTTCGTGATCACAACATTTGTTATAATATGAAAAAATCATTTTTTTAATATATTAAGTAATCCTAAGAAAATATTAATTGTTCACTCCACGTTTACAACATTATTATACACGTTTTTTGATTGACAAACAACACTCGACTGCAAAATAAGACAAAATTAGGAATAAAAAAAAATACGTAGAATGGGGCTCATCGATTGTAAACATCAACAAAGCAAACGTTGACGATAAGAAATAATTGACAATAGTCGATCTATACTTATTTTTTAATTCACGCATAATTGTGTATGTTAGAAAGAGTATTAAATGTATTAAAAAAAAGACTTTATTAAAATTTGAACGTTATAACATCTGATTATACGCAATAATGGCATGCTGTTGTCGACATAGATACTTTCATACGGTAATTTGTGATAAAAAATATCAAATTGATAACGTTCGTCTTCCATTTAAATAAACCTAATTCAGGCCTCTTATTTTAAGACATATAATTAACAATTACTAAGACAGTATTCTTGTTTTAGCATGTCTTATTTACGGTTCCTTAGCTGTCTTTTTATGCAACCTAAACTCTACTAGCAACAAAACAGAAATATATGAAAGAAATAAAATAGATCAAAAAGATAAGAAATTAAAAAAGATTTTAAAATAAAAGAATTTAAATTTGAAGATGCTTAATTGACAATCTGTGATTTTCTCATTGGTCGAAGCGTAATTTTATGCTTTAATAACTAATTTCAGATGTTCAATGCACTCTGCAGTTGTACGTATTCCTGTGTATTAACGTACTTTTTATACACAGTGTAATTCGTTTATTAGCTAAATGTAATATTTTGGAAAATTTTTATATGAATTTTGAAAATATCATGGATGGTACAAAGTGATAAAAGATGACTTATTTGCGAAACGTGTGCCTTAATCTTCTTTTGTCCCGACTTGAAGTTTTGAGAGGTGTCTTACAAAAATATATTATAAGTAAATCTTATTTTGAGACCCAAAAATGCCCCCAATCGCAGTCTGCACTGCTTGATACGCGTTAAAAGGTAGATATTTTTAGACACATGCGTTGTTTCTTATGGTTTTGTGGAAAGTTGTAACGATATAAAAAACGTTTCCTGGCAAGAATATTCAGTAACAGTAACTGGTCATCATTGTTTAAAGATATACATTTTTCCATTTGTTAGATTAACACTCAATAAGGATTCATTTAGTCTTCTTTAATCTTTGTTATTTTGCAAAATTTACTTAAAGGATATATCGAATTTACTTTTTAGCTTCACATATTTAACATATGTCGTACCTTAAGTTAACTGACTAATTATAATACAAATTTAAAAGTATTCAGTTTTTGCACATATTTTAATTATTTTTCGTTATTATATACTGCTATAGATAATGCAGTAATACAACATAATATAACGGACAAAAGATAACATGATGAAATATCACGAACATTTCATCTTGTACATATACTACTACTATAAAAATGAAAGGCAAATAATTCGCTTGATCCTTTTTTTGTGAGAAAACGAACAGTTTGGCATTTTACGTTATTTCGTAATAGCAATCTACTTAAATAGTTATTTTTGCATCAAGGGCGTGACCATTTTACGCCTAGTGCATCGAAAAGAACATTTCGTATTTCTTTTTCTGAAAAATAATAACAATTATAAGTGGTGCAAAGAATTTAGTGTGGCTCCTAAAAAAAGTCGCTTGCCGGTGGAGCATAAGTCTCGATATAGGATGATCTGAATTAAAAAACAAAAAATACAAGAATATTTCATTAGTTTATATAAATTTGGTTAGGACTTCAACGAACCTTATAAAAAATTTGTTATTTTGTATAGTATTTTGAAGTAAAAATCGCGATTTCTGGTCTAAAAAATGAATCATTTAAATTTCTTTAAGAAATTGTTCATATTGAAGAAAAGTTTTGATTTTTGATGAATAAATAATATCAAAATGATTGGAGCGTTATCTTTTAAGATATATCCACCAACTATGAAAAAGGTCTTTTGAGAAAAACGAGTTTAAAATGAACAAACATTAAAGAATATCACAACAATCATTTTATTTTTGTTTACATACACTGTAAAATCGATTCCATATGCTAAAGTAAGTCTTCGGCTACTTCAGTAATATTTAAAGCTGGTTTTGTTGCTGTCTGCGAAGTTTGAAGAGGCTTAAATATGCACCGATGGAACAGGATGATATGTGCAGCAACAAACTTTCGTCCAAATGTGATGCTAACGTCAACTTGAAGCCAATATTTCTAACATGTTGCACTTCAATATAACTAATTTTTTGTAATTTATGACAACCCACGCCGCTTATTATTAAGTGTTTTATTGGTATAATAGCTCACTACCTATGTAGAAAGAATCCTTTTAAGGGGTATATCGATATTATGTATTTATATAAAATAGTGTTACATTTTTTGAATATTATAGTTATTTGAATTGGCTCATATCTCATACTGAATCTCATAGTCTAACGTGAAACATTTGACAATCATTACAGTGATTATATCTCGTTCTAGAAGAGCAGAAGAGGCTAAGTGGACATCTGAAAGCAAGTCCATCGTGGCCATTTAAATAGTCACACACTGTAGTTGGGTTAGGGAGCTAAGATCGTGTGCATCTTAGAAATGGACGGCTTCGATGATCACCCACCAAAAACATTATATACACATTATAAACATAATACTTTGACTATCCAGATGCCACGAGTCAAATCGATAATGTCAATTAAAACCGGAGTCAATTACGACAACACTGTACCAGTTATCGCTAACTGTGCGGCTGCAACCTCGCTAATCAGATGGACCATAATTTGTAAGTTGAGAGGTGCCCGGTCTTGAGATTGATCTCGGATTTTAAACTGACAACTGCTGAATGTGATGTCTGTCACTTCGTAGCAAAAGGTAGAAACTGTACACAGCTCACAGATTAAATGAACGACTACCTAGTGTTGGTATATGAGATGCTTTTTTATCTACAATTTGATATTTATTCGTCTCTCATTCAGTATTTCAAATAATTTTTACTATTTTAATTCTTAAAATCTCATTTTTTTGTAATCTGCGACCCTGAAAGCCGCTAGCAAGTTATTCAAACACATCTAATGATTTCATAAATATATGTTCGTCATGTTGAATCCGCTATATTGTGTTTAGCTTTGGTGCAAAAGTATATGCCTGCTATTCTGGATCCTCCAGTTTTATTTTTAAAAAGAGACTTCATTCTTTATCAGCTACGTTGAGCACCCAAGTATACAATACTCTAACAAATTTGGTACTCAATACATTTTTTAATAATTCGGACTTGCAGTTAAGATTTTTCTCATCAGAATAAAAGAATTAATAAATATATCTACAATTTTTAAACTATGAACAAATTTTTACTTTTCATATCGATATATGTTTTCAATTTGATCATCGTAAATAAGTCTATAGTGCGCCTTTAGGCCCACTAATAAAATTCAACACAAATATTTTTTGCCTTAATGTTGCCTTCATGATTTAAACTAAATAATTAAGCATTCTTTCATATTTGAATTTATTGTTTAGATAAATTAAGAACTAGAAAAAGATCAAGACGGCTAAAGAAAGAAATTTGACAGCATAACATATTAATTTTTTAATCACTAATTAGAATGATACATGATATAATATCTAATTGAATTTTTAAATGTTTCATTCAGTAGCCATATATATCCATAATTTCATAAATTGATATTATTTTAATCTACTGAATAATTGGTTGCTTGTAATCAGCTGCAGTTTTCCTTTCTACATTCAGAATATAATCGGCGATTTATTTCTGCATAATCGGTTGATTTGCTGATGGATTATTATTGAGTGAGCCGATTAAGTTTGGCAATGATAATTGCGACAATGGTGAATTAGAATTCGGTGGTCCAGGATTTGGAGAGCCCTGAGATGGTATCGGCTGAAATAGCGCACTGAAATTGGCTGCAATTGGAATTATAACTTCATTAGTCGAGATATTCAAAAATAATAATTATCATTAAGAATTTTCATTCAGTGCCATTTTCTTTACAACTAAATTTCTGCAAACGTTCCCAATTAAATATTTAACACTGATTAATATACCACTTTTATTATATACATGGTGTATATCCCTAGCAAATTCTAGCCATTTGCGTCTTCATCGCGTTGGGCTGAGAGGAATAGCTCAACAGGGCGAAAAAAAACCTGACGAATAATGCAAATGGTACCCCTCTTATGTGTCAGCATGGGAACAATTGTAAACAATTATAAAGTGTCCTTGAGGTGCACATAGTTAGTGTGCAGAAACCAAAAATATGATGTGATTAAAGTAAAACGACGAAGAGAGAAAAAAAAGGATGAAAAGTTATAGGGCATATCTGGGTATGTATATAGCTCTAACATTGGGGTACTAGTAGCGAGTGGGGTCAAGTACATTCAATGGGTAACCCCTAAATACCAGAGGAATAAGATGAAAGATCTATGCCAATCAAGAAAGCGCCTTAGACATAAGACAACCTTGAAAGTTGTCATCCCTCTCGAGTTCACCCTTTCTAATTGGGCGAACTTCTATACCAACAATTCTAGTCCGTGTTTAATATGCTTATTTATCCAATGGATGTTCCTTGATCAGGGTATTTAGTCGGAAACAAGTCTAGGTTGTGAGCAATCCTTTGGCAAGACAGTTGTTACATTGCAACCAAATATAAAGGCATTCAACTCACAGTCGAAAGTTTTTGCAGCGCGGTGGTAGCTGATGGAAAGACATCACACTATAAAAACAATACATGCAGGTAATAAAGAGTATAAATGAATATTAAGCAAATTGTAACAAGGCAAACCTAATTCCTAAAGATGAAACCTAGACTATCTATGATGGACAGCAGTCTTAAGAAGAAAGCGAAAGAAGAAAAAGCCCCACGTAAAAATATGAACGATAGTCTAGAACGTCGAAAAACAAAAAAAGCAACACAATATAAATGTCTGACAACGAAAATGACGTATCAAGGGCGAATCAAATGGAATAACTGCTAAAGGCACTGTTGGCGAGCAAGGCAATTGTGGAGCACTATCTGCTCAAGCTTCAAACGGTAAGCAGAAGATAAAAAGCCAGGCTAGCACTTGTGCAATCATGGAAGCCGAAACTCAACTCAACATTCGGTGCGCCTTATATGAAGATACCTACGCCAAGAAAGAGGACCTTCAAAACTGTCAAGAAAGGCAGAAATATATAGCGGGGGTAAAGCAGCAGCTAATGTGCAGTGCAATAGCCAACAAATTAGCAGTTCAAGAAGTACAAAAAACGTACCCTATAATAAAGCAGAATAAGAATCAGTCAAGAACAAAAGACATGGAAAAGTTCAAATACATTACACTCTGGTAAGTCCAAGGTTAAAATATGTCACATTAAAAAGACCAGTATTAGATTCATTGTCGAAAGCCGAGGTTTGAGAATTTACAGAAAATTATAAATAATGAGGCAAGAGTACGTTCAACTATGAGAAACCCAAAAAAAAATCCTTGCATTCTTTTATATGACGTCCACAGCAATATTGCTGAAGACAGTCTTGCAAACACAATTGCAAAACAAAATAACGTCCGGATCAAAAGCTGAGAGGATATAGTACCAAAATTTAAAGAAGGCAACCAAGATACCGAAGAGATCTACTGGATCTTCAACATGTAGCCACACGTGAGAAACGTTCTACTGAGCAAATAAAAAATATATATGGGGTGGTCGGCATGTAAAGTGAACTACCTGTTGGTCACCAGGTGCTACAAGTGCAAAAGGTGCAGAACTAGAATCAGGACATAATAAGGGACATTGTCCTAGAAAAGATTCTCCTTTTATAAAAAAATGTGCAAATTGCATTAAAGCAACAAGAAGAGACACTGATTACGTGATAGATAAGTGCTGTCCCTCATATGAATCAGCCTATGATAAACGGATAAACTCCACCAACTACGGGGAGTGAACAAATATCCGCACTACAGTTAAATCGTACTTAAGATGTACTAGGGTCATGCCTGAAGTAAAGATGTCCGCAGACACAAGAGAGATATGTTGCATATGTATACATCATAGCCCGAGTAGAAATTTGTCAAGGCCCTGATCAGGGCCTGACCAAAAGCGTTACACCCAGCTCAGGGCCTGAACAAATTTCTGCTCGGGAGGTATTACACTTGTGGAACATGATTGAAAGTATTAATCAGTGTCTAGCAAAACTTTAAAGTATTCAGAAATTAACTTTTGTTTTATATTAAAATATTGGTTTAACTAATTTAAAAGAATTCTTACGCTGCGCTAATCTTCCAGTGCATGCGGAGTAGGCAAAGCTAATACACATTGCAAATACAATTGCAGCGGAAATTTTAGCCATGTTTACGAAAAAAGTTAACACCTCAAATTGAGTTATCAAGTATACAAATAAATATCAAGCTTATTTTATCCTTTTATACCTATCTCTGTTACATGTGTCCCTGCATTAAGTACATCTTTATCATATTCAAATAATCAAGTTAGTCGCACGTTTCATTTTGTTATATTACGTCTAATCGTAAAAGCATTGTAAAAAGTACGTACGTTACGTCACGTACATTGTGATCATGAATGCATTCGATTCTGTGCGTGTCTGTATATAATTTAAACGTGATTGTTTCTCATATTAACCTTAAACTGCATTTGATATTATAAATTATTTGGTATTATAATTAATGAAGTTCATTTAGAAACTGAGCTTATTTGGAAAACCTTACACAAAAAATGACACTGATGAATAGTGTAGGAAATAACCGAGTACATTGAGTCATATTATTGGTTGTAAAGTTGAGTTTATGTTCTAATGTGAAAATTATACAAATTATTTTAAGAATTTTTTCTTTCGTATTCGAAGAATGGAGATAGAGGATTCAACATCTCGACTAAATATTACACAGCCCAACAAAAATTTAAGAATTTCATGTTGCCCTATATGTATGGGTCGATTGTGATAGGGGTTTTTACTCAGAATCCAAATATGACTTCCAAATTATTCAATTGACTCTATTTTTAAGATATTGTAGGTCAAACGGTCAGAAATTCGATTCTAAGCATTTTTAGGCATCTATTCACAGCCCAAAAGAATGCTATTGTCCCACCAGTTAGAGTTAATTCTGATAATTCAAATATTTTTTTGCAAACATCAGTTGTATACTTTTTGGAGTGAGCTGTGGGTGGAACAATTCTTTGGCAGAATCTGAATGAGCAGACTTTTGCACGTAAGAAACATTCTGTGCAGATCTTTTGCATGTCCAAAAAGTATCCAATAAAACGCGTTCAAAAAGTGCCCGTCCCGTCCTTAATGGATTAAAGGATTATTCTGTTTATCGATACATAAATGCAACGTTTTAAAATATTTGTTGTGTGTTTGGAACACAAAGTATAGTATGTATATACAGGAGTTTTTTAATTTTATTTACGGGGGTTTTGATCTCATTGATGACAACACTGACGTCAGAATCGCAAAATTCAGGTTCCAATATAGTTGACATTTTTAGATACATGCGTTGTTTCTTATGGTTTTAACCAAGCATAAAGAAGATAAAAAAGTTTGATTTATTTAAACTATGACTGTATAAATTGAGTAAATAACAATAATTAATAACGCTAATAGTAAAAGAATAGTATTAGATCGTAGTTTTTAAAGTTATAGTTAAATAAATAACATTTTAATACTACTGCAATGTTGACTAACCAACTGTATTTATTGATTGCGTAGTTTAATTTCATTATTATAATCTAATGAATAGAGGTATTCTTCAAAAATAAATATCATATTAATTACACTGTAGTATTACTTTACATTACGAGAATAAACAATAATATAATGAAAATGCATTATCAATTAACATGGCTACATGTTAATAAGAACAGTAATAATAGTCCATCAAAGTACTAAATTCCATATATTATGGTATCTAATATATTATTTATTACATTGCGGCCATCGTAGATTTATCCATAAAAAAAGTTGCGCATTATGACCATATATAATTTTTGTAGCGGAAACGTTGGTCTTTCACAATCGTTACTGAGGAAAATCAACCTGTACCTTTATATTATGCTAAGTGCAACATTACACTACTTTATCGGTACACATTCATCTAATAAAACTTTTAAATAATATTATTGCAAATAAAATTGTATTGTAAGAATGCACAACGCAATACTTGTTTAATGACGGATATTTCAATGACTTTAATTCGTATTGATTGATAAAATTGAGTCTTCCTAGCGAATTCTAAGAAAATTTTATGATTGTACTCTGTATGGGAGATAATGAAAAAAACGATCTTACAGCTTCGTGATTTTTTCTTGGTTCTGTATTATGCGACAGTTATTTCAGTTAAAAACTTTTGCGCAAGTTTTTTTTTTGCTTCTTTTAAGCCGACTTTATATACATTGATATTTCGTTCTCGTAGCCTATTGAAAACCTTTCAAAACGAAAGAACAATAAAAGTTAAGTTATAATTATAAATTATTAAAAAACAACGAAACATTTCAAAATTCTCAACACACACATCGTTAAAATTTGTTTGTAATGAATCTGCACTTAGTATTAAATTCCTATTTTTACTTATATTTACACAACTATGTTTGAAAGTATTAATTAAATACAATTGTAATTAAAATTACAAAAATCAAAATAAGTGGGCCATTCATAACACAAAAAGTTCGAAAGTTTTCGACAGATCAAAATCCCATGCTTGCTATATCTGCTGCAGCCTGTTACCCATTTTTCTTCTTTTTCGATATAACAGCGTAACCTTGCTACCAGGAAAATTAACCAGGAAAAGTGGTAATCTTCGCTGTCTTATATTAAATTCAACGAAAATGCAGCATTATATCGTTTACAAACAAATACACGAAACTTTTAACTTTTTTTTCAGGTTTTCGAACTCCCCTCAATGTAAGTTTTCATTGGACACCAGACAAGCTTATTTTTTATGTTCTTTAACAAAGTAAGAAAAATGTTGTACCACTCGTATTTCCCCTTATTTTTATCTTTAAAAAGTAATTATATAAAATTATTAAATATCCTAAATTTTATAGAACTTGGAACTTTTGATTCAATAGAAAATAATAGCACGACTTATTTTTTACAATATTTTTTACCCTGTAATAATGTAAGAAAGAAGGAAAAAGAATGCACCAAAAATTTGTATGTTTATTATTTAATAAACGATGGTAGACAACAAATTTAAAGGTAGCAAATTTTATTCAAAATAATATATTAAAAACAATATGTTAAAAAAATTACACAACAAGTTTATTAAACGTTTTTCTTGATTAAATCGCGCAAATAGCCGACTCTTTATGTCCGCCGTATTTAACCATTTAATGCTCAAATTGACCAAAATTTCAATGTCAACTTCAAACCCATGCCTTTCAATTATAACTAGTGTGGAAAAAATGCCATTGCACATCCGTCTAAACGCGTGATTGCAAAGTTTGGAGGCGAATTTTCGATTTTGATAATTTTGATAATTTTTTACTCAAGAACGGCTGATCGGGAAAATGAATAGAAGTATTTTGATTCCAAATTTTACGTAAAATCAAGTAGTATTTTTTAATTTTCCTGAATCGCTATTTATTAAAATTTTCGGTCCGACATATTGGATCAGCCATTTTGAATTTTGATAAGCGAATAATGAATTTAGATCTAATGATCCTGAGAGTTCATAAAACTATTGAATAAAGAGGTTTGAACATTACACAGTGTCTGTAAAGCGGTGTAAATACGTTATTTTAGTTAACTCATCACGGCCGTCATCTTGAAAATCAATTGCATGAGCTAATTTTGCTACTGTGCATCTAATCTGTTGCCACAAAAATGACAAAAGTTATTTTTCCCGCTAAAACTCAGATTAGACTTCAAAAGTCCACATTACTGTGATGTTTCAATATAATTTCGGGCATTATGGCGGCATTTTGGAACGCTTAACAACAAAAATCAAAATATGTAAAAATATATTTTGTAAGTACAACATTCGTGTCCCACATTCTGACGGGTTAGATGTCCTTAAGGACCAACAACATAGTTTAAGAAATTCCTTTAAAAAAAGAACAAATCGAAAATGAGCGTTCTTATTTGTTTATTGTTAAAAAGAAACAATTTGCTGTCATTTACTGATAAATTTGGTTATGCTATTCGAAAGATGAGATTTTTTACACAAGAATATGAATCCCAATATTTTTTCCAGAATTGAAAGACACAGGCTTGAAGTTGACGTTAAAATTTTTGTCATTTGAGAGTTAAAGGGTTAATTTCGAACGTTTTACTGGTTTATAATCTGTTATATTATTTTCATTATATTTTCCATTTGTTAAGGTCACAATATGATCTAAAGTTCAACCTGCCGGTGATAAATGAAAATGTTTACATGATGGATCAGTTAGGTAATCAGGGTTGGCGCAAGAAAATTAATTTAAAAATAAATTGTTACTCTAATTTTTGTCGAAAGTACCTGATAAAATTTGCTGTCATTTTGGTTCTGATTTTATGGGACGTCTTACTATAAGTAATTATCCATCCATTTCCATTTCCTCGATCGCCTGAAGGGTCACATGAAGAAAATAACACGAAAACGTAATTTGAGATTATTAGGCATATACAAAATATTTTTAAAAATTAATATCGCTATTTAAAATCGTTAATACAAATATTTTCATTGAAGTAACTTTTTACATAATTTTATTTACAAAAAAAAAGCGTTCTCCATTTTTTGGATTTTTAACTTCTTTCTTAATTATATCACATCCTAAAATCGAGTAATTTATCGTTATTTGGATAGTAGTGAACCAGTAAAAAAAGTTATAGCGGCGCAAAGCAAAATGAAATTGGCAGTCTCACTGTTAACTTTGCGAAATTAAATAGATTGAACACTTTTTGTAGGTTTTAAATGATATAAATTCTTAATTTAAGCATATATACTAATATTTTATTGCAGTTTTGTATGGAATATTTTGTAAAAATGGTCCTAAACCACTCAGCCTCACGAAAGTTAAGTTTCGTGTATTTTCCCTTATATGATTATGCATTTCATAAACATTGAACATGATAAATTGTTAGGAAACTAAATTTTCGGTTATAAAAGTGCAACCTTTAATGTGGTCAGTTAATACAGGTTTTTAGATAAAAATTAAAAATATGAAAAATTGAACAATGATGTATTCAAACTATCGAATGTTATTTACTATTTGAAGATGTATGGTAAGTAAATAAATAATTTTCATACTGACGTTTTGAAATTATACGCTTAATCAAATTCAAATTGCTGCACTAAAATTTTACAAGAGATGCTTCTAGTTCTATGTTAATAAACATTTAAAACTATTCGGGGTAAATGTTGGAGGAATAAATGTTTTATCTGAATTTCTACATCTGAAGATGGACCTGAAATGCCATGGCTTTTACTATACCAAGTGGGGTAAAATCGGGAAGGGAGATATGTATTGGACCTCGTGCATCGTGACATTCTCTTAGCGCGTCCATTCTACTTCAGTTCTACCGCTGGTTGCAACGATAATACTGTTCTTGCAAGAACATACCTTTTATAGGAAACCACGAGTTACTGAATCACACAAAACAGTTTGTAATGGTCGTGCATTTGCAGGAAAATTTAGATTTAATCCAGCAAAACCCGTGAAGAGTCGGATTAGTGGAATATTCAATCGTAATTCAGAAGCTCGGGAATGTTAACGGTAGGTGCTGCAATTAACTTTTTATCATAATGGATTCATTTAGACATTTTTATTTTTTAGTAGAAATATACTAATTTAGTTATACGATGCTTATTAATTAAGAATAATTGATGAATCACTGCGATCCTTCATAAAAACATCCCTCGAATCTCGAGCCTTTTGTTGCTTACTACCCTTTTGTAACTTCAATAAAATCAGCGTTCAATACAAACTGCAATTGAAATAATATGATACAAGGAAGGCAGTAGTATCAATCTTGCGATCAACCATTAAAAATTGAAAAATTTGTTTGTTATTCAACTTACTTTATTAAACCTAACTTAAACAGTGGTCTTGTCTTTAACATCGATGTTGACATGTTAAACGACCCATTTTCACATGATTTGTCAACTTTCATTATTTCCAAATAATAATTCACGTAATCAACTTATTATGGATTGGATTTAATAAAAAAAAATTGTGGTCTACTAACCAAATATTTTGTTAAAAAACCTGGATGGTTTCACGCAATGTACAAACAAACCTGTTATGTATTTGCGAGTCGTTCTCCAAACCAATTTGTCGTAAACCCGTGATATACTTTAAAAGAATTGCCTACAGTTCGATATTTATTCAAGTATATTATATTTTAAAAAATAATGTGAATATTTCAAGTTTAATGAAATTTTTTAAAATCAATATCAAAATTAATATTTAAATTTGAAAAAATGGATGAAAGTCGTGGTACAAACTCTATAAAACTGAAATTAAATATTGCATGTACAATAACTGGTGATCAATTCTAAACCAAGCGAATCTAAATCTAGAAGAAATTTCATATCAGTAGAATGTAACACCATCTCGAAATTAGAAGTATTGTGAATATTTAATCTAAAGACATTTATTTCATTATACATCATAACTTTCAAAACCTAATTTTATATCTGAAGTATTCATTTCGGACACAATTGTATACTTCTTGTTATTCTCATCCAATAACTTTGTATTTCATATATACTTTATTGTTTCAGAAAATCTGCAATTACTATCAGTATTTTTCAAAGATTCCCCTATTAAATACCCGCCTGGTAAAGACAGTATAATTTTGAAATGAACATTTTCAACATAATTGAAATTTATTTTTCTATTACAAAAGGGTTTCTTTCCACCGTTAGTGTTCAGTAGATTCTTACGTAGACATATTTAAATCCAAGAATGGCAATGGATTTTAGTGTCTAATAACTAACCTTTTCAACCGGCTACAAAACAAAACTTTGTAAAAAATAAGAACATTAATTTTTTCTATAAAAAAGAACTATTTCATAACCTAAAAAGAACATTTTAGAATTGAATTTAGCAATTTGGATAAAAAATAATTACTGTACAGTTTCGCATGATACATCCACATTTCAGATCCTGCCCAAAGCCCGAAAATTCAAACAAAACGGCGTCAATTATCTGGTACCAATTTGCATGTAAACATTTCTTTAATATTTGATGTAAATTTTGAAATGGAAAACGTATCGTTATTTTTTTTTTAAATACGTTTCTTGATTTCACTCAGCTTACATTGAATTAGACTCATCGTAAAAAGTCAATCCTCGGATACAAAAACTGATTCTTTTTTCTCGCAGCAGTTTTGAATTTAAGGATATTTCATCGATTTTAATGAATTGTTCACATTTCTTTGGAGAATTTTGGATATATTAAAATCAAATATACATTTTATAGCAAAATCCACAGTACAATTTTACCTAGCATATAGAATTTGCCGAAAAACATGCTGTTGAGAACTCAATTTTTTTGAGCATTAAATTGTAGTATAAACTTAGTAAAAAAAAAGTTTTAGGAGTAAATATACTTCTCTTACGTCATTATACGGTGTCCTTATTTTAGTCGCTTTTGAATTTCTTCGGTCTCACTCTCAACAAGTGTCCATCTTACCAATACAAAATCTCAAAAAAATGAGTTGTTTAGACTACCTTAACACGTGCCCATAAAGGCTTGGAATTAAAATATTTTTTTTTAAATGGGTAATTGTTCTCGTGACTTCGTCCGCAGCTAAATCCACTTTTTGTGCATATTAATAGATTTGTTTTAAACGGTTCCTGAATAACAAAATGCGCCGAAAGAATTCAAACTGGTCATATTTTTTGAATGTTTTTTCACGACGTCTGAGATCAATAGGGAAAAAAGTTTTAAAAAAGCATTTTTATAGAAAAAATTATCCTTATATTTAAATTTTTTAAAATTACATGGTAATTATTTAGAAACCCTCATGGGGTATTTTTTAAGGATTATTCTAAGAAAAACCATAAATACTGTCATTTTTGCATTTCAAGTTACAAAACGTCGAACTAAAAATCGCAATAAATCATTAAAAAAATTTGTTGAAGGAGTGTATTTTTGTTATCTCCTTCGTCTGATATATTCTGGAAGTGGAAAAAGCTATTGACTTATTGACAAAATTTACTTTCTTTTTAATTAAAATAAATTTATTTTCCTTGATTTCGAATTTTAATCGCTATTTTTCGTTCGACGGGATCAACTTGAACGTCTACGGTTAAAACCGTTTAGGGACCAGAAATCAAATGCATGCACATAGGCACGCACACACACACATACACACATACGCACACGTGTGTATCCATACACAGCCATGAGCATGCACAAATTTTGAAAATTATGATTATCTCCTTATAGTTTAACTATATATTAAGAATTATGCTATACCTCAATTCAAACACATATTATGTCATAAAGATTCGCTGAAACTAGTTTAAATTGCATTTTAGTAAGTTAACTATCTGACATTCACTGTAAACCCTACATATAGTAATTGTTTATAATTAGAAGTATGTGTATTCTTAATCATTTTGCAATTCGAATAAATTGCTAAAAGCTAATTTATAGAATTTTAACATTTGTTTGTTACAAACCCAAAGTTTAATCTGCTAAAAGTCTTGAACTATTGCATATTGTGTCGCAAAAATAGAATGATTCCTGATAATCAAACTGCTCATCAAAATGGCTTAGAAAGGTAGAAAATTGGGTTATATCCATTAATATACCTTTTTGCACATGCAATATCTGGCCTTGAACAAGAAGTGGCGAGTGTAATATAATATAAAAAGTTTATGAGCTATCAAATGAAACAATAGAAACCGTAAATCGATTCACAGCCAAACTATTAATTTTCTAATATGATTTGTGACTCTTAAGCGTGAATTGGATGCATCATAATGGATGTCTTGTCTTTGTCTAGTAAATATTATCGCAATAATACATGTGTAACAATTTTTATTTACAAAGCGCCAGATCGGAAAGTGATAAAGGCATCAATTGAATTAACCATAAATTGATATTGAGATTTTGATGCTGAGAAAATTACAAGAGCATTCTACTAGTTGCAATGATCTATATAAAAACTGTTTTCTTATTGAACATTTTTCTTACAATTATTATTCACGGTTCGGTCTTTACGCCCGCAATTTTACTTTAACTTATATTTATTTTTAAATTATTTTAAATGAGAATAGTTTTTCAAAAATTCAAACATTGCATAACTGATGTTAAAATGTTAAAAGAAGTTTTTGTGTTTTTATCCAACTTTCAGTAAAGGAGTTCGCGATGTAAAAAATTACACCAACAGAATTTTTCTGCTTGGGAGTCCCATACTGACCAATTCTAACGGGATATACTGGCAATATGTGCAAAAGTGCCATAATAGTATTGGAAAGTACCTTACAGTATGGGGCTTTCTAGTGCAAGTATGGCACATTTTCAATTGCAATAAGGACATTTTTAATATCAGTATGGCACTTTTGCGCATATTGCAAGTATGTATATCCTGTTAGAACTAGACAGTATGGGACTTTTAACTAGAAAAAATCTCTCAGTGTAGAAATATCAAATATGGTGATGTTGAAACTCATTAAATGTGGACGACAAAATTTATTTGGTTATTTATATATTCATTAAATATTTCCTTAATTTGGTAAATTTGAAGTATTTAACAAATGTACGCGAATATGCACAATTGTTTTAATAGAACATTTTTACAAAAAAACGTAAAATTAATAGCCAACGGTATCCTATCTCAGTATTTTACAAAACAAAGAATTCTTAGTACATGCTATAGACAGGGCACGTCTTGCCTATGAGATTTTTTTGACGGATTAAAATAGCGGCAAAATTATTACTTCATATGAAATTATATACTTCACGAATTGTTTACACGATGATATAATGCATTACGTCACATACTATAAAATCCAATAATTTGCTATTATTATAACGTCATTCACAAAGAGTCAAATGCCCAATATCGTAATTGAAGCTAACAGAGCTTAGCGCAAAGTGGCAGGTTATAATTTTGCTATCACGACGAAATTCGATGCGCGTGATGTACTCTAATTGCGGAAATAACTACCTTGCTACTATACAAGTAATTCTCGTCAAAATTCATCAGTATTCAATATACTCCAGTCACAAGTGAAATCAGTAAATGAGTTTTTATGTCCAATATTCTCGACAAATTTACACACGCATGCATGCAAAACATATTTGCATCATGATGATAAAAATCTTGAAACAATGGTCAATCACGAGTCAAACATACCTCACATTACCAAAATATTAGCTCACGCTGCGTACTCCACTGTTACCGTGTGCTTTCTATTAACTTCGCCGATATTAAGGTAGTCATTGTCTAGCGATGGAAGATACGCTGGTACCTAATTATAGATAACCTCTGCGAGTATGCGCAAAGTTCGCGATTTATCCTACAAATTTCAATTATAATCAATAGCAACTTTACCCATGGAAAAATTAGTTGGGTTGGGCTAACATTTAAGCAGTAATGTGCTGAATAATAAACAGATTTCGTAGGTATTATTCTGTGGGTTATAGCAGTAATGACACATAACAACATATTACAACACATTATAAAAGATTATCCATTTTTAAACAACTTTGAACAATTTTTGAATACTCCAAAAAAAAAAATAACAAAAAATATACTAAATGATGGAACTTATAAATCAGTTCTCTATAAGACCGAGACCAAATACTTAAAATAAATAGTCCAATGCTAAAATTCGTTTTCAGACATCGAATATCAGTTGATCGTTCGAAACATCGCTTATATGTAGAACGTTTTAATTTCTAGGCTAAGCTTAATGTGATTTTAGGAAAGCTTCACACTTTTTAAAGGTTTTTATAATCCCTTCATTTCATCTAACAATTTATATAATATTCCTCTCGAGTTATAGAATGATTTTCTTTCTTCCTTACTTCACTGGCCTGCTACTCAAATTCTATTCCTCAAGTACAATTTTAGTATAGGACTTTTCGTTTCAACTTTTGTTCTTTACCTTGCAAAGGGTAAGAGTATGTAGGTTTTGTATATAGGTTACGTTGTTCGCTTCATATAGTCCATGCAAAATAATGAACCAAACGCTAAAAGGAGATATAAAAAGTTTCAAAATATGCAGTTTCGAAGAAGGTTGAGAAATTTATTTTGATTGCACGCATCGCCTTCATAAAATGGTAAGAATGTCATAATCTTCATTAAAAACGGCTTAAAATCACGCAATGTTACCGTTAGCAAAAATATACCATTCATTTTTTTCGATCCAGTGACGAACAATGCGATGTTCGTAAATCACTCTTTCATCTCTAAGTATATTAGCATAAGTGTAGCGGTAACTTGGGACGTTATGCACTTTCACTTCGTGATTGATCGGTAGTATACATTTGCTCGATATATAGGACGGTACAATATAATTCAGAAGGCATGCGTCTTCGCAATTGTATTAGATTTGCCCTACGTAATTGGTGATCTACTAATAAGTAGCACGAATTTGCATTCGCATCGATTCTTCGTGACATTATTATGAAACTATTTAGCGGAGAAATTGAGGACAACCATTTTCGAATATAATAACTATCAAAAATACATAATATCTAAAATATAAAATATCGACGTCTATATCTTATGCCACACAATTCTTTTAAAACTATCCGCACTGCTTTTAAACAAATTACTTCAACCCAGGCCAAAAGTTTGGACGAAGTAGCGAATTTGGTCGCCTCAACAAAAAATGACCCTATAGTTTTTCATCAAATGTCGACGTTTTAGACCTTAACGAACTAAAAAATGCTATGAAAATGTCGGTGCCCATGATCTTGAATGTACGGACGCCATTTTTTGTTTCGACATATATCCGATTTGAAAGATAAACGTCTTTTTTAGTTTGTCATGACCGAACTTAGATCTGATTAGTTTTTGGAGTCGATACATTCTAGGTTATAGAAAGGTCGAACAAAAGCTAAAAAATAAGCTTTTTGTATTTATTTTCGAAAATAAAAATCACATGGAAAATCGCAGAATTCTATCTCCACATTGATTCCTTATTCGAATTTACGGTAGCACGTCTTTATTTCACGGACAAATAATCACTCGAGAAAATATAAC
The DNA here is from genome assembly GCA_030407085.1 of Trichopria drosophilae. Classification (NCBI taxonomy): domain Eukaryota; kingdom Metazoa; phylum Arthropoda; class Insecta; order Hymenoptera; family Diapriidae; genus Trichopria; species Trichopria drosophilae. Next base: position 97,063,400 of record CM059584.1, read on the forward strand.
TCACATTTGATCACATGTCAAATTATCACAATGATAAAATGTCTCTCATAAAAATATTACAATGACAAAATCTCACACATTTAAACATTTTCCCGTGCAGCCATATCCATGTATGCATTATTAGGAGTAAGCGGAGTACTAACTGGTTAGATTAGGTTAATTTTAGGGTGCCTTTAGGCTTTATTACTGGTGGGCAGAATTCGGCGTAGTTAGATTAGGTTAGTTTCATGACGTTGCCATTTCTCTGTATCCTTCTTTTAGTAAAAGAAATTTAATCTAAAATAATTATCACCATAATAACCAAGGTCAAATAGTCTGATGCCAAATCGGCGGAGCCAAAATATTCGGCGCCAAACCAGAGGGGCCAAAGTGTCCTAACGCCAAAATGGTGGCAGGAAAAGACTGACTGACTGAATTTCGGCGTGTAATGTTCAATTTTTTTGGGTCGGTTTTTTGCCTCAGTGATATGGTTGTTTATGGTTATTTGTCCATGTGATATTTTGTCGTGCGATTAAGTGGCGTGCTCTATTTGTAGTGTGAATAGTTGTCATGTGAAATAAAGACGTGGAGCCGAATTTACCTTTGCTTCTTCTCAAGTATGCTGTATCTAATTGGTGAACTGGTTATCAGCTTTAGCCCAAATACAGTCATGCTACTTCTACTATCAGAGAATAATCGACCAAATACCGATTCGAAGTTTTCGAGCAGGCAAAGAGCGCCAGGCACTAAGCAACCCCTTTTTTTAATGTTTATTGCGAAGTAGATAACACAGTTACTAAAATATTTCAGCATTATGGCTCTAAAGTATTTGACCTACAAGTACGACAAGAGTAAATTATTGTAATAGGTCTAATTAATTGGTCAGCATTTTACTTTTGAATGTTTCTATTAAGACACATGATATGCAATACAATGCAATGGAAAGCATGGTTCATAATACTTATATTTTTATAATTTTAACGCTCACGTAAAAGTGAGCATTTGCAATAAACATCAGAGCACTGCTAATTTTTATTTCAGTCGAATCCCATTTTTCAATCTTAACAGACTAATATAAAATTCGATTTTAGTGTATATACCACTGTTTGATTTTCAAGACATTTCCCATTCCCATGCCTAAAATGTAATTGCAATCCATAAACTTCAGATTAATAAATCTGTTTTATTAAAGACCCTACGATCTCAATTAAATGCAATAATACATTATCAAACATAAATTATAACATTACGTAAAGTCATAAATTATAAGTAATTATATAAATTATATCATGTTTCGATATTATATGCTATGCGAATTATTACGTCAAGAAACAGAATTCGTTTAATAATTAAATAGAAATTATTAACTGTGAAATGCATTGCGTAAGGGAAGTAACCGCGAAGGATATCAAGGACGTTTGCAAGCAACCAGCAATTATTTTAAATGATGATGTACATTAAGAAATGCATGTATTAGATACAAGTACATTCGTTACACATACACTTACTTGAAATTACGTGTAAGTTCTAAATCGCCAATTTAACGTATACTTGTATAATGAAACTTATTGTAATTCTTGAAATTTGAGGGCGTAAGTTGAGGACATAAGCTTTTCAAATCATTTCAGTAAACATTCAAAGTAAACACGATTTGAATTTTCTCTAAATAATACCGAAATATCGAAGTGCTTGATATGAAGATCTATTCAGTTGGCAAAGCGTCAATTTTTCAGCAGTGAATCCTAAAAAACTACTAATTTACTCATAACATTATACTTATCTAACACACTGAGAAAACATATATATGACAATTGGTTATTTTCTTCATGAAAAAATATGTAGAAAAAGGGATTTTGTATATCGCTGATGGAGAATAGATAGCCTTAGATACTCTCATGATATTTATTATGATATTTTAGATATTTATTATGATATTTTTTTTTTAATTTAGCACCGGCTAACTCTGCAATTTGAAGTTTGCGATTTTGAACATTCTTTTCCTAAACAATGATCTCGAGTCATACAAGACTTTTTCTGCAAATTTGGCTGCAAATAATTGACTTACTCCAAGTTTATCATTAACGTTTCCCTTCAGGACAAGAAAGTCAGTACACTAGTTCGATTAACACTGCGGTCATTTCACTTATAACCACTTAATGAAATTGTATATAATTTTTATGCATTTTGTTGAGCAGAACAAAGATTCCAAGGATTTAAGAATTGACAATGTCTTATCACCTGCAATTTTACCAGATAAATAAATATGAATATTTTTGGGAATAATCCCGAAAGAAATCTATGTGCTTATCGTTACCATCAAGTCACTGCTTAAAAGTAATGAATTGGGGTGATCTGTTGGGGATGGAATATCCCGGATATAAAAAAGAGTACAGATACGTGAAGCCTTCACAAAAAATATTTTGTACCTATTTTTTAAGAAAATTACTTTATTAGTGTAATAGTATTTAATAGTAAATGCCTATTCATTTACAAATGAAACAAAGGAGTACCATAAAAACTCCCCTCTAAAGTGCAGAACACTATATGTGAGCATGCAAAGAATTAAACGTCCGACAGTAACGTGAGAATATCCGTCCACATGGATTTCACAAAGCCTCGAAGGCTATATGCACGCGAGCCCTCTATTTCGAGTTATGTATCAGTGGGCAATACACAAATCACATACAATTGGTGATCGCGGCGTGTCGAGCATCATTGCGAAATGCGGTAATTACGCACGGAATAAGAACTAGCCTAGCAGTTATGAGAAGCTCGGATGGCTAATTGCGCTCAGACTTGGTTTACCGTTTTGCTTCCCGTCATATCGGCGAGGCGCCTGCAACGATCTATATACTAGCAATTTATCATCCGAATACTAATTGCGCTTCATGCAGTATCGATTGAACAATTTCTTTTAGAAATCACCCACGCGAATATCAAGATCTAGGAATGTGTACAGACTAACTTGAAGAAGACAAAGAAAAAATGAAATTGATCCAGCCATTTTTTAAGTGTAAAATACTTAAAAATAATACAGTTAAATTAACTACATTTGGTAGTAGATAATATAAACGTACTGTTCCTTTTAAACTCGCTCAGTGAATCCAGAAACGTCCAAGTACAAAAAAGTAGAAGTATGGCAGCTTGAAAGGGATTATGTGTTTATGCGGGAGAAGTACGTATTTCCCGCACTGGTTTTAGCTCTTATAGACGTATGTGGGGAATCGTATGTTTCTAACTCTGTGCGCAAAATATGTTCATAAAAGTGCTGAGCCCTACACTAGCCTCCGATAGTATATTACGTAACAAGGGCGCATTACTGATCTTCAAAATGCGGAGTTTGTCGCACGACTGAAGCGAGGGAGATAATCACGCTCGAAGGAGATTGATATTTCGCCCTTGTTGCATTCGATAATTGGTAATACGATGGACATGGGGCTCTATAATTTGCGCCCGAATATTTCACTGCAGGGCGCGAAATCGTGTTCTACTCCCGGAGTGACAAAAATCTATTTTTTGTAATTGTGTGCGTAAAGTTAGTGCGTAAAATACTTTTTGATACAGTGTGCGTAAAGTGCGGCTTTACGCATTTTTGACATTTTTAGGTGCACTTTACGCACACTTGCATCAAAAAATATTGTTCGACGCATGTGCGAAAATGTTTTTTGTACTAATGTGAATGCGGACCTCGCTTTCAGCTCGGCCCACAACCCTCACATTCGTAGAAAAAACTTTTACGCACTTGTATCGAAAACTACTGTTTGATGTCTGTTTTTCGTGCGTAAAGTTCACTTTTACGCACTCCTGACGACAAAATTCGTAAAGTGAACGGTCGTGCGTAAAGTTGTACTTTACGCACTCAACCAGGCATCAAAACTTTACGCACTCCCTTTACGCACCCAATTACAAAAACTAGGATACCTAACATGGGTATAAAGTATAACTGTTACGCATCGGTCGGGATTTTTACACATCACTCAGCGCCTCGTATGTATAGTTCCCGCTCGGTGCATCAAAGTACACTTTACACCCTTGTTAGGTAATATACTATTGTGCTCGCGTTATGAGAAATAGGATATGCAACACGTGCGCTTAACTCCGTCCCGTGCCGGGATCATCTATTTTGCGCACTTGTTGCGTAATATGTTATTTCCGAACTCATGACGTTATTGGAAAAAATGTCACAATTTGAAATAGTCGTAATTTAAAAAAAAAATGTATGCAATAATTCAGAAGTCATAATTGTTGAATCTAGTACATAATTCTGCGCAGAATATGATGGTATTCTTTTGTTAAAAAAAAATCATTTTTTTTATTAGACGGACGCCATATTGAAGCCGCCGTAATCAGTGACCCCGAAAATACTTTAAAATATTTTTATCTTCTAGGGTGTATTGCCCATAGCCTCTGGTCTGGAGAAAAGTTTTAAAAAATTTCGAAAAAAAAATTTCCATCCTGTCAAAGTGGTTTAGCCGGCGTTAAACTTATTATTATTCGTCACATTAATAAGAATTTATGGTAAAAATTGGAGAGAAAAAATGGGGGCTTTGGAGGAAATGTAATTTGTTTATTTTTAGTAAATCACCCCTTATTTTGTTAATTTTTGCATTTTTTGTTTAATTTTAAACGGCTTTTTGAAGAAGATAAGGTCTGCGAAAATACTCAAGAAAAAATTGATTACATTAATTAGAAAAAAATTACGAGCGAAACAATGTTGTTTTAATGCTCTTTTAAAGTTTCATCTTTCAAAGTTCAAATCCAGATAACTTCGTTAAATAAAGTTTTTATGAAAAATAGCAAAATACGTGTCCCTTTATTTTTCATGGAGAATAACATATTTTAGGGACAGCTAATTCTACAACTTGACGTTAGTTGGCCTGCATGATTTGAAATGGATTTCGCCAGGGGTTTGAAAATGAGTCCTTATTGATTAAAATAACTTTAAAACTAACATAGCAAAAAATGTGTCTTATGCCGGTCAATTCAAAGGCTCCCCATTCAAATTCTATTCGTTGGATCGAATTTTGGTATCACACTTTGTTACTCAGAATGATGTTAAGATTTACTCCCTGTACTATGGTTCATAAGTTGTGGGACACCCTATATATTTGGAAATGAGTAATGCAAACACTTATCGATTAAAATATTATAATACAAACGGATTCTTTTTTGTTATATTGACGCTTTTAATTCAAGTATCTTTTGATATTAAGTGTTATGGCTACGAAGTGGATATAAACAAGGCTGTTTAACATATGTGCAGTAAAAAATTGAAGATTTCTTAATCAATTCTCACACGCGTCGATCATGAAATAACTGATGATGTAACTACAAAATGAATTAAAAAAATTTTAATAGCGACCTTGTTCACCCTGTATTACCGAGGGTAAAGGTCATTTAATTTCCTTTGTTCGAATATTATTATATGTTTAGTTTTCAAGACAATATCACCCGCAAGATTATGTAGCGATTGGGAGAACCGCCTTCTATCATTCCTAAGTATGAGCAAATACTACAAAAATAATCGTTTCTAAAATTATATGTTGAAATGATAAAAAAACTCTTTACGTGAAATTACTGTTCATTTTGTAAATTATATGTCTTAGTGATTTATAATTAAATGTAAACCATTTTAATAGTATAACATAGTTTACAGAAAATATGTTTTAAACCTATAAGTCAGATATTTATGCTTCATGAAATATATATTTTTCCATATATAGCTTGTAATTGTTGCGGAAATATATAAAATTGTTTAATTGTTACGTTAATGAGAAACTTCAATTTAAATCATTAACAATTTCAAACAGTTTCTTTGAGAGATTGAACATTTTCCCACTTTATAACAATTAGGTTTTTTACGACGTTTAAAAATTGAATGTGGCAGGAATTGTAATCGGAACGTAAAAATTATTTCTGTTTATATTTCATTAATATAAGGTAAACATTCTTAATTTTTAAACCAGACTATCTAAAATTGATTCCTTTGTTTTAATTTTTTACAAATGTGCCACAAACTTGTATTTGAATATATATTCATTCGCGATTCATTCTTTGCTATTGCAACATTTACGGAATGTTGGGTCGAACCTTTCATTTGAACAACAATTTAGTAACTAAAATGTAAACGAGAAAAACAAATGGTATACATTTCATGGCCAAATATATAACCGGGTCATGGAATTTTTCTCTGAAGTGATTGGCACGACATACTCGATGGACATATTTGCAATACAACTATTTTAGGATGTAAACTCTATTCACTTTAACGCTAATTGAACTGAAAAGACTAAACAGAAGCAATCGTTATAGAGGAATCGTTATAAATAAAAATCACTTATTTCCGAAAATTCTCGGTCAGTTCTCAATTAATTTCTTGGGTATTTTCTATAAGAAACCGCTTACAGTAATTAAAATTGCCTTTACAGAGCCCGAATTTCGAAAATTTTATTCAGTAATCATTAATTTACTTTTTTTATTGAAACTTTCTCCCTTACCGACGGACCACTAAGACGAGTCCTAAGACCCCCTGGAAATATTTTACAGTAGTGAAACAGCATTAACAATAGTTCAATTAACGTTTCGGTAGTAGACATAGGACCATGACGGTGTTTTGTTTACTATTTCCCGAATGTTAAATAAGCAATAGAGTACATAACCTTAAATCTACCGCAAACATAACCTCAAAAGTCACTTTAAATATTCGTCGGTAGTAACATAGATGTATTCAAATTGATTAAAAGAACATAATTTCTTAACGAAAATTGTCATACTAAAAAATTGTTAATGTATAGTATATTTACTTATTTATTTATTTATTTATAAATGGGCATTACTGTCCTTAATAATATGTTAATAATATGTTAGAATATTCCGAATATTGTGGCAGTAAAGTACTATCAACGATAACTTTTCACGTTGATAATTGTACTATTATTAGTTATATATTATAACCATTTCTACGTTTTTCTATGGTGACATTAACCATTTTTTTCTCAAATAATTTTGTTCTTAAATTTAATTAACATTTAATGTACAGTTGTATATTAAATTTAATATTTTGGTAAATTAATATACCATTAATAAACATTTTTATGAAATTTAATATAGACATAGTTAATACCATCAATGTATATGAAATGTAGTGAACATTTAATTTACGTAAATTAAATTTCCCTGTTTACTGTCATCGATACAGTTACGCTTGTCGTCGCTAGAGGCGGTCACGCGGTACTATTTGAGTCTGATGCTCCCGCTATCGAAATGGGATTTCGTTTGTTCATACAGCATTCGGTCACCGAATATTAACACTGAATAAGTAAATAAAACCTACAAAGGACGTTGATACTTTTATGTTGCACGTCAATATTTTTAACGGATATAAAGTGGAATACAAATTTCCACAATTAAAATAGAACGATAAAAATTATATTTATATTTAATGGGAGTTTTCTTCGTTTCGTATTTTCAAAATTTGTCATTCCATAAACTGTTTGAATGGCTGTACCTGTTATTATATTAGATTGATTCCTTTCCTTCATTAGATTTATTCATAATATAAACTGCTTGTTTTTATTTATTTAGTTTCCTACGCACCTTTATTAAAAGTTTATTAAATGTCTGAAACATATTCATGAAATTTAACGTTTATTAGATTTCATAAATATCTTTATTAAATTTAATAAAAGTGTATAACCAGCTGCTTCATTTACATGTTTATTAAATGTCATTAAGAAATTTTTAACGGTGCACTATACCAATGTCTCCTTAATTTACAAGCAGATATTGTAAAATATGTGAAGCTAACAAATAGAAAACGTGTAACGTATTTACCTCGTAAATACGCGTGAGTAACGAAAGGTTCATTACAAACAACACGAAACCGAATAAGGGTAATTGAAACACCAATCCTTCGTAGTTTGCCAATAAAGAAATGAATGTCCATCCCAATACGGAAAACCTGATGAAAAAGGAAACGGAGGTCCTATCGACTACGAATCGGAGTCGTGAATTTGCTCACTTTTGAATCCGAAAGTCCACACGAGTCCAGAGGACTTCTTCTCCATAAAAAACGATATACCCACGTCCCTTGGAAAATAACTTACACACATGCCTGACCTCGAGTTTCGAAGTCCGAATAGTAGTATATCGTAAGTGTTTTCGCGATACAAGCTGCTGATTTTTGGGATGCGCGTAAATTTACCTCATTATTTTCTACAGCGATTATAAATTTGTAGTCTCTCCGAATACATTCTGGTGTAATCTGACTAAATCTCAAGCTATTAGCGAGCTGAATTTCGCTCCACTTATAGAAACGTCGAGGTCGTAATTCCTTATAATTGAAAACTAATTTCGATTCGGCTGTTTGGGAAAATAATTGATTTCTTGAGGTGTGAATCAATATATCGTAATGTAACTGATTTTTAAGAAGGAATATTCGACAATAAGATAATCTGATCAAATGATCCGTTAATTTTATTTCATTAATTAACTTAATAATTAATCATAATTACTAACTTGAACCATCTGTATGATGCGTATTCTATAAAATCATTGTTCATGGTGACACAAAACATTAAAACCAACCCTGTGAGCTATCTCCTAGGGTGCTCCAATGAATGGTGCCATTACGCTTGACGAATGTAATCGAAATTCTTATTAATATTTTAAGGGTGAATTATTGACATGAATGTGACTTCGTTTCGAATTTCATCCGCAATATTTAAAATTCCTTGATTGAAAATTTGGTATAAATAAAAAAGAAGTAAGAAACCATTTTTGTTCAACAATAAATATGTGTTAGCTTATTTATTATTCGATTTTCATGAAAATACGTAAAAAGGAGAGATTAATTTTACAATATTCAAACTAGCCCGTCTAAAATGCAGCTGATGTTTTTTTGTGTCAGATTCATTGAATTCCTTGTAGTAATTTTTTAACATTCTGGGAGTAGAACTCGATTTTGCGCCCTACAGTGAAATATTCGGACGCAAATTATCGGATTCCACGCCCATCGCATTAAGAAATATCGTATGGAACACGGGCGAAATATCGATCTCCGACGAGTGTAATTGTACCGTGACAGTGATTGTACATACGGTTCAAAAATAGGTTTTCAAGTCATCACATACTTATGCCGGAGTAACCATGAAATTTATTTTTTAACACTCCGGGACTAGAACTCGATTTTGCGCCCAGCAGTGAAGTCTTCGGACGCAATTTAATATTGTCATCCTCGCTTCGCTCGTGCGATAAACTTTGCACTCGTCATATATCGTTAATTGTGCCCTTCTTACATAATATACTATTGTGATACGTGTACGGTAATGGATCATATTATTGTCCATATATGGAGGCAGGTGTTCGTTATTATGGCCTAGTTAAGTAAGCGGGCAAATAAAGTCTTTTTCTTTCGTATGAAAAATAAAACGTAAAGAAAATTTCATATAACATTTCAGGCGATTTATAACTATTCGGCGCTTGTTATGCCTATATTAAGCTCGTTACGAGAAGATCCACTTCTACCCTTTGGTACATAATTTAACATTAACTTCTTCTTTTTTTACATATTTGTTAATTAAAAATGCAGAATCTATTATTGCGGTTTATTCGAGCTGCATTTTGAAGTTCTACGAAAAACTCATTTTAGCCGAGTATTTTTTAATGAATTAGGTTAAAGTGTTATATTCGTGAAAATGGACTCTGATACAAGCGCGTGTCAATTGTCACCCAAGAAAGACTGAATTCTCACACCGTATCGTATATATAGAAAGACTAAATAGACCAAGTAATCTGATTCAATTAAGGATATGTTATTGAAAGTGGACTAGCAAAACTACGCAATATTACGAACGTATTTGCCCAGACGCAAAATGATCAAGTTTGGATTTGCACCCTCGGGGTCTTTCGTGTCATACAGATTTACTTGAGTATCAACATTAAGCAATCAATCGAAGCGTCTTGTGGCGCTTCCAGGCACGAAAGACTGATCACACGCTCTAATCAATATAAATTAACAAGTTAGCGATTTCGTGTGTAATGATTTTAATGGGCGTAGCGAAATATTCTTTTTTTTTAAATTCCTTTGCGCCGAAGCGCATAGAATCCAGTTTAATTGAAGATGTACGGTTTTCCATCTGTCAATGACTGAAACTAACATGAACGGAAATTCAATTAGGTTGATTCAGGTTAGAAATAGTTCTCATTTAAGAAAGTGAAATGTAATATAATATAAAAATTTGTTTTATAATCCACTGCAAAAGTTACGTAGAATTATTAAACCTGTCGAATTAAACAACAAAATTTTGAAACACGCTATTATAAATTGACTTTCTTATACTTATGTTCAGATGACTATTATAAAAATAACAAAAACGTAAACGTTAAGTTAACAACATTTATAATTAACTGTAACAAAATTTAGTTTTGATAAGGAATTTGAAACTTCATTTAGAATCCGTTATAATAATAGCAAATAATTAATTTTATCATCTACAATTTTTAACTATTTTCATTTGTTTATGAAAGCTCACTTTATCATCACTTTAGATTATTCTCAAAACATCACTAGAGTATTAGTTTTCGATTTTTATTAGTAATATTATAGTGCGTACAGAAATTATAAATGAAAAGCTTGACAAAACTAAGAAATAACAATCTATATTTAACTTTTTACTGCAATTATTGACATTTGTGAATTTTAGGAAGCGGCATTATAAATAAACCTAAATATATGTGTATGTGTAAGTGTGCAAATCTCCATAACTTAAAAATGCTATTATTTACTCTAGATTTGTTAAGAAGTCACTTTGTAACTCACCATAAAAATGATTTTTTTAGCGTTTAAAAAAAAAGTCTGCAGCAAATCACTTCAAAATTTTTTGTTGGTACCTTGTGATGAATATTATCGACTGAAAAATGTTTCAAGAATGTGCTTGCATAAGGCAAAAAGTAGTAATTTTTTTATGGCACACTTCTCTTAATATTGTTAGCGGTGCTTTGCATATTCATTCTTCAACTGTTTAAACGCAATTTGAAAAATGGTGAAACATTAATATCAATTATATAATACCACGAAAAGGTATCCACGTGTGCCTATTTATACGCATACAACTTTCTTTGTTTGTAAATAGATCGACTAATAAAAAAAATTACAAGATGCGTAGTGCTTTTTTTATGTCCAATATTCCAGATGATCAAGTCAATTGTACCTAACGTTGAAACAATTATTCATATACGAAGTGATGGTCCCACTACACAGTACAAAAATTAGACAAATTTCCAATTATTTAGACACCATTGGGAAGAATTGCAGTTGAACAATGCCTCATGGGACTTTTTTACTCCAGGAAAAAAAAAGTAGTTCAGACGAAACCGTCGGTACAGTTAAAAAATTGGGTTATCATTTTTTTAGCTGCGGATGATATTACGTCGATAGATGGTGTAATTAATGCTATTAATAAGTCTACTATGGAAAAATTAAAATTTTTAAAATTACACTTGACGGTATAGAGGATGTCGGCAAAGTTGTATTTCCTTAATTATCTGCTGTGCAATTTATGTTCCACCAATGTTGTGTGTATAATCATTTGAAGGTATTTTAAATTCGCAGACAAAACTAATATTTGTCACGTAATTCCCCGCAGTCACTTAATAACCCATTTTAATTTACTTCCTTTTAATATCTAATGATCTTAATCTATCAGAATAATTTTATTCGAATAAATTTAAATTCAGTTAAATATTTTCTATTACTATTCAAAGCTAACTATACCAAAAAAAAGACTGTTTTCGATACTGTGCCTTTAAACAAATATATGATTTTTTTTAATATCAAATTTTGAGAGTTTTGGAGATTTGCTCATATATGTAGATCAGATTGGATGTCTAAAGAATAATGCACTATCTTTTTTATAGTTAGAATTCCTGGGATTTTTAACGATAGCAGCTACTACAGCTTCACCGATTTCCAGAATACACGTTAAATTTGTTCAAGATCCACACATTTACGAACACGGCATCGTAACCGATGGTAAACTTATCATTTAATACTATTCTAATAATCATGAGAAAAACATACTTAATGTTAACATACAATGTCGAACCAGAGTATAAGTGTATTTCCAAAGTTGTCAGACTAGTGCTCAGCTGGTTGCCACTCTATTTTGTCACATCTATTTTGAAACTCAATAAATATCGTGTGCTCGAAAAGACTAATATTTTTATACTAATAATCACATAATTAAATTCGCAAAGTCAATATGAAGTTATTAGGACTTGGTAAGAAGCTCTTGAAATTCCCCTTATTATCAACAGCTTCAAATGGCAGTGTGGCCTAATAAAAAATAAAAAATGACACGTTAAATATGGTGTTAAAAACGAAAGCAAGCCCAGTAGAAACTGAATTTTCTTACAATTTTATATCTTAGAATTTTTGGGTTCGACGATTCCGAAATTGAATTCAGATTCTTAAATTTTAAATACGCTGATCCAATATTGTGAAATTTTGTTGTTGCTGAAAAAAAGCAGTCGTATGTTCAACTTAGTAGCGAGAATCATTCAAGTAAATTATGAAGTTCTTTTTTTATTTTTGTTTCTTTTCAAAGTTTCAAGTGAATTCAAAATCATTTCAACCACTTCTTATTGTATTAATCTTTGCGTTCGTATATGCAGAGTTTTTGACAATCTTTATTGGTTGCCGTGGAATTTTACGTATGTAAGAAACGTTGTCGATTTAACCGCCTTGGAAAGAATTTTTTTAACATACCTGCACAAATTCGACGTTTCTGCACGATAAAGTTCCTCTCAGTTCTTTTATAGAGCTCACTATTACGAGTTTATTTCAACCCTGTATATTATGTACCATTGTGTATTTGTTGGTTATGCGCTAAACAGCATCGATATACAAATTTATTCATTATGGCATTTTGTTTACCAAATTTGTTTATGATTAGAAAACTGAAAAACACGAACTTCGAGTAAAATGAAAGACGCCTGGAGCGAAGATAGACTGGAGAATGCCGGAATTCAACGTTCATTACCGTTACACAAGCTTGAAAATTCTTCTAAATAATAGTTGACATTTTTTTGTAATGGCACTGGTCAAAAGCAATGTTTTTTTTTCTCAAATAATATCTTTCCACATGTATAATTTTTGTGTGATTAATTGTTGTTTTTAATGAAAATTGGTCACTGATTATTCACTCATTCTAATTTGTTTAAATCATAAAAAATATAAGATGCAATTATTCTTTTAAAATGATGCTGGACGGATTTAGAAATAACATTTTGGGGATATAAATTCAGGAAATCTTTACTGCACTATTTTTAGATACTATAATTAAGTAAGTAAAATAATAATTAATTAATTTTCATATATCCGCAGGAGGAAGAACACTTTTACAACAGTCATATTTGTCGATCGGTAGACGGAGCTTTAATAATTGGCCGAATGGTACGAAAATAAACAACAGCCATCGATACGAAATTTAAGAAGTTAATAATTTTTATTATTTGTGACATTCAGATTATCAAAACAATGGCAATCGTCTTTTGCAACCGAGCAATATAAGACCAGTCAACACTGATTTTGTTTGGCCCAAAGGAGTGTATCTTACATCAAATTCGCAGAATATTCCTGGCAATAATTTCCGTGGATATGAAAGCAGAACTCCGGATTTCTCTAATGGACTTGGTATTAATTCAAAATAATAAAATATTGGTTATAGTAATACCATAATTTGGTTTGCACCGACATCTCGCACCCTTTGTTACATGTTGAACTTAATATGCAATTTTAAACATTTTATTCTCCGGTAAACCTAATGAATTATACATAAGCCTAAAGGTATATGCTACAGAGCTCGACCGGTAAGGTATAGTATATCTTTTGGAAAAGCTCATTTTGTTCAATTATTTACACCTTTTACATTTTTAATGGACGTTTCTTACATGTTTTAATGTGGTAACTTTTACTGGGAATTATAGTTTTCTGACAAATTATCAAAATATTTATCAATATTATTATACTTAAAAATACTTCACACAACATTCCCTAGTATAATGAAAATTATGTCTGATGTTTGTATTATTTTAGTCTGTTACTTTTATGCTAGAATATCCTGATCCATTGCTCTTAACGGGAGAAGCAGCAAAACTTGCAGTAAAGTATATTTACGGCAGAGGTGAACTTTTCTTCGACGACATTCCACATTTACGAGCAATATTACGAAATCAAGAAGAACGGAGAATCAACGGATTACATGGACACATTCTCAATAGTCTTAGGCCATCATCGCCATTTTATAGATATAAAGATAAGAATTAAATAGTTAATAAAACGTATTATAACTATATCCGTTCGTATTGCACTCTATTCAATAAAAAGGACGAAATAAGCAATTTCTTAAATCAATAAATGTGGGTATAATAGTTTATAACTCCAACGAAGATGGCGAAATTACAAAGTACATACCTGTGTAATAGGTAGTCTTCGCAATGTGGATATATAACTTACAAGTTAAAAGGAAGAAAAAGAAAAAAACTTATTATATTGAAGAAGAAAAGTATGATATGCATTTGGCTACATTTAATTGTCAATTTGTTCTCAATCTCTGCCAACCAGCATAAAGATATTTAAATACTTCCCATAAAGAGCTCTTAAAGTGATCTTTAAGAAGCCTTGTGCGTCGATTTTAAGTGCTCTACAAGACCTCTCAAATATGAGGTCTAAGAAAAGAACTCTTATTTGAGAGCTTTGACATATAAAATAAATATAAATCAGAAGAAAATTTCTGAGAATTATAGATTCAAGTTTTGTACCTTAACTATTAATTTATATAATTCTTACCTGAGTTGTTTTTTACAGTTTGTATAGTTATATATGGGAATTACAGACAATAAAATGGAGATCGTACAATAATAATACAAAATTACCGTAGCACTTGCCGTAAAAGAATATCGCGCGATTTCATTTTTTGATTCCATAATCACCTTTAGTGTCTCTGGAAAAAGCACAACCCTGGCGAAAATGGGACACTCTTTTAAGTGGCCATAAAGTGTCCCGGAAGCATTCATACAATGTATTTAAACACTTTATGCACTCTTAAATGACATTTAAAAGAACAAAAGTGTAACCTAAGTGTTCATTGAGTTGTAATAAAGGGTCAATTTTGCAGCTTTCCTGTGAGGTACAATGGTGTTCGTTATCGGGTTTTTAAGTGTCTCGTAACACTTCCCTTGATGTATGCAATATCACCATTTTCAAATTGACGGACATTCAAATGTATTGAAATCAATCTGGTCCGAAACCAATTATCTTCAATCATCTTCTCAACCATTCAGGCATCTTCTTTGGGGAAGGATTATTTAGGTCGAAAGTTGCCAATAAATGTTAATTCGATGTCCAGGTATCTTAGGGCGCACTAGTACAGTCAGTGAAAAACGCCTTAATTGAGATTTATACTCGTTAATGAAATATTACACTTATTGAACACTTTGCGGACGCTTTAAAACGGTAGAAACATCTAACGGACGCTTTGTGTACATTTAAGAAAACAATTACGTTAAAGTATACACGAACACTCAAATGTACAAATTTACGCTTCGATTACATTTTCATGCACCCTTTGAACACTTCTGTGACATTTGGGGGGCGCTTAATTTCACACTTCGTGAACTTTACTAAAAGATGTTCCAAAACAAGAGTTAATACCCCAAACATAAGATCTCTTCGAGATTACTATTTTAAGAAGTCCTAAGTAAGACATCATTAAGGGCTCGTTGTATACACTGAGAGAAATTATTTACTAATAGTTAATGTAAGCTAATTTCAAGGCTCTTGTAAAGTCAAAAACAACAGGTATCTTTCAGATGAAAATACCAACACTTTCCTGCAATCTTATTGTATATAACTCGTATATTTTAACGTTCAAGGACCGTTCGTTAACTGTTAATAAACCTTACATTAAATTCTGTCGTTTGAACTGCGCATGTCGGCAATGCGTCGAAAAATTCACAGACAATGGAATGACTGCGCGTGTGTATGTTTGTTTATCCCCGTTTCGGCGAAACTGTAAGCGCGTAAATATAATACATGTCACGTTATGATCAAACATTAATATTTAAAATTCTTATTTTCGGTAACTTCAGTGTAAAGTCAAAATCTAAATTCTGTGAGCTTTAGTATGAAGCTGTGACATTAACTGTAAACAAACATTATCTAAGTGCAGATTATCATAATTATTAAGACCCCCTTTAAAGATATCTTTGAACTGAGATCTGGGCGACTTCTTTAAGAGGTGTGTACTGTAGGGCTAATATAATATTTCATTTTTCTCACCCCAAAGCTTTCCGCACTCATCAAGCCTTTGTCTTGCATCAAAGCATCCTTTATTGAAATATTTAAATGATATTATCCTAATATATTCTTATTCTCCCTATTTCCTAAACAATTTAATGGGAGTTTTAGCAAATATTTCATTTCGCCACTTGACATGGAAAAGAAGCTTGTAGGTTGTTACTAAATTAGTATCAACCGACTATTTTATAGAAATTTGTTTAAAAATTCAAAAATCTTTGTTGACTGCCATGCATCAGTTATCGTGATACGTTAATTTATTATATTAAAAGTTTTTGTCGTAATAGATGAAAGAGTTTATTATATTTCATGGAATGTTTATTGGTATACAAGATTTGAGCGGATAAATATTATTTTTACCACTAAATATTTACTTTTATTTTAAAACAGTACGAATTCAACACAATAGATTTCAGAATAGGAAAAATTTTTTTATTTTGTATAATTATTTTCTTTTAGAATATGTTGAAAAAGAAGAACAGTAAATAAATGAGCAGTAGTGCCATTTTACACATATATTATGCCGTTTCAGTCAAAGTTAAAGGCCTATTATTGTTTCGGGATATGTACACACAGGATTATTTGGACGTTAATCTTAATTAAAATTTTAACCCCTTCACTGTCGATGTCTTCTATAGACGACATGGCTAATTTCAACGCGCAAGAATTAAAATTCGCATTTTCGGCTGTCATAATGGATTCGCCATTTTAAATTTCAAAAATCGGACATCAGATTCATAATCAGTGACCCCGAAAACAGTCGTATACGTTAAGCCAATAAATTTCGTTGCCTGGATCCCTTTCGCACTATGAGTCCACTTTCTGATTTTATTCTGACACTGCGAAAGGGTTAAGAAATATTTGAACGTATCAGCGAGTAGTAAATTATTAAAAACGTGAATTTACCCAAAATAATTATTTACCCTGCGGCAGCTGGTATGAACTTCTATTATTCTTTTGAAAACTTAAATATTTCAAGAATGTCATTTGATCTTTCGAGGAAGACGATCATTCTTGACTTCAAACAACAAAATGAGAAACATTTTGTAATATAGAAACATTCAGTTTCTAAGGTTTTAAATTTGAAAAATTGAGTATTATCTAAATTGTGTTTAGGTATAGGAAACTATACATTTTGATATAAACATTTATTTTTACATTTCTCTTTGAACATTCGTTCTTGAAAATGCACTTATCATCGAAAACAAGTATATTTTTAAAATATTCTGTATAACAAATATTTACAACGATTATTCGTATGAGATTCTACTACTAAATTTTTATACATTGTAACATGTGACCATCGCTAGGAATCACCACTGTTTTACCATCTGAAATTCTTGTCTCTCCTCTCAATTGTTCTCGATTCTAACTAAATGTGCAAAAATCTAAGGCTGTAGGAAGTCTCATACGATCCAACGAGTTATGGAAATCAAAACTATAAAGGTCGAAAATGCCGGTAATAGTTTGGAAGGTGCAGAATTGCACAGATCACCGGTACAAAAGCACATGAAAACTTTTTTATATTTCCAGACGGTTTTTGCACATCGTTCTTCCCCGTCATCTGGTCCTCGCTGGAGACACATCCTTTCTGTTGCTACTCCATACTCTAAAAATATATCCGGAAATGTAAGAAATTATTCCTTAATTGCCGTAATTTTTAGATTACATTTTGAGAACACCTTTATGTACAACATTGTTTTCTTGTTTTATAAGAATTATTATGGAATATTTTCTTATATTTATAACATTTATGATTTAAAAAACTGTTGAAAACGTGTGTTGGTGAAAAATAAATGAACTTGAAAATACTAATGTATTTGTTAAGAAAATAATTTTTGTAATACCTCACACTTATATTGCATAAAATATCCGAGTTGACGACATTTATAAATGGTGTACTACTGATATTCAACAAAATACTTGAAAACATTAAGTGGTTTAGTTACATAAAACATTTGTGGCGTCAAAAATTAAAAGGACTCAGAAACTCTATTAAAGAACTCCTCCCATTACCAGAAATAATAGCGTTTAATAAAATGTACCAATTAGATACTCGTGTCTTACCGTTTTGTAGGCTTTGGCTTTCGATGATTTTCCCACACCATCCAGAAGCACACGGTACTGCCTCAACACCTTTTTCGTTTTCGATTTGTGTAGAATTCATCCTAAAGGGATCTTTACATGACCCCAAATCACTCCTCGATCTGCAGCTGACACATCTTCGCAGTTTTCCTATGGGCATAATTAATTAGTAAAATTATTTATAAGCATAGTTTATAATAATATAATCGTACAAATAAGTTATTACGAGTTTCGTATGAACTATTTTAATTTATGGAAGCAGTAATATTCCATTAAATCCAATTTCAAGATTGGAACTCTATTGCAACCCAAGTTGGTTTGAAATTTGTTAATTAGCAACCTCATAGGTCTTGTAATAAAAAATATTAAGAATAATCTTGACTTGAAAATATGACTGAAACACGGTATTATTTTGTCTACTTCGAGTTTAGCTATGACTAAAATTTTACGATTTTACTACAAAATAAAACTTAGCAGATCCAAAATAATAGCAATTTCTTTCATTTAAAAAATGTTTACCGTTTAGACGCCATTTTAAAATAGAAAACAAAATAAATAAAAAAATGTGAATGTATCTTTTTGAAGTAAAACAATCCGGAACACGTTTCTGATATAGGTTCCCAACGGGCACGAAGAACACATATGTTTCTAAAACATTTTTAAAATGTTCCAGAAACGTTCCCTAAAACGTTATATGTCTGCAACATGGATGAAACATTTATAAAACGTTCCGTAAAAGTTGCAGACATATAACGTTCTAAGAACGTTTCTGGAACATTCTAAGAACGTTTTAGAAACATTTGGGTTCTTCGTGCCCGTTGAGTTAGAAGGGGATCGAGAAATTGGTTTTCTTTTTAGTATTTAATTTAAAAAACCCGTATTAAACGTCATTTTATGAAAATTTCAGCAGCTCAATTCGAAAGAGCCCTCAAACCTAGTCGGAAATAGATGTTTCCATCTTAAAACAATTTTTGTTGTATAAATAAAACGATGCTGAATTCTAAGTGCAAATTGGGCACATTTGGGTCTTAAGGGATATTCCATTTTTAATTTTTCATAACGCGCGGATATAACCCTCAGTACTGCTACTGTTTATTTTGTATTTTTTTATTATAATTGACCATTATCATTACTATTTTAAATCATATAATTCTTAATTAATTTCTTTGCACGATTTCTTCAACGTTTTTAAAAAAGTATCGTGACAAATTTAGTTTCGATCAATTTATCAAGCTTATCACTAAGGTAAAATAAATTAATTGTTAGTCAATGTAGTTTCGACACACTTGTATTTTAACATGAATATATAATGCGTTAATAACTATGCGGTTATTTTGAATATATACTATTTAGGGATTTTTGAGACACTACTGCAAATCACAATCGCATGGCAAATTTGCAAGAGTTTTTGTAAAAATTGTATCTTAGATTAAAAATGATACCCAACATTTTCGAACATTCGAAAAATGGATTACTAGTTAAGTTAACTTTAAATTTGATTTTTTCTAAAAAATAGCTGACGTTTCTCTAGAAAGTGGTATGATTACGTTTTTTGTTTTTTAAATGTTCAAAATAAGATGATATTTATGGAGAATTTTGATCTGATAGTGTACCGGGAATTTAAAAAACTATTCTGTTGGCGGTGTTGTTTTTCAACTCTTTTTCAAAATGTGCAGTGGCCAGGTTTTTTTCTACTGACCACAGATTTTTTATATTGACAATAAATATAATGCAATTAAACAGAAAATTTGGATTAGAAAGATTACTATACCGTCTGGATTAAGCGGGATATGCTCATGAAATATAGATTTTTGCTACATTTTTATGACCAAATTTCTGTACTATCAAATAATATTTAATACACATAGTGTCATTATTTAATTAACATGCACTGAAATAAATACTCAGTAAATTTAACTAATTGTAAATGGAGAGTTAACCAGTGGGGACTAATTATTTTTATAGCTGCATATGTTTCAAATAACTAAACGAATGTTGGATAAAATCAATTTTAGTCAAATCAACGAAATATAGATAAAAATTCCTAAAGATTCAACAACCACTAGGTAGCTCACATTTGTTAAATTTACTAAATATTTTTCTCAGTGTGTACAAAAATTACGAGTGCCTCTGTTATACAAATCGGTTTAGTATTTTTGCAAAGAAATTTTTGTCCCTGTAAGTTAAATTGAAACGATCATTGATAGTTTAGTGCCAAAAATTAGCAACATGTCCTACAACAAATTTAGTTCCAATTATCAGAATCGTCGTAAAATGTTGTTTATCCTTAAGACAACTTTTTAAACGGATTTTATAATAGATTGCAATAATCATTCGCTAAGTGCGCAATTAAAATCAGGTTTTCCTCCTGAACATTTTAATAATTCCATGCTGTTTGCTTCCTGCAACATACAGGAAGGAGACGTTTGTTTCGTATTAATATTTCTCGCACGTCGAAAAGTGTAATAACTTTTTAATTTAATATTTTAATGAAATAATTTAACAATTGTATAACTACATTGTAATATCAACAAATGCCCATCTTATCATTTTAATATGCATTGATTTCATTTTATTTAGGATGAATAATTCATAAAAAAATATTTAATTATATTTATAATAATGACACAAAGAAATACTGCATTCATAGTGCTTCTTTAAAACAAGGAAAAATAATTGTAACGAAATAAGTTTTAAATGTAAGAGCATTTAAAATGTAAAAAACATTAAGTAATTTGCATTCTTTTTATGGAGATACTAAGACAAGTCAGTGCTGCTGTTTTGTACGAAACTAGTGACATTTCTTGAAACGTTTAGCACGCATGAAAATAATCCACTATGGCTATCAGGAAGAAACGTCAAAAAGTATGCGAAACATTTAAAACTTTCGATTTCTCGGAAATCACGTGTCAGGCGAATTCTGATTCTGCGCCACAATTATCGACGAGTAAAATATTTCTACAAAAATAAAAAATAGTCAAATATGAACCGTTAAAGCAATTCCTTATAGATAAAACTCACCATCGACTCCATAGGGAAATACCAAGAGACAACCAAATGCCAAAATGGAGACCACACTAATGTAATTCATTTTATTGGTTACATTCGAGAAATGCACTATTCACTTGTATCTTGGGTGATGTTTCTGTAAGAGCGTCAGAACTAAGGAGTTTTGGAACGCAAGACTGAAAGTTCTTCGAGAAAGAATCCAGGACGTTCGTTGTCTCCTTTCACTTCTCCTCCTTCTAACTTCTCCGACCCCACGTTGACATCACGTACAATGCCTATCGATGTTTCATACGATAATTATTTTACCGATGTAACATTACTTTAAGTTATAAATAACGCTACAATACTACAATTTCACAAAATTTTTATATCATTATACTTTCGAAATGGCCTTTTTTTGGTCTATGTTTATAATTGTAACATATTGCTCTGTTAAATAGATGAAAAATTCATCGTAAAGAGCAAAAACTCTATGATAAATCATGATGACGCATGTACGTGTAAAACCTCTCTAAAAGAAAACATTCCGTCGTAGAGTTTGTTACATTTAATGCCAGAGTAAACGGTAACCATTTATGATTATGCATGGTTGACGATGTAATAACGGTATCGGATTCAAAAGATTTCGATCACAAGGTCACAATAGAAAATCACTTAAAGGGACCCATGCCTCAATTGTAAGCTGTATTAAATCATAATATTTCAAAAATTGCCTATTTGAAAATAGTTACTAAAACTTTATTATTACACGAGAAAGTGATTTATAACACAATTTTAAATTTGTCCCACAAATATTTATTTAAATGTCACCAATTCTTTTCATTATATAGTCATTTTTTATGTAGTTACTTATAATATAGGTATTTCTTTTTTCTGCATACTTTTTGAGAGCAACAATTTAAATAAATAAAAAAGACTCGAAATTTCAACAATGACATATTCCAAAATATTTTCCAACGTATCCCCAAATTGTTCGTGAGATAACGGTCATTAACTTAATTTAACATTATGAAGGCAAATTTTTAATAAATATAGTACTTTTACAATATTATTCCTACTAAACGATTTATTACAAAAATTATGTCTTTGTAGCCCACTAAGGACCACAACTAAAGTTCATCGTTATCTTTTATTTAAAAAATATGATAAATACAAGAAAAAACTGAATGTAATACTCCAGGATATTATTTCTCTATCATTAAGTTTGGAAGATTTATCATCCGATCGATCTAGCAAACAATTTTGAAGCTCAAATATGATTTAGATCTTTATAGAATAAAAAATTATTGTTTTTGAAAATAACCAAGGTGACAAAATTTATAAATTGTGTACTACAGTTGTAGAAAGATTGAGCAAAATAATTGAAAACATTAAGTAGCGTAGTTACGTAAAACATTTATTGAACCAAAACTTAAAAGGACTATGAAACTCTATTTTCTCCCTCCCGGGCGTAAAGTCAGCTTTTACACTCTGATCTGCCTCCAAAATGACATGGCTGAGATAGGAGTTCCTCACCTATCCCAATTTTAAATTTGGGGCAGATAATCGAATTTTACACTCGCTCGGGGAAAAATATTGTTCGTATTACGGGCGTAAAACATTATTTTACGCCCTTTATACGAAATGTACTATATAACACACTACCTCTTACTCCAAATCACATCGTTTAATGGGCCGGGGAACAAACTTCCGAAAATCAAAACCCCGAAAGACTAAAGTTTCGATATTGCATAATTCTGCGGTATTTTACTTTCTTTTTGCCAAATTTTCAAAGACAAAGTGAAGAAAATCACGCTCGAACCATGCTATATAGTGTCTTACCGTTATTTAGATTTTGGCTTTCCGGTATTTTCCCACACCATCCGACAGCGATCGTCACTGCGTCAACTCCTTTTTCATTTTCGATTTGCGTGAAATTCCTCCTAAAGGGATCTTACGAACCCAAATCACTCCTCGATCTGCTGCTGACACATCTTCGTAGTTCTCCTATGGGCATAATTAAATAGTAAAACAATTTATAAGAATAATTTACAACAATTACATAGTTAGAAAATTGGGAGCGCCATCTTCCGACACGTTTCAGAAGTTTGCCTTTTGGTTATAAAATGTCGACATTATGTCGTAAGAGGCCTAAAATAGTCCGCATATACGGTAGGACCCGGAAAAATTGCAAATTAAAAATATACGAATGAATGTTCAAAATTCGGTCTATATATCGATAACAATTGGAAATTGGTAATTTGAAATTATTTCAAATAATCATCGGTCAATTACAATAAAAAATAACACATAGGAGAACTGACGGTAATGTCCAGGTAAAATGATGAATATAAAAATTAAAAATGGGTTAAAGGGAATAGTGGATGGCAATTAGTTATTACTATTTTTATAAAAATTTTGAATATAGAGACAATTTTTTGCATTTTATTTCTTCAAATCTTACATTTTCTTTTCTTTTTATTATTTTTATTAAATTTGTATATTATAACATGTTACCACCGCTAGGAATCGCCACTGATGCGAAATAAGACTTACCAACTGAGATTCTTGTCTCTCCTCTCAACTTTTTTCGATTTTAACTAAATGTGCAGCAACAATCTAAAGCTGTATGAAGTCTCATACAATCCAACGAGTTATTGAAATCAAAACTATAAAAGTCGAATATGCCGGTAAAAGTTTTGATGGTGCAGAATTGCACAGATCACCGGTACAAAAACACATGTAAACTTTTTTATATTTCCATATGGTTTTTGCACACCGTTCTTCCCCGTCGTCTGGTCCTCGCTGGAGACACATCCTTTCGGTTGCTACTCCGTACTCTAAAAATATATAAGTAGATGTAAATAAATATTCCTTTATTGCCGCAATGTTTTGAATCTTGAGAATAATTTATTCTTATGTACAACACTGTGTTTTTATTTAATAAGAAATATACAATATTTTCTTATATTTATTACATTTAAGAAAAAAAATGTTCGAATTCTTATTTCAAAGTAAATGTATGTTGGTGAATAGTAAATGAATTTTTAAAAAAATAATTTTTGTAATACCTAAAACTTATATTGCATGAGAAAATAATGTATAACACAATTTTAAATTTGTACCAAAAATATTTATTTAAATGTAACGAATTCCTTTCAACCGAAAAAGGGCTCGAAATTTCAACAATGAAAACTTTCAATACTTTCCAACGTATCGCCAATTATTATTGATGACATGAGTGCAACCTACATGGTGTCCCACAACTCTCGGACCTATTTCAGATATGCATTCCACATGAAATTTTAAGCAAAAAAGTCCTTCACCAAAATAGATCCAGTGCGTACAATATGAATGGCGTGCCATTGAAGTTTAGAAAAAAACACTCTTTTTTTGCAAAATTAGGTTCATATTAAAGTTACTTTCAATCTCTACAATTATTTATCTCAGAGGCTCTTTGACCTAAAATGAATATTTCTCTTGCTGTATGTGGTTATAAAAAGGGTATCCCCTGAATAAATGAACAATTTGACCCTAATACGAGACGATTCGATAATAATTGAGCCCAAAAGAAGCCTCCGAAATTTCCAGAATTTCCAAAAAACGTGTTTGGCGAATAACAAGCCGTTTCCCCCAATTTTGTTAAATTGAGAGGCTCCTTTAGGGCCCAATTTTCAACGACTCTCGTTCAATTAGGGGTTAAATTGTTCGTTTTTTTTCAAGGTCTACAACTTTTAAAAATGAGCCTCATTAAGATAACTTCAAAAAATATACAAGTTATTGCAAAAAGAGATTGTTCTTCAATAGCGCGCCGATCAAATTATAGGCATTATGGGACCAGCGTATTTTTACATATTTTGATGCGCTGATTACGAATATGATCATCACAATTGGCGATAAGGGCATTTTCAAGGTAAAAACTGATAAAAACACTAAAAAATCATGAATTTTTCAGATTTTCTCCATTTATTATCGAAAATACAAATAGAACGATATAATATTTCAGATAAAAATGATGCAGAAAATTAAAAGAACTCGGAAAATATTAATGAACACTGCCTATTACCCCAAATCATAGCGTTTAAGGTAATTTACCAATGAAATACTCGTGTCTTACCGTTATTTATATTTTGGCTTTCGATGATCTTCCCACACCACCCTGAAGCGCACGGCTCTGCGTCAACACCCCTTTCTTTTGCAATTTCGGTAGAATTAAATGTAAAGGGATCTTTACATGATCCCAAGTCACCCCTCGATCTGCAGTTGACACATCTCCGTATTTTTCCTATGGGCATAATTAATTAGTAAAGTAATTTATAAGAATAATTTGTAATAATTACATAGCGAACATTTGGAGTTGCGAAACAGCGCTAACTACCGATATATTTTAGAAGTTTGCCTTTCGGTTATAAAATGTGATACTTTATAGACCAGGAGGCTAAAATAGTCCGCCAGTAAGGTTGAAATTTACGAGAATAATTGTAAATAAAAAATATCAGACTGAATTTTATAAAATTCAATGTCTAAGGGGAATTCTAAGTGCTGTACATGGTACAAAATATTAATTAATTTAAAATTGACCGATAACAATTGGTGCTAGGTAATTTGAACTTATTTCCAATAGTTATCGGTCAATTCTCAATTAATTTATATCTTCTCGGCTGATTAAAGTGATATGGTTTGAAATTAGAATTGATGTATTTCAATCTATTACAATAAAAAATAAACCACACGAAAAACAAAAGCCAAGGAAACTTTGTAC
Source organism: Trichopria drosophilae (assembly GCA_030407085.1). Lineage (NCBI taxonomy): Eukaryota > Metazoa > Arthropoda > Insecta > Hymenoptera > Diapriidae > Trichopria > Trichopria drosophilae. The sequence continues at coordinate 97,089,571 of CM059584.1, forward strand.
AACTAGTTAAAATAAACCATATACACGGTAATGGCTATTACCGCATAGTTTGGAACTCAACGGTAACAAGTCATTTTCCGCTCGGTTTTCCGTGCGGAAAGTGCGCACTTTCTAGTCTAGGGTTTTGCATTCTACAATTCTGGTATAGGAAAACAACATATCAACCAATTAGAATTTTACAAAAAATCGTATAGCTCAAGAATTATTCATTGAATTGTAATTTATTAATTTCAAACTGTCGAGAAATTAACATCGTAGCTCTTGCAACAAATACTATTACTTAACTCACCACTTTGTTAAATTTACTAAATATTTTTCTACGTGTTTACAAAAGCTGCGATTACATTTATTCTACAAATTAGTTTAGTAGTTTTTCCAAACCATTATTTCCATGTAAGTTAAATTGAAAAAATATCATTTATAATGTAGTACCAAAAATTAGCAGCATGTCCAACAACTAATTTTAAGACAACTTTTTAAACGAATTTGCCAAGTGCGCGATTAAAACCAGGTTTCCTCCTGAACATTTTATTAATTCCAGGCTGTTTGTTTCCTGTGACGTACGGGAAGGAGACTTTGGCTTCATATAATTATATTTTGGATATTTGTATTCGTCTTAAGTTTTATCTCTCAACTCATCTACACATATTTTGAAATAAATCAAAGATAATATCAAAAGGAACTTCCAAAGAAATAAACTAATTTGTAATGACAAAATTAAGAATTGAATGATATATTTTTTAGGTAATATACCAATCTGGAAAAATAGTTCTATATCTACTACTCTCTAAATCTGAATTAGTTAAAAAGCACTAATCCAAAATGAAAAATGGGTCACTATCAATTACTATTTTTTGACTAGTATAGAATAGTATAGAATAAATTAGTTTAGTAGCTTCTAGAATTAGTAATAAATTAATCGTTTATACTTATTTATTAGTAACAACGTCTAATATCTTAATTACTGTTCCAGTTTTTGTTTTTAAATTCCTTGTTTCTAAACTTGAACGTAATAATTCTAATATATTTTACAGTTTTACTAATACAATCGCAATATTGCAAATTAAATTATGTTATATTACTAGATATTATCACAGTACAATTATCTGTGAAAATGAAGTGTTACAATTAAATTTAAATATGTACATAAAAGCATCTAATGAGACAAAAATGTGTTGCATTCATATTGCTTCTTAAAAAAAAGGAAAAATAATTGTAACGGAGCAAGTTTTAAATGTAAGAGCATTTAAAATGTAAAACATATTCTTTAGCCATTTGCATTCTTTTTATGGAGATGCTAATCAATGCTGCTTATAGATATATTATAGATATAATTCCTTATAAATAAAACTCACCATCGACTCCAAAGGGAAACACCAAGAGACAAGCACATGCCAAAATGGTAACCACACTTATGTAATTCATTTTTTGTTAATATTCGAAAAATGAACTATTCACTTGTAACTCGGTAATATTTCCGTAAGAGTGTCAGAACTGTGGAGTTTTGGAACGAAGACTGAAAGTTCTTCAAGAAAGAATCCAGTACATCTCCGTTGTCTCCTTTCACTTCTGCTCCCACATTGAAATCATGTACAATGGCTATCGATGCTTCCCACGATAATTATTTTACCGATGTAACATTATTTTAAATTATACATCTGCTACAATAGTATAATTTCCAAAAACTTTTAAATAATTATAATTTAAGAAATGGTATTTGAATGATTGTAACTTTTAAATACATGAAAAATTCCTCGTAAAGAACAAAAACTCGGATAAATCACGACAATATACGTGTTAAACCACTCTAAAAGAACACACTCCTTTGTAGAGTTACGATTAATAACGGTATCGGATTCAAAAGATTTACATACCTGGATAGTTAGCTATATTAAATCGTAATTTCTTTTTTAAATAATACTTGTATTCTCTCACTATTTTGGGTGAGAATGAACTGAAAAAAAAGAAATTTTTAATGTTTTTTCAAATTTTCGAGACTGTAATTTTTGAAAAATTAAATTTCTTACTGATGGTTTGAGAAACAAACTTAAAAAAACTATTAAAAAAATTGGAATTTGTGTGTGAATTCTTATGATTAATATGATGATGACTACCGCAATGAAGTACGACAATTTAGCGTAATAATAAAGAGTCTACCTTGCACTTTTAATATGATGTACTTAAAATATGGAAACGTAGAACTGCATTTATCCTTCTTTTACGGACTTGTTAATGATACGAAACAAATCCATCCTTTCTAGTAGAGAATTTCACGATCTATTTCGACTGTCTGAAATATATTTTTTAAAACTATAAAAATAAGTCCAAAAAACGTGAAAATTTTACTTGTTTTGTTTTTTACTTGAATACCGGTAAAAGTTAATAGAAAGATATACCAGCTGTACAAGTGGCGTGTGAATAAATGGTTGAACTTACGGTTCAAGTGCACAGTTCTAGTAATACAGCCACACTAAGAGAATTTTTCTGGTTGCAAGTCCCATACTTTCTAGTTCTAACGGGATATATACTTGCAATATGCGCAAAAGTGCCATAATAGTAGTGAAAATTACCTTACAGTATGGCACTTTCTAGTGCAAGTATGGCACATTTTTAATGCCAGAATGGACAGTTTTAATATCACTACGGCATTTTTGCGCATATTGCAAGTATATCCCATTAGAACTATAGGACTTTTAACCAGAAAAATTCTCTCAGTGCATATTCTTTGTAGGAAAAACGTACATTCGAATGAAGAATACACTAAAGTCCCGGTATATTTACCCACTCGGTTCGTTGCCTTCCCCCCTCTCCCCTCGGTCTCGTTATATTTACCAAACGAAGGAGAGCCTTATGTTCCTAACGTCACAACAGACCCTACCAGGTCGAGCCCGCAAGCGGGGGGAGGGGGGGGGGGGCGACCGGTAAATATAACGAGACGGAAGCGTGCAAATATGTTGGGACGTAAATGTAGCGAGATGCAATTACACTACTGTAATATGCAAGTTTTTAACCGTTTTCTTTACAATTCAAATCTATTTTAACATTTTATTTTTAAAGAATTATTTACAATAACATTTGATGTTCCTTCCTGGACACAGCCGATATTTGGATATTTGTCAATGTTTGGATCGGATCCATACTTTAGGTGCGTTCGGTAAATCGTTGGATATATCGTACGGTTAAACTGCGGGAAAGGGTGCCTTAGTCCCGTACAATATACCGAATGATTTACCGAACGAAGAATAAAAAGAACCTAAATTGACAAACCTACAGTTGGTGTAGGGAAACGGAAAGTCAGGCCAACACCAGTTCTGATGCTATGTCGTCAGCGTATTTCCCAATGAACTAGCAGAATGATCAGTTGATGCGATTAGTATAATGTAATTATACGATCAGGTAAAAGAAAGTGGACACAGAAAGTTGTAAAAAAAATGTCAATTTATTCTTGATATAAAATAATCTGCTCTATGTGTGAAAAATTTGTGAACAAATATACTGAATAAAAGAGAAAAAAAAGAGTTGTTAATTTGACATGACATTTGGTGTTGGGTTTTTTTTCTTTATTTAATTTTTTGCAGTTCCTCATCTTATTAAATTGTGGACTTTCTACATTTTATGTCGCTATTTCTACAGTTCTACGCTTTAAACGGCAGATATGAATTTCACTGTTAAAGATGACTGCATAATATTGTTAATAATCAGACAATGTAAAGGCAATTCTTGTTACTGCAGACGGTTTCCTAGAAAATACCAAAGACATTTTTTGAGAACTGACCGAGAATTTCCGGAAATAACTTAAAATCACTTATTTTCGAAAATTCTCAGTCAATTCTCAATAAATTTCTTTGGCGTATTACAGGATACCGTCCGTAGTAATTATAATTGCCCTTACCGAGCCCGACTTTTGACAAAACGATTCAGTCATTTTTTAATTACGGTTTTTAGTGAAAATTCCTACCTTATCGGACGTGGACTTTAGAACCCCCTTAAGCGCTCATAAGAACGATACATATAGATATACAATTATATGCATTTCACATTTTTACAATTCGGCATTTTTATCTGTGGCCTGATCCATGTACGGGTCTCCAAGTTTTCTAACTAAAGTCTGAGTGATTAACGCACCAATGGCAACCGCCCGGTGGTAACATACCGATCGAGACACTGTATACTGTAATGCTCAAAACTTCAATTGTGCACTGAATGTGAACCCATCTTTGTAGTTCCATTTTTCGCCACCAGAGTAACTTAAGATGGCAAATAATTGGGGTTTTATTTTCCAATTGAAATTCATTCCAGAAGCTAAAAGTGTCAATTCAGAAATAATAAGTCAAATGAATTTCAATTAATTTCAATAAAATGTCAATGAATTTATATGAATTTCAATTGGAAAATATAAGTGCCAGATGAATTTTTGTTTACTGGGATTATATCAATATTATCAAGGAATAGTGGGAATTCTTGTGGATGGTAAATTTAACTTTCTATCCCAGTGAATTCCACCTGACAGCTTGAATAAAGGTATTTAATGGAATTAAAAATGCCAATACCTTACCGATTGTTCCCAATAAGCACACTTTCGAAATAAAGAATTCTTTAAGTAATCTCAAATGTCCGAAAGAGATAAATCTTAAAGTATTCCAAAAGTAGTCACGATTAGTAATTTGTATGAATTGAATGATATCGGTCAAAGTGTTTCACAGTTATGATAAAAGTAGTCTTAAAGTATTCTTTGTCAACAAATTCATGATACGCGGTATGTGCGGCCATCTTGAGCAGTTAGTCGGTAACAGGATGTTTCGAGCGCGTACCGCATGGTGGTGCATCGAGTCAACACACGCACTCTATATTATCATACACAATCATTCTCGTAAGTGATGAAGGTACAAGTTGTTCCAAAGCACCACAAGTTATAAGTATATTCCACCTGCGCGATGTTCGTGGAGTCGACTTAATATATTAATTAAAGTCAATAAGACCTAGGGAAATGCGTTGTTTAAGTACGTTTTCATATAAACGTTTACAAGTAGTTGTATTAACTTATTACAAAATAATTATTTACAAAACAGTATTACAAAAGAATACTCTAGGAATTCTTAGATGTTTCGATGCTAATTGGGTATTCATGCTCTTACGTACAAGAATTCTTTATGAAAATTTTATTATGGGTTTTGAAGAACCATTTACCAAATACGTTTAAAAAAGAATTCTTATGTAACTCTTTATTTAATAACTACCCTGGGGAAAATCGGACACTCCGTATAAGTGTTCACGAAGTGTGAAATTAAGCGTCTCACAAATGTCCCAGAAGTGTTCAAAGGGTGCATGAAAATGTAATCGAAGTGTGATTTTGTACATTTGAGTGTTCGTGTACACTTTAACGTAATTGTTTTAACGTACACAAAGTGTTCGTTAGATGATTCTACCGATTTTAAAGCGTCCGCAAAGTGTTCAATAAGTGTAAGATTTCATTAACGAGTATACATCTAAATTAAGGCGTTTTTCACTGACTATACTAGTGCGCACTAAGGCACCTGAACATTGAATTAACATTTATTGGCAACTTTCGACCTAAATAGACCTTGCAAAATCAAAATTCCCCGAAGATGTCCAAAAGATACCTGGACAATAAATAAAAATGCGACGTCCCGCACTGTAATGGGTTTCGGACCTCAATACATTTGAGTATTCGTCAAATTGAAAATGGTGACATTGTATGATCAAGGGAAGTGTTTCCCTATAACGAACACCATTTTACTCTCACAGGAAAGCTGCAAAATTGACCCTTTATTATAGTTGAATGAACACTCCGTACACTTGAAACAAAAAAAAATCATCGGAACATTTTTAGGACACTCGATTGTTCAAGTTCACACTTATAGTTTACACATTCGTTCTTTTAAATATAATTTAAGAGTGCATAAAGTGTTCAAATATATTTTATGAATGTACAAAACGCTACTGGGACACTTCATCACCCCACTTAAAAGTGTCCCATTTTCGCCAGGGTATAGTGGACATTCGTTATATTTTTAAGCATACGCAAAGAATTCTTCTAGAATTCTTCTTTCATAAAAGCATTCCAGAAGTATTCTTGTGGAATATTAAAATTTTTTTTTTTTGCTTATTGGGTTGAGATACTAATTCTACACTGTTTCCATACCAGAATCCAAGCAGAGCTGTACATATTGCAATAAAACCTGGTGGAAATAAATGGTAGCTTTATGCTAAGGTTTATAACATTAATTTGACATTCAAAAAGTATTAATTTCATTTCTTGTTTAGAATTTTATAAAATTAGATAAAAATCATCTTCTTGAGTTTGGCGGTCTAATGAATATAAAGAAGCAACTAGGAGACAGATCATTTTTTAAATGAAAAAAATCACTTCTTGTAACTTATTGTTAGAAAAAAATACATACCCCAATAGCACACTTTATTCCATCAATATTCCCGGAATATTCCTTTGGAACATTGAGAATATTCCAAAGTAATATTCCATCCATATTTTCAGGAACATTGAAATGTCCAAAGCATGAAATATTCTGCATCATAAATATTATTAAGCATTACAGATTGAACATTTTACTCGCATATTTTAAAAACTCTATCAAATAATGTAGAGAGATTATAAACAATTAACATATATTTGTATGTTTAACAATTATCTACTTGATTTTCAGGAAATCATTATTAATAATTGTGACACCTCAATGAAATATTCTGAAATCAGCTTAAAAAATGATATTCATCCATTCGCATTATTATTTCGTCTATAGTATTTGATAGATTTTGGAATACTCTAACAAAATTTATATTGTTTATAATATTTCTAATGCAGAATATTTCAATGTTCCTGGAATATTCCGAAGCACTGTTCCTGGAATATTCCAACGGAATATTCCGAACGTTAGGCATTACAATGTTCCTGGAATATTCCAGGAATATGGACGGAATAAAGTGTGCTATTAGGGCAGAATCATGCACTGGCCAGTTAAACGGTGAGTTTATGTTACTTTTTAGTCTCTGAAGATGTATCGAAGGCCTACAGATAAAGGGGAAGTGATATTTCTATTAAAAAAGGATATAACATCGTAGTTTGTTCTTTTTGTATAATATACCGAGAAATTTTGAAATATTTCAAGGGTTCTTCAACGTTTTTATAAAAGAGGAATTTTTTATATTGAAAAATTTTTTTTTTTACTTAAAAGCATTCAAGATAGACAAAATCAGGATTAAAAATGAATGCATTTTTATCCATTTTGGATTACGGGGTAATAATATCGCATCTTATAAGGATATTTGGATATAATGTAAGACCATTTTCACAGTATATTGTGGCACTTCTAAATAAAAAAAGTTGCAAAGCAGTTTTAAATTTATCACAAGTACGGAATTAGAATTTTTGACGTTTTACATTTGTAAGAAACAACACGAACATTTATATCTCATAAAAACTTTAATTCACATATATATTACTGTATTAAATTGCCAGTGATACAACATCATTAATAAATCACATACTATACATTACGATATTAAAATTATTATTACCGTAGCCACTGATTGTTATAATATATGATAAATATATACAGCAATACATTACTTTAAAATGGATTTCATATTTGAAACCAGCAACGTACAAACACTTGGTTTTATGATATAAATTAAACATTCATGTTCATATTATAAGAATAATTGTTCTTTCATGAAGTATTTCCATTCATGAGATTGATTAACTTCTTAATAAGTTACATATGTACAATTTTATAATGAACTTATCCAGCAGGAATAGAGCAACATTCATTAAAAGAAATCAATCAGTACTATATATTCTAATTTATTAAAGTTATTCATCTTCGATGACGGTTCTTCGGTTTTTTCTTTGGTGAAAATTTAGTCTCAGGTTCGTGTTTGACGAATCCAAGTTTTTCGGTTTTATCTTTAATTAACTCACGTTTTTCTCTAATCAATTCTCGTTTGTCTTTGATAAAGCTCTGCTTGTTACGCCTGCGTTTTTCCCAACTTCGTATATCATCGTCACTTTCATCAACACTCAGATGACTTTTGTCTTCTTTCGCAAAACCAAGTTTATTTTTTGTTCCTTTCTCGAACCCTCGTTTTTCGCTAATCACTTCTCGCGTAACTTTGCTTAAGCCCTGTTTACCTTTTTCGTTTTCAAGAAGACCTTGTTTTTCTATGTCATTTTTTTGTCCCTGCCGATTTTTGTCATCTTTAATGAAGTTTAGTGGACCTTTCTTTTGTTTGATAAAGTTTTTCATATTTTTTAAAAAACCTCGGCGTTTTTTTACATTCCGATTATCTTTTTCATCTTTGACAGAACTCCGATGAACTTTTCTATCTTTATTAGAATCACGGTGATCTTCATGTTTGTGAACTGGTCGAGGAGTTTTTTCATCTTCGGTTGTACTCCGGTGATCGCCTTCGTATTTATTAGACTCTCGGTTATCGACTCTGTCTGTATCGAGAAGTTTTTTATCTTTTTCAGGACTTTCTTCTTTTCTTTGATCAGCAATAAGTCGTTCTTTTGCTCCATCTTCGAGAAAAAATCGTCTTTTATGTTTTCTCCTTTCCATGACTTGGTCATAAGTTTGAATTTCGAATTCGTGTCGCCTTCGCCAGACAGATTTCAAACCAGCACAGTAACAAAATGACGTGAGTAAGAAGATGAAGCCAAGGTATCCCAAGTGCCTGAAGAAAGCTAAGTGGATGTACAAAATTGTTAGTACTCAGCAATCATTTTTCGGTAGTTTATACAAAAATAATCATATTTCAAATTCCTATCTCAAATTCAAAATTTTTTTGAAACTCAAAACTTGGTTTTTAATTGCTACTTTTATTGTTAAATTGATCAAAATTAACTATTAGAAATTCCGGAAGACTCCAAGATAAGCAAAATTTTAAATGGCACGACACGTTTTTTTATGACATTCATGAATTTTATTTGTTTGTTTATTAATATAAACTAAAACAATATAAAATAAACAATAAAAACTATAATTAATAATCCTCTTTTTGGAGGTAATAGCTAATTTAATATAATTGTACACATAATTCGTACTTAATAAAACAATTTCTAAGACGAATGCTTATTGTGAATTTAAAAAATCGCGCCTGAATCGTAGCGCGTCCGACTCTCGATTACTCGCTGCAGTACGAGTGCATCGCCGCAAGGTGGCCTGAGTATCAACATTTTTCTCGATAGTAGCGAGGTGGGGTGAGTGTTTCATATATAAGAATGGAGAAAAACTCGAGAGCTGTACTTGCTTCGGCAGTACATATACTAAAATTGGAACGATACAGAGAAGATTAGCATGGCCCCTGCGCAAGGATGACACGCAAAATCGTGAAGCGTTCCACATTTTTTGCCCAATTTTCCCAGGAATTTCTATTTTTCTTTCTCCTAATTTCAATTTTTGACTTCTTTTTGACGGTAAATTCTTGCATATTATTAATGTACTTTTTAATTACTTATATATTTTAATTTAAAAAAATAACAATGAAATGCACTTCTCGAAAATAAATCTTGCTTGAAAATGTATTATCTTAATATTTTTAATAAGGAATGTTTTTTTTTATTAATTTATATTTTCGCAGAATTGCAGTACAAATAAAAGAATGTAACATAGAGTCAAAATTTACTGATGAAAAGTATAAATAATAAAATTTTGTGATCCAAACCTTCAGATAATAATCGAGTTTTTGAGATTATGGAAATTTGAACTTGCATCATTTTTACGCCATCAACGTAGCACGTATAATTTCCTTCTTCTTTCTTTGAAGCTCCTGCAATAATCTGAATTTATATTAACAATATTAGCATGAACTATATATCGTTGATTAAAAAACGCGAAGTTAATATTTGTGAGACATACTACTGAGCATTATAAAATCTAATTAATTATTTTAACGATATTTCCACTGTTTTGAGGGTACACCCAAAAATTTAAGTTTATAGGATTTTTTCAGATGTAATATTACAATATTATAAATAAAATGTCCTATTTTTTTATAGTTTAAAACAGTAAACTACTAATATCCCGACAGTCTTATTTATGATACAAATTTGGCTGTAAATCACAAATTTCTTAATTCGAAAATGAAAACGTGAAAACAGTCACTTATTTACAATTACTTAAATATTGAGAACTCTGTTATTAAATTTCAATACTATTTCAAATTTAATTTAATTATTGGTTAACAAAATTATTTAAATGGCACTAAAAATTTATGAGATTATCTGGAACCCAATAGAGGGCTAAGAAGGAATTAGTATTATCGTCTTAATTCCATATTAATAATTATATGATTAACCGTTAACATACAAACCTATAAAATATAAAGAGAAGAAACTGTCTACAAAAACACGTTCCTCCTTATCCTTTTTATGAAAAGAATGTCCCTTCCCAGGCTCTAGAGTAATTGCATCTTTTTTCCAGATTACTTTGGTCTCTAAAGTTGCTCTATTATTAACAATCATTATTAGTATGATCTAATACTATTAAAATTACTTGATTTATATCAGAATCAAGTTTATATATGCATTTTGCTGTTAAGGAAGATATTTATAATAAAAATTATATAGTTGAGAAAGAAAAAAATATATTTTTCCATGATTTTTTTTGCACATAATGTAAATATATGTAAATAATGACAAAAAATCGACATTATGTGATAAAAGCAAGAATAAAAATTAAAACGCTGAATTAAAATTGAAAATAAAAGTTATTATTTTTATTTATTTATTATTAGTAATTATATTTATCATACTCTGGACAGGGTAAACTCAAATGACCTCCATCCGTCAAAACGAATCTCTTCATGTACTTAAATTTATTTTTTTTAACTTTTTTGGTCTTGTTACAACGTTCACAAGTTTCCTCCAAAATATATTCCGGAAGATTTCTCGTTGCTTCGCTGATAATAGGAAACGTTTTATTTATCAGCATTGACCTAAAGTATTCAACAATAAACTCCAACATAAATATTTCGTGACTTACATATAAACATTTCATTATCTTACCTGCAAGGAATTAATGGTAAATTTCGAAAAAACTGGACAGTTTTTGAATCGTTATTAATTTTTCTCGTCTGCAAATTTTAAATTATGAAGTTTTAAAACCTTCCTTATAACGTAAGATTTATTACTTTAGCTTGATTTTTGTTTATAAAATTACAATTAGGATTTGAAGTTACTTTGTCGAAACGGCGTTTTATTCGACAATAGGCTGTCCGTCGTTGAATACCTTTTGTTCGAATGCATTGCTCACATGGACCCCAAGGACTCCATTCTACAGTAATTTCCAAAATGATACCATCATTTCGGATCGCTGCCAATTGATCCATATTCGAAACCTGCATTGATTTAATATTGATCATCACTATCTTTGAAAAAACTGATGAAAGCACACCTTAAAACTTGAAAAAGTCTATTAAAACTGATGGTTAAAATTATTAAAATTAAACCCCAACGATATTTTCGTTAACGACTAACCTAAAGTATATAATTAGATATGTTATTATAAACCGTAAAACGTGATGCACAACTTTAATATACAACTGCATCTATTTTAGTTTCGTCACGTATAAAATTAAAACTCCCGTTGGTCGATATTTTTGAAACCAGACCATTCCTTGAGTCATAATATATAAATAAGATTTTTAGATACAATAGTACTTGTACAATCCATCGATACAAACATAAAAAGAACAATTACCTGAAATTGGATATCAAACGGAAAACAGAATTAAAATGAAAATTTGTAAGATACGAACTAATGGTAATACAATACTTGTATTACAGAATTGTTTGTTTACCGCAAATCTCGTAGTGACTGGTACGAAATTTAACATACGAAATTCCTCCCAATCTGTCAAATTTCCTTTTTGGGTTGTTACCACTGAATCGTCTTTAAAACTGGCTGCAAAGAAGTGATATAAGTATTATTATAAAATATACTTTTAAGTTCATTTTATAATGGATAAAATTAATCAGAATGGACTACAGATCAAATAAACAAACATCAAATCTCGAATAGTAAAAATAATCATATTGCATCGTCTCTCTACCATTAATCTTATTACTATTAAATATGTTTTAGCAGCTACAAAATTGCAAATAATAGTTGAATTAAATTTAAATTTAATTACGTTCAAGGCGAAAATTAAAGTCGGTTGTATTTTTCTTGTCACATCCAAAACATCGATAAATCCCAGCATCGGTTGATTGAACATCTTTTATCACCAAAGAAAAATTCGGCGTTACTTTTATTCTGTTTAATGTTTTATTGTTTTCCATTCCAAATTCAACTTCCTTTTCCGGATTGCTTTGCTGACTGTCCTGCCAATACCAAGTCTTCGCCTGCTGCTGATCTGGACTCTGGTTACTCCAATTACACATATCACAATAAATATTTCTTAATAATTTTAATTAAAATGCCAATTCAGCAAATTTTTATTAATTTGTGATTCGAGTGTTTGACTGTCTCTACGTGAATTGAGTGGCAGTTCACTATTTCACTACTGTAGCCCGTACTCCACAAAGAGTGAATTTTCAATTCAACAATTTTCTATAAATTTGTAGTCATTTTATTATACTTTTGTATGAGTAAATATTTTTCCAACAATAAGACCTACTTAATATTTTTGTAAATTTTGTAAAAATATAAAAATTGACAAAAGTATGTTCAAAATTAATAAATTTGAATTGTAAAACGATAAATATAAATAAATGTAATTAAACATTTTAAATAATGGAGACTGATTGTTTTTGAACTTTAGTCGATGTTCACTTCTTCAAATTCACTTTTTCTGTTTGTATGGATCAATTTAAATTAATATTTACCAATAATAGCAATCAAATCGAACGGAAACGTGAATTTCAACATCTACAACTAAATATTCGTCGATTTCTTTGGAGGTGATCAATCTTTCTTTTTCTCTGCAAAATTTCCTGATGAGAGCTTTGCCGTCTTCACTATTGGCATTTATATTTGCTAACAACAGAATGAAGCAAATAAAGCGCATCAGCTAATTTTTCGATATTCCGTACTGGCAGAAAGATGTCTAAAATAATTAGAAATTTGAGGATTTGAATAGTGTATGAAAATAAATGAAAATTACTTAAATATTTAAATCTAGATATTAGAAATTGAGATTCTGCAAAAAAGTCGATCTGATTCCTCGTAGTAAAAAATGAATAGAATGACAATTGTCGTATACCAATGTTAATAAATGTTAATAAATCGCTTTAATCTGACTGAAACTTAACCCATTAAGGCCTAAACGGACATATTTTGAGCACCAGTTTAAACGTCGATAATTTGCATATAAAAGCATTTGGAAAAATTTTACTCCCACTATTTCTGACGTAAAATTGTATGCTCTTTCAGAATCTTTCAATAAAATTTCGATAAAATAAAAAGCAAAAAAGTTATACACTTTTTTTTTTTAAAAACATGGTTTTTAAACATTTATTTTTTATTCTAACATCACTTTCACCTCGAAATTGGTTTGGGAAAAACGTCTAAGGTGAAAATATCGCGTCCATGGATCCTTAGGATTAAAACGTACCATGTTCTAATTTGAATTTCAAGATGTCGACTCCCAATATGGCGCCTAGAAGCTCAAAAATCTTTTTAAAACTTAACAAATTTTTTTCTTAAAAACTGTAGACTTTAGAGAAAATTTCCTAAGAACAAAAATGTCTTAGAATTGGTTAAAGAACCTTCTCAAATTTTATCACAATGTATTGATACACTTTTTGTTTTTTTGAAAATTTAAAAAATCAAAATTTAAAAAAAAATTCATTTAAAAAATCTGAAAAAATTTGAGAAGCTTCTTTAACCAATTCTAAGATATTTTTATTCTTAGCAGATTTTCTTTAAAGTCCATATTTTTCAAGGAAATAAACTTATGAGTCTTAAAATCTAGAAAAGTTTAATAACGAATTTCGATCTCTATAGAAATTAATAGAAATAAATCCATACTTATGACATTTGAAGTTCGTACTGTATTTTTTTTTTTATATATTTTTTACATTTGTTATATGTATTATATAAACTCACGGATAAAATTATTTGTTAAAATTATGGGGACCTCTTTTGGGACTGATTTTTCGTTCATTATCTAAAATAAAAAAATTTGAAAATCCCTCTGGAAAATCATAATAAAACAGAATATTATCCGAGTTAAGCAAATCTGGAAGGTTCAAGTTTTTTATGCTATAATTTAATGCTCATTTAAGACTAATTTAATACCCCAATGTCAAATTGAAGGCTCTTTATTTACTACACTGAAACAAGTTTCTTGCATGCATATTTTTTAAATTATGGTGGATTTCTGTTGTGTAGATTTTACGTTATCTAAGATAAAACATCTGGAAATTCCAAAAAATCATTATAGAACTGCATATTGTTCAGTTTGGATGCATATCAATCACAGTCTTTCCATGTAAATTTTTTGTTAAAATTATGGTGCTTCCTTCTGGATAAATTTTTGATTATGTAATTTAAATAATTTGGAAATCCCGTAAGATCGTTATGAAACTACAAATTGTTTTGTTTGGATCCTCATAAAACAAGTTCCTTGTATACAAAATTTTTGTAATTCCAATTTTTTCGATTTTGCATGTGTATGTCATTTCGGTAAATAGCTAATGAATTACGACTATAAGGATTGTAGCTCTTGAAAACTGAACAATTTGGTCCCTAATCCAATGAGATTCAGTCAAACGCGATTTTTGTAAATTCTGGGAATTTCAGAGGCTCCTTTTGGGCTCAATTTTTATCGAATCGCCTCGTATTAGGGGCCAAATTGTTGATTATTTCAAGGGCTATGATGTTCTCGGAGTGTAATTTCATTAGTTATTTATCGAAATTAGTTAATAACGAGAAACCACCATGCCATATTGGCTTTTTGTGCTCTTTTTCTGTAGCAAGAGAAATATTCATTTTAAGTCAAAGAGCCACCGAGATTCGTTTGTAGAACTTGATAGTGAGTTTAAAATGAGCCTAATTTTGTTAAGAAAACTTCAAAAATGGACAAGATATTGCAACATGAGTGATTTTTTCTACAATTCATTGTGGGATATTCTGAATATTCTTATATAATAATAAAATTAAGTTAATTTCATTTTCAGTAATTCCTGCGATTATATAAAAAGACAATTACATTAAATTTTTTTTTAAACCTGTTTTTTTAAATGCCTAGTTTTTGAAATGTCTGGTTTTTGAATGTATGACAAATCACATAACAGACATTTTCGAAAACTAGCCATTTCAAAAATCAGCCTTTCAAAAACAAACATTTAAAAAAGCAAACATTCAAAAACCAGACATTTCAAAAATAGACTTTCAAAGTATGTCTGCATTATAGAATATAGCCAGTAATAATTTCGTTTTAAACATTTTCCACAATTTGATCGGTTTTCAAAATGAAAAAACTTTTTTCTTTATTGAAAAAAATAACAAAATAATACTTTTTATCACTTTTTATGAATTAAAATGTATTCAAATATAACAAAGAATAGAAATAAATTCATATTTTCAGTTCTTTTCAATACATGTTAATCCATTTCAGGGGCCAATATTTCAATTCGAAGAATTGAGTTATTTTAATTCTTTTCCACTTTTCCGTCTCAAAAACCCGACAAATTACAAAACAGACATTTTAAAACCAGACTTTCAAAAGCTAGACATTTTAAAAAACAGACATTTCAAAATGCAGACATATTTTGTAATTCTGTTTTTTAAATATCTAGTTTTTTAATGTCGGGTTTTTGAGTGTCTGTTTTGTGATTTGTCCGGTTTTTGAGTTGCACCCAATGAATGGGGCTTAATTTTTACCGAATCGTCTGGTATAAGGGGTCAAATTGTTCATTTTTTCAAGGGCTACGACACTCTTATAGTGTTATTTCATTAGTTATTTATCGAAATTAGATAAACATAAAAAACCTGTTAAAAAATTTGTTAAGCTTTAGAAATAAAATTATCACTGCGGTCGCCATTTTGTGATCATGATGTTAGTTTTTAAATACTTAAAAAATATATCTTAATACTACAACTAGTTTCTTCACCTTTAGCGAAAGAATTTTGTGCCAGCAATAGTATTTTTCGGTCCTAGGCCATAAAGTACAATTTTACGGACCGAGTGGAAATTTCACAATCTCCAAAAGTCCAAACCCAGGTCGTAAAATTTTACGGCCGAGGAGCGACCACTATTTTTTGATACACTGTTCGCAAAAGTAGGCACTTTACCGACTGTTTTTAGTCCGTAAAGTGCAGAGATCAGTCCGTAAAATCACAGTTTACGGACACGTTTATCAAAAATACTATTTCTATATATGAGAAAAAAAATGTTTTATACAAAAGTATAGCCGATTTTTTGCGTTTTTTGACGTTTAAATCGTTATATTTAATTTTGTAAATAAGATAGCTCAATTTTGACAATTCCATTGAAATTACCGATGTCGAAAATAACAAGACGCATACATTTCAATTTGTTGGAACTTTAATTTTCATATGCTATACTTGATTGAAATTGAACTAGGAACCCAACAAACGAAAAAGTATACGAAAAATCTGTGTACGATTTAATACGAAATAAGTTTGTTTCTTTCCCACTCTTTGAGTTACGAATGCGAGTGTATACGATATTGTACGCGATACATAAACGCACATAACCTCAAAGAAACGGTTATTTTGGATTATCGAATGATTTAAACACCAAACTAGAAAACAGAACATTTCTTCGAAAATTATGAAATACGGAAAAGGAAATAATCAATTCTTCGATTAAATTAACAGAATTCAAAGCTATTCTAAGCCGCAACAAATCAATGTTTGCAATGCGTTAAATACGGTATCGTATAAGATCGAATTAATTCAATTCTGGTATTACAGGTCGTATAAAATAGTATAAATTCGAACAAGAATCTCTAATAATCAATACGCCACTAGAAAGAAACAGAATGCAAAATATCGATTCCGTATACTTTTTCGTTTAAAATGTGTCCTTCCCGGCGTTAATGGGTTAAGAAAATGAAGAGCAGCGATATCGAGATTAGCATTTTTTAAGTCAGAAAATAGCCACCTTTGACGCTATGTAAGCCATTTTTGGATCCATTTTCAAAACAACTTTTGCAAGCTTCAAGCGAGGTGTGTGCGGGTGGGGTAAAGAAACCCTATTAGAAAACAGTTATTCGATATTCAGGTACACAAATGCACAAAATATGCTGTCCATTTGCGTACTATTTGAGTAAGGTCCTAATATGAGTACATTTCGAAAACTGTGCGCATGCGCACTGCCGTCCAATAGACGTTAACGTCATGGGTCTCCGCGACGGTGCCGAGCAGAGTGGCAGAAACCTGCAACGCTGTTCCCGGCATGCACTAGTCGATGTCAACATGGCCGACACGATTGAAAGTGAGTAAATTTTCAAGCAATTCCCGACGCGATAAAGTCATCGTAAACTTCACAAAACTTTAAATCTTTAATTGTTTCGTCACCGAATCGTCGCGTCTCTTCGAAAGTGTATTATTTATAATCCTGCGTAAGAATCTCCGGAGTGCTCGTCGAGTTTGAATTTGCCACGGATAGAAGGGGTTCAAAATTTCAAAATCTGGCAGTGCTGCGAAGAATTCAAGCGGGATACGCGACGAATTCTTTCGGGATTAATTACTTGCTTTAAAAAATCAAATCCTCGGCTCGTTGTTATTCCGGTACAATGATTCGATGTTAAAACGTTGACAGTCGCTAACAAATATTTCTCATATTATGCGCCCGATTCGTACTCGAGACTTCAAATTCGTATGATAGCCAGGTTAGGTCTTTCGTATACGCAGGATAGTGGGATCTGGAAATCTCGAAGAAACTTTTTCGACAATATTCACTTTTCCTAACCGAATCATCAATCTCTCGCGAATCCGTTTGATACTTCGGGCACTAAACTTTTTATAGTTTCCTTCGAAAAAGACCGCGAACAAACTTTAAATGGTTAAACAAGGCTAAACAATCGAAGTAAACAATCCGCCAAGGCTGTCGCGATTTTCGAATCATTTAAATGCAAAAATTTCGAATTTTTCATTTGTTGGCGATTTCCACCCAAATTTCTTTTCTAGATAAATTATTTTAGCTTTATTTACTCCATTACACTTTACAAACAGCAAAAAATAGAATTTTTTAACACTTTCAATTTTCTAATGACATATTTAAAAAGATTTTAATTTGTATTAATAATAATTTTTTTATGCGTAGATGAATCGGCGGAAGCTTTGCTTTCGATAAAAAACGGAGGGTATCCTTCCGTTGATGATATTAAAACTGAGATCGAAGAAGAAGAAATGGACATCGATGAACACAGGTATTC
This sequence comes from Trichopria drosophilae, assembly GCA_030407085.1. Taxonomy (NCBI): domain Eukaryota; kingdom Metazoa; phylum Arthropoda; class Insecta; order Hymenoptera; family Diapriidae; genus Trichopria; species Trichopria drosophilae. Next base: position 97,107,959 of record CM059584.1, read on the forward strand.
GAACAACTCGCCAGATTCACATATGGATCTGGATGATTCCGATCAAATGACAGAATTTGGACCTGCAGCGTTGGGTCTTCAAAGGGTTGGCACTAAACCACCTCCAAAACCAAATCCCCCGACGCAGCCGGTTCAAGTTCTCAATCGACGGGGAATGCCTGCTAGGATAAGAAAGAAAAACAAATTGTTTTACGACGATATCATGGTCAATCATCCACATCACAGGTAAGTTTGAATTCAAACATTAAAATAATGTTATTCGTTAAATATGTACTCATGTTGTATTTTTATTCTAGGGTGAAAAAGGATCCATCGATGCTGGAAGTAAAACAATCTCCCAAAAAGCTGAAACCTTCCCCACTGAAGAAACCAATCAAATATTATCAAGAACCCAAAAAGCCTGTTACTCCTACTCGACCTGTAACACCTGTTATGAAACCTGCTGTTAAAGTCGAAAAGGAACCTGAGAAACCTCAGCTTCCGTCCTCGCCGGATCGAAAAATTGGACAAAAAATCGGCATGAGATTGAGAAATTTATTGAAATTACCAAAGGCACACAAGTGGGTTTGCTACGAATGGTTTTACAGTAACATTGACAAGTAAGTATTTATATTACAATTTAAAATAAATTAATGATAATTGTACGAAAAAAATGTATTGAAAAAGTTGAGCAGAATTTAAGGTGTATTTTAAAAATATTAAATCTGATAATTCGATTCCTTCAAATATTTTCAATTAAAATCAAGTATTGATACTCTAGATATAATGAACTTAATTGCTGATCAGTTTTCCAAATTATATTCACCTCAAATTTTGTCTCAACAACCTTAAGATTATTTTGGTGACATACTATCGGATTTATTATTTATTTATTTTTACAAATTAATAATAAAAATAAAATAGGTAATACAATTGCAACAAGTAATTAAAATAACAATTTTAAATATAAATACAGTAATATGAAAATATTAATATCAACACTGCAATAAACACAAAACGATTTATGAAAGTCGACGACTCGTAAAAATATTGTTAAAAACCTAATTTTACGATATCAATTTTCTATGTGATAACCTGACTAGATAAACAATCCCAACACATTGAGTCAATTAAAATTACGAAGATAGTGTACCTTTAAAAATTTAGGCAATTAGATGGAAGTTGTGGAAGGGTATTCCAAGATCTTTTTAGACGCAACAACACACGCAAAGAAATTTTACGTCAATGCGACAGCATTTTGAGAAGTAGTAGTTACCGCACAGATTCTGACGAATTTGAAATGACGGTTACAATTCGAATTTGTTAAAAAGAACATTTTTATAAACAGATACAATTTGAGTGCACCTTTGAGAATATTTATTCATAATTTCTAGACGATATAGTTATTAATTATTTGTAATGATCTATAAACGTTGTTGAAACGGAAAAACTTGGTACTTGTTTCATTCTAAAGCTTCCATATTGAAAACAGTGCAAGATACACTAAAAATGCACTGAACCTTTTTTATAGAGCACAAAATTTCCTAAAAAAAAGTCAGTGAGAGCCCTAGTCTAAATTTAATAGATTATCCATGATTAATGCTGGAAATTTGTCTTACAAGTCAATTATGAATATTTTAGAATTTTTTAAAAATATGAGGCATATTCCATCGTTGCTCGTGGCTAAGCTATTAACTTTAGTCTAGGACCCTCGCTGACTTTTTTGTAGGAAATTTTGTGCTCTACAAAAAAGTTTCAGTGCATTTTTAGTGTATCTTGCACTGTTTTCAATACGGAAGCTTTAGAATGAAAAAAGTACCAAGTTTTTCCGTTTTAACAACGTTTATAGATCATTAAAATTAATTATTAATAACTAAATAGTTGGAAAATTATGAATAACTATTCAAAAAGATGTAATAAAAGTGTATCTACTTATAAAAATGTTCTTTTTAACGATTTCGAATGTTAACCGCCATTCAAAATTCGTCAGAAATCGTGCGGTAGCTGTTACAAACAAATAATCAATGCGTTTACTTGTAGTACAAACAAATAGCTACAAATAGAGTTTCAATAGATAAAAGTAATTTTATAACAGTAAATCTTACTACTTACTCAAACTTTGTCCCTGAGTTTTGGTTAAATTTTCATTGCGGCACTTTTTATATTAAATAAGAATGGGGTTGCTGAATTCTAAGCAGTGTAATTTCATAAAATATGTGTAGTTAAATATTTTCATTGTTAAAAACACACAATTTTGTATCCCGTAAATTTTTAATTGACAATGAAGTAATAAAAAATTGGCGAGGAACAAAAATGCGTCAGTACTGTAGTATACGTTTTTTCAACTAGAAATTATTTTTAAAAATGAGACGATGCTTATTTATACAGTAGCCGTTAAGTTTATGCAGAAAAATGTTTAGATATAAACTCTACTTAACAATATCGATTCAAACATGAAATGTCAGTACCGTGGCAAATATTCATAATAATCGTTTCATTGACTAATTTTGGACGTATCAGAAATAGTCCAACGTCATCGTTGAGTTACTCAGTAAGTAAATTTATACATTTTTTTTATAATTAACGTTAAATAAAGTTGGTTATTTAAGCCACATGATTACATGTATTAAAAATTAAATAATTAGGTGTATGGGCAAATCTCCAGAACCTTTCAATTTTGAAGTAGACGTTTTTTAAAAATAAAGATGCAAGCACATTTCTGATTTTTTGGTACCGTTGCTTGATACATTCAGAAATAGATATTTATTCATGAATAACGCTTAAGCGAGTACCAGTGCCTGTTATATTAATATTAAACAATACTAAAATGTACGATACATTCTGAAACAAAAGAATCAAACGTTTGTAAAAATGCGAATAGCAATGTTGCAAAGTACATTTTTATCTCTTTTCTTTTCATTTCTTAGCTCTTCCTTTTTTCGGATTTCTTCTCATTTTCTTAGTACATTTAACCATTTTAGTTCCTTCAAACGATCCATTTCACCAGTTAATATTTTGAACTTATAAGATGATGACAGTTCAAGTTATACATTTATCAATTTGGAGCAATGTTCATATAGAATGTAAAAATTCAGGATTCCAGTAGGGACAGTTACATTTGCGAATTTTTATATATAAAAGTGTAAATATAAACGTGGTTGAGAAGCACAAGCACCTATGTCTCAATAACCCATTTACATGGCTATTGAAAATGTTACTTTTCGAATTTTTTTATTTTTTGAACCAAGCAGACTTGATTGTGGAGGCAACATTGAATTTGTTCGCAAGTAATTTCGGTATTATAAATTCAAAAAGATGAATGAAAAGCGATTCTAATCTTTGTAGGCTTTCGTGCACAGATGCACTGAAATAATACTTTGCTCTGGGTTAAAAAAACCATTGTTTTATTCTAATTTCATTGCGCGATTTACCTTACCATGGAGCATTTCGGATTCGACAAGAAAACTTGACTACATATTTTCGGTTATTACAGCTCATTTACTACAAAGTTACGAAATTTACTACTTCCAAAACTAAAAAACAAGGTTTTGAGTGCAAATATTGACTTAATTTAAGAAAATTAGCATAATTTTAGACTGAAATTAAGCCTTTTGAGATGTAACAATTTTAAGATTTTTTTTTCTCTATACTTGTCGAGGAGACAGCTAGCTAGCTAGATCTAATTTTTTATATTTCTCGCCAAAAATGAGATTATGCAGAATCTGGAATCGGTTGCCAGAAATTTTGTTAAACATCAGTGAAATGAATGTTTTTAAGGCTACGTTCCGGAGATCTATTCTTGGGTTAAATTAATCTAGTTAATTAAGTATTTCACCATCTTTTTCTCTTGTATTGTTTCTAAGTATTTTATTATTTTTGTACCGGAAGGTGCAGGACTGGACCAAATAAATAAATAAATAAAAACTAAATATTATTTTCAGAACACTTTTTGATGGAGACAACGACTTCATGATTTGTTTGAAAGAATCGTTTCCACAATTAAAAACACGAAAGCTTACCCGCGTCGAATGGTGCAAGATTCGACGAATGATGGGTAAACCAAGACGATGTTCCCAAGCTTTCTTTGAAGAAGAAAGGCGCGAACTTGAAAGAAAACGACAGAAGATACGTATGCTACAACAACGTAAAGCGGTAGATGTTCAAATTTTCAAAGATCTCCCGCCAGAAGTACCACTTCAATTAGTGATCGGAACGAAAGTAACAGCAAGACTGAGGAAACCGCAGGATGGGTTGTTCACAGGAAGTATAGATGCTGTGGATACCAGCAATAATACCTACAGAATCACATTTGAACGAGCTGGACTTGGAACTCATAGTGTGCCTGATTATGAAGTTTTGGTAAGTTTAAAATTTATTTATATTTTTCCTCTTTTTCTTTTCATGCGTTATAATAATTAATTATTTTACAGTCAAATGAACCACCGGAGACTATAAGTGTAGCGTCGTTCTCTCACAAATTCAGACCAAGACACGTTCAGTACGTACCGTCACCACCGTACGCAATGAAACTTGCATCTCCGAGGTTAAACAGTGACCCGTTGATATCGAATGCATCAATTTCTAAAAAACCATATCCCGGAAATACAATAAATGGATATCCTGTAAAATTACTTGAAAATATGGTTAAAGTAAATAAAATTCTTAGTATCAAGAAGAATAAAATCAACAAGTTGAAAGAAATGAACAGCGATGCTGAAAAGAGACGGTCTGTCGGCGAATCATTGCCGCCTGATTTCGAGAGAAAATATGCTGGGTAAATATTCAATTTTTATTTTTTCATACGATTCTTTAAGAAATGATGTTCTAAAAAACTATTTTTATTTCAGTATTGTAGTGGAACTTGAAAAAATGAATAGTGATCTACAAGATTTATTAAACGAAGTGCAAGAATTTTGTCAAGAAATTGCACCAGAACCGAGCGTTGCAGCAATGTTGGTACCTTCTCATCTTCGGGAAAAATGCAGGCAAGAAGCAGCCGACATGGTAGCAAAAAACAATGTCATTAACGATAATGCACCTAGCAAAATGAATCAACTTGTTACTGATCTGACTGCGCTTATGCTGCAAGTTAAAGTAAGTAAATTTATTTTTGTAGTTTTATAAAGTTATTTTAAGCCTATTGAAATATCTTGATTAGATGTAAGATAAACATTTAAACAATAGTAAATATAGAATTAAATTTAACTTTTTTATCAACGCATCTTTTAACGGTTATAACAGAGAATGTAAACGGGAACTATTAAATATTGAAATTAGTGATATACATTTTAAATTAGTTTTAAATTAGCGAAAGGGTTAAATTTTCTTTTATTTTTCAATGTTTGATATGTATCTAATCTGTTATCTTTTTCCAGTGCTTATCAGACTCTGACCGCAATGCCTACGAACTGAAAGTTCTTCAAGGCACAATGGAACAAATCAGATCAAAGATGAGTCCGCAGAACCAGCAAGTATTTCAAAACTGCGTGGAAATTCATATGCAACATATTCAGCTGGGTCTGGGACAAGCGCTAACCCCGTTCATGGCGCAGAAGATATAGCAATCGTACGAGCAAGCGGAATCAATGACAGAACTAGCAGGCGGAGGGAGAAATAAATTTATATGAATTTTTGGCGACCCGAGAATTCCTCACTCTTTAAAATAAATGTTTATCTGTGTAAAGTTATGATTTTAATATAAGCTAGTTCGTATATTGTAATCCGGGTAACATCGTGGCGAGGTATTTTGTTTCCTTGTACATATGAATATTCGTCAACGATGATACCTAGTGTTTTTCGCAATTACACTTGCTGTACGCAAGGCATGTAGTACCCTATTTGTCGATACGATTGCCACTGCAGCACGTGCGGTTAACAAATTGGGTTGCAGCAATCATGCAACTGTAAATCTCTTTGATAATTTAAAAGTTTCTAAATAAAGGTTATAAGAAACATTTTCCTGTGTTTAAATTTCTATAAAGTAACATAACCTCATATTTATCTTTAACCCATTAACGCCTGTGAAATGACAATTTTTATGCTTCATTTTCAAACAAGTATTTCGTATCAAAATCAAAGTTGAAAACAATTGAGAGGTGCGTATCCTATTGTTTTCGAGGTCGAAATTGAGTTTCAGCCATCAGAAATTCCAATATGGCGCCGAACTTTTTGAAAAATTCAAAAAAATTGGGAATTATTTATTCCTATCAATTTTTTTCGAGCTATTAGAATATTGGGATTCTATTGAAACTCTGAACAAAGCTGAACAAAATACTTCAATTTTAAGGAAAATTTTTACTTTTATACCCCACATCATTCTAACGACCTCAAAATGGCGTCAACAATGAAAATGTCTTTGAGAAATTTCTGGACGCTCTCACTCAAAAACTACGAACTTTAAAAAAAAAATGCCCAGAATGAAAAGTTCTTAAAATTCATCAAGCGATATAGTAGAATTTTTTCAAAATTTTTTGATGACATTTTTTTTCAACATTTTTTTTAAAATTGTAATTTATTTACAAAAAATTCTGAAAAAAATGTAGTGTATTCTCTGATGAATTCTAAGAGTTATTTGTTCTTTGCAATTTTTTCAAAAAGTTGATAGTTTTCGAGGAAATGAATTTCAAATATTAGGATTTTTTCCCCCAAAAAACTATTAACTTTTGGACAAAATTGCAAAGATAAAAAAACTCGTAGAATTCATAAATTTTTTTTCCGAATTTTTCATAAATAAAGATTTTGAAAAAAATTTTGAGAAAAAATTTCTCAAAATGTCATTGCAAAAATCTGAAAAGATTCCACTATATTTCTCGATTAATTCTAAGAACTTTTCATTCTTAGCATTTTTTTCTAACAGCATGTAGTTTTTGAGTTAGAACGTTCAGAAATTTTTCAAAGAAATTTTCATTGTTGACGCCATTTTGAGGTCGTTAGAATGATGTGGGGTATAAAAGTAAAATTTTTCTTTAAAATTGAAGTATTTGTTCATCTTTGTTCAGAGTTTCAATAGAATCCCAATATTCTAATAGCTCGAAAAAAATTGATAAGTATAAAAAATTCCCAATTTTTTGGAATTTTTTTAAAAGTTCGGCGCCATATTGGAATTCCTGATTGCTGAAACTCAATTTCGACCTCGGAATCTTGAAGAGCGACCTCGAAAACAATAGGATACGCACCTCTCAATTGTTTTCAACTTTGATTTTGATACGAAATACTTGATTGATAATGAAGTATAAAAAATGCCATTTCAGGCGTTAATTTGCATTATAAACTTCGTAGCATTAAATTATTAAAAATCTTTGATTACCACATTTTTATTTATGTACAAGTGAGCTACATTCATTCCATTTAATAATTAGCTTAAAGTTACAGTGGAAATAATTTTCCATACCGCTTCAATTGCGGCATACATTCTATTATTTTAATAGAATTTAAAAAAAAATTATTGGAATATTACTTAACTAACGGCTCACAAGCTCCAAGCATATAACAATCGTAAAATTACAGTATACAAGTGTTACATTTCACCACTCATTAGAGCATGCAGATTGTAAGATTCCTTTTGCACTGCATTACCATACTTTCGGTACGCTTCCTCGCTGCAGTCCTCTATTAATCTAAAAGTTTTACATACGACAAAAGGAAAATTGCTGGGAAATTAAATTGTACTGTACATTTGTAAAAAATTCTTCCACTTAATCCGCTAGTATACTTGCCGTATCACGAATTTCAGTACCAAATGTAAAGTTAGTTTAAAATGTACTTGTTTAGTTTCCGAAACTATTTGATACTAATGCGGATCGTATATGAATTCAATACATTCCGCACTTTCCATTACTTTTTGTGTTTGTTAAGAGCTTCGAGGAGCTTGTCGGCATCTTCTTCGGACTTGACCCTCAATAAAACAGCGGTGGGTGGTGGCGGACTGTCCGGTAGGGGTATGCATACCAACATTATGGTATTCCGATTCATTCGCTTTATCGGAATACTTTCGGTTAAAAGGGTATTTAAAAGTAGGTTTCCCAGTGACGTGTCGGCACGAACTATCAACTGCATTTTATCGTTAGGAGCTGGTTTCAAGAATAATGTTCCAACGCCTCGATCTCCAAAGTTCCCATCTTTTTTTACATATACTTTACATCTGTAACAGAAATATAAATTGTAAACTTTCGAATTACGATGTTAAATTAATCATTTTTTTGAAACAGGACTCCCAGTGCCTCATCCCCTTAAAAAAAAGGGAATTTGAACTTAAAAAAAAGGGAATTTGAACTTAAAAAAAAAGGAACTAAAAAAGGAACTTGAGGTAGAAAAATGGACTAAAAAAGGACTAAAAATAGTTTTGATTTCAACTTTTTAATTCTAAGCCTGATACAATTATTACATTACAATTTATAATGAAATTTTGTTCGTTTGTTATCAGCTATATCAAACAAACGTTCAAAAATTCCCCAGAAATTATTTCTTTAGTGATTTTTGAGGAGGAATTCAATGGTAATAAAATAAAAATCAGAAACAAATGTTTTTACCAAAAAAGAAAAATTTTTTTTTGAATAAAATGGAATTTTTTAAAATCCATACGTAATTATATAGAAAATATCTTTTTCTCTTTTCCAATTGTTTTTTTTTTTAATTTTTAAAATAGATTAACAAATTTGAATAGCCTTTATTCGGAGAAAAACAAATTTTTTCACGCTAAAACGTTTAATTTTGCTATTGTTGGACCTTCAGATTTGGCTGCAAATTTTGTATACGGATTCTCCACCCAAAAATTTGAACTCTCAATTTTTTTTTAATTTTTCCACCTGTTTTTTTTTAATTTTTTCGTCCTTTTTAATTTAAACATTCAAAGCAAATTTGGTGAATAAAAAAACATATTTTCTAACTGATTATGGATGAATTTTAAAAAATTTTATTTTTTCGAAGAAAAAAAAATCTTTTTTATCAAACATTTTTATAAAATTGTTATTATATTACCATTAAATTCGTCGTAAAAAAAAACAAACATTTTTTTCGTATTTTTCGAAAGATTGTTTGTTGTAGTTCCTTAAAGTTTCAATAACTTAGTTTTTCCATTTCCCTAAGATGCTTTGCAACTTTTTCATAAGGGATCTATGTATACAAGGAACCTATATTTATAAAATCATAAATATGGAAAATTGTTTTGTTTATTTACAATTTTTTATTATTACATAATAAAAGTAATCGTTTCTCAAAACATTTTGACAAAGTTTTTAAATTAAATAGAGAACAAAAATAATCATATAATTTTTGTTGCATACTACATACTGTATATGTATATTATAAAATAATTTATAGATGAAAAACAATATGGATATAATTTTGAATGACTTCATACTTTTTTTTAGTTTCTCCGAAGTTAAAATGTAAGTACTATTGTCATATTTCTTCGGATTTGAAAAACGAATTACTTTTCTTAATCAAACATTTATTCATACGCAGAAAACAAGACGTAAAAAGCCGCAGAAGGACAATTTAAATTTGAAAGGTTAAAAAAAGGATGTAAAAGGGACTTTTGACAAAAAAAAGGAAATAAAAGTCGAAAAAAGAGACTAATTTCCTAAAAAGAGACTGACTGGGAGCCCTGATATTCTGATTGATTTCACATTACCTTTGATCATAAATCGATCCTTCCTCTGTAACTGGTTTAAAGTCTGGTTTTGGAGGTTCGTCCTCATCGTCCTTCGTTTCATTTTCAGTTTTATCACTTTCAGGAGGTTTTACCGTATGTGCACCTAAACTAAATGGTGAACCACTGCAAGAAAAATACAAAAGTAAAAATTTTGCTTTCTTATTTATTACTATGTAAATTTTACCTTCCAAAACTAAAACCAGCCGATGCAGTGCTACTTGTAGAATTCTGACCAAAGCTAAACGTTGCGGAAGCAGGAGTTGCCTGTAAGAAACTGAGAGTCGCTGGTGATTTTGCTTCAGTTTTTTTCTCTGTTTCTGTTTTAGTCTCCGATTTGGTCAATGGTGAAATTTTATTCAAGAATGGATTGTTTTCGGCTACTGTTGTGTTACCAAATATACTTTTACCTTCTGTCATTTTGTTATTACTGCTAAAAATGGAAGGTAGAGAAGGACTCGGAGCATCGAAAATAGACTTCTCCGTTTTGCGAGGTTCTGTTTCGTTGGTCGATGGCTTCAAGTCGGTTTTGCTGAAGATGAAATTATCCGATTTTTTTTCACTGACTTTGTCGACGACGTCAACTTTGGGTTGAACCGTTTTGGAGGGTGCAAACAAAGATTTACTTCCCTCATCTTTAGCGGTTGGAGATGGCTCGTCTTTGTGCTGTGATTCAATTTCTTTCAAATACTTTTCATAATCTCTAAAGATTGGAGTCAAAATACAAACGGGATTTGCATCAACGTGTGACTTTATCCATTGAGAAACACTTTCATTTAAACCTTTCAATTTAGCGTAGTACATAGATGGCTTTTTCGGAGATGCAGTAACTTTCTTGACGGTGTCGGTACTTTTTGTAACATCTTTAGTATCATTTACAGGGGCTACAGTACCGGTACCTATTCCATTTTCCGGAATTTTCGTAGGGCCGTTACTAGTTTTACTTGGAATGTTAGTTGCATTTTCAACTGGGGTTGAAACAGAGTCTGTTTTTGGTTTCGCCAAGAAACTGAAGGGTGATGAAGTTGATGGCGTTGTGTTGAAACCCGCGAATGAACCAAAGGCATTTTTGGTACTTTCCTACGAGAAATTTTAGAAAAACTTAATAAATCTACTTACTATTAGTTATTAATTTTTTGTATACTATCTTTATTTTTGTGTTTAATTCATTGAATGCATATGATTAAAACTGTAACCTTAATTGTATTATTACTTTATAAAGGGCCTGATCTTAGGAACTGATTGTGTCCGTTTTATAATATTAAATAATTAAATAAAATATATTTCATTAAAATTCGAATTATATACGATTTAACCTAATCTGTAACTTTAAATAAACTCACATTACCCATGAATTACAGAACAAAAAATTGAAATATAAAGTTTGGTATAAAATTGGATCAGCTGAGATGTAGAATTTTAGTGGCAAACTCCACAATTTATCCAAGTAGTCTGACCTACGATGATTAATTATCTGGTCACAGTAATGAGGAAAAAAATTACTTTTTTCTCATCTGACCTATTTTGCTGAACAATTAGAATTATTATTCTATTTTACCAAGAAATTTACCATTACCATTTTGGATCAAGGGTGCACTATCGGAACCTGTGACAGTTACATAAGAAGTGCCGTAAGGCTCTCATTTGGGTCCGTTATTATTCAGTTTATTTATTAATAACATTCTTACTATTACATGCCGATGACTTAAAATTATTTGCAGAAATTAAAACACCTCGAGATGCCTCTAATTTACAACGCGACCTTGACAATATTCTCAATTGGTGTTCCGATAATAGATTATCTTTAAACCTTAATAAGTGTAAATCCATTTCTTTTAGCTCTAAACAACATGTGTTTTATTTTCGATATAAGATTGCTAATTATAGTTTACATGATGTAAGTAGTATAATGGGCCTCGGGATCCTATTTAATAGCTGTTTGAGTTTTGAGGGACATCTAAATCAAGTATGCAGAAAGGCGGCAAACCAGTTAGGCTTTTAATTTAGATCTACAGAGAAATTTACTGAAACCAGTGCAATTATTTACATTTCTAAAACTCTTGTTCTGCCACATTTGCTGTATGCTTCCCAAATTTGGTCTCCTTATGTTGGCTGTCACGTCGCTAAACTTGAAAAAATTCCAAGGAAATTCCTTAGATACTTGTCATCAAACCAATAAACCTATGAATAGATTTAGTCATGACTTTGGTGAATAGTCGAGATATTTTGGGTTACCTACAATAAAATCTCTCCATATTGTTAATGATTTAACTTTTATATTTAGTATTTTACTGGGCCTTAATAAATCAGATACCATACTTTCTCAAGTACGCCATCGTTAACTTATATACACCTGCAGAAATTATCATCCACTGCTTGAAAGAAGTTATAGGAATAATGCACGTTTTCATTCAACTCTACCTCCTCTTATTAGATTATGGAATGCTATTACTTTTTTTTTTTTTTTATGAAGGTGAAATCCGAACCATGTGAGCTTTGGCGTTATTAGACACTTATAAACAAATGCAGAGGTGTCCCAATTACAGATGGCAGAGGCTGGGATCGAACCAGGGTTTTCTGATTACGAAGCCGATACTCTACCAACTGAGCCACTGCCGCTCACTATTAGTTGTGATCTGAACACCTCTGATTCGTTTGCTGGGTTTGTTACCAGTTGTAGGCAATCCCAACTTCGTTTCTATCATCATTGATCTTTTGAATCTTAAATCTAGACTTTGCCAATGATTAGTATTATAATATTATTATGTAAGTTGTTTAACACAACATTTCTTTACATTATTTAGTTTTGTAAGTTTATTCATTAAGTTTTTCTATTAAAATTCTTTGATTCGTTTATGCGACAATAATTTGTTTTCATTGTATAAGGGCAATAATGCCTGTGTAAAATTAATAAATAAATAATAATAATTACAACAGCTCTTTTTATATTTTAAAAATTTGTTGTTCTACTGCACTTATAATATGCATCTGGTCTCGTTTTACAATTGTCTATATACCGATGGCTGTGCAATTATAATTGAGTAGTCACAAATAAATTCTCTAGTGTTATTTTGTAGAGAAAATAATAATAAAGATGATTTATACTAAAACTGACAGAGAAATTACACATGACCAGGGAACTACATGACTTTCACAAAAAAATAAACAATTCGGAATAATAAAGTAATAAATTACTAAGTAAAATTACCATATATAATTTAATAAGAAGCAGTTATTGTTATAGAAGAAGGCCAGAGGAATTACAATTAGAAGTATACACAGCCTAATTCAATATTATATTTGATAAAACTATTTTATTTAACGTTGTTGTCAATAGTATTTTGGGTTAACTTCATAATATCGACCAAAATAACTTCTAAAAAATTTCAATTAATTCTAATGAGAATAAAATTAAGTTTAAATTAATTTTTAAAGAAATATTTAATTTTACGAAAAAATATCAAAACTACATAACACTGTGTGCCAAGCTCAAAATAAAAATGATTCATCTAGTTAATTTTTTATGAAATATTCACATACCATTTACAACCTTGTGCACTGCCTAGATTGAAAGCTAATACTTACTAGCATACAACACTTCTAAAATCGTGCAAAAAAATTGACAGCCTGGGGACGTTACAATTTGACGATTATTTATATTAAAAATGAATAAATAATGAGATATTGAGAAATATTATGATGGTTATTTATTTTGCTATAAAATGCAAATAAATTACCTATTAAATATTAACTCAAATGTAATTGTTAACCCTTTCACTGTGTCGGACTAAAATCAGAAAGTGGACCCATAATGCGGAATGGGATCCAGGCAACGAAATTTAATGGCTAAACGTATACGATTGTTTCGGGGTCACTGATTATGAATCTGAAGTCCGATTTTTGAAATTTAAAATGGCGAATCCATTATGACAGCCGAAAATGCGAATTTTAATTCTCGCGGGTTGAAATTAGCCATGTCTTCTATAGAAGACATCGACAGTGAAGGTGTTAAGAGAAATATTTGTTATATACATAAGTTTGCACTTTAGATCAAAATCACCCATCTATGAAAAGCAGAATGAAAACGTGAATTATTTATGAAATGTTTTTTTAATAAGGAATGTTTCAGCAATTATACGATAGTTCATAGTAGAACAGCAATTAACTGACAGTTACCAAATTTATATAATGTGTAGAATATTATAAATTAAATTATTTATGAATAAGTGCAACAAGTTGACGTTATTGCAGACTCATTGTTAGATTGCGTAAGGAATGAAACTGTCTTCCTGATAGTATTAAAATTTTACGAAGTTTGCAAACTTTCACTGAATATGAAGCTAGTGTGCCAAATCTTGTACGCACTTATTGATTATCCATAATTTGTATATATTCCATCGGCAGAAAAGAAATTCAGTCACGATAATATCCGACATTTATCACCCTTAAGAATAACATGGATAGAATTTGAAACGTGCAAGTCTTCGTAAGAGGCATCGATATGTAAATTAGACAAGATTCAAACAAAAACTAATAAACCCATTTTGTCATAATTTTATGAAAGTATCCACTAGTTTTGGTTTACCCACTTTCGAATCATTTTATAATTTATTTATTTTAAAAATTGAGCAAGATTATATAATAAAAAGAAAAATCAATAAGTGTAAATAATAATAAACGCATGAATGCAAATTAATTTTTTTCGATCATTTGTAATAATATAATAAAATATGAATTTATTTCTCTGTTTGATCGATCAACTGACTTGTAAGTAGAAAAGTTAAGAAATATAATGTGCTGTTGATGAACAATTAATTAAAATGTTAAAAGTGAAGGAAAAGGTATTAAAAACATAATAATTGTCGATATTATGGAAACTGAATTTCTTTTCTGCTGACGGAAGATATAAGAATTATAGATAATCAATAAGTGTGTAGAAGATTTTGTACACTAAAATTTTAATACTATCGAAAAGTCCGTTTCATTCCCTACGCAATCTAGCAATGAGTCTGCAATAACGTTTGAACTCGTAGCATTGAAGTAAACAATTTAATTTATAATATTCTAAACGGTCACATAAATGTGGTAAATGTCATTATGACAATTTCACCTGTCACCTGTACAATTTATAAAGATAACAAAATAAAGAAAATACATATTACAAAAAGCAAAGATTAAATTTAAGACTAAAGCTAATTAAACGAAAGCTGAAGTAAGTCTTCTTATTGTCAATTTGAACGAAAGTAAACTTAAACTGTGTACATTAAGCAGGAACATATTCCATTCTCTTTTAACACGCAGAATAGTCAAGAAAAAGCCGTAATTACTTTTATGGAGATCCTCGCAAACTGGTCTACAAAAGCGTAGGCTATGTGAGACCACTCAATATTCAAATAAATTAGACATTATAGGACTACGAGTTAAATTGACAATATTATTAGTAACTGTATTGATTTATTTAATATTCATTTGGATTAAAACAGGCTTGTTTTGCTAAGTTATGTATTGAAATTTTTTAGTATTAAAATGGATTCATTAATTCTGGTAATTAACTGTTATTATTCATAGATTCAATTGTATTAAAAAATTATCATTTCAATCTTCATTTGTACTCAGATGGATTCATAACTTTTGCCTTTTCCGAGTCAATTATAAATGGATTCATATGTATTAATACAACATATTTCCAATCCCGATTATGGATTAAATTGTATTCGTATTTTTAGTAGTTTCGACAACACTATTATTTATGTATTTATTTGGATACATAATTTTGTATTCAAATATTAGTAAAGTATTTTTGGATTCAAATGTATTCGAAAAGTTCAAATAGTCGATACATTTCAATACAATTCTGATTGCTGGGTATATCTCAAATTGTATTTTGGAGTTTTATTTCAATTCTTTGTTCCGTATTACATGGAGAACATGGGTTCGTAGGTTAGATTACACGATGTATATTTAAACAAAACATTTTCATAGACAATGCAAAATTTGATTGCATATTATCATTATTAAATATTTGACTTTTATTATCTAATCGATAAAAGTAATAAACTTACACCTGCATTTTGGCCTAAGCGGCGCCTTGCAGACTTGACGACTCGTTTCTGCAAAACTTCTGCGGACGCTTTTGCAAATGTTCCAGCTTCCTCTGGTTCTTCTTCATTATTCCAGTTGTCGTGATTTAAATCAGAAGTTGCCGATCTTTTGCAAGACATGATTCTATCATTAAGTCAAACCTGAAATATGCACATCACAAATAGCTAAAGGAAAAGCAAAGATTTCACTTTGGTATTAAATTAAAATTAAGGAAACAATCTAAGACACGAAATAAATAATATATATTTAACTTTCTGTACTGAAAATGTACAAAATTAAGAATCACACATGCAAAGTGAGGTTATGATCAATATTCCTTATTTTAAACCTTTCGAACCATAACCTCTAGTGTAAACCGGCAAAATAAAATATAAGAAAAAAGTTTAGTAAAAAATAGTTCCTCACAGTTTTTAAAAATAATTAAAATCTATTGAACGGCGAGTAAAACAATTCCAAGGATATTTCGGTTTCTGTACGTAATAAGTTTCGAAATGAATTGAAAGAACCCGAAACTATTGGATTATGCGGAATGCCGAAAATCCGCGGAGCTGTTTCGGGAACCGGTCGAATTTCAGCGATTCCTGTAGGACTTGTGAGGGGGAAGGGTCACGTGTTCTCATATCTTCTTTCTGGAAATAGGATAGGGTATTCAGGCGCGCCTTTTCCACATTTTTCGATACACCTTGTACAAGAGAAATTGATCATGAGCCAATCAAATCGCTGCTATACATCTGTATGGTATGTAATCAACAATGCAAAAAAAAATCTGTATACGATTTAGTACGAAATATGTCTTTTTCTTTCCCTTTCTTTCGAATATTACTTGAATCGTGCGTGTATATAATGCGATGCATAACCGCACATAACCTAAAATATTCGGCAAACGATTGGAACGATTGGAACTTAAAAGTTTACAGTAGTAATTCTTCAACAAATATGAAATTGGAAAAAGAATCGTTGCTCGAGTTAAGTACAACGACGTAAATGAAACTGTAAAAAATCGAATAAAAAATTCTGAAAATCAATGTACAACAATCTAAACTGCAATATAATAGTATTTTTCGATACTAGTGCGTAAAATACGATTTTACGCACCGCTTTTAACATGCGATTGGATAGGCCGGTGCGTAAAATCGAATTCTTACGCACGCGTGTCGAACGATATTTTTCGACATACTTATGTACTATGCATCAAATTTGTGCGCCATTTTTTGTGGGTCAAATATGATGTTACGCACGTGTGGTGACCGCGGCGCACGAGTGCCCGGCGCAGCCGGGGAACACGAGAGAGCCCCGGTCAGCATAGTGCGTAAAATCGTATTTTACGCACTAAAAACGGTGCGTAAAATGAAATTTTACGCATAGTATATCGAAAAGCAATAAACAATGCATTTGAATTCGATTGTGTAGTATGTTATGCAACGTGTGCGTAAAATGCGATTTTACGCACCGTTTTTAACATACGATTAGATATGGAGCTGTGCTTAAAATTTGTGAATTGTGAGGCCAAAATTTCGATATAGCATGGCTCCAGCGTGATTTTCTTTACTTTTGAAAATTTGGCAAAAAGAAAGCAAATTAAAATACCTTGGACTCGAAATTTTTACCTTTCGGGCCCTGGTAAAAATGGTAGCATGCCATAATATTATTTTTTTAAATATTATTGCAAAATATTATTGTGAAAAATATTATTGTGAAAAATATTACTGTGAAAAATATTACCGTGAAAAATATTACAATAAAAAATATGAAACTACATAATACTAGTGTGATAAATATTGAAATCATTTAATATTATAAAAGGTTAGGTTAGGCTAGGTTAGGTTTGGTTAGGTTAGGTTAGGTTAGGTTAGGTCATAATTATGAGGAACGTTTACGAGAATTAATCCGGTCATAGTGCGACGATTGCAATATAATTGAATACTTACGAGACATTGCTCATAATGTAAAATGATATGTACAATATTAAATTTATTTTCAATAAACTATTTCTAATCTTACAATATCTGCTCTTAATGTCTCCAAAATAATATATGCAAGAATTTAAATACTCTTTACAATAATATTTTTTACAATAATATTATTCACAATAATATTTTTTGCCTTAATATTATCTGTAAGAGTGTCAAAGGAGTGTGAAAAGCGTTAGAAAAGCGTGCCAAAGAGTTAACAAAGAGTGAATTTGGACAAAAAAATGTTTAACGTACGCTTAACGACTCTTCGATTTTTTGCGAGAGCTAACCCTGAAAACACAGAAGTAACAGTTATGTAACAACTATGTAACATTTATGTAACAATGTAACCATTACGAAAATAGTACATAACTGTTACTTTTCGTGTTTGCAGGGACGGAGTGTGTTAAGCGCATCATAAGCGTGAATTTGGACATTTTTACGCTTCATTAACGCTTCATTTTTTCCAGGGGGGTTTTGATTTTCGGAAATTTTTTCCCCGGGCAAATTTGTTCGCCGTTTTTTGGGTGTCAAATACAGTGTTATGATTACGACGTCATCGGACACTCGTGTACTTCGGCCATCAAGCGTGCGTAAAATACGATTTTACGCACTAACATGGAGCATAATTTTTTGATGCAGTAGGTGTGAAAAATGGACATTTTTCAATGATTTTTAACCATGATGACTCAGCAAAATCCCTATCTTAATACATTGCTCATTTTACGCTTACTGAATCAAAATATGTTTTAAATGTTGAATGCATTATAATATATATCTTAAGGGAACACATAACTGAATTTTTAACTTTATTATGTTGTAATTAATAAATAATTTAATATTTGTATTCTGGCACTATTTTCGGTGAGAACAAGAAACAAAATAGTTTAAATTTGAAATTGTATTTTTTGACAAAATTAAAAACAAAATCCATACCCGTATTTCTTACAGAGGGATTGAGAAATAAATAAAAACCCATAAAAAATATTGAAATTTGCGAAAGAAGAAGCATTTTTCTATTTGTATTAAACTGTTGAAAAATATTGCCTTCAGTCTCTTTGAAACTATGCCTACCAACGTAATTTGGCGCGCAGAATGCGATTATCGCAGTAAGAATTGGCGCCAAACTCAAATTCGAAAGCAAAACTGGTAAAAGTGCCTTATTTCTGCTGTTCTTTGAACTGTCGATAGCTCAGACTCTGAAATTTTGTTTACGTATTCTTGATATGGTTTTATAGCACATATATTTTATTCGGAATTTTTCGCACTTTGCTTTTTTAACAAACAAAAAATGCAATGTCGAAAAATTATTTTTTGATTCCGTACGCCTCGTTTTCGGGGCTTAAAATGACCAATGTATTAAGATAGGGAGTTTGCTGAGTCGTCACTGTTAAAAATCATTGAAAAATGGCTATTTTTTATTCCTACTGAATCAAAACATTATGTTCGTATCACGGGCGTAATAGTTATATTTGTTTCACGGGAATAATAGTAGATTGTGCAACTAGGGAGCAAAATAGGTGTTTGCCGATGAGTGCGAGTTTGACGCCCGAGCGAAACGAGCACGGCATTTCTCACGAGTCTACAAATACCTATTCTCTCTTGTTGCACATACAATTTTCTCATACGAGGGCGTGCAATTTTGGTCCCGATTTACTGAGAGCAAAATAGTGTTTTGCGCTCAGAATGCGAGAAACTTACTTTGCTCCCGGATATATTTATTTCGCTCCCTAAGGAGAGAATGTGCTATTTTGCTCCCGCAATTTTGTGCACAGAGTGTGAGAAATAACTATTCTAGTTGCAGAATCTACTATTTTGTATCAAGGGCGTAAAATCGAGTTTAAAATAACCTTTTTACGCTACTGCCTCAAAAAAAGTTATTTTACGCCCTTGATAGGAAAATAACTATTTTATAATCCTTTAAATCATATTTTTTTCTCTACTTGGAAAGTAAATAAAATTTTTTACTTGGACGTTTTTGTGGTGGCTAGTTATTAATATAATCTCAGATTTTGAACATTCAAAATGGAGGATCGAAGATGGCGGATCGACATGCAAAAACATTTGTTTGAACGAGATGAAACTGGGTACTTGGGGATTTTCACGGTCGTAGATTACGAATCTTGACAACGAATTCATGATAAATGACCCTAAAAACCATCTGTATCATATTAAATACATTTTCTAATAAAATGGAGCTAGTTTCTCCTTACGTCACGTCGTTAGTTCTGGGTCATGCTTAAAGGACGGATCGAATGTAGACTTTATTCAGGTTCGCCTTATTTTTGTGGTTAAATCATAATTAGCGCCCAGAAAAAAAATTACATATAAAATGCAGAATTTGCCTGCTATTTATTGGAAACGTTGTCCGACATATTGAATTTTTAAAATCCGACCACTGGGTCATATTCAGCTCAAGAAATAATCCATATATATCAAATTAAATAAAAATCGATAAATATTTAAATAAAATGTCCACCATATTGGATCCGCAATTTCGAATTTTGAAGATTTGACCTTAAAATTATTTCTAGCGATTGAAAGATATCCAATTTCAGAAGAGTCAATAGATATTTAAAAAAAAATGTTCCGCCATATTGGTCCCG
Organism: Trichopria drosophilae; assembly: GCA_030407085.1. NCBI lineage: Eukaryota > Metazoa > Arthropoda > Insecta > Hymenoptera > Diapriidae > Trichopria > Trichopria drosophilae. The sequence continues at coordinate 97,128,247 of CM059584.1, forward strand.
TTATTTTGAATTTTTTAAATTTCATCTCAAAATCGTGATCAGCGATCCCAAAAAAAACCCAATGATTATCTATATGACTTAAAAAATTCGCTCAAAAGGTTAAACCAGTGGCCCAGATTATTAAAAAATTACAGAACCGATCTTTTCGAAATTTGATAGTCTTATTTAGTACGTTAAATGTGTTTTAATTTTTTTCGTGAAAATTTTATTGTTTTATAGCCAAGATATTTTAGCGAAAATAGAACCAGTCACTTCAACTGATCGTCGTTTTGTGAAAATTGCATATTTGTTAAAATCCTTCCATCAGCCACTAATTTATACTGCGATTCAACTACATTCATGAATATTTTCTGTTCTTGCCGCAAAAAGGCCATTTGAAACTCAACTAGGTAATATTTAAAAAAAAATGTATTCGATATATGAACACTAGGATATAATGATCTTTTAAAAATGTTTCATAGTTATAAAAAATTCATGAAAATTATCTATTTTTTGCGCTACAAGTCACTAACATAAAGACAACAATTTCGAAATTACTTAATTATTGAAAGTAATTTACCTGGCGTGCTTTTCTTGAACTTACTAGGACACACGGTGCTAATTTACGTACCTAAGTCTCTGATTCCACAACTTTAAATTAAAAATGACAAATCTCGACTTTTTAGTACCAAACTAAATTACTCAGTACGAAACTAACTGGTTGGTACTGTAATTCTATGCAGTGATTACGGTAGTAAATTAAGAACTGATATTGAAATCAATGAAATGAAATATTTGTTTCTGTTTAACCCCTTTGAGAATACTAACCCATTACTCTGTTTTTATTTCGGAGAATATAAATTAATCAGAATTACGCTTTCAGCATAAATATTTTCAAAATAGTTATTATTTAATTGCGATTCTTCGACATCACAACTTTTATTCAGACAGTAAACGCGCAAATTCCTAGAAAAGTCTTGTGTACTTCTGCCCAAAAGTCCTGTTAGTAAATACTTGTGCATTTTTATACTCCACATAAAATTAATAGGATTTAGAAATAGATTCTCCATCACTATTCTAATAGCGATGTATTTGTTAACTAGTAAAGGCGTAGTGCTACACGGGACGCACTCATAATAATTGTTAGTGTATTTTATTACAGTTCAATAAGGAATTGACTTTATACCGGAAAGCCATTGACTTATCCGATAAGAAATATTAAACTAACAAAAAGCTATTTACGTGCGTTTTATAAGTTGGAATGGAAATTATGAAAAATGTAGTGAATATATTATACCTTGTTACATTTAATCATTCACCTTTAATCATCATAATTATGAACAAATATTTTAAGAATACGTGGTTTTCTTATATCTCAAGAAGTCCTCGGACCCCTAACTTCAAAAACTTATAAGCGGAAAATGGGGTTTCAAAATAGCGGTATTTAATATGACGGCTTAAGGCCGAAAATTGGATCCCACTTTCGATTTTTCCACATGAAACTATTTAAAATAATACATTTCTTCTGGAAATATATTTATCGTTTTTTTTTGGCATAATCTGGAGAAACAAAGTAAAATAAATATTTCAGAAACCTTGAAATTGAAGTGTGAAAAAACGGAAACTTTTATTAACTCATAACACCTAATACAGACAATTCTATAGAGTTTTTTTAACATTTTATTTTTTCTCTCGCGTTCTAATTTGCATATTAACTTGAAAAAATTCATTAGTATAATATATATTACCATTTTTTCATCTTCGAGATAACAGATGGTCAACATAACCTAAATAAAATAATTTGAATATTAAAACGTGATTTTGGCTATGTATCGAAAAAGGTATAGATTTTATTTTCGGATCATGTAGAATGGAAAGAATATACTTCTTTTAGTTAATGTGCATATTAGAACGCGAGAAAAATATAACATTTAAAAAACGCTGTTTTTACAGATAGTACCCGGTTCTTCACTAACTTTGAGTCATAACAAACAAATTTTCCAATTAAAAAAAATTCCTTAAAACCGAGGAAACCCTTAAAATTATTCATCTTAAAAAAGAGTTGTTCCTCCTATAGGTTTTGAAGTCTAGGGCTCGAGGAAGTAAAATTTTCACCTCATAATGATCAGTGTTTCTGATCATGGTAAAAAATGATTGCTAAAAAAAATGTTTGGTGAACAAATCCGAATTGTTGTGAAATAATTGTATATTCATCCAATCGCATTTTCTCTAAATTGCATGTTCGTTTGGTACCCAGTAAACGAAAATTCATTGGGATTTTATTTTTCAATTGGAATTAATTGCAGAAGCTCAGATAGGCAATTCAGAAATGATAAGTCTAATGATTTTCAATGAATTACAATGAATTTTAATTGGAAAATAAGGGTTCAATGAATATTCGTTTACTGGGTACCTAATGTTGCATTCATAAAAGTGCTGACCTAACTATTTTTTAATACAATTCGAAAGAGTATATACATTTTTTAAATTAGTGTTGATTTTTGTTATATAAAGTGTGCTTGGCATTTACTGGCAAAATTTAAAAAAAAAATGCCATTTTGTTATAAATTATCAAGGTGAACAAAAAATAATGAGTCAATGAATAAGTGCCATTTATTTAATGTGGGGCAAAAAGTATCTATCAAATTTTAAAACTTCGAGAGATAATAAGTCTAAATAGCCCAAAACTTATTTAATTGAATGAATTGTCAATCGAGTTACAAACAAATAAAATACAAGTGTAAAAAGTTACGTATACTAAACAAAAACTCTGGCGAAGTATCATATTTGAAAAATATGTGCAATAATAATTAAATAATATACATACCTCGAAAAATGTCAAATGAATAATGCGATTTGTAGTTGATGTAGGTATTTAGATTAAAATACCTTACCATGTAACTCAAGTAAAGGGATGAATTATATTCCACAAATTCCAATGGAATATTCATTTAAATTACTAAAACTTCCAATTAAAGAACTCGTCACAATATAAAGCAACTTTTCAATTACTTCAGGATTTTAATAGCATTTCTTAATCTTTAAGACTCATTACAAAATCGCTGTTTTTTAATTGATCAGTTACAATCGTGATGTAGTAGAATAAAAGAATCATCTTTTAATGTTTGCTTTGTTAATTAACAAATTTTATCAAAATATCTGAAAATAAATTTTTTCATTTTTATCTTTTAATTATTTTTGTACTGTCTTAATGTAAGGAAAAACATTTTCTACTAAAAATAACCACTATTTTCTGACGCGAAGGCGGTTAGAAAATTTTGTCAGATTTTTTTTCACCCCTCAAGGTCAGGGCCCCCGTCCCTCTCCCTCGTCCTGCACGACGTGTCTGTTTACAATCCTTTCCTTTGTGCCCTTGGTTCACAATATTCTATTTGCCACACCGGTATTTAAATTTCGCGGTCGTGCCAAGAAAAAGTCAGGCGGGCGCAAAAAATGCTCGACTGCCCTTTGCATATGCGCAGAAACGCAGTTGCGTTGCTCGACTGCATTCGACGCTTTTCCGTATACTTCATCGGTTTGAAAAGACCGCGAAATTGTGTAGGTGTGACAAAAAATATTTTGTACATATTGAGGGTATGCAAATATATTTTCCAATTAGAGATAACCGGGATTTTGTAGCTTTTACTATTGTAGTTTGTAAATTTGATAAACCTTCGGAAAACGGGCACACTCGTAAAAGAAATTTATTTTACTTATTTTTATTTGCAGTTTTTCCTCCTGAAAACAAATTTCATGATAAAATTAGGGGCTCGGCAATATTTTGGACACTATTTTGAAAAAAAATACAGTAAAAAAACGTGATTTTTTTAGTTTTTTTTTGCATTTATTTCAAACAAATATAACTCTGGCGAAAAAATGATTCAAACATACAATGTGAAGCGCAAAATTCTCTACAAAAATGGTTTTATACTTTTTTTTCGTTATCCTAACGGTAAAGTTGCAAATGAGCGACGAAAGTGCCCAAAATGGGTCGTACTATAGAGTCCATCTTTCTGCATCCCAGACGCTTCTACAACTTTGACCTCCACAGGGATACTAAATATCACGTGGGTTCCATTGTCACCCATATGGTTGCAGGTTAGGCCAGTATAAAAAAGGCGGGAGCACGCAAACACCCCCTAGTTCACGCACTGCATTAAGATTTCACAGTTAGTATACTTATTTTCTTTCGTTTGAAAGGCAATCTGTGAATCTAGGGAGTGCTTGTGTGCTGGGAGGTCCGCCCTAAGACCCACTTTCTTATACTAGTCTAACCTAACCTCCGGCCATACGGGTACAGGTGAACTAAGGGTATCATCAAAAAGCTGGGTTCACTTCCTACAACTTTCGTCTGATTTCATTTTCTGAAGAACAACAAAGTATAATTTGCCTGAAACACATTATAGGCACATTCGTCGCTCTTATTTGCAACCTAACCGTTCGGATTACGTAAAAAACGTATTAAAACCTTTTTTGTAGAGAATTTTCTGCTCTGCATTATTTGTTTGAAACATTTTTTCATCAGAGTTGTATTTCTTTGAAATAAACGCAAAAAAATAAAAAAGAATGTTTTTCTACTATTTCTTTCAAAGTAGCGATCAAGATATCGCAGTGCGCCGAATTTTATCATCATATTCGTATTCACGAACCAAAAAATACATCGAAATAGTATAAAATACTCTTTTTGTGCCCGTTTTCTGAAGGTGTACCGTAAATTTGGATATATTCAAGTACACAATTTTCAATATCCCTGGCGAAAAAATCAGATTGAAAAGGAATTACTTTCATTCCGTCTTAGTCCGTTTCATGCCGTAATCTGTCCCCTATCCAATCCTGGCCATTCCTGTCGAATGTGTTTCGGAATGACTCAGGATTTGTTAGGATTGAACTCACGGAATGAAACGGATTGCAAATCGAGTGAGAATAACCGAAGACTCGTTCGGATTGAAATGGAGGAATGAAACGGATTGCAAATATGATTCGGAATGACTCAGGATTCGTTCGGATCGAAATCGACGAATGGAACGGTTTACATTTGTGTCTCGGAATGACTGAGAATGAAAACGGATAGAATTTTCCGGTATGACATGGATTGGAACGGAATGACAAAGTGACCCGGATTAAATTCGGATTAAACAGGGGACAGATTCCGGATAGTCTCGGATAGCACCGGTTTCGGTCGGATTACATTCCTATCCGGAACTTTCGCCAGGGATACCAATAACAAATTAAAAAAAATCGAAGCATAAAAAGTTTGAAAAAGATTTCGAAATTAATATCAGATATACTTTTTAATCAATATATTGTTGTTTGCTGAGCAAATCATTTTGGAGTAGAATACGTAGTAAAATCTGTTATGGAAAATTGGAACAAATTTTCCAGACAATTTGTTTCTGTATATTCTTCTATATGTTTTATAGGCAAGAAAGCGAATAATAACGAATTCGTTGCAATTTGTTTATGTTATGCTGGTTTTTGTTTTTAAATTTCATTAAAGGAATTGGCTACATAATGTTATTTAAATTCCCGTAAAAACGGATGGCTGCTGTACTCCTATTCATCCTTTTCTTTTCGACAATAGAAAAAATATAAATAAATTCATATTCTCAATTCCTTTCAATACTTTTAGTTAATACACTGAAATTTTAATTGTAATATTCCTTTTAATGGTAATTAATGAAAATTGTCCATTAAATTCGGTGCCATTAATCACAAGAAACAAAATAGTTCTAATACTGCAAAAATTCGAGAAAATATCCAATAATTGGCTTTAAACTCCTTAATTCATAATGTTAAATTTCGGAAAAAGGACAGATCTGGGAATTAAATGATGGATTTAGCATTTGCGAAACCCACGAATATATTCTAAAAACTCAAATAATATCTTTTAGAGTATAAGAATAAACCTTGCAATGCGTATACAGTATAACTTCACACTAGTGAACACTTTTCCGAATGAGAACCTCACACTAGTAAATCATCAGCTTATTCATTTTATATGTCTGCATATATGTAGGTAGACACGCATACCGTAAAGTTCTATGTGTATTTATGTATTTACCCCGCACTGCAAAAAAATAGCAATAACTTTTCAAACCTCTGACAAATCTTAAAAATTTGCAGTCGCAGTCCCGATAGTTTCACTAGTGTGAGGTTCTACCCCAGACAGCAAGTTGATCTCGCAAAGAGCTCCGAAAGATCTCAGAAAAAATTTCTGACCTCGTTAAGAAAACTCAAAATGATATCAGAATTATGTCATAATGTGGTCAGATGACCCACTTATACAGGTGTAATTTTGGTAATGGCACGAAGACCTCATAAAGAGGTCATATTTTTAAGGCATTAATCAAAATGGTATCATAATTGTATCATAAAGTGTTCGGATGACTAATTTAAAGATATCATTTTGTTATTGGTCTAAAAAACCCTTAAAAAGATCAAATTTCTGAGAATTTAATCGGTCTGAGCTAATCAACACTTGTAGGCTCGTGTTAACTGGATTTCAAAAAAGTTTGCATTACAATTTACATGTACTATTAAATTCTCATTTATGCAATGTAAACTACGTTGGAAAACAGTTAAAACAAGTCTACAGGTATTGCTTAGCTCAGGCTGATTAAGATCTCAGAAATGTGACCTTTTTAAATGTAATATAAAATGTTAATATATAATTATTTTAATGTATTTTAATTTTTACACTAACAAAAGAGCAACAATGTTATTTTTTATTTGTTTATTTATATATATTTATTTTATTACAAAAATAATTTTTTGTATTATTTTTGTTCTATTAACATATACAATAGGTACATAAGTACACATATGTACATTGGCCCCCATTTTAATGTAACTTTAACTACATTATATGTTTATTTCTATAGAATTTCATTTCTAGACATTATTTACCGATTTAAAACTTAATTAGTAGTTATTAGTAAATATTATTCATTTAAAAACTTATTACTAAATTATGATTTCTTTATGATAAAAATATGGAGTCATAAATATGATATATTTAAGATACCTTTATGATAAAGGTTTATCGCATTATGATAATCTTCTTAGCGAACCATAAAGACATCAAAATTAGGATCACATGTTGAGGTCTTTCTGAAAAATCTTCTGTCTGGGACTGTATTCGGTTTTTTCCAACAGGCATTGTTTAAATTTTTTTAAATAATAAAAATTAAGACCTTTTAATTCGGTTTTAGAGAAATCACCACGATTTTTTGTTCCAAAGTTATGATTTTTTGAAAATTTTCTGTTACCCACTGTATCAACATTTACTGAAAAAGGGCCAAACTTGCCAAAAGTTTGTTGTAAACTTGTACTTTATCAATTTATTCCATACGACAAGTTGAATCAAATATTTATTTAATATTAAGTTTGGCTTCAGTGTCTTCATGCTCGTTTCTCGTTACTGTCAACAGGTGGCGAATAAGTTATTCTGTATATTCACAATGCATTCTGCATATTATAAACGAAATAATCTGTAAGTGACGCGTTTAGGATAGTTTATAAATATTTTCTGGAGTTAAATAAATATTTACGTAATATCAACTCGAACGACGTAATTATTTAATATGGTGAAGTAAATATATAATTCTTTCAAGTTAATTTTTACTGAAACTAAAAAATGCATTGCTTAAACAAAAAAAAAAACAGATTTTCTTGAAAAAATGAAATAGTTTTGTAAATTAAGTAAATATTTATTGTAGTCAAGAAATTGTTGTTGTTTTCAAGTAAACGGTGAATATTCTTTGTAATAAATATTTTATTGCAACTATTCAAAGAAACCATTTACTTGAATCAAGTAACACTTTATTAAATTTTTTTTGGCGGCTCAAATTTTTTAATTTTTAATTTTGAACTCTTTATACATTGTACCAAAATAGCAATCAATACTTAATTTTAAAATGACGACCTCAAATTCATAAACATTATCCTATCGTTTTTTTGTGCAGCCATATTGAATTTTAAAACTATAATAAGAAATTCATGACAAAAAATAACCGTTACTTATGTAATCCTTACCTTTTATTTTTTACAAAAAGAAAGCATTGAGTAATCCAATATTTTATAAATTTTCTTGATTAAAACCATCATTGCAAATCCGCCATTTTAAATTTTGAAATCACGCCCCTTGGTCTTTAAAATGCGAGCCCTTATTCCCCCCAATGCACGATTTCAACTATATTACACAATGTTTTCGTACACAAATCTTAAATTTTTTGGAATAAAAATAAAAATATTGTATTTTTTGTTTCAACGGTCATATTGAAAAATCTGTCTCTTTACCTCAGATTCGAAAAGAGCACGCTCAAAAACTAGAGCATAAACATTGGCGTTAAGGGGGTTCTAAAGTGCCCAACGGATAAGGTAGGAATTTTCACTAAAAACCGTAAATAATAAATGATTGAACCGATTTTTCAAAATTCGGGCTTTGTAAGGGCAATTTTAAGCATTATAAACAGTTTCTTAGAAAATACCAAAGATATTAATTGAGAACTGACCGAGTATTTTCGGAAATAAGTGATTTTTATTTATTTCCGAAAATTCCCGGTCAGTTATTAATTAATTTCTTTTGTATTTTCTAGCAAATCGTCTATAGTAATAAAAATTGCCCTTACAGAGTCCGAATTTTGAAAAATCGATTCAGTTATTTATTATTTACGATTCTTAGTGAAATTTCCTTCCTTAATGGCGGATTACTTTAGGACCCCTTTAATGTTCTGCGGCAATAACAATTTTTTTTCCAAATATACAAATTTATCGGTACTATAACGATATTTAGACGACGAAAGTTATTAGCACATATATCAGACGTCAAAATTCATAAGCAAATATATCAGACTACAACATTTGTGAGCAAATATATCAGACGCCAAAATAACTGAAACAAAATATCTAAAACCAAAAAAAATCATTAAAAAATTGATTAGTATTTCAATATAATGATTTCAATTACATAGTCCACATATATCATTATAGTATCCACAGTACCAATCTATAAATATCAATATTAAATTAAATACATGAAAAAATTGATTTATTTCGTCAACATACAAATTACAAAAGTTACAAAAATACTTTATTCTCAATATTCATTTAATTTATATGGATATAAATATTTATATATTTTTGAATTATAAATTTTTGTTTATTCGATCACCTACGGTTTTTTCGTACAAAGTTACGGCCATTTTGAAATTACGAGATATATCCCATTAATGTCATAAGCATATTATGCTTTAAATACTTTGAGACATATATTTTTTACTTGTATATCTTCATTTGAAAATTTGTACTGGTGATATTTGGCTTTGCCAATTACGAATTTGAGGTCAAGATATTGACATTTTTTAATTCAAGATGGCGGGTTCAAAAAGGCTAAATAAACAATATAGTATTAAAAACTTATCAAAAAGACAGCCATAATATTGAAACGTGTTTTTAGTTATAAATATCGATATTTTATATAGTTGTTTAAATTTATATAGGTTTCATGACATTGAATTTGACCTTGATCTTGTTCTCCAAGGGCATTTCAAGGTGAATTTGTTTACATGTATATCGTAATTTCAAATTGGCATATCTTGGTGAAGAAAAGTCGTAATGTAATTCTGCGTATCTCATATTAAAGACAAAGAGTAGTACCATATGATCCAACGAAAGGAAAAACTCCTAAAAATGTTGTGTCTTCTCTACCTAACCTCAAAAATTGCAAAAAACGCGTTTTACGAATACATAACCTCAAATATCTCAAAATCCTGACGTGATGGGCCATTTCTGACTTTCGATTCGGATTTTGCTCACAAAATTCCCAACAACAAAACCATGTTGACCTGTGAAAAAGTTGGTGAATTATTTTTTCGAGATTTAAAAATTGAATTTGGAAGAATATACGAATTCGAAATGACAATATTTTTCTAGCAATTTTCGATTTTTGAATAGAGAATTATTGTGATACATAAATCACGTGAGATATTCAAACAAGTCCCCTGAAATGTTACCCTCTCCGTTATCGATCGACGCATCTCCTTAGACGCGAAATTAATGAAATTGCCCGAGACAAATTTCGAGTTTTCCGGATGCCTCATAAAACATTTACGAATTTCCACTCGGAGAAAGAAAAGACTGTGGCCGGAAGCGAGGGTAAACAGTTGCGGCACGAAGGAAAGAAAAGGCAGTCGGTGCGTAACCTCGAAAAGTCAAGAACAAAAAAGTAGCACGCGTGTTGGATTTTTTTTTATTCGGGCGAAACCGAGAAGAAAGGTATCTCGCGTAAGGGGCGGAAAAGTGCGTGTTCGCAATAAAGAAAGTTGGGATACGGGAAAAGTCAGCGTGAAATTCGCAACCCCGTGCGCGGAAACCGAAAAGTCCCGAACGGGTAAAGTCCGGGGCGAAATCGACCCGGCGAAAACTACCGATCGTCTCGGCGATCAGTTTTAGGAACTCCTCGGGAAGTTCCGTCGGGTACCTGTGGCGCCGCCCGACGCGCAGCTCGTTAACTTTCGAGAAGACTCGTCTTTCGTCGGCTCTGTAGCGGCGGCTACTCCTGTCCGTGCGCGCCTCCCTCGGATACGGGACCGTCCCGTGCGCTAAAAGTACGCCGCCAGTCCTCGGCAAACGTTCGGAGCGGTTTCGCCGAAATTATGGAGATATCGAAGGCCCTTCACGAGGAGATTCTCTCGGTGCAAAACAAGCTGAAAAACGCAATACGTGATCATCAGGTGAGTCCTGATCTTTCAATACCGAAAGTAAAAAATCAGCCGCGGTTTCACCCTCCTCTATCTTGTATTTACATGCCGAGCAATCACTCACACGATCACACAAGTCTACGTATATGTGAATGCAGGCCCACGCACTCGGCACTGACGTTTCGCGCGAGATCGTCTGGATTTTTTTATTTTCCTCTATTGTTTTTCAACTCTACTTTACTAATACTTTTTTAGAAATTAACTGTCGATCTCTGCATGTTTTTCCGAATTTCATTACAATTCCAACTTTGAAGATGCGCTCGGAAAAGTTTCCTCCGAAACAGATAGTGATATTACCGACAAAAGTGCATCCTAGGCAAACGAGTTTCGGAAATGTTTTGTCACCGCTCTTACTTTACGCACTTAAGCATTTTATAGTCACGTGCTTGAGAAACTTTTAAGCGACTCCATCGAAAAGTTTTATTGAAATTATAATAATGTCTTTCCAATCCACATTTCTACCTGCAGTATATTCCGAGTGTTTTTTTACTTCTTAACTTTTTACATCTAATCTAACAATATTAACTTGTTAAAACATATCTTTATAAACTACACTTTGTTCTTTTAAAACTCCGTTTTAAGTACATTTAGACGAGTGCAAATATGTGCATTGTAAACTTGTTTAAGTTCTGCGTTACATTAAAATATTTTTTTTTGTGACCTTCAAAAACTTGTCTATTCCGTCAATATTAATGGTAAAATCTAAAATAAGTTTAAAAAGTGTTTATAAACGATAAGTGCGTGTTGTGATTATTATCGTATTGAGTGCAATATATTTATAGAATTCAATAAGTACTTAAAAAACACTAACGTTAACGTTTCTATATTTTTCGTTCAATTAACATCTTTTTCTTTATGAGTTTATTTACCGACATTATTACACTTCTAATAATGTGCGACGCAAATTTTTGGTCGACAAAACCTTTTATATAATTACCACACTAACCTCAATCTCATCTGTAAATAATTCAGTCCCTAAAATGTCATTAAAAAAATAACACTGTGAATTAGTTGCTCCAAAATAACTTTTCGATTCTCATTATTATACAATTGACAAGATTTTAATTTTCGATTTATAAATTAATATATTGAAATACTTTTTGGTATTTTTCAGTCAATTAAAGAATAAAAATTAAAATTAAATTAAAATTGTAAGATGTTTTTTTTGACGTTACATTGAACTATGAATATTTAAATATATAAGAAATGTTTTTTATTTCGACATGTTTGGTTCTATTAATTCATGTTTTGGTCCTTGTTTGTCAATAACAACATATCATTTTTAATAAAAATTGAAATTGAGAGAAGATTAAAAACAATGATGAATAATTTGGAGGATTTTGTAAAAAATAAATAATTAGCAATGTTGCGACATTGATCTTCTTCAAGGCCATGTGGCCTTTTTTCTAATTTTTATTAAACTCAACTATTTTTAATTTTTATTCTTTATTTGACTGAAAAATACTAAAACTATTTGAATATATTAAATTATTATGCAAGAATACAAAATACTAGAAAGATTCCAATTATTCATTATGTGGTCGATAATAATTTATTTAAAAAAAGATACGTTTTGGTGAAAGAATGTGTCACACTCGTAAGTCATCCATTAACCCGTTTCGTCCTGAAATGCCCTAAAGTTTGACTGCTTTTCATCAGGTGCTTTCTTAGGGAAAAAATCACTCAATCGTTTTAATATAACCATACCTATTGTACTTTTTCTCGAACTTTCTAAATCCGGTTTCAGATTGACCATATCTGCCGCCATTTTTTTACTATGGCGGTTAAAACATACAAAAAATCGTGAATTTTGAAAAAATTTGTTCAAATAATCGTATTTTTGAACAGGAAACCGTGTTCGAATCAAGCTGAATCTCTGTATCGGGTGGAGTAAAGAGTTATACTAAAGGATAGGATGGTTATTAATTCACCATTCAAAATGGCAGATTCAAAATGGCGGTTCTCAGTGAACATTTTGTTGAAAAATTTCTGGACGCTCTAACTGAACAATTATGAGCTTGTTTTAAAAAATGCTAAGAATAAAAAAATTCTTAGAATTCGCCGAGAAATATAGTGGATTTTTTTCAGATTTTTTAAATGAATTTTTGAAAAATTTGTTTGAAAATTCTTTTCCAAATTGTAATTTTCTTTTCGAAAAATTCTGAACAAAATTTAGTGCATTCTCTGATGAATTCTAAGAGTTTTTTATTGTATCCGTTTTTTCCCAAATGTTGATAGTTTCCGATAAAGAAAAATCTAAAACTATAATATTTGAAATTCATTTCCTCGAAAACTATCAACTTTTGGAACGAATTGCAAAGAACAAAAAACTCTTAGTATTTATCAGAGAATGCACTAAATTGTGTTCAGAATTTTTCGTAAATAAATTACAATTTTGAAAAAAAATGTTGACAAAAAATTTCTCAAAACTTCATTTAAAAAATCGGAAAAAATTCCACTATATTTCTCAATGAATTCTAAGAACTTTTCATTCTTAACAGTTTTTTGAAAAAGCTCGTATCTTTTGAGTTAGATCGTCCAGAAATTTTTCAACAAAATTTTGACTGAGAACCGCCATTTTGAAGCTGCCATTTTGAATGGAGAATTAATAACCATCCTATCTTTTAGTTTAACTAATTACTCCACCAGATACAGAGACTTAGCTTGTTCCGAACACGGTTTCCTGTTCAAAAATTCGATTATTTGAAGAAATTTTTTCAAAATTCACAATTTTTTTATGTTTAAACCGCCATAGTAAAAAAATGGCGGCAGATGTGGTCAATCTGAAACCGGATTTAGAAAGTTCGAGAAAAAATACAATAGGTATGGTTATATCAAAACGATTGGGTGATTTTTTCCCTAAGAAAGCACCTGATGAAAAGCAGTCAAAATTTAGGGCATTTCAGGACGAAACGGGTTAAAATGTACAATTCTGTAGTATAAATGTAATTAATTAATAATCACTATAAAAATGAAGACAAAAAATATATAAATAAATTTAGAAACAGCAAAAATAACTTACATTTTCTATCGCTTAGAAAAATGTCTGGATTGTTAACATGAGATATTAACAATAAATACATTTTTGAAATAAACACTATGAAAAAAAAATTATTTAAATTTAATTTTTTGTTTTTAAAAATTGAGAGTGAAAAGATGGAAATGAAAAATATAACACCTATTAGTTTTTTTTATAAAAAATCCTGTTAAAAGGTAATTTTTAAAACACAAAAAATTGTATATTAAATGTTTATAAAAACAATAAAATAAAATATATGAATGGTATAAAAGATCACATTCGTTGCTCATATTCGAGCTTACTGTACATATTAGGGAAAAAGTATATATGAACTTTTTTGTAGAAAATTTTCCACTCTACATTTTTTGTTCGAAACATTGTTCCTTACAGTTACTTATTATATATATTGACAAATGTATTATCGACAGCATAATGAAGATTTCGAATTATACCATTCAGCGAGACAAAGTTTTATTTATTTGTTATTTTTGGAAATAAATTCAAAAAACTAAAATAATACACAATTTTTTGCGTTTTTGTTTAAGATGGCTGTTTTAGTTTATCTGACTGACTATTTAGTATCATATTTGTAATCAGGGGCTAAAAATACGTCGAAAAAGTGTGAGTAACATTTTTTTTGAGAGGATGTAGTTCATCGAAAGGAATACAGATATTTTTTAAAACAAAAAATTGTATGTATATATTAAACGTTTTACAAAAATATATAAAACTTTGTACTCATTGAATGGTATAAAAGATTCAGAAAAATTCTGTTCAACAAAAAGATTTTTTTAATAATAAAATACTTTTTGTGTGGAATTAAAGAAAGTTAAGTCAATTCAATCATTTTATTAGCGGAAAATAATTGGATGGTACACTGTAAAAAATAGAAATGTAAATTTATAACTTGCAGAGTTATTTATTGTAAATTTACATAGGTACTGTGAATATTACTTTTTTACTTTTGTAAATGTCAACTTATAATTGTAGATTTACAATTGAAATTGGATTTTCCAGGTTACAGTAATATTACCTCGTAGAGAAGTTTAAATTCTCCAAGAGAATAGTAAATTTACAACAAAATATAGGAAAAATTTTAGGTGTATGTACCAAAGCGCAATAGCCTTATGTGGGCAGGTGATTTGAATTCTACATTATGTGGTAAAATTTATGAACATAATCCTGAACCAATTGTAGTGGCTTGTAATAATAATTTGTTATTTTAATAATTTATGAATTTAGATTTTATGATTTAATGTTTTCTTTCAACAAAAGTTTTATCAACAAAAAATGGTAGCTCTAAAACTTGCTTTCGATGAAAGTTTTTCTATCAACAAAAGAATTTAGATTTAATGTTTTCTTTCAACAAGGGTTTTACTATCGACAAAAGATTATAGCTCTAAAATTCGCTTTCGATCAAAGTTTTACTATCAACAAAAGGTTTTAGATTTAATGTTTTCTTTCGACAAAAGATTGTAGCTCTAAAAACCTCTAAAATATTAAAATACATCTTATAATGAACTTTACAATATATTCCTCTGTATTACATTTAAAAACAAAATAAAACTGAAATATGTGGAATTTTAATGTAAAAATCAATTTTACTACACCAATGGTTTTCCCTCTCATATTGTAAATTTACCATGTACAGCATGGGTTCAATTTTTACCCACTTATAGCATGGGAAAAACGTGTCACGTTGTAAATTTACCACCTCAGTGTAGGGAATTTACAAATCGTTCTGAAATTTCTAACTTCCCTTAGGAAATTTACAACGTTTAACGTGGGAATATCACCATATTTTTAGACATGAAAATCACAACAAAATTGTAAATTTCATTTAGATTTTTTACAGTGTAACTTAGACAGCTCAAATCTTAAATGCCACAAGTCTGTGAAACGTCATATATGACACATGGGGTCTTGAAGACCCCATTGTGAAAAGTGTATGTTACCTTTTTTATTTTTTGATATTTATTTATGTAGATTTTTTCAATGTTGTTCAAAGCTTTACAAACTGTGTAAAATGCTTACATTGTTAAAAATTCAATTTCTATATTGTATACAAAATAAAATGTGCGAAAAAAGTGAAAATATGGATTTCCAGAAACAAATTAGTACCACATTTGTAATTTTTAATATTTTTACTTAAAAATTGAGTATAGTACTCTTGAGATATATCACTGTAAGGAAAAATTAAAATTACATTGAATTGTTCAAAAAAAAAAAGTATTTATTTTGCAATATAAAGTGTGATTTATTCTGAGAAAAAAATACATCATATATAATATTGTAGCTGTACATATTCTTATTAAATTTTATTAAAAATTCGTTTTAAATACAGAAAATATGTACAGTTAATATAAAATATAATATAAAGAAAAATAATGGAAAAAAATAATGTCACTGCACCTGCGCAATGAGTGCATAGTTACGTGTGGTGAACGACACACATGGGCCTGAGATACGAGGGACACCACATTTTCGTTTTGCGATATCTTGAAAGGTTTTTAAACAAACGCAATAAAAGACAACAAATTATGACCACCGTACATGATTATATTTACCTTAAAAATTGGTAAAACACTATTAAAAAACGACAAAAAATATTATTCCAATTTACACAAAAAAACGCATTGATGACACACAGGGGTACTCCGGACCCCACTTTAATTTTAAAGCGCTCGAAATAGTTGCTGCGACAGAACTTACTAGTGATAAGTGTGGAGACAGGTAGTTCAAACCCACAACTGTAATCAGAGAACTATGAGTTCTAGTTTTGGCAGGAACATTCGAAAATTTGTCATTGAAAAAGGTCTGGGATCTTCTGCACCCTCACTGTAAAAAATTTTAGTGTAAAATTACTATGGCAATAGGTAATCAGAAAGGAAATTCTGATGAAAGGAACGCTCTGAACAAAAATAAACCCCTAGGAAGATTGTAAAATTACAATGCTCTTGTAAATTTACCACTTCTAGCGTAGTAAAATTAAGATTTTCAAAGTAGTGAAATTACTCTTTTGCAGTAGTAAAATTACTGCATTCAGAGGGGGTCTTGTAGATTACCTACTCTGAACGGAGTCATTTTACAATTTAGTTGTAAAATTACTACGATAGTGGTAAAATTCCTAATGGAATTGTAATTTTACACCGCTCAGAGTTGTAAAATTTCTGGTAGACTAGTGATTTTACACTACTTCTAGGATAATCATACTGTAATTTTACAATTCTGTAAGTAATTTTACACCATCATTTTTTACAGTGCTGTGTGGCATTTAAGGTTTAACCATGTTTTTGTGCATCTTTGTATTATAACTTTCAAGTTCTAATATTTTTTGGAAATTTTGTTCTTTTGCCAAAAATCAAAACCATGATCTGTATCGGTGCAATGTTTTGTGAGACCAGTGTGATATTGAAGATCAAGTTCAATGTTCTTTTTATGTTCATGAATATGTTTTTCAAGCAAACAAACACACTTAAATAAAAACACAACTAATGATAAGGTTGTCGGAAACTCTAATAAGCGAGGAACTAAATTGTCATTATTCTTAAATGACATTTATATATTAGTATGAAAATGATTATGGGACAGCCTGATTTCCAAAATTCTTCTTGACCGCTGGTAATAAATACTTGTTTAAAAAATCTTTTCTAAAACACTGTTTAAAGGTTACATTCCTGGTACTGTCGGTCCCATTAAAAAAACACTTGATAGTAATAATTTATTTATTTAGAGGTTTCAGCATCATGATATGTGCCCTCTTCAGTGTAAAGTTCTACAAAAAATGTTTAACAAATTTTTGAAAAAATAGAGTAAATTTTTCAAAAAAATAATATGTAAAAAGATTCTAAAAAATTACTTATATAGATAAAGAAACATGTGTCGCAACATTTGACGCACAGATTTTAAATAATGTAGTGAGAGTGAGAAGCAACGTTTATTTTTGACAGCTCCTGTCAATGGAATCATAATGACCTTAATTCAAAAGTTTTGAGAAAAGTACTATAACGCATATACATATACTTACAAAAAGCCGGGATGTGAAGTGTATTTTTGTCGATCCATTTTAATGTTACTTCAAAAAATTAAAATTGGCAATTTCGTTCGCAACTCACTTTCACTGTACAGAGTAAGGTTGCAATATTAGTTAGTCAACGATTTACGAATACATATATTATTATATTATTGTGTATCTCCATTATTACAGAGAAAACCAGGTGTGTCATTTAAATCATGCCATTTAAAAATTTATATATACACAGATACATTAGAATTTAATTCATTATTAATGTGCACTCATAATCTTATTTAATTGAAAAAAAGCTTTATTGTTTCTGAGATAATTAAAATGACACATGCACAGAAATTTACCTTCTTTTATACTCCAATTTGACAATAGAAGAATTTTTAATTTCCAATAATTCGGAGATATAATTATAAAATTGTCCAACATGCCACGTTTATGAACACTTCTATGTTTAAGAGATTATGCAATTGTCAAATTTTAACTGCGATTTTAACGTTCGGCGACACATATCCAGTCGTAGAAATTTTTAACAAATGAAAATAACCTTACGACAAAGCCTACCTACAATCACTGGATGAATTTTAAAGAATTTGAGTATATAACTTAGCATGTTAGTATTTTTTACTATTTCGGAGTACAGTAATTTGTAAAACGCCGAATTAATCTACAAACGTTCTGCATTTGCCCAATAAGCGTAAAAGATTAAGGACTAGTTAATATTCCATAAAATGAAATCTTTTAATTCTGTCTTAAAGTTTAGATAAAATGTGACATTTCCACGATACTTTTGTATTTGAGTAATGTAGGTAATATTTTCTTGAGCATATCAATTTTTATTGGCAACATTTGCTATTGATTATACAATCTAATAACTTAAAAATATGTGTAAAAACATTTCAATAAGATAAGTTTTAAAAATAAACTTTTATTGTTTCTGTTTTTACGTACTGCATATGGTACGAGGTAAGTTTATCAAGAGCCTTGCTTTGAGTGACGATAAATGACTCCTTATTTATTTCAAAAAAATATCAAAATGTATTGAACAATTTCACATTACATTTGATGTGAGAAAGTCTCAACATCAATATAGTTTTCATCAATGACGCAAGTCACTAAAGGGTAGAAGTCTATTGATATCGTTAAAGAACTAAAAGTATTTAACATGAATTCAGTCATTTCAATATTTATTTTTCAATATTATTTCGCATTAAGATACTTTCAAAACTTGTTTGGTATCGATCACAATACGAATATTTTATCGAAAAATAATCATATAAAACCATTTGTAAATTCTACAAATTTAGTGCAAGTGATTATGCTTGTTTCTTTCATGTTGAGAACTTTTGAGAATCCTTTGTCACTACAAAGTCTGTTAACAACACGAATATGTTTACAGCAGAAAATATACACGAAGTAATTTAAAACTACTATGATTTTTCTGACATTAAATATTAATAATTAAAAACATTTTTATTTGAACATTTTTTCGGTTCCATTAATTTTTTGGTCCTCGTTTGTCACCAGACAAATTATTTTTAATACATAAAATCTCTTTCAATCGTCTGATGATAAATTAATTTTTCTAAATATATAGACGTCTGTCTATTAATTAACATTAAGGTCCTCAACAGGCATCAAATCTGGTAACAAGCGAGGACCAAACAAAAATTATTTAATGGAATCAAAAAAATGTCCAAACAAACATTTCTTGATTTATTTAAAATATTCACGGTTTGAAATAACGGTAAAAAAAATCTTGCAATTTAAATTAATTCTATTAAAAACATTTACTCTTGTTGAATGTTTAAATGTTTCAACAGAATCTACAAAACGTAAATTTAAATACATTACTTATAATACGTTTTAAAATAACAGAAGTCGTTTTACTTTTCTTCTATTAAATTAATTAAATTAATATTTGTGTTACTGTAATTTATTCAGCTTTTTGACTTTAAATAATTTTTAGGTATGTCCCTATGTTTCCAAATTTGTCAGCCCATATCAGTAACATTTTTTATGATGCAGTCTATTTTAGTAACAGTTGTCTTTTTATGACAGTCGACAAAAAGTGGAAAAATGTCATGAGCCAAAGTTTGGTTCGAAAGTATCAGCAAAAAAATGTTCTACGAGGAATCCATTTAAGTTGTAGCTAAATCAGATATTATATTTATATTTATATCAGTAATAGTATTCTAATAAATCTTTAGGAATTTTAACAAGTGAAATTAGTACAAGTTGAGAAACCTAAAGTGCACATTGTTTTTACTTTTTGGAATGTTATTTACACTACAGAAATCAACAAGCGGCAAAGTTTTATTTAATTTTCAGAGTCTCTGTGAAAAAAGTTAATTTATAATTGAAGATAGTTAACTAAAATAGTTACTAGGTAGAGAAGTTTAAGAATTAGTTTTTTAACTTTGTGATTTGGGAACTGTTTTAGAGTCTTTGATTGCACTAAAGTTTCTTCAGTTATTTTTGGTTATAATATATGATATACCTTACATTGTTTAATTTCACTCCACACTTAAAATGTATACTAAAAAGAAAATTTAGTATTTTACATCATCTTTATAAGAAAAGTATCAAAGAGATTAGTGAAACATGAATTAATGCGTGTTCACAAAGTTTTGGCCTTTAAGAATTTACATAATTTACTGATTGCACAAATAAAATGAAATATTTGCAAAATGTACAAAAATTTCTAGCGTCTTTGTTTGAAAAACGCTTTTAAAGGTCTTGAATAGAAATATTTGCAACGTAAGAGAAATTATTTTAAATATTTATGAGCATTAGAATATAAATGCTACAAAATTAAAAATTCTGAAAATATAATGAGTAAGAAAATTTATTTCACATACGTTTTATCATTATTTTATTATTTTTTTATTTATTACATAAATTTATAATTGCAAACTTGCGATATTTATTCTAAACTAGTTCGAGAGTTAATATAAAAACAAAATGCATATACTGGAAGCTTTACTTCTGTATTTTAACAAATGTTTCATCTGTTTATTTGACATTATAAAAGTATTCGGAGATATAACAGTTAAAAAATTGATATCCGAATGACATTAAACAATTTGTAATACTTGCAGATTGTTAAAACTTAAGATTTTTTTAACAATGAATAAATTTGAACAAGACCGATGACAATTAAAACAGTTAGACTTTAGATAAATGTCGGATGTTAATAAATGCAGGTAAGTTATTTGTACCTTGTCATAATCAACTTTTTATCTGTATTTCACGCTGAATGGTTTTTCTCGTCCTGTTAATGCCAATCGTTAATTTAAATGGCTGCATATGTTTATTATTATCATGAACAGTGCGCTCATGTTTCAGTTTTTGATATAAGACGCATATTGAATCCGCATACTGATAAGAAAATAATAAATAGTATATCAAGTTCACTGTGAATTCTATAGATGGCGACGTTGAGAACTTCATTTAATTTTAGTGTTAGTTTAAGTATAGTAATTACATATGAAAAAACTATGAATCAGCCATAAAAAATTGTTAGTCGGCTGAACAATGTAACAAGATTTGTTAAGAGGTGTATTTATACACTAAAAAAAAATTTTATGGGAAGTTATCTTACAAAAATAGGAAAAATTACTGCTTATAGAATAATAAATGTAAAGTGGTATTTTTTAATTTTTATGTTTATTTTTTCGTGTTAATTTTTTTTTAATTTTTTTTATAGCCTAGAGAATTTTTCAAACTCTTAAAAACTAATTTTTCTACAACGGCAGTTACAATGAATCACTGCAATAAACCTGCGAGAGTCGTGTACCCGCCTAGCGGTGATAAACGGAACTCGATTGCGAAAATCGTTTTGTCCAGGCACACGTAAACTTTTATGAAATTCACATCGCTTTTGTAGAAAATTGTACTGGTCAAAATAGTAAAAACGTTCGTGATGACCATAAATCACGTGATTCACTGGTCACGTGAAAATCATTGGTCATCACGAACGTTTACTATTCTGACTAGTACAATTTTCTACAACAGCATTGTAAAATTCATAAGCTTATATATTTTGTTATTCAGATGTAGGAAATTCTATTTCAGAACAATATCAAAATATATTTGACATGAATTTGAATTGATTGAATTAACGACATACTTTGCGCTGATTTGCAGCGGTTTTCGCTGATTCATATTTAGAGAGTATACAATTTCTCTCAGATGAAATTATTTCTTCCTTGGAGAATTTGTTTCATTTATAATTTAAATCGTATCAAAATGGCTATAAAGATAGTAAATTTAAAACTTGAATAAAGCACATAAAACACGTTTACTTGGCTTTAAAACTTAAATCAAAGTTTCAGTCTGAATAGTTTGCAGAAAGTAGACGGTAGAATCCACTGAATATCAGTCCATACTAGAACGTTGCCGGTCTAGCTTATGTGTAAATGTACAAAAACATTCTGTATTTGAAAATAAGAAATTAATACATCTTACAAAAAAATTTTGAATACAGACAGAATTAAGAATAAAAATAGTGTTTATTTTTCAAAAATTCGCATCCACTATTCGACTACAACTTCTGGAATTTCCTCGCATAATTGCATATTAAGTTCATTGATTCAAATTACGCTTGAAATCAGAATACTAAAGTGAAAACTACCGATTCATTATTCCAATTCTAGTAACTTAAAATAATAATTAGACCATTACACGCGCCTTTTTATCAATTGAGTTGCATTTAAATTGTATCTTAATAACTTCTAAAAAGTTACGAAAAAAATGACATAGTCACTAGAAATTATTTTTCAAATATCTACAATAAAAATTAAACTAACTATCTTTTATCATATTCACTTCCCGTTAAAATGTGATATTCTGCATATAATATAAAAATAAATCCAAATTTATTTGTTGAAACTTTATGTGGATCTAAGTAATCTAAAGCGATTCTCATAAAATTATACTATTATATTTAAGACTAAATTCAGGATAGATGTTAAAGTCCTATAACAGCTTAGTTAGTTGTTGATGGTTGAGGTCGATAGGACAGCACGTTAGTTCGCACGGTTAGTACAAGTTTAGTGTGGTATTATAGCGTATGTTATTCTCAGTTTCAAACGAGGAAATAGTAAGAAAAGGCTATTGTTTTGTACACCATTAAGATGGTGTATGTTGTTTGACTAATTGAATCACTTGTTTATTGTATTTAAATCGTCATACAATTCTAAACGGACGTAGTATGTTCTAAAGTTGTACAATTTAATGTATTTTAAATTAAAAAACATGCATTCCGGCATGCAGGATCGATATTCTAGAAGTATTAAATTATGCCCAATAACTAGGGCTTATGCTACTTAAGCATTCAACAAAGTTCTCCTATAGCGATTATCACGTGAGTAAAGTAAAAGTCCGGAACTACATGTATTAATAATATTCGGAGAACTTAGCTCTTTGATGAGAAAATTTAGTAATTAATTAGCATCATCTTACATGGAACTTATCAAAATTGAAAAACTCTTTAATCTTGTTGCAAAAAATGTTTATTTTGTTGAAACTAATTTGACGATAAGTTTTTTGATTATTATATTTTTTAAAGTCATTCCATCATATAATGTAATCAAAAGTAAGCATTTTTTCTATTTAATTATCATAGCATATTTGTATATGTTTCCGGTAGTAATAAAGTACTATACACAGTTTGTTAAAAAGTAAGAGGTTATGTTTATAAGCTTCTGGCAACTTTGTTTCATTTCGTCATTCCCTCATAAAATTTTTTGACGAGGGTGCGGAAATGAGGTATTTTCTAATCAGTATAAGACATTTATGTTTGTTTCATTGGTTTCAGTACGCCGACAGTTTATAAAGACGAAAATTGAAATTTTTTATCTTTGTATTTAATTCAAACTCGAAAAAGTTGGGGACCACTAAAATATTTGTAATAAACAAGACATACACTAAGAATTGAGCAACAAAATTCGGTAATAAGTTGAAAAAAAAAATTATCAACTCGATAAAGTTAAATTCAACTTTTTTTTCGAGAACCAGTCAGACAAATTTGAAATTTGTAGTTGGTAAAATTCACTGATTGAGCGTCTTTTATTTTCTATAAATAACCTGTCAAACAAATCTCTGAATGCCATTTCACTTTACTTTGTATTTGTTTGTTAGATATTTGCTATAGTAAAAAAATCGGAATGTTGGCCAAGCTTCAAAAAAGCTAATATAATATAATTGGTAACAGTGTTAACAATCAAGCAAAAGTTTTTTCCTGAATTGTAAAAAGTTTACTTGGAAACTTACCTGTAGATGTTGGGGAGAAAAAATTATGCAATCAAGGTTGCTGTAGCGTGAGATTATAAATATAATTTTTCTAGTTGAAGTTCTACAATCGCAGCCTTCTGATAATAGTGTAATACTTGGTAGATAATACGTACTATTTATTATAAAAATAGCCAAAGGTTATAACCCTTGTAATTGCTAATAAAAGTTCCCTGTAGTGTGTTCATTGCTTTACGGGAAGTTTCTCATCTATAGTTTGATTTTGATAAAACATATTTTATACAAAATATGATTTTAATTCATACTGTCGTCAACTGAGCCCTTGACGAAGAATCTTGACTTTTTGGAAATATTCAATTCGATCATATTCAGGACATACACTCCTGAATAGGTAGCCAAACCAACCTACCGCATTTTATAATCCTATGGAATGAAATTTCACTCCAACGGTATTAGCATGTGTTAATCTATTGGAAGGTCTTATAGAAGGGGGAGGCTCTTCCTTCAGATGAATCATGAAATAAGGAGCGAAAAGAAAAATAATTTCTCTTATGCTTATTAAACATATGTTCTTCTAACAATTTGGATTGTTAAAATCCTGACGTTCTTTACAACCTTGTGAGTTGCAAAAAAAAAATACTACACAGATGAAAGTTTTCTTAACATAGATTAGGTCATACCAAATTAAAACAGTCCAAATTTCAAAATCAATTTTTGTTTTTACACGGTGTTTGGTTTCTGTTCCAATATCGAATTGCTGATTCAACAAAATTGTTTGTTATAGTTTATACAACAAATTATATTTTGCATTGAACCGTAAACTTTTTTCAAATACCATGTAAGGTATTTCGATCAAGATTTCGATGTATATTTAATGTTTTATTTTGTTAAGTTTTGTGTGTTTTTTTTTCAATTATTTTAAAGCCTTGACAGATAGTTAACTTGTATTTATAACTGAAATTCTTATTACAAATGATGGTTTTCATTTTTAAAATTTTTACAATAAAATATTTCACGTAATAAATCTTGCATAAAAAAAACAGATCAGACTATTGCAGATTTAACCGTCAATTTATAGTTATTATTTATCAAGTTTCTGTTTCAAATGTCAGATGCCTCATTTTTTGTGAAATCTTTACTACAGATGTTAGTTGACTGGATAAAAACTTCGTACATTTCTTAGGTATTTCAATATTAAGTTCTATTTAATTATAAATATTCCATATAGAATTGCATATTAAAAGAGATATTCTTGTAATGCAAAATAGATGGCGATTTCATATTCAACCGAATTTATTGAAAACTGTAATCGATGAACGCGTTGAAAGTTCATGTAGTAAAGTTTCCTGCACACTTTCCTTTGGTGTATTTTGGTAAAGTCAACGAAAACATTAATGGAAATCGATAAAGTTTGCTATTTGTATATTTCTTTTCAGTTACTTATTGAATGGAAAATGAGATTTTTATTTCGATTTATGAAATGTCGACAATACTTTTGGGAAAAAATTTCGTAAACTGTAAAATCATAAGTGCTTAACTGGCCAGTGTATTAAACAACATTTTACTTACTTTGAAAAGTGATATCATTATTCAATATTATAATAATTCAATTGATGCTAAGGAAATATATTAACATTTCAAATGTAACTGGACCAATTGTTTTTGTTAAATGTATCGAATTTCTGTTTCAATACATTGTAAGATTAGAATTTGAAAAAATCCAACAGTAAAAATAAAATTGCAGTTATTTTATCAATTCATTCTTACGAGAAACAATAAAAGTATAGGAAGGCGTACATATTGAGTTGCAGTTTCCGACACAACTTCTACGTGAATTTTATTGCCGAGTGATTGAAGCAGTTGCTTGTCTCCGCCCCGGTTTTATTTTCTATTTCTTCAAGCTCGGTTTTGTCTGGTTTTATTTTTCTTTAAACTCACCTAAACTGTGTACATCTATTCATTTTGTGATTATGTAAGATTTTGTTCAATATCTTCTTATTTCTTAACAATCGGGAAAATTGATTTCTAAACTGGAACAAAAAGCAGAAAAATTTGTTTATTTTTTTAGTAGGAATTAACAATTATTATCGAAATAATTAAAACTTAAAAGAATCTTAATAAAACTTAATAGAAGCTTTTTAAGGGTTTTTTACAAGGCGAGTTAAAAGACGTTAATTATTCACTTTGTTAAATGCAGAGACGTTACTAACTTTTAATTTAAAATTAAAGTTTGGACCCCATAGAAATTCACACTTTATAGTATAGCTTACGTGTGCTTCGTTGTAGTTATTCTGTTCGCCGTTAGTGGGCGCCGAATGTCGCTATTCTGGCTCGTGGCCGCTGTAAAAGTGGATTTTCCATTGGTATATTATAACGACCAGAAGATATTCAGGACTGATGTTTATATGACCGTAATACATAGTACGAAATGCTTGTTTTATGATCCAGTAATGATCTTCTTGGGAATCTGCATAATCCAGTTTTTGAATCATTTTGAATGGGGAAAAAAGGGAATCTTCTTTTACAGCGAGGCAAACTCACTTTTTAATAACAATTGTCATTCCTATGAAAGTGACCAGATTCCCAGTTTATTTTAATTCACGATTTAACTGCAATCCACTGAGTTTTCACTTTCAGTGCGTATTAGCATATTACTAAATATCACGTTTATTTTGCTTTTAAAATTAAATCAGATTGTTAAAGTTTATATTTGGTACTGGTCCTGACACGAATGTGAAGTTTCACGTACCTACTATCAGATGCTTTTACAGCAAAGCATACTAAAGCAATGATCGTAAATGGGAACAAGCATCTCGGGCCTTTGTAACTATCGAAGCTGAAAATATCGGCTGATTTGAGAGATAAGTCGCCTTTTGGAACGTGTTTGAGAGTAGCAAGATAGCTCAACACTTTGGATTTTATTAATTAAATGTGCATCGAAATTATTCATTGACATCGTTACACAAAAAAAAATTAATATAATGTTACAGCTAATGCCTAATTGTTGAGTTCCAATTACATAAAAAAATATATAAACAAGTATTACCAACCAATATTGTATACTAATAATAACGCAGGCCAACAAAATAAGACCGCAGAATAGTTCTATCTCGTCAAGATTTTAAGATATCCTAACCTAAATGTTGCAAAAACATCTTATTGGACCATTTTCATTCAGTTTTCGTGGTAGAAAACAATTTTGTTCTCGTTTTGCAAAACGCATATTAATGTGCTATTTGTCAGCTTTAAAACGATATTTGAGTAATTCCGATTCGATTTTTTTGCATCGACTTATCGCAGTTTTTGTAATTGGACAATTATGATTTTTGTTTTTTTGCGCTTTTAGGTTAGGATATTTCAACATCTTGATGTGATAGAGCAATTTTGAGGCCAGATTTGGATTCAGCTCATCGAATTCCTTCAAAATCCACGTTAATTTGGTTTTTGCCATGCCAAGTTATGAACAATAATTTGGTTCTGCCACAAAAACTTACCAAAAATGGGCAAAACGGTATTTTTTGCACTTTTAGGCTAGAGTATCTCAAAATCTTGACGCGATAGAATAGTTCTTGGCAACAAGGATTGGAGAAATAAAACCATATTTTGTCTAGGCTTCATTTGTTGTCATTTGTCTGAATACCCTATGTTTGTTATAAGAATTACAAACTTAGACCGATGTATTCCTCTAACCAATATTTCCCAAATATTGCAGTTTGCTTCATTAGGAGGTGTGTTTACGCTAATAGCTCGAAAGCCTATCTGTGATGGCCATTCCTTTATACACCTACCGGACAATGAACTGATGGTTCATCAAAGCCCGCTATGTGTATGCTAAAGAAATTAAGCATCAGCTGGTTAACCAATTAAAATGTTTACCTTCAAATGTTTATCATTATCAGGCATTCCAATTCTGAATATGTAAATAAAATTTGTTATAATTAAGGGTGTCTTTACAGCTTCATTACTTTTTCCACTGTGATACAAAAATGAAAACCATCTCAACAGAATTTAGGGTGTACCAAAAAAAATCCATAATTCATGATTATCTAAAAAATGATAGTTAACAATTACTTATAATGGAAGCAGGCGTTATTTTTGTCATGCATTTACTGCGCATGTGTGTAGTTGCATATTCCAAGCTTAGAAATGGATATTCTGTGCTTGGTAGTTACAATTTATGTCTGTTTGAGACTCGTTAGGTGGCGTTACGTTTTATTTCTGGCATTTCGATTTGCGGTTTGAATTAGAAACGTATACTGGACGCCAAACAAGTTTCCTCGGCGAATTGTTCGATTACAATGGCACTTCACACATAAACGTTAATTAAAATGAACAATTTGAAGGTGTATATTTATCCGGACGGATGTGTAGGTGTTAACCTTTATATCGTGCCATTAAGAGAATAATCAAAATATTTGAGAGAAAACTTATTATTATAGATTAAATCCCAACCAACGATCAGTTCGTCTAACGAATTATATTTTAACAAGTGTTTTTCAAATTGTTGATCCAATTTTAGTTTTCAACAATTTTTAATGGCGGATAAAGAAAGTCAATATCGACTAAATTCGCTTTAAATTCGTTCCACAATTCAAAATGGCAGATCTAATATGGTGGAATAAAAAATAAAAATTCACAGCATTGGCTTAAAGTTTGGTAATCGAATGTTTTTGGGATCGTTTAATAAAAATTCACTTTTCAAAAGTTTAAAATGGTTAATCTGTTTAATAAAATATATGCTGAAATTGAAAATCGGTAGAACTTGTAATATTTTTGTTAAAAGAAGCTTTAAAATTCAAGAAAGTTGAAGTAATTGTGAACATAACACATGCATCGCTAACTATATGATATTCAGTTTCATATAAGTTTTATGGTTGCGATATGACGCGTAATAAATCAATTTCAGTGCTTCCTACACATCAATGGCTTACTCGAAACCTTTCCTGTAACTTTGTTGAAAGTACGGAATTGCTTCTCCAATACTAGGTTAACTAAAATAATTACTGTTTTTAAATAATACGATTTCAAAATAGTATATTTTAAGTGGAATGTCTTCAAATAATGATTGCAAATAACTGGATTAAATAGATTTTAATGGAAATGACCCAAATACTAAAAGCGTTGATACCTTTGGTTTTTAAGGTTAATTAAAGACTTAAAATATTCAAAGCAAGTATCAGAAACCTCTCAAAGAGTTCCGCTGCAAGTCCTAATTAAATACCATTAATAATATTGGTTCAAATTACACTTTGATAAAATAAAAACTTTTTTATTTTTAAGGTTTTTTATCCGTTAGTTTTGTGATGCTGCGTGAAAACGGTCCATGATAAATCAGATAGTTAGTATACTCTCTCTTTTAAATGTAGCGTAACTTCCTTATTATGGATTTTCGTAAAGCTTAATTTGTTGTGTTTGTGAAATATTTGTTTGAGTTTATGCCAACTTTAGCAAAACTCCAATCTATGCTCTTTTGCCTTGTGCCTTATAGAATTCTCCCATCGTCTTGCCTCGAGCGGCTGTATTGATTATGCAGTATGTCCCTAGCGCTTCACTTCGCGCGTCGCAAATAGCGTTTTACGAAACAATAAAAAAAGGCTATCTGTTTACAAACTTGATAAACATTTTTAATCATTTCTAATTGTACCCTTGGGAACCAACAGGTTTGCAATCCAGCAGTTGATTTAACAAAAATATTTTTAATTACACGAAAGATCTTATACAACTTTAGTAGGGAATGAAATTGGTTTTGTAGCAGTTTCTATCTCTAAGTTTAGTATCATGTACGAAGACAATACGATTTACACAAGAAGAACAATATTTTGAAGTTTACACAGAAAGCAATCGAGTACTTTTTTTATCAATCTAAGAGGATACTTTTTCAATCTGCGAGAAACAGATGCGAATTGCTAGTATTTTTAGCTTGAGGCGATAAGGTGATTGAATTGGCTTCATTGAGCTGGTTATTTACGTATACTTAATGCAGTCCGGTTGTTATAAGTTAACTACTACTTTTAAAGTAAATACGTTCAACATTGATTGATTAACTCTATTGCTGGTTTAAAGAAGTACTGTAGAAAAATGAAATCTTTTAAGTGAAGCAACTTCTCATACAAAGGAACATTTTCCACTTAGTAAGCAAACAAGCTTGATGATTGAGTAGTGAAAACGTGATAATACATTGTCTACACGATTAGTCTTATATTACAGGGTGCAGAAAATTCCTCGCTGTTCGAAGGAGTTATCAGTTTTTAGGTCTAGATTGAGACATAATTGTAATGTTTCGTGTTACATTGATAACATTTTAATTTTAATTGAGATAGGGCGCTTAATATAAGAGAAAGGGTTGAAATTACGACAAACTTTCTTAGCATATATAACCCCTAAAATAAATCGACTTGGAAATTGGTTCTCAAGTTGCGTCTGACATAACTGACCCACATTTATCTAATCTCTTGTATGGAAACTGTAATGGAAACTAATTAACAACATAGCTGGAGAACATTCTGAATGACCATGTGTACGATCATAAACTCAATTATGGCGCAATAGGGATACTTGGTCACATCGCTGACTAGCAGGATGTCATTAGTTTAATTACAATACGATGTTTCTGGTAGAGATTTTATCGTCCAAAATGTTTTCCACCAAAAAGATGATCGAAAGAAACTGTGATATCAGGCAAGTCATCTTAAAACTCTCATAGCGTAAAAATGTTGCTATTTTTTTAAGGAATTGTAGAGAGGGAACAAATATGATTTATTTAAATTAAAATATATTCTATCCAGAAGTTTGTTTGTTACCACGTATCACTAGTATCGTTGTCGCTATAAACTCCGGAATTTGGTAGCGAGGAGAATAATATTAGCTATTCGGCACCACGAAACAAACTACAGCGTCCTCCAAAAGTTCATAGAACTCATCTACAAACATTCGCTGAATTCAGCTTATACAATGTTTAACCTTTTTTAAAGTATGGTTTCGTAAAACCATTTTTGTTACCACAATTTCTGTAAAAAATATTGCACATTGCTTATTATTAAATTCAATAGGTTCTAGTTTTTTATTGCAGGTACGATAAGTGCTTATTTTTGGGCATTACTTAAAATATATTTGTTTAAAATGGTGATACTTCAACAATAAGAACGGAGACGATGCTATTTTAATTACGAGCATAAAAATTAAATTCATACGTAAAAAACGTACTTTTCAAATTTTCTGCAAATAAATAAGCAGTAATAACTAAAGTCTCGTGTGCTTAGAAATGAAGACCACTGTTTGTCAAAATATAATCGGACGTGAAAACGTTTGAACATAATGACAGACTTGGACGGAATGATGATGAAATTTTCAATACTGTGACAGCGTTCCAGTCACACTTCTATCACTTCAGACGTCAGCGCCATCTGTAGGTAACGCGGGAAGGTCGGTTTCTAATAGAATAATCATAAGCAAAAGTAACAGGGAAATATTTAATTAATTTCAGATATATTTCCATCGACTATTTGACGTTTTCGAAAAAATTTTCGTTGCATTTGGTTTTCTCCATCTTCAGTGTGTTTGCTCAAAAATTTTGCTTAGGCGTAGGTGTACCTTTAACCTAACCTATAGGTTAAAGCATCGCGTGCCTCGATGTCAGTACTTTCCTCGCCGAGAAGTTGTAATCTGTTTAGGAACTTTGTGCTTTGGGAAGAAGCTGAGCATTTCATTCGAAAATCGTCCCCAATCGTTTTGTCTGATGGCGATGTGAAAGTCGGGCCATTGTGCTTTAAATTAATTTCGATTCATTGTGTGCCTCATTCGCGCATTTTAAGATATAAGTTGCTGGGAAGTCTATCGATCACTAAAGTCGCCAAGGCGAGGGAGCGTATTATTAGGCACATTTTTTGGGGCTCCTTGGTAGCAATTCATCGATTAGTATACGTAATTGTAGTATACACATAGCGGAGGTTATTAGGCTGAAGAGGGAAATATCGAAGGGATGTAAAGACTCGTTTACTTAAATTGAAAACGTTTTGTCAATACATGAAGTTCCTAAATCACGCATACATTTGCCATGTCAAATTAATTGTTTACATATTATATTTGATAGGTAAATTATACTTCTTCATACTTATTAAGTTGATTAATAACAAAATGTCGACTTTGGATAAAACTTTTTAATGGGTTGAGTTCGCCTATGAGCTTATCGTAATGGCTTGTCAGAAATTTGTCTTCTAGCGTAATTTATGGTACTTTATTAGTTAGTTGTTGGTCTATAGCGGTTGATTTTCAGAGCTTCCTAGGCAGAACTTTTTCCGCACTCGCAGTTATAGTTATATCTTGGATATACGTATAAGATACGTAGTTAGAACTAAATAGTATTAAAAAGATTGTAATATTTAATGCTGACTAAATATTTGAATGTGGATAAATCTGTAAAAACTTTTGTTTTTTTTGTAGTTTTACTTTGGACAATCGCAGTAAAGTTAACATCAATCAAATATACAACCGTGACATGGGATTTCAATTCAGCAGTTTTGTAGCTTCTATTGATTCTAGCATAAAGTTCTTCTTCACATTTCGAATGAAATTAAGATATATGTCAACAATTATTAATGTTGATGCATTTATTATTATAATTAATATTAAACAATGCAAATAACGTTAAAATGATAAAAACGCAATATATTGACTTTAATGCAATAACTTTGTGGCTTCTAATGCGTTTCTAAAGTTCACAGTAAAAAAAAAAGTTAAATCAATAGTAATAAAAAGAATCAGATGACTGCAACATAAAATAATGTTGTTTTTACCGTATATGATTGAAAAAAATCGCGTTATTACTATTTTTGTTATAGAAAGGGATTATTTTCATGTGGAAAGTGTTTAAGATTTTGTTGAGTTTCCACCACATCACACTGTTGAGGAACTACTGATAACAAAGATTTGCAGATTAATTAAAATAATAGTTAGTAGTAGTAGTAATTAAACACCTTTTAAAATCTTATTATAACATAAAATTCCTCAATTGCATATATTTGACTAAATTTATTATTAAGTGTTTTATTACACAACGTTTTTAAAACTTT
Organism: Trichopria drosophilae; assembly: GCA_030407085.1. Taxonomy (NCBI): domain Eukaryota; kingdom Metazoa; phylum Arthropoda; class Insecta; order Hymenoptera; family Diapriidae; genus Trichopria; species Trichopria drosophilae. The sequence goes on from CM059584.1 coordinate 97,161,352, forward strand.
TACTTCCGAAACGATCACTTTTTATGCAATATTTTAAAACAATGCAGGAAACACTCAAATACATGTATGACGTTTTCCGATGAAGTTACATAATGCCAGTCTATCGAAGCATCTCTTATTATGTCATATAATTGTTCCTAATATATAGTTATTCTGTAACCGGAATCTAATGAAGAATATGTTTCTTTTTTCAGATTTGCGTAGCCGAGCTCAAGGATGATCCAAATGTAAGTACACACTTTAAAACAATAATTAACAACAGTCAGGTTGCATGTAGTTTAATAATATATATCAATTAAAATATGATTTGCGAAAAAATGTCTATTCTTTTGGTGTAGACATGTTGTGTAACGGTGATTCCTATTGAGAACAAGATGACCACTAAAGTAAATTTTTATTTTTGGATTTTTATTTGATGAAAATATTTTTTGAGTACTGCAGATGTATAGGTCGTTATAACAACGATCATGAACTTGATCAAGAGGAAGGTCTCTCAAGCAGTGCAAATATAATGACCAAGACCAAGGTCACAGAGGCAATGATACGATATTGACCAAGACAATACTAATATTTATTGACCAAGGCCAAGATTACGACTCCAGTGGATATTACATATGCAATGATAAGGTTTTGATAAAAATCGATTCCAATTATTTATGTAACGACGAGGTCTTGTGTGACATTTGCGAAAGGTCTTTTCTGTCATCAGATTTTGGTCTTGGCTGTAATTGAACTTATCTTGGCCTCTCTTTTGGTCATCATAGCTATTGTTCTATACATTTTTTATAACTATACTGAAAAAAGGAATCCTTAAATCAAGACCAAAAAATGGGACTGAAATATGGGTAGCTTAGACAAGTTAGATAGCTTACGTTAATAATCAAACGATGAATTAGCCATATTTCTAGTTAAATCAGCCATATGTATTTTGTGAATGTCTATCTGATACGACCATACTTCCTTTTGGTGTATGGTATTATCGATCTAAGTAATCCAATAAATTAAGCCTGCCGAATATTTTTTTTGTCGATGCACGTTTTACATAATCTAATAAAATATTTAAATATGTCAAAAGAATTGTCCTTTCTTTTAATATTTCTATGCTCATTTATTTTCAGAACACGAATATCGTGGACAGAATACGGGAGATTCAATTACATATCGTCACCCTTGGAAAGTGGCAGGTACAGTATAACTTAAAAGCGCTACTTTGTTACTAAGCATATATTAAAGTTAAAATATTTTGTTCGACACAATAGCTTCTGTATAATTTAGATTTAAGATTTGTGTACTTACAACATAACATCCATATTATACGAAATATTATCCCAGGACTTCGGATAAATTACCAAACAATAATTAATCGTGTTGTTGTGATTAAACATTGGAAAATTAAGTTATAAAATGATCAATCTTATTAATCAAGTTTAATTGTAAGAATTCTCATTTTCATTACTGATAAATTCAGATAGTTTATCCAAAACAGGTTGAATATATTATCCAACTTCAGTTCTATTTTAACTTTAAACTTTTTATATTTTATGTATATTTAGGTTAGATATCGTCTTATTTTCAATATTTTCTGTTTAACAGGTTATCCCTATTTGCTGCCCAAAAAATAGGCCTTTTGCAATGAATTTTCCTAGAACTATTGAACTGTTTTAAACGATCAATACACCATCTTAAAGTACATACATTGCACACCATTTTAGTATTTTATTTTAAATACTGTATAGTTTTGTTACAAACAAATTAAAAGATCGTATTTTTACGTTTACTTTCATTTTTCGGAACCAACGTTCAGGCGAACTGGCCCATTCGAAATAAAAAAATATTAATGGATTTAGTAAAATACTACAAACCACTTATCGATAGATTTAAAATAATATTCATTTTTCATCATATGACGACTTCTTTTTGTGTTATAATATCTTTACTAGTTCAAAATCTCGATTTTTTATATATAACCTATTAATTTTTAGAATTTACATTTACAAAAATAATTGTTAAAAAAGATGAGGAATTTCAAAACTGATCTGCAAGCGAATCATAAAGTCAGACATCGATCCTTGTTCACTGGCGCATACATACTTTAATAACAATTATGTAACTGTACAGTACTGGTTGACATCTATATTGAGATGTCTGATTACTCCAGAAATTCCTTCGGTTTAGAAATTGAATTCCTCTATTCCATTGATAAGTTCAAGAAAATCGATTTCGTGCATTGCAAACCGTAAATAGATGACGAAAATTGATCGCTGATGGGGCTAAGGTTATTTGCTAGTTATAATCCCAAAATTTGCATACAAATGCAAAAAACAGAAATTTCGTTTATTTGGATAAAAGTTTGACATTGCAATGATAATTTTTATGCGAAATCAAGAAATCAACACAGGTTTAATAAAACACGTTAGCAGTTTTCGATTTTGATAAAATAGAAATAATAGAGAATGAAACAAAAAGCGTATTACAAAAGCAAAAGGTTACAAAAGTACAGTTATAGCAATATAATGAACTGGAGTATGAATTCTTAATCTCACGATTTCGCTTTCTTATTCGACTTCCTCTTTGAACATCTCGGTCACTAAATACCAATTTTGCTAAGTACTTACGGAATCTGAGACACTGAAAGCACGAAATTGCTGCTGATAACCAAACTCGTTTAAGAGGTCGAAAAATATGCAAATGGAAACTTAGAAACTCGAAAAGTCGTGCAAAGTACAAGGTATCTTACAGGAAATCTAAATATTTGCACAAAAGATTTCATTCGAAATTTTGAAACTTGTTACGTCGGTGTAATGAATTTACATTTTGAACGTAGTTTCCTAATTTAACTTTATTACTTTTATAACACGTTTTTTGCAATCTGTGCGTGGAAGTCAAAAAAGAAGTCTATCAACTAGAAATTAATGTTTTAACAAAAGCAACAAAGCTTATTTTGAAAAGAAAATTTACAAAAGTTCGGGGTCAACTTAAATTTCAACTAAGTTATTTTAACTAAAATAGTTACCTAACGTGCAGTGAACATTTATTAACTACAGTAATTAAACTAATTACCATCTAATTTGGAGATTCGAATTGATAACTAAACTTTAGTTTAGATTATGAAATATCTCTCATTGTGTAAGTTGCATATAAGCATTTACTTTCTCGTAATTTCGAAAGTAGTACAGATATTGATGCAATGCATTAAAGTGAACATATGCTTGATGAGGAAGTGAGTGTGCGAGAGGGACAGGGAAAGTAAAATTCGTGGTATCGTGCGTGTAAAAAATGGCTTCGTTCTAATTCGATTCTGAAGTATCGTGCAGCACCGGGAATGCGCTAACAAGGTCACCCTATACGCATCCAGTCTGGTAACGCAATATTCGGACTTACCAGCAGCTATATACAAACTTTAGTAACTCTCCTAGTTAATCGATAGTAATTCCATCGTATTAATGGCTCTCTATGTAGTTGAACCCCAATTATATGGAGAAAGAACGAAACGTCACGCAGAAAAACTTACTAGTCAAAATAACTGAATATTGCGATTTTGGGGTCGTGAAAAATGGTAACATAACCTAAAAATTTCAGTGTTAATGTTCTTGAAAATTACGTTTTCAACAAACTTTAAAATATCAACTATGAACTTTTGACCAAAGTGAACAAAAAAAAATTTGTATTAAGGTTAGGCAAGTGGACAGTATTACATTGAATAAACAACTGCTGACCCTATAACGAGGTAAATTAATGCGTAGGAGACACGCCGACCAAATAACTCCATCCATTTCAGCAATATTCCAGTAGACTTTTATGACTGTAAACCCCCATGTTACACGAACGCTTACGAGGTTGAGGGAACATGTTCACTGCTTTACACTTTCCCATTCAGAAAATACGCCCCTTACCGATTAAACGCATTGCATTTAACCCACACGTGTACAATCAGGGTAACGACTAAATCTATGTTAGATCATCAATTTGAGAAATTTGACGCGTTACTGAGCTCGGATTTAATGCACTTTCATGACCATTGTTTATTTCAAAAGACAATTCATATCATATTCATAAGTCACTTTTGTTTAGAGGATTAAATTTTAATCTTAGTAATTACTGATGTAATACTTAGGTAGTCGTTAGAAGTATGGTAGTAAGTAACTGCTACTAAATTAAATGGGAAATTACTACTTTGAGAAACATTTCATAACAATATTTTTATGGCAGTTGTAAACATTTAGGGACAATCAATGATCGAGGTAATAAGTCTAATGTGAATACTACTTTTTTGTTTTAGAATGTAAAGAATTGCAAGTTGAATTTTTAACAACAGAATCATAATTAAAAAATTCCTAACCTCTATAACTATTATGTATTTTGGAAGACTTTTGCAACTTGTTTGACAATTTTTTAATTTTACACATTTTCCCAAATAAAGCTGCCTTTTCGAATTTTGAAATTACCCTTGTTGGGCTTTATATTTTTATTGTATAGTTGGACTTGATGTTGATGATGGTAACTACTTTATGTAAAGCGATGTACACCCCTTTAAAAAAAAAAACAAAACAAAATGGCGACATCTAGATTATGTTGCATGTTGTAACTTTGCATGTTCTCTAAGATGAAAAATTAATTTTGTATACACACGTCTATAAAGTTCTTACTACTTGACATCGCTAATTTTAGCTGCAAAATTACAACTTGCATCCAACATTTTGATTTAAAAAAATAAAACCGAGGGTGGAGGTAGACCTGAGAAAAAGGACGCAATTAGTATCGTTCCTGTCTTCCTGTTCAATGTTAAAAAACGCAATTCTTAAGAAGAACATTCGAAACTATTTTTTTCAAAAAATGATTATATAATCTGTGAAAACACTGGTTCATTCTAACCACGTGGTTTCGAAAGAGGAGGTCCAAAACCATCGATCTTATACCAATTTGTTAACGGCGTTTGGAACAAAATTATACGGCAATGAAAGTTGAGTCCATATTTCGGACTTTCGGGATGAAAAGGCTGAGGTAGTTAATCAATTTGTTGGACGTGTTTATTATATTCTAATTTATTAAATTGTTTTGAGCAAAAGATTCTGAAATTCCATGATCAAATTCTTAATTTTTAGTAATGTTTACTAAATCTGTTGCACTTTAAATGGTTGAAGTGACTTGGTCAGTCTACTAAAGAGCAGATAAGCTACTTTATTATATGGCGATTAATATCAATAAAATTTACTCACTTATTAGCTTTTACCACTTTTAAATTATATTTCAAGAACGGTTACTTGTGTTATTACATTTTATTAAAAAATGATGTGCACTACGATACAGTAGAGTCCCGGTATAATTATGTCTCACTATATTTACGTCCCGGCATATTTGCACAGTTCCGCCTCGATATGTTTACCTGTCGCCGTTCTCTTTTTCCTCCCACCCTATGGACTGGGGCCTCAGGAAGGGCCTGCTGTGACGTCACGAACATAACGCGATTGAGAGGAGTGGGGAAAGCGGCTCTCCCCTCTTGCGGTAAATATAACGAGACGGGAGAAGATGGCGAGGAAGCGATTGGGTAAATATACCGGGACTCTACTGTACTTTATTCCTCGGTATATACAATTATTAGAAGGTAAACTCTCTTTGAGGCACACTAGCACCATTTCACAAGTTCAAGGAATGTGTACACCTACTAAAATTAATTAACATTAATATTGCTTAAGCCACTTAGACATATTGTTTTTAAAGGTAATGATTCGCCGTAAACGTAATTTTATCCTTCGTTAGTTAGATCGACCGAAAATTGTCTTCATTCCAGAAATGAAATTCCTTCCCTATTAGTATATCGTTAACATTATTTCAATATACCCTCGTTTGCGTTCATGGTGCCTCTCGGAGAATTGATTGGTTTGGGCTCGCCAGGTACCGCGATTTGGCGCATTACCACCCGCGAAAGCTGCAGCGCACGTCGTCGTCGTCACGACATCGATCGGACGGAGAAAAGACGCTCCAGAAACTCTGGAGTTCCTTCTGCCAAACTCATGACAACAAATTTGTTTCATCGTTATCCAAATAGTCATACTGTAAATATTTCATTTTGAAAATCTCTGGAGGGAAGAACAATCTTGAAATTAACTCGAGAAATTTTGGGATTTACCAATGAGAAAATTGTTGAAGCGCGAAATAAGCTTGGACACGGTCTCGAAAAAGTTTACTCGGGTTCAAACTATCCTCTACTTCTGACGTTTTAAGTTTTCCAGCAGCCCCACTCAACCTGTAGAACTTGTGGCGCTTCCGGACCCCCGACTCATTTTCTAATTTAATGTTTCGCTCAAGTTAAAGCGCTCCGAGTAGCTTGGAAAAATCTCGGACAAGTTCGGACGATTTCGCCCCGAAAGCACATTTAACGACGACACACGATGAAATTCGCAGTCAGTTTACGGTACTTGTTCCTCAATGTACATTGAGGAAAACTCGTTTAAAAAGCGTATTTACCTCGCCCGAAATTAGTAATTCCGGTTAAGAAAATCTTGAAAACTCGATCTCGTAGTTAATCGTCTTTTTAAGAAATGATAAGTCAGTACTTTGAAGTTTATAGTATTGGATAATTCGTTTCTTATGCAACAATTCTCTTCTGAAGGGAAATTTATGTTTTCTTTTGCGATAGATAAAATGTTACATTTACTTAAAATCTAATACACTGAAACTTTTCAAGATTCGGAATTCGTACAATTGGAGCAAAACTTTTTTGTCCCACTTTTGAACGCTTACGGGCCGTTATGTGAAATATATCTCAAAGGGTTTAAGTTATCGAACAAGTTTCATTAACGAGAAGATCAAATATTTAAAAGTATTATTTTTTGTTTTAAAATATTGTTTTGAGACTGGACTGAAGTTATAAATATGCAAACAACAAATCTACAATTATTTTACTATTATTCAATATAGTGTAAATAGTTAGAGATGAACTGTTTTGAATAAATGCCATATAATATAATTATTTGAATCTTTCCACCAATGAGCGCGGCAAACAGGTTGTTGGTGAAATTTGTTTAATTAATCCATACACAATGAAATATTTCGTAAACTCCACTTCGACGTGTTCTATTCAACTTCATTTGAGGTAAAACTAGGGAAGTTCCGTTCGGTAAACTTCAGTTAAAACAGTTCATACCAACCATAACCAACGAGTTTATCAGTTTTCAGTTAATCATTGACCAACTTTATTATTAGTTTCTCTGTATTAGACATACATCCAGAACTAAATATTTGATTAAAGTCAAAGGATAAAAGAAAGGAATAGACAATACAAGGCATCACCCGCTCAGGGGAGGAAATGTCCCATTTGATAACTTTCGTCATCATAATAAATATGTCGATTCAGATTTGGAGAGGTAATAAACCTGCTTGTTTAAAATTTACATGTAATTTTAAACAACTGGATATTTAGTAACTTTGTAGGAAAACATTTGACTGAAGTTTATTTTAAAGATGCATATAAAACGATTATGTAAAGTTATGAATTGAACATTGCAATTATAGCAAGCCAAACTGAGTTCAATAATTTTGAAATCTCTGCAAACTATAGAAGATATAAGTGGTGTTTCTGCTTTGCACCATAGTTACGTGCTAAAGTATCAACTTGTGATATTGCGAATGTCAATATTGCTGCTATATCCTTTAAGTTTCGTGATTAGTTAAACAAGAGTCGTTCGCTTTTATTGAACGTGCAAATTCAATGAGATTAAACCGGCTTCAGTTACAATGTTAAATAAATATCAATTTTAACCGTACTCAACTGAATTTATTTTATACTCTCTAAATTTATTGGAGTGAAAGTTCACTCTTTATGGAGTGAACTTTAAATACACCAGTACCGTGAAAACGCGAATTGTCACTCTAAAAGAAAATTTAACACCATACGGAGCGAGTTTTTACTCCATACAGAATTACTTTTTATTATTTAAGAGTGAATTCTTACTGCAGCAAATTTAAAAGGGCAGTAATAAGTCGCATAGGGTTTTCTTCATGTTCAGATGTACGAAAATGAATAAAATTCTATTCTGAATCTTGATTTTATTTTTAATACTATTTTTTCTTCAGAATATCATAATCTTGGAACTTGATCCTTTTTTGTTTTTAGAAAAATTCTACTAAAACGCTAATAAATCATACGCTCTACATTGTTTGGATAGAAACTTTTACTTTTGCTGAGAAAACCACTCCGATAAGAGTGGATTTAGAGAAATTTGTCTCTAACAAGTGTCATTCATGCGACAAGAATGAATTACGCGTAAAAGTGACGCAAGTAGCTTAGTCGCCGCTAGGAGCGCTCGCGACTGTCGGGGTTCTATTTTGTTTTTGTTAAGGAAACGTGTTTCTATTTTGTATATAGTCGTGCAGAATATATTTAATCATTTACTTTATAGTGGGACCTTTGATACTAATAATCGTAAAAAATATAATCTTGTATATAAATGAAATAAAGTATTTGAAGAAAAATGCAATATTTTTCAAAGTCACTCTAACTTTTCATCTCTGAAAAGCATCACATGATAAACTGGATCAAGAGTTTGTTTGGTCTCTCTTTCCAATTGCCAAGTACAGAATCGATCAGTGCATGCAAACTGCTGTGTGGGCCGTAATGCAATTTCCGTTAAATTAATGAACTGCAAATATGGATAACGCGAAATTCGGATTTATGACTTTAATAACGTACATCAGTATTAATTGCATATATCGTGCTCGCTGTTAATTATAGCTGGTGAAACATGTCGGCGAATTGAAATGCACGTATTTATTTAATAGGCGTAAATAGAATTTAACAAATGTTTTAAATCGTTCGAAAAAATGTTTTTTAATCTACATTGGTCATTGTTAGTGAACATTTTTGTTTTCGAGTTATAACTGCGTCAAAAGGGCGTCCATGAAAATTACCGAAAGTTTTGTCTCAATTTATGTTTTTCACCGACATTAGAATGTTGTTTTTTTTTTATTTTTTTTTTTAACGTTGTAAACAATACAATCAGGGATTAAAATGGATTAAGATAACGAAAATCTAATATTTATTAAAAAGTTATATTTTAATTTCCAGATTTATGAGTGTATTATAACAATAAATGAAAAGTAGAAGTTAAACATTGAGTTAATAGAAGTTAAAATTTATTAGCCTTTGTTAAAGTGTTTCCTTGTGTATAATAATAATTTGTGCAGCGCATCGCCTTTAAATTCTATATCTTTTCAAGTCAGAAGAGGACAAGAGCAGGCGATGTAAACTAGGACCTTCTCGCGAAACTTTACGAACTTTGCTTCCGCAGTGCTTCGCAGTTACGTGCTGTACTGCGGTAAAAGTGAATTTACTTTATAATAACAGCCAACGTATTAATTTCTACAACACTCTTAGTCTCTTATATGAAACTTACCACTAAAACCTGCATAGGAAACTAATTTTATTTAGTAAACACTGACCAGCATCTCCTTCAGAAAATCAACAGGCGCAAAGTAGTAGTAGTTAATTGAATTTAACCCACTGTACTAAAGGAATGAAAAATGTTTAACGCTAATTAACTTGCATTTAGTAGGGAATATTCATTATATCATCCGTCTGGGAGACCTAATTTTGTTACATTTGTTTAATTGTGGCAAACATTAAATCCGTTGTTAATATCAGTAAATGTTGTATCTTCTTTAATTTTTTTTTAATGTATGAGAGATCTGGAATGAATACTTAAAAGAATAATAATCATCTCTAATTTCGTAGGTCACAGAAAGTGTACAATTTTAGTGCAATTTTAAAAATGTATAAACTATTGACGAACTGTATTTACGTATCACTTCCATTTTGTAACACAGACATTTTTTATTATTAATAATGTGCCAAAATGTATAATTTGTTTTGTACTATTTTTTACATAAGATTTCAGTACAACCTAAATGATTAAATATATTCTTCAAATCATACACAAAATAGAAATACGTTTCATTTGCGAGAACAAAATAGAACCGCAACGGTCGGGAGCGCCCCTAACGGCGAATACGCTACTTGCGTCTCATTCAGTCATAAATAAGACACGTATTGATTATTTTTAAATGTAGAACATTGTGATTGCTCTGTATGTATAATATTTTTATTTAATATTTAAATAAATGTTCTTTATTATTCTAATTTTGCCTCTTTTTAATAATTATTGTTTATTCTTCACATTGCCATTTCGAATGCGTCAATAATTTCGATAATAGTATTTCGATTCTTCGATGACAAGAAAATTATGAGTTAAGAAAAGGTCAAGAAACTTAACACTGAACTAGTTTCGATTGTTTTCTGTGTTTTTTGCTATGCGAGAATCTATCTGTTCAGGGGTTAAAAAAAGGGTGTTTGTTTTGTTTAGTAAAATTAAAATAAGAAGGTTTCGCATTGTATATATTCTGTTGCAATGCCAAAGTTTTTGTGAAGTTCTTTGAAAATTACATTTTATATCATTCGTACGAAACGTAAATTACATTTTGTGAATTCCGTCATTTTTCGAAATTGTATTAAATTCCAAAGGTAACTTCCACAACGTAACAATGCAGTAAACGCGCACTTCAGTGTACCCTCGTACATAATATAATCGCCTTGTAATAATTATATTCGCTGAGAAGCCGTCCCTAAGCTGAGGTACTAGAACGGTATTTGGCATGTTAAATAATTGGAATAAACATTATTCCTCTTTATGCATCTATGAAATTTTGATATACAAAGTGACGAGTTAAATCAGAAAAGAAGATATTGTAGTACGATAAAATTTAAAATAAATTAAACACGTTTCACCAAATATTGGTAACCATAAAACACACACCATAAGTCTTAGGTTAGAGTAATAAATTACTCATCATGTAACAACAGACTTTATGCGGAATTCGCATTGTAAATTCAGTTATGAAACTAAATCAAAATGTGAGTCGCTTCGCCCCGTCCTCCCTTACATACATTACAAATTGTAAAGTAGAAACAGATAAATTGGTCAGACACGACAAATTTCAGGGGTGGGGTTTTTTAAACTTTCCTTTTTAGGATTAAGCTAATTTTGTTAAATATTGACTGTAAAAAGTACAGAGCTAGTAGACAATTAATTACTAACGGTTTTACTTATTTAAATCGAGATTTAAATTGTGTTATACTGTAATTGCAAGTATTAGTAGACGATTCATTGTATTGGTAATAAAATAATCAATTATACCGCATAAACGTAATTGCCAAGATACAACTACGATTTAATGATTATTAGTACCAAACTAGCTTAATCAGGATTAGTAGTAAGTTTAGGTCAAACACTACCTAGCTATTTGGATTTATAGTTAATATATTAGAGCAAAGTTTATTGAAATATTTTTGTTTCGAGACCACAGGAAGCGGAAGATTTACAGACATGATTCTCATTAAACGCTACCTTGTAAAACTTTCTTGGCAACTGCGTTCAAATCAACTGTACCGTCTATTAATGTGATCTATTTTTGAAAAAAGGCACTTTGCATTTAAAATTTAATATCAAAATGCATTTTTACAATTTTCTACATTTTGCTTTTGGCGCAGTAATTTGGATGTAAGAGTTGTTGAATTTGGAGTAAATGGTTCCTGTTTTTTCTTTATTATTATCATTAATTTTTACTATTTTATTATTATCATTATATTACTAACAAAAAAATTATATTTTGTACTTTTTTTCATTGTTTATTTTGTACGATTTAAAGAAATTAGTAGAATGTTATAAACTGCTAATAAGAGACTCGGTGATTACATTTAGTCTGTTCCTTCCTAGTTTTTAGCTATTTCAGACTTAGAGTTGGATAATCTTTTAATAAATTAATTTGTAATTGATCATTTAAAACTAAAATCGATATTCTAAAAGTTAAATAACCTAAAATAAGTTCCGTAATTATATATTAACTTTATATTCTACACTGTTAGAAATTTCTCTAGGAATTTTCTGAAATAGTAACTGAAGTTTTTTTACCGTTTCAGAATTTTACGAAACAAAATTCAAAAAATTACGAAAAAATTTCAGAAAATTATGAAATAAAATTCTGAAACCGTAACGATAAAAAAACTTCGGTTACTCTTTCAGGAAATTGCGAAAGAAATTTTTAACAGTGTACCGTGGTACACTTAAGGAACTTGGACCAATAGTAGCTAATTTTTCCGGAAGAAAGCTTTTTTGTCATTTAAATCATTTTTTTTAATTACGTTTCTGCTCTAGAATAATAAAAAAGCTTGTCAAGCCTGTATGAAATGATAACCCGTTTTCTCAACAAAAAATATTATCACCAGTTGCAACTCTGTAGTTAACCGATAGTGTACAAAGTTTCATTTAACACAAAGTTTGATCGAAATGAAACTTGAAGCATATAAATTATTTATTTCATCAAAAATTCTTTAAAAAGACGTAATTCTGAGCGAGCACGGCTAATGTGATTAAAAGAAGTTCAGTTCATAAAATCCTAATGAAATATTTTTTATCAATAACGCGATTGTACGGTATGGACCAACTTAATAATCTTTTGAGATTATCAGCCTATATATCGCCCATTACGCTTTTCCCCTACTTGGACTCGAGAAACGGCGAGGAAGTTCTAAAGGACACTTCTTCATTAAACGGGAAGTCTCTTGGGACACTCGGAGCTTAAACGGATCCAGAAGAACGCACCAATGACAATGGTCCTTTAGATATCTTAACCAATAGAGGCGGTGCGCGCGCGTTTTGCCGGGACGGTACTTATTGATCTTGGCTCTCCAGTTAGCGGCCCCAACATCCAGCCCGGAGCATCCCTATCGAACGTTTCTCGAACAAGCACCACCAAGTCACCAAGTACTGCCGGTACTTCAAATGTCCCGCCACGCGGCCTTTGGCCGCGCATGCGCACTCCCCTCTAACGGCGCGCGCCGCTACGATTTTCACTTTTCGGGGTTTTCAACGTTTCGGTTCGTTTACCCAGTACTTACTGGTACTCTTACAGGTTATATGCACATATATCTTTAGTAATAAGTATTGGTACACACGACTAAGGCCGGGCAGATTCTCCAGCCATGTTGCTCCTCCCGATTTATTTTGCATATAAGAATGGTTACTTCTTTTGTACTTTTCTTTACTGCCTTTTAGAAGTTAGGGGGAGCTTGATTCATTGTAGTAATATATAATTAATTTTGTGTTTAACGTTTTAACTATCCACGTCTGCCGTCTAAGGGCTTAAGACTAACTAACAAAATAAATGAAGCATGAGAACTCTGGATAACAAAGTCCTTAGAGGACTAACTAAAAATGAGCTGGGTTAGAATAATATCGTAAATCGGCGCAATCAATGAATTCTTGATCAGGAACCCTGGGAATTCAATTAATATGCCGTGTCGGCCACTGGCTTTAGAACCCCCATAAGACCCCTACATGTATTAATTCGTTATTTACGTCATTTTGAAGTAGTGGGATCGATAAACAATTTTTGTATTAACTACTTAACAGTCATAATTATTATTTACTTTAGTCGGTTTATTGATGTTTCAATTTTCTTTTTAGAAATGTTTGCATATTTATTTCGATTATGCGCTTTATTTCCACTGGACCCTTACTTTTGATCCACAAAACTTTGATTATACCGGTAATATCTAATTGGTAATCCCTGAAATAAATATGAGACACGCTCAGAAAAATGCAAGAGAGAATTTTTTCAAATGTAGCTCAAGAACACTATAAAGAACAATAGTAGCTAACTTTTAAAGTCTATTATGTATTCAAAAATTAAGGACATTGATTTAGGAACATTATTTATGTACGAATGTTTAGAACAGACTTAAGTTTATAAATTAATTTGTTCCACTCAATATATTTGTCAGTACCTATGAGATAGTTAACGTAACTACTACAATTTTTTTAGTGTAGAGATTACAGCTACGATTAATTATCCACGAAGACCCAATATAGAAAAAACGAATTGCTGCGGGACACCCAAATTTGTCTTTATGTACAGAACTTTTCGATTAAGACACTATCAGTTCCAAAAGAATGCAATAGGGTTGCTATAAGAGAAATCTCTTAATTGAATAGAATTAAATCCCGTTTACTGCTTTTTCGTGACATATACAATTTGCAAGAGAAACATTATTCCTAAGCAGTCTTTGATGAAGTTAAAGATAAAATAGGCGAGCTGATTTATATATAAAAAGTATTAAGAACTAAATTCCACAAGAGAATTCAAAATTAATATAAAAATATACTTTTAAACGAATTTAAACTTTATATGATACTTTGTATTCCATCAGGATATTTTTAGAGTAACTGATTGCGATTGAAGTCAGTTTGCACGAATTCATTTTGTGTCTTATGTATATTATCTATAATATTTTGGGCGCTTTCCAATTTAATGTAGTAATGTGCTGAATATTTATTTCGCTTTTTTGCATTCTTTCTTTTTTTTTTGTACAAGACCAATAGTAGATTATTAACATAAATTCTAAAAATGAAAAATAAGATAATGTGTAAAGATCAAAAGTAAAAATTTTCAACCACTGATAATAACAAAATCTATAAAGATACACATTTTATTTTTTGGTCGTTTCTTGTAAGTAATCCAAATTAAAATATCTAACATAATTATAAAAACATTAAGATACTATTTCATGGTTGCAGTATTTACTTTATCATTTCAATATGAAGTCAAAATTTAAAGTGAATTTATTCGCTATTCTTACTGAAGTAACAAGATGTTTACTCTACGTTATTAGAATTTAACGTACATATATAGAGCATCGTTGTAATGTAATTGAATTGTAATTCGTGCTATTCAAAAGATAAATCATTTAATATTATTTTCCAAAGGTGCATACAATCTTCACCCTTGCAAATTTGTGATAAAAACAAATAGTTGATTTCAGTCGAATAAATTAAAATTTTTCAATTATAACGGTATTATCAAACACGCGCAAAGTCCTTCAATTGCAAAATATACAAAGAAATGTGATAAAAGCGGGTTCTATAGGTCCATAATGTAATTTAGCCTTCTCTGTTAGATGTCTCAGTAAGAATGCTATTCCTGCAAAAACAGGTACTTTTCATCTTCATTCGAAGTTTTGATGGTGAGTAATTGGAACGTCATATGCTTGAAGAAGTCACGCTCTTAGAAATTATTCTATGATAAATTATCTCTTCAGGCTTTAAAATTGCAATTACAAAGGAACTATACACGGAAAATCATTTTGTTGTAATATTTTAAAAATGTATACTATACTCTAAATTTCTTAAAGCGAATTTTGAGGCAAGTTCGACTTTATTTGAAGTCATTTCCAATTCTACGTTGTGAAATATAACACTTTGAGAAAGAAATGAAACTGTCACCTGACAAACGATTAACCTAACCTAACCTAACCTGTAAACGCAGATCCCATTGTTTGCATTCGTTTTTTAATTAATTCTTTCATCGTCTTGAAAAACTATAAAATATTGGCATTGAAGTATTGAAGTTCGTAAATGAGTTTTTGAATGATCATCAAATACACCGAAGACTTTAAAAGGGTGGCAATTCTCACTCGTTTAAGGTGAAATTCACTCTAATGACGTCATTTTCACCGTAAGTAAAGTAAGTAAAGTAACTACTTACTGAACCAAGTTATATACAAACTTTTGTTGTAAATGGATTGAAAATTTATGAAGACAAATTCACTCTTTTACTGCAGTGGCTCAATTTTCATTTCATCAAAAGTGACTTTTCACTTCAAGAAATTTAAAGAATAGTCTTACGTAGATTTTAAATTACTAACAGACTCAACTGGAAAGAAATATTACAAAAAATGTACAGAAAAAAGTTGAAACTCCGGAAGTACTGTATATACATTTTGTAACAATACTATAACCAATAGGACATTTTACTAGATAAATTGTAAATATTTGAAGCGATAGGAATATTTCAAAAAAATGTTAGCACATCTAAAGATCGTTAAATCCACAAAATGTTCAAAATACACAGGCCCATATGCCATATTCACGTATTTAGATGTTATCCTAATTAAACTCAACTTAAACAGTCATATTATATTTCTAGACTACGCTCATATTACTTTGTACACATTCGCAAATCGTGTAATAGATATAAGCTTCCGTTTGAATAGTTTCTTGATGTACTAATTGACATAATCTCCTATCACTTGCGAGAAATTGCTACCGCAGCTCATCTATTGAGTACTTACTGCACTTAAGTCTGTAGTAGTAAA
The DNA here is from genome assembly GCA_030407085.1 of Trichopria drosophilae. Taxonomy (NCBI): domain Eukaryota; kingdom Metazoa; phylum Arthropoda; class Insecta; order Hymenoptera; family Diapriidae; genus Trichopria; species Trichopria drosophilae. Next base: position 97,177,556 of record CM059584.1, read on the forward strand.
AGACTATAAGATTTTTATAGTATTTATCAATATATTTAATAAGTATTAAAATTTAAAGTATTAAATTTTAACACTACGTTAAAATGTGCTATAAATGCTGTAAAATGAGCAAATCCTTATTTTTTAAAGGAATAGAAAGATATTTGTTCAGTGTTGCAGTTTATCCTGTTATATTATCATTTAGCAATGATTACGTTAAATAGTAAAGATTACTGATATTCTGTAAACATTTATAATCAAGTGAAAACGTGAAAACGGTTCCGAAAGTTAATTATTTTTATTTAAGACACATTCAATTACAGAAAAAACAGGCTATAAAATTTCATAATGTCTATAATAATTTACCGGTGAAATGTTAATAAAGATAAAAGGTACATCATCAGTAATAATACATCTCTTATGTGTGTTTATAAATATTTAATGCGATAAATGAAATTTAATTAAATTTTTTTTTTAAATGGTCAATTAATACCTTAAACTAACGATTAATTGGTTCTATTCGTTATTATTAGAATTAATTGGTTAAAGCGATGTTAAAGAAATTGCCTCGATTTTTTCTCAATAATATTAATTGAATTTTGCATTTCATTTATAATATTGTAATTTTTTACGAAAGTATATATTGTACTGCTACAAAAATATTCAAATTATTCAATGTTTGAACTGTTGATATTCGTTAATCTCTATTTGAAAGCCTTCAAATAATTTCATTACAGTTATGTGGTGCATTATGTGTATATTTTTTTTTCTGATGGATAAAGTTTGAATTGCTGCTACACTGCACCGGATTTGATGGTCATGACGATGTAATTATTGAGGCAATTCTCCTGAGTGCCATCACTCACCATGGAAATTGGAGGGAACAAAAACCACTCTCTTCTCGGGTTATATGTATGAATCGATGTAATTGGAATACAGTAACTATTGCTTTTGATTTTGTTTGTAATAAACGCAGAGCTCACATGTCATGCTCATTTGTTTCTGTCAAATAAAAATGTTTTTTTTTCATTGCTTATTGTACGGTGACTAAACGTGAAGTGAATATAAAATAAATTTATAACATTTCTCTAATCTTTAAAAAATCTTATTTGCTGCACTTTCTATATTTGTCACAAAAACTACTGCAGGAGTGTAAAGTCGGAGACTAATTGAATTAGTAATGATTTTGACTAAAAAAGTGCAAAATGCAGCTAACTCTTTAATTAACCTCTACTAATCTGAGAGTAGTATTTGTATTTTTGAATATATTATTACTAAAATTAGTTAGTTAAAACTGAGAATTAATGGCGTCCACTCCATATTTCTTAAGATCCATTATGAAAAAAAAATGTTATATTTTGTACAAAACTCATCATGCCAATATCTAATTTCAATAAAGAATTTAAATGGTTTATTGCAAAAAGTGCAATTAAAAAAATCGGAATGTTTTGTGACGTAATTCAAATTACTTTTTTTTTAATTATTTTTCTACTAAACTACTAACTAAATTTATCTACTAACGCCTCCCGTAACAATCATTACTAATTTTATTAGTGGCTGGCTTTAATACCTGCTTAGTAGGTTTTAAGTAGTTCAAATACAGAAAGTATGTTTACCACACAATTAATGCAAGCTAAGATCTTGCATTGTTATTGTAAGAATAACTATAATGTATCAGTATTAAAGTTTCTAGTCAAAGATGATAAAGAAGGAATCAAAAGATTCATTTAATTTCTTCTTGGACAATGTTTATCTCTATAAATAAACAAAGTGTCTATAAACACCCAAGTGTGCAGGCAAAAATGAAACTGAGCTTCAAGGATTCTGCATTGATACTCTAACCGCCGAATGTAATAACTTCTACTGTTGATTCTACCGTTGAGTTAGACAGCTGCAGTTTAGCAAGAGTACACAATGCGAATTCTGCAAGTTTCTTCGCAAGAGAAATTTGTGTACTCCTACACCATATTGAGAGAATGCACTCACGATAATGACAATACACAAATATATGTTGTATCTCGTAAATAGAACCGTAAATTGTAGGAATTTCATTTTGAAGAATTGAGATTTTTTAAAATAAAATATTTTTGAGGAATCAATTATATTATTTCAAATAATTTATATTTTACAAAAAATAAATGCAAAAACACGTCATACTTATTGTTTAAAGAGGGCGTGATTTCTTATAGAATTTTTAAATACTTTATGGCATTTATATCTAAGTTTATTAAACAACGATATTTTAATTGGCGTTTATTTATTTTTTTTTTTATATATTATATTTTTATATGTTATTATTATATATACCAAAGGTAGGAAAGAAGGTACAGAGTGTACACTGAAAAAAAATAAATCTAACAAATTGTCACCTTTGTGTACCTCACTTTAGCGGCAAGTAGTAAAAACAACTAATTTATTACTAAATAAATGATTTTTTTACAATCATATTGTCCTGCACAAGTAATACTAAATTATAAATAAATTAAAAATGTCTCATGATTATCGAAGATGGAATTTATGTACAGTAATACATTCATTTTTTCCAACGGCTTCGGACGGCAATCGAAAAGTCCCGGGTTCAAGTCCCTCTTTATCGAATCTGTCAAGGACTTTTCTAATTTTTTTTTAATTGAAAAATGAATCGAAAAAATCATCGTTACCGCGTGATAAATTAAATTCTCAAAACAAACAATGAGCGTAGACAAGTTTCAGACTTACAAAAAAGTTAGAAAAATTAAAAATATTAGCGTACATAAATTGAATTTTATTGGATCACAAGTCATTCATATTAACAACTTCAGTAGTTCCGCAAATTCCAAATTCCTACATTTATAATGAAATTACAGTATAGTTACTTTTATAATTTTTTACATTTACTGAAGAATGCAGTTAAATAGTAATTTCTCACACTCGGTGCGCGAAATGTAATTTTGCTCCCTATATTTCGGGAGCAAAACAGCACACTCTCTCCCTAGAGCGCAAAATACTATTTTGTGAGTGCAAGATACTATATCGCGGGAGCGTATAGCTGTCGTATAAGAAAATAGTATGTGCAACAAGGGAGATTAGGTATTTGCAGACTCATGCGAAATAACTTCCTCGCTTCGCTCGGGCGTCAAACACCTATTTTGCTCCCTAGTTGCACAATCTATTATTTTTTTTAACATTCGGTCACACTGATGAAATGCTGTTGAACACGATGCAAAGTATTTAAATAGTAGTCGAATTTACTAATTTTTGTTAGTTTACAACACTACGATTCCGAAACTGCAGCTGTTGGAGTTTGGCATTGTACGGAAGTCAGTGAGTCATTATTGTGTAACGACAGTGTGTTACGGTAATAAGACTACCTAGCATGTCGATGTCGAGGATGATGTTGAAGTTATAAGCGATATCGGTGTTGAAGTTTCTAACTAGCTGGAGAATTGGCCGTTTCTTCGTACCTGAAAGTTTGTTGGTCGAGCTTTTGCGACAAGCCGATCACCGGAAGATACCAATAAGGACGCCGAATTGATATGTTTCCTTATTTGCAGCTCAAAACTTTTGCGGGAAGTTTTACGTTCCGAACAGCACGACTTTCAAAAATGTTATTTGTGGCATGTGTCAAAACTATTATATGATATTAAAAGGATAATATTTTGTAAATGTATAGTTAAAGTGCTCTTGACATCTGTTCTTTGTATGTTAAGTAAATTTTTTACACACTAACGTCCATTTTCGAAGAGTGGAAGGTAATGTGTAAAGTCATATTTTATGTCCTTAAAGCAGCATTGACACTCTACTTATTTTGTTTAAGCACCTAAATATAAAAAATAGAATACCTATCAGAGGTGTTTTAACTTACAATCAGGAACCTAAGGGCGAGTTGGCGACATAAAATAGCACATTGTGCAACTAGGGAGCAAAATAGGTGTTCGCCGACGAGAGCGAGTTTGTCGCCCTAGCGAAGCGAGACCGGCAATTCGAATGAGTCTGCAAACACCTGTTCTCCCTTGTTGCGTATATTGTTTTCTCATACGTGGAGTTCATTGTGGACGAATTGTAAAGCTTAGAAAAGCTCCAAAATGAGCCCACTCTCATTGAAATAACCTAAAAGCGAGCAGAGTTATTGCAAACAAAAAACGTTTTCTCACTCTCGGTGCTCAAAATGCTATTTTGCTCCCTACATTGCGGGAGCAAAACAGCGAATGCTCTCCCTATGGAACAAAACAGCCCGCACTCGTATGAGAAAATAGTGACTGTAACAAGGGAGATTAGGTGTTTGGTTCGCTCGGGAATCAAACTCGCACTAGTCGGCAAACATCTATTTTGCTCCCTACTTGCACATTCTATTATTTTTTGTTCAATACTGGCTCGGCACTCAAGTTCTGAGCTTCTGATATAATTTTGATACCGGACTTTTTTATTTGAAATGTCATTGGAGAATCACCTCCTGATTGGTATTGGTATTGGTATTGCACTAATCATTATTAACTCGAATAATTGAATCAAAATTATTAATATAGTTGAAATTATTCTTTATTTTTCACAATGTTCTACGGAATAATAAAATGACAAAGTTATTACATAGTTAATGACGCGTTGCAGCGTTATTCGATACTCCCTGTAAACGCGCACGCCAGTTATTACGCTTGTATATAGGTAATTGTAGGTAAAAAGGGTAACTTTAAACAGTCGAAGTTATTAAATAAGTGTTTGATTACCAACAAATTAATACTTTTATTACTTTTATATATTAATTTTATCAAATGATTTAAATATTATTGCTTGTTGTATACCTTCGTATAATTCGCGATTAATTATATAAATTTATTTGTATTATTGAAAAAAAAATAAATTTATTGTTATACATTTTTGTATTTTTAAATCAGATTTTTCGATGATAATGAAAAAGGACGGAAAAATACAACTAATTATTTTTCTTTAAAATATGATTCTACGTGTTTGAATAATACATGTCTGCGCTTTTAAGTACTTTTCTTTTAATAATTTAATACTAGCTTATACTGGATTACTCCTGGAAATGATGCGTAAAATACACGCTTATCTCTTGAAGCGACAGTTATGCATTTTAATTTACTTTCAACTAGTGTGAATAATAAGCGAGTTCTTAAAAAATGTAAATATGTGCAATGCCTGTTTTCTCTTCCTTTCCTTGATTTTATATTTAAAATAAATAAACCCATAAATGGTTAATGATACAAATACTTTTAATTACGGATTTGCATATGCAAGTTTAAGTAGATCTTCTAATTTTATGCAGTTACTATTATATCACAGGAAATTTGTTGTAAAGATCACTTTGTAATTTCTTAAAATATTCCCTGTTATAGAATTTTGGTAAAATCGTTTTAGAAAGCATTATGTTTGTTATTCAAGTACATAATACGTTAGCAAAACTCCATTCTATATTTAAAATCATACTTGCTTTAGTGAAATTTATCCACTTTAATATGCAACAAATACACTAAAAAAATATCGGCTTTCGGATTTGGAATGTATTTATACACTTATTACGGTGGGTTATTAAATAATTTAAACAGACAAATATTAAATATAATTATCGGACATTATTACTTAATAACTAAGTATTATTTATTTATTATGTTGAATAAATTTGTACAAATTATTAAGATCCAGTGATCCTGAAATAAGAAAAGATTTTTTTTTAATTTGATTACTTTGCGCTAGATGGCGCGATTGCACAATAGAAATATGTCAGTTTAGATTATGGAAAACAACTTACATTTTTACCAACAATCTATCAAATGGACGAAGGTCTAATGCTATTGTGTTTTAGTGTAAACAACAATGTTTTTTTTTAAGAAATTACGAAATGAGATTTGAGTTCGATATTCATCAAAGTAGTGCCCCTATAGGGGTTCTAAAGTCGTCGGTCGATAAGGTAGCAATCTATATTAAAAATTCTAAATTAAAAATGTTGTAAGATATTTTTCAAAATTCTGGCTTTGTAATAGCAATTCTAACTATTATACGCGATGGCCTATATATTATCTGAAATATTTTTCAAGAATAGATTCAGGCTGGATTTGTAATTACAGAACCCGAATTTTTAGAAACCGTTTCAGTATTTTTTATTTATATATTTACATATAGATTATTCCCTTATAGAAAACAGAAATTTGTATTTAATTTTACCTTATCATTTGTGATCAAAACGGACTAACAATAAGACAAGGATCTAAAATTGTTTCATAATTGCTTTTGCAAACGGTGTTTTTCAAATCCAAAGAAAAACAGCTACATTAAGAATGTTATTTTGAAGTGTTGCATATTTGAGAAACATTTTTAATCGATAGCGATCTGACCTGTAACAGAAAAATGGTGTTAAATAATGTTAACATTTGTTATTGGTGCTTAGATATCCTCTAAAATGTCCTGCAATCTATAAATAGCTTACTGCAGTCCGAAACAAGTGATGTTTTAAACAAAAACCAAAAGTCTCCAAAAATAAGACCCCGAAATTGAATACGAAAGTACTTATAGCAGGGGACAAAGTTTAATAGATCCTTAAAGTTACTCAGGTCTTTGACCTAGGAACCTTCTTCCTTCAATGACTGTTTCAGTTGTTTTCTCGCATAAAAAGTTTTCGACCCATATTTCTGCTCACAGTAGTATTTTCCTATTAGAATGATCTGTTTTATTATATTTTTGGAAGTTGAAAGACTTTGAAAGTACCAAAAAAACTGAATCTGAAATACATTCGTTTATTAAGGGAATATTCATTAGTATAAAATTCTTTTCTAAGTTTAATTCCACGCGCTTGCAATCAATGGGACTTCGACTTTTGTCTCTCGAGCATTGATAAAACTTTGTAATTGGTTTATTGGAATAAAAAACATTGATCACTTTACTTTATTTAGCTTTTTCTATTTTGAGATAAGTTCACCTTTTCCAGATTGCTAATTAAGCCTCCAGGTTTTTAACTACGATTTTGTAAGTTATAAATGCACAAATAACTTTTAACATTTATGTATATCCACATTTTAATAAGTGCCCATCATTAAGAAAATATTTCTTTTAATTCAATATTTTGTTTTACGAGAATGTTTTCTTCCCTAAAGAAGGAACAAAGGCCATTATTTTGACGCAAAGAGCATTCCATTGTTAGGATCGTGGATTAAAAATCCTCGTTATTTAATAGCACAATACAGCTGTCAATAAACATTTGTAAGTTAGTTCATATTTTTCTTAAACATATTTTGAATGATACGCATGGTATATCTTAAAATTTAACGTTGTAAGGTGCCGATGTCATCATTGAAATTTTGACTTTAATGGAGAATTGTTCTAAAAAATAAACCAAAAAGTTACTAAATCAAATGACATTGATTTACAAACTTTCCCAAAGAACATACAAAAAAATGCATTAAAGAGAAGAAATAAATTGTTTTTAGTAATAAAATTAAAAACAATTTTCTGATAATTAGTTAATTAATTGTATCATTAAAAAATAACATTTATAGAATATTGTATTATCTCGTAAATGATCGGAAAATTAAACAGCTACTTTTTCCTACTTTTTAAAATTGCTTTAATTTTTATTTTTAGACTTTCCATAAATTAAATATTGAAGATTCCAGAAACTTCCTGATAAAGCCATCAGAATTGGTAGTAATAGAAAAAAATGATCGACGCATATCAAACTGAAAAAAATAAAATGTCAAATAACGCATGATTGGTTTTCGAATTCAATAAATCAATTACAAAGTTTTTCCGATGCGTGAGAGGAAAGGGAACAATGTGACGTCCCATTGGCTGCGAGCGCCTAACGCTTAACTCAGAAGAGAATTACTAATGAATATCCGTTAATTCTTAACGATTACTCAGAATGAGTCGAAGGAAGTTGGGAAGCAGTGAATGAGGCTGGTGCAATTCAATTAAAATATAAGAAAAACTGGCGATTTTCCAGGGGCCAGTACTTGCCGGAAAACCGGCGTCGAATGACCCCTGGGAAAACTGGCTCTTGGTTTTTCGCATTCTGTCGGCGATTTTCTCCGGGAAGTTTAGGTGTGCGCGCGCGGGTCAGGCCGACAGTGCAAAACTGAGAGAGAAAGAGACAGACGCCGACTTTGGTACAGGAGCATGGTGGAGGATGGAAGGCATACCCTGTCCGGGAGAGAGGAGCTTCAATCAATAAAATATCCCGCGTAAACTCTCGAAAATCAACCTGACTGCGCGGCCGCCGCGTCTACGAGTAGTTGGAACTTTATCTGGGCACTTTTGTCCCTGGCCAAAATACTGGGATCGAGAAAAGTGCCGCTCGATTTTCCCCTCCCTCCACTGGCAAAACTTCGATCAGATCCCGGAAAACAGTTTCGAGTTTGGTGAAAGATTTTATCTACTGCTTGAATGTCTTCGAATTTAAAGGAAATTCATTAGTTTCACCGTTTAGTGAAATTGGGGTTAATCAATACAATTTATCCTTTTATAATCCTTTAGGAAATGAGGACCGATGAGAGTCATTAAATCTTAAAAAGTACTAGCGTTTTACTTCAACTTTATGACAAGTATATAAATTATACAATCCGCAGAAAAGTCGGCTACTTAAAATAGCAAATTTTTATTGTCAGATGATAGATTTTCACATTTTTATCATTTATAGAACTAATTTTTTTTTATGACATGATTTTCTCAAAACGCATTTTTCCGGATGTAATAGTCATCATTTTTTTCGATTTTTTAGTTAATTGAAAACATAATAGTATATTTCATCCCTAGGGCTAATTTTGCGTCCATAGTACTAGCAACATATTTTGTTGCATACATGCGATGAAGAATTCTGGTTTCGAGGTATGAAATTCTCCTTCCTTTAATTTTGCATTTCTGAGGATATTTTTACATCATGGCGAATCTAAAATGACGACCAAAAACAGATTAATACAGTAAAATTTAGGTTTTTCGTCATTTTATGAATACCATCGATCTGTTTTGTACAGAATGATAACGAAATAATCAAATAATTGTTCTTGGTGACGTTATTTTCGTTATGTACAAATCTTTTTTTGCTACTACTTACTAGTATTGTTGTTACTATTACCTTTCATATTATAGGTAAAAAACTTCTTCTATTCAATCCTGAATAATGCTTCGTTGGTTTTAAAATGGTGTAAATGATTTGTTTCGGCACGAAGATTTCACGGTCGGGCGCAAAATCAAGTTCTACTCCCGGAGTGTTAAAAGATAATTGAATTTCAAGTTCTCTTGGTCATTTATGACTATGGCTGACAATTTGATAGACTAGAATAAAGGTAATTTCCGGTGACTCACATTCAGCAACAAAATGATGCTGAATTAGCGAATTCTTCATTAGAATGTCCACATTGCAATCGGTGCTTAATTATCGTCGGTATCGTACGATATAATAGTTATTAATAACAAAATGGTAGATTCGTTACTATAGTTTTGTCAGTGGGTTTTGGTAGCTTTTCTTCGTCATTCAATACATTCTTTCCGGTATCATTTCTAATATTACTCTCTACCGCATAATAAGTTTTCAAGAAAAGTTAGAAACAAGTTTTTTCCAAATCTAAGAAAGTAACTGTTTTCAAAGACCTTGGTGTATGGTGCACGTGTTGAATATCTTAAACTCTAATATTACTTTGCTAGCTCATTTTACGATAAAGTTCTTTAGAGTATAAAGCTCTCTAAATTAATCTTTTTGCGAAATTTCAAGGAAATCTGAAGAAAATCGATTTTGGACGGGGAACATCTTTAAGGTCGGCAGCAGTGTTTAACTCTGGGGATCAGGTCCTTATCATGACCTAAATATGTTTCCACTTGAAAAACTAATCAAATCTCAAGTATACTGCTAAGAATTTATCTTCACAAATAAACAGTCCTTTGAAGCACTAACCACCGAAAAGAATCATTGGCCACGAAAGTTAGCAGTCGACGTCTCCGTGTACTGGATTACAAGATAACAAGAGTTATTATTTGGTTTCGAGTTACTTTATCCTTGATCATTCGATACGTGACGTAGAAAACTATTCTGAACATAGCATGGCCATTTTTCCTCGTAAAATCCCAAAGGCTTTGTAAAAATTGATCTCGGCTTTTATTCTCATCCAATGAAGACTGATTTTACACTCAGAGGATTTTATTTAAGATAATTGCAAAAACATTTTCAATTTAGGAATAACCGATTTTCCTTTTGCTTCTATGGTTTGTAAAATTTGCTATGTTTATTTGTAATTTTACAGAACTCGATAGTAAAATGTACTAAAGCTTTTGTCTCCCAGTGTAGAACTGACAGAAATTCCTTCTGAAAATAGATGCAATGTGTAAATATTTAACGAATTTTAGCTTATGGTTATTTATTGCTCATCAGGATAAGTATTGATGTGCAAATAAGAAAAAAAACATTTATATAAGTTTTCACTTCCGGCACTATCCGATTGTGGCAACCCTTCCCTTTTTTAACCTAAAATAACTTGCCTGGTTTGCGAATAAATAAGTAAAAAAAATAGCCTGAATATCCATAACATTATTTATAGACTACTATTTTATTACTTTAGTGCACTTTAACTCGTTAATACATTACAACATCACTGATTTAGCAGGATAGTTGTATACTTAACTTCTTGTGGAAAATTGATGAATGTAATAGTCATCCATAAGCATCAACTTTTGTTACAACTTATTCAAAATCATTTTTTGAATTATTTAAATTAATTACTTATTGAAAATCTTTGGACTAGTTTTTTTAAAACAGTTTTCGACAAATGTGCTACAGATTCTTTTGTGTTATGGAGAGGGATGGTTTCGATTTATATTATATTGGATTTTCTATGAGATATTATATCTGCAAACAACTATCTATATTTACTTTGTAAATAGTGTTCCAAAGCAATTTTAAAATGAAATTTACTCTTTCATTTGTTTACAAGGAACCTTTCTGGAAATTCCCGATAATTTTGACCTCTTTTATTATATTTGAAAATTACAATATTAAACAAAATTGCATCTAAAAAAAAACAAGAATTTTAACTTCGTTATTTGAAAGATTAAACAACAATTTTATTTTTTAAATAAATAATTAAAGTCAGTTTATTTAAAATTTTGATCAGCTGGGAAAATTGATAAAATCATATATACATCTTAACGTACATGTTACGAAAATTTTGATAAAAATTATAACTTTGCTGCATATGCATAACATGTTCAAGTTGGAAACGGAAGGAAGTTTCAAGCAAGTACATCTCCGGGTAAAGCTGATTTATGTACGAGTTATAATGAATTATGTGTAATTTATATTCATAGCAAGTCATCTAGAATGAATATAACTTTATCATATATTCATAAATTGTTCAGGTCAAAGTTTATATTTTATGCATAATTGAAATAAATGCATTTGAAGATTCTATTTGTTTTTAAAAATAATATCTATTCAACGACAATAGTTTTACAACATAAATGTAATATTTTTCGTAAAAATAATCCAAATGATCTGAAGTTATAACAAAAAGTTGTAAAACAAGAGGATATAAAAATAGTTTTGCTATTACTGAGAATCAACAAAATGTTTTACTATTTCTCTTAAAAAATTATTAAACGAAGTTAATATCAAGCATTTTGGAAAAAGTTAAGTCATTTTCCGGGAAAATTTGCATTTCACACGAGAAATCGAACATATTTAGTTTTACCATTTTTTGTGACTTTTTTTTTCTCATCGCTGATAACGATACCAAACTCGTGGTAACATTTTAAATTGAAAAATATCAAATGTTTTACTGTTATTCAGCCATTTTAAAATCCCCGAATCAACATTTCCGCTCCGAGTTGATGAATTACACAATTGTTAGTCGCCATATTGGATCCACCATTTTGAATGCTTAAATTCTGTGTTTGAATATATGGTCATCAGAAATAAAAGAAAACTTTTATAACTTTTTCAGTAGTTTGTCCAGGATATAGAATTATTATAGACAAATGCACTTGAATAGACCGCCATTTTGTTTACCCTTTGTTAAATTTTAAATATATACCCATGTAACATTAAAATGCAACTATTGAGTGTATAATTTAAATGAAGTCCAACAAAAATGTCTAACAAATTGCAAAGCAGTACAACAAAAATTGTGAGATGATTTGAATTATACTAATTTAATTTAGTCATAAATGATAAATAATGAGTTAAGATGGTCAGGAGAAGACATGTCACCCTGTGACTATGAAATTTAGGACAAATAATATATTTAGTAATCTATCATTTGAAACAATCCACGGTTGATATAGGTAAAAATGTTTATTTTATTGGAATAAGATATTTCTTTTATATAATCGATTGTGACATGCTTTACGTTAGTAAGCATTGGAAAAAGTGTCTAAGAAGTTGTATTCAGGAGGTCTATGTCGCAGAAAATAACAGATGTCAATTTCTTTTATGTTAACAGAAACAAGTTGTTCAGCGACTACGCAAGGAGGTCGCATCTTTCAAGGCAGAGAACGCGAATGGAGTTTCTATAGCGTCGCTTCTCGGACTGAATAACAACAATCATATCACCAATAATAACGAGACCAAAAGGCAAGTCTCAGATGCGAAGACGCTTAATGGCATTGGCAGTAAATCCTCCAAGGAGGATTACGAGGAGATTGTCAGAAATGGCGACGTGTCGTTTCCGGCCCAGGAAAACATTTGTTCAAAGTAAGTATCGGATTTTGTCGGAAAATCCTTTTATTTTTCTTTATATCATTTTTAAATAATATAAGCGATTTGAAGTAACTTAATTAATACCAAATTTCATTAGCAATAACAGATAGTCGTGTGGTTACCGTAAGTTGGTCGTACTAAATGTACATGAATCAATTACAATAAAATAAAATTTTAGGTCACGCTCAAATTCGGTGGAGTCGATTTCCGCCGAAGAAGAAATCATCGAAGTACCGTTTCAAGCAAATCCGATCGTTAGACCTGAACCAGTCGAGGAAGAAGTTAGAATAGAAAACCAAGATCAACTAGTTTTTCTTCAGAGTCTCGATCTTATCACTATCGAAGAGTGTACAGATTTGCAAAATAAACGAGCTGAAAGGAAACGTCGAAGTACTGCCAATCCACAATTTGTATATTCCAATTGGGAAACTCCAACGGTAAGTAATTTATTTATTTCAGTAATTCAAACAATAATGAGAAAAAAAAATAACGATCTCGATTTGTATACTATAAGAAACGAAAAAGGCATTGCTATCTACAATCATCTGCAAATATACCCCAAACCCGACAGACAACTGCGCAACAACGATTGAACGGTCCATCCCCGCCACCCGCCAAGAATCTGCCATCGAAATCTTCGACCTTGCCCGCCAAAGTTCCCAACAAGTCGTTGATTTCGGCCGAGAAACAGCTAACATCAAAGCCGAACATCCTCAGGGGTGCCATCGACACGAAAGTTTTGGTTGAGAAAGGTCTCCTGGAGAACGGCACATGTAGCATTCAAATAACAGGATCTAGCAAGACATCGCCACCTTCTACGGGAAGTAAAACCGTTCACATACCTGGACTGCCATCTAGCTTGACAATTGAGCGGATCGAAAATGATTCGGCCATTTGCATCAGCTGCAGAAATCCAGGTAAGATGCTATTCTTTAAGTGGCTTCTTGTGACTGATTTCGAATTTGGCAAATAAATTTGGAAATGTTTTGACAATATTTTGTTGTTCTAAACACTAATATTATTAATAATGTCGATCTTTGCTGAATATTCCCATGTTGAAAATCGTGACACTACAACAATTTTGTGTAGTTATACCAGATATTTCTATGAGCGCGACCTAGATAATCTATAAAGGAACTATGATAAATTGTAACGCTGTGATCGACTAGTTACTATATAGTTTGAATGTAGAGAAACATCATATCTCATATGTGTAGATGCATTCATTAAACCAAGAAAACTGATACGAGACAAATTGTATAACAATTTAGCCTATATTTGAGCATAAATTACTTTTTACCTAAAGAAGTTCCAAATTAAGGATGAAATTTAGATTTTTAAAATAATGATAATAGACATGAGTATCAAAATCATATTTATACAGATACCCGTATACATAAATATCAATAATTGGCGATTGGCTGTCTTATGACCAAATGAAAATTCTATAAGGGGAGCAATGGTCGCGAGAAATAGAGTCCCGCCAGCACCTAGTGGTAAAAATGCTAACTATAACTATAGAAACTATCTAAACTCTGTACAGATTTATCACAGTTTAAATTGACAAAAAAAAACATTTACTATATACTGATTCAGGATGGTAATGATATAGTGTCATATATATACAGTGTCTAGCGTGACGATTTTTCGTACGCCAAATTTTCAAGATTTCTAAATTGATGAGGTTGACTCCTACAAAGGAATGTAGCTTAGTGCAGCATTCGACTGTCAATGCAAAGGTCCCGGGTTCAAGTCCTGGCGCATCTTTTTTTCTAATTAAACAATAAGACAAAAGTCGTAAAAATGTTAATGTTTCTCATTGTAAAACTTCTCAATTGTGCAGAGTAACTTCTAACTTAATATTTAAAAGTTACCAGTGAAATTTGACTTTTTTAAAATCAGCCGAACGAAAACATCAGACTATGTTTTGTAATTACACAAAACTTAAAATTATGAAACAGAATTATAAAATTGAGGAAAAATTACTAAATGATACCGAGAAACTGTTTCTCAAAATTCCGAAATGTTATCCGAAATTTCAATACTTGTAATTGCATAAAAATACATTTATAGTGAACTAAAGTTCATTGTAGACAACCAAGAAGATACAAATTTCACCAAGATTTTCGAAATATTTCGTGACATTACAAAACCAACACAACAAATTTGAGATAAAACATTCTCGAAGTAAAGTTGATCGCTCTTTCAGATTCTGTTATAAATTTCTTTCTACAATAAACGTGGAAAAAGTTATAAAGAATTATTCACAAAAAACGCGCTCTTTTCCTTCCCAAACATTTTTTAATCAATATTTTTATATCAAACAAGAAAAGTCATTGAAGAAAGTTGAAATTGGCGGCTTCAAAACGGCGACTGAAGCTTTTTTTTGTAAAATATTAATTTAATGCACCAAATCTCAAAAAATTATCCGATCTTGATAACACTTAGTACCCATAAGCTTTAGTTCGCCGGAGGTTTAATTAAAGACTTATATAGTCAAAGTTATATTACATTGATTAACAGTACTCAGTGCAGTTCCATAAAAGTAAAATAAAATTTGTTATCTTTGACCTCCATTGGATCCGCTATTTTCACTTTTGTAAAAATTACTCCTAATTCGAAATCAGAGACCCCAGAACCCCGATTTACTAAGTTTCATAAAAATGAAAACAGGGTTTTTAATTCTCTACCACTATATTGGATTTGTCAATCTAAATTCTTCAAAAAACGACTACATTTTCGTAATCAGCGACCTCAAAGATTCCTATATACCAAATTTCATAAATATAAAATGAAATTTTTAATTTTCGGTAGCCATATTGGATCCTCCATTTTGGATTTTGGAAAAATAACGTGATTTTCGTAATCAGCGACCTAAAAAATTCCCACATACCAAGTTTCATAAATATAAAATAAAATTTTTAATTTTCTGCCGCCATTTTAGATTTTGGAAAAATAACGTGATTTTCATAATCGGCGACCTCAAAAAACCCAATATACCAAGTTTCGTACATATAAAATGAAATTTCTAATTTTCGACCGCCATATTGGATCCGTCATTTTAAATTTTTTTAAAATGACTTAATTTTCTTAACCAGCGTTATTTTCATAACCTAAAAAACCCCCCATACAGCGATTTGCATGAAAATAAAAAAGCATATATAATTTTTGGCCGCCATATTGAATATGAAAAAAATAACGCGATATTAAAACTCGGAGACCCCAAAAATGTATAGGTAGTAAGTTTTATCAAGATCGGATAATTTTTAAAGATTTGGCACACTAAGCTAAAATTTTACAAAAAAAAAAACAGTTTCGGTACACATTTTGGAACCGCCATCTTTTATTTTTCCATATGTTATTCGGAATATTTATAGTTGAGACATTAAAGACACGATATTTTGAGGCTCTGACCTAATGACTTTTCTTGTTTCGCATGAAAATATTAAAAATTTTTGCGAAAGAAAAAGTCTCGTTTTTTTTGTGAATAATTGTTTATAACTTGGTACAGTTTTATTGTAGACAAATTTTGATAGAGGAATCTGAAAGAGCGATGATTTTTATGCCGAGAATAATTTTTCTAAAATGTTTAGAATTGGTTTTTTAATGTCAAGAAATATTGTAAAAATCTTGGTGAAATTTGTGCCCTCGTGGGCGTTAATAGGTTAAACTAATTGAGATACTATATAGTCACTTGTAGTTATTAGTAGTGAAAAAGAAAACTGCAAACTGTTTAATGAACATGAAATCGCAAATGCGAAACAACAGAGACTAAATTTGTATCTATAGTTATTTGTTTTTACAAAATTATTACACCCAATTTAAAGAAGGAATTTTCGTTTGAAATAGTTGAAGTAGTAAATAAATATTTCTCTTGTATACCAAACTTCAAAATTACTACTAATCTTATGTCGAAATTGTAATTTTATGTACAAGGTAATTTCGACGTCATAAATATGCTGGTTACTATTTCAAGTTAATCATTCTAACTTCTAATATCGCCTGAATTGCTTAATACCTGCGTGCTTTTTTAACTCGAAAATAATTGTCGTCCTGAGTCGTTGGTAAGCAACTGGATAATGCGACAGATAATTCCAATAGGAAAGAACAAATTTAGTAAATCAACAGAGTGATTAATCTAGAAGATAAATCAATGTTTATTAGCAGTCATCTCTTAAATTTTGAATTTATTAGAATATAAATTCAAAAATTATGTTAAATTAAATACTTTAATTGGTATTTATTTTTTCATGAATAGTTTACAGGAAATTTTATATTAACGAGTCTAATTAAATCATCAATTCTTTGTTCGTAATATTACTGGTCGAAAATAACTTACTATTATTTTATATTTTCTTATATACTTTAGTGTCCTGCAATTATTAACACATTAAATAATGAATGCTAATTATTGTAAAAATGATTATTTCCCCTCTATTTTTCCAAAATTGATCATGTATGGACGAATATGCCAAAAATGTCTCATGAATCAGGAAAGATTTAATTAATACACCTTAAGCTAATGGTTTCGTTATTAATTTTAAACTTAGTCATCAGGAGTAAATCAATTTTCAATGTTCCAGGGACTTTAACAATCTGCGAAAATTGTTCTGCCAAATTCCACGTGTCTTGCCATACGGTATCACCTGCGTCTACAAGGAATTGTCCTAAATGCGTAAGCCAATCAAGTGAAAATGACAAAGGAGCTCTCTCTAGCGTGGTATGCAAGATGGAAAATGAATTCGGTAAAGTATTAAAGTATAAACGCTTAAAATAAAATATATGACCTACCCAAGGCGTATTTTTAAAAACATCGACTAACCTTTTCACGCTTCGTATGATGCATTTACAAACTAACTAGCGCATCCTATTGAGGTCCTCAGGAGCTTAACAGGTAGTCTTGCGGAGCTCCTGAAGACGTCCTCATAACGATGTTTGTATTTTGGAAAAATTATAGCAACTTTGTCTTACGCCTTAAAAATACGCCGTTAGGTAGAGCGTTGACAAAAAAATTAGGATCGATGCAGAAAAGTTTAGCGTTCGCGACAGGCTTCCTCGAGCGCTTGAACGCTTCTGTCTGATCCGGCCCCGGCGCTAGCAACGTAATAAACGCGAAATATCTTGCAGTGGAAAAAGAGAAAGAAAGATATGAGCTACGCGAACGAAACTCGGAACTGAGATTGCAGGTTTACGAATTGGAAAAACGCTCGCAACTACTCAGCCAATCTCTTCAGGTTCGTTGCGTGGCCTGTGTAGAGAGAATCTCTAGATCTTCTAATAGGATTTTCGACATCTCTTTAAAAGGCGTAATTTCGTTGTATTTAGCTGCATCTAATGTTCTGTTCACAAACGTAACCCTGCAAGATTCCCCAATTTTTAGTTTTAGCCCTATTTTTATTACTTTTTGCACATCATATATCTCCGTTAGGTAGTTAGACTGAAACAAGGAAGCAAGATAGGAACACGCAGTATAAGCAAGCGTTTGAGATAATAGGATTAAATAAACTTGTAGTTTTTTATTTTTGTTTGTTGGATTAAGTTATTTTAGAAATGTAGCCCCTTTATGTTTCTTGATCTGCAAGATGCTAAGGTGGTTTCTGTCACAAACATCAAAACGATAAAAACGGATAAATTTGGTAGCAAGTCACAGTTGAAAATAGAGTGCCTCGCTGGTACAACCTGTTACTACTCAGTTTCTTCTAGTAAAGGACGATGTCCACGGCAGAAGTAATTCAACATTCCTTAAGGTGTCATCTTTGTAATACACATAGAAGTCAATAGAGACATTAAAGTTAATATTTTAAAAAAAAAAATTGTTTGCTCCGAAGAAGGGAAGTTTGGAAAAACCACCCCTGAAATTATTAATGTCTGACCAATATTGTCCTTTTTTACTTACGATTTATAATGTATTTATTAGCCAAATTTAACATTCGCATGATTTTTATAAACTTCCCTTGTGCGGAGGGCCTTAAATTTTTTTTCTAAAGCCTTTAGTAGGTTCAAATCTTTCGTTTCATTCACGTTATAAAGGTTACACTTACACATTTGTTTTTTTCTTTTGGCATTCTCCTTTAAGAAGTGGATATTGACCAACAGTTATATCCACTTCGTTTTAACCCTTTTTTGCCCAAAATGAGAGAAGAAGGTACGCCAACATCAGCTCAGTTTCTGCAGTAGAAAGAATTTTTGGAAAATACATTTCCGAATATTTTGAAGTGTGCTCTATCGATTCCCGTCGAGAAAATGGACAAAAAACGGCTGTTTCGGAAACAATTTTGCAAAATAAAAAGGAATTGTCATGTTTTCTTCATCGAAACGGATTATAATCATTGAAATCAAGTATATATAAAAAGTGATCCCGATTGTTGAACATAAATAATATACTGATAGAATATTTTTTAGAAGCAATGGCCGATTCAAAATGGCCACGAAACGAAGCGCAAATTTTTTCAAAATTATTAATTAACGAAGGTAAAGCGTTTATGAAATATATAGTATATTATTCATGTTCAATAATTGGGATCACTTTTTATATATGCATTTCATTCATTAAAATACGTTTCGGTGGAGAAAAACGTAAAAAATTTTAAAAAAACTACCTCAAAAACATGGCATTTTTTATTTTGAAAATTTTTTGCAGAAATAGTCGTTTTTTTGGCCATTTGCTCGACGGGAATCGATAGAGCACACCTCAAAATAGTCGGAAACTTATTTTCCAAAAATTCTTTCTACTGTAGAAACTGAGCTGGTGTTGACGTATCTGCTTCCCTCATTTTTGGCAAATAAGGGTTAAGTAATAAGATAATTTTCGTCACAGTAGGCGTAAAGTACGCTTTTACGCGCACTTTTGCGGGCGTAAAGTTCGACTTTATACCCACTAGGCGTAAAGTGAAAAATTCGGGGAAATGTGACTTTGTTATGAATAAACAAATATACCCCTCTCACTTGGACAATCAAGACTCTCTCCATTACTGTAAACAATAACTCATATGTTTATATGAGAATCAATAGAAAATCCGGATGAAGCTCCCGAAAAAAAAAAAAAAAATGCAAGCAAACAACAGTGAAAATGTCAACAATGCAACCGTTAATAATAACGACACATCGAAAACATTTACGTTCAATCTTCATTTCAATAATTGCAATAATTAATTATTAATATAAAAAAATACAATGTATTTGTAATACAATAAGAAATTATTTATTATGTAATCTAGTTCAAATTTAGTATTATAGATTAAATTCTATTCTAGTTTAAACATTTTTGTCTATTTTAATCTAAAATTTTGTTGTCAATAAACATAATAATAACGTTTAAAATTCAATTAAAATCACGAGTTGAAAATTATTTATTAAAGCTTAAAAAACTACAAGTTTACAAGTTTTACACGCTACAGCATCAATTAAAATCAAGAATCACTAATTAATAAATATTTTTCTACTACTTTATTCTAAAATAAAATACACTTTTAAGCATATATATTCAAGTATCGAGGGGGCTTCGCCCCCCCCTACTTGCTCCTGCCCTTCCGCTCTCCTACTGTTGTCTTATGCTTTTCCTAATATGGAAGCGTCTTTCTGCCTACATGTGACGAAAAATAATGTACGAAAATAACTATTTATGTATAATAAATGAATATTGACTTGAAGTTTATTCTAATAACGACAGAAAAATTAAAGAACAGTTTTCTCAATTCCCGTTATTAAACAATTCAACGTGATATAACTTTTCAACGTATAAAAACGAAATTTATCCGTTACGAATCTACCTGTCTTACAGATTTGTCATTAGATGTATTAAGTATTTTCATATTGTCAAGTAGATTATCTCAAAATTCGAAATAGATTAATTCTCTACGGGAGAAGGTAATGTCACTTTATTGAATTATGTTTAAGGTATTGGTTCTAAATAATAGAAGATATTAGGTAAAAACGATTCGAAAAATTGATTCGTTATTTTCATGGATTGAAATATGAAAAAAAGAATTTAGAAATTTATTTTTAATTTACATTTTGTTTTACAAGTTTAGAAAAGGTAGTACATTAAAAATGAAAGTCACTAAACAGTTAATAAATCATTCGGTTTTTTTTCACTTTCGTAACAATAGTCTGTCAAAACTACATTTTCAAGATTTATAGTCTATAATCAACTTATTTAAATCTGTAGTATTAAAACATGTTTTACCTAATTTTACGAGTTATTTTAACGCTTTAACACCGGGACGGACACTTTTTTTGGTTCATTTTCAATTTTCTCGGCGATTAAGAATGTAAAAAATCCTTCAGGAAACATTTCTTATGTATTTGATCTCGTTCTTTCAGAGTCTGCAATCAAAATCCCAAAAAAATGAATTTTCAAAAAGTTACAGCCATTTTTTAAAGAAAAATAGAAATTTTTGAAAATTTTCCTTCAGAAATGATTTTTTTTTTTCATATAGCAGGTCACCAGAGCACTGTTTCACCTTAAAATATCTAAATTTGAAAATGGCGAAACGTACTTTTCAAAGTGTAAAAATGGCGGCTGAAAAATGTTGGTGGAAGAAATTTTTCCACATAAATATTAATAATCTGTGTATCCTTATTTTTTTCAATTTTCTATTTGTATGGCATTGAGTATCTAAATATTTCTTGGGTCGCTCATAAAGAATCTGAAGTCAGATTTGAAAAATTCAAAATGGCGGATCCAATATGGCGGACGATATTTTTAAAATTGTTCGGAATGTTGTGAAACTGATTACTCGGGATTTTTTGGGGTCGCTGATAACGAATCTGAAGTTAGATTTCAAAAATTCAGAATTGAATTCAGTCGTATGTAGCTCTGTACAATTCGAATACAAATATATTCGATTTCTAGGCAAATAATCAGCTCGATTTTCTTAATGAAGACTGCCAGATTGGATTGGCCATTTTGAATTTTTGAAATCTGTCTTAAGCTTAGGTATTGCGGATGCGATATTGTCAGGTGAAACAGTGCTCTGGTGACCTGCTATATGAAAAAAAAAATCATTTCTGAAGGAAAATTTTCAAAAATTTATATTTTTTTTTTTAAAAAATGGCTGTAACTTTTTGAAAATTATTTTTTTTGAGATTTGCATTGCAGACTCTGAAATAGCGAGGTCAAGTACATAAGAATTGGTTCCTGAAGGATTTTTTACATTCTTATTCGCAGAGAAAATTAGAGTTGAAAATGAGTGAAAAAAGTGTCCGTCCCGGCGTTGAAGAGTTAAGACGGGGTTAATGATAATTGTAAAAAAGATGTCTTGAATGATTGAAAGCAATGAACATATAATAAGTCAAATAAAATCCTTATACTTAATAGTATATTATCAATCAATCTTCGTCTTTTACACTTCAGATCAGTATTATATACGCGAAACGGATAAAAGTTAAATCCCGTTTATCGTTATCTCTATCTTCTCATGAATTTAATTTAATCCAGTTTATAGGCAATTGTAGGCAATTTATCCTACTGTTTTTCTTCGGTTGTTTTATGAATACTTGTAATGGTTTTTCTTTTACCGAAAATCAATTGATTTCTTTTCCAGACCCCTTTAGCTTTATACAACTCGGAGGCACAGAGGAATGACGTAGGATATAAACTGCATTCTTTTTTTTTGAGTTAATAGAAATAGTATAATTTCTATTGCATAATCTCAGAATGAAGTAGGTAACTTAGCACTTTTGTAAATTGTACTGAACTTGCATTCTCTTTCGGTATCGTATCTATCAATAATGATGACTTGATCTATTTACGCACAAAACGCATGGTTGTAATTATCGTATTCGTAGAATGTTGATATTTTTCTGTTTTTTTTTTGTATTGAAGTTACTTTATGATACTGTACTTTCGACTTCTGCTTTAAGATTTCGGTTGGCTTAGGCTAAAAAAGTTGAGGTATCATCCTTTATAGTATTTCTCCTTTATATGAATGCTTAGATGTTGTATGTTATTAATTGCGAATTTCTAAACTAGTGTGAAGTTCTTCCTACAAAGAATAAAAGAGTTGGTTGTTCCAAAAAATAGTTAGGCCTACCAACTAGATAGTACGTCTAACTACTTATTTACTAGGACAACTAACTCCTTTATTTCGTGTAAGAGAGATCTTAAAATGACCACTCACTATAGAATGACATATTTTTTTTATTTTACAATTTAGGATGGTAATTTGTATTTTCGTTAACAAAAACTTGGATTAAAATCGTTTAACCGTTTAAAACGGTTATCATCAATATTGTTCGTATTCTAAAAATATATAATAAATATCACATTTTTCCATAACGAAAGTTTCCATATTACTACGTGAAATATTTTCAGACTATTTTTTTATATTATTATATTATTATATTATTTATATTATTATACAGACCATTTTTACCAGCGCAGATGTAATGGCTAGTGTAATTATGATCGCTTTAAATAATAGACTTAAAAAACGTTCAAAAGTTATACAACTTTAATAATATTCAAATAAAAACAATATTCCGACAAGAACTTTGTAAATTCAGTAAACAAATAAGACGGGTTCTTATTTTCCATTAATTTTCAATAATTTTAATATTAGATACTATAATTTACTAAAATGCTACTATAAGAATTGTGAATGTTTTTTAGGCTTAGTTTAGTAAGAATTACATTTACTTTTATTAGAGTAAGGAACGTCATAGACGGGATACAATAAGTTAGGAATTTTAATACTAATCAAAACGTGAAAAGAAAAAAGTGTTAAATGTACTTACAACTATGCCGCAAAGGGCTACACGTACTTTTTTTTTTTAATCCGTAATACTTTCATTTGTAACAGACAAATTAAATAAATAATTATTAACATTATTATTTCCATGAATGTATCCAATTTTATGGAAATTATCTCTCGTAGAATGTGTGCCAATTTCGTCTGTTAATCCCGCCTTATACGATCCCTATCGGCGAAAAAATGAATTAATTCAGTCAGAATAATAATATTTTATTAGTTCTATCAATATTTTTAGAATTTATACACTATTTTTTTTCATTTTTACTCAATTACTCTAGACCGATTCCAAATAACAAAATGGCGGCCATTTAAAAAAAAAATAAAAAGGCAATTTTCTGAAAAACATCAACTTTTTTTTCTTCCATTTTTGTTTTACAGATTACTGGTAATATTGGTAACTATATCTGAGTACTGTCATGTGCGCTAGAAGACGCTACTCTGCTGCAGAATTTTTTGTTTGTTTTTAATTTAAAGTAGATAGGAGATATTTCGTTTAATCTAAATTATTTCAAAAAGGAAATACGCCAAGAACGTGACATACAATAACCAGACATTTCAAAAACCCGACTCTTCAACAAACCGACATTTCCATGACTTTTGCCGTATCAGTTTCTTTTCCGTTTTTTGTTATATATTGTCAACTTTTCGAAGTGTTAGGTTTGAACATGTTGAGTTTTTGAGGCTTCGGGTTTTTGGCGTATCGGGTTTTTGTTATGCTGCCTTAATATATTTGTACATTATCTTTGTCTCAAATATGTTCTTAATATAACATTTTCAATTCACTAGTAACTTTTTAATTTCAAATTTAACACAATTCACGGCATACGTTTTTCTTTATGTGGTTAATTTGACTCAAAAACCTGAGGTGCAAAAATTGAACTCCTCAAACAATCTGACACTTCAAAAACTCGTCAATATATCAAAAATAACTTGACAGAAACCGATACGTCAAAAGTCATGAAAATGCCGGTTTTTTGAGATGTCGGCTTATTGCATGTCACGTTTTTGACGTATTCTTTTTTTGAAATAATTTAGATAAAACGAAATATGTCTTATCCTGACAAAATTTCTACTTTAAATTAAAAACAAAAAAAAAATACTGCAGCCGAGTAGCATCTTTTAGCGCACATGCCACTATTCAGATATTGTGACTATTATTACCAGTAATCGATCAAAAAAAAAAATGGAAGAAAAAAAAGTTTATGGTTTTAAGAAAATTGACTTTTTAGTTTTTTCGAAAAATAGCCGCTATTTTGTTATTTTTGAATTTTCGTCAATTTCATTATTGGATATCAATAAAGTACGAATAACACAGTCATATGCATCAGGAATAATAGTAAAATATTAAACACTTAAGAAAATACACTATTTTTAAAATGTTTTATACCCTATTTTTGGGACTTGCCCATAACTCAGAAAAAAAATTTTCGTCTTGAAATATAAAAATACGGGTCTCCTTATTTGCCCGAAAGAACAACATATTTCATGGAGAACAATTTTCAAGGTGTCAACATTGTACTCCTGCCCGATTTGAAATGGAATCGGTCTCTAGTTATTTTTTTCACAGCAGAGATCATTTGAGGCGGTGGTAACAGGTCGAATAGCAGAGTGGGTTTAAGGATTCGAAAAATTGTTTGCCGCTAAATCAGTGTTCTGCAACATGTATATCGCATGCAGTAGAAATTTACGTTTAAATATTTAAATAATTTGTATTTATTTTGAGTGCCGTGTACTTTTATATATCTATTTATAATCAATTACATATAAATGTCACTATTTCAAATGACTATTGCATTTAGTAAAGATATCTATAAACTTGAATAAGATTGGTTTATGAAATGTGCATCCTAATACAATCCATTAATTCTTCTCTGATTGTAAATAATCTGAATTACAAAAATACGTGAATATTTGCGGGGTTCACCTTTATACCTATAATCTGAGTCTTGTGTACTTCTTAAAAAAATACATGCTTCATAACTGTTTATTTCATGAAAACTACAAGAATTTGAGTTTTTATTATGTATTTATAAATTATATGTTTCTATTTATATTTTTATGTAACCCAACATTTATATTAAGTTACAGTTTCCTTACGTTTCAAATTTGCTCTTAATGTACTTCACTAAATCCATTCAACTTTCAAGTTTCACGTTTTATAATAATAATTCGTACAGATTTACCTTACTTTTAATATTTCATGGTTTTTGTACGATAAAACGTAAACGTTGCCACAGAAGTATTTTATATTAGAATGGTCATGCAGTTCTACCAACAGAATTCATACAAATATTTTTGTTCGTTACGGGTTTTTAATAACTGCCTAGTGGTCACTTCAAAAATACGCATGATCGTGATTAAATATAGACGATGATATGGTTAACGACTTTCATTTTTCGATTAATTAATAATATATTAAAAAATCCCATACGGTTTCTCGAATGACCACCAGACGGCGCTCCATCACATCTTAAAATCACGAATACCCACAAGCTGCATGAAAAATGAAATTGTAAAGAAACTCACAAATCAGAAAAGAATATTGGAATGTGATTGAAATACTATTTGTATAATAAAATGCAAAAGGAAATGCAAAAACTAAATATTGATTTCTGTCTCAGCTACAGCACCGTTCGCGGCAGGAGTTGCTGGGAAAGCAAGAGAAGACTCAGAGGTCTATAAAGCGGCTCGTGGACTTTATAAAGTTGATGCAGGTCAGAAGAGAAACCTCCTCACCGCTGCTCTCGGCATCAGCCAGTTGCCCTCCTCGACCTTCCTTATCCCCATCTCCTCGAAGGCAATCCCCGCCACTGCTGTCAGTCAACCAGAAAATCCAAGCGGACTCCAGGTTACAACAACAGCAGCACCTACGTCAAAGCTCGAGCAGCCCGATGGCTATTCGTCCCTGTTACTCAACCAGCTCCCCAGCATCAACCCAGTCGTCAGCACGAGCATCATCCGGCAGTCCGGAAGTGCCACCGATCGGTCGGAGCAGCAACAGCAGCAGCAGCAGTCCCAAGGGTCATCGCACGGCTACCAGCCGGAAAAGCACCAATCATACCTCATCGTCAAGAAGATCCCCGAATCGACGGCAATCAGGCCCGTCGGATTATCATCCGGACAGCAGAGCATCCAGACAATGCCAGTCGTCAACTACAAATGGTCGACAGGTGGGAACACCTCCTCCAAACCGGAACTCACCATCACTCAGTCCGCATGTCGCGTATTCCAGCGAATCATGTCCAGATGTGGCGTACGACATCTACCGGAGCTCGAGCCCATTTACGTTCCTGAGAAGTCGAGCAAGCACCCCGACATCATCGTCGAGCCCGTCGAAACCGAGACCAAGCCCGAAATTGTTCAACCACCACAATTATCACCCGAATCCTCTACGGGAGTACTCCACTCAGTGTTCCCAGTCGATCAAAAGCCCGATCTCGTCCCCGGGGGTGCTCCAAACGTACCAATCCCAGCGATCGACGATGTCCAACGAGTTCTTGGAGAGGACAGACAGCCGAAGCTCGGAGACGAGCAACCCGTCGCGGGACAGCAGCCTCTCCCCCGGCCAGAGTTCACCGAACACGTGAAATTGGAAGAAGCGCATTTACCAGCGCCACCTAGAGCAAAGTTAATCGACAGTCCAGAAACTGTCCAGAATAGTGAATTGAATCATTGTGATATCGACGCTGCGCCGGTACCACCGGAAGACGAGGACAAGGTCGACGAGAAAAAAGACTTACCTAGTTTCATAGAGGAAAAGTCCCCAGAAAATGAGGCGGAGGAACAACAGCGCTACAAGGAACTCAAAGAGCGATTGGACATCAGCAGAATCTCCCCAGAGAGCCTCGAGATGCTGGAGGCTTTCGAAACGGCGATGGCGGGCGAATACGCCAACAATGGATGAGGTTCAATCCAAACGGGATGCTGAGATTTGTGTCGAAACGATTTTTCTTTCAATCTTAATTCGAATCCATGAGCAATAGACAATTATGAATCGCTTTTGTATCATATAATGTATTTCAAAGTGATTTTACTTCCCGATCGTGCCAAAAATTCTCTATACCAACAAAAACGTAACGCTAGTATATTTTAGCTACATATATTGAATATCTGGTTAACGGCGTTGGTAAGGATTGGCAATAAAATGCAATAATAGAACTAAGAAAAATCGCTTCGCCACTAGCGTAAACTGTTGCCCGTCAATTACGAGATTCCTTTTGTACGATCACATAAGATCCTTCTAGCGATCGATATTGTACATTTCAGAAAAAGTGCCGTTCTTAAAAAAACGCACATATCTGGCAACGTGAATGTGTGCGTGCATGTGTGTGAGAAAGACGGAGAAGAGCGTAGAGAAATGTGGAATGACTTTAAGGGCCGTCTCAAAACTTTTCTTCAGCAATTTTAGTATAAATAAATCAATTACTAGTATTAGTAATGAAATTTTCACGTAAATTATAAAAAAATTGCTGGAGACTTGTATAAAAGTTTGTGGAATATTAAATTCCACGCGAATGTTATTGTTGAAACGTTCATACGAATTCCTGCAGTTTAATTTTTATCAAGAAAAGTTAATACAAGTTGGTTTATATAATGAATTTTAAACTATTCTTATAATTTTTCATCAACGAAGTAGTTAACGGGTATTGATAAGCTGCCAGTTTCGCTAGTTTAAACTCGTAGATGGAACGAGATAATTAATTGCGATAAAAGCGAACACTGACGAGTATTATTAAAAATAAATTTTCTAAACGCTTGAATTCTTCAATTAAGAGATATTACTTTAGTTTTACTTATGAAAATGTTCTGTAAATTTATAAGTATTAAATAAGTAATGTCTTTTTTATTTTAGTTAGAGTAATTAATGAAAATTTGATTGGTAAATAGTATATATGATTGCGTATATTACAATGATATGTTTTACGTATGTTTTAAGTAAGTTTTAAGAAGAATATAAAAAGGTTTCAAAAAAGTTAAAGTCGTTTTTGAAAAAAAATCTTTAATTGTATATATATGAACGATTCTTCATTTAGATTCGTTGAATGTTTTCGGTGTTATTGTTTCGAGGTGGACTGGCCCTTAAATGAAATCGAAGCCATATTACCATACTGCCTTAATAGTTAGTTTTAAACGGTTATTTCTACCGCTCTTACTATATTCGAATACGACGAAGCGTGCTTATCTAGGACTAGGCGATTATTTATTGGGATACCAAAATGCGGCGAAATTTGTCGTTCGAAAATCATGAACTGAGTGGTGTACATATGCAAGAAGGTATGATTGAAGATCGTAGTAAAATTGTATAAGTACTAAAATTCGTCAGACATCTTTTTTATACTTATTAACTTGTAAGTTAATAGCATGCAACAAAAAATCGGCAATCGGTGTTCATATAAGACGTCTGAAATGCGTTCGAGACGTTCAGTACAATTAACCTTAGAAACCTACTGTATTCGGTTACTTTAATGATTTATATACATTATATATACAAAAAAAAAAATATATATATAGTCAGAATGAATGGAATCGATATCATAATCGAGTTTTGCATTGCGTTTCTTCCTCATTTATCCGGTTTATCTTTGAATCATAGGATTAATGCAATTATGATTGTCGATTAACTGTATTTAACGTTGAAATCAGTTGTTGAGCGTAGTTAGTTGCCTTACGATCGAAATTTCATATTTTTATTGTTGAATTAATAAACCAATTTAAACCAACGTGGAACAATGGTTTCGTCGTTGAGTATGTGATTTATTGGTTGCTGCTGCTGTATAGGATTCGCGTCGAGATGAAGGTTTCTATCAATTATTATACTACGAAGATTAACGAATTTGTAACGAAATTGTCATTGCTATTTCGATGGTTCCTGTATAAACGTTCGTGTGGTGATGATAAAAACGAAGCGTAGAAATATGGTAGACATCAATTTCAAAATAAATACATACTTTTTAATGAAATATATATAATGTGAAATAATAATTTACTTTCCAGTCCCAACAATTGCCATCCTTTACCAGCTGAATATAAGGTAAATGTACCGATAGCGGAACGGTTTTTAACCTCGTTTTCCCTGTTTTCTGAATAGAAAATGTGTTATTACTTTTTGTCAAAAGCTGTTTATTTTATATGAAAGCTTATAGTTTTGTAATCAAAATGGGCTTAAGAACAGTTAGATTTGATAAAAAATAAAATTATAATAGTAAAAATACGGCTGGAAGTTGACAGTTGCTCCTATTATGGAACAGTCATAATTTTAGGTTATGATAAAAACTGAATTTTAATTTAATTTAAAGAGGGTCGGTATTCGACAATAAAGTCTTCCACAAATACTGTTTATAATCATAAAATAATATTATCATTGACTGGAATGCGTAATTATTAAAAATGTTAATTATTTGTTAAGAAAATTTAAACAATAAATAACACAGGTTTGCACGGATTTTTTTTTAAATATCAAAGTGATTTTCGACGTATTTTTGTATGCTGAACACGAATCTGAAATCAAAAAATGCCTATCACGTCATGATTTAGAAAAAAGTGGGGGTAAAGACACCAAACGCGTTTTTTAGTGTCTTTACCCCCACTTTTCTCTAAATCATGACGTGATAGGCATAATTTTCTCTGAAACCTGACGTGTTACAGGCTTGAATTTGTGCTTAAATTAAAGCTTGGTTCTTCCCCTGCAAAAATCATAAGATAGTTTTAAAAAAAATTTCATAGATTTGAAAAAAAATGGTTATAATCTTGCTATTTCTAATGATTATGACGAAAATGCAAAAAAAATCGAACAACCGCTGGTGTTACTAATGGCGAACAAAAAAACACCATGAAGTAGTGATTTTAAGATCCTAAGTATATTTTTTTATTTTGCGGCCGCCATTTTGTATTCGCTATTTTAAATTTTGTGAAACTAACATTGGATTCGTCATCAGCGGCTCAAAAAAACCCGAGTACTGATTTTCATGAGGTTAATTTAAATTTTTTATTTTTACGTCGGCCATCTTGGATCCGCCATTTTGAATTTTATAAAAGCGACACTGTATTCTTAAACACCAACCCCGAAAACCGTCAAGTAGTGGTTTGTATGAGCTCTGCTCAATGTAGCTAATAATTTGCATTTTCATCATAGTCACTAGCAATAGCAAGGTTAAAACCATTTTTTTTTCAAAACTATGAAATTTTTTTTAAAACTATCGTATATGATTTTTGTAGGGGAAGAATGAAGCTTTAATTTGAGCACAAATTCAGATCTGTTGCACGTCAGGCGTCTGAGAAAATTAGGGGTAAAGACACCCAAAAACACGTTTTTTTTGTGTTTTTGTCCCCACTTTTCTCGAAATCATGACGTGATAGACATTTTTCGTCTTCAGATTCGTGTTCAGCGTACAAAAATATGTTGGAAATCACTGATATTTAAAAAAAAGAAAAAAAGTGAATTTTGCAGACCTGTTTTATATATATTAAGTAAAAAATGGTTGCCAATTATCAACTTTTTTCAAGAGGGAACAATAATGTCTCTTCTTTTTAATATCATCATTAGGAAATTTTTAAATTTTAATTAAATAATACGGCAGTTTGTCCAGATTATGACCTTGCGGTGTCGATCCTCCTTAAACGTGGCAGTGAAATTATTGAAAACTGTTATTATTTCTTAGCTTATTTATATTACAAACATTTCTTATTATTAATCCTAGTAATCACAATCACGAAATACTATTAACTTTAAACAGTTTTATCATATTTTATTCTTTTACTTCTATATATTAAAAACTTTGTTAATTGCAGATTTTTTGATATAATTATCGAATTAAACATAAAGAAATAAATAATACATTATTGTATAAAACGTCATACATATAATTCTTAATAAAACACGTTTTTAAATGTTTCCTTCTTTAATTTTTGGTGTTAGTTGTTTCATTTCCAGAGTTAATTGTTTTTTTTCTGCTAGTGATTTCTTTTCTTCCTGTAATCTTTTCTTTTCAGCAAGCTTTTTACTTTCTGCTTTGAATTTTTTTTACTACTATCCCTGCAAAAACAAAAGTAACAGTTATGTAACAATGTAACCATTACGTAAATATATATAACTGTTACTTTCCGTATTTGAAGGGCAGATGCTTTACCCATCGTTCAAGTAGTACATTCTGTAAGAAAAATGTAAATTAATTGTATTTCTAGTGAGTTGATATCCCTGCTAACACGAAGTTACAAAAACAGATTGTTAACCTCAAAAGTTACATGTTAACTTTTAAGATATCCTAAAAGTTAGTATTTTGGTGTCGAAATCTTGTCGAATGCACCAAAAACAGTTATCCTCTAAGTTTCCAAATTGCTAACTGTTATGATATTGATTGAATAACGTTTTTGGTAACTATTTGACTACCAATTTGATAACTATTTGTGAGACCGTTTTGTAATGAATATAATAACGTTTTGTTAACGTTTAGGTGAACTTGGAGTTAAAGTTAAAGTATACAGTTTCAACAGGTAGGTTAACTGTAAGTTAACTTTTACGCGTTACAAAGAGATGACATAATGTTACCATTTTCCAGGTAATATATCCCAACTTGCACACTTGAGCATTCTTCAACAGAAAGTTATCCAGACATAACAAATGTTGAAATTTCGATAAGTTTTAGGTGTGTCTTTGTTAAGAATGCTCAACAAATCTTGGCTAATTCACCCAAAAAGTTCTTGGAATATTAACATTTGTTAATATTTGTTATGTTTGGATAACTTTTTGTTGACGAATGCTCAAGTGTGCTGGCTGGGATCCTTCCCAGATTTTCGAAGGCTTCTGTGCGTACGGGACCATCAAACTGATGTTGTGATGATCCAGACTAATGGAACGGCGCCTACAGAAGCCTTGGAAAATCTCTAAAGGATTTATTGTCTGGAAAATGGTAAACTGACAACATTAATAGTGATGAAATATATATGTTATAAATATAAATATTTATCTTGAATATGGTAAGTTGTATGCAGAAATGAGGTACAATTTTTATTGTTGACTTTGTGATGCACACTTTGCTATGTATGTCCGTATCACAGTTTATTTATCATTTTCAAGTTAAGTAAAGTCTGTCCACTCGATAACATTAAAAAGATTAAATTTCGCTACGCATTTTTGGACGACTTAAAAAATTTATCCTTTTGCTAACGTTTTGAAAAGTACGATTAGGCAACAAAGGAATGGTAACTTTACGACACTATTACAGATGATAACAAATTGATAACATTTCATAGTCAGCTTCTCGGTAACGAATTATTGGATAACTTAAGAAAATATGTCTTTTAACTGACGTACAGAAGGCGGCAAATAGACATCATTAATATCATAACAATTTGGTAATTTTATAAAGATAACAATTCCCTAGGTTAACTTTCTGATGAATATTTTTATGATGTTTATCCAGCAACTTAAAAGAGTTATCTTTTTCTTAAAAAATTGTAAGTTATATCAATTCGCTATCTTTTCAACATTTATTTGTACTATACAAATGTGTAACATGTAAGAGGCAACTTTTTGAAGTACAAATTGTCAAATAGGCTAGCTGGGATAACTTGTAAACATGTTTTTTGAGGTTAGTTTTTTTCTCGTGACAAATATCGAATTTAAACTTAACAGATAACTTGCTAGAATGACAATTATTCTTCAACAATTCGAAAAAATTACTTTCTGAATCAAATATGATTTTCATAACGCTTATAGCACGAAAGATAACATGCGTTCCGCAATACGATCATGGCACATGAAACTGATACAGCTCCTAATTAGGAACACGTATTTTATAAAACATTAAAACTAATACTTTACAAACATAATATGTACTTAATCAAAAATTACATAATACTTTCAGGAAATCGAAATTCCCCTTTGATCCAGAAGATATTTCATTTCAAATATAAATTAAATTTTTCGCTCTTACATCGTACCGCTTCGTCTTCTACATCTACAAAATCGAAATGATGTAGCTTAGTTATATTCCAACATTTTTTATATGTAATTTTTATAAATACTATCATAAAATAATGGCAGATATTCGCTCAAAAATATTTAAAGTTAATTCAGGATTTTTTGGACATTTATTTGAGATTAAATTACACCAGTAACGTAAATTTTTAAAAACTGTTCCGTTATTTGGACAGTGTTCCGCTATGGGTACTTTTACCTTAGTGAATCTTTCGTCCGGTTCGACAAAACCAAAGTTTAAGCAATGATAATTATAGGATAAATACTCGTAGCAAATAAATTATTATCGTTACAAAAGAATCCTGTATCTTGGTTATGTTGAAAAAAAAGTATGGATTGCTTTTTGTGCAGCTTAAAGAGCAATAAGTTCAATCAACCGCCAAGAACAGAAAAAGAACAGAAAAAGAACAGAAAAACGATTTTCAAAGGAAATATGGAATTTATGTCATGTCCCTGTGAAAAATTTTAAGTAGGATTCTCATGAGAATCTCATGAGAAATTGAAACAAGTGTCTTAAAGTTGTCATAAATATATTTATTTATTTATTTATTTATAAACGGGTATGCGCCCATAATCTACATCTAATACATAGTACATAATACCAAATTTAGCTGCATTGTTTGAGTAAAAGAAAATAAGATAGAAAACATAAATAAAATAATCAGTAAAAATTTATAAGTTTAGCGGAGTTAATATTCCCGTACAGTATATTTTATTTTTGTAATTGCTGTTGACGATCGAAGTTTTTGAAGATCTTGTAGAATAAGTTTCCCCTGACGGTGAAGCTCATTTAAAGAATGACATGCTCTGTACAGTGGGGCGTTGGAGATGTAGTTTCTTGAGGGGACCGGTAGTTGAAATATGTTCGGATTTCGAAGAGAGTAGTTCAGAGAACTAAAACTTAGACTTTCGAAAAGATCAGAGCAGTCTATATCGCCACATATTAATTTGTATAAAAATATTATATCATTGGCTTTACGTGTAGAAGCAAGAGTATAGATCTTAAATTTACTTCCAACTGTCTGGTAATTATGGTCATAAATTTCCATCGGACTTCCTGATTTAAATGCCAGAAACCTGAGGATCTTGTGCTGTACTTTTTCGAGGCCATAAGAATGTACCATGAATTCAGGTGACCATAGTATCGAGCCATATAGCAATAAGGGTTTGGCTAAGGTGTTGAAAAGCTGAACGATAGATGTTGTTGATGTGAAGTCTTTGGTGTTTCGTATAATGAAGCCAACAACCTTTAGTGCTTTTTTCTTAATATAATCCAAGTGCTGTGCGAAAGAAAGTCTTTCATCAAAGATGATGCCTAAGTCTTTAACCACGGACACTCTTCTGAGTAGATCCTTAGACAGTTCATAGTTGAAGAAGAAGGGGTCCTTTCTAGTGAATGTCATAACACTGCACTTGGAAAAGTTAAGCGAAAGTCCATTTCTCTGGCTCCAATCAAGTAGGGAATCGATGTCTTGTTGAAGATGGGAAGAGTCAGATGGTTGCGTTATCACTTTGTAAATCTTGACATCATCCGCGAATAGCAAAGGTGTTCCGTAGCTGACAATCTCTGGTAGGTCATTTATGAAAATGTTGAAGAGCAACGGGCCCAGGTGAGACCCTTGTGGTACACCTGAGGCAGTATGTATAGGCCTAGAGATATATTGTTTATATCTCACATTCTGAGATCTATTAGATAAATAAGAATCCAGCCACTTTAATAATTGGCCTCTTATGCCAAGCAATTCCAGTTTTTTGATTAATCTAACGTGATTCACTGTATCAAACGCTTTGGAAAAATCGCCATAAAAAACGTCAACTTGATATCCCTTGTCGAATGAAGAAATTATGGCTTCTTGCAATTGTAATAGGTTCGTAACTGTTGACCTTTTCGGGAGAAATCCATGTTGGTAATGAGAAAGATGAGGAAGTACGAGTTTAGTGATTCTTGCAACTAGTATTGATTCAAATATTTTTGCGAAGCAGTTTAGTATGGTGATGGGTCGATAGTTCATAACCTCATTCTTATTACCAATTTTAAAGATCGGAGTGATAAATCCCCTTTTCCATTGAGAAGGGAATACCCCTACTTTTAGTGAAAGGTTAAATAATAACAGAAGAGGAGTAAGCAAAGTCAAGGAACAGGCCTTGATAAATGAGGATGGGATTCCATCAGGTCCAGAGCCTTGATTGTCCTTGAGTCCGTTTAGCGCATCTCTGACTTCGTCAATTGTAATTTCCTTAATTACCATATTAGGAGTATCGTCTAATGTATTCGGAGATAAGAGATCAAGAGTAGATAGAGTGTCATTTTTGTACGACTGTTCGAAGAAGTCAGCAAATAGGTTTACGATCTCATTTGTAGTGGTCGCTGATCGGGTTCCATGATACATCGCAGAAGGTAATCCAGTTTCATTCTTTTTTTGATTAATGAACGACCAAAACGAATTGACTTGTTGCGCTTTTAGGTGCTGTTCGATATAAGAAATGTATGATCTGTAGCAAGTACTGGCCAGAGATTTGCAACGAGAACGAATATTTGCAAATTGTTGGTAATATGAGGCAGTTCTGCGCTGTTTAAACAGTTTATGTGCTATTTTTTTCCTTTTTATAAGTTTTTGTAGATCTCTAGAGAACCAAGTTGGAAATTTGGAAGACTCTTTAAGAGATGTTGGAACAAAATTAGTGATACTTTGCTGGAGATGCTGGTAAAAGATGTCAACAGCCTCGGAAATTGAACGATTTTCAAAAGTTCGGTTCCAGTCAATATTATTTAGTGTGCTATTGATTTTTGAAAAGTCTGCATGTTTGAAGTTCGGTAACCTAGTGCAAAATTCTAAAGGTGTTGTTAGATTAGCAGAGTTGGTTGTAGAAAATAGAATACCATAGTGATGACTATCGCATTTGACTAAAGGTTCATCAACAGTAGTGCATGAGTCAGTAGAGTTAGCCGAAAAACAAAGATCTAATTGATTACCACTGGGATTTGGTGAGTGCATATGCTGATATAAGTTCAAAGATGTAAAGGATTCGCTGAGAAGAGAAGCTGCTTGCTGGGAAGTGTATGTGCATCCTGGGGTGGTAGATATTGATAAACCATCACAGCTATTATCCCAAAGGATTTTAGGAAGGTTGTAGTCCCCAAAGAGTATCATGTGGGAAGGTTGGCTGCTAATATTTAGATTTTCCACAAAGTCAATGTGTTCAGAATAGGCATCGATTTTTGTATTTGGTGGAATGTAAGTTGCTCCTATTATGTAGTTCTTCCTCTGGATATTTACAGAAACAAATAATTGTTCTAACTGGGAAGTAATATTAATTTCTCTGCTAATGAATCTTTTGTGGACAGCAATTAAAACACCACCACCACGAGATTTATCACCAGTCGAAAGATCACGATCAGTTCTGTATATAGAGTAGTTGTATAAGCCGAGCTCAGCATCCATTATATCAGGTGTTAACCAGGTTTCAGTTAATACTAGAATGTCAAATTTGTAAATAGAAGTATAGAAATTGTTTATAAAGCAAGGAAGTTTATTTTTAAGACTATGTACATTTTGGTAATATATAAGTAAACTATGGGCAAAAGCTAGTTTTTTTGGTTTGGATTTGTTACAATTTGAGGGATACCATTTAGATATTTGATAGTCAAGTTCGACTCCCCCTTTGACACACGAACATTTAATTCCTCACGTAATTTTGCCAATTCTTGTTGCTGAAACACAGTTTTGTCGTAGTTAATGGATACATTAAATTGTTCGAGCACTCTTTTATTTTTTAGTAGCCATGTTGCATGCACGATGCTGTTGAATACAACCTTTAGAGGTCTTGGCTTATTTTGGTCAGGTTGTTTACCAAGGCGTTGAACATCAAAGACTTGCTCAGCACATGGTGAATTACCAAGCATCGAAATAAATTTAAACTTGTCGTCTTCAGGTGAATTCGTTTCTTTCATATTGTAAACTATGATATTAGAAGAGCGGAGGTTCCTATCCCTACGCTCGAACTCTGAAAGTTCAACATGAGGTCGTCTGTCAGAGTCTTCGAGAGTTTTAATTCTTGTGTCGACGACACTAAACCGTTCCTGAATTTCAGCATGACGATCATTTATTTCCTGTGTGAGTTCGGAACGTAGATCTGCTATGTCACTTTTAATTTCAGTTCGTAGAGAATTTGCTGTTGAGATAATTATGCCATTGATGTTAGATTCAGATTTGGAGATAGCCTGATCGATTTTGTCATTAATCTTACTTTCTACGCTTGCGATTGTATTTGTTACCTGCTTAAGTAATTTGCTAATTGTATAGTCAAAATATTCTTTGGTAATTGATGACGAAGAAGTTGTAGCTGGTTCAATATTAGCTGGTGATGAGGAACGAGAACCACAGCACTTCTTATATCCGTTATTTGGGAGAGTCCCACTTTGAGCCGCACAACTCGGATGGTAAGGCGAATTACAAAGAGGACAAAACACAGCATCTTTGACCACTGGTTTCTTGCATTGCGTGCAGAAAAGCGGTGCAAGAGTCGACATCGTAATTTATCAAATATTGAAAACACGTGGCCTTGTAGTTTTGAGGTTAGTAAGTTTGATACACACTGATTCAGAGCACAAGTTGTTTCCGCAGTTAGTAAATTACTCCGAATTACAGCACAAATCCAACAAAACACCACTCGACACTATTCGGGTTAACTGGCAGGATCGTTGCGAATAAATTTGTAATAGAAAATACAAGAGCTTCAAATTGCACTGTTAACGTATAGCAGCCATTTTGGTGTATATATTATATACGTCTATTAGTCATACAAGTATCGTACGGAATATGTAAAGTTTTGTTACATGAAAGAAAATAATTTAATAGGCTGTTTTATGAGCATACAATCATGAATTTTTTGAGTTGAAATTTTATGTTTTTTATTTTCATACAAATCGCAAATATTGACGAATAGTGTTTCCGTAACATAGTGCGAGTACTATATGACATTTATATTAAATTTACAAGGTACTTGTTTCAAATTCTCATGTGATTCTCATGAGAATCTTACCTAAAATTTTTCCCAGGGGTGCCACATATTTACAGGTAATGATTTTAATCCAGCCTTTTATCCCAAGGGTTTTACCTTTTAAAAAGAAGCCTTTCAGTAATTTGGAAAGTAACGCAAAATATCAAGAGGCTTTCGTTAGCTTCGTTCGACATTGACCCAACGAGTAAAATTATGGCACCCCGTTTACTAGGAGATAAATGATGAAAAACAACCGGAAGTTCCTCTTTCAAAATTGGATCTGAGGCTTAAAATTTGATTGTCGAGCCATCGAAAAAAATCACCATTTTTGCAATAACTCGGTTCTTTTTGAAGTTATGTCAACTAGTTGAAGTCCATATTGCAAATATTTTCAAGCTCTACAATTCATCTCGTAGGCTGTTTTACCTGCCATGAATATTTCTCTTGTTATAGCCAAATAAAAAGGGAGAAAATTACGATTTTCGCGTTTAACATTTTTGCTAAACAGCTAACGAAATATCCCACAGGAAGAAGATATAGGCCTTGAAAATGAACAATAATTTAACCCTTAATACGATGTGATTCAAGTAAAATTGAAACCACAAGAAGCCTTTTAAAGTCATGGAATTGGCTAAAACCGAGTTTTGCAAATATCAAGACGTTTTTCGTCAATTCTGCGACTTTAAAATACTCCCTGTTGGTTTAAATTTTATCGAGTTGCTTCCTATTATGGATCAAATTGTTCATTTTTGTATGGCCTACAATTTCTTTATTGTGATATTTCGATAGTTGTTTAGCGAAAAAGTTGGACGTGAAAAATCGCAAAAGTTGGCATTTTTCACCCTTTTTATGGCTATAACAAGAGAAATATTCAATGTAGGTCAAAGAACCTCAGAAGGGTATTGTAGAGCTAAAAAATAACTTTAATCTGAACATTGATTGGTTAACATAACTTCAATAACAAACGAGTTATTGCAAAAATAATGATTTTTTTTCGAAACTTCGATGGCTTGTCAATCAAATTCTAAGCTTCAGATCTAGTTCTGGAAGAGGAACTTCTGGTTCAGTTTATCGGCATTCACCTCCAGGTAAACGGGGTGTCATAGATGGCGTTACGCGGTGTATAGATTCTAGACACATTAGAGTTTGTTCCAGATTAAACATTAAGGGGAGACACCAGTGAGATTTCAGCTACATTAAATTGCAATTAAAAAAAATCGAAAAAAATTGTTATAAGCATCATTTTTCTTCACAAATTAAGTGGTGTAGTCGAAAAAAGAAAAAAAAATTTTTTGGCCGAGTTAGAATTTTTTATTTTTGATCTAAGCCACGTATCGTGAAATCCATGCGTAATTTTGTTTGAAATCGTAAAAAAAGCATAAAAAAAAATTTGGTTACACTTTATCCAAAATTGACGGAGGATATGCATTTTTTAGGTGTTTTATGGTCGATTTTTAATAAAATTAACCACTTTTTGGTTACAAGAACTGTTTATTATACGATAAATTCTAAATTAATGTTCATCGAAACATAAGAAATACATTTATTTTATATTCCTACATTTTTTTTAATAAAAAAAAGTTTTTTTATGTATTTTTTTTCAATTTTTTCAATTTTTTTTTAATTTTTTCGTTTTTATATTTTTTTTTTCATTTTGAGAATATCTTTTTAGATGTTTTATGATTTTATGATATTAAAATCAACCCCTTGTTGGCTCCAACAACTGTTTATTGTATAATAAATTTCAAAGAAATGTTCAGTGTAACGTAAAAAATAAATCTATTTTATATTTCTATATTTTTTTTTTATTAACAAAATTTTTGTAATTTTTTTTACATTTTTTAGCTTTTACATTTTTTTTCATTAATAAAATATCTTTCTAGAACATTCCTGCTCCGTACATAGTCCCTTCGTTTTCCATAAAGACTTCTTCTAGCCTGTTTTGTGCTAAGGCTATGGCTCGTCGTGCGTTTTTGAACTTTTCATTCGATTGTTCAATGCCTTTTTCTATTCTATGAGAATCGCGATTTCTTGCCAGTGTAACAGTTTCCTGTCCTACTGATAATCCTGCTTGCTCTAATAATGTGATGAACGTGTTAGCACATCCGACGTTGTATACACAAGCAGCTAAAGATGTTGCAATCTCAACTCTTCTTTTTGATACGAACACTTCTACTATACAATTATGTTTGTATCACGGGGGTGAAAGTTCATTTTACGCCCTTGTAACGAAAATATCTACTTTTTGAAGAGATCATTATTTCGGCTGGGGAAATGGGCGAGAATTGGCATTTTTCTAATATTAGTACATTATTGTACAAGTGTTGAAGTGTTTCATCTAAGAATGCAATTACATTCGAAGAGGACATTTCCACATGTTCTAGTCCTGATGTTTTTTATCTGAGTAGATGAGGTGTACCGACATAAAATGACGTAAATAGCTCCACTTCTCCATTTCGGCGTATAATGCAAAAATTTGTCCTGCGATTATTTTTTATATAAATATAATCATATATATAACAATCTAATGAAAAGTTCAAAAACGACGAGCCATAGCCTTGCTAAACATGGTACAAGAAGTCTGGAAGTATGAAAAAAAGAGGAACTATGTACGGAGCAGAAATGCTCTAAAAATATATTTTCAAAATGAAAAACAAAATGTAAAAACTAAAAAATTCAAAAAAATTCAAAAAATTAATAAAAAAATTTTTTGTTAATAAAAAGATATATATAGAAATATAATATAAATTTATTTCTTATGTTTCAATAAACACTCATTTGGAATTTATCGTATAATGAACAGTTCTTGTAACCAAAAAGTGGTCGATTTTATTAAAAATCGATCATAAAACACCTAAAAAATGCATCTCCTCCGTCAATTTTGGGTAAAGTGTAACCAAATTTTTTTTGTATGCTTTTTTTACGATTTCAAACAAAATTACGCATGGATTTGATGATACGTGGCTTAGATCAAAAATAAAAAATTCTAACTCGGCCAAAAATTTTTTTTTCTTTTTTCGACTACACCACTTAATTTGTGAAGAAAAATGATGCTTATAACAATTTTTTTTCGATTTTTTTTAATTGCAATTTAATGTAGCTGAAATCTCACCGGTGTCTTCCCTTAAGGAAGTTGAAAAATGGACTCCTTCAAAAATTCATATACTCTGAGATAGCTACTGGATAGCCGACATTTTTAATTCAATTTCCTCAACAAAATTAATTTTTATACATTAAAACTCTAGGATTATAACACCTACTTGACAGAATTTCGATTTAACTGAATTTTAAAAAAATACTAAAGTAAGCCTAACAAATTTAGTCACACTCTATATTACCGGTTTCCTGTACATTTTGGACAAAATTTGTTGCTCTAATTAAATAAAAACGTGCAAAAGTCACAAATTGAATGACAGATTAGAAAACTTGTAGTCAATCAAATACCGGAATATATATGGCCTGTCATTCAATTCAAAATTTATGAGTTTATTTAGAACGCCAATCTTTTAGCAGAAAAGTTTACACTTGTTCGGCAATCCATAAAGTAAGATACATATTCTAAAAAAAACAATTGTTTGGAAAACGTTTCGTTACTTTCAAAAATCCGTGCAAAATGCTTATTTGTTTCCGGTCACGTTCCATCATTGGGTGATTCCTACGCCCGAAGGACCTTGAGACCCTAATCGTATTCGCCGAAAACTAGTGAAGTTTTACAACGGTGGGAAGTTACACTTGTATTTTGAGGTTCCCAATGACATAAAAAATGACGCTCAACAACGAAGCGAGTTCAACGTTTTATGATGCTTATATTTTCTTACGCATTTTGATGCGCTGAACTCAAAATAGTGGCAAATGGTGTAAAAGCAATATTCACTATATGATATTCGAATTCGGCGCATCAAAATACGTAAGTAAATATAGGCGTCGTAAGAATTGGATGAGTGACGTTTCCGAAATTTTATCCAAAATGAATGTAAACAAATCTGTATTTCTCCAATAAATTTGATAATAAAAGCATTTGACGCAGTTGGCCGATCAGTAAAATTGATAATCAGTTTCGTAAAAATCAATCCCGCATCTTCTAATAAATCGTAAAAGAATAGATTAATATAAAATGTTAATATTATGTGAATTTTGGAAATATACGATTTATACAAAATCGCATGATTTTCTTTATAATAGGAATTTAAATATTTCATTTTTATTTATTTATTTATTTTTAATAAACGGACCAAAAGTCCTTTACAAATAATAATACAACATTGTAGAATACAAAAAATATAAAATTAGAAAATTCAACGCAGGAATGACAATTTTTGTTGAATTCGTTTGGTTTTTTAGTACCCGTCGTTGTTTTTATTTCTTTTAATGTTATCAGATGAAAATCTGTATATTAAAAATAAGCGTATCAAATTCTTTATGTTGGACTTATGAGCAATAAGTGGATAACAAACATTTAATTTTTTAAATGTTGTACGTTCATCAGAAAGATTTATTGGTATACTAATTTACTAATTTTCAAATATTATTTCATGTAGATAATTTGCTCCAACGTAAATGTATCGCAACTCTTTCATACGGGGAAGTTAGATGGCGTTACTCTGTCATTCTTTTAGATTCCTTGATTCAAGCAAGAAATAGAAAGTTCTCCATTGCGAGAATTGCGTGCCGGGAAAATTAAAACTGTATTTTAGTAACTATAGGAGTAACTTGTAGCACAAGTAAATATATAAATTAAATTGTATTAATATTAGACAATTTTTAATTAAATTGTAATACCAATTTATACACATTCTGAGATCAGGCTTCAATATTATAATATACATTTGTATTTTTTTATTACCGTTGAATTTGTCTTCTTCTAATTATCGTTAAATCCATTACTTCTATAGGAAATTGAACATGAAATGTTTGATCTGAATTTTTTTAAAAATCATTCTGCCGAAAATATGAATGTATAAAATGTTAAAGATATATTGACATATCATTGATATGGTTACAATTATTATTATTACCATTACAAATATATGTCTTTGTCCTGTGTTCGTTTCGTCACCATTTCCCCTATATGTTCTCATATCACAAATCTGAATCGAGCAAATACTACTAATCAAGGAATGAAAAGGCTGTGATTATTTGAATTTTAACTTTAATAATGATTTTCAGTAACAAAGATTATAAAGCTACTAATTTTTTAGTCAAATTCTACAAATAGTAAATTAGTCATTTGGTTTAGATTTTTAAATTAGTAGAATTTGACTATTATATTAGTAGTTTTCTACTCTTTGTTAGTACCAATCATTACTGTCGCAATTAACTAATTTTTTACGCAGTCAGATTTAATGAGTAAATAGCAAAATTCAAATGTTATCTGACGTTCTTTAGTGTATATCTTTATATCAACAATACATATTCAGATTTTCGGATTTTTTATTCACATATATGCTTTTTCCCCCTTTATTAACCCATGGTCTAAACGGACACAT
Organism: Trichopria drosophilae; assembly: GCA_030407085.1. Lineage (NCBI taxonomy): Eukaryota > Metazoa > Arthropoda > Insecta > Hymenoptera > Diapriidae > Trichopria > Trichopria drosophilae. Next base: position 97,221,425 of record CM059584.1, read on the forward strand.
TTTGAGCATCAGTTTAAACGTCGATAATTTGTATACAAAAGCATTTGGAAAAATTTTACTCCCACTATTTCTGACGTAAAATTGTATGCTCTTTCAGAATTTTTCAGTAAAATTTCGATAAAATGAAAAGTAAAAAAGTTATACACGTTTTTTTTAAATTTGTCATTCTAACATCACTTTTACCTGGAAATTGCATTCGGAAATATGTCTAAGGTGAAAATATCGCGTCCATGGACCCTTAGGATTAAAACGTGCCGTGTTCTAATTTGAATTTCAAGATGGCGGCTTCGAAAATGGCGCCTAGAAGCTCAAAAATCTTTTAAAACTTACCAAATTTTTTTCTTAAAAACTATAGACTTTAGAGAAAATTTGCTAAGGAAAAAATTTCTTAGAATTGGTTAAAGAACCTTCTTAAATTTTATCACAATGTAATGATACACTTTTTGGTTTTTTGAAAATTCAAAAAATCGAAATTTTTAAAAAAGTCATTAAAAAATCTGAAAAAAAATTGAGAAGGTTCTTTGACCAATTCTAAGACATTTTTATTCTTAGCAGATTTTCTCTAAAGTCCATATTTTTCGAGGAAATAATTTATTAAACTTTTTTAGATTTTAAGACTAATCATTTTTACAAATCCATCGAAATGAGGTAAAAATGTTTACTCTGGGGTTTTCGCAAGAATGCAGCACAAGAGCTCAGAAAATGTGTAAACCGTGCGGTGTTTATTCCTGTTCAACTTGTTTTACGACTTTTCACAAATAAAAACAAATAAAAATATGAAAATAAAAGAAGAATAGCAGAAAAATTCTAACAAATAATGAAAAAATTTGAACAGTTACATTATATCATAAACGTGTGAAATATCCGAGAGACGTACAAAAAAATTAACACGTTTTTCCACATTATCGAAAAAAAGGATGGAGTACAAAAACTGTCAGTTCTCAACGGGATTCTACAAATCCAAATCGCTCTGAGGATATTGAAAAGCAAATAGATAAAGAATTGTAAACACCAGAAAGTTTCAGGCTTGAGCCGTACAGTGCAGAATCAGGAAAACCGACTTTGCCAATATAATAAATAAGTATTTTTTTTTCAAACATCAACCCTTTAATCTCTTTTTGGTGGTATAGTATATAACGTTTACTATTCACTTGAAGTAGCTGTACATCTAAGTAATGTAAAATACGGGGTTGCAGTGGGAAGTGCAATGAAAAAAAAGTGTAAAAAAAATATTGAAGTATACTTCAAGAGTATACTCTTTATCATCCACTTTTACAACGAATTGTATAAAACGAAAGTACAAAAGCTCACAATTTTATTGAATAGGATATAAATTATCGAATTTCAGTAGCATTTTTGGAAATGGCAAAGAGTAGTGATGGTATTGATTTATTTTCGATGATTACAAATAGAAGTTCATTTTTTAAAAGTAATTTTTTCGCATACACCAGTCTATAAATCAATTTATAAATAAAAAGATCGAAGCAATATTAAAACTAACAACAAGAAAATTTTTTTAAATACTTAAAAAGTAGTCAAAGTCAACATTCTGCTACGCTAATTTTGTATTTAATGTAAAAACATATTTTCTACAAAAATACGGATGAATTTTAAAAAATTTTAATTTTGGGGAAAAAATATTTTTTTAGTGATCAAATATTTGGTTGATTCACTCTATATTATGATTATTACATTCCTTGCAAAGAAATGCTATAAAAATAGTTTTGCCGATTTTTTTAGACGTAGTTCTTAATTTAGTCGAAAATGTACTCCCCTTCATAAATCCCAAATTCAGTTTTTTTTTTCAGTGTCGGACATTACTTTTTCATCCATCTAAAACTTGAAAATATTTGAAATACCGCGTAGTTTATAAACACTGAATGAAGAATCAAGACATATAAAAAATGATAAAGCTGTCAGAACAGAAAAAAACACAAAATCAGAAAAAAAATGATTTGTCAATTTTGAAATTTTACGAACATTTTAATTATGTTATTACGTAATTCCCTTTTAATATTCGAGTACGGATTTTAAAATATTAAGTTAATGTGTGGATATAGTTCAAAATATAGATATCGTATCAACCATTTCTTTGACATCATTGGGAATAATAATTGTGGTGATAATAATTATATTGTTGTCAAGTACACGGAAAAAACACCATGGTTGTTACAACCTACGATATGGTTGTCTTGACCATACTATACTGATAATGATGTCCCTTCCATACTATTGTCATACCAACCATTCTATGGTTGCTGTAACCATATCTGTTGAAAGGGTTTCCATATGCAAAGTTCTCTTTACAATAGCAATGGTCGACCTATAAATATTTTAATTCACCATACTTCTTTGGTTGGTATGTCCAAGCTTTCCGCGTATGTCAATAATTAACTGAAGAAAATTACGAAGAAAAATAGTCTATAAATTGTACACCAAAAACCGTTGATTTAACAGAATAGTGTAAGTAGGGTTGATAGATATTCTTGAAAAACATTAGAATGTTCTGTAACTTATACAGAATTATATATGGAATTAACAGATTATTCTATTATTTTCGTTAAATCTGCAGATAATTTAGAAGAATGTACCATGCAATTTTTATCTGTTAAAATTGATATAATATCCGTCTAAATTTCTAATCAGCTATAATAAAAATGTTGAAATCTATGATGTGTTGACGTGCGTAATCTATTAAATGGGGCTTGAAATAAAATTAAACGGACAGAAAAGCATATAGCTGTAAAGGAGGGTCCGTCAATGACAGCAGGCAGTCCTGTCGGAATGAAATTCTACAACTACTACACTATTGACTGGCATAGGTCGAAAGGAAAAATATTTCAAGCAGTTTCGACAGGAGACGATAAACCAATGAAATTTCATGTACGTGAAAACCCTGGGACTTAGAAATCGTTCCATTGTGCGTTCACCGGTCGGTTTCTTCTTTCCGGACTCGTTCGGTTCTGCAGAAAAGACTTAAAAAAAGGAATGTGAACTACCTGCGCATGCGCCAGCTTCGTTCATTCATTCAAATCCATTCAACTTTTCGCAGCCATTCGCTTCTAACTCGAAGCTTCCAGTTACCACCATATATACTCGCTGCACGATGATACGCTCAATGGATACTGACAAATTTCATAATTGATTATATAAATGAAACTGTTTAATGAAATTGTCCGTCATTATTGCCGTGAAAAGTTGGTATCCGCTTACTGCAATACCTTAAAACTGAATGCAATCTTTTCTAATTGAATGACTGCAATAGTGAAACTCGTTTTTATCATGCGCATCGATCAATTGCGAGAAATTTACATTAACACTATAATGTCCAAGTAGCTAATATTAGTCGAGAAAAATCAATAATTATGTGTAATTTTACGATTTTTACGTTATCTGGCTTGTAATAACACGTGAGGAAAAATTGTTTATATTGTTGTAGGTACGAATGTTGGGATCATTTTGTAACCGTGAATTGTATGTATAAAATAGTATTTTTTGAGACTAGGCCGTAAAGTGTTACGGCCGTGTGTCGAACATTATTTTACGGTACTGAAAGCTGTAAAAATTCGATTTCGCGGACTGCATTCAGTTCATATGGGTTATGTTTTTGTCAGCGCAGATTCGTGTTACACACGATCCGTAAAATTTCATTATTATAATTAGTTATAGTACCGAAAATTAAATTTCGCAGCATACAAAAATCGTAGTCAGATTTTTTATATCTAAGGGATTTGTCTGTAATATCAGACGATAGAATAATATTTAAAATTTTACTATTGTAAAATTGTTAGAAATAAACAGATAAAAAATGCATTTTTTAAAATGTTTTATAATTTATTTGAGGTTCGATTTTCGTGCAAATTTTTACTAAGAATTTTTTATGCTCGCTTGTGATGAATCCAAATATACTTCTTTTGGTATGTACTTATAATTGATCTAATTATATAAAAAATTGTGTATAGAATAATACATAGTTATACATCATTCGGTTCTTTTCAGGAACTTTTAAGACTTGATCAAATTTTGATAATAAACTTTTATTTATATATATTTTATATATAATAACTATTTTTTTACAACGTTCATTAGTTAAATGTATATAGTTTTTCTTGTCTTTTTACTGATTAAAATATTTGTCTCATCGAATTACCGTAGGTGTTTTAACTCCCACTCGCAAACTACAATGGCGTTATGCAAATACGTAACATCTTAGGATCATGGAGAATGTCTAAAATGACATTTTGGTAAAAAGACTATGCTACATTTCTCATAGTTTATTTGGTCCTTATTGGTCATATGAGTTTAAAAAAATCCCAGAAAACCCAGTTTTACTTTGATCAAGAAACTTTTTCTTAATTCGCCGCTATCTTGGACCCACCACTTTGAATTTTGGAAAGCTGATGTTACATATACGTAATCAGCAATGCAGAAAACTCACTCACTTTCCGTTATCGTGTAGACCAACCATTTTTTTATAAATTTTGACCCTCCATCATAGATTCGACATTTTAAGTTTTGAAAATCTCAAAGGTGTAATAAAAATTTATCCATTGTAACGAGACAATCACTGACCACTTTATGTGCGTAAATTTGGAGAACTAAACTCTGATAACTATGTAACGTACAGGAAATTAAACTCACCGAATTTTATTTCCCTTTATTAGTATAATTACTAAGTAGCTTTATATAAATATGTTGCACTTAATAATCTAAATTGATGATGTGCTTGCGCTTCTATTGTTAATCTATATATTCTGAAATATATCATGCACACAGAAAAACGGAAATTAATGTCAATCAAAAATATGAACATTGAACTAAAGAAGTTAAACTTGTCTTTTTACTAATTAAAATATCTGTCTCTTCGAATTAATGTAAGTTTTAAATGACTATATAAATAATAAAAACTGATACTGAAAATGGCTTTGATAAACATTTTATTTGTTGAATTTGATTCTTACCTTAGTTACAAATGAGATCATATTTGTACAGTCATGCACTGCCATATAAAAATAAGATCTTGTTAATTACGTCAATTTCTATTTATTTTAAGGAATTTACCTTTCGTTGTTTTAATAGCATGAATTTCGTCGACATATTTCATTTTTGAAAGATTCTAATTAAATCATCTATGATTCTCTTTGTACTGAACAATGCTGTCCGGAAAATATATAATATTTGGTAATTTCGATGGAGAAATCTTTTTTTCTTTATATGTAAGTTAATGGTAACATTTTTAATACTGCCAAAATTGTAATCAATTCAAGATGAGAATAGTTTAACAAAATGTTTAGTATATTTTTTTAGCTAAATTGTGTAATCATTTAAAAATAGTTGCTTTAACTCAAAAACATTTTACTAAGAAAATACGTTATTCAAATTAGTATTTTTCATAGTTAATGGCACCACTAAGTCAACAGGTTTGCCTCAACTATAGTTGCTTTACTACCTTCACAAACCACTTTATTCCATTAATTATTTTTCAAGTAGTTGAATTAAGAATTATTTTTTTTCGTGCAACTTTAACGAACCTCTCATAAGAGGTATAAGAGGATAGTTATAACTATTATATTGAAGAATAATATTGGAAACTAAAATAAAGTCCGTAACTAAGTGGAGCAAAGTAACTTACAATTGGTATCCGAAATCGGGTACATAGAATAATAATTATTTAAGTAATTATAGAGGTTTTAAGGAATTCTGAAATAATGTAAAGAGTACAACAATTTCATTTTGAATTTTCATACTTGATTAAAAACTTGAAATGTAAAATTTATCTTGAATTAGTATAATTCTTTGCTTTGTATTTACTTATTTATTTTATTGCTTTTCTTATTTTTCACACAAATATCACAATTCAATTTAGAAATTAGTTTCAAGAAACTTCATACCTGAATAATGACGGAATATTTGCATTGTTCGTTTCATGTGCTGAGTAATAATTTTATCGGATTGAATACATTAAAAGCATATATATATAAATAAGAAATTAATGACGAACTACTTATACAATTCGTACACAAATAATTAAGGGAATTACATAAGTCAGTTTTTCATATATTATATAATTTTATTTATTAGTGACAAATAGAAAATTGAAAGTAATTAATTTTTATATAAACATAAAACGATACTATCACAATTAATTAATAATTATTTTAAAACGAATTTTCACGTTTTTATATGAACATATATGATTAAAATGCTCATGTTTTTAAGATGCAACGTGTTAATCAGTTATCGAGCAAGTGTATTGGAAGTAATTAAAAGTGATTTATGTCAATACAGGAGAAGCTGAAGATCAAAGTGCTATTTTAAGGATTCTCAACATCTCGTACACTTTAGATATATGACGAATACGAACCCTGAGTAAACATACCTTGCGTTGACGGGTTTATTAATCTCCTTTGCCTATTTACGTTTGGAAACTGCGAAATGCAATGAATGTCTTATTGAACAATATACTGTTAAACCAAGTAGTTGCAATATTACCCAATGTTCAATTAATGTAAAAAAAAGCACAAAGATTTTGTAAATATAGATAGCATTCACAATGCTTTCAGTGAACGAATTAAATGAAATTTTTATTTCGTTTAAACTGTTTTATTTTGCAAGTAAGAATCTTGCCTGCACAAATATTAATGGAAAAATGATTTTTATTCATTTTTTAAAATTAATTTTTATTTTTATAAATTGAAGAAATGCTCTATTAAAAGATTGAAATAAGAATTTTGAAAAATTTAATTTAACTTCTTCAGTGAAAAAGCATTATCAATCATATTTATACTTGTACAATACTTCACTGCAAACTCGGATGTCTTATGGGTGTCTTAAATGAAGACACTAAGAGACTTAGAAGTGTCCTTTTTTAAAATCTGTCCTGATCTAGGCGTTTTAAAACGTAATTCAAAATCGTAAAAACGTGTCTCCTGTGTCCATCAAACGAAAGAACCTAACAAAATCTATAAAAATCACTTGGAAAGAAATATTTTTTTGTTATGCAGTAGGCGTAAAATGGTCATTTCACGCCCACTGCATCAAAAAGCAATGTTTGAATCTCAGGCGTACAATTTTTACCCTCATGAACCTCGAGCAGGTTTTGCCGACTCTCAGGTTCTGTTGTCTAGGCGTAAAACTCGATTTTACGCCCTTGATACAAAAATAACTATTATATAATATGTATTTAGCATAAATTGAAAAAATGTACCATATTAATGCATAGACAGAAATATTTTGAAAATCGAAGAGAGGAGATATTTTTGTACAAAAACTGCAAACTGTTCTTTTTAATTTACAAATAATCCTATAAAATGCACACAGTATTCTGCTGTTTAGCTCAGAAAAACATATCATACATTTCACTCCGTATTTTACTCTGTATCAAGGTAAGACAAAAATTGAAAAAAGTTGCGAGATGTCAAAGCGGCGAGGTATGCATACCAATAAGGCTATTGGAAAAATTGTCCGCAGATTACGCATAAAGATTGAAGTTGCACTAAAATTGAAATCAAGTTGTATAGATTTTGGAAAAATGTATAAAACATTGCTTTTTTTCAAATGTTCGTGAACAAATGAGAAGACCCTGGTGTAAACTACCCATGCAGAATTCAAGCTAACAATATCATTATTTCACTACCTTATTTTTGGATGACCTATAGTAAAAAGTAAGCAAAATTTTTAACAAGTAATCAGTTGACTTATTGGGAGCAAGTTTGGGCTGATTAGGATAAATCATCCGAACAAGAATCTTTCCAGGCTGCTTAAATATTCATCAACTCCTGATCAAGATTCAACAGGACATACCTTATTAGGCATTCATACAGTGATTGGTGTCTCATCATCTAGTTAATATTCACGGTTTCCCATTATGACATCATAATCAGTTCATACTTATTTTATACATAAATGAGTTTTTACCTTTGGTTAGTCGATAAAAAATTTAATTACCCAGAGATCAGACCCTGATCCGTCCAAATGTTTCATGAAAAGTGTAAAACTTTAGTTTTTTATAGAACCTTAATTTAAAATTATACTTTATAATATGTTGAATTAATAATTTATTACACAAGAAATTGTTTTAAAAGAAGGCTGTTAACAAAATGAAAAAATCAACAGAAGTTGAAGAATGTACAATTTCAATTGCCTCATGAACGCACCATAAAATATTTCCTGTACAGATTCTTGATTGTATAACAAGACTACATATGTATGCACATTCACACCTGCAAAATAGTACTTTATTTGTTGAATGAACTCGTGTACATACCAACAAAATTTCATAATCAGAGTGAAAATATAAGAGAACTCAAAATTACATTCGACCATAAAAATGCGTTTAGACTAAACCACAGCGCAAAGATCGGCATAACTCGACGAACCGCAAATCGTTGTAACGAGAGTATTAAGTGCGGTTCTAAAACGATGATTTTACGTAATGCGACGATCGTGCATTCATGAACAAATGTGCATAATGGGATGATTGAGAGTAGTAGAAACCGTTATAATTCGATTAACGCTGTAAAGGTAAACATACGGATTAATAGCTATAGGTTTACCGATCGGTAGCGATAAGTGATGGCCTGAGGGAGTCCGATATCAGATTACATCACGACAAAATGCGTAATTTCTATGGGGGCAATTTAGTTCCTTCTTTGACTACACATCATGAATGTCTTGAAGCAGTATACCTTCCGAATGTATTTACTTATTTGGTCTTTTTATAAAGCTACACTTCCGCAGTTGTCTATGCAATCTGGTATGCTTGATCTTACTAAAGTTTACGACTGATATTTGCAAATTTTCTTTGATTTATGCAGGGAAACTTATTAGCCTGTAGGAAAGAAAATATTTGGAGAAAGGTTTTTATGCAATTTTACAAATATGAATTACTAGTGATAAATACTGATTTTAAACGAATATAAGACATTATTCAGCAACAAATTTTCTAATAAACTACATTTATTTTTAGCTTGCTTTTCATAGTTATAGGTAATTCCTTAGGGGGTTATCTCATGTAAAAGATACTTTTACATGTGTACATATTAGCCGACTATCAAATATATATCTTCGTTCTAACACACAATCATCATATAATTATAGCAGATCATCATATAATTTTAAAATTGCAGAGTCGAGAATGACGCATTTAAAGGTTTAAAACATTAGAAGCTTACCGTAGATGCTTGTTAGCACCGCCAAATGTAAAAAATCCATTTTTCGTCATACGGGGTCGAATTTTAATCTTTAGAAAATTTCCTGTGTAAGATGGAAGTTTTTCATCTTTTTTTTTAGCATAAACTCGATTTTTAAACACGTTATGAAAAAAAATTTTGTTCATATCACGAGTGACGTCTTCTCTGTTTCTCGGCAACGCTCATCACCTGCTCAAATAAACTTTTACGCCCTTGTAACGAAAATAACTATATTTCTGTATTATACATTATATATGTATACATGAAATTTAAGTGAAAATTCGACTTTTTAACCTACAAGTATATGATCCTCGTAATACATTGAGTCCGGAATATGCACAATTCTCAACTGATATTTAAGACTTATTTTTCTGTAGTAAAAAATTGAAATCTAATTCAAAACTCCCCTGTTTTTACTACTTGTAAGAGTGATTATGATTGGCACAGTCGGAATTGCATTTTATTACCTACACATACCAATATGGCGCATTTTAAATAAGAAATTTACAACATTTGGTTGGTTTCGATTCTTGCGAAATTTCGTTCGCATAAATAAAGTTGTTTGGTCGATGCCACACCATGACCGAAAGTACAAAAATGCTATTTATATTAACTAAACTTTCTCTTCAAAACGTCCGGATGCTAAAAACGAAACAATTATTTGATCGATTATGAACATTATTGAGAATATTCATATCTATTGAAAAAGTATTTGGTTTTTCTCCGTTAGCCATTTCATAGTTTACAAACTAGTCATCAATATTTTTTTGTAATTTAATGAAACTTTGTTTCTCCAAAAATGTTTAATTCCAATATCCAGTAGGATATTTACTACATTACATGCTCATTTAATAACTTTTTCCTTTTTCTTCTTTAGTTCGATAAAAAATGCCATAATATTGTCACTTTTTGAAATTTAAATTCAAATTTAAATTCAAACGCTCTTTCACATAGCGCAGTCCGAAAATCATAATTTGTTTAAAATTTTACTTTAAGTGAACAGAAAAAAACATTAAAAATACGACAAACAATTAGACAAAAAGTTAGGCAAATAACCTCGATTTTTAAGATAATACAAAACATTATTATATGCTAGAAAATCATATATTTTCCCAAAAAAATAGAATGATCCGTACCACAAAAATTTGAGCTTTCCAATACTAACTATTTTTTTAATTATACTGTTGAAATTGTCCACTCAGAAGCCTAGGCTTACATACGAATACAAATTTTGGCGCGGGAATAGTAGAACAAAGTTTGGATAGCGTAGAATATGTTTTATTTGCATAAAATATGTTTTTCTAGCATATAATAAAGTTTTTTATCTCATAATAAATGTATTTTCCTTATTCTAAATTGAAAATAAAAAAGGTGTTATATTTCTCTTCTTTCTTTTTAAATGCCAGTAAGTTTTTAAACAAATTATGACCTATGGTTTTCACCGTGCGAAAGAATGTCTCAAACTATCCAAATCGGCAAAAAGATGGAAAATGATTTTTTTCTGCACATGAGATCTTATTTCATTAATTTTGAAAATGTGATATTATTAATTATCCATCGCAAAACTCCGAGTAACGCGTTTCGAAAGAATTGAAAGAATTTTTAAAATATGTGTTCCCCATAATAGATCCGGCATTTGAAAATTTGATTTGATTTTTGAAAATCTGACATCGAATTCGTAAACAGCAACCCCAAAAGCCCTGAGTAACATATTAACAAAATAGTAACTGAGAAAACTGAGGAAAAGGGTTGTTTAACTTTATTAGCTGTTTTTTTTTCGAAACTTGCACGAAAACATTGAAATAGTTGGAACTGTAAACTAGATAACAGAATAAGACACAAACATTGTTTTTAGTCAATTTTACTATCAAAATAATGACCTCGACAAGTTGGATAGCCAACCCTACTATTTAAATAGTAGACCGAACTGAAAAACGTATTTGTGGCAGATTCTACTATTTATATAGTAAAATCAATTATTTCATTTTTTGTGACAAGGTTACATATAATATTCGATTTTATGTGACAAATATATTTATGTAGGATCAATTTTCCAAATTTCAACAAGATCAATAGATAACTATGTTTATATAAGCTTTTTAAAACACTCGAGTAAAATACACATATAATATACATATGGCTATAATTTTAAAATACTATTTGTCCGAGATCAAGTCATTACTCACCTCGGAATAAAATTGAAGAGGTCCGATCTGGACCCAAACGTATGGTGTTGTTTGCATATCTTGCATCTTAATACGGTTCTCAAGACATTTGGCAACTACAATAACTGCAAAAGCTTCATTCTTTGGATTAAAGTTTCCGTGGATAAATTTCCAATTTCGACTACGAATACATTTCATTTTCATTTCTATGAAGCTACTCTGATCTTTCTTGCGGAATGTGGGATAAGTCTTTAATATCATAGTTTATAAATCAACTTTCACTATAATTGTTGAAGTTGCATGAAATTCAAAAGTGATAGTAAAAGTAAAAAGTTTTAACACGCAGCAATCTTTTCAAAATAGAGAGAAATTTCACGATTCAGTTATTTTTAAGCCTCAGAACTTTTCTACGTAGCTTTCATTCCTTTATACTACATACAAATATTTGTATTTATTCAAGTAGTTTTCTGAAAGTAGAGATTTCTGTTGCAAAGCAATAGTAGACACACATATTTATATATTTATTTAAATCAATGGAATGGATTTTATTTCCTAATAAGTTTGTCTCTTTTAAAGTTGGCAAACATAAATAAGGCAGAAGACTAAATAAACTTGGGTGTCATTTGAGCATCGGTTCTTCTTCAGGGAAATGGAGGCTATTGTTTGGATCGCTCATTGTGCTCCGCAGTCATTCGAGACGACCGATAGGCCATCGCCAGGTTCTGCAGTTTTGTGGTTGCCTCGTTCCGCTCTTTTTTCCTTCTTCCCTTTCTATTTCTTTCCCATGCTCCACGTCCTTTGTTATAAAATTCCCGATGGGTGTAAAGATCCTTCATAATTTTCTAATTGCACAATATCTTCAAGTTTGCTCCAGGGTAACGCGCATTTTGTGGTTTTAGTATATTTTACTTCCTTTCTGATGATAACTTTCAACGCTGTTTCGTTAGGTTATTCCTATATTTTTATGAATTTAATGTATTCTGCATCACTTAATAAGTTAATGATGGATTGGTATAAAGATGGTGTTATTCCTTTTAATATTCAATACCGATAAAGTTAGAAAAGTACCGCAATTTTCCAAGTGATTTTTTTAAGTCTTGTGGGCCATCTTCTTTATTGTCATCCAACAAATTTTTATCAGCATACAATGGACTTGTGGATTATTCTGTGCTATGTGGACTTGAAAGATTGCTTTTTGAAAGATGCGATCTTGTCACTGAAAATTATCAAACTTATCAAAATTTGCAATAAAGGTAACCGCATAAACTATTAGACGTTTCGAAACTTGACTTGACTACACATTTTTTACAGGGTCAATTTGACATATTTTTACTATTACAAAGTTAATACACAGGCACCATTTCATATGAAAATACATTTTTTTAAAATATAGATATTTTCAATATTTTGATGTAATATGCATGAATGTTTTCGTAACTTGAAAAATACAGTCGCATCCACATTTACATAACCATCTGCAATATTGTTTCCGCTCATCGAACCGAATAATATCCTGCGAAATTCCCCCACGAAATTGAGTTCTTTTCACCATCAGAAAATATGTGGCAATAAATACTATTTCTATTTTATGCAATAAATGTTTTATGATATGCCAATTACTTTTTATGTTAGTAAAAATTGAAATGTAATGTTTTCTAAGTGGTAATCCAACTTCGTTGCTGAGAAAATGATTTAATTGAGAATTTAGCGTTGTGTCAGATTCAAGTAAACATTTATAATAATGAGAAAATATATAATCAAGATAATATGTTTATATAAAAGTGTATTATTTTTACTTTCTGCAGTACAGTCTATTTAAATAAAATGCATGCTTGCGTTACTTATAAAAAAGCTGTCGTTCATAGCCAATAAATGAATATATAGCTCATGCAAACGAATTAGCCAAATTTAGAAAAAATATCAAAATTCTTACAAAAGTTCTTTGCTTCCACCGTTTTTGTTTACCTTATGATAGTATAATGTACAGTTGATTATAAGATATGTTTTCCTAAATGAAATGAAATTGTTTAAAAAAGTCTTCTAAACCTATACCTATACTGTAGGTTTGGAATACCTTTTAAATGGCGCACGTAACTGCTTGCGTATTTTAAAAGGTGAATACGGTTAATTATTTCAACTCTTTATTGGAATAGTTCCATTATTTTATATTAAATTAATTTCATACAATTCTTCAAATAAGGATGATGAAGAGAATGACATGTTTTGCAAACGATATCTGCTTAACGAAACTCCAAAACGTTTAAGGTCATTCCATTTTAAAACGATCAAGTTTTGGAGTTTTGTTCTTGAAATCTTCATTTTTTAAAATCACTATGTTAATGCTGAAAGTAATTGGACACAATCTTACTCTTGAAATTTTTTTGACGCTGGTATTTTTGCCATTTTGCTTGATATTGATAAAATTTCTTTATGACATAAACGTAGATATGTAATGACATTTAATTCGTTTTGATTTTCTTGAAAATAATTGCAATTCAAATATGAACATTTAATATTTGTCATAGAAAAGTTTAAATTTTCAGTTTATGTCTGAGTCATAATTATTTGCATATTCCGTACTTTAAAAATATTTACAAAACAAAGCGCATTTTTAAAAAAGAAAATTAATTTTTGTACAGCGATAAATAATGTGTTTATAGAAAGTGAGGATAAAACAATTAATTGTCAAGTCCAAAGAATAATCAAATTAAACTAACGTATTGTTACATAGATTATTAAACAGTATGTCACACCGTCTCAGTCAGAAATCATTGTAACATTTGGTCGGACCGTTATTTTGTAACCATGGTGCCATACACGAAAGGAACCCAAAAGTAAGGGTAATTACACATATATTTTACATTCTGCGGGTGTAGCATATGTGACATAACCACATGTTAGTAAATATAATCACTGCCTAAATGAAATGTGTTATAAATTACACATTTAGTTTATCATACCATTATTATATTGTAAAAAGATTTATAATTATGTTTGGTTTTAAAAATGTATGAAATCAATTTTTAGAAAATTCTTTTATAATAATCAAGTTTACAACAAATAAAACTAAAAACAAGTGCATAATTAAAGAATGTCAAACAGTAAGTAATATAACTTTCTGTCAATTTTATTCAGATCATGTTATATTTGAATATATGTATTATAATATTGCACCGATGTAAAAAACTTACTATTTATGCTACTATTAATACTGTTCTCTATTTAGCTTACAAATGGTGACAAGATATACAATAATGTTATAAAAAAATATATTGTAAATAAAATTATAATTTTGCAATAACAATTTTAACCTGATGAATAATCAAAGAATATAAATCACATTTCTGAAGTAAGTTTCGCTTGAAGAAATTCCCATGTTATTTGCTGCTTAATATTTGCTATGCATCATCCAATGATTCACCGGCTAAAGTTTTATCAAAAAGAAACGTTTCTTTTGTATACTGCGCAATGTGACGGATTTATTTGAGACTTCAAGTGTAATGTCTTTGTATCCATTATTTCTGTTTAACAACTATTTTTTGAATAGCTAAGTTTATGGGATATATATTTGAGTACCTTCTTTTATGATAGTTTTTCACATTAAATACGCAAATTCATAGAACTGTTTTTACATCATAAATGTAAATTCATTGTAATCGTTAAACGAACATAACCTAATTTAAAAATCCAACTGAATGAAATCATAATATATATTGTCATAACTTGTTATATTTATGTGATTATAGATAAAATTATATTGATATTTTACATTATACTTTATATATTTGTTCAAACATTAAAGTCTGTAAAATTATTGTGCTTAAAATGAGTAAGATCGTAGAAATGCAATATTTATTATTTATTTCACGTAGATAGTTAGAAAAAATAATTAACTTAACTAGAATTAACGAGAATTATGCTTATTGCGGGACAAAATTCTTATAAAAATGACATTTTCATTACAATGTTTTAAATAAAAACTGTAAAATGCTTAACGTCATTTCTTTGTAAGAAGTTATTTAGGCCATCTTGTAGAACATCATGTCATTATTCTTATAACAAGTCATGTTGTACAACTAATAATTACAAACAAACTTCCTTCACGGAGAAGCAAAAATAACGGTTTGAGACGTAATTTTCCGCGTAATATTCTATCTCAAGCCATAAGACAATAAGAAATTCTAAACTCTACGGTACGCACCATAAAAGTAGCACATTTTAAAAATAATTAATAACAATTTGTCATTAATTTCGAAATTAAAGATGGGATCAACAATTTACTGCTTTTTCTTACACATATTTCAATAGCAACTTAAGAATTTTTAGATAAATTGCACAATTTCGATTTGTATACTGATTGGTTAATATTCTTGTAGTGATAAATCATAATCGTTTGAATATATCATATAGTGACGAAGTTTAAGAATTATTAATTTGTTGTACTTTGGTGGACATTTTTGCAATTTCGAAGGAACGAAATCAAGAGTTACTGTTGAGTAAAAACATCATAGTTATTATAAATAAAAATATATAAATAATCTCCAAAAACTTGAATTTTTAAATCCTTCCTTTTGCATATTTCGCGGTTGACATAGCAATCCATATTTGTACTTGTATATATTGTTTATGTACGATATACCGAATAACCAACAACTGAAATTTTAATTTAATGTATAGTTATTATAATTTTTAAACATAATTATGTAAAAGTTACAATTGATTTTTTCAATTCTTTGGATTGTATATCAAATGTATTTTGGATATTATGCGATCTCATTTTTTGTATAATCAGTCTACTTTTCTCCTGCACTTACAGCTAATTTGTCATCTTCTTTTCTAATACAATAATCTTTCAGGATCTGCATAATTTTTGTAATTTTCATGCCATTCTGAAATTCTAATCTAAAAACTCATGGACTGTCATAATCACTGTCTAAGAACGCACCGGTACAGTAATATTACTGATCATAGCTTCTAATAATAGAGAAGGAAAGTGCATTTTTTTCGTATATTTTTATATTCAAAATGCACTTTCTCGCTTGTCTATAAGATTTCATTTGTCCCAAGCACAAAATGATTGCGAATAATGGTTTTCAATACTACAAATAGTTTTTGACAACATAGTACTACTGATATTCCAAATGTGGATGAAGTTTTATATATTTTATTACTGTCAAGCGGAAGTCATTTTTAAATTATGTGGGATAAAGGTACTCAACCAAACTACAATTCAGACTAACATTTCATTTATTTAGAATTTCACAAATTATCAGCGATTTTTTCCCCACAATAACACATTTCTACATGAAAACAAATTAAATAAAATTGGCTGCCAATTTGACTGACGCTAAGATACTCTTAGAAGAATTTATAAATATGGAAGTAGTACAGATTATATTTTGTGACTTTATGAGAATCTCCTCTTTACAAACCATTGTTTTTCAAAGATTACTGCAGAATAATACTTTTACAGAATCTTTAACGAATTTTTCAATCACTTCTTTCAACAATGCATTTCAAGGAAGTGGAATTATTATAAAATAATACTAAACATTTAAGTGATTCAATATTAATTGTATTACGCATGCAATACAATAGTATGCACAGTAATTTAAGACTTCCTTTAGATATCATTAATAGAATGTTTAGTTTATTGTTTGATTATAGAATTGCAGTTCTGGAATGTAGGTGTATCAAATGTTGGAGTTGTCGGCAACAGTACTTACACTTTTGTTTACTTTTATGTTTGGACACAAATCAACAGTTAAAGAAATTTTTTAAAATATCATCGCTGTGTTTAAAACATCGCTTAAAAATGCACATTTCATTCTATAAACAGGATCTCATGTTTATCATTTTTCCGCGAAGATCTGCATTTCTCGTGTTTTCTTTGCGCGGCCATTGTCTCTAACTATTTAACGATATTTATACTTTATAGGAAAAATAGGTAACTAAACTTTTATTTACAATCACTTTAGCAGATCGATGTACTGGTGTATGGCATTTTATTCGTCCTCCCACACAACACATACTTCTTAAAAGAGGTCGTCCAGAGCACAGTCCAAAGATATCTCCAAAAAGACCTCCCGAAGAGGTCTTAATTATGCATGATATTCTATAGGACGGGCTCTGAAAGATGTCTTACTTAGGACTTCTCAAAATCGTAATCTCGAGGAGCTCTCAGGTTCGTGGTCTTAAATCTGCCTGGTTTTGGAATATCTCTCTGTTGCAAAAGGTAAAGGATTCCCTAGTTGAGATCTGTGTTTCTTAAAGAGGCTCTAGGTTGCTTCCTAGCCAGCAAAATAGAAAAAGATTCAGAAAGATTTCGAAATGTGCTTTAAAAGAAGTCAGATGTCCCACTTTCTAACGGTTTTCCGAACATGAATTCATAAAGATCTCGTACTGACATCATGTTCAGAAAACCATTAGATAGTGGGACACCTGACTTCTTTTAGAGCACACTTCGAAATCATTATAAACTCTTTTTTTATGTTGCTGTCTGGGTATTGAATAAAAATGATATCGCACGATATTTACATCACATACAGATCAATGGATGCCATAGCTATAATAGATATATAGGCAAATCCTCAGAACATTTAAACTCCAGTGTACGCGAGAGAAAAGGTTATTTATATTTATATTGGAATAAATGTGCGGTGTAAAATTAGTAAATATTGGTACTTATTAGCCTGATAGCTGAGATTTTGAAGTGACTTTAAGAAGCCAAATGAACGTAAATTAACAAATTTGACGTGTACTTGCAAGTTCTTGCTCTTAAAAGTTTTTCTTTGGACGCCCTGATAGTTATCGAACTAAATTCAATTGAATTAACTTATTTATTTAATTATACAACTTTTCTTTATTGACAAATTTATGTGTTACTTTTCAGAAGAATGATACTGTACCGCCAAAATGCGTATCAATATTTTTGTATTTTTTAAATTTATTCAAAGTTAACAGTTAAAAGTACTCCGTCTTTTTAAATTTAAAACTGTCAACATATTTTTATAGTTAACAAGAAATCCAAAATTTTGAGACGTGTCAGAAGTGTGTGCTTCAAATGTTGAAATGTAACTCGCAAAGAAAAAACAATTTTTCCTCCAGCACATCAACATTATCATTTTTGGGCCCGTGGATCATATTGTAATCGTTTGGCGACTCTATTTACATATAGTAAACGTAGTAGCGCTACTGAGACATTTAAACATAAGGCTGCAGAGGCTTAACTAATTTCTTTATTCAATAGGCATAAAGTGATCATTTTATGCCTCGTTTTCGGGGCGTAGAGAGGCCTATGTATTATGATAAGGATTTTGCTGAGTCATCATTGTTAAAAATGGCAATTTTTCACACTTACTGAATCAACACATTATGTTGGCATCACAGTCATAAAAGTCATTTAAAGTAACTCGAACGAAAATAACTATTAGTACTCAGTTTAGTTTTCGAGAATATTTTCAGTGCTGCTGAACATAAGGAGTTGCCTGCTAACTATATTTTTGTTACCACACGAATATGGTCATTATACGCACTCATTTGCGGGCGAAAAACGCCCATTTTACGCCAACTGCATGAAAAAACAATAATTGAATCTCAGGAGTAGTATTTTCACCCTCGTGAACCTCGAGCCGGCTTTGCCGTCTTTCGGGTTCTATTGTCGAGGCGTAAAACTCCATTTTACGCCCTTGATACAAAAATAACTATTGCTATGTTTTGAAGGTAATGAATGAAAATATATTTGTCTTTGTATATATGGACATGATTAAGGTGGCTTTTATTTATCTATGCGAAAATGTAAAAGTCTGTCCTGCCGATTTGTGATGAACCAATATCTGTTTACTATATAGACCTGTTATATTTATTTCTATTTACATACATTTATTACTGTTATATCGTTTACAACGTCCGTTATGATTAAATAGTGCAATTTATTAATTTTTATTTCTTAGTCTTCTGTGCATGACGTCCTCCCTTACAATCAAGTTACAAGGATGCTTTGTCATTCCAAGGTGACCCTTTTTGAGAAAACCCATTTTAAATTTTTTAATTATTGAAATTCCGATATTCTTCATAAAAATAAATAAGACATTTATTCTAATATCAGAATATGTAAAAAGTCATATAGAATTAACATTAATATAAATTCATTAAAAAGAAATGTATTCCATTACATTACAATACTATTAAAATAGCTATTAACTTTCTTAAACATGTATACTATTATACATACAGACTGCGCCGAAAAGTATCCTTGCATTTTCAGGATCAGTTTACGAAACTTTATTCTTTGCCCACACTGCTTGTAAATGAAAATGAATCGATTCCATAGCTTGCTCGGAAAAGAATCCCACTCCTTTTTCAACCAAGTCGCAGTACTACGGCATGAATTTTGGGAGTAACGCTGATATCCAAATTCGTGTAACTTATCTTGAATGATTTAAGATGATCTTTGTAATTTGGATATAGATTATTTCCGAAACATGAAGTGATAACATTTTTGAAGTCATTAAAAGCTTTCACGTACTTAAGTAAACCTACGCTGGGCATTTTGCGTAGCACGTCAATACTTTCCAAGAGCTTCTTAGACGAATTTCCTTTAAGCATTATATGTGACAGTAACGGTGACTGAATTAATGAACAAACGACAACATAAAAACAAACGATAATAACAGATATATATGAAGGAAATAGAAGTACGATCAAAATTATAAATTGCGTTATTTCATTTAAATAATATTATTTAGTCGATTTTGTAATAATTTAATGAAATTATATTTTTTGTATTAACAAATTCAAGTTTTATTTATTGTACACGAATGTTACATATTCTAATATTGGAATAAACGTGTTATTCATTTTTTTATGAAGAATATCAGAATTTCAATAATTACAACAAATTCAAAATGGATTTTCTGAAAAAAAAGAGCTCCGCAGATTATTTTGAAATTTTCAATGTACATTTTAAAAATAGTCTTGATTTGAACCCAGAAAGAAAATTTGAAGTGACAGAACTTTTGGATTGGGGTCCATTCATGCACACCGTGAATGATGCTTTTTAAACAGCCTTTTACACTTTTTATCGGCGACGTTGTTAAACAAAATTAAGTTCCCGTTTGGAATGAAAAATGGCATTTAAAAAAATATGTTGAGACGAGCAACTTGGATTTCAAATGAAAGTGCTCTTTTTGTCGGCATCTTAGTCTAACTTTATTTCGCTTCAGGACCACGGAGGACTGCTTCAAATAGTAAAATGCTCATAATTTCCAATTAACGGAGTATGTATTAAAGTAACAATTAAGAACCCTTGGATTTGTCTCTAGTTTAGAAAATCAAAATCTTCTTTCAATTGAGAACTATGTACACTGTAAGGACCAAATCACTAATAGCCATGTGAGTTCATTAAGATTTTCTCCAAAGATTAAATAATTATGATGTAACATTTGAAAGGCATGTCGGAGATTTTAAATATGTGATTTCTATCGACTTCCCACTCCAGATGGAAACCGGAAAGGAAAATTAATTTTATATTTTTTTGCCATCACGCGAGGAAGGGCGACTCAGGAATGATTTTGTATGGTCGGATTGTCAGAAGTGCACGCGAGCTGGGTAGCATAATAGTAGACCTACAAACTTGAATCGCCGGTGCAGAGCCGCGCGGGTGAGGGAATGAAGAAAGATAGAAATAGAGGAAGGAAAAAAGACTACATACGCAAAAGAAGAGGAGAGGCAAAAGGAGCCTGGAGAGAGAAAGAGAGAGAAAGGCAGACCGAATGATTCACCAACCACGAAAGAGGAAAACGATAAATAACAGCGAACCGGCCGGTGTATATAATAGAGTATTAAGGAGAGTTGCCCAAAAGTTACAAAAAAAGTAACGACTGAATAAAACTCCGCAAAGGCGACGAGGAATTCGAAACATCGAGATAAAACCCACTTAACGATCAAATTCCTCGACGCATTTTCTTGATAATGAAACAATTTAAAAATTAATTTCAGTAATTTACTCTTAAATATTTATCATAGATATTTATTAGGGAGTATACTTACCTAATTCCAAATTTATGCAATGCTCTACTAGGCCACGCTATTTTCACGTCGAAAATGTACCTACTTCTAAAGTTGTCTGTCAGGAGTTTTATTTTCAACTATTTTTTCCAAAAAATATATCTGACAGTTCAATTAGCTTTAGATACAGTAGAGTCCCGGTATAATTGAGTCTCGCTATATTTACGTCCCAGCCTATTTTCCGGGTTCAGTCTCGTAATATTTATCTCGCGCCGCTCTCCTTTCTCCCACCTTGCCGCCTGGGGCCTCAGGAAGGGCCTGATGTGATATCACGAACATAACGCGACTGAGGGGAGTGGGAGAAGCGACGCTACCCTTCTTTGGTAAATATAACGACACGGGAGGGGAAGGCGTGGAACCGAGCAGGTAAATATACCGAGACTAGTAAATATACTGTAGTTGCCGAAATACTAAAACGACCTACTTCTTTAGTAAATCTTATACAGAAATAAAGTTAGTTACAGATTCAAAATTATATTTTTAAACAAATCTTTAAATCTTTCATAAAATGTATAAAATAAATTCGGTCAATTAAAAGTTTACTTCAATTTTTATCGTCAATTTCAATCCCGTATTTTGTATCAAAACCGATATGTACATACTATTTTCAAGATCCCTCTTCAAGATTCTGAGGTTCAAATTGAAGTCGTCAGGAATTCCAATATGGCGCCATACTTTAAAAAAATTGCTAGAAATGGTGAAATATTGATTGTTATCAATTTTTGTCGAGCTACTAGAATATTGGGATTATATTGAAACTGTTAACAAAGGTGGTCGAAATATTTGAATTTTAAGAGCAAATTTTAGTTTTATACCCATATCTTTGTAACGACCTCAAAATGGCGTCCTCAATAAAAATTTATTTGAAAATGTCCGAACGCAAAAACCATGACCTCTTTTAAAAAAAATACTAAAATTCAAAAGTTCTTAGAATTGATTGCGAAATATATTCGCATTTTTTCAGATTTTTTTATGATATTTTGAGATACTTGTTATCTGCATTTTAAACAAATTTTTAATTATTTACGACAAATTCTGAAAATATTTTACTACCTTCTCTGATAAATTCTAAACATTTTTTGTTTTTTTTTTCTAAAAGTTGATAGTTTTCGAGAAAAAAAAGTTGTAAAAAACATAATATTTGATATTCATTTCCTACAAAACTATCTTTTGGAAAAAATTACAAACAACAAAAACGCTTAGAACTCACCATATAATATTTGAACATTTTTTCGAATTCCGTCCATAATTAAACATTTTTGTTAAGTTTGGATACAAAATATATCGATATATCATCGACAAATCTGAAAAATGTCCACTATATTCCACTATGAATTCTAAGAACTTTTCATTCTTGGCATTTAAAAAAAACACATAGTTTTTTAATTATTGCGTCTGGGAATTTTCAAAGAAATTTTCATTGATGCCATTTTGAGATCGTTACAATGATGTGGTTATACAACTAAAATTGTGTCTTAAAATTCAAATATTTTGACCAGCTTTGTCAATATTTTGAATAGACTCCCAATAGCTCGAAATTTGTGAATTATTGTGTAATTTAATTAGTATGAATGAATCATTGTACAAAATGTAATTATTAAAATCTTCTTATTAACTAGTTATATTTCTCAAATAATTTTGAAACACATGAAAGAACAGAGTATACTTAAAGCCACGATTATTGTCTATTCTAAAGGAGCAAACGGTTCCGTCTATTCCCGTTTTCGAATTCGCTGCACGTAGAATTGAACTTCTTCTCGAAGTCTTGTAATTATACACGACAGGTTGGAACAGCTACTAATTTTAGCCATGCTATACATACCGCCCTGGATATTCATAATTTTTCGTAAAAAAAGAGAAATTTGAAATCGTGTTCGTTTTTTAAAAGATGTTTCAAAGTTCTACCTTTATATCCATTTTATTCCCTTATTATATTTGATATTTTAAATATTTAATAAAATTTGGTTTAGAATTTGGGGTAAACATATTTATTGAAAAAATGTTAAAAATAATAAATGAAAAATTGTACAACTAATTATAGGTTTTGAAATGTTCCGCACATCAAGCGAATTAATGTAAGTCATGCACTTCAATGTATCTGCGTTCACCCGCAGAAATAGTCCAAGTGACGATGCCGAATGATAAAAATCTGAAAAATATTAAGACTCAGTAGGAAGTCAGAAAATAGTAACTAGATATAACGAACCGAAATAGAAAGCATGGAAATAATGAGAAACGAAATAAAGAGTGACGCAGTAAAAGAGTTGCAAGAAATAAATGAGAAATGGAATGTTTTAAAATAAAATAGAGTAGGAGGAGGCCCGAAAGTGCTAGCAGATGTCTAGAAAAATGTATCGAAAATGTGTACTAGAATGAATAATGGTTGCTCTTCCGGTTAACCAGCAGTAGTTCCGAAAGTGCTTTTATCAAATAAATTGAAGGAAACGAGTCCAAAGGGAGTTGCAAAGACGAGCCTGGAGTTTCAAACAGGATCGAAAATGTAAAAAGAGGAAAAAAATATTAAAGGCGAGGCCTGCAAGAATGTACCAATACTAAAAACGAAGCAAATCGGAGGGCAGAAGGAGAGACGTATACGGGATATAAAGAGGACAGTAACTTAGAAATCATAAAACCAGAACGGGTATAGATAGGAAATGAAGTGCTGCAAGTAAAATACCAGAAAACATATACACGAGGATAAATGGTAAAATGGAAGAAAACAATTTTTTAAATTGAATCGTCTTGTATAGATAGATGAAATCACATTTATGTAAAATATACTATTATTTTAAAAATCATTGATCACGAGATTTCGGTTTTTATGTCCAATTTATTACATGTTTTATTTTAATTTTAAAAAACGTGATCTTTATAGAATTCCACATATTCCAGAAAAATTTCATCAAATAAGTCTCTGTGTTGCATATTTTAAGTCCAAACATTTGTGCACTTTTTATGTTATATTTGTGCTAAAAATTCGTCAATAATAATACGAATTCAGTTTTTTCATCAGTTTTGACTGCGCTATTCGAAAAAGCACCCATGAACATAGTCGATAATTAATAAGTTAATAGTTGTAGGCCGAGATTCTAGAAGATTAAAAATTGAGTCATTTTAACCACTTTAAAAGTAGGGGTTTTTGAAAAAGTACCAAAAGTGGTGTAGGCCTAGATTTAAGATATCGAAAGGAAAGATAGAAAACTGGTTTCATCTTTTCATGAAATAATATAACATAGCCTAGACAACAATTTTAAAAAATACAAAAAATGAACAGAGAAAACACCAAACAATTCAATTAAAAATAGAAACAATTATTAAAAAAAAACATGGAGTGCAGAATCCTTCCACAGCTAATTATGGGGATAAACTTAACATTCAAAATCGGCATTTAATTCAATAACTAATTTTGGTGTACTATTACCTAAAAAATTGTAGATGTAATTATGCGCGCGCATTATTCATTACCACAGAAGGGATTAAAAATGTCACGTTAGTTTGTTTAACCTAATTTTCAAGATTCTTATAAATATGAAGATGATGCGGCCTTCACTCCATTCGGGTAAAATTAAGAAAGAAATAATTTATAATAATACGAAATACTAAAACACTTTGACAATATATATGTATATATATATATATGTTATAGATTTTGAGGCGCTGATTGCGAAGCTGACGTTATTTGTTCAAAATTCAAAATTGGTCACCCAATATGACTACTAAATTTCATAAAATCCACGACTTTCCATTTTGGTATATTGAATTTTGAAATTCCAAGTACAGATCCACTATCAGCCACTCCAAAAACTTCTGAATAACAAATTTGAAATAACTCGCGTATAAAGAAAAATCCATATTTTCCTCATTTTTGTTTAGTTTCCGTTTAAAAGTGTTTTCTGTACAAAAACAGTGGAAGAAATACGAATTTTCATACGTTGTCTTCAAATATGACAAACAGTCAAACTTTGTCCAGTTAGTTTAGAGCAATTCAGATATGAAATTCAAGACTCTCAGTGAGTCATAATTCTCAAGAAAATTATGTATCTTGTATTATTTATTAGAAATTTATTACACAATGTCAAAAGGCGTTTTCTGAATGATTTTTAATAAATTTGTGAAACACTTTTTGTTGCGAATATTTTATGACATGAAAGTGCAAGTTATTAAAACTGCGAAACCAAATGGGCTTTTTGGCAACCCCACCTCCATAACTTCCAAATTCTTCTGGAATGAAAAAAAGTGTTGTTGATTTATGTTGCTTTAATTTTTGCGCCGGCGCTTTTTGCTAATACCATGTTTCTGCGTATACGGGTAATGGGATCACATGATTAAGTAGAATCTGGGGAAGAAAGCGAAATGAGATGAGATGAGATTGAACTGAAATTGGATCAGCACATTATTTACATCCTAGATCACGAGGGTCATTCCCCAATCATCCCAATGGATTACTTTTGGAGTCGTAACAGCTATGTGCATGAAGTCATACCCGAAGTACTATGTTAGACCAGCCAGGCAAATAAAAAGGACTAATAAGCAAAAATTGCTCTGGTATAAATTGGAAAGCATATATAAAATAAAATTAACGTTGCCTATTCTCTGAGATGAATGTGACTTAGTATGATAAGAAAAAAAATCTAAATGGGTACTTAATGTAAGTAATGTGTATTGAAAAAGAAATATAAAAAGCAGACTACGTCGGGACGAACAGAAGTCCTTAAATAACATATCAATTACGACACCAATAATAATTTGTGAGCATGTATAATATAATAAAAAATATCAATTATTATGTTGTGCAGAGTATTTTCATGAAATATTCTTGGTTGACATCTAACACAAATAATCACAAGAGAAGTAGCAATTAAAGCTGGATAAATATACACTTGAGTTTGTTCTATAGAAAAGAATAATACGAAAGAAATGAGGGTATAGAGGACAATACAACGTCTGATTTGAGAGAGATATAAACAGTGAATTATCCTTCCAAATACAAATTACTTTGTAAGCAAAAAATACGTCTAGCCAAGTGTCTTTAGAAAATGAGACGTAAAGAAACGGAAATAAACGATTCCTTACAAATTAATTTCAACAAATAATGTTCTTACGTACCTTTACATGAAATATATACAAAACGTCGTGAAGTATTCAATATTCCACTTTGACAGCATAGTATTTACATACAGATTAAGTAAATATACATTTGGTAAAGAAAATAGTACAGATTACAAAACTCTGTTAGAGATTTTACAGGAATTAAAGTTGTAAATCTAAAATGAAATAAAAGTCATTACTGAAGACATAATTTGAAATGATTCATGCATTTACGGAGAAAAAATTGTGTGAATAAGTATCGACGTTCAGCAAAAAAATTTCTCATCTGCTCTTCGAATTGTAAGTATACTTGATGAGAGTTCACTAACTAATTTCTTCAAAAAAAAAAACAGGATCATCAGGTATACAGGAAATAATTAAGCAGAATTAGCGGTTAAGTATTATGAACGAGAAGTAAAAAGATTTAAAAAGAAGAAATTAAGTGCGAAATGATGCCGAGAAGAGAAAAGTGACTCGTGACGAGAAAACGCGTAAAATGGTAGTAGCATTCTAAACATCGATTACAAGCTATAAACTAGATTTCCGTTGTTAATTTTTTGAAACATAAAAGCGAAAGATTCTGTGAACTCTGAAACCCTTGACATAGAAATCTACTGGAATTGAATAAACATTTTTGTCTGGAATATTCTGAGTCATGCTTGTATTTACATAAAACATGAATTATTGCTTTAGAAGGACTTTATTGGTATGCTTTAATCGACCAGGAATGAAAATATTATACACGTCATTTAAAATCTACATCTTAATGTCACTTTTTGTTGTAATCGGGTTGCATATATAATTTTGAAACTGTATAATATTTTTTATATATGTAAACCAACTTTATTGAGCTTGTGGATAAATATCGTTACTGAAAATAAGTTTATAGCATAGTAAAAAAATACAACGGAAGAATTTAAGTTACTGCTTTTTGGAATACTTGTAAGTGATGTATTGTCTTTATACACTAGAAAATGAACGTCGACAGGAAGTGTTTTATAGTCCTTACACCTTAAAGACTCTTTATGACGAGATACCTGTTTCTTATTTTATATGTTACATTACTTGCAATACTTATGACAAGTTTGATTTTAAGGAAATTTTAATCAACTTAATAAAAATTTGCTAACTTTCACTTATTATATTTTTCATAAATTGAACAACTTTTTTTGTTTACTTTACACAAAATTACTATCCGAAATTTTAACACATTTCAAATTTCATGAAAGTTATGAATCATCCATAATTATTTTAAGAATTTTGTTCGAGAAAATCTTAATTTTCCTCAATTGTTTTGTATACATAATAATGTTTTGTATACATAAATAACAATTACATTAATAATGAAAAAGAGATATTAATTAAATTTATTAACATTATTTCCGTTCAAATGAGAATTAAATATATAACAATCCTTTCATTATTAATATAGATAAAGAATAAAAATGCTATTTATGCCCTTTTTTCTATAGTATTTCTTAACCTCAGTAATTACAAAGTTTTATAATAATTTTAGTAATTTCATATAAATTATTCTTAATTGAAATTCATATATTAATGCAATCAATTTCTTGCAATCGCCATGTTTAATTCAAGATTTGTTTATAGAACAACATTATTCAATGTCTTCAATTTTTGTAACTAATTCTACGTTTTCACCAATATTTACAAAATCTAGTAAGTATAATTAAATTTAATTTGTTTACCGTTGGCCATATACAATCATTTCCCTAATCATTTCCTTAACCGTTTACACAAATTTTTCTGATGAACCATATTTCATGAAACTGGGTACTCGGGGGTTTTTGACTTCGCTGATTACGAATCTGAACACAGATTTTGGAAATTAAAAATCTGAAAACTAAAATTTCTATATCTTATATCAGATTCGTAATCAGTGACCCCAAAAAGATCTGAGTATCTATAGTTTCATCCGGATCAAGTAACTTTTTACATTTTTGACGGACATCTTGATTCCGACAATTTGTATTTTTAAAATCGGAGTTCACATTTGTAATCAACGACTCAAAAAAATCCCCAAGTACCCTGTTTCATCTAGATTCTGAATGTTGTTGCATTTTAGTCGGCCATATTAGATCCGACATTTTGAATTTCCCAAATCTGAGTTCAAATTCATAATCAGCAACTTCAAAAACCCCCAAGTGCCTAGTTTCACCTCGATCCAGTTGAACCTGTGCTAGCGACTGAACTGTTTCTATAAAAATGACGATTTTTCGTCGTTTATTTGTTTATAAAACATAGTATTAAATAAATATCGACATAAATGCAATGTTAAATACTTCTTTAACTCAAACTTAAATTAGATTTAAAAAAGGGCATTATTTCGTCTTTAAAAACTAATTTTCAAGTGAATTTCACGCCACAAAGGGTTAAGTGAGAATTAACAAAAAATGCTGAATGCATTATTCATACATCTTTTAGTAAAATCACTAAAACAAGGCAACTTAATAGTTATCAAAAAATGCGAAATATCAAAACTTTGCAAAGGAAATGAATTGTTAAAATAAGGATAAATAATATCTGTGACCAAACACATTTTAAAAAATGTGTTTGACCCTATTTCGCGGTTATCTAATGCATTAAAACCTTACCCTGGTCATTTTAACGACGTTGTCGATTTCGTCACAATCTAAACACACTGTGTTTTACCTATTTGACTATGATGGTGTTTTGGGGTTATACAAGAACGTTAATTTAGAAGCTCTTACAAAGATCGATTAAAAAATGGTAATATGGAAAAGAACAAAAAATTATTGCAAAATGGTACAAGGCAAAAAAATTAAAATAAAAAGTCACAATAAAATGAAACTGATTTATCGACATAAAATAATAATTTCCTTTATTAAAAAAAATTATTTAATTCCGAAACGTCAATGTTAATTGAAGAAAATAGTTATTCCATTTATGCAAATACAAACAAATCAAGTATAAATATCAAGTATATATATTATTGAATTACTCAATATTTCTCATAAAATATACGAATTCCGGCCTATATCGTCATATCCCTTCGACCCGGGTCGACCGAAAATCGGTCGACTTGTGCGGGTAGTTGACCCAGAATTGACCGAAAATTGACCGAAAGCCGATTTTGGATCGATTTTCAGTCGACTTTTACTGAATCGATCTAATATTGACGTAATCAAAATGCATTAATAAGTCAACATCGTAAAAGTCGAGTAAAAATCGAACGAAAATCAACTGAAAATTGACCGTAGTCGGCATTCGGTCAGTTGCCGGTAAACTTTGGGTCGATTCTTTGCACAAGTCGGGCCGACAGGGCCATGCAAAAATAATGGGATGGAAAATTCGTTGATCAGGGTTCGTAAAAAGCGGAAACTGTGTAAAAGAAAACTTTGACATAATATGATTTTTACGTGGCGCGAACTGCCACGTTCGTTTAATGTATTAACTATTTAATTATAACCAATACCATATTATCGATTATACTCCCTAATTTGGGCTAGGGTCGAAAAATCGACATACCAAAAACACAAAAAAAACTGGTTAACTAATTAATTATTATTATATTAATATTCTATTTGTTTAGCACAAATGACTTATGCTTGTATTTAATAACATTTTCTATCTTTTTTAGTATTGGGACAAATTATTTTAAAGTTAATCGTTTATCTAAAAATGATTAAAAGTGACTAAAATTAAAAGGATCTGAGAACAATATCCTCGTACTAAATGTTTTTAAACGAACCGTTTCCTTCCCTTACGTCACGTTTGACACTTTTTATTATCTCGAAACAAGTTCGAGCCTGACTGTCGTCCCTCTTAAAATAATATGAATGACTAGGAAGAGAACAGGATACGTTTATATAGACTGATTAAGCTGAGTAACACTTGAAACTAAGAAAATGGGAGATAGCGTCGAATAAAATGTCAATAAGAAATATCGAAGTGAAAACAGATCCATTGACAAACAAAGAGATAAAAGTAAATTTTTCTTCCTTTTTCTTATTATGTGATCTACTTCTCGCTAGTGTATCACCCTGAATTTAATTAAAAACATAAATATTTAATTATATATGTAAAATGATATCTTCTTGTTGCATATAGGTCTTATGTTATTATTGATTTTCTTAAGATGATTTACTTAACGGCTCTTCTCTATTTCTAGCAGTTACGGTCCAATAAATAAATAGTTTCAGTAATTTTCATATAATTATGTCTCGGATATTTGATCTCATTCTTCATTACAAAATACATCGTCAATTTATATACGATGTAATGATGTTTATTTATGTAAAATTTGTACGGTGTGTACTAACATTTTTAACTTTAAATGTGCTGATAATGCATGTAAAATTAAAATGTAATAAAGGTGAATAATAGCCAATAGATTGTTCATTTCTATTTACCTAAATAATATATTTCGTATTACAAATCTTAAATATTTATTATGCTTTTTCAACGTTTTTGAACTAAATTCAATTTTAGGTTAACATTTACAGAAGAATATCAAAAATTCAAGGCAGAGTGGCAATATCATTTCTAATGCGAATTCTTCATGGTAGAAAATGAGTACAGTTTTTGGCTATTTTCCCACGTTAAAAGTATATAAAGGTACAGATTTCTACCAGGGATCTTTCAAAATATTTATGCCTGTTTTTAATCATAAAAACGGAACATAACAATTTATTATTTTTTTAATTCTTTTATTTTATTATTATTCGACCGGTGGAATCGCCCTTTTTACACAATATTTTGAATCATTACAAATTTTGTTTTACGACTGATTTATATTTTTTATGTAAAGTCAAATATAAGGTGTAATATGTCAATATGCAAGAATACCAAAGGTTTATTAATCATTACAATTAATATTGCCATTTTTTAATTAGAAAGAAATTCAAGCATCTATAACGAATTCAATATTAGAAACGCACTATTCTTAAGAATTCAGGTCAAATAAAATAAGGAATCAATTATTTTAATATGATTTTTGAAGACTGCCTTATGTAAAATGTCCAAATAACGTCTAAATGACTACTCTAGAATCAGTCTTTGCATCTTCAAATTTTAAATTGATGAATAGCTCGCAGCGGAAGTAATCTATTCAGATCTATTTCATGAACATAATTTGAATTCTGATCTACTTCCAGATATGGAATCGTTGTATTCGATTTAAGTTACATAAAATCGATGTGAATTGTTTTTTATCAAATATTTAAAATCATTCAATGAAAAATAACTTTACGGAGTATTTTTTTTTAACAATAATATGATTCGTCTGAATTGATTAACGTAGCCTCTGTTTACGTTTGAAGGTAGAAAAAATAATAAATGCTAGATTTTAGAAGCTTAAAAAAAGTTATAAAAACGTTCCGACAGAAATCAAAGACGGGACTGAAATACAGAAAATGAAAGAATAATAGAAAAGGAGAAATATTCATGAGCGATTTGATCGGAGCTACAGTCGTAATGAATAATAACAAGGATGAGAATCAGTTAAGACCGAAATATTTATACGTAAAGCCATGAAAGGTAGGAGAAAACAGTGAATCGCAAATTCAAAAAAGAAGATAAATACACATCAGGAGTTTATCCAAGCAACTGAATTGAAAGGAGTCAGGAAATGAAGTAGTGAACTACGGGATTGAATGAAAGTGAGGAAGAGTAACAGCACGTTCACACTAAATAAAAGATGACGAAGAGCTCAAGGTGTAGAAGGAATTTACTTGCTAAGCCTTCTTGCAAACTTTTAATTTCTTAAGTAAATAAAAATATGCAAGCTGTAAATGAACAGTCAATTATTTTAAATGGTTAGAAAACAATATTTTACTTATTTTTTACATTTTATAATTGTAATGAAGTATTATTTTAAAACAATGAAGACTAGACTTAATTCAATAAAAGGTTGTAAATTTAATTGTCAATTTTCTTAAAATATATTTTTATTGTGAACAAATGGAATTTTTATTCTTAAATTATTGGTCAAGGTATCATGGCATTTATTCTAAAAATTGCGAATATAAAAAATGTATACAAATATCTATATAATAAAAATATACAAATGAATTTTAGAACAAAAATTGAGGGTTAATCAAAATATCTATTTAAAAAAATTTCATTCACAATCACAATAAAAACTATACATTATATTTATTTAAAAATTACTATTATATCGTTAAATGCCATATCACTTTGATAAAATGCGATGTGAATATTTATTTAAGATGATATTGATTTTTCTTGATTTGTTTTTAACCTGTGGTGTCCTAGGATAAACAATAATTTAAATAAACAACAATAAACTCTTTTCCGACCTTAATAATGCATACAAACTTTTTCCGACATTTACTGATTTGAAACCTTTTTTTGAAACCTTTTTTTCATCAGAAAAAACTAGAAAAAAATTACAGTTTTTTAAATACATGGAAATTGTGTAGCATACTTTTTTCTTAGCTGAAAGGCCATTGTCTAAAGGTTTTTGTTGTATAAAAAAAACGAAATATTTGTACCTTATACTCTTAGAGACTCACGAAAATTTCAAGAGCATTTTCAATTTAGGGATATCCTGCCGTTTATCGTTCGGCGTTTATACTTTTTGCTATTGATTTTTGTAAAAAACCGAACACCAAATTCTACAAGCAAAAGATAGAAAAGCCATTTGATAAACCCCCGGTTATACTTAAATTTAAAATGTTTTGGCAATTTTCGTAAATAAGTCTCCCAGTGTAACATTTTGATCGTGGTTGTGATCCCCATTCTATTTTTAATAATGCTGATCATTGTCTATGACACGAATAGTTGAACTCATACAATATCGTTCACAGAAAGATAAAAATGACGAATGAAAAAAGATAGAAATGGCTCAAACATGTCATAATATCAGAATTAACAACGTGAAAAGTTATCGTTGACTGTGTCATATTTACAATTCAGACTATATTAAAATATATCATACACATTTTTACCACGACATGTATTTTCATTTAATAAATTATGTTACATTTTTTTTTAGATTCACATTTAAATGCGAATGTTTAAAACGACTATTTAATTTTAAAACCGAGATGGATTCCAGGTTATGTACTCTACTTTAACGATCTGCAAATAGTAAATGGAAACAATATTATTGTCTGATTTTTTACAAAAATAAATAAATCAACTATTTTTTTATTCGCGTGATTTACTTTTGAAAAATGGTTGGAAAAACAATATTTTTTCTAACTATGTATATATTTTTCGACGTTTTTCACCATTATATATACTTGCAATTATGGAATAATTTGTTATATACTAAAAATTATTAAAAAAATATATCAATTGAGCTTCAGTTTAAAAAGTATAATCCCTTATAACTTGATATTAAGTGGCTTGTATATAGTTCTTATATATTGGCCTTTTACAGTTCAATTTAATAAAAATTAGAAAAGACTAATTTTTATCTTTATTAAGAGAGAAATTATTATAAATTTTCGGAATAATTTTTAATGTAATTATTTAGAATACATATATATATGTTTCCTATTTTTGAAGCACACTGAAAAAAGGATTTTTTGTGTAAAGA
Organism: Trichopria drosophilae; assembly: GCA_030407085.1. Lineage (NCBI taxonomy): Eukaryota > Metazoa > Arthropoda > Insecta > Hymenoptera > Diapriidae > Trichopria > Trichopria drosophilae. The sequence goes on from CM059584.1 coordinate 97,255,483, forward strand.
AATACCATGCAATTGAAATCTTCAAGTCGTTTTTTAATGTAACGATAAAATTGTAATATTAAAGGCGTTTCGTTTAATATTAGTATTTTATTTCTTACATCAACATTGTGCATTTGTTCATAGTTATAAGAACTATATACTCTGAACTCGGCATCAGCTGCGAAAATTCACAAATAAGACATGTCATACAGCACATACCTCTTAAAGAGGTAGTCCAGAGCTCAATCCAAAGATATCTCTAAAAAGACTTCCTGAAGAGGTCTTAAATATGATAATCTATAAAACGAGCTCTTAAAGATGTCTTACTTAGGACTTCTTAAATCTATCTCGTTTTGGACCACCTGTCTTTTAGGAAATGGATTCCCAGAGTTGAGATATGCGTTTCTTCCAGCGATACTAGGTGGCTAAAATGAATCCGAAAATGAGATTGCGCGATATTTACTCCATATGCAGACCGATAGATTATAAGCTACAATGATAAAATAAGTGCTTTTACGATATTTATCAAGTGATGTCACAATTTTGTATTATTATATTGTATGATCTCCATTTTATTGAATGAAAGTACCATTGAATATATAACTATACAAACGGTAAAAAGGAGCTTAGGTAAAAATTATATAAATGAATAATTAAGGTACAAAAATAGAATCTATAATTTTCAGAAATTTGCTTTTATTTACATTATTCTTTTTATATGGCAAAGCTCTCAAATAAGACCTTTTCTCTGAGACCTCATATTTGAAAGGTCTTGTAAAGGCTCTTTAAATCGCTCTTTCTGATAATTATTTAAGACATCTTACAATTTTTAAGACTTCTTAAAGAGCTCATCAAGATTTCTTTGGGCTGTCTTTTGGCTGTTTGGGATAGTACATGTGTCTTACACGATGTTTTTGTTTATAAAACTCGCATATTTAAGACGACGTATAAATAATATCTTTAATTTATTTCTTTTTATAATAACTGCGGAATTGCAATGGAACTCAATCGTTCTTAAAACATGTAACAAAAAATCCGTGCTGATATTGAGGTTATGTTACGATACCGTTCGACTACAACCATTATATTTGCAACTATTAAGAAATCATTACTTTATTTGGTAAAGTTGCAGAAGTGCTACCTCACCTCAAAAATTAATTGTACGACATGTTTCTAACGTATTTTGTGGCGCTGATTACGAATCTGATAATAAAATATGGCGGTCGGGTGTATTTCGTCCGCTACCTTCAAAAAAACAACCAAAAAAGGTGTTTTTTTGTTGTTTTTTTGTGTTTATATGAAAAAGTATGAATCGGACGAAAAAATGTTTCCAACAAAAGTTGTAGAGCGGAAAATTCTCTATAAAAATGTCAGATTCATTTCTTTCGACATCCAAAGGAAAAGTCCGCTAATGAGCGACAAAAATGCCCGTAATTGGTTTCTGGGTAAAAGTGTAGAAGAATTGCCTCACCCCAAAAATGAAATGTGCCAGATGTTTTCGACGTATTTTCAGCTGCTGATAAGGATTATCGCAATAAAATTTGGCGCTCGGGCGTATTGAAGCCACTATCTCAAAAAACCGCTAAAAAACGTGATTTTTTGAAGTATTTTGCATTTGTTTTGAAAAGTACGAGTCCGACAAAAAAATGTGTCAAACAAAAACTGTAGAGCACGCAATTCTGTACCAAAAATGTTTTATACATTTTCTTCCTATTAGAAAAATTAAGCTCGTAAATGAGCGACGAAAGTGAACATAATGGATTTTTTCAATGTACGTGCGTAATTTTCACAATGTGGGTTAGGTTTTTTTTTTTGCGGGGGGTCTGGGGGCCGCGGGACCCGCAGTAGGCAGAATTCTGTAGCCATATATATATGACCAAAAACTATGAATCGGTGTTTAGCGGGACTTCGCGAAACATATATACCCAGACCCTCCCGCTAAAAAAAAACCTAACCCACATCCATCACAATATACCTACCATCTCGATTTTGCCTCCCAGAGATATTATAGTTTTATCCGAATGATAAAAACTACATTGTGAAAATTACGCACGTACATTGAAAAAATCCATTATGTTCACTTTCGTCGCTCATTTCGGAGCTTAATTTTCATATGAGGAAGAAAATGTATAAAACATTTTTTGTAGAGAATTGCGTGCTCTACATTTTTTGTCGAACTCGTACTTTTCATAATAAATGCAAAAACTCCAAAAAAATCACGTTTTTAGCGTTCTTTTTGAGATAGCGGCTTCAGTACGTCCGAGCGCCAAATTTTATTGCGATATTCGTTATCAGCAGCCCAAAATACATCGAAAACATCTGGCACATTTCATTTTTAGGGTGAGGCAGTTCTTCTACATATTTACCGATATTTCTTAATGCATTTTTTTCTCTAAAGAAATGTTAGCTTTATATGAAATGAATAATTATTTCATACTTAACAATTTATTCGATTCCCCATATTTAAATATACAATTTCTTAACTGTTAATAAGCCTATTTTATAGTAAATAATCATTTCCCTCAGTACATACTCTTTCTTTACTGACGCCTAAAATAAAAGAAAAAAGTATTGTTCCTGCATAGATATGATTGTTCTAAAATCGAAATGTAACTTTGCTTAATCGTAAAATTAAGCGCTTACTACGCACATCAATCTTCTTTGCTGGAAATCACTTATTATATCATAAATGATCCATGCAAGTGTAGTCCAGTGATATTGTTCCTTCCAAAAGTTATAGATTAAATTCTAGATAATCTATACTATTTCATAAATTTTTGCCACTCGACTTTAGACATTTGCCAATTTTATTACTTAGTAGGCACACCTATTTTTCAATGTTTTTCACTTTTTGTAATACCAATTAATAAAACCTATGAACTTTACATCATAAGCAAATTCGTTCTAAAAATTATTTGCAAAAATATGAAATACAACAAGCTAGGTATACTGCGATACATTCTATTTTCATAGTTTTGTCATGCTCAATATTTTTGTTATCGATAGCTGACACCTTGTTAATATTTTGTTATTAAAAAACGGACCAGACTGTGTAAATCTCAAAATGTTTTTTCGTCCTTCGTTAACGGATAAGCTAAGAGCATCGCAGAAGTTAAAAGTTGTGTGCTTTTGCCATAAATATAATCTTGTTAAAATGCATATTATATGAATCAGTAAAATAAAATACAACGGCGTAGATCGATAAACTATTAAAATATGAACACGCATTTAAAGAAAGCAGTACATATGCATATAAAATAAAAGATATACAAACAATTACTTTCAAGCAAAAAGAGAAAGAAAAATTGAACATTTTAATCGAAGCATTTATACTGAAACAAGATCAATTCAAGGAATGATGACCGATAAGCAATTTTCAGAAAAACGATTATATATTCCATTGCTAATGAAGCAGAAATGTCGGAATGCGAAGACGAAGGCCGTTAAAATAAACAAAAGACAAGTTTTGCAAACAAAAATTGATTGAATTTTATAAATATTTTACATAACAATTGCACGTATGGTATGCTTTGCTACTAATCCGTTAAAATCATATACCAAGAAAAATATATAAGACTGACATTATTTATCTGAATATTGATAAACTTATGTGGGAAATAAAATAATTTTTGCAATTAACAATGTTTTATTATACGTAAATTGCAATGAGAGGCAGTGTATAAGGATAGAATAAAAAATGTATTAAAATAATTCCTCATTATTTCTTTTTATTGCTAACTGTATAATATTTTTAAAAATTGTGGTTCAAATTGAAAATGTTTATTTCATATATTCTTTAGTAATTTTTCTTAAAAATATATATTTTGATTAGTTTTAATCTTTTAAGCATGCATTTTTATCTCTGGGAATTTGCTTGATATTTGATACTAAGTTTTCTGAAATAAGATTTGTAATTGTGACCTCAAAAGGCGAATATCTAATTTGAAAAGTTTTTTTTCACAAATTAATAAGGTTAAATTATACTAATACTGCAGAAATTTCTATTTTTAACATTTATCATTAATCGCAATTATTAATGGCAATCATTTTAGATTATATCTCATAATTATAAAAATAAATTTAAAATCATCATTTAATTAAAAATAAACATTGTTTTATATGAAATATGTCGTTAGTTATGAATAATACATGGTACAATAAAAAAAGGTTGCACCTCGATGGAAAACAAAGTTACGAAAACCTCTCCACATTTGCTTTTCGATATTATACAAATGGGTCATATGGTCTTTGAAAAGTTTTTCTTTTCAAATAACCGTGATCGATAAAATTTTACTTCTTGATTGCCTTTAACAATCACAGCATCATTTCCCAGTGGATTTTTCCTTCTGGAGGCGATGGCCCAGAAGATAAGGTCCAATTTTCAAGAAAAGTGAGGTTACATGTGTAAAAATGTGCGTTTATGGCATTATTTCGATTTAATTTATAGCAGAACATTTAACCTCACTATTCTCGAAAATGGGATGTGATAGGAAAAGGTTGCTGGCGCCATCGTTTTCGACATCGTTTAGAAAAATGCTTTTCGAAATGATTATGTGAATGAACTGCAATCGTCAAAGAAAAAAATCAGTGCCTGGTAGTGTAGTCTGCAATTCAAATCAAGCAAATATTTAATAATTTGACATTTTTTAGTACTTGGAAAAAATATTGATATAATATGTATACAACAAACGTCCAAACGTTTAATTAACCCTCAATATATAAACAGCACTAAGGAAAAGAAGAGGTCGAAGAACCCATTAAATAATATAATGTCTCATAGCGCACTAAACTTTCATTATCTAAAAATGTCAAATCAATACAATATCCTAGAGGACCAGTAAACATAGTTTTTTATTTGGTACCACTCTAGGTGTTTAATAAGCACTTCCACACCAATTCAAATTAGTTTTGTGCAGGTGAGAATTTCGATTAATCATATAACAGTACCAAAGCATGATTAATGATGCATATTGGATTGACTTTTTCTTGAGTCTTCATAAAATCTAATCAAATAAACTCGAAAGGAAATCATCACCTACTCTCTCTTCCAGTTACCTAAGGCCACATTTCTTGATCCTCAAAGATTCTATCAAACAAAAATCAACAATTATCAATTCGGTTCTCAGCGATTCCTATTAAATCAATTTAAAGCCTTCACCTTCCAGGCGAATACCCATCACCGGTATCTTTATCGAGATCAAAAAGGAAGAAGCCATCATTAGGCGACGAAATAGAAAAAGAGACGGGTATCCGACCGACCGAGGAACAGAAACAAAAAAAATACCGCCTAGAAGGCGAGAGATATTCATGATGTGTTGTATCGACGGAGACAGTCTGAATGAATAATAAAGAAAACCAGAATTGGCCGAGACGAAATATTTATACGTGTGGCGACTGAGAGCAAGAGAGAGAGGGAGAGAGAGGCAATTAATCGATTCCAAAGAAGCGGAGATACGCGCAAAATGTTTAAACCGGGACGAAAGGAGATGAAGAAATGATACGCAAGGCTGAGAAAGGGAGACGCGGATGAATGGACACGATGGCGACGGATGCTGGAAAAGACAAAGATGAGACACTAAGAGAGGGAGATAGAAGAAAGAGAAACAAGAGTATTTTGAAGAAGGTGAAGCTAACAAACTGCAAGCAAGAAGCTGGAATTAACGAGAACTATGACGCAAACTAAACGTTATGAACAGAAATAGTATAAAAGAGTGAAATAAGTCAGGTCTGATGATAAAATTTGAAAAAAGAGATGAAACGATCCACTGAACGAGGATTGTTACGTTAAATGCAAGCACCCCTTTTTCGCTTCATCCTTCTGTCACTACTTTTATTGGATTGCTTCATAATATCATATTTTGTATTCACTGTTAAAAGGCCCTTTTGCCGCAAGCGGAATTCTCTTGCCGCAAGGTGGTAATCCTCTTGTTAGATGATCAAGAGGATTATTCCGATTGCGGTAAGTGGTTTTCTACTTGTCGCAAGTGGATTCCGCTTGCAAAAAGAGGATTCAAGAGAATTTTTTTAAGAGTTTTTAAGTCTTATTTTAGTTTGGATATAAACAAGTATAAATGTTGTAATAAAGAACTGAAATAACTGACGAATAAGAAGGAACTTTTTTTAAAGGGAACGGGGACATATTCCGCCCATTATTATTGGCCATTCTAAACCATAATTGACTAGTGCGTACCAATATTAAATGTTGACTTTGATCGTTAATTGTATTCACAAAATGTAATATGCAAATTTGGCAATGATTAATTATATCTTATGTTTATGAATATGGTCATCTCGATTTTGTGATATTTGTATTTTGCAAGCTTTATCACGCTGAATTCTATGAGCAAAATCTGCACATTTTAAGGGATTAAGTCGAAAGTAATAATAGCGTACCAATGTGCCAATTTTCAAAATTTAAGCGAATTTTAATACTTTTTAGTATATGTTTGCAATATATACAAGCGATAACAATTAAGGAAATAAAATTTTACCATGACCACAGTGAATTCAAAACTATAAATTATGTCTCCCCCAGCGCTTAAAAAACATTTACAATCGAAACGTAGAAAGAAAAGTGGATGAGAAAAACTGAGAGGTAATTTCAGACGAGTGAGAACTTTATCACACGTTCGAAGTCAATGGAGACCCTCGGTTTCAGCACATATTACTTTCTCGAACACGCATTATGCCTGTAAGTCTCACAAATCTTGTGTCTCGGATTGTGCATTTTTCAATTTGTATACTATTTCTATCCTCAACTAAGTTAAAAATATACCAATTACGTCTGTTAATATACATTATTCATAATTTATTCGATATTACAATGAAATTAATCAATTTTAGTTTACAATTTTGCATTGTATTAATGGGTGTAACTATTATAAAGTAGTTTAACTCTTGACTGCTTTACCCACTTGCACATTTTAGAGTCTAATCCACACGATTTGCAAGTCATGTATAAATTGCTTCAATTTTTATTATTTTTTCACATTCTAATTTTTGTTGTTAAATGGAATTATATATTAATAAATAACTACTTAAATTAATAAAACATTATTTTACTAATCATATAATATATATAGCATATAAAACTTATAAATCTTTGTTTTCAATCATTCACTATAACGAAATGAGACACTTTGAGAAGTTTTGTTTTTACAGTGTTAGTGAACGATTGTTGTTTAAAAAGATTGATTGAAGAATTAACACAGATCTGCGGTCAAAATTTAAAAATTGAAAATGGCTGAAGAAAGTTTCTGAAGAATTCACAGTAAGCGTCAGGGACTAAAAACACAAAAAAAAAAAGAAAAAACATTAAAAATGTGCGTAAAAGCCGCCATATTGAATCGGCCGTTTTAAATTTTAATACTCTACGTCGCTTTTTAGTTATGGTGATTATTCCACAGGATCTAGACACGTGTGCCGGTCTGGAAACGGAAACATTACTAGCCAGTACGTTAAACAAATAAACAAATTTTTAAAATCACGTTTTTTGTCAATTAGCCGCCATTTTGAATAAAATCAAACGCCATAGAAAAACTAATAGCATATTTGAAAAGGACGGACAAAAACAAGTGAGAAAATATGGTTTTGAAATTTTTTTTGCTTATCATTACACAAATAAATATTCACTTGAAATCATAACAAAATTATGGCCGATTGGCATGAAAAGGGTTAATGGGACTAAATGGAAGAATGTTTCTGTTTTGATCTGCCATTTTGAATTTCAAATTTCGGAGCTCCAGATGTCAATCAGAGTTTCCGAAAACGTAAGTGGGTAAAAACGATTTAAATATCTTCACCAAATGACCATATACGATTATTCCAAAGATCATTTAGTGCGTGGAAACCGGAATTGAAGTTAAGCAAAAATAGAGAGAAAATGGCGTTAAAAAATAGAGGAAGGAAAGTGTCGAAAAAGAATGGACGAAGCTAACGAAAGCGCAAATGAGACAAGCAACAGTGCGAGAGAAGATAAGCGTTGAAAACGAAGGCCGGGGAACAAAGTTCCGAAAATCAAAACTCCGAAAGGCTAAAATTTCGATTTGCGTGAGTCCAAGGTATATTAATTTGCTTTCGTTTTGCCAAATTTTCAAAGACAAAGTGAAGAAAATCACTTGGAGTTATGCTATATCGAAATTTTGGCCTTTCGGTATGTTGATTTTCGGAACTTTGTTCCCCTGCCAAAACGAAGATGAAGCTAACGAAGTCAGATGAGAGAAGGAGAAAATGAGAGTGAGAGAGAGAGAGAGAGAGAGGATAGGGGCGCCAGAGTGATTCTGCAAGGGTGGGGTGGCAGGGGGAGGGGGGGAGGGAGCACCTCGCCTCGACGAGGCTGATGAACATAGACAGAGCGAGAGAGACGAGGGGAGTCGCGGAAGAAGAGTGTAATAGAGAAAGAGAATAGAACCGAGCCCAACCGAGCAGTACACACCTACCTACGCGGGCTCTCGAGGAAGGGAAGAACCGAAAGAAGAACGTGGCTCGGCGATGCCCCGACTCGGCACTCGGCATTCCCTGGCGAGTCGTTCCAACGCGAGCTTCGTGCAATTCTCCTCTCCTGCGGTCGCTAGGTATACTTCCCCTATTTTTACTTCTTCTCACGTTGACATGTCAATTTCACCAAACTGTCACTTAGTTATCTCGACGCGAGTTCAAGTGGCCAGATGCGATTTTTGAGCATGACGTGAAGTTCCTTTACTTTTTTATTTTAACCTGGGAACGAGTTTTCGAAGATACGAAGATCAAGAGTGTCGGATGTGCGTGAATCGGTGAAACAGATAGAGATCGCGAATGAAGCGATACGAGTTCGCGAAAAGAACGCGCACCGTCTCTTGGTTGGACCTAACGAGCGACGAGTTTCGAAATAGCCGGAAGAAACGGAGCAAAAGGTAGACGACGAACGACCACGACGACGAAGAAGACCGAGTGAAGAGGAAGAAGCCCGCGGAATCAGCGAACCGCGAAGAAGAAAAAGGCTCGTCTTCATCTCTCTCGCTCACTGCGTAAAGAGAAACTTACTCCTTTGTCGAGACTTTTCAAGGTTTTCTTCGGGAAGACACCGGTGACGACGTCTTCATCCTGGATGAAGTTGTAGAAGAAGTTACGACAACGAAGGTGCAACGGGATTACCCGGAGGACGATAATAAGCAGAAACCTCGTGGTGAACGGCAGTTCTTATTTCGCGATCTCATATCACGCTCTGTTTCTTCCCGGGGCCTGAAGCTACCGATTTCGCGGACTTTTCGCTTCCTGGACTTCCCGCTGTCGCGAGTGTACATTTTTTGGAATTACCACCAGTGACCGATTCTACATGCAGTTCGAGATGAAGTACGAAATGAAATACGAGATAATTCTGATGCTAGCACTGCTGGTCAGCCTTCCGGTTTCCGGTACCTACATGGATATGGGTAAGGAATTTATCTTCGTTAGCTTCATTCACGCGCCTATTCTTCACTCTGTCGTTCGCTGGTTTTAGGTCTTATTGGGCCAGGGAACAAAATTCCGAAAATCAACACACCGAAAGCCCAAATTTTGATATAGCATGGCTCCAGCATGATTTTCTTCACTTTGTCTTTGAAAATTTGGCAAAAAGAAAGTAAATTAAAATACCTTGGACTCAATATGGAAATTTTAGCCTTTCGGGGTTTTGATTTTCGGAACTTTGTTCCCCGGCCTCTTATTGGATTAGGGATTATCGTATTAACATTGATGAGATTTCAAAAATGTACTTGGATGACTAAACGTCACTTTACTCTGGATAGGAAGTACATTTTGTTTGATTTCCAGCGATTACCTTATCACGTTGATTTTTATATTAGGAGGAATAGATTTGCTGTACAACCCGTCCTATCTTGAATTGTAAACAATCTCGGTCTTATTGATAATTTACTATCAGTAACTTTGATAAGACTCGTCACTTTCTGCTTTCATCTGTTTCCGTATTGCCTTCTGTCGTTTCGTCGTTCAAACAATTCACCCTCCGTCAAATCAGACATAATAATGCTGGTTGTGCATTTCGGTAATAGTATCGATGATGATTGAAGCGAGATATTACTCGCGTGTGATCCACTATATAAGGGGAAATGCTCGGAACGTGAAGTGTCCCGAAGGGTGAAATAGCGGAAGTGCCTTAAAGCCAGATGTACCGATCCTATTGTGTCTATGAGTAAATCGAATGGCTCAAGTTCTTATTGTGGTCAATGCTCCTTATTTTTATTTATATGCAACCCAGAGTAGCTTTAAATCTCTATTGATCCGGCTTCTTACTTCAATGGGGCGAACACGTGTCGGCGTTGAATCATATTTTCTTTCCTGATCATGGAGTCTTTTAGGGCCTATGGGGTTAGTTTTGTACTTAGGGAATCAGTGAAGCCCATAGTAAGCCCATGTAATGTTTTGGTTACAAAGTCCAAAATAATTTTGTTGAGTATTCCCCAAAATCTTTTTAAAAAACTCGTTTTCAAAATGATAGTTTACTCTACCGATTGGTCAATTTAAACCCGTCTTAACTTCCGTCTAGACTATATTACAATTCACTGTAATTCGTTGGTATTAATTTCCTTCTCCCTAAATTTATGAGACAGGGGCATAACTTGAATTGAATTACGTCGCAACCATTTAGTTTCAGTAACAAATTAGTGTCATGAACAGTACGTGAATATTAAATTATATCAAAGTAGTATTGTTCACAATACAATTAAAAATATAACCACATCTAATTTATGCGCATATTCATAAGGTTTAATTTTTATGAAACTTTTTATTAACAAATTCTCTTTAACTCGATTAAAATACTACAGATTATTTTATTTCTCTGTTCGAAGACGAACGTAATGATTGTGCGTATTTTTCCCATTCAAGATGTGCAACGGAATTTGAGTGGGTGTGAATGAACACATACAACGCATACTAAATCAATGAACCATCTAATTATCGATTTCTGGAAACACTGAATATTCATGCCTGACTCATGGATACATGTTCACTTATATCTAGAATTTATTTATGCATTTATGCACTACACTACTCATAAAATATACGTATCATTGTTTCTTTGGATATTATCCTGGATAATGACTACAATTAAGACATTCAATTTTAATCCGAAGAAAACTCCTGATATCTTTACCTATAATAAAAATTCTCAAATACAAAAAAATAAGTATCCTTAGTAACTACTAAATAACTAGTTGGCGTATGCAAATCAATTGAAGCGCATTAATGCATAAAACATTGACACGTTCATTTGTTTAAAGGAAATTCAAGATGACAGCGATAAATTATCGAATTAAACACCTGTTTACATAAACGTAATTCAGGATGTTCCACTAGCGCAATGAACTGTCAGTTTTTTGCATTATTTTATATTCTCTAAAACACCTGTGTCCCTCCACTTTACAGGCCAATAAAAATATTGTGGACCTTTGCCGCGTGATTTATGTCGGTCTCCGTTTCGCCCTTTATCACTTGTACTCTGTGTACATATATACACACGGCGTATAACTAAAGTGTGGGAATGTAGTTTATTAAACACTTAAAACGAAAATTGCAGAACGTTTTTAGGAAAAAAGTATATGACCATTCAATTATTTTCATTCATGGCGTTTCGAATATTTTTAACGACATTTTTACTCCTAAAATAAAGTAAATGAAACGAAGGATATGAATGACGTAAATGTCTTGTTCGAACACGTTTATATACAGGAAACGGGGACCAGCCTTGGTCCAGGTATCTAATAATCTAAGAATCTTGATCCTTCGCGGCATTTCCGGTTCTTTCAAAACCAATTTCTTTAGTCGTGAATTTTGGGGGATCGTACATCCTGTACTTTAAAAAGTTTATTATTACTGTATCACTAATTTCAAGAAAAATATTTACTTTTCGTGTATTTATCTTCTTTAGTGAAATCCCGCTCTGACTATGTACAAAGTGGCGCTAAATAGGTCATCCCTTTAGAGTACAGATTAGTCGACGATCTCATTTTAAAATTTCGACAGGTGCACAAGAGCTTTTCCCGCTTAATCTTTCTGTTTGTTACGTTTGCGTTTCAAGTTTTTATGAAAGAGGGAAGAATATAAATAAAAATTTACTCACAAAAAGTGTAGCAATTAGTCACTGTCGTTAATTCTCAAGCAAAAACTGATTAGTAGATACATGTCTAATCGTGTCATTCTATGGCTTTTTTTCTATCCTATTTTGCAATTGATTAAAATTAGTAATAATTGAAAACTGAAGAGTTACTTTTCACTCATCCATCAAACACTTGAGTAATTATTCAACTTCAATATATTAGCGTCATTCATCTTATTTTCACGCCGATAAAAGTAATACAAATAGAACTCAAGTAGGAGAGAACTGCTTCCGAAGTGTTCAATCTTTTGAAATGTCGGTCGAAGCTATTTACGTGTGCAAACGCCTACGCTGTAAAAACTCGAAGAATTGCTCGACTACAATCCTCGTGATCCATTAGAACTATCTAATAGTGTTCAACCTTTTTGTCGAATTTGGAATAGCTCATAATCGGTGAAATTAATTAATAATCATTTTCAAGAAAATTCATTATCAAAGAGACACGTGTTCTTACTATGAGCCAGTTTTTCCTCGTCTTCGTCATCATCGCGAGACCATTGATCAAACACGAGCTATATTTAGAACTGATTTTTGTTTGTTCTTCCGGACGTTCATCTCGGACTTTCTGACGGATTAGTCATTGTTTCTTAGGAAAAGTTTGTTGAGTAACTCCTAAAGTAAACTTTCCTTGTATAAATAAATATAAAAAAGGGTGAAATATTGATTGGATAAGTCATCAAATCCACTGACAATTTTTTCACTAAATAAACCAGCAATAACTATAATGACGACTTCCCAAGACACAATACGTTAGTAGCGGATGTAATTACGTGGTAAGTGAAATCACGACGACAGATGTGTGCAAGGTTAAAAACAATTGTTTAATGGAATTTAAAAAATAAAAAGGAAATTGCTTGTCATTAAATTCTCGAGGAGTTGAGGTTGCGCCATGTTCATCAGTCGACCTAAACCGCAAGAATTTGAAAAAAAATTCGTCCCCCCTGACTTAGCGATTGCGGTCGGCGTAAAAGCAGAGGCAGAACGAAAGAATCTTTGAGGGCAAACGGGAACAAGATGAGGGTTTCGTATTTTGGAGAATTTTCTGTTCTTTTTCGTGGTTTGATTTTATCTTAAATCGAACATTAAAATTCGGCACTCTTTTTGACCAGTGTGATTCTCATCTATGAATGAAGGAGGGAGAAACAATCTTTTTAATTGTAACTTTCTCAGTCAATAAAAATATAAATAACCATGATAAGCTAGGGCATTGATGTATTAAAATGCATTCGTGTTTGGAACATTCCTTAACATCTTGAATCGTGATGATATCCGAATTCCACATGTTTTGAGTTGACACTAATACGTCTCCTACAAATAGTTCAGAAAAGAAGTTAATTCTGTAACTCGACTTCTTCAAACTAGAAATATGGGATTAAAAATGGACGTTCTGAATCACTTTTCTACGATACCTGCAGCATTTCATTCACAACAATATATGGCCATTATTATGAGTTCGGCGGTCATAACGAGGAGGGGAATGATATAAAATGAGTAGCAAATAAGAGAAAACCAAGATTCCGTGACGTTCGTGATTTTTCATGGACGTGCCCGACGTGCGTTTCAGCAGGATGTGGAGAACTGAGGCGTGAAAATTCCCGGAGCTTTTCGGGGACGTATAATGAGTTTTGCGTAGAGGACCCCCTCATACTCTGAATGAAAGAATTTTGGAAAATAGCATACGAGGAACCGGTACCGACTGCTGGGAACTTCTTTGAGAACCCTAGTCGAGTGAAAGAGCCACTTCCTCTCCCCACTACTCGTAGACTCCATTCAGGTTCGGAAAAAACGTGCGCTGATCAGGTGAATGGAATTTCTATGTAGGATTCTGAAAGCACAGCGACCCGAACCTGACCTGCCTACGATTGCCGGATAATCTCGCGACAGGGTTGACGTCCATTCGAGGCGGCTTCTTTTTTTGCTTCATCCGTTCCCCGTTCGCATTAGAACGAATTTTACGGGTCGATCTTTAACTGACTGGAATAATAATCCTCCTATTTCCTTATTTTCTGTGCAAATCGACAGGAAGTGCATTTGTTGATGACATGTTTCGGTTAATGAGATAAGACTTTTCGTTGTTGGTTAATCGGAGTTACAAAAAATAGGGTACAGGTCGAAAATCAAAATACTCAAAAAACAAAATTTCAAAATCTTTTCATTTTGTTTGAAATGTTGCCTTACAATAAAATAACATTACAAATGTGTAGTTTTAACGATTTGTTGAGGAAATATGATTAACCAACGAGCTTGATGCTACTATTGAAATGCTTACCCCATGTTGACGAAAATCTGCAATTTATAATATATGCACGTATTCTGCAGATCATTTAAATACCCCTTAAGTTTAGTTAGTCACGAACGAAGGCGTTGTTCTTTTAAATAGGATGTTCCACATGTAAAGTTTGCTGGTGTTCCCCACTGCGTACCTGATGATGCACTTTGTATGACAGGTACATTGTATTGACTATTTCATATGTCAAAATGGTGTTTTGCAGGTTGGGTATTTAAAACGCGTCCTTGTTAACGATGAAAAGTTTTCCCACACCCATTTCGCTGCTTCCTGTTTTTCAACCGATATCAACAAATTTGAATTACAATATCATTTTCGGAAATATCAATTTGATTTTCTGTATAAATTTGAATTTGTTGTAAGTTCGATGAAAGTTTTAGAAATTCTGACTTACTTTTGAAGTTTATACGTCAGTCTGGGTTCAAAAGTTTTATATAAATTTTGGTAAGGCAGTTCATGATGAAATTTCTTAGTCTAAAGTGGAGGTGGCAGAGCAGCTGCTGCTCGAGAGAGCTTCGCAATTTCTACCTTCCACTCTCCCACTCGTTAACCGACCTCCCGTGATATTACGTTTCCTCGTAATTTGTCCGGACGTTGCATTTTTTTCATCGAAACGTCTGCTTATAACAAAAAATTGGCGACAATAATAAACTTACAGACTACTGAAATCACTTGATATTTATAAGTTTTTGAGATACAAGTGGGTTTTAACATCCAAAAGTGTTTTTAAATTAGTTTGCAGAATTATATTAATATTAACAAAATAAATAAAATTAGTAATATTTACATTGAATATTATTGAAATAGTTAATATATTATTTCAATTTGTTTTCGATTATTATTATAATCCTTTATGAAATGTGTATTGTATAAAATGTTAATTCGTATTAGTCACTACATATAATAATATAAATAAGAAAAATTATGTTCACTTTTCACTGCATTAACAACAACATATTTTGAACAGAAGATGAAAATATGCAAATTGTTATTTGTTAATTTTTTCCAATATTTTATTTTTCAAGTTAGAATGTTCTGAACACTATTCACAGTCATTTATAAAAATTATGGACATTTTCAATTGTCACAATGAAAAATGATAAACAGTTCTTTTATTTTCGAAAAAAATGGTACAATTAAAACGTTGCAAAAATTGGTTATTCAAAATAAAAAAAATTACAAAATATACGAAACATATAAAAGTTCAAAGTATACTTATCAATTACGAAAATATTTCTTGTAAATTTATACCAAATTGTTGTTAAAAATCATTAAAAAAAATAGTTTAACTTATGAAGAATAAACAATACTGGTAGTTCTGACATTTTGTTTATATTTTTCTCTGTAAGACATTGCAAATAATTTATATTAACAAAAAATGGAATCTCCTATATTTCGTAACACAATTTTAAACTAATTATACTTACGTATAAGTTATTTATTATTCCATTTATGATCAAAGACATGAATATCATAGTGGTTTAAAATCACCCTAAAATAATTATATGTTTAACTTTTACAATGTAAATAACTGATATTCATAAGAAATACAGAATAACTTTAGAACTTCCCTCTAAATTTCAATTATTCAAAAACTTGAAACACAAAGCCAAAAGTGCATGCACTCTAAATTAGTTTACGCAGATGAATTCTGTTTGGATTTGACAGAATTTGGTTATATTTTGTATGCAAAAGCAGCTGAATTATTTATTCAATTTATGGACATACTTGTCACTTTCTATGAATATCAACAGATTTGATCGTAGCATTTATATATTTTTGTTAACTTTTAACGTATAAACAGTTAAAACAACTAATTAATTAATAAAATAACGTTAGTTAAACGTAGTACATTACTTAAGAAACTTGCATCCGGAAATTAATTAGTAGTTTGTTAATTCATTCGTTATTTACTTTTCATTTGCAATGCATTTCTTTTATTTACTCCAAAATTAGAAAATGCGTTTCGTAGAAGGGAAAGTTAACAATTAATTCTGAAAAGTAAAAGTATGTTTAAAAATGTTTAATTTCGGTTTCCTGAAGTAATATAATTTTGTTTATAAAATGTGAAATATTTAAAAAATTTTATATATTTTTAAATAATAACCTTTTTTTTAATTTCAAACTTATGAAAAATATTTTCATATATTTAACAAATTTTCTTTTGTAGAATATTTCTTTATTTAAAAATACATTTATTTAAAAGTTTTCTCCTTTTTAATACAGAAATTCGGAGAGTTATTGAAAATGTTGATACTTTCCATATTATTCGACACTTATCCTGACTTTCATTCAAGATGTATTAACTATTTTTTAAGTGTCGTGACTCTTAATTCATACGTACGCATTCCAACAGAACTGAATTGCAGAATGACAGTCGCATTATGTTCAGTCATTCACGATTTGTATCAGTGAGATTCCACGTCAAAACGTCCAGCTATTAAAGTATAGCCAGTAATTATGCTGAATCCGTGGTAATTTAAAATGTAATTTTGCATAGTCTGGAAGAAAATGTATACGCGTTTAAATATCATACTTTGTAATAATTTCTCAGAAACTGTTGAATCTTCTTTTTTTAATTTCAGGGTATTTTAGAATATTATTATGCTGCTAATTTTGGGAACTTATTCGTTAAGAAATTGCTCCATGGAATTTGTGTACTTACTTTACTGTTTGTTTTTTAGCACGATTTAGTTTCCGTTTTGTAATAATGAAGACTCGACTATACTTGAACTGAATATTAATTTTTAAAATTACCCATCAAAACCGGTCAGAAAAAATTGGTTGTAAATTGTTCTTTATATGTTAAAATATATTGTTATTATCGTAAGGCAAACATTTTTTAATGTTTTGTATAAATTAATAAAATATGTTTTAATATAGAAGTTTCTTTAAATATGACGATTGACGAATTAATTTGTTAATTATAAAAATACAGTTTACAGTTAAAATATAATGTTTGAAGCTTTAGATAATTTGATAATTGTTAGCAATTACATGAATTCTATTTATTGTTAATAAATTAGTTAATAAATTAATTTTAAGTGTTTAGACTACACTTCAACAGATCGTTTTGGCTATCATTTATTTCCAATCAACCTTATTATTGCTCTTAAATAATTTTATTTACATTCACACAATTTCGACTATTAATATCACAATAGTGGATTGTATCTCAATTTTATTTTGTCTAGAGTTTAGCAATATTATAATGCAATTTTCACGATTTTTCGGTACGAAATTTTGAGTTTCCCTGTTTTCATAACTCATTTCATATTTTTCAATGCAAATTTCTCAAATATTCTTTCAAAGCAATACAATAATAGCACAACCATTTTGCCTGTTGTAAACATATCAAATTCGTAACGAATGCAACAGTGTTTTCAAAGCTTGCTGATCGAAAGGAAAGGAAAGTTTTAGAACAATATCTACACCCAAGAACAATCAAGAATGAAGCAAGAAGATGATAATTTGCGTCGAATAAAACTTGGCTGCGATCCTAATGGTGCCGGCATTTATTCTTATTCGTCGTCTCGTCGTCTTCCTGACTTTCAAATCCTCGGTAGAACTAAAAAACCCAAGTTAATCACTTTTTCGCAGGACTCTTTGATCTTGTCATTCTGCGGTTGTTATCCATTACTCATGGTATGCTTTTACAAATATTCATTAAATAAACACATAAACAAAATATTTGAAGTACAAGAACAAACATTCCGTTGCTCGTAACGAGATTACTTTTACATCCTTTTTAACATTCCGGGAGTATAACTCAATTTTGCGCCCTGCAGAGTAAGCTTCGGGCGCAAACTTCGTACTTGTCGAAGATCAGTAAGTGCGCCCTTGTTACATAATATACTATTATACAGGCCGACAAAATTTGAGAAAATTGCAGAACCAAGAACCAGAACATATTTTTCAAAGGTATTTGACACCTTATTTGATTCGCTGAATTCGAATCCGACCTCAGAATAGCCCCTATACGTCAGGTTTTTGAGATTGTTTTAACCTTGGGTACATTTGAGGTGCTCGTAACTGCTATAACATATTTTTTTTTCAAAACGATTTCGGATTCGAATTCAGCGCGTCAAATACCTTCGGAAAAGTATGTTCTGGTTCTTGGTTCTAAAATTTGTCGGCATGTGTTATCAATATTCACATGGAGCAAACTATTCTCCACATTTTCTTCTTTTATTGATGACATTTTGTTCCTCGTGTGTAAATACAATGTAGTAACAATTACGATTTAATATTTCTTGATGATGTCTCCAGGTTAAATTTACGTTTAAAATGACGCTTTATGCTGGTAATTGTGACATCATAAGCCTTTTCCATTATGGCACTTTCGGTTACTTAGACTAATTCGTATTCTTCGTTTTTCATTCAAGTCCCATTTTATTCGGCGACAATTTGTACTCCCCCCAACATCCTATTACCTTTTTCGAGTGACACGCGCGTTAAGGAAGATCATAACAGTAGACGAACCCCTCAGACTGCAATTTCGACAATCCCTTTGATCCTCGGCGACTCAGGTCGTTATCCATTATTCGCGCTTCTAAGTTGTTAGAAAACCGAAAAAGCCGCTCGTTTTTGCACCCCCTGATGGCCCTCCATGTGGCGGAAACTCATCGGGGCTTCCCAGCACCGTAAGGTGGTGAACTTCGTGTCTGATACGATATAGCTTTCTCGTATACGTATTCCCATGTAATTTGCTCCTCACTCTGTCCCCCCTGGACATAATGTACGCACTCGTAAATGTTGAGTGCCGCACGCCTCCCACATGATGCACGCACTAGCGGCACGCAGCGATACTTGCAGATAAGAACATTATTCCAATGGGTTCACTCAAATCTTCAAATTTATGACCGCCCTCTAATTGTCCTGGTATTCTCAAATGGGGATAGCCTTTTGTTGGGGAGTAAATGGCAATTGGTTAACGAGGAAAACGAACGCGGCCTCATTAAGCATGTTTGCGCTTAGGCTTTATTGTGATGAATGGGTACGCATTTTTTTTTGCACAGTGCCTAGAGGAACTGTGCTAACTTTGTTGGCGATTCTCGAAAGTGAATCGTTTCTCTAGTTGTGAATTAAAAAATAATGAATAAGTCTATCTATAGATTATGTATAGAATTGAACACCCATAATCTATATATAATCTATACATAACGACGTGTGTAAAAGTCCACGAAACAAATTTGCGAAGTGTCCAAAATCGCAAGTGACACGATAATGCATCGTTAAAAATAAGGTATATTTTATTAAAATAGAAATGACACCATCAAAATTTCACTTCATCACTGATGCCAAATAATCATTGGCCACAACTCCTTGATAATCACGAATTTTCACGTGACACTAAGAAAATCATCAGCAAGTACAAATCAAAAGATAACTTGTAAAATTGGAGAAAAAAGGAAAAATTACATTTTAGTATTATTTATTTAATGATTTTACTTGATAATTTCGTTAGTCGCTTCATTTTGACGTACATTTATGGAGGTTCGACTCATACCATCAGAAAAATTTTGACAGTTTAAAATCAATAAACCTTAGCAACCGCGTTACAAACGATCGAATAAAAGGAAGAAGAACAGTTATTTTTGACAGTTTCTGCCGAACCCCTACTAAAGCAATAATGTTAAAAAGTAGAAATATATTATCGAATAAATTATTTAAATAAATAATAGTAATGTGAATTCTTTCCTTGTATCTTTTGTTTCTTTCGGATTTGGATTTCCTTTGGATTTGATTTTCAGATTTGAAGCTGTTGACGACTTTCTTGGCGAAATTTGAATGCTCATGATAATCCAGGAAAATTTGGCCATTGATCATGCGGACATCAGTTTTGAAGTGGAATGTCGGTGGTTGCGTTATTTTTAATGAAATGTTCCATTTTTTCATGCTGTTTCAATGTCTTCGTTCCGTGACTTGAAATTTCAACACAGGTCGCAGAATGGTTATGTCAAATGTATTTATTTTTCAGAAATAAAAATTGGTTAAATAAAACTTATTGTTAGTACATTAAATTTTTATAATTATTATTTTTAATGTACATTTTGTGTACATTATGTATATATTATGTATAATTTATGTATAATTTATTCATAATTTTTTTACTTGGGAAAGTATGTTATTTTTTTAAATGAAATATCGTTTTCTGCATTTATTGCTAATAATGACGTCAGGGCGAAAGAAGAGATCTCTAGTTTTCCAAAATGTTGGGAAGGGTGAACTCCCTGAAACCGATATCGCCATTTAACACGGATATATGTATACGGCCTATTGTGCACATACGCTGGGCGAGGAACGAAACCGGAGCCGACGTGTTGCGTTCCTCATCTCCCCCTTAACTGTAGTCGAGACTCGAGAAGATATTCTGTTCTGTTAACATTAAAAATAACGAATCTTTCTCTTCTCGAACGTCTTCTTGATGTTCTTTATTCAAGAACTGTATACCAAAGAATTTTGCAAAATTGTTTGAAAGATGACACTTTCAGAAAAAAATTGCCACAATTTTTGCAGCTTAAACATCTTGAACATCTTTTTGAATTTATTTTGTAAAAAAAAATGGAAATTGCTCAATCCTGGTACAAAACGTTAAATCAATATTTCACTGCCCCAAATGAATATTTAATAAAATAAGACCATTGGTCAAACCACTTATTCACAATTACAGCTCACATTTAGTGAAAATTACCATAATTGGACATGATAACGTGTAATTTCATGTAACCCTTATTTCCGCAATCATCTTAAACATCTCTAATTTAGTTTCGTATATTTATATTTGTTCTATTTTATTGATTTATCTTTTCTAATTGTATTCAAATGTTTCGAGAACTGCATACCTGAAGTGCACATTCTTTCGAGAACAGTGAACTATTGTTCGAAATGTTCGCAAGTAACTAAATAAGATGCGTGCGTGGAGTATTCGTGTTTAATGGCCGATTCTTATCTTATCGCGAATTCTAAACAAGCCAGGTTTGCGGGACAAAACGAAAAAGGGGGTTGCCGATCGGACAATCGTAATAAGCTCCAGTTTATTAAAAAATCATTAGTGGCGTATTGCTGCTTAAAACTTTTCTACCTATTGTTTTCTCGCACATAGAAGCTGATCTAGCGATTATCGTTACGCAGCTGCGATTCATTAACAGCTGTGACTGCAGGCCTCTATTCACACGTGTCGTACATGCACTAATGCCCATGTACACTCTGCATAGGTGCGCGAACTAGGCATTTGCCTACAGATATATATACATGTATATTACTGCAGGCTTATCTCGCGCGAACGACAATTAAACTCGGCGCGTTCTCACGGTCACGACGTTAGATTTCCGTATTTATCACCCTAATTTTATCACTCCTTTGACGTATTACCGTTGTACGGATCCTTTTTAGATCCACGCATCCTGGCATAACAGTCGATTCTTTCTTTTTTTCATAATGTTACGTATACTAATAACACATGAATCCAAAGATTAATCAGAATGCCATTGTGCGTTAATTATTGCATACATCGATTCAAATCCACGTTATGATCGGTTCAATTCAAGTGATGGAAAACTAGGATATAGTAGCATTATGTTATATTGAACTTTCAGGATGTATGATCTGTACCTAATATATGATGATGTCAAAAAATACCCAAAAGAAATTCTATTGCACACTGTAAATATCCGTGGTAATGAAATTAAAATCAACAATAGATTAGTGAAATGTTATATTAAAAGGATTGTTCAGAAATCTTGAATGATGGTCAAAAACTGACCCTAGTAACATGATATAATCAAGATTCATTATAACTGCCTTATCAGATGTTCGTACGGTTTGGTACCTGATCAATGATGATGACTTCATAATCATCCCATAACACCCTTGAAAAAGTGAACCATTCCTTTTTAACAATTGCGATTTTAATTTTCAATTAACTTTGTTTTAATTTTCATATTAGGAAACTTTTATTTCTGAAATTAGGTGACGCGACTATTTAACACATAACTTTTCAACACAAGTATGTTTTTACCACAAGATAACTTCATCATAAACATTTTAACACACAAACATTTCATCATAAAATTGTTCAACAAATGACCATTTCAACATAATATATTAAACATTTTAACAAAATAAATTAAGTTTGGTTAGATTAGGTTATAAGGTTAGGTTAGGTTATGTTATGTTAAGTCATGTTAGGTTAGATTAGGTTATAAAGTTAGGTTAGGTTCTGTTAGATTTTTATATTATTTTGCGTGTATAATATATAATTGTTATTTTCAATTATTCTATTTAAATGCATTGTTTTTGGTTCATGTTTAAATGATCATGTCATGAATGTTTGTGTTGAAATGATTGTACGTTGAAAAGTCGTATGTTGAACTGTCGTACGTTGAATTTCTGTGATGAAATGTCGTATGTTTAAAAGTGGTATGTTGTATAGTCGTAGTACCCTGAATTTAAACATCGATGCTTAAATATAGTCAAATAGGTATTAAATCTTTAATAAAATAGTTTCTGCTGCCTATCTGGCGTTAATGGGAAACAATTTGTCTGACGCCAGAAATAAAACTACTCAGGCCTTTTTCAGGTGACCTGATCAGGATCTAATCGAAGCCAAAATGCAGTTTAAGGTACTCCAAATCGTGGTATATATAGGTATCTAAACTACCCAAAAGCAAAAGAAATGGTATTTACTTGTCATTTAACAATTTTGTTGTGAACGTTTGTGGTTCAAAGTGGTTAAAATGTTTGTTGCAGCTATGCTAAAAGAAATGCTAGTGGAAATTTTACTGTTTTGAATAAGACATTGAAAAAAGGCACACTTATTTTACTACACACGAGTTTAGATTCTTATATTTGAAAAGAAATTATGTTCAGAAGAAAAAATAAAAAACTCTTCTCTAAATTGGAAAATTTATGAAAATAATTATATTATAAATAATCTTTTAATGCTCGGAATGAATTACTTTCAGACATGGTAAACTAAATTTTATTAACACCGATACTTAGATAACCTTCATAAAAAATGTCATGGGCAAATTTAGAATACTGTGTAATGACGATGTTTTCTATAATGTTTAAAAAGTAGGAAAACATTTGTTTGTATCGAATAATACTAATTCAAAATATCACTACTGAAATTAGTGAATAAATGTGACTAACAGCATGGAATTACAATCGACTATGTATACTGCTACTAAATTTGAACTTTTCATTAATAATCTATTTAATTTTTATATAAGTTTATACTTTATTTATATAATTAATTATATACTATTTTAAATTATTTTCCATTACGTAATTCGGTTAAATAATAATTTTATTTTTAAATTAATATTCATCAAGATACAAAGTGGGCATCAGATAATAATATAAAATCTAAGTGACCTCTTTTTCTTCAACAAATGCAGGGCATGCGATAATAATCGTGAAGATACTCAAAGAATGCAACATAGAAGTTCCAACAAGATTGGTTCAAGTAGTCGATGATGAGTATTTAAAGCTAAAAAAGTATCCTTCCGATAATTGTCGAAGATAGAAAGAAGCAGAGATATTTTCTAATGACATTATTAATCTGCAATAATTTTATGGTTATATTAGAATTTTTTTATATTAAGTACATCTATACAGTTTGCATGCGGAATTGAAGAGACTTATTTAAAAAATAAATGATCACTAACAGTCATTTGATGAGAAAATATTCATCCTAGGGTACAATTGCGAATCTTGCAACTGCTCATTATCGTAATAAAATGATATAGGAATGTATAATACAATGACTAAAATACACAAGTATCAATTTCAAGTATCTCAGTGCTCAGTGTCCGTAACGAGTAACGGATATTCCAATTCAGAGAAAGAAAACAGGGAGGCGCTTTTGCGCTATGAGCTGTCCTCTAAACAAAAAAGCTTCCAAGCCTACACATAATCAAAACTATTATTTCCGTAGAAGAGGTTTCTTTTTATTATCTTATTAAAAAAGATCAATGAAACAGTTTTTATATCTTTGGATTCGTATTAACGTCAAGTGGAACCTAATGACTAACGTTGGTTTCCGAATCAAATAAAGATTAATCGATTTCCGAGAGTAAATTTTCTGGAATTTTTTCTAACCAAAATATATATACCAACTATAAAATTTCTGGTAGTAAATTGTCTCTTCTAAATATGAATAAGTACACATTTTTCGTGGCATTTAGAGTAGTT
Source organism: Trichopria drosophilae (assembly GCA_030407085.1). Lineage (NCBI taxonomy): Eukaryota > Metazoa > Arthropoda > Insecta > Hymenoptera > Diapriidae > Trichopria > Trichopria drosophilae. The sequence continues at coordinate 97,280,082 of CM059584.1, forward strand.
GGTTCTCAATTTAATTATTAACGATTTTCATCAATTGTAGTCATAGTATACAATAATTACATTAAGCAGTAATTACTCAAACTCTATTTATATAACATCGTATTATCGATGCAGATTAATTGAATTTAATAAATTAATTAGTGGTCAAATTATTGTTAATAGGATTAGTGATGACTTTTTTCATTTTTCATTAACTATTTTATATTAGTTCACGATAAAATCCATTATAGCAAAATTTTGAGTATTTTTGTTCGATAATTTTATTGATCTTGTACCAAAAACTGTAGTTCATGAAATGAAATATTTCCGTCATTTTTGGTTAATGATTCAACGAAAATTCAGTAATTTTATGTGATATTTCAATAAAAAGTTAATTATTTCATCAGACTATCTCTACAATATTTGATATCCTTGATAGAAAATTGAACTTTTCTGAAAAATGCTACTACCCATCTTTGATTCAAGATAATCTCCTAATATTTTGTTCTAGTCTAGAACAATTTAAAAATTGTTTAGCTTAAAAAATGATGTAAAATACATCTCGGGTATATTAGTTATGTAATAACCACCAAGAACATCCTAAACTGGATAGTCCATTGCACGTTTTATGCATTAAAATTGAATTATTTCTAATTTAATGATTACCCATATTACCCATTTAAAAAACAGTTTGATAAGTATAGTATAACTTCACTTTCTTGTCCGACTCGGGGTTTTGCCTTACACTTTGTTGTCCGACAAATGCGCATCATGCGCTAAATACGTAAAGGGAATCTCGCTAATAATGTGAAGGCGCTAACAAAGTGAAGGACAATAAAAAGAAGTTTATAAATTAAAAGACGTCTTGATAAAAGCTACATAACCTATTCTGTTGATGTGATTCCAACGGTTCATTCATGAAGTAAGAGTTTCTCTTACTGCATGGGTTAATTGTTGTGTTCATAAATCCGATATGGGTGAAAAAATGATGTACTGTTGCATAAATGAAAGATGCAACAAAATCAAAATAGCCCGAAAGTCGTAACAGAACACGAATGTTGATTCATTTTTACATATAATTATACAATTATAAAACACTATTTTAGGTTATGTATCAACTATCGAGGAGTACATTCAGATTGCGTTTCAAGACAAATCTAGGTCTCAAAAGAAGTCATTTATAACGTCTGTCTATAAGACACCCAAAAACGTCTTAAAAGTGAGGACAAATGTGTCTCAAAATAAGACACCTGCTTTAGCAGTGTGTATATCTACGCGATATTATACATACTTTTTAGTAATGATTAATTATATATTATTATTATTATTATTATTACGACTTTATTGGCCTTATTAAAATAGTTACAAACAATAAATATACATATAAACAGATATGCCAAAAGGCGAGCCACAGCTGATGCTGTTTTACAGACTGACCTCATATGAAATTAACATTTTTTAACTAATATTTTTCGGTTACTTTGTTCCGAGATATTTTTTCTGAATATTTTGGGCCGGATACCCTGGATGTTTCGAGCCGTAGTCAAGTGTCACAGCATTCGTTTTGCAATCATTTTTTAAAATTAGTTTGGCCCAAAAAGACATACGCTAACTATAGAATCCAAATTCAGAAACGTACTGCCGAATTTTATTCGTGATATTGTCAAGGTATAAAAATGAATTTGTCTTGACAATTTTTATTTGGAACCCCAAATGTTATTTTTTTTTTCATTTCCATGGCAAACTTATCATACCGGTAATTTTACGTTTCATATTTTTTCATTAAAATTAGCGAAGTTACAATTAATATTCTATTTCGCAAACGAAAAATACTTGTTAAGGTAAAGGAATTTTTTTTTGGTTGGCAATTATCTCGCTCGTGCGGGTTGAAGCCTGATCGATCCTCTGTGCTCCTCGTCTCGCCGAACCATTATCTTCCGAAAACACACATTTCCAGGCCGTTGTAGTTTACTTTATTTTACGTATTTCTCCGGATGCAACATCGGCGAGCGCTCAGTTATTTACCGTCGTTAGTTGGGCTATATAGCCGTCTTCGGTTTCTCATTTTCTGAGCTAGTCATGACCGCCCGGCCTCCGGCCGCGCCGCTTTTTTGGACGCTTCTGGCGTCATCTCGCGCGCCAGGTGGCGCCCGCAAAACAAATTCTATTCACGGGCCAATTACCGCCGCTTTTGACTGTGAAAATGAGATGCGCAAATTTCTCATTATACATATATATAACTAACTATATGTCGTCATTATACGGCATTCACGGGCTGCGCATGACGGGCGAAACTGCGACGCCTGCTGCGGAAACGTGACGAGGCGTGCACTCATCATCGTACAAGATCCTCAACATTTTATGCATTTCATCTTTTCCATTATTACATGACACAATTAGCGGTTTCTCCCTTTTAGTTATATTATTTCGACAAGTATGACATATTTCCTTTAATTTCACACCAATTTCCTTTTTTTCCATCCGGACAAGTTTGCATACACCCCAAAAAATATGCCTCTAACAGATGCTAAATTTGTTGTAAAATGGGAAATTTATTTTCTCACAATCCCAAGTACCAAAAAGGTTTCTTTAAGAGCTCTTTAAACTTTTGAAGCATATCATTCATAAATAAACATTTGATGTACCCCTTTGGAGCATATATTTTTCTGTACCTTGAATTGACTTAAATTTTTGAGTTAGCAGAATGCGAATCCAATTTTCAAAATTCAAAAAGTTCTTGGCGTCTATAATTACGAATCCAGTATCAGATTTTCAAAATTCAAACAAGGGGAGTAAAAATGGCTGATAAAACTACTCAAATATAAAATTTTGATAAACCTAAAAAATCTCGGATACGCAATTTCACCAATTGATGTGCGTTTTCAAGTCATAATGACCGTAATTTTTAGGCAGTCATTTTGAATTTTCATCATTTCGAATTCACAACCAGCGATCGCAAAACCCTTCCAGTATACATTTTTATCGATATTATAGCAGTTTTAAATACAAGTAGTCGCAAACACAGACTCTCCATTTTGAATTCTAAAAATTTGATACCCAATTCTCCATCAGAAATTCCAAACACCCTATTATACTAAATTTTAAATGATTATCTTAAAAACATGGTCATTAATGAATTTTTTGTTAAAACCGTGATTTGTTAAGTTTGTTCTTTTATAAACAATTATATCTTAATAACCGTTTTCACAAATTTGTCCACCATTGTGGTAACAGAAAATATGAAAAATGTGCAAAAATGAAAGAAATCAAGGTGCTAGCGTGAATTAGCACTATGCTTCTAAGAAATAAGAAGTTTGAAACATTATACTGTTCAAAAAGAATTTTTAAACTGATATTTAAGATTAATTATTCGTCGATTTTAAGAGCTCTACAAGACTTCTTAAATATGAGGTCTCAGGAAAAAGGTCTGATTTAAGGGTGCGCCTCAAAACCTCGACAAATTACAAAACAGACAACTTCAAAAACTCGACATTTCCAAATACAGACACCTCCGATTGGTGCACTCACGGCATAAAAAAATGATCTCGGGTCGCCGTCCTTGAGGTTTCACTGGAAGGTCATTCCAAGGTCAAAAATGTTTGACCAAGAGATTCATGTTGTAGGTCATTTGAAGGTCAAATCAGTATTGAATGTCTGTATTTTGAAATGTCTGGTTTTTGAATGTCTGGTTCTTGAATGTCAGGATTTGGAAGTGTTTGTGATTTGTCAAGTTCTTAAGGTGCGTCCTTATTGAAGAGGTTTGACACTTCCCTGATAATAAGAATGCCGTTTGTGTGCTTATGTTTATTTTCATATTTTCGATATTTACATCACAATACAAAAATAATAAAACTAAAAAACTTTAAAAACGGTTTCAACAAACATTACTTTTTAGTCCCGTTCAAATCGCATTTATTCTAAACTACAAACACTAGTATTATATACTTTGTATAGCTAATTAATGAACCTTTTCATAGTTTTTAATAGTTCTGCATTGATTTTAGAATATTTAATTATTACAAATGGTATTGAATGTTATTTATTGATAGAAGCTTCTCAAAGTTCACTATTAATTGATAGAAGACTAAAATATTCATCAGATGCAAATATGCGAACCAATTTGTTACTATTTTTAGAGGAAGTTTGCATAATTATTGATGTTGAAAAATCACTTTAAAGTGGCAAATTTATTTTACCAATTTTTAAAACTTGTTTACACTTCCATATTCCTGCGTATCTGTATAAAACACTTTTCTTGTAATCCTATTTTGAGGAAAAAATGCATCGCATCAGATTAAAAAATGTTGTGGAGTTTTAATTTATATTCAGTAAGCTCAGGTCTGTGTTGGTTTTCAATTAATAAAGATCTTCCTCTTAAAGAAGAGCGCGTTAGTTGAAACTTTCCTTCGCTTACAATGCAAATAAAAATTCTTAGTCAGAGCTTGCAAACTCGTTAAAAAACTGTTATTATTATGATATGGAATTATATCAGAATGTTGCAATTTTGATCCAGTCTGGAACGGTGCAGCACCGGCGATAAATTTAGCCCCGTGTTTTCGCCGGTATCCCGCTTACGGACTTTTGGAGAGGCTCTCGTCTCTTTATTTCGGTCCATTCCTCGAGCTTGAAAGCTCGAGGGAGTCTTTCCGTTTTCTCGGCTTAATCTCGGCATTCGCGAACTTTCGCTCCGAATTACCGCCGGATGTCCAAGGCGATAGATTTGCCCTTTGGAATGATAATTTTCTATCTTTAACCCAGTCTCCTTAAAGGTGAAAAGTATGTCTTCGATATGAGAATTATTTCACCACTGTCCAAACGGCAATTCAAAATATTTTTGGATTCCTAATTTTTAAGAACATTCTTCTACAATAGCGCATAATAAAAACGTCATTCTTTCATTCTTTCAGTAAATAAAGTATCTTTTATAAATATTTAAAATAATATTTATCTAGTGCGGTGTTTTTTATAATTAGCAAAAAATTGTTTAAAATCGGGTTTTGGATGTTTTTGGGAATGCTTATGCTACTTTCTTTAAAAAACCCTAATCCCAAGTCAGATCTACGAATCGGGTCATTATTTTGAGATTATCTACTCTAGAAATGCGGTTTTTTGTTATTTTTTGAGGTTATGTAATTTTTTTAATATTTCCTTTATTTGGTAGAACTCTTTCACCATTTAAAATGAGCTAGTTGACAACCATCCATTATTATCTCTCATATGTTAGCATTAATACTTCACGCCATATTGAATTCTCCATTTTCGAATTGACGATTTCAATTTTTGGACTTCATCTTTGTACGTAACGAACCCAGAAACGGTCAAGTTCAAATGGTGTAAATAGTAAATAACCTACAAATAGCAAAAAGCGAATATTTCGAGCACATAACCTCAAATATACCAAAATTCTGACTTCATAAGCCGATTCTAACCTGGGATATACGGATTCTGCGTATACAATTATTTTGAAAAATAACAGATTTCTGACACGAAGACTTGTTTATTGGTACTTGGTACATAACATAAAACGTCCACTAAAAGCTTCAGTATTGTCGTCAATTTCGGTAGTATTTAGAGATAAGTTTAGCAATTGAACTAATATCCTTTTCATCTTAAAATATTTATATTATTCTAGCCAAACATAATAAGATATGTGCATCTCTTTTACGAATTAACTAAAATGTTTTAAACATGTTTGTAATTTATATTAGCATAACAGAATACTTGCAAATTATTGGAATGGTATTACTGATTGGAATTAAATAAATGCGGTGGGGTTTGTACACATGATTACTAATTATTGTTACAACTTTTGATATGCAAACTCAGTTTTAAGAAATACACGTTAAATACTAACACATCTCTGTTGTAAAACTCCCGAAACTGCGGATTACCTATAATTAACACAAACATTAAAACAAAAAAGTCGACAGGAAATTATTTCTCTTTAATAATACGTTTCAGCGACTTGTGCGGGCCCTTGTAAGCTGATTTATCGACTTTGGGTTCTAAAACCTTTCGTTTTTAAATTCCAGTTGCCTGTAGCCCTATTATCAAAATTCCTAATGCATTAATTAAAATTGCAATTTTCATGAATATTACAAACAGACTTTATATTGCAATATACTAAAAAATGCTGTAGGAATGTAAGAATATCTTTATGTAATTAAAAACCCTGTAATTTTGTCTAAAAATATTTCCTAACTGCTAAATTCCTGAGATGATTGGACATGAATTATTACAGATTCCTTTTTGTGGGTTAGTTATTTTGAATGCTTCTTTTTTACCAAAGTTATACAATTTACATTTGAAATTTCCTTTTAAAAATTGAACACAAACATGAACACAAACTTATAGATAAGAAAATGCAGCGAAAGAAATTGCAATACAAATTAAAAAGTATGTAAAGTGCAGAAGGGAGGGCAAAAACATTTGTTGCGATTTTAACATTGTCTACTTCAAAATAAAATTCTGATCCATATAAAAAATATTTGAATCAACTGTATTTTTAGTATTAACATTCGAAAATACTATATTTCATTTCACACTATTTTATAACCTTTAAATTACTTTAAATCCCAGGATTAAATCGATTTGCAGTAGTACAAAGTAGTTTATAACACAAAGTAATTTTTATGACGTCTTTTGGAGACACGTAAACAAATTCGTTTACATTTGTGACTGATGATTTACAATGTGATCTCTGTTTCTTAACAATTGTGACCTCAATTTCGATTTTGTCTACCCTCTAGACTTCCGTGTTAAATCTGGCAGAGTTTTAGTCATCTGTGCATTCTAGACATACCAGACACATGATAAAATGATGGCACCAGCTAAGAAAGATTAAAATTGTTTATATTATCAGAGAGGCGATCCTCAATACCAACTGTGCAATTGACATTTCGGATAAAAGTCATACTTGTCTATACACTACTTATCTTAGGGTTCTTGTTGTTTCCACAAACCACCCAGGGTCCTGAAATACATATGTCAGATTCCGTGAAACACACAATTCAGAATGAAAGAAAATAAATATCGAAGGTCCTTTACCGAAGGTACAATATGTTACTCGAAACCTGTTGGAAGAAGATGTGAAAAGAATCACATCTGGATGATGATTATAGCAATGGACTAATAGGTTGCATTCTGCCAGGAAATGTGTGTTTTTCTAACTTTGAAAGAATTCTACGAAAATATTTATATTTTATTGTGTAATCTTGATATGGTATTTGAAACGAAATAAACATTTCGTTCAGGAATGAAGCTGGTTTGATGCAACAAATGTAGACCTTCGGTATTAGCTATCAATTAGTAAAGCAAAATTGGAGGTTACATAAGAATCTTGTATTCAACTAGTAGGACGAATACTTTTTTGTGAGATGATCAAAAGAAAATGCATTGTTCTATAGTCTAAGTATTTCATCAACATAATAGCCAATAACGAACAACTGTATTATGCATCGGAATTCGATTGTTCTGAAAAAAGGACATGATATATTAGGAAATAAAAAGGTGCGCATAGATTGGGTCGAGCGAACCGTTGACCAGAATTCAATCATATTTGCACGAAACACACCTAGAGAGCTATATCGCTCGAACACGAGAGCGTGATTCGTGCTGTAGGTTGGTCGACGTAAATCTTTCCCGTCCTGGATAGCTTCTCGAATATCAAATCGTAACACAAGCAACAAAGGACTGGGTATCGACGTCACAAAAAAGGGCAATCGCCTCGTTTCCGGTCCAGCCCATCCGTGCCTAAGTTATCTGAGAAATAAAGGAGGCCGAGACGAACCCGAGGCGGAGAACAGAAGCAAAAAAGTCGACGGCGGCGGCGCAGAGGAATTAAGAAACACGAAACTACGGAAAGATCAGCGCAAAAAAAGATTTCGCCCTGATTACCAAAAGGTGTTCCGTCCGAAATCTTCGCCGTCGAAATCTAGCTGGCTGATGGTTACTGAACCCAGACTCTTATTCAGATACCAAACTTTAGGTTAACATTCATGGAATTACTCGAATCTCGATACTTTTTCGGGAAGAATATCGAATCATCGATTAGATTTAATTGGATCTTGGCTCCTCTCTGGTTAATTAAGTTATAAAGTCAAACTTTTTTCATTAAGAGTTTAGTCAGAATTTCATAAAAGATTCTGATGAGAACTACCATTATTTGCTGGTTTTTGACATACTTTAAGAGTTTATAGGTTTCCTGTTTTTGTTAGTAATAAATTTGACATCATAGTTGACCAGTATTAATCCAGTCAACTATTGGTTCATTAGTTTAGAAACATTTTTTTGTCCGCAAAATTAGGAACATACAGGGAGTGTCCAAAGGACCTACATATGGGGACACTACACGTCCTACTACTTTATCCACAACTACTATACACAACACGTCCATTATTTGACCTTCAAAAAGTGAGTCTTCGTGGATTTATAATCCGCTTGCAGAACAAGTCTATTGTGCATACGAAAGTGGATGCACGTATTTTCCGATGGACAGGTACAATGGACGTATAATGGACGTTGAATGCACGTACTCATGTGGGCATCCATTGCATGCAAATGCACGTATGTCCATTCAATATCCATTTATCTAATGTAAATTAGGTTGTTTTCATGAACGTACAATGGATTTACGTGTATAAGATATACGTATTGTGAACGTACAAATTTGATCCATTACGATATCTCTAACAGTCTAATGTACATCCTATTTGGAGAGTCTACAGATGCTTTGGATGTTCCTAGTTCAGCCGATGACTCCTTATTTCATCTGTTTAAAGTTTAATGGTCATTTGCATCATCATGTACCATGGAAATTCTTGAGTCTTGGTAGCACTTTCAGACAGTTCATGGATGTTTGCAAGGGATTTATCATTACGGAAGGTATCATCTCTAGTCACTATTAGGGTGAAGGATTTCTGATACATCATGAATGATTAAAAATGTTAAAATTGTACCTCCAGCTAGAGAAATAAAATGGCAAACTTGGATGTTTAAATTCGATACAGACATGTTGGACATATAATGATTCCTGTGTTCATTGTACGACAGTGCCCTCATTCTTAAGTATTTGACCTATGTTACTAATAAAAAGAATAACCAAAAAGAAATGAAGGATACATTAACCGTCGGTAAATTAAAGACAAATACATCAATATCCGACCATTAAGTAACGAATGTAAATCAATTTAAATTTATTGTCAAAGTTTAAAAGTGTTCTCACATAGATAATACACAAGAAGATGATCTAATCATTAAGGTTAATCAGAACGTAGTATTAGGTCATTTTTTTACTGAAATAAGGTTACCGTTTCCTTGACCATATGCGGATCATGCAGGCTGAAACAAGTTGTCGGAGTTAATAGCGCATGGAGCCAGCGATTAGTTTTTGCTGAAAACTTCGGTACATGTGGCATTCGCGCTCTAAATTAAATCTGCAATAAACAAACGATATTGCATAAAAGAACCTTGATTAAGCGACAAGTAATTTATAAAATAAGACATTCCTGTCGAGTTAATTGAAATATAGAAATTCTTTCAATTAGTGAAGACGTTATGCACCTATTAACTTAATGAAGATTTTCAAACGCCTACTTAAAAAAAGGTATTTATTTTTGTGAGTTTTAAAAGCTTTAAACACCTTTTGTCTTAATTATAATAGTGTCCGATATGTAACTAGGAATTAGCATTCCAATAACAATTGACATGTAGGTAAGAGGCTTCAACGTGACATATTCGAATATCGATTTGGAAATTCATGTATCTTAGAACACTCGGTTTCTAATTACGACAGGGAGGTACGATAACAGCTGCTCGTGTACAAAAGGCCGGAAGTCGGGCTATCGGTAATTTTAGGGTCGGGATCTCGCCGAATTGGGTTCGCGTACGTAATGAACCACAAAATCGTCACCGAGGACTCATCGGTTTTTGGTCACCCACGTTAATGCTGAATAGTGCACGCTACTCTATAATAACACTATTAGACCTTTTCGGGTACGTTCCCTTTTTTCTCGCTTATTAGTTGTCATCAACAAAGGGACATGGGACTAGGCGCCACAATTTCACGCTTGTGTTAGTTAAAAGAGACGTGAAATTGCATTTATGTAATGCGTATTATACAAATATATATTTTGTAAAACAATATTAACAACAATGGTTTTGGTTTAAAAATGCCAATAACTGTTTAAAATAGATATGATATTTTACAAGAATATTCAATAATATTATTACGGCATCGAATGGGTTTTCTGGCTAAACCGGTTTGGTTTGCATCTAGTTTGGTTAGCATAACTAAATAATCAGTTATCAACATACAATTGGGTTAATTCTAGGAACCTTTCATCATTCAAATTATTCGGTTGTGAAAACCAAATCGTTTGGTTGTAAAATAATATAAAAATAGTTTTTATTAATGTATTTCTGAAGAAATGAAATTATCCATTAACTGAACGTCACACTGGTGGTTGATTTGGAAGTAGGGACCAAATCGGTTCAGTTGCAACTGCATAACTTTTCCAATTTGTTTGCACAGCAGTAAACAAACGGTTTGGTTTCTGTCACTACAAATTTGATGTAAACTGCATATAGCATCACAGCCATTCAATTAGGTTACGTTAATTGCAACCAAACTATTCAGTAGTAACATTCCACGTAACCGTTTATAACAAAGTGGCATAAGTCAAAAGTTTGACCAAACCAACCGGTTGGAAATCAAACTGTTGTAAACCAAACTGTTGTAAGTCAAACTGTTGTAAACAAAATTGTTGTAAATCAAATTGTTGTAAACCAAACTGTTGTAAACCAAACCGTTGTAAGCCAAACGGTTGTAAACCAAACTGTTGTAAACCAAACCGTTGTAAACCAAACTGTTATAAACCAAACTGTTGTAAGCCAATCCGTTGTAAACCAAACTGTTATAAACCAAACTGTTGTAAACCAAACTGTTGTAAGCCAAACTATTGTAAACCAAACTGTTGTAAACCAAACTGTTGTAACTGTTATAAACCAAACTGTTGTAAACCAAATTGTTGTAAACCAAATTGTTGTAAACCAAATTGTTGTAAACCAAATTGTTGTAAACCAAATTATTGTAAACCAAACTGCTGTAAACCAAACTGTTGTAAACCAAACTGTTATAAGCCAAACTATTGTAAACCAAACTGTTGTAAACCAAACGGTTGTAAGCGACACTATTGTAAACCAAACTGTTGTAAACCAAACTGTTGTAACTGTTGTAAACCAAACTGTTGTAACTGTTGTAAACCAAACTGTTGTAACTGTTGTAAACTAAACTGTTGTAAACCAAACAGCTGTGGACCAAATAGTTGTAAACTAAACAGTTTTGACTCGGTAACTAGAATTCTAGTGCCAATAACCACACTGTTCTTTCAGTACCGATGTTAACTTCTTACAAAATAAGTTCTCTACATAATGAAGAACGAAATGCGCCAAAGAAGCATTGCAAATCAGAAAACTCAATCAATTAAACGTTTCATGCAATGCACATGTAAGAAACGCTCATTACATCCTCGATTTCACAACAGCCTGTAAAATCATATACAATCTGATCGTACAGGATCGCACATGTTTATCAGGATATAACAATGATTCATTAAAAAAAAATGACATTTTTTTTAACACAGACATCTAATTAACGAATTTCCTCGGAAAACGTCGCGCCTTTCGTGTTTCCGGCATCGCGCGGATATCTGGGATTTCCGGCCGAGGCATAACTCGGCTGGACAGCCGTGTCTAGTGCGTAGGTATAGTGCATAGATAAAAAGTGCATGCAGGTAAGCGCGTACTCGAAAAACTTGACGCGCACTTCCGGTTTCGGTGCAGCCATGCCTCGTGTATACATATATATATGCTTCGCTCGCACGCGGGATTTCTTCGACGCACGACTCGCACACGACGTGTTGCACATATGCGATGTATATACGTGCGTGTATGCACTCACGCGTGCGTGTATTGGAGTCACTCGAGGTTCTTCGGATCGTTCGCCTCGCGTGGCTGGGAAATCGAGTTCCTGTCTCTTTCTTTTCCTAAGATGTCCTTTCTCTTTCTCTCTCTGACTCGGCCTGAATCCTTCTGTTGCATCGATCCTCTCACTCGTTCTCTCTCTTAGCATTCTCCTCAAGATGCGATCCTGCATCGAGAGCGAAATTGCGGCCCGATCGTTTATTGCCAATCTACGTCGCTCAAACATTTTTGCGCTTTTTAATCGCCCTTTACGACGTTGCCTTCTTTTCCACTTAGGACTCGGTCGATCTAAAGTCACTTCGGAATTGTGCAATTTCATTTGTATTAACAACGAGGCGGGTTCGTCGTGTGTGTGCGCGCGTGTACTAGAGAATTTAAAAGATTACATCTCGATGGAGTAACGGAAGTTTCTAACTTTACATAGAAGTGTTGACGAAATTAAAAGTGACGACATTTCTTATTTATTGTTGTTATTGCAATGTACAAGATTTTTATAATTGGACAATTTATATGATTTTTTTGCAGGATGATATTATACAATTAATAAATTTAAATTTCGTGGGTTCTTCCTGCAACGCAAGGATTGATGCAATCACGTCCAATTGCGTTACAGGAAGAACCCACCAAATTTAAAAATGGACAATTTATATTTTAACAATTCTGATACCGATATTTAAAAAATTCATATACTGAATTGCACGAATTATTTTAAAACAAATAATAATATAGGGAAGAAATAATGTTTGTGTTATGACTGAAAAAGTTTGGTTCACACAATTACACGATTGGTTCCGACAACGAAACCGGTTTGGTTGTAAGAATTAAATGAATGTAATAATGTAGTTAAAATTGTACTGAAACAATCTGTAGTTTTGAACGTTATTCGTCGTATTTTGTAACAAACATTTTATGCATTTAGTTTATCAGACATTTTGAGAAGCCAACGTTTAGGGTCTCAAAACCAAACAAATTTTTATGAACCAAACTCAATTACGCACCAAACTGTAAATTTCGAGCAACCAGAATCGTGGATTTAGCAACCTTCTTTTCTCTTTCATTAAGCAATTAATTTGACATCCTCAAACCTTACTTGAGTTGTGATTAAAAAAAATTTTCATTATGCTATCACATTCCTGTAATCCGAACTTATTATCTTAGAAAACTCTTGCATAAAGTAATTCAAAGATGATCAGTGTCGACATTAATTGCTTTGTTCTTATTGCTCCAATTTTCTGTAAGAAGTCTATATTCTAACATGATAATTATATATCTGTATCAAAAAAGTGTAGGCAACAGTAGCCGATTAACTATATGGAACCTGCTCATACCATGAACTTAAATTGCGTATAAAATTAGTTACTAAATTCTCCTTGTCAATCTCTTAGTATCGGTTGTCAGAACTGTCAACTTCACGCGATTGGTTGCAATGTACCTTTTCGAATAAATTAGTGCAGTTTTATAACTTGATAAAATTTGTTATTAATACCGCATTTATTAATTTTTCAACAATTTGTAAAGATTTCTTTAAAATTACAAAAAAAAATGATGATACAGGCGTATGCCTTCCGGCATATTAATAAATTTATTTAAATGGCGAGAGGCATTTAATAACTATTTAATAATAGTAATATAAAACAACCTGAAAATAAAGTTTGGCTGAATGATAGATGAATAATTCTTAATCTAAACTGATCTTAAAGGGAGTAGACCAACAAGTATTAGATCTGTTTTGATCTTGATAATGTCTACGTCTTCCTAAGTCTCCAATTAAGAAGATCAATTTAGTTAAAATGAGATTTTTTAACAGGCTTGGTGGAAACAAAGTTGGTTTTAAGGTATTTACATAAATACAAGGAAATTTTAGATCTATTTAGATATGCTATTCTTTTGCAGTGACTCAATATCAAAGAGTTCCAACATAAGTTAGATAGAATCTTTACATTCTAATAGAAATGTTGATCTTTCTTGGCTAAACCTGATAAAAATTTCTCGTGATTCTTTCCTGTATTATAATCTGTAACAAAGAAATTATTTAATTTTGCGATATAAGAGGCTCGATAGATCACACGAGATATTAGTAAATGGTCATAAATAAAATCAATGTCCTAGTTAATCAGACTGTTTAACGCGGGAATACCAAATAGACAGGGTGTTCAAAGTTGAATAGTTTCCCATCGGACTTTCCATTACAACTTCCAAGAACGAATTTTCAATAATTCATTATTATAGTACTTACTTCTGCAGTAATGTACGTAATCGTTACGCAACACCATTTTTATTACGAAATTGCCATTCATTTTTTACAATAATCATTGTTCAGTTTTACGCACAGCGCATTAACACACTTCCAAAGAAGTATTTTAATTCTGGGAAAAGCATATTTCACGACAATTTCTTGACATTGTATTCGCATAGAATGCAGCATATTAATGTGAGCTATTTTCTCGCGTTTCAAGTGCACTTTTTTCATGAGGCGGCAATGTCTTTTCAGCGCAAATGATGATATAGCAACGTATATATGTACGTGCTGCATAACTATATAAAAAAAGCATTACGTAGTATTTTTATTCAACACTTTGTATACAACAATTTAATTTGAAAATTTGAGGAATTAGTCATTTATATTACAATTAGAATAGGCAGTGGAACAAAACTGATGATTTTAATAGTTCTTTTTATAAAATTTAATATTTTTCAATTACACTTCTCTTCTATCGAAAAATACTTTGATATTGATGGACCTTTTAAGAAACTGAGAGTATCAGATCAATTTCTGGTTTTCTGAAAGTTTAATGCCTACAATTACCAGCAAGTGATTAGATATTTGTTAAAAGAAGCACAATTTTTAGTAGATTAAATGAGCATGCATCGAGCGATATTCGACCGACGATTATTTTACTTGGCCATACTTAAATTATGATGGATCAATTTTCAGTAACTCGAATGAGATACTTTGTTAGAAGCCCATTTGGGTTACGTTGAATACTTGCAGCCAAATAATTAGGCTATTAAAGTAATTCAGTATAAGTTTTTAAATGAAATCCATTTTCACAAATTTGGATTGATGATCCTTCGGAAATATCCAACAGTGTTCAAGACCTTATTTTTTGTAAGTAGGTTTAATCAGTCATCGATTGTTAAACAAATCTTTAATCAAACACATGAAAAAGATTTAAAGAAACTTAAACAATAAAAGACTTCGTTTATTTAGTAATAACTGAATATTTCATTTTGGATAGAACATGAACGGAACAAGGGGTTGTTCATCATGAGCATGTTCATCAACCTGCACGAAAGCAGGTTAAGATATTTTTTACCGTTCATCACACTTATTACGTATAGTTCGCCAAAGTTGTTACAGAAACAGGTTCCAAAGTCGATTGCGTACAATTAATAATAATAAGTTCGTCCGCCCATTCTCCGATTTGAAAGAACAATCGCGGGAAAAGCGATGGGCTGCAAGACGCAACGACAATGGCAAGACTTTTACTGCGGTGGCGGCCTAATGCCTCGACTTTAAAAGGACAAAGAGAAGGTTATTTACGCTCTTCTCGTTATCTTTTTTTTTGTCGCTCACCCCTTTATTCAAATAAAGCCGCAACACTATATCACTTCTAGTTTCAAAGGCATTCTTGCCGTACCCTTACGTCATTCTCACTCCTTTTCGCTCCCAAGATTTCGGTGAAGAAAAGGGACCAACCGTAACGTAATTAAGTGAAATAAACTGTGCATTTCGTAAATACGTCGTAAACAGATGCATACGATTTTTTAAAACTGAACGAAGATTTTATTCATAGTTATGTAAGATAAAACGTATCTTTTATCATTTATAGAACAGTGCAATGCGAGGTATATTCTTTCACATCGAAGGTATCATTAGATGTACATCAATTCAAAAGAACACATTAAAAAAAAAAACTTTAAACTTAAAAAATAATAATGTTCCTTGTTTATAATCTTAAACATTTTTTTGCATGTCCCTCTCTTGACTATTCCTTTCTATGAATCTTTTTTGTTTAGTATACTGAATAAGTATCTTAGTATTCGTTCAGAGATGTCCTCTAAGTTCGGAACGCCATTAAGATGACTATCATCGGAACTGTTATCGGTCCTTTTTTTCCTCCATCTTCGCTTCTTTCTTCCTATCTACCTCTCTCTCATATACTCGGACAGGTTCTGTTTCTTCGTCCCTACTCTTTTTTGCTTCATGTGTTTTTGCCCTAACTTTAATTTAATATATTCATTCTTTCCCACAATCTTTAGCCTTTAGTAATTGACGTAACCTAAGAAATATAGCAATATCCTAAATTTTAATATTTTATTTGATTTCATTATAACAAATACTTCTTAAAAATTCTTGACTAACAATGTTTCCTTTAATAAAAGCTAAAAATGATCTGAACCAAGTCACATTAAGTACTTCAGTTTTACTAGGCAGTTGATGTTAACAGCCATTGAATATCCTTCAATATTGTTTGTCATTGTGTTTAATTTCCCTGCTCTCAAAGGACGATTATTATATTATTTTGGGAAGGATAGGATGATAGTTCAAAAATTCTAAATATTGGAATAATTTCCATTTGTTCAGAGAAATTCTTGCGATACGACTCCAGTAGACCACCAAAGGTGATACCAGAGGCTTGGCTTCGGATATTTTCTGAGCAACGTCTTCAAGGAATTTCGCGACGCCCACACGACCCGAATCAAAGTGATATGATTTCAATCTACCGTCTGAACGCCTTTCAGATTATTCTTTCGCCGAATTTAGTTGTTATCCTGTGGTCTTATTTTCGGACCCAGTTCGGTGAATCCGTAGACGCAAAATGTTTAAGGTGGTCTTTGATTTGGGTAAGTCTCTTTCGTGTTTGTTGTATTTTTGTTATCGGATGAAATTTCATGAGTCCGCCAAGTACACGATTGAGTATGAAAGCATCTGAAATAGTCCGATTCCCTAAGATTGTTTATGTGCGTCTTCTTTGACCTGATAAGTACATTTCGCAAGAATTAAAATAGATGACATTTCTGAACAAATTAGATTGGTTGGATGAAGTGAATTATTTGGTTTGGAGAATTAATCCGGTTCTATTTTCAATATAATTAGTATCTCCATATTTACATTTAAGACCAGCCAGTCCAGTAGTAGCCAAACTGTTAGTTCTATTAACCAAAAGTAAACGTTATCAACCTAGTCTTTTTAAAAAGTTTTTTTAAATGTATCAAAAACAATATCGGGATTCAGTTGATGAAATCTGGAAATGTTAAAATACAGTGAAACTAGGTAGAAAATAATTTTACGCCGCGACAGGCTAATATTATGGTGCGACAGCAAAATTGTGTTGCCGGCTATGACCTCAGTATTACCTTGCGACGGCATAACAACCTCAACATAAACATTTGTTGTGATACCGCAGCGCAAGAGTTTTCCTAGAGTTCAGTAGCGAAATCGTATAAACAATAAGTGTGAGGCCACGCTAAGATAATGGCGTCAACACCATGCGTTAGGCTGCGGCAATACAAACATTATTTTCCGTCCATCTCTTCCAAATTTGCATTCTGAACTTGATCCAACATTTCCGCTAGATATGTTTTGTTAACCTCAGTTGACGACCAAGATGATCAGATTTTGGCAATAAATCACCAAATTCCCATTTGAAATGTACATCCCCACTTAGCCTCTCTGGCTTCTTAGTCTTCTGCTCTATTTGCAGCGATTTGTCGTACACAATGCCATTTACTATTCAAATTATCAAACAAATTTGGTCCACGATTTCTTCAGTTTTTTCACAACACCTTTTAAAAGAGTTGACATAATAGAACAGTGTAAGTTAACTTACGGACCAGATGGCGCTCAAACTCAATGTTACTGATCAGAACAGTTGTGGTAAATTAGAGAGAAAAAGAAGTTTGACCATCCCATTAAACGAACATTTCGAGTGATCAATTTCTGGTACTTTATAACAGAAAGTCATCATACGGTCCACCACATCGATGGACCATTTCGCGACCAAAACATTTTCTAATGGATTTTGGGCCAGTCAAGTGCATAACATGGATACATTTTTTCGCGACGATTGATATTCACAATATATTAGTTGCTATTATGACAAATTGAAACCGCAAAGTACTTCGTTATCCATTTTATTGTAATGTGTATTCAATTATGAAGTGAAATATGGTGACTCGGTCAGGTATCTCAATCGCCTAAAACGTTAAACAATCGAAATACCGGCAACCGAAATTCGGCCATAAAACGTCAAGAAAACGGAACCTCCCCGGGTAGGAATGGCTTGCAGAAACCAATACGTCCGGTCCAAGTTGGCAAAAAAAAAGAAAAGAAAAGAGAACCGACTTCATCAACTTTGCAAAAAGCCGGCACTCGAACGATTTTAACGTATTTCTCTTCACCACGGGGACGCTACCTTCCTTCTTTGTTGTCTGCGCAAAATCTACAGTCCCGCAGGAGGTTGAGGAGGAGGAAATAAAATTGAAAAAATCTCCCATTGTGCCCTTTATAACGTACGGTACCTCGCGCGCGCATTGTGCGGATAGGCGCGGAGGCGAGCCTGAAGGTCTCAGGTTCCAGGTTCCAGCGCGAGAACCATGTATCTTCCATGCACACACGTATTGGCCCACACGTCTTTCCCCGGTATGACTGCAAAGTGCAATAATGTGTGCGTTCACGCACGCGACGATAAAACGCATATACACGTGGAAGGCTGGTATAAGCAGCGGTCTCTGGGAGAATGATCTCTCTCGCCGCCACACCTTTCGCACGGCTTTCGAGTTCCCCCTTTAAGAACCTCCAGTCCCCCCGTCGCCGCTTCCCCAGGTCTGCATCTGCGTGTCGTCGTTCTCCATTTCGCGTATCTCTTAACCTGCCGATTAGACCGCTGTTACATTCTCTTCGACTATCGCTTTTATCTCGCGTCTCGCTTGTTTATACTCGTTTTACTTGTAGGCCGTGATTAATTTTTTTTTTATTATTTATCATCGACTCTGTCGTTCTGGTCTTCGTTATGTCTCTTTCTCTCTTTCCCTACATCTTTCTCTCTCCCTCTCCCTTATTTCTGTTTCACTCGAACACATACGCACATGGACGCACTTATACTCTCTAACTTTCTGGGAGGAGTGCGTGGACAGGACCTGGAATTTTTAAGGGGAATTTATGGTAATGAAGGCGGAATCGGCGGTGTCCGAAATAATTCCGTTCGATTGCATGTTCGGCATTTCATTTTCGCGATTAAGGATGGAAATTTATGGGCGACATGCTTTGTGCCCGATCCGACGCTTTATTGATCGTCGATCGTTTTCGAGGATTCGAATCGTTTTTGGCGCAGATCGCGGCTCGATCTGAGGTATCCAAATGATCACTGGCTCACTTTTTTAAAGTTTCTTTTGGTATGGTCGTATTTGGTAGTTATAGCATTGCCTTTGGTTAGTAGAGTTGTCGCACGTGCACTTGACATTGCTGATGCTTCATAATGAAATTTTGATTTCATAGTTATTTCATTGCAAAACTACTTTAAGGATTGTAAATTAATGATGTTTTGGAGACCTAATTGGAGTACTTTTAGGCTTTCTGGTGATCGTAAGAACATCTGAAGTAAGAGAACATCAATTTGCTTTTCGTTTCGATGTGAGATTTTGCACAAAAATGTTTTATCAAATTGGTGTTCAATAACAAACCACTGGAAATAAAGTTTCTTCTTGTCCAAGAATTATTTACTTTTATCGTGGATAATAAAAATAATGATTAGGGCAAGGTGGCCATCATTTGAACAAACTTGAAAATAACTTAACTGATACACATGAAATTGTAACAGGTTGAATAATCATACCACTTGCTCCGAATGATTACCATAATAACAAATTATAATGACAACCCTCACAAATTATACTAATTTAATAGTATTTATGATTATTAACGGGGGTTATTATCGCAATTCTCTTGCTAATAAGGTTTCTTAATTTTCAAGACTTTGTAAGTGATTCTTAAAGTTCTCAAATGATCTAAATACGTTCTTGACATCCTTAATTGTGAGAACCTCCTCGGATTCTGTTAGTTGTAATGATTCTAAGGAATATTGTACTACTTCTGAGTAAAAATATCAGATTCTGAACAAGTATGTGATAAAAATGATCAAAAATAAGGTAAACTATTTTTTATGCTTCTAACCTTTAATGGTCTTTATACAGATATCTTCATAATGTTTTTCATACAGTCCGTTTACAAGTTATTAAAAAACACTTTTGTTTTTTCTGCACCCAAATACCCACTACTAATAAAAGTCTCGCAGAAAATATAATTGATAACCTTCGAACAATATGAGAAGTGTAGATGGATAGAATAGACGGAGCGTATGACTAAATGTTGAATATCGTGACAGCGTTCCAGTCACACTACGATCACGTCGGACGGCAGCGCCATCTCTGAGAATTCCGGTTAGGGCATTACGGTTCGACCAGTCTACATAGGATCACTTCCTCTATATCATTATTATCATTAACGATAAACTCAAATATTAATTGAAACATGTGATATTGAATGTAAAAATGTTGAGTAAGGAAACCGTCAGTCTCGGATCGTTAACAAACTTAATTCAAAAATTGCAATGATCTTTTTTAATTGTAAGCGACTATGACCCTTCTTCCTCTTCCCTCCCAAAATTACTTGGAGGATATCTTAAATTGCTGTAGTAATTATAAAACTTGTTTTAAGAATCATCAGAACACTTGAAATAACCACCAACAATACTTTCTTAGAATGAAACAATTTGAAAATAGCAAAACCGCATTCTTGAAGTAATTCAACACCTGACGTATAAAAAAAAGGCTGATTTGAAGCAGAATTTCGTAACGGCACACATGGTCGTAATAGGTAAAAGTATACGTGTAATTAGATGGGAGGTGTATACTTTCATATCTTCCCGAGCGCAAGGAAAGTGTCGCAGTTACATCAAGTGATACATTTCATTCTCGTTGCGGTTTTAACATCTGTATTTCATTTCTTACATGCTTTTTCACATAAATTATTTCACAAATTACAATTGTTGTTATAAAATTCCCGCTATACACATTTCAAGTTATTTTAGTGGTTAAAATAATTCTCATTACAAACCTGTTTTCTCCTATATAACTTTATGTTTCTTTTATTTTTATCGTTATATTAGAATAAGTTTATGAGTTCTCGCATGAGGAACATTTTTTTAATTAATTGAAGAAAATGTATTGTAAGAAATAAATTGAAAAAGAAATTTCTATATTTTAGTACATTTGAATAAGATAAATTTCTTCTTTTTAATGAATCATAGATCATTTTCGATAATATTTCTTAAATTTGTATAAATAAATTTATATGTGTCTATACAAATAAGCGTTTGCATCGATTTTAATAATTCTCATTTCTGGTTATTTATTTATGTAAATATAAACATTTACAAATGACTGGCTGTGCTAAACAATGTAATTGGTCTCGTTGATCATTTTGCAAATAAGCTGTACATTTTCTGGAGCTACAAAAACGAAAAATGCAATTCAATTCTTGTCACAAAATAGGGTTTAGAATGATTAATCATATGGAAGTATTCACCAAAGTCAACAAATACAAATCAAACATGAATACTTTGAAATCATTTTGTTTACTATTATAGAAAACTAACAAACATTTCAAACAGACAAATCGTATGGGAAACATTTTCCCATCATTAAATCAGCATAGCTAGAAATGACTAATAGATGGCGTCCTAGACATTCCTATTTTGCGCAAGTGCTATTTGTATGCACTTGGTTGATATTTTCCAATATATTAAATTAAATTTAAGTATTATAAAGAATGTAAGGAAGAATTTTGATGTTTAATGAAAATTGTGATGTTTCAGATTCCCTGCCATCGGCAAATACCGGATTGGAATTAAAACAATACAACCCGAAGAATCCCACGGGCTGTTACTTTCGCGCCGCCTATCAGGGCGAATTCAAGATGCAACTGAGCAGCAATCCCAATGCTGGAGACTCGACAAATGCTCTTCCCGATGGGGAACCGGTCGTCCAGTACTCCAGCATTAATGTAACCTACAACTCGATACCAGTTTGGGGTTACTGCCATAAAAAAGTTGGCGAGAGCGTCCTGCTCATTGAAAGGTATACGATTTACATCGATATGATTTCCTGTTTGGGGGCTTGGCAACATTTATATCCAACTCATTTTAAACATACCCACTATGTGCATATATATAAAGATGACAGCTGCATACATATATCTGTGAGATTATGTGCAAAAATGTGAATATTCAGGCTCTGGAATGCATTAATATAGGGTATTGCAACATTCTCAGACACACATTTCAAAGACGATGCTAGTCTATATTTTCTGTCAGAGCATTTTTCTTGTGATATAAATTTAGGCCTAAATACGAATCCACAATCCGGAATCAGCGACCCCAAATACCACTAAGTACTAAGAATGAAGTGATTTCGTTTGATTTTAGTAAATACGTTTGCCATGTTCGATCCGTCATTTTGAATTTGAATTAATAAAATGGACAATAGTTTCAAATGCACAGAAAATAATTTTGTATAAATTCGATTATGTAAATTGTATGTAAAGTTCTTATAACTAACAAAATAAAAACGCATTACACAGTCGAAAGTCAGTTTATTAAAATAAATATATTTCATGATATCAAGTTAATAAAACTAACTTATTTTTGGCAAGAGAAGAGAGTAGAATAAAGTACTTACGAACTATCCAATGATATTTTAGCTGATCGGGTAGATTTGTTAAGACTACGTCAGAGCAACTTTTACACAAAAAACTATGACTAAAAAACTATTAACAAAAATTTTACTAAAAAGTCATTACAAAAAACACTTTTTATTATATTTTTTAATAATATATTCTATTATTGTGTTTATTATTATTAAATAAAATAGGGTATCATTAGTATCATGTATTATGTATTATGTTTTATGTTTATATAATTTTTTCCTGTTTATGAAATATCCTAATTAAGAAATGTTTTTACATGGACTCAGATTTATTTAGACTTTAAACATTATTTGAAAATTGGACGTAATCGTAATCTTGCCAATAATAAAAATAGATAAAATTGGGGAGATTGTACACATCAGGTTTATTGTAAAGTTAAAAAAGACATAGATTTTCTGCCTGCCAAACATAAACTGGGATTAAATCCATATATTTAAACATTATTAGGATTGATATTATCAGAATATATAAAGTCACTATAGTTTTCTTTAATTAAGATTAACTAATTGTTTAATATAATGATCAGATCATTATTATATAAGTTCTTTAAAATATTGGATTTGTTTACAAATTCAGCAACATCTGAATTGTCACATATCAACAAAAAAAGCAAGTAGTAACAGCAATTTTTCATCGAGTCAGTAAGTAGTAAGAGGTGAAACAGTAATACAATTTTATAGCGAGCTTCACTCTTGTATATAAAAATGTGACTTCACAGCAAGCAAATATTTTCGAGTTTTAATTTCAAACAGTAGAGCAAAAGAGTAAAGTTATTTAATACAACAATTGTCATAGCAATATTGTTTCAACTTGCCTTTGATTAATTGCCAACGAATTTTTCTCCATTTGTATACATGAAAAGTGTTGATATTATTAACTAGTATTTTAATTGTCAATATATTTTTTTAGCGTGTTTCTTTCTTCTTTCTATCTTTTTCATTCCTATTTCTACTTTCGATAAATTTCTCGGTCAATTTTCAATTAATTTTGTTTGTTTTTTTAGGGATAATGATTACATATACTTGCAAAGAGTTAAAATAAAAAAAACTATTCTTCCATTTGAATATTACTTTGCCTCACAATTACTACTTTTTGGACTGACTACATTAGAACCCGATGAGAAGTTCTATTAAATACTCGATTTTATTGACAGTTTATCTTTCTTAATTTGGTTGAGCAAGTTTTAGAAACAAAAATCTTGGAAGTGAAGAGACCGACTTAACTATAAGTAAAATATTGAAATTCCTTTATTAGATTTTGATAAAATCGTACGGTTTCTCACTTGAATTGAAATGTTCTATAATATAATCGTCGATAAAAAATAAAAGTATTCTTTTCCTTTAATTGAGAAACACTTTTTCGACGATAGGCCATTAAATCATTCTAATATTCTATATGATCTATACTACTTTCTTCCTTGTAGTGTGAATATTATTGAATTATAAATTTGGAGTAGTGGACATTAAAAAACATACATTTAGAGATTACTTTAGTGGTATTTTAAAATTACTGGAGTAATATTTCAATAAGAATGTGTTACTAATGGTCCTCATGATATAAGTACAGTTACATCGTGCGAGTAAAATATTCACATGGCCTAGCGAATGCTAACAATCTCTCTTGTTAGCGAACATCTATTTAGACGACGTGTGAGGTGATTCTATTTTTTTTCATTTTTATCAAATAGATCGTTACATTCCGCATACTTATTACGAAATGAGATGTATATATTTAACTCCAATATTCATTGTAAATTATACAAAAATATTTCACATTTTGAATTCTAATTGTTAAAAATTGAATTAATAATACCTGAAATTTTGTTGTACTTGGGTATGTTCCTACTTTACAATAAAAATAAAAACAGTAATACTTCGTTCAATTAAATTACATTACACTATCATCAGTACCTTATATATGAAAAGTTTTTAAATATTTAAAATTATAACAACAAATAATTGAAACCTTGATGGCATTACTTTTAAATAATTACTAAAATAACTATGTATTAAAGCCAGTTTGTGTATTCTTTTAGTCCAATTTCTGGACTGATAATACCAACTTAACTTCCGAAATATGTTTGATATTGTTCAAATTAAAGTTTCAAAATTATTGAACAGGGTCTGAAAATACATTAAATACCACCTAAACAAACGTAAATAAAAAGTCGAATAACAAATTATCGATTTGATATTTTACATTTCCAAGTGAGGTTAGAGGAACAAACGCAGCAGTTTAGAAAAGAAGTTGCATGCAAATAATGAAGCAGTCTTCTCACCCCATGTCTTAAGATGGCTTGGGCAAAAATCGATCAAAGAGAGAATAGTGCAAAATTTCTTTACATGCTAGTTAGTCATTTTTGTCTTCGAACACGTCATCTTGCGAGTTTACAGATCATAATACTAAAGAACAAAGATGTAAAAAGAAAAATTAAAAAATCTATGATTTACTTCAGACTAACAATTTACTGATGTATAGCAACTCTTTCAAAGCAAATTTTTTGTTACATACAATAATAATTTATTAAGAATTCTACTGTAAAATTTTGCATCGCGAACTTATTGGATAAAATAAAAACAATACATTCGATACTAAAATCTTAGTCTTCTAGACCGAAGACAATATTTATTTATGTAAATGACAATATGTTACGAAGACATAGTAACTAAACTAGTTTACATTTATCAAGTAAATATTATGTTAAAATGTGTTTTATTTTCAAAAAAATATTTTTCTATTTAAATTTTTAAAGTACATTTCTGCAACTTTCTGAATTTTGACAAATGACATACCATTTACGAAATTTATTATAAACGCAATTTGGACTTTCAAATCGAGAAAATATTGCCAAATAATAATAATAATAATATCCGTCGACATGTGAAATTTCTTCGAGACATGCAATGCGAATATTAATTCTGTAAACGATCGTTTGAATGGGAATATCATGAATGAATGTGTCAAAATGAGTTCCCATTGCGTCTCGAAATTCTTCCGCATCAAAGGGTAAAACGACCTTTAGCCGGATGAAAGAAGCGGAATTTAGTGGTCGGTTTCTTCCGCTTTTTCGCACAATGAAGATACGCGAAGTTCAAACAAATGAAAAAGGTCGAATGCAAAATTTCAAAGCATCGACCATACATCTTTTTGTGTATGAGAACCATGTAAAAAGAGGCTATTTAATATTTCTATGAAACGTATTCACTCAAGAAAGTATTGTTGATGCAATTCTGTGTGACGAACAATTCAAGTAAACAATTTTGTATTATTGATATTTTTGATAAACGTCTTTTCTTTATACAGTTAAATTGCACAAAAACGTATATAAACTGTAATAATTTCATTTTGTGAAGCTGGACTACAACTAAAATTATTTTATAAAAATAAACAATCTTGAGTTTGAACATAATCAACAAATTTTTAAAAATATTTATTATAGTGACTACGGAAAATGAAATCTGATGTATTGTACATGTAATTATGTCAGTTTCTTCTATTAATTTTATTTTTTTGTCATTGCTGTAATAAATTTTTGAGATTGTCAGTTCTTGCGATTAAAAAGATTTGTTTTGGAGGAGGGTACATGCTAAACTTCAGTTAATAAATCATTGATTAATAGGTGATCGATTATTGAAGGCAACCAAAACCTATAAAGAAATTGAAATATTTCTATTATATTTGTATTTGATAGGTTAGAACGTACACACTAAGAAAAAAAATTAGTAATATTGATCAAATATGTGGTTGCCTGTTAGCAGACAAATATTAAGTAATGCCATCTACGTTTTAGTTGAATTAACTAAATGTTGTTGAATCGGTATCATGATGTAGTTGGAAGCACTAATTTGTAATTACATTGACTAAATATTTAGATGCTAATCGGTAACCACATATTTAGTCAAAATTACTAACTTTTTTTTCAGTGCAGGACACACATTTTAGTTAGCTTATCCATACAGTTCTAACCATCGATGTTTGAAAAAAGTAAGATCATAAAAAAAGCGGATGCGAACATCTAAAGAATAAAATGATTTGCTCCAATATTTGCACATAATCTCCGATGCTATAAAAATGTATAACAGTAGGTCCAATATGACATGCTGAAAACTAAGAAACAAAATTTCAGTTTTATAACCGAGTAGAGAGTTCGACTCATAAAAATGTAGCATAAGGTTTTAAAAAAAGAAGAAAGGAATTGTTCATAAAATTGTATAAGGAAAATTAGAACACTATAATCTTGAATACTTTTAATTTATTTATTTATTTCATAATTTCCTGTATTTATTAATGGCATTTTTAGACATTTTTTTTAAAGTCCTACACAGAAAAAAAATCATTGGTAGATTCTACCCTGTACTTAAGTAAAATGCATCGAAACAGTTGAGTAACTATTGCTACTACAAATAATTAAAAGAACAATTCTAATTTTGTACAGTTTATCTGGAATTTATCTTTTAAATGTTTGATTAACACTAATGATGCATTAAAATCTTTTCCAAGTAAACAAATTCATATAATTTTTATATTTAATATAACTGGTGTCAATTTTCTTTCGAGTGCTATTATAGAATATGTAGCCTAGTTTTTCGTTAATCTGTGATTAAACGACATTTAAAAACTTATTACTTAAAGGCTAGAGTACTATTTATTTATATTTTTCAATAAATTTTGCTTTTAAGTGAGACTCGGTAAATTTTACATAACTAAGTTTGGCAAATTCTACTCATGATTTTTTCCCGTGAACATTAACTTTTAATAAATTGTTAGACAATGTTTTTACACTCAAGGAAACTCTTTAACTCAAAATGGAAATACTCTCAATGCATCACTTATGCATCAACATTAGATAAATATTCTTGGAGCGTTTAAAGTTTGTTACAATTTTCGTAGAAATAAATTACAAATTTAGTTAGCGAACCAATATTTTGTATTAAATTCGTATTTTAAAAAATATTCAGGAATGAACCAATACCAAAAAATTTGATATTGAAAATGAAGTAAATTTTTACCATTTTTTAAATGGCGTTACTAGTTAACGATTTTTTTCTCGAGTAGTTAGCAACAAGTCATAGTTTTCCTCTTGCGTTTAAAATTTTTTCAAAATCAATAGTTGTACTCGATAGTTGCTATCTTCTCACATACGCAAAATATGACATTCTTCAAGTGACTATAATAACGATTCTAAAGTTTGCCAGGAGTTATGCCATGAAACAACACATGTCAGCAGTATGTATGCAGCATGTCACCGTTACAATTTATAAATGTACAGTTACAGTTGCAGTGATGGAAATTTACTCACTTTTTCCCGTGAAAACAGACATTATATTAGAAAATATATATAAATGATTGATAGTAAATTAAATGTTTCTGAAATTAACGATACATTTTTAATGGCCAAGTGCATGAATGCAGTGTAGGTATGGTGTAAATGTAAATTTCCTTCGATGGAACATTTATGCAAATATATTCGTGTTTGTCATTTATCGCTAAATCGCTATAAAATTGTTGTTACGTGCGTTCCAGGCGAGGAGAGTTTCGCGAATGCTTCAGATGCATTCGGCTCGTTCAACGGGCCCGTAACATCATAGAGATATTTTCTGAAGCACTGAACAGCTGTTACACGAACGAATCCTTAGCGAAAGATTCATGTGCAGCACTGAATTCCACGGCGATCCTATATCGTAAGTATTCTCATAGTCTCGTTTAATGTTGAAAATGTTACATAATAATGTATTACAAACTTTAATCAAATGAGAATTTCTTATGTGCGGTTAAAATTAGCATATTTATATTAGAATTAAGTAAAACATAAGAAATAAGTTTTGAATTTTTAAAAACTTCATATATGACGTCATATTTCAAAAATCAGCAACCACAACAAATTTTTTCTTGAATAAATATATCTTTTTCTGTATAACTTATGAAATCAAAGATATCAGAAAAAAATGATGAAGTTATTCCTATTTTTAGGAGAAATTTAATTTTTTTAAATTTATTTAATTTAAAATATGCTAATTTAGTAAATGCTATACTTCAACAAATGCTTCAATTGCGACATTTTTAGTCATTTACAACATGATCAGTAATCTTTTTGTAAAATTCAGTAAAATGCCAGTTTTTTCTGTTTGAAGCAATTATTATATTAACATATTTTAAATTAAATAGTTTAATTTTCTTCTAAAAGCAGAAATAAATGCTTCAATTGCAAAAACAATGTTATCTATCATTTAAAACACGGACAGTAATGTCTTTGTGAAATTCAGTACAAAATCAAAGTTTTTCTGATATATTTGATTTAATAATTTATACAAAAGTTCATAATTTTTTATGATAGTGCAGTAAAAACTTTGACAATATGTTGACGTCTTTGTCTTCAAAAAATAATTGGTACTTTTTATTTGAGAATATTTGTCAACATTGAACATTTGTCAATGGCGTGATTATGCATTAAATAGTATGAAAATTACTATTTTTTAAAAATCATTAATTTGAAAATAATTGTATGGAATGCAATTCTGATTTCATAAAAAACTAAATTTAAATGATTAAAACATTACTACAGCTAAAAAAGGGTTCATTATGGATTAGTTCCCTTTTAATAAGTAAAAATCAAAAAATACTATTTCCTTATTAAAATTGTACTAACCTAGTAGTAGCAAATGAATATCTTAACATCATATTACGAAAGAAACATGAATAGGCTAATTCATTGACTATTTTTTACTTGGATTATAACACCCATTTGAATTATTGATACAATTTTCATTTTTCAATCATTACTTCTCAACTTTTTTAAATCGAATGAGTAATAACGATGTTTAATCACCGATACTAGATTCTGAGTTAATTAAAATATTTTTTATTCGTGCACAGGTACACAAGAGGTCGGGGATATTGAAATTAGGCACGAATACTGCCCAATCGTAAGTCGATATAGATTTAAATACATGATGGATGGCATCGAGGAATGCTCCTTGTATTCATCAGATTTAGGAAATTGTCCGAAAGGTGCCGCTTTACATATGAATTTTAAGCGTTGCGCCTTTCCCGATTACGGTGAGTTTATCAGAAATACACATTTTGATAAATTATTCATTAACGTTGTAAAAGCAATTATTCACATTTCAATGCATCGCGATTTTCCAATTTTTTTAATAGACAAAAATGATAAAAAATGATAATTTTGTTTAATATTTGGTATGTAGATTTTTTAGTTCGTTGATGAAACATTAATTACCAAATTCTCAAACTTATAGTTTGAATTTGTGTGGTTTTAGAGTATTTGATTGTTGAAAACGTTAAAATATCCTAGAAACCTAATGAAAGTGCGCGACAGTTATTGCAAAAGACTGAAACTTTCGTTGGTCATATTGCATTTGTCATTTTCAATCTTGAAAATTTTTCAATAAATTTGTAAACAGCGTCTTTAAAACCCACTATATGCAAAAAAAAAAAAACAGAACAAATGATGGTTTTTACAAATTTTTCTCGGATATATTGGACTCGCCATTTTGAATTTAGAAAATCTGGTACCGAACTGATATGCAATAATATCGAAAATCCTTATTATCAAATGTCAAATAATCTATTGGTTTATCCAAACATGAATTTCCTCTAAAAGATATGCTTTTTTTAAATACTAATTTGTTTTCCGTAAAAGTTATTTTAATAAACTATGCAATAATTACTATTTTTATTGAAACCTTAAAAAGACCAAAAACAGAACAAAAAACAACAAAACTGAAAACGAGTGTTCGTAAATGTTAACAAAACCAGTGGATGTTGGCAGATTAGTAGTTTTCAAAATTTCAAAATATAAAAAACAATACAAATTACTATCCATCCTTATATGTCACAAATTTTTAATAAGTGAATATTAACTTATTTAATATCTGAATTTTGTACTTAAATTTTAACTTCTGCAGTAAATCAACCGTTATTCTTGTTTTTGTACAGTTTTCTTATTAATGTTTTTTGTATAAAATGATCGATAATTTATTATAAAATTAAAAAAAAAAAAGAAACGTATTCTAATTTTATTTGGACACTTTTCAGAGGCATACTTCCAATGCCTGGGAAGTTGGCCGGTCTCGGAAGGATCTACTGCTAGATATATAGCACTTGTTGATAGCAGAGGAATGCCTAACACTAAAGAATTTGTTAACCAAACACGGCCATATTACCGATGTGGGGTAAGTTCTATAAATTGTATAATAATACGCAAACAAATTTTTAATTTCTAATTTAAAAGAATGAAATCAACTTTTTTAGAATGTAAAAAAAAATTATTAAATGCCTTAGGACAGTATTAACTTTCATTTTTTATCTCTTGTTGTTCTTCAAAATATATTTTTTTCTTTGTGCTTTAGAAAAACGTCAATATTAGTGATAAAAGCGCTTTTTGTTTAACAAAAAGTGTCCTAATTATTTTTAGAAATGTACGATTTTTTTTTATTTATTAATTAACGGGCGGAATCGCCCTTTTTACTCAATTGTTTTTGCCTATTATTTTACTATGATTTTGCGAGAGCTGCAGATCGACTTAGAAAGATGGCGCCATACTTCACATTTGTGTATGAAATGTAGGACTGCAGAAACCTACACCAAGTACAGCAGCAGTCTTGAGTCGATTTCCGCCAGATAAACAATACTTTCGAAACGTAAACACAAACAACGTGGCTCGTCTTACCAACAGCGAGCTGCTGCTTGGAAACGAAATCGAAAAATTGTTCACCAGACGGGGATCGAACTCACGACCTTTGTAAAAAACATATTCTATCGTTATTTGAAATACTAAAATCAAATTTCCAAAATTGTTTATAGTGTACAGTACATAAATTTAATATGATTGTAAAAGTCTTTTTCAATTTTATTTGAAATAATGAGGTGCAAATCTAATTATATTCTCTTAAACATATATTTTTCATATATTTATCTGAAGAATACCATTCATTGTCATAAAAGAAACTTTATTTGACTATTTGTTACATCATTTTTGACTACAAGTGAATGCAACAAGCATTCAAGTTACCGCATAGTTCCATCTATATCAGGCATTAAAGTCTTTACTCTCCTTTCTTGTTTACTATGTGAATAACAGAAATTTTCGGATTTTCGGTAGGAAAGGATTAATCGATAGTTTAATTTTTATATTTAATTGTATACCCACCGAAACGATTTTATATTCCTTGATTCTAGAATGTCACTTCTGTTTTCAGATATATGATGTTGACAACCAAGGCAAAACTTACTTATCTTTAAGTAGTGATTCGAGCTGCACCCGAAATTTGAACAATGCATCTAGTGGATACGAAACTTTTGTTCTCACAAAGTCACCCAGTAGTAAACAAATGCCACCTTACGTGCGGGATCATTTGCGAACGTAAGTTTGATTTAATTTTCTATTTTCCTCCTTTTGGAATGTTTTACTTCCTTTAATTACTCAGAGAAAAGAGAAATTCCCTCCAAACAATTCGCATAAAGTTTGTTAAGAGTAATATCCTCATTTCTTATGGGGTAATAAACATAATTGACAAACTATGCCCAAAATTGTGGTATTTAATCGAATTTAATCAATAAAACGATGTTTCCGATAGAAAAAAATCGGATTTTGTAATATATATTTATTATTCTACCATCATTTTAGTCCTGACCACATCAATGCCACAGATTTTGGTAGATATCAATAATTTCGTTGTGTTTTTACAAAATCTAAGTTCCGCCAATTTGTCTCTCTTTAATAAAGAAATATGTCAATAATGAGTGATAATACGTAAAGCACTAAAAGACAAATTTCTTTATGAATAAAAAATTAAGTGAAAATGAGAGAAAAATAAATTTATTTAATTAGCTAAGAGTTAAAAGCTAAATTAGCTCATTAATAGCTAAATTAAGTACGTTTTAGACGTCAATAATGCCATAAATGTTTTTTTAAATTTGAATAGTTACTTTACTATACTTTGTATTATAATACTCACGATAAAAAGCAAAATGTCAAACAAAAAAGAAATGTTTTGTTAACTTCGTATTATGCATTAAAATATATTTATTAGTCTTTAGACTGATTAAGTTACTCCAACCGTTTTGGTGTATTGCACACGAAAAAATAGAATAGTTGAACTGCTAACTAGATAGTAGGGTAACGCGTAGCCATCGTTTTTAGTAAATTTTACTGTGTAAATAGTGACCTCACCAAATTGGGTAGCCAATCCTGTTATTGAAATAGTAAAACCAACTAAAAACATAGTTGTGCCAAGTCTCACTATTTAGATAGTAAAACCAACTATTTCAGTGCATTTAACTGCCTTCTCGAACATTTTACTAAATAAATTATGAGAATGACTACTTTATTGCCTACTATCCTGTCATTGTAAATATTACTACTTTTTCTCTCGGTGAACATTAAGATTTTGCTAAAATTATAAAACTAAAAACTGGTCCGGAAATCCGAAAGTCGTACATTACATCCTATTCATACTTGCTGATTGTAGATTTCCCAAATGGGCGCAAGGCGAGTGGCAAGAAACTCTCATCGTGAATGGTACGATGACGTATACTGATTCAAATGGATTCTCCAGCTACACATTCGTCGCGGTCGATGCCGATGAAAAAGCTGGTCGATATATCGTATATTCCAAGAATCAATGGTAAGAATTTCACAAGATATCAAATTTTTATCTCTAAGTTATTTTTTCAAAAACTTTTCAAATTTTTAGATTTCTTTTGTTCTCTTCAAAATCTAAAAGGATTAATCTTTACGTAATTTATTCATTGTGTTTTTCAAAATCTCGTCCGCAAAAAAAAAGTTTCTTTGTATTAAATAAAAATAACGGTTATTGTCGATTTTTTATAATTATATTACTTTGGTTTAAAATTACATTTTTTTAAGAAAGAATATTTTTTTTTAGACAAAAATTTCCTTTTAAAACATACATATTTATTTAATAATAGTATTTTTTATATTAAGTACTCAATTTTTATTTCAGTGAAGAGGAGGCATACGTCTGCCTGATGATGCGACAACGTAGTGAAAATATTTTAGAATTTGTAGTTGGTACGTAATCCTATTTAACTAATTTGTATGAAATACATGTATTATCTAAACCTGAATTAAAAAACGAAAAGACGGACCTCTTATTCAATTAGTAATCATTTTTAGTAATAAAGAAAAATAGTGATTATCGTTACAAAAGCGTAAAATAAGCTTTTGCGCCCGCAGGTTATCATGAAGGTGGGAATCGAGTGATAGTCTTTGGGGTCTAAAAGTTTCCACCAGTGTTACGAACAATATTTTTCGTCATAACGGGTTTTAAATTCGAGTTCATTCTAACAAATTACAACTCGAAAAAGTGGGAAACTATCCTATCCGTGTAATTTTCAAAACATCAAAATGCGATTTACAAATAATGTAGTAAAATAGGATTTTACTGCCCCTTATGACGAAAAACCTATTAGTGTATTACTAATTCTATTACACTAAGATATTCGATTTCTATCTTTAAATTAGTAGATTTTTATTAATGAATTAAGATTTTTTACTGCTTTTTAGTAATAAAAAGGACTAAATAATAGTAACTAACTTTTCATTTCATTTTCGTAGCGTTTAAGTAATTCAGATTTAGAGAGATTACTACTACTATAAGCAACTACTCCTTCAATTCTTTGGACTGAAAATGAACTCCCAAAGAGTGACAATTCCATCTTTTATTACAGTAGAACAAATTTCACTCCGTAAAGAGTGAATGTTCAGTCTACATAATTTAGAGAGTAACAATAAATTATTATGATATCTATATTATAGCAAGTAGTCGAATTGAACGTTACTAATAAATATGTAATTTTAAATCCAGGTACCGAATCAACTCTTGATTATCAACCAACACTTTGTGACGAGCTCGCCCAAAAAGTCGACAAATACGATATTGAATGGTTGATTTTGGCAAGAGTAGAGCGATTAAACGAATCTCCATGTCCGATTACTGGAGAATATACAGGTACCATTACGGATTTAATGGGAACCTGCGCCGAACTTAGCAGCAACTGCAACACACGGCAAATTATGTATTATAAAGTTTACGACTGTGAAACCGCCGAAGTTTACGAAGGTGAATATAACATTCTCTTTTTATGGTTGTCTTAAGGGATTTTAGTTTGTTTACAAAAGTCAGAATTATTTAACATTCCAAATTTCTTATTTGTATAATTAAATAATCTACCATAGTATAGGACATTTTCAGTTTATAGCACTTTTTCATGTCGATATAGTAATTTACGATTATGGTAATGTACGAGGAATTGCATAAATTGTTCATAACCGCGTGTAACGCGACTAAAGAATGAACTAGATAGATCATTATTTCTTCAGGCAGTAGATGGCGCTGTAATTCAAAAGTGACATTCTGTAATCTGTACATTCGTTAAGAAGGGACATCCTACAATATTATCTTGGTAACACCACCACATACAACGAATTTTTTTTTAATGTTTACCTCATGTTTATCCAAACATTAAAGTAATTGGATAAACATGAAACAATAACACGGTACGGTGCTCTAGAAGCTCGAACAGGTATGGCTAAAATGAATATGAAAAGTATAACGCGGGTTATATTCCAAATTTTGGGTAGAATAAGATCTAGTTTGGCCCAAAATCGTATTATTACAGCTTCGCAAAATATTACCATTAAATATGTCTTAAAACGTGTCTTTTTTTAGATTTTCTTTAAAACTAGAATCATACCTATTCAAGCGTTTAGAGCACCGTGATGGACAAGATATTTAATTACATATTCTTAACTAAACTTTACTAATATAATTATGAACATTGATTAAAGTAATTAAATATTTAGTTTCAAGCTTCTCATTAGTGTTATTTTTGTATTCTGGTTCAACTACTTTAGTTTTTCCCGCATAATCTCAATATGTATGCCAAAATTTTGAATTGGGCCTCCTTTTTGCCCAAATTGAAGGTTGAAGAGGTAAAAATCGTATTTTAACACTTTCCGGCACACATTTTTCATGAAACTGGGTACTCTGGGGTTTTAGGGCCCCTTATTAAGCATCTGAACTCAGATTTTGCAAATTCGATATGACCGATTCAATATGGCGGAGTAAAAATGTAATCTCAATCAGGTCATTTTTTACATTTTTATCGACCATATTGAATTTTTCCAAGTTCAAAAACTCCGTAGTTCCCAGTTTAATCTCGATTTGGTAAATTTTACGTTTTTTTCGGCAATATTGAATCCGCCATTTTGAATTTTTAAAAACTGGATGCAGATTCGTAAACAGCAACCTCAAAAACCCCCGAGTACCCAGTTTTATCTCGATCCAATTGAGCATTTGGCATCAACTCCATTTTTTTTCTATAAAATTGACGATTTTTAGTTGCTTATAACTCATATTTTTAAATAAATATTGACTTAAATGCATGTTACGCACTTCTTTATCTTCCACTTAATTTGGATTTAAAAAGAACATCTCAAATACATTATTTTGTCTTTAAAAACTCAAATTTTCAACTGGGTTCCGGTAGCTAATAATTAAGAAATTTTTTTTTTGTTTTTCTCTAAAAGTAACCCAGATTATAATGAGTTTGAAGTGATTCGAATTTCAAAAAGTTCGTCAGACATATTGGATCCGCCATTTTTAAATTCTTGGTCTTTTACGTCGCATCCTATAGTATATATATATATATGTGACAAATGTCCAAAAACACGAGTTTTTATTCCTTTGACCTTCAATTTGGTAAAAAACTAGCTAGACATAAACATTTTGGCGTATATAATTAAATTCTGCGCGAAAAATCCATTTAAAAGTGACTCTTATTGGTGGGACAATAAAAGTTTTTTGGGCTGTCAATAAATGTTAAAAAATGCCTAGAATCAAATTCTTGACCCCTTTGACCTTTAATATCTCAAAAACTAAAGACAATTGGATATTTTGGGGATGCGGGTCGAAAAACCGACAAATTAAAAAGCCGACAGGTCACAAAACCGACAGTCAAAATACCGACAATCGAAAAGCCGACACATAGAAACATAGACGCATCGACATGCGGACTATCATTTTTTGAAGTGTCGGTTTTTTGACTGTCGGCTTTTGGATTGTCGGTATTTTGACTGTCGGTTTTTCGACCCGCACCCTATTTTGGCGGTCTTATTTGGCTTCTGGAGCAAAAATCCTATCAGAATGGACTCTTACTAGTGGGACAACAATTTTTATTGTTGTGAATAGATGCTCAAAAATGTCTAGAATCGGGATTTTTTACCCCTTTGACCTGTAATATCTCAAAAACTAGAGCCAATTAGACATTTTGGTCATATTATTTGGCTTATTTGGCTTCTAGAGTAAACATAATCGATTCTTACTTATAGGGCATCATGAAATTCTCAAATTTTTGTTGGTCTGGGCAATTCTTTAGATATAATAATTTTGTTTTAGTAATTTTGTTTAGTCACTCCTGCAGATTACAAAACGTGTCACTTTTTGTATTTACTAAATCTTTAAGTCCTATTGAACCATTTTTAGTTTGTCTTTACTCTTTTCTTGTTTGCTAAGACAAAAAGTTTTAATAAAGATAAGAATTGTGAAATAAACAAATGTATAAAAACTACGTTATTAAATACTTTTCTTTGTTATTTCAGAACGTACTTACTTATGTCTTGGACAGTGGGGAGAAAACGGAGTAGTATACACTTATACGTTAAGGAATGAAACGCAAACGAACGAATGTTTCGTTGGAGCGATTGTCAGCGATGACGAGATGTACATTAAAGAAGCTGGAGATTATTGCGTGCGTGCAAATAACGACCCAAAAATCTTAGGAATGAGACTTTACAAAAAAGGTATTATTTCTTTTAAATCAAATAATTATATTAGGTATAAAATAATTTATTCATAGTTTTATTAAAAATGTATTTTGTATAAAAACTATAAAGAATGATTACCGTTACAGGACATTGTTACGGTAATTCTCCGAGTCCTGCTCCAACGATACCACCGCTGACGATTCCTCATGATCCAATAATGAGGATCGCTTCGACGCCGAAAATACCAGCTGCGCCGACGCCAACCGCAAAATATAATACTTTCACAGGTACACATTTGTTATTCATCTTTGCATACGATTTTCATGCTTGCGCATCGCTCGTAATGGAAGAAATCGAATTCATTTATAATTTCTTGTTGCCTCGATAAAAAACTCAAGCATACCAAAAGTATAAACAGTATCAAAAATACTCTAAATGAACAACGAAATTTTACCAATCGTACTAAACGAGTTCTTCAAACTTATAAGAATTAATGATTTATTTACACGTATACAAATAAGAAACTAAAGTAAAAAAGTACTAAAATTTATAAAACGCATAATTTTTTACAAGCTTCATTAAAGTACTCTTTCGTATCACATTTTCCATGAGTATTGCTCTCGAAGAACTCATCAAGTACACATCTGTGCCTATACTACGTATATAATTCATCGCTTATAAAGCTTCGAGCTTTATCCTTATTGCTTTGCAAAATTTAAACCGAGTAATCTGCTTGATTTACAGTAAAGAATAAAGCTGTCACGTACACGTCTACTGTTACTGCCGTAACCGACATTCCTCGTCATCCATCATTCAGCGCGTCGACCTGGCACAGGTCTACGTTAGTCACGACAACTGCGTCGCTGTCGACGATCTTCGTATTTCACAGACTCATCTTCCATACAAGATTAAGACTCTACGGTTAATGCCAAACAGACTGAAACTACCAACTTA
The DNA here is from genome assembly GCA_030407085.1 of Trichopria drosophilae. Classification (NCBI taxonomy): domain Eukaryota; kingdom Metazoa; phylum Arthropoda; class Insecta; order Hymenoptera; family Diapriidae; genus Trichopria; species Trichopria drosophilae. The sequence goes on from CM059584.1 coordinate 97,318,574, forward strand.
AACCTGTACATACGCGAAATTTAGTTTAAATAAAGAAGTAAATTAAGTAAGACGATAGAATAACAATTTTGTATAAATGTATTTCATCGATATCAAAATAAAAACTGCCATACAACTCGCAGTTTATTATCGCATATAATAACGAAAAATAAAACTACAAATAACCGATTCAGATCGTTCACTTAAGTAACTGTACATATGACAAGGTAGAAGTCTACGGAAATACCAAATTGGTAAACATGGTTCAGATGAATATCTTTCGGATGAAGTGAGGTTACAAACTAATGATCACTTTCTTTGTACATTGTGTTCTAGAAAACTATTCGCGTAATTCTTAATATATATATATACCTATACGATAAGATGGAAACGAGTTACGAACGAAATTAAGGAGGGGGCGCTTAATGACAAGACATGGCAAGAGAGGCAAATTAGACGAAACGACAGGCGATTATTCGTTTCGTCAATATGTACAATGCTAAAAAGACGAGCAAGCTCATAAAATTCACAATAACCAACTTTCTGTCGTTAACTCAACGAATTGTTGGGTCGAGCACGTGCTTCTTGATTTCTGCAGGAGATGCATCCGAATTCACATTAATGTACACTCCACGAGATTTCGCGTCGAGCAACAGGGCATTCCATGTATCGTTATTCTGTAAAATAAATGTTAGTTTTGTCAAATTATTCAATCGATTAAATCGCTTGCCAAACAAATGGCACTTGTACATTTATTCCAAAGCACATCGCACTAAATTACGCATTGTTATAATAAAAGTACCTTTTTTATATTAAGCCATTTTAAACAAACTTTCTTTATTTTTGATTTCCGTTATTCAATGTTCTTTCCCCAAAAACTACAAAAGAAACTTCCATAACTAGAGCTGAACTTAATTGTCGATAAAATTCTACACCCATGTGTCTTTTTTCAGACCTGTTCTGCCGTCGGAAGCACAGATGCCGAATCTGCATTTTTTACGATTTTGAGATAATTCGATATTTGTAATGGGAAAGATTTTTACAAATTTTTTAATAGTATATATAATAAGAAATAACCATTATTTTTATTAATAAAAGGAATATTTTAAAAGGCTGCATACTTTTTCATTCAAATGATTCCAAAATGCTTTAGAGAATTTGAGTTACAACCTTTTTACGTTACAAGTCAGTAGATACGGCTATTTTGCTTATTAGAAATGTCTTTCTTAGGTTAGGGTGTTATATTATTAACACATCAAATTCAATGAATAAAAATGAAAAAAAACCAAGTCGAAAATTTAATTTGAGTCGAGCGTTGCCGAATTTCTCATAACAGATTTACAAACTATTTTATAATAGTGATAATTATTGTTAAAAATTATTTTATGTAGTTACGTCCGATTTGCCTTCCAACAGCATATCGATTGTTTTTATTAGGGCATAACTACTGATTAAAAATGGGCTATCTGCAAATCGTAATGACGTATCTGCATTGTTTTTAGTCGTATCTGCTTTTTAAAAACTCCTAATGCATATTTTTAGAAATTTATGGCGTGAATATAATTTTACGTCATAATTAACCTTAAACAATGTGTTAATAGTATGATTTTTGGTATAAAATTAGTCAAAAAAAGCATAAAATAATTTGGATGATTATTTTTCGCGACTGGATATCAGCCAATCAGAGCGCGATATTCAAAGGGTTCTATGGTCATTTGTTTAAAATTATACTGGAAATTCCACGGCAGCTCCTGGAAAGTGCATTCGGAAATTGCATGCTCGCTACTCATTTGTTAAAACTTCTAAATTCAAATATTCGTCTCTCCTCTCTGCTCAGCTGTAACCTCAAATACCGGTCACAAAAAATAATCCGCCGAATACCCCTCGACCTTCAAAATTAATCGCAATATTTCCGATAATTTTGAAGGTCTCGGGATATTACAACTGAATATCTCAAAATGACAGATTTGCAGAAACGGCATCTGTGCTTCCGACGGCAGAGTTGTATACAACATCTAAAATATATCTGGTTCTAGTAATATGGTAACGTGTCTAATCAACATTGTATAATGTTGACATTTACAACTTCAACATTTAAACTCAACATTCAACAAACTCAACGTTATTTTTAATTTATTGAATTATATTGGATTGAAAATAAAAATCAAGTGTAATAACATTAATCGTAACATAAATTAAATCTTAAATCTTATTAATAATTGTCAATAATACAAATGAATGACAACAATTTGTATCAAACATTTTAATGAATATTGTTCGCTTATCCACTGAGAATTCCATTAAATTACTAGGTTAGGTTAGGTTACGTTAGATTAGATTACGTTAATGTAACATGATTGTGTTGAATGTTGAATTTTAATAATTGTTGCGATTTATATTTATTATTGTTGTAATTTAATGTTCGACGATTTTATTTTGTATATTATTTATATTATTTGTTGATTTAGTCAAATGTTGAGTTCAAAAACGTTGAGTTTGTTAAATGTTGAGTTTGAAAATGTTGAATTTGTTTTGTGTTAATTAGACATGTAACCAATAATGTGTTTACATTTTAATCAAAGATTTCATCCAGTTACATCCAACGAACATAACAAATCTGATGAAAAAAGAATTAGTGACAGAAAAAGGTGTTTTTTTTTCACTTCACAATTCTTGAATTTTTAGCTGCTCTTCTACTAGAAACTCACAAAAATCTCAATCTGAAGGATCTACTTTGGCTTTTGGATGTATTTTGGCTGTTCAAAATTGTTATCTTCACATATTTTACTTAAAACCGTTCATTATAAAAATGACATGGTAGTAAAATTATTTTGCATTATTTAATATAATATATTTAGATACTTTGCATATGGACCATTCCAAATGGATTCACCTAGCAACAAAAATCGACGGATGTGATTCTTTTGTAACTCCAGGATAGTGTTCTACTTCAAATTTCATGGGACACGCGTTTTTTATTTTGACCTGAAAATGCTTCTCAGGCTCTATGGCGATATGCCAAACTTTTCTTCGAAAATGCGTTGTTCATTCACATTTTTTTCGAATAGCCGCCATTTCGTCCCGCATTATACAATCGGAACGAATTTTTTTTTAAATATGCGGAATTTCATCAACTTTAACTTGGCCCTTTGGCCCTTGGAATTTTGAATTATTTCAAAAATCGTCGAGATAAATGTGAATAACTCAACAACATTTTTTTTTCAAAATGGAATTTCTCGAAAAGGCCATGTTAGATTTCCGCCAAATTTGGATATGTTTTTCAAGACTGTACGAGCTATCTTTTTACCAAATTTCAGCCAACTTGCTTCTTTTCGGAGATATGGCCAGACAAAGTCGTGATTTTTCACAAGTTTTGGCCCATACATGCCGCAAAAATAATCCACTATTCTCATATGCGACGACTCTCATCTTTCAATTTGCAAAATATTTACTTAACTCTTTCGCTGTGAAAACCGAAAACTCGGAAGTGGGCTCAAAATGTTACGATGTTTCCGGCCAATTTGAAATTTGTGTAGATATGGATGTTTATATTTTTGAAGACGCTGATTAAATTTGGGGTCAGTTTTCAAACATTCAAAATGGCGGAACCAATATGGCCGACTTTTTTTTAACATTCAAGCCGCCATATTGAATTTTCTGTGTAAAGTTTTAAAAATTTGTCTTCGAATTCAGTTTCAGTGATTCAACACGCCCAATAAAACCTAACTCTGGTGTATATCTGTTTCTTTATTCTCTATTTATTCATTCTTTTATAATTACGTGTATAATGAAAAATGCTTAAAAATTGTCCGATTTTTAGCTGCCATAATGGTTTTTACGTTTAGATTTTTCGGAATTTGACCTTAAATTTTGATCCAGCGATTCGAAATATCCAATAAAACATAACGCTGGTATATATCCGTTTGTTTATTCTCTGTATATTCAGTCTTTTATAACTACGTGTTTACACGTAGTCCACAGCCAAAGGGTTACTTATAGATGATAAAAATTATAAATTTCTGAAATGTTATAAGTTCAACTAATTTCTCTCAAATCGAAATCGTTTGAAAATGTATCGAGAGACACAGGAAAAAGTAGCTAGTACTTGACTTAAGTACGTAGCAGTACTTGATCGATTTATTATTTCTATTGCGTGGTTGATGCTCGAGTTAATTATATTTTACTGTATAGTATGCACTTGGTTGTGCTATTTTTTCAAAGGTGCTATTTTAATTAATTATGTATTTTTCGACCGTTTTTTAATTAATCAAATATGTGATAGATATTCTTGGTGAGCAACGGTCATATTTCTAAATATTGATTTGAATCAGAATGATCATTCAAATAGCCCGTGGGTATGATTATCACCCATACCAATATGGTTGGAGGTTAGGTTAGTAAAGAAGGGGGGCCTACGTCCATGCATTCTATTGAAAATTCACAATATATACTATTTCCTTCTATTTGATAGGCAATGGGTGAACCTAGGAAGCGCTTTCGTGCTGGGGGACTCTCTCCCCTTTTTCTTTACTAGCCTAACCTCCAACCACAGAGATGAGGGTGATAATCAACCCACGCGCTATTTGAATGATTGTCGGTTAAATTAGAATTCGCGTCCGAGACCCCCTCTTTACTGGATTATGTTTAAACTGAATTTTTTCTACCAAAACCCATCATGAAAACTTTCATCCCTCATTTACGGTCTTGCTGATGCGATTACGCAAAAAATGTATCCAACCATTTTTGTCGAGAATTTTATGCTTTACAAATTTGGTTGGAAACATTTTTTTTGTTAAATGTACGCATGTGGGAATAAATGCAAAAAACTAAAAAGAACCGCGTTTTTTTGCTGTTTTTTCGAAATAGCGGAGAAGATATGGCCGAGCGCCAAATTTTGTCGCGATATTCGTTTTCAGGAGGCCAAAATACATAGGAAACGTGGCCGTTTGTTCGATTTCGAACACGTAGCTTTTCCCAACGTTTACCAAAACTTCAAGTGAGAAAGTTGTTCGTTAAGATACGAAGAAGTCTTGGAAAGTTTCATAAAAATCAGACTATTAGAAAAAAAATTGTCGATATATAAATTTTACGGCGCGGATAAAGTAATTTCGAACTGGCGTGTTTTCATTTTCGTGCATTGTTGACGTTTCATTGTTTACCCAAACAAGTATTTCTTACGGGAAAAGTGTCTTAAAATAATTATTAAGTATTCAAACAAAAAACGTGTTTTAGAAATATCAATGCCATCGATTTGTTTTTGGTGGGTGGAAAGGTCCATATATAATTAAAAATAATAAAATACTTACTTGAAACGTAGCAAAATTGCCGCATAGAATGAGACTTGATTTAGCTCGAGTCATGGCAACGCACAGCCTTTGTGGATCTGATAGAAAACCAATGCCGCTGCTACGAACGCACGAAATAATTATGACGTCTCTCTCTTGTCCTTGAAAACTGTCTATCGTATTAACTTCCGTCAAAAACTTTTTCCTAATAACGTCAGGAACTTGCGAATTTCTATCAAAAGATAAAAAACATTAGATTTCTAGGATACTTTTCAAAGCAATTGTTTATTTGAGTAACATACCGTTCTTCAATCTTGGCTAATATAACCGGTTTTTGATTTTGGTAAGGTGTAATGATGCCAATTTTGATTTCTCGAGTCCAACTTTTTGGTGCAAAAAACATCATAGAAAGAACTAAGTTAGAGACAAATTCAGCTTCATTAGTATTTGAGAATTTTCCTTCATCCTGGGCTGAATTTAAATTTAGTATACGATAAGGTTGAAAGGGGAATTTCGACCGAACGCTTAACGGTGGATAGTTTTGCAGTTTCCCTTGATAAAAGTATTTATTGGGCCAATAAGCTATCGATGAAAACATTCGGTATTGAGTGTCAAGCATCATAACTGGATGGTTATTGGTATTGCTGCATTCGACATCCAGAGCATTTTTTATTCGCGAAAACAATGGCTGATCCAAACCACGCCTTTTCGCTTCCTAAAAATCCGTAATTATCAATCGTTTAATTTTTAATCATTTAAAGTTTTAACACAAATTCATTATTTTCTTACCAATGAAGTCACTGTTGCTGGTAATTGATTCGGATCGCCTACTAGAACCAATGTTTTGACTCCTAGCATCAATGGTATAAGTGTTTCCGCTTCTATGCTTTGAGTTGCTTCATCAACTATGCATGTTGGTATTCTGTCTTTACCCCTATAAAAAATATACAAACCGTTTATTTACTACAGTTTACCAGTAATATCAATAATATTAAATTTCAATACATCAATTTAATGGTTTTTATATATCATTATCGATTAAATAGAACAATTTAAGGTTTAAAAAAAACAAATCAACAAAATAAAAAAGTTAATACGATTACTGAAAATATTGATGAATATAATTATTACTAATTTATTTAAATATTGGATTAACTTACGAAAAAATGGCTTCCATCTGTCCTGTATAGCATGAAGTTAATGTGCAAGCAATGACGTCTGCTTTTCTTAATATATTTTTTTCACAGTCTTTTCGTATCACACTTAAAATCTTTGGGTCCACTTCCTAAAAAGTTAAGAATAAGTTTAAAAATTGTCGAAATTCAATTCTGTACAAAACTCAAATATTCAAATTGTGATTACTTACATTGGTTTCTCTACTTAAATTGTCCAATTTAAGTTTGAGCTTTTTGTAATCGTTTGCATATGCTTCTTTCATTGCTGAATTATCCGATAATAAAAGGAGTGCATTCATCTTTGCTTGAAGTGTTTCTTTCTGAAATACGATTTAAAAATATAATTTACATTCATCAAGAATCTAATTAAACACGTAAATAATATTTACTTCTATTTTCACGCTAGCTTGATGTTTTTGTTTGTATTCTGCCTGTGACTTTTTAACTTCACGTTTTGTTAACTCTTCTATTGATACATTTTTAACGTCATGATGCATAGATTCGTATCTACCAATACGAACTAATTTAAAACGATGATCTGTAACATAAAAATTATGTTAAACTAATTTAATTTTAAAAAATTACAAATATGTGTTGAAAAATACCTGTTATGGCTTTTCTGATTTCTAATAAACGAATAACAATTTCATCGACTGCTGCGTTCGATGGAGCACAGACCAAAATTCTTAACGATTTATTTGCCACGTATCGACCTTCACCGTACAGAATTTGCGTCACCAAGTTGGAGATTACTTGAGATTTTCCAGTTCCTAAAAGTTATAATTATGCAAAAATAGTTATAATAATAATGTTTATTGAGCTTTAACAATATAAAACATTTATATTAACATTTTTATATAAATAAAAATAGAAATTTCTTTATATATAAATTATAATGGGGATGAAATATGTTGTTTTATATAAAAATCCATTAGACACGTCAATTCTTCGTCAAATCGAACGCGATCTGACATCACATCTCAGATTTTGTTGAAAATTTTGTTAAAAAATGGCGGCCATATGAAATTTTCACAAATTTTTTTTTTCGAAAAATTATAGCTCGGCGGTATTTTATCGGAATTAGATAAAATTTGCTACACTATAGTAAAAAAGTCTCAACTTTTCGAAAAGCATATTTATAATTAAATATAATAATAATAATAAACGCATGAAAAAACAATTTTTTTAACAATTCTTAACCACCGCGCACCCTGTTTATTTTTTTTTAAATATTGTTATTTTATGGTAAATTTTATCTAATATTTTATTCAGATTTTTAATTCGTGATATGTATTTTAGTGTTCGAGTTATGAATTTCTTAAATTGAACACCCCCGAAACTCGGGCGTGCGCTTATTGGAAATGTAACTGCTGCCGCCTTTTTCGACTCGCTATTCTGTTTCTATTTATTTTGTTCTTGATAATTTATGTTTGAAAAAAACTATTTTAACCCGTTTCCGCCCAAAATGCCGACTTTTCCCAGATTTTTCCCTGACCAATATTTTAATGATATCTATTAAAAATAAACAATACGGATAAAAATGTTTTAAATACAGCTACACATTTTCAATAAATTCTTTATTTTTTCAATCAACATCGAGTAGTATATTCTAAAACATATTATCTATAAAAATCCAGAAAAAAAACTCATGTTCCTGCGGATTTTTTCGTGTTTAATTCAAAATAATAGTAGAAAATTTGTTGGGGGTTCTTTGTCAAAATTTGTTATAAAATGTCAAGTTCTGCGGTAATATGTTAGACAATAATTATAAATGTTGATAAATTTTAGAATTTAGGCGATTTTGGACAGTATATTCAAAGTATTGTTAAAATTCTTACGAATGTTGACAATAACAAAAAATTGCCATAAATTTTATATTTTTCAAATACTATTGGACAAATATCAACTACTTAAAATAGAAATGGTAAAATAATCATTTAAACAAATTAATATTCTCGAAATTTGGGAGTTTTGTGCTGTTTTCAACATTTTAAAAATTTTTCTACGATTTTTAGCCTTTTTATGCAATTTCAAAGATTTTTGAAGATTTAAAAAAATGTATGAAAGTTTTCTATCATTTTCAAATGGTTTTATTTATACAAATATTTGTTTAAATAGAGAATTAGTATGGCAAATATTTTTGAAATATTCTGTAAAGTATCTTTATAGAAAGATAAATATCTTTAAATATAACATTGTTTGCATTTATTTTTGTTAAACTATTAAATTTTATTCAAATCTGTTAGAATATATTCAATACCGAAATGTGTTATTGTTAAACGTGTTTATTTTTGTTGCATTGTACCAGAACGTTTAAAACTGAGCAGTACCACAAATATATTTAATTTAAGATTATTTTTTTTCTCAAAATTGTTGGTTTTTGGTGAAATCGGTCGAAAATGTTCAAAACTGAAATATGTTATTGATAAAAAACGTCAATATTTGTTTAAATTTGTGAGAAAGCATTTAAAATCATTTAAAAGAATTTTATGCGAAACACGATAAATAAAGCATTTTTCTGAAAATGAAATTGTGCGATTTTTTGTTAAATAATGTTTTTCACTTTTTAAAGATTTGTCTACAATTTATTTTTTCCCTGACCAATTTTGAAATTCCCTGACTTTTCCCTGATTTCCCGGTTTTCCCTGACGGTGGCCACCATGTTATAGAAACTAACGATGAATAATTCTGAATATTTAGATTCTATAGTTTTCAACCCTCCTCTTTCCGAATCCGTTTTTCGCTAGGAGCAGCCATTTTTTAAATATGGCGGCGAAAAGGCAAAAAAATAGAGAAAATTTCGATTTTTAGATCGGGTTTTCATGTTTTTCAATAGGTTCGCGCTGACTGATCATTCCAAAGACCTGGATCTGGTGGCATAATGAGTTTGACTCAAAGTTGACATGATCAGATATGTAAAATATAAGATAACGGATGCAAGATGGCCGATTTTTCGCCGAATTTTGTGTTTTTATAGCATTTCCGACATTATTAGCCATTTATAAATATTGTGGTACACTTATTATTGATTTATGCAATCATTTGTAACAGTATCTTCTATCCAGTACTCGAAATTCAAAATGGCGGTTCCAAGATGGCCGACTGAAATGCAAAAGAAATTCTTGACCCAGATGAAACAGACTACTCGGTGGTTTTCGGGGTCGCAGATTACGAATATGACACTTGATTTTCATAATTCAAAATGGCGGACCCAAAATGGCGGACGAAATTACAAAACGTTGCATGTCGGAAATGAAAATGGTTACTCGGGGGTTTTATATTATATAGTTCGCAATTATAGAAGTCTTAATTGTAAATTATATTACTGCAAAAACTGTTTTGCAATAAAACATACAAATTAATAATTTATGGTAGAATAAAAAAATTAAGAAGAAAAATTTATGAAGAGGAAAAAAAAATAAAAATGCAAAAAACGAATAAAATAAAAAAATAAAAAATTAAAAATAAAAAAAAAAATATAAGATTCTCTACAATCATTGACCTCTACGTGGTGAGAGTTGGAAACATGAAAAACCATGGCTAACAAATGATAAAAGCACAATAAAATTAATTTTATAAGACTTCTATAATTGTCAACTATATAATATAAAACCCCCGAGCAACCATTTTCATTTCGAACATGCAACGTTTTGTATTTTCGTCCGCCATTTTGAATTATGAAAATCAAATGTCACAATCGTAATCTGCGATCTCGAAAACCCCCGAGTAGTCAGTTTAGCATTTTTTAAATAAAACTCGGTAGTTTTTGAGCGAGAGAGTATCGAAGTATTTTATTCACTCTTCTTCAGAGTTTCAACAGAATTCCAATATTCTAATGGTTCAACAAAAAAATCGGTAAGAATAAATACACTACCCCTGGAGAATTTTCGATAATTTTAAACGTTGATATCTCAGCGCCATATTATCGCACAGAAATAAACAAAAATGGAAATTAAAAAGGAAACTTCCAGTTTTCGAATCCCGTTGGATTCATTTTCATAAATACATTTGCCTTTTAATCATGCTCGATTCACTAAAGTAATTTTTTTCTGTAATTTTTCTTTTTTTTCAATCCGCCTCTAGTTTTGCAAAAATGATCTCAGGATAAAAGAGCAAAGTACGATCAAAAGCTAATCATTTCAGCCTTATTTTGGCCCTTTTATATTTTGTCTACTACTTTTTTGCATATTGTTATTCATTTTTGAATAAAATAATGTTATTTTTTTCAATTCATCATATCTCGAAAAATTGACTCTAAATAAAAAATGTTTAAGGAAGAAAAAGTTTTATTTTTTATTTATCTATTAGTAGGAATTTTTTTAATTTTTAGATCTACATTTTTTTTACCTAAAAATTATATTTCCAAATTTCTTTGATATTTTTGTCAAATTCGGCGCCATATTGGAATTCCTAATGGGTAAAACTCAATTTTGACTTCGGAATCTTGAAGAGCGACCTCGAAAATAGTAGGATATGTACCTCTCAATTTTTGTTAACTTCGATTTTGATACGAAATACTCGATTGAAATTGAAGCAAAAAAAGTTTGCTTTCATTTTGTTTTTAACGGAATAAAAAAACTATAACATTAAAATAGCCTTTGTTTTTGTTCGATTTGTCAACATTGCCATTTATTGTATTGAGGGCAATTAATCTTTTTCTTATATTATTTACTGATAAAATGATTAGGATAATTATTAATTATTAAATAAATAAATACTAACCAGGTGGTCCAAGAAGTAGGCATATCTTAGTTTCCATGTTTACAGCAGTGTGAGTGATTCTTATTACAGCCTCCAATTGTTTGTCATTAAGTTTGTCCTATCAAAGAATGATTAATTAATACTCTAATTAATAAACTATTTTAATGATATTACAATTCAAGTGACTTACTCCTGTTACTAATGGATATTTGTCAATGCTTTTGATGTTGGAGGCTTGTAAAATATTATGAACAGATTCAATACGATATTCATCGGCTTGTGGTCTCAAAATACACCACAAAAGCGGCGAATTAGGTAAATATTGTAGTCCTTGAATTGGTCGAAGATTTGATCTTAAATACGTAAGACGCCGCAATCGATGAACTTCATCCATTTGAAAATTTCGATCAGTCAGTACACAACTTTGCAATGTGCACGTTACAAGCGTTGCTGGATTATTTACAAATTTTCCTGAAAAAGCAATTACACATAAATAAAAAAAATAAGTTAATGAAAAATATTTTTAATGTTGAATCGTAACTTACGTAAATCCAAATTGTACTGCGACAATGGACGCAAGTGTTCCAACTGCACACTCGTTATATATGCAAAATTAGAACAAGAATACGTCGATGAATCACTATCCGTTTGCCTATTTTCAAGGAGGATTAATTCTCCGAAAGCTGGGTACATTTGCTTCCTCATATCTTCTTTCGAAATTAATATGTGAATTTTAAATTCACTGTATTTACTTCCAGACTGTCCGTTGGTTACAAAATCTTGGACAAACGAGTAATTGAAGGTACTACCGGCAGGATACCTCGAACTACTGTTGGAATAAAGTAACTTACTAGTAAATAAAAACTTACTTAAACTAATTTTAAAAAATGTTATTTACCTCGTTCCAGCATTTGAATATTCTCTTATTATAACCTGCCAATTTTCCAATAACAATAAAGGTTGCATTGTTTCGTAATACTCTTTGTAATTATTGTACTCCAGTGGGAGCTCACTCGGTAACTTGTCAATTTTAACAACTGGTGCACAGTTGGCAGGATGTTTTAACTGCGTCTGTATCCAATCTCCTCGCCAAGCAAAAATGTTCACTAGAAAATCTTCCAGCGTCAATTTATTGTAATCGAGGGGTTGAAGACTTCCTTTTAGTGCCAATGCTCTCGATACTCTTGCATCTTTGCCGGCACTTTTGACCAAAGAGTTACCTTCGTCAATTTGATATTCTTTGACGGTGCTAATGTTCGTATGAAACGTTACTTTCTTCACTACGTTAGTTTTATCAAACCGTTTTACAGTTGATGGATTTTGTAAGCAACTACGCAACCCACTAGATTGTTGAGGACTACGATCCGGAGAGTCGTACCCATTGGTGCACCTTTCGGGTGAATTCATGTCTGGTTGCGGTGAAGATGATTCCACCAACGACGACATCTGGACTGTGGACGAAGTTGTCACAGTCGGAGTTTTTTTAATGCGTAAAAAGTTCGAATAATCGATTGTTATTGCTGGCGCTACTGGTGCAGCGGATACTGGAGTCTTCTTGGAACTGATCACATCTTTCCTCGACTTTGGCCTTCCAATAACCTGCATTGCATCGCACAGCATATCTCCTCGAGTCTTGGTTGAAACTTTAACTCGTACGTTACTTGACGAACTGATCAAAGTTTTCAAACGTTCCGCTTCTTTTTTGGCAGTCTCTTCATCGACAGCTGAATCACCTGGCACATTATTACTCTGATTTTCTATTTCGTTTGCCTTCTCAAGATTGGATTTATTTTCTTTCTCCGTTGTCTTATCTTCATTGTCTTTTTTGGATTTGTGTTTGCTGGAAGATGAGGAGGAAGATTTACTGGACGAACGGTGCTTTGAATCCTTTTTATGTTTACTTGATGACGACGAGGAAGATGATGATTTACTCTTTTTATCACTTGTTCCATCTTTTGAAGACGATGTGCTCTTGGAGGAATGAGATTTTTTATCTTTTGACGAAGACGACGACGACTTACTAATTTTACTATCTTTACTCGACTTCTCTTTTGATTTGTCTCGATGAGATCTTTTAGAACTCTTCTTCGGTGGTTTCGGAGGCATAAATGGTGCATCGATGATCTGAATGGATTGCCTTATCCGGGGCTTTTCTTTCTTTTCGGTTGTTTCCGGTGCCTTTGTTTCCGGCACTTTTGTTTCTGGTTGATCCGAGCTTTCTACGGTTCCGTCTGTTAATTCGTTTATTAGTTCATTTGCTGCAGTTTCTGCATCCATATTATTTGTAGGGCTTTCTTCAGTGAAGTCCACGTCAGTCAATGACGATTTCAATAAACTTCGATCATGTACCATAGCCAACAATTGTTCCAGATCTCCCCTTTCAACTTCGGGTACTTCTGGAATGACTTCTGGAACAACTTCTTTCTCGGTAGTTGCTTCTTCTTCTATTTTGTCATCTACCGGTTCCTCTTGGTCAACTTCTGTCTTAATGTCTCGCACCAATGGTATCGGACTGTGTCTACCCATCAGCCTCTTTCGCCAGCGCATATCCATTGCATCAACATCTTCTCTGTCTTCCTCGTTGCTTATCACAATTATTTCATCGTCGTCATCGTCTGCGTATGACCATCTACGTTCCGATTCATTAGTACAGGTTCCATTTTGAGAAACAGAGTCATAGAGTGGATTATACGGTAATGTGCCATCTACTTCATCGTCATCATCCACTACGATGATATCGTCATGTTGAGAAAACAATGATTCTTCCTTCGTTCTTGGCACCGAAGCACAATTTGTGTTACTTTGTTTCGATTCTAACGAGTTCTGTGCTGGGGGCACCCGATTACAAATCTCCATGTTTGTATCAAAACTCACAGTTGACGAATGATTCGTTTCGACTTTATTTATGTCGTTTTCATTTGGTTTGGCACATGAATTCATTACTGTATTAGGAGGAAAGCTCTCTATCGAACGAATACTTGGGATAATTTTTGCCACTTTCGTATTCTGTTCTGTTTTCTTGTTAAGATTTACAATATGCGGGTGTGGCAATGGAACTTGGTTCGGATTTACAACAGAGTTTTTGTGAGTGTGGGAAAGAATTTGAATATCCAACATATCGTCATCTAACTCGACGATTTCAATATCCGAACTTTCCCCTTCTTCCAATGAAAATAAAATTGTTTTTGAATAAGAAAAGACTTACAATGATGTAACTCATTGAAATTTTCTATGATCTCAATTTACCTGGTTCTATTTTTGGTATTTTGAATGGCTTTATGTCTTCGTCATCTTCAAAACCCCGACTTCGGGCGTTACTTTTTACAGCGTGTCGTTCTGTACACTGCACATTGGATGCTGTGAGATCGTTTGAAATTGATGGCTGTGAATGACTAGAATTGATCTGATTGACCTGCAACGATCTATTTTTTTCATTCTGGAAAACAAAATTTAAGTTTTTAATGGTAATGTATAAAACGTAATAAGTAGAGTTTATGTAACGTACGATTTTCAAGTTTCCAAAGATTTTAAAGAAAACTAAAACACGGAAATCGTATTGCGTTACATAAAATGATATTTATACAAATTTACCATCTTTTTCAGTTGGTAGACAAACATGGATTTGTCAAGATTTGACCTTTCAGAACAACCCATACCGATGACATCAAATTCGTTTAAAATTGTTTTGATTTTTGGAATAATTTTTACTCCATTAACGAACACTCCATTTGAGCTCTGAAAAAATAAAAAACAAAATGAAAAACATCCATAAGTGACGGATAATGAACGGTTATTGAAATTGTACTGCTCACCCCTAAATCCATAACATACATGTCTTGATCCACATAAACAAAGATGCAATGGTGTCGAGATACCAATAGACTCGAGCAAACAAGATCATTTTGTGTTGCTCTGCCGCACTCAAACTAAAAAACAAATTATAGGACTTTAAGTTTGCTTCGTGGATATTAAAATTGGTATACAAAAAAGTAAAATAATTTTTAGAATATATTTTCAATGTAAAATAAACTTTGAAAAGTAAAAGTAAAATTACATTTCTGAGTTTTTACAGTTTTGTCGAAATTTCTTATTATTATCGTAGTAAAATTACATTTACTTGTAAAAATCACCAAAAAATAGAAGAAAATTTACGATAAACATTGATTTATTTATTTATTTAAAGAAATAAACGGCCTATAAGACCTTTGTACAAAAATATACTGACATAATCAGCGCAATTAGAATAATAAAGAAAAGATCATAAAATTTGGTAATAGAATAATTGAAAAACCGTATGTTACAACAAAATAAGAAAACTTAATAATAAGTGTATAATAATCGTCGCACTTTAAATCGAAATGATACAAAACTAGTAATGTTTTTTACATCACCGGGAACACTGTTCCATTCACGCCTGAGTCTAGCTACACTAGAGTGAAATCCATAACGAGATGTACTATTATTTTCACAAATATCCCGATAACGACGCAATGAATACGATTGAGAACGAGTAGAGAACAACGAAGATATTTGCTCAGATTTAATCATACCCGTAGTAATTTTACGGACAAATAGTAAATCAATAATATGATGTATTGAATAAATTGATGGTATTGAAAATTTAGAGGGAACAGTAGAATAATCATGGTTCACATAACTCATAGGAGTACCTGACTTATACGACAAATATCTTAAGAACCTGTGTTGAACCTTTTCGAGCTGATCAATATCTTTAGAAATAAAAGGGCGCCAAATAACTGATCCATAAGTTAAAATTGATAAAACAATTGATTTATATAGATTTATGATTGCAGGAACAGAAGAGAAATCAGAAGTAGAACGTTTTATAAAACCTAAGATTGAGTAACATTTATTGATTATTGTACGAATATGTTCAGAAAACTTGAAACTTTGATCAAAAATCACTCCTAAATCATTAATACATCAGACAACTTGAATGGGTTCATCATCCAATAAATAAGTAAATGCCATCGGAGAGGTACACCTTTAATGTAAAATTCACAATGGAAATGTAAATTTACAATGTCAAAGGTGGAAATAAAAATACCAGTAATAATCGTGGTAATTTTACATAGATTTTACATCGTCTTTGTAATGTTACGAGTGCACTGTAAATTGTGCTATAGGGATTTATGTATCTGTTCCTCCCTCTAACGAGTCGGGTCCCTCTCACAAAGAACCGATTGACGTCTTATTTACAGTTCATATGTAAAATGACATCAATAATCACGGTGCTTTTTAAACCGATTTAACCTAAAGGTTCTGGCACCTGGGATTTTCTTATTGATTTCAATTCCAGATCATTAATACCTCATTTTTCGACAAAAAAGAAAATCTTCTGTGAAGCCGTTTTTGAAAAATGTCGATTTAAAAATTCAAAATGACGAAAAGTCAACTTTTTTCAAGAAATATTCATTTGAGAAATAATTTCATCAGATGGAATTTCTAGATATTAAAAAAAGACATTTTTTGTATTTGTATCATTGTTCTCTACAATCAATAGTTTATGAGAAAAACGAAAAAATGTAACTTTTTGCATGTGTTTTTCATTTTTTAAATGATTTTTTATAGGATACATATCTTTTTTCTTTTGTAAACATAATAGGCACACTTTAAGTCGTGTGTAAGAGCTCGACTATTAAACATTTTCACTATTCAGCTCACAATAACAGGTTTAATATAATTAATAAAGTTATATGATAGTTTTTATTTTAAAAGTTTCATGACAACTGTTAAGATTACGGCTACCAATTGTTTTGATCAAAATTTAAAGCATACCAACCTTGGCAATAATAAAGTACTATATTGTCACACAGAGTAAAAAAACTAGTCAAAAGTGTAAAAAAACTTAACAATACACGTATAAAATTGGTTTTCTCTCGCTTTTCTCCTAAAATATTAATTGTAGAGAAAATTGATACAGACAAAAAAAATCCTTTTTTTAATGTCTACAAATTTAATCTTATGAGATTTTTTCTCAAATGAATATTTCTTCCAGAAAAGTTGACTTTTCATCATTTTGAATTTTTAAATCGACATTTTCCAAAAACGGCTCCACAGAAGATTTTCGTTTTTGTTGAAAAATGATGTATTAATGATCTGGAATTGGAATCAACAAGAAAATCCCAAGTGCCAGAACCTTCAGGTTAAATCGGTTTAAAAAGCGCTGTGTAATGTATGAATTTTACCGCAACACTGTAAATTGACCATGATTTTCACTGGTATTTTAATTTCCACCATTTCACTGTAAAATTACATTGAAAATTTTCAATGTATCATTTAGATTGCCTCCGAAAATGAAGAATTATTAAACCAAGTGCATTTAGAAACATTAACGAGGATGAATCTTAGTTTTTGTTATTCTTTCTAGTACTAAAACGTTAAAAACATTTTATATGCATCCTCATTAGATGTACACTGAAAGAAAAAAGATGTCATGCCTGCGGCATAGTGTGATGCTGATCTGGCAGCACACTTTTTTTTTTAATTTAAACTAAGTTTTTTGGTCGCTGCGTGCGAATATGTCAGATTAAAAGTAATATAATTTAAATTTATTTAATATAAGATTAGTTACTCTTTAAAACTATTGTTTAATATTTTCTCACATTTTTTGATAAATATAATTTTTACAATTATCAATTATATTAAATTCATTACTTTTATCTAAATTTGCTATTAAATGTATCACCAAATTATTCATAATGCTTGAAATTTCTAAAATTAACACTTTGCTTGCGAATGAGGCTCATATACGTCATGACAACATCCCAAACTGTAAATGATGCGTATATATGCTTGTTGTAAACTTGTCGACAAGTTTTTTTTTTTTCATGACGTATATGAACCGTATATACACATCATTTACAGTTTGGGATGTTGTCATGACGTATATGAGCCTCATTCGCAAGCAAAATGTTAATTTTAGAAATTTTAAGCATTCTGAAAAATTTGGTGATACTTTTAATAACAAATTTAGATAAAAGTAATGAATTTAATATAATTGATAAATATAAAAATTATATAAAAAAATGTGAGAAAACATTAAACAATAGTTTTAAAGATTAACTAATTTTATTTTAAATAAATTGAAATTATATTATTTTTAAAGATTTACTTATTTTGTCCTATGTTTTTCTTTATGAATTTTCTTTTTATAAAGTGATTTAAGCTAAAATTTATGGGTTTCAGTTTCAATTTAAATAATTTTGAGAAACAATTGCTTCTTGCGCTAATTGCACAGTTTTAAATGAGACATAATTAATAATATATGAAAATCCATAAAACTTATTCTTTCTTTTTTTGTTTCGTTTATTTTTAAATGTAGTTATAAAAAATAGAATCTTGAACACAATTTCTATTTTGATAATACAATTTTAATATAAAATTCTAAATATTGTTGAAATAAAACCAGCACCTTTTAAGAGAAGAATTTAAAATAAAGAAACAACTTTACAGCTGGACTAACAAATATCGTTTTCTTATACATATAAGTAAAATATTAAAAGTAAAATGATATTAACGATATATTAATTTGCATTAAGTTCGTTTGTTTTTGTGCCTTCAAACTACAAGTTTAATTTATTGTATCACATTCTGGTTATTAATTTTAGTAAATTTATTGTTAAATAATACAATATTAACATCTACTAACAAATGTATCAACTCAATGCTTTTGTTGCATTCTTTTGTGCAAAAAACTTTTTTGTTCTACTTTTCGACCTTTTGATTGCCATATCGAATCCGGTTTGGAAAGTACGTCAAGGTTAAGAAATAGAATTTAATGGTAGTACTTATTATTTCAATAATTGCAAATAACTCTTCATATGATCTAAGTAATTAATAATTACTAAAATAGATATAAAGCAAAACAAAAAAAAAGGTTATGTTGACACTGACATAAGTTTACGAAAGAATCAGCGCAGGTAAGTGAATATAACAGTGCTTGGCAATGTCAAAACTTGTTGACAAAAGAATCGTGACAATTAAAAAACAAAATTTACTGTGCTAAAAACTAGATGTGGTGTACTTACATATTGTTTATGAATTTTTATAGTTTCCACCTCGATATCCTTGCCCGGAGATCGTACCAGAACGAATTGAGCCATAGTGTGCCTTTAATGTCCGTTTTTTTTTTCAAATTGCTACAACAAATGGTTGTACCAGTGAGTTTTGGAAGAATTTGGACATTTATGTGCAACCGGCACGACGAGAAAACCTCGAACGCAATTGAAATCCCTTGAAATTCCGCCGTTTCGCGAAGGTCTCATTACTCGACACCTGTCGCGAAGTAAATTAAGATAGATTTAATATCATATGTTAATAATACGAATATAATTAATTGGACTTCCCATTGAAAAGTCTTGAACAGTTTTCCAGGAAGGGGATTAGTTTTGCACTAAACACTTGATAAGTCAAAAGGTTTACATTGTTACAATGGAAAAACTGTACACCAGCGTTTCGCAATGGAAGGTGTTTTAAGAAATAAAAAAATCTTTGGCAAAATACTAATTTTGAAACAGTTTTTAATAAATATAATAGGAAACGAAAAGCATGGCGGTGAAGAAAAATACAGAGCCCAAGGTAAGGGGGGATATCGTCTTCAGGCAACCAATCGACGTTGTGGAATTGTATATAAAAAATTCAAAACTCGACTATCGACCTTTGCAAATTCAAAATAATGTCTATTTACAGTCGGAATTTTGCATTCCGTTGTTTTTGGTACTCCCACCAAAAAGTATACGAAAAATCTGTGTACGATTTAGTACGAAATAAGAAGTCTGTTTCTTTCCCGCTCTTTCAGTTACGATACATAAATGCACATAACCTTAAAGAAGCGATTACTTTGGATTATCGAATGATTTGAACTCAAGACTCTAAAACAGAATATTTTTTTCGAGAATTATGAAATGCGGAAAACGATATAATTAATTCCTCGATTAAATTGACAGAATTTAAAGCTATTCTAAGACGCAACAAATCAATTTTTGGAATGCGCTAAATACGGTATCGTATAAGATCGAATGAATTCAATTCTGGAATTACTGGTCGTATAAAATAGTATGAATTCGAATAAGAATCTCGGATAATCAATACGCGACTAGAAAGAAATATAATATAAAATAAAATATATTTTGAATGATAATTAATAACATATAAATTAATAATAGATAAGTATTCCCAAAAGGTGTTAAATACATGCATAAAAGTAATATTCGAGGGACTTCCTGGTACAATAAAAAATATATATTAAATGAAAAATGTAATTTTGTGCGAATAATTATATAAAATTCAATATAACCCCACCGAAAAAATACTATAGAACACCTGAACACCCGAAAGAATACCTGAATATTTACGTTATAGAAATGTTGAGGGTATACAATTTCATTCAAAACTTCCGTCAAAACTTAAAAAAGTAAAAAATATTGCGAATCCCATGTAAAAAGATCTCGTCTTAAAGAGCCTCTGTAAGCCCATGCCAAAAATGCCCCTTTTTCGTATACCTCGAATATTGAAACTTTTTTTATGCTAATTGGTTGCATATGATGACCAGATAATCCCTGCAAAATTTCAAAGTGAGCATATTCTCAATAGAAGTTTCGGAAATATGAGAATCAAAGTTGACCATGTCCAATAAAAAATGTACATCAATATATAATGTACATAAATTTCACATTTATACTCAAATAATAAATTTAAAAAAAAATCAGACGATATGGTTCTTTACAGATTTATGGCTGCTCATTACGAATCTGAAGTTAGATTTTAAAAATTCAAAATGGCGGATCCAATATGCCGGACGACTTTTTTGAAAATCGATCTAATTTGCATAAAAATTATTACTCGGGGGTTTTAGGGGTCGCTGATTACGAATCTGAAGTCATATTTTAAAAATTCAAAATGGCAAATCCAAAATGGCGGACGACTTTTAAAAAATCAAATGCAATTCGCTTGAAACACGTTATTCTGAAGTTTTCGGGGTCGTTGAATACGAATCGGCAGTTAGTTTTTCAAAATTCAAAATGGCAGGTCCAATATAACGGGTGACTTTTGAAAAATTTAATGCAATTCGCTTGAAACTCGTCAGCTTAAGGGTTTTGTAGTCGATGAAGTTGAATCTCAACTTTGACCTCTCATATTTCCGAAACGGGGAATATGCTCACTTTGAAATTTTGCAGGGATTATTGGGTCATCATATGTAACCAATTGGCTTAAAAAAAGTTTCAATATTCGAGGTACGAAAAAGGGGCATTTTTGGCATGGGGCTTAAGAGTCACTTTAAATTTGTATAGTGCAAAAACTATACAATTTTGCAAAAACCATACAAAATTAAACTTAGGACGAGGTCTTTTTACACGGGATTCAAATGTTACTTATTGTTTTAAGTTTTGAAGGAAGTTTTTAATAAAATTGTAAGCCCAATATTCAGGTATTTAGCTACTTTTTTTCTTAATAAATACAATTTGTATGGTGCTCTAATCTAAAGAAAGGTCTTTTTTTTAAATTATTGACTATAATTAAAGGACGGTAGAGCTGTGGGTTCGGGCTTCAAAATTGTAATTAAAATTGTCAATTTGTAAACGATCGAAAAAAAAAGTTGTCTAAATATTAATAACATGTTAAAATAATAATTAAGTAATTATTATAAATAAATTAGAAAGTATTCTGATCTTAATGTGATTTATGCAACCTTTTCTAGAAAAAGTGAAATATTCTTCAATAAAGATTATTGGACAGCCTGGTATTTCTAAGAATTCCAAGAATATTAGTCTTATATTCTCAGATATCACGAAATATTGCTAAATTTTCCAGAGTATTATAATCGGCACTTAAATGTTGATAGTTAAATTTTTAGACAACTTTGAATGAACAATTCAGAAACTGCCTTTTTATCAAATATATTTTTAAAAGAAATTTGATACGTTATGAATTTACTATATTAAGCACATTCATTAAATACCAAATTCGTAATTGGGAACCACACATCGATTTTTTGAACTGATGCAGGTCTAGTTATATTCAACATTTATGTTTATTTTGGCTGACAAATAAAGAAATTTTACTTTATATGTACTTACGTTTTTCTGTTTGAAGTAGTCCAATGTACAATTTGGTTGATGAGCCTTCAGCAGAAAATAACAACCTTCTTTCAGGAACCAATACCATAGGTACAGGGAAAAGTCCACTTATACGCCTTACACAAGTTTCGAAACGTCAATTCTAGAACATTAAAAATAATGATGTTAATAACAAAATAAAATTACATATAAAAACAAAAACTGTTACATTAAATATTTCGTATAGTAATGTAGAACATTAAAGTTTTTAATGCATTAATTATTGAATGTATTCAATTCAACTTTGTGATTTACAGTAAATTGATCTGTACATAGAAGGAACACTATAAAACTGTAACGCCATCCACAATAAAAGTCTCAAGAGGCGAAGTAGTCCAGTAAATTTAAGGTTTGACCCAAAAAATTGCAACACACCCAAATTTTTCGGGATTCTATACATGTCATTAATCTCATGATGGATGTAATTATTACAAAAGAATTAAGTGACAAAAGAATTTACGTCAACCGCAATTAAACAAATGTAGAAGGAATACTTTTTTCTGGCAGCTTATGAAATTTAGCAATCATATTTCTCTTGAGATTAAGAAACTATGAAAGTAATATATATTAGTAAACAATTTATTCTTTTAACTTCTACGTATCTCCGGTTAATCACTTTATAAGTGTAAAAAAATGAATTTTTATTTTAAAATGTGAGAATTTTGAAGAAAAAAAGACTTTTAGAACAGCAGGTGCCATCCATAAATTATGGAACATTAATTTTCAGTGATGTTGCTCCACATTGTATCTAATTTTTATGTAAGCCTAAAAAAGCTGGTTTTGTTTAAATAAACTTTAATTATAAAAAAAAAAAAAAAAAATATAAAATTTGTTGTTTATCCCTTTAAGGGACACATTATTCTATCTAACGAACTTTCTTCACACTTCGTGTACAGTGGCCCTCCCCTAATTTTAACTCCTATTATTTTAACTGCGTCCTTTATTTTAACTTTCTTTCGTCCCTTATGTTAACTTCTTCCCCTCGTGAGTTCCCCCACCATTCGCCATTTGAAAGTGTTCAAAAGAGTGCGGACTGCTGTTTGCGCTTGCGCGTTAAAATAAGGGGAGGGCCACTGTATTTACGTATTTTCGCTTTCAAAATTCAAAATGGCGGATCCAATATGGCGGACATATTTTAAAAAATGGGGATGATATTATTCTCGCAGCCTGCTCTAATAGGAAAACTTCAGATGACTGTAAGCCGTAGTACACTGTCGATCCAACTGATGGCGGTAGTAACGTTATGGATATGTTTGATATACGTATATATTTACATCGCCTGTGGTTATAACAATAGTCTTTAGAGTTGTAGCACTTCTCACATACAAATAGATGAACTAATTATTTAAAACTTGATTATTTCCGCTTAATTATTAACAAGGGTATATTTTTCATAAATAATATTGTAAAGTCATTACATTATCTCACAAGAGTCCTGAAATAAGTAATGCGTGAATATTAATTGCTAGATATTTCATAAATGCGAAAAATACAGCGAAAGAAAAGGTGCAATGTACCCATCCCACTTCCCCTCAAAGGGTTAAAGGGTATTTCTGACTACAGTAGAGTCTCGGTATAATTGCATCTCGCTATATTTACATCCCAGCACATTTGTCCGCTTCCGTCCCGTTATACCTGTCTGTCACCTCTCCCTTTTTCCTCCACTTTGCGGGCTGCGGCCTCGGGAAGGGCCTGCTGTGACGTCACGAGCATAGCACGATTGAGGAGAGTGGGAAAAGCGGCGATACTTTCCTTTTGACTAATATAAGGAGGCGGGAGGGGAATGCGAGGAATCGAGAGGACAAATATACCGGGACTCTACTGTATATATTATACATACATTATGAAATAAACAGCAAAATGCACAGCGAAATTATTTTGTATTCGTTATTTTTTGTAATGTTGTGGCTGCTGCATTTTTTTGTAATAACGATAAGATTGTGAAAAAATGCCCTCTCCGAAAATGCAACGATTTTTTTTAATGAAAAATATTCCTGTATGGGAAAATTTATGGTTGTTTCTGAAAGAAATTCGCGATAATTACAGTAAAAGTAAAACAAACAAATTTTAAAATGTCTTAAATCAAAATCCCAATTGCTTACTATTATTTATGATTAAGGACACCAAATTTGACTGGCGAGAGTTTGCACTTTGGTTCATAGGTGGTGTTGTAATCGATAAAACTCAACATTTATCTGAAGGCAATGAAATATATTGGACAATATGCGTGGGATATAAAAAGGTGTGGAATGAAAGTTGTTCGACACGACGGAGAGCCGCTAATCATTCCCATCGATTACAAAACCACCTACGAACCAAAATACAAAAACTCTTAGGTTAAATTGGATAAGTTTTCAAATCTGCATTAAAAAATAGGTATTTCTATTTATGTTTTTATATTTCCTTCATTTCATTGCTATTGGATGCTTCCTATCATGTCAAACAACTTTAATTTACATTTTTTGTTAACACATGCACTACGGATATTCGCTCCGTAGTTTCCAAGGTTGTTTATTGCGAATTCGGTGTCAATTTAAAAACTCATTATGTCAGCCATAATTGATTCGCCATTTTGAATTTTGAAAATTGGACTTCCGATTCGCAATCAGCAACCCGTACAAGCTACGTATACCAAACATTCAGAAGAAATTCCCTTTTTTCAAAATTGTGGTCGGCCATATTGGATCTGCCATTTTGAATGTTGAAAATCTAATATTGGTTTTGTTCTTGTTCAATTGAATGGAACTTGAAGATTGGAGTCATTTATGAAAACTGTTGTCAACTGTACTGCAGGTAGTAGTAGCAGTCTTGTACTGAACCACATCTGAAGTACTGAAGAGCGCAGAGTTTCCGACCATCCTCTGGAATGAAAATCATAGATAATCCTATATTTTCTAGATATTATTCGGAAATTCCTTTTTTTTCGAATGACATTGTATTTATGCACACGTTACCTCCATCTTTGTTGTTCCAGCTAACGAAGAATTATTCGGAAGTATTGAAACTTTAATACTTCTGAATCCCTTTTCTTACTCCTTGAATGAGTACAGTGGTCACCCTCTTAAGTCATATGCTCGGGACAAGCAAGATGGCGGCTCACCCTCTTAAGTCATACTTCCCCTGCCCTCCCACCACTGCTGCTTTCTGTCAGACACATACAATATGAGTGCGCCTGTTCGAACAGCCCGAACTTTCTTTTAACGCGAATGCGTGGTGGGGAAACCGCGAGAGGAAGAATATTACTTACGGGGGGTATGGGAATGACTTAATAGGGTCATATGACATAAGAGGGTATGACCTAAAAGGGTGACTACTGTATTGTGAATGATATGGAGCATTCAAAGGGTTTCAAACAATGCATGCCAGTGCTTCATTCGGACTAGTGAAGAATTGCCTACATTCTTCATAAGCATCGCTTACCAAGAAACGATGTTGAGTGGGCGAGCATAAATTTAACAAAGTTATGTGCGCATGTGCTTATTTTGACAAACCAAGTGAGTAATTTTCATAATTTTCATAAATAATTCTTGGTTCAGACGGTTACCATACAAAAAATATAATTAAGAAAAATTCCAAAATGGTTTTCGATGGAAAACACGAATTGTGTGTTAAAAAACAAATTGTAAAAAAAAATTGTGTGACAAACCAAGTAATTTTCCCTTTTTTTATATCCCCACTTGTCCCTTCTTACTGTATTAAGAAAGCGCTGGCAGTACGCGTATGCGCACTCTGCGCGCGGCTCGCTCGCTGGGGGAACGCAGTACAGAAAAATGAGGAGTGGGGGGGGGGGCAAATATAACGAGCCGGAACCCGGCAAACATCCAGGGACGTAAATATAGCGAGACGCAATTACACCGGGATTCTACTGTATCTAGATTCATCATATAAGTATATACACGGAAAGGATTTTTCATCACACTGTGACGAAAGCTGCAACTTTCCTCCCTGTCATGAAGAAAAATCGTATACTTCCCTCGGGAAGTAAAAAAGAATGCCTTATTTTACCTCCCTCGTTGAGTAATATAGTATTTCTGCCCTCCGGCCAGAAACCGCAACTTCCTGGCCGCTGCGCGAAACGAAATTGCGGCTTTCTGGCTACGTCGAGCAGAAAAATAGTATACGGCCCTTGGCCAATAAAAAAGAAAGCCTCAGATCACATGTTTATCAGACTCGGGTTCGCCTCGGCCAACAATTTCATGTGATCTGAAGCACTTTCTGTTTTACTGGCCTAGGATCGTAATATACTAATTCGTACGACTACGGTACGAAGTTAGCCGAGAGAGTCCCGAAAATTCGACGCGGTACGGAACGAAACTTTCGGGCCGCTGCCAGACGAAATTCGCTCCGTTACTCGCCTATATTGGATGAGGGCGCCCCGATAGGTGATGGTCCTGCAGCGGCCTGAAGGAATTTGGACGATCACGGACCTATTTCGGCCGTCTCCCATTAGAAAGTTGCTCGGCTTCTCCGCTGAAGCATCGTAGCGCCGCTTTGGGAAGTTATTTGGGAAAAAGTCCCTGCAATAAATCATGTACACTACTGAGAATGTCGTCTGTTTTGATGCAAGTGTAGAAGAGATGAACTAATCGGCATGATATCGTCTCAAGCTTCTTATGCCCCACTCCTTTCTAATATATCCCCTTACTCGGATCAAGATCTAATACGGCCTTGTTACGCTGGGGAAATTCGTGTCACCTGCTTTGAGGCAACTTTCGAACGGATGAACTAACCCACGCGATGTCGCCGCAGGCGCCTTATGCACCCATCCCTTAACCTAATTCACTCATCCAGAAACCTCCTATATTGCGGAATTTAACCCTTGATGACCCATAATGCAAAGAATGGGATAATTATTTCAAAACTGTATAGTCCACGTGCCTTTCGAGGTCACTGAATGCGAATCAGGTATCAGCTTTTCGAAATTAAAAAGGACGGATCCAACATGGCGGAAAAATCTTTTGAAAAATTGGTTAAAACTGGCTAAAATTGGCACTCGGGAAATTTCGAGATCGCTGATTCCGATTCTGATGTCAAAATGGAGGATTCAAAATGCAGGACGCTATTTGAAAAAACTGAGCAAAATTTGTGAAAATTAGTACTGAGGGAAGGGGGTGGGGGTGGTCGGTATCGTTGATAATGAATACGCTGTCAGTTTTCCGAAACCCCAAATGGCAAATCCAATATGAAGAATAATATTTTTGAAAAATACGCAAAATTCGTCAATATTCTCAATTTCTAATGTCTCGAACCAAATATATTAAATACAAATTTGGTAACCTATAACGAAAGCATTTATTTGTTTCTTTTTGCCCGGTGGTATGCGGAGAAATATATTGTACCGAGTACAATAATTATTGAAACCGATATAATACGAATTCTTAACTCTTACCGGATACACGTTTTTTGACCTCAATTGCGGATACACGTAGGTCTATTTGATTCCAGCGCTTCTTAAAGGCGTTAAAGTGCATTAAAAAGTCTGAAAATATTCATGAAGCATCTTAAACCTTTAATCTTGAAATACCAATCATTAAAAGTTAATAAACTTCAATTTCTATGCACATTTTTTTAATAACAATGGAGGTTCGGAAAATTTATCACGCGAAAATATAACGGACCTTCGGAAAATTCATGCAATCCGGTATGGTTAAAATCGTGATAACACTAAATATTAATGTAATATATTTTAAAGTTAAAAAAGTATTAGGCTGCTGCAATGCTATCATTATTCAAATACAATTTCTTTTACTGTAAAACGAACCTTAATAATTCTCGAAAGTTAGACCTGTGAGTTGTAGAGTAGCGAAAAACGATCAATTTCTTCAAATATTGTTTGCCATAACGGATCTACCATTTAGAATTTCGAAAATTGACACCGAATTCGTAATCAGCGATCCCGAAAACGCTAAGTACTATTTTTCACAATCTTTGCTCAAACTTTTCCATATATTGTCCGCCATTTTGATTGCGTAAAACTGACACAGGATTCATAATCAGCAACCTTAAAAATATAATAGACAATAATTAAAGAGTACATGATATTTATCGATTTTCATAGCAATCCAATTGCATATAAAGACAGTGTCTTTAGCGCAAATTTGTTTATAATATAAATAATAAAATTGCCAAAGGTACTGTCAGATTAACAAATATAAAACTGCAGCACATTAAAAATGCTAAGACAAATTGAATAATACGCATTAATTGGAAAATATGATCAAAACATTTAGGCTGAAAAGACACCACTAAAGGGTTAAGAGGAAGGGAGATTGATGACTTTTGGTCGCGCATCTCCCATTGGAGTTGTTGAGCCATGCTCTTGAATCAGACTGACGTATTCCGCCATTTTAAGAACCTGTGCCTTGTTGCTATGTATATACTTTAGAGCGAAACTACTACAAAGCCACGAATCCAACTCGGGTAAGCGGGCATCGCCACCCTTGTAGGGGGAAGGGGGGAGGGGGTAACGTTCCCATGAAAGTGCACTTGTTTCTGTCCATAAAGCATTTGCAAAAGATATAAGATGTACTCGCAAGACGTTTTAGAGCGACTGAACACTACATAAAACATTCAAGAGTAGAGAAATTGGGTGCCATGAGCAATGCATTGGAAAACTGAAGATTCAATAGACTCGTCTGTAAAGTTGGTAAATGCTGTCAGTGGCTGACCGGGAAGTTACTATTCACGAGACATACTGCCTACTACTCGGTGGTTGCCGCAGAGAGTTATGTATAGTACCATACAGTAGGCGCTCGATATAAGAACCATCGAGATGTTTCGAGATGTACCCCTCCATACACTTTTTGCAGGTATGGACCGTTTCGCGCATTCCAACGAGTCCGGTCAAAGAGAAATGGGGAAGCACGGAACGGGCGTAGTTCCTATATCGAGCGTCTACTGTACAAGTACTGGAATAAAAGTCAGGGAACAAACGTCAAATTGCCGATTACAAGATGGCGGATCTAAATGTAAAACATTGCTCGATCTATTCGAAATCTAATCCGGCATTTTGAATTTTCAAAATGTGAGGTCAGACTCGGTAATCAGCAAACCCAAAACCTCCAGTAACAAAATTCAGATGTTTTCCGTGTAAAGAAAAATGTATGCTTGAAAGGGTTAGATCTAAACTAATCTAGGTGCTGCCATTTGTTTAAATCTAGATGATTATCAATGCTTCCCTATTTCCCCAAAATGTAAAAGAATTAAGAGGTATTTAAAAGTGAAACAATTCAGACATAGGCGTATCTCGCAGATCGGATAAAGTCACTGCCAGAAAAACGTATTTTTCTTCAAAAGAAGAAATGTATTTAACGCCGGGATAGTGAAAACACTGCCGTTGCTGAATTTGAATGCCGGACAATGGAACATATTCCGAATGAACGTTCTGAAGATTGTGTCGAATTTAACATACATACATATCTATCCGGCATCCATGTGAAAATGATTGGATTATTAAATGTCAGATAGTAGCACGCCCTGTATGTGTAGTGTTTGATTTCGTCTCAAAAGACTTGAAATGAGCCCCCACTTGGTTCCAGTTGCCACATAAGTTATCCTTTCTCTCTCTCCTTTCTGGATGGGTACGTTGATTCGCCTTTAAAAGACAAAGTTTTAAAATATCGCTCTGATGATTTGGCAATTGTTGAAATTAGTTGTTTAAACTAAATGTTTAAACAATGTAAACATTTGTAGACACGAACAAATAAGATTCCCAGTTAAGCGGGGGCCTAGACAAAACTACATACAAGGAAATCTGTGGAAATACCGTTCTTTATTAGCACTAGAACTTAAAAATCCTAAAATACTCCTGTGGTCAAAAAATAACCTACTAAGTAAACCATTGTTAAATCTAAAAAATAAATCGTTACACAACTGAATGAAATTATTATTTAAAACAATGTGTTATCATCTGTAAATTAGTTGATTTTAGCAACGACATTATTTCTGATAACAAAGGAAATATCCATTTTATTTTATAGCCGAAGTTAAGTTATTATTAAAGTGCATAACTGATATAGACGGGATCTCCTATATTGAACAACAGATGGCGCACAGGTTATGAAAAATTTTCTCAAAAAGACAGGTTATATATTACTGACGTGTCTGTCGAGGTTAGGATGGCTTTCATGAAAGATGCCAGTGGGGGGGGGGGGCCTAAGTGACCTTATGAACTTCGAAGATTATCAAATTCCCTCAATTTTTATAAATTCTGCGTGGATAAAATGCACATTATTTGAAAGATTGCGTTGTTTGTTTGAGAAATAAATATTAGAAAGTAAACACTCGACCGTGATTTTATAGCAGCATTTTTGTTTCGAAAATTTGTTCACTACGTTAATTTCGTAACACGGTTATCTTATTGAGCGACGATTCCATAATTAGAAAGTGACTAGTGCGCGCGGAGCGCATCGTGGGGGAAGCAGATGATTCCGCTGAAACCTGCAGTAGGTGCCCGAGCCCCGACCGCGACGGAGCTCTCTGGGTACATGCATCAGGGACGCGAATATGACGCCCACGGCACTGAACGCGCGATACCGCCGCTCGTGTGGGAGAAATGGGCAAACCGGGCAGCGCGCGCATGTGCCACGGTTATCACTACAAATCGCCTCGGCTACTCTGACCTCTTAGCAAAATGGCTACCATGATTCAAGCAACCTAAATTACCAGCCCGGAGAAACTATCAAATTGCAGAATTAATTTCGTCAGTTGACTACTGCACCGTCATGCGAAAAATCGTATCACCAACATCGGTTCTCTAAAATGTTAAAGAAAACATTTTTTTGAATTCCGTATGGTGTACTATTCACAAGCTGAAAATAATCTCACTGAACACCCACTCGAATATTACGAGCCGATTACAACACGAACTCAACTCGACGACCGCGTTTTAACAAGAAAAATTTCACAGATATAGGATCGAAAAATATAATACCTTAGAATCAATTTATCCTAATCGGAATTTAACACGACTTCCGAAATAAAACCACTTTTGGACTGACTACGACGTTACCGGCTATAAGCGAAACACGCTGCCAGATAAAAAATCCCGAAAACTGAACGAGGGCGTATCGACGCCGCAACTTGCAGACGATTTTTTTCTACTTCTTCCTTCTTGGACTGACGAACGAACAATGATGGACAGGGAGAAGCGATGTGAAATTTTGTTTCGCTGTCGCTTCCAACGCCCAACTACGTACTCTCCCATTGGCTATTGCGACTTCCGTAATGGCCGCTATTTCCAATAAACAGACGCCAACCAGTTTTTGTCCCTCTCCCTTCTTCGCGTTCTCTTTGTTCCACGCGAAACATCTAGTCCCCTTGGCAACCAAGACCCGTTACGAAATCGAGAATAAAAGATTTTTTACAAAAGAGAAAGAGAATACGTGGAAAAAATTTGTTTGTAGAAACATCTGTTGACGGTTTTCTATGGCGTCGTTTTATATTTTTACATTCGTACAGCTTCAGGAAACAAAACTCGAAAAATTAAATACATAAAGTAACATAAAATACATATTTATGTTATTTATTAAATCTGTTCGATTCATCATAAACAATAATTTTGTATTTTTAATATTTATAAATCATTAGCCACACTTCTCCTCGACAAATTCAAGATTCATTAAAATGGTGACGTAAAATATACTATAATAAATATAATAGTCTATATTCGTTAATATTTACAAAAGTTCTTTGTTATATTAACTCTTGAACACATGCGCCAGAATACGTATAGTTTGTATCAACAATAAGAAAATATACAAGACTATACATACGTATACAGAATTATTTTTGGAGAAATATTTTGGCTAGGCGACGATTAAAATCTCTTCGGACACCAGTGGTATTGATAACGAATGTAACGAAGACGGAAGTTGTTCTCCTAATAAGTATGAGAAGGACACACTTATCCGAAACGTACTAGCAGTTCCCCAAATATATAACCCTATAGTTTATAATGTTCCGGGCGGAAAATAAAATCATCTTATTTATATAGAATAGGTAAATCGAACGATGAATCGATGTCATGTTGAGCTGTAATTTTTTCGTCTCGTTAAATAGGGCGTGTTCAGTCGAAAATATAGAAGTATAGTAAATAAGCATGAAATGTTTCGAAATGCATTACTGTTTTGTAATGTTTAAATAGTTGTCGAATACGTTGAATATCTAAAACTTAATACATATTATTTAATAGGTGCAGAAGGATATACAGCGCGCCACAATCACTGTGTACACTACGAACATTATGAACTTTCGACAATGTCAGAATGAATCGAATGTCATCGAGTGTATTACACGCATAAGATGTGGATTCACCGTTTACCCAACAGAGGACGCCACAGGGACTATTTCTGATTGTATGCTCCGCTCCGCAGTGGTATCCATGCGACTTTCTGAAGGACGCTCGGAAAGCAAACGAAGCTGAAGTCAGTGAAATAAAACTTGGAATTGGGTAAAGCTGCAGTGTGAAAAGAAATGTAAAATTACATTTCTGAGATTTTACAATTTTGTTGAAATTTCCTATTACTCTCGTTGTAAAATTGCATGTTTTTGGTAAATATCCAACGAAAACGGAAGGAAATTTACCGTAAACGTGTAAAATTTACAATGGAAACGTAAATTTACAACGTAAAAAGTTGGAAATAAAAATACCAGTAGGAATCGTTGTAATTTTACATCGATTGTGTAATTTAAAAAAATGTAATTTTACATCGTCTTTGTAATTTTCAATTGTTTTCCATGTAAAAAAGTACGGAAAATGTAAAATTACACGCGCACTGTAAAGTTAAGTGGTTATCGTCGTTCTCGTCGACCGCTGTGGCGCGGTTGACATATTTGTATTAGAGTCCCTCTAGTACTAGAGGGACTCTAATTTGTATACGACCGCACATGCGGCGCACAGATGTGCTATTTCGTTTATTGAGTGACTTTATATTTTTAACGAAAAGGGAATTGAAGACATTACAAATTATAGGTAGCTGAATTACAAAAAATTTAGTTGATATATTGGTATATCATTCCGATCATATCTAAATATTACACCAAAACTTAGGGACATTTCACTGAGCCAATGTAATTTTGCAGTGGAAATGTAAAATTCTGAAAAACTCGAGGAATTTTACAGTCCAATTTTAATATTACAGTGCCGTGTAAATATAGAACTGATTTTTTTTCCGTTTTACAGTGCACATGTAAAATTACATCGACAATGAAGGAATTTTACAATATCACTGTAAATTTACAACGATTTTCACTGGTATTTTTATTTCCACTTTTTTAGTGTAAAATTACATCGACTTTTTTTACAGTGTGAGTTCGAAACAGTTTTTTTGAAGATATACTATTTGAAGAATAACAAATCTTATGGTATTCGTGCAAAAGAAGATATGAATATATATATTCATTTTACATTTTTTAATGCAGAAAAGCCCAAAAATAACTGTTGCAAATTCTGAATGAATTTATACTCAATTTGATGAATTTCTTACTAATACACTGAAAAAAGTGGGAAGTAAAATTACATTTCAGTAATGTAATTATTTACAACGATTTTCGTGGTCAAATTACACATTTGTTGTAGTTCTCCAGCGATTTCTGAAGGTGTTTTACCATAAATAAAGTAATATTACAATAAAACTGTAATTTTACAACAAGAATCATAGGACACAAAAATACCTGTGATAATTATGGTAACTTTTCATCAGAAACTGTAAAAAATTTTACATTGTTTGTGTAATTTTCCTTAGAAAATCACTGTACATTTACAAGCTCCACGGAAATTTTACACCGCTTTTCAAAGAAATTTTACATTGAACAGGTTATACTTTACCAGGTATCGGTAACTTTCCTGCGATTATCAGTGGTATTTTTGTGTCCTACGATTTTCGTGGTAAATTTACATCAACACTTTTTACAGTGTATGTTTTCTTCTTAGTAGGTTAACCCAAATATGGATAATGCATGCCGTGGTTGTTTACGTTATTAGCCGAAATACATTCAGTCGTCGATTACGCAGTGTACACTGAGAAAATAGAAAAGTTTACAAATTTATTATAATTCTCATTAAGTTTTGGTCATTTTCATACGTACAACATTGGAGTTTTACAATATTTGGTAAATTTACCGTACACAGCATGGGCTTGTTTTTGACCCATGTACAACGTTGGAAAAATGCGTCGCGTTGTAACTTTGCCACTTTCAACGTTTACAAAACGTTGTTAAATTCCTAACCTCATATAGGAAAATCCCAATTTCACATTGGATATTTACAATGTTGAACGTGGGCAAATCACCATATTTTTACGAATGAACATTAAACAGATTTGTTAAATTCATTTCCATTTTTTACATTCTAGGTAGTGCTCTCCATTGATTTTCATCGTTGTACATATAGCTAAGATACCCTCTAAAAATAGAAAGGAATTTTACCGCGTTACACGTTGGTCAAAATTAAGCCCACGTGGAACGTGGAAATCTTCCCACGTTTAAGATTGTAAGTTACTGGGATTATCAATTTTGATCTTGATGCGTTTTCCTCTCGAATAGTAAAACTACCACGTTCAGTGTGCACTGTAAAAAATCGAACTGAATTTTACAATCACACTGTCAAATTTCTTGGCAAAAAGTTCCCAATTAATCAAAAAGAATGAAAATGAATTAAATGTGTTTTATTTCGGTTTCTTGACCACTGACATCGAACTTCTTTCGTTCTAATCCGATATAAAACGTCATTAGAGTATAAATATAACCTAAAACATTGACTAGTAGTTTTTTACATGAAAACACGAACTAAAATGTAATCAATTTCACTGGAAATAAGTAATAATAATACACGTGAAGGTAAACAATGCCTGTCATTGACTTAATGTTTGTTTTTCTTCTTTATTTATAATAACAAAATATATGTTATAAAGCCGACGCTTTA
The DNA here is from genome assembly GCA_030407085.1 of Trichopria drosophilae. NCBI lineage: Eukaryota > Metazoa > Arthropoda > Insecta > Hymenoptera > Diapriidae > Trichopria > Trichopria drosophilae. Next base: position 97,353,774 of record CM059584.1, read on the forward strand.
AAACGAATTTTCCCGAATTCAAGTATTCGGAAATCCACGTGGCACGTGAAAGTATTTAATCGATGCACTTCGAATTGGATTGTGACGTTTCTCAGTTCGAAACGTCAAGAAACCGAAATGTAATTTCTGAATTCGATCTTATTCTTTTGGTTTGTTGGGTTAGTAAAATTACTATGTATATATATTGAACGGAGGGTTTTCCCACAAAACATAATGAATTTTACAACTTTCTGTGAATTTACTGCATTAAGCGTAGGGCATTTTTAATGCATACGTAAAATTACCGCTTTAAACGTGGCTTCACTACATTTTCCTGAAAACGGTAAACACATTACAACTGTAAAAATTCTCAATTAAACGTATTGTAAGTTTCAAAATCCCTACGTTTAACGTGGTAAATTTCATTAGGATGCTTTATAGTGTGGGCTCGATTTTGAACAACATGCAACGTGGTAAAATTGCAACGCCGTGTAAAATTCCTAACCTTCATAGATAACATTACAACCCATTGTGATTTTATGTACTATTTTTTACGTAAAAGTACATACAAAACCTTTTAAGTTCCTACGCTGTAAAAAATGGTGATGAATTTTACAAATCAGTTGTATTTTTCATTTGTAAAAATTTGGTAATATCTCCACATGTTCAACATTGTAAAATGCCTACGTGTACGTGAAGTTAGAAACTTTACAAGGTTTTGTATGTATCTTTATGTAGATTATGGTACAATTACAATCTCTGTTACTGACAGTAACGTTGGGTTTTTATTTTTGGAGGTTAGGAATTTTACAACGTGTTCTAATTTTACCACGCTACACGTTGGTTAATTTTACCAACTGAGAGGAAAACACACAAAAATTGATGAAATTACAACTTCCAAACAGAAAACTTAAACGTACAAGATTAAACATTCCACGTGGGCTTAAATTTGACCAACGTGTAACGTGCCCAGTAAATGAAAACGAATAGAAAGTTCAAAATACGATTTGAAATGAATTCAAGTGAATTAAAATTAATTAAAACGCATGAAAATGATTAATTGAATCCACTTTTTAATTCATTTTAATTCACTTGAATTCATTTCAATTCGTATTTTTAACTTTCTATTCGTTTTCATTTACTGGGTGGTAAAATTCCTTTTCTTTTTTTACAGTGTAACTTCACGTAGGAACTTTACAACGTTGAACGTCAACACATTACTGAATGTTTTCAAATGAAAATTACAACAGATATCTCAAATTTATTGCCATTTTTTATAGTAAACATTGGATTACATTAACTGGAATACCACTGTTGTACTCAAATATAAAAGTAGATACATAATGAATACAGGAACAGAGCATGAATCCATTTAAATGCCAAAATAAGATTGAATTATTAGTGGCACAAGTTATGAATCCTTACAAATGCAAATTGGATAATAATATTTGTGAAAACATAATCTAAACAAAATAAAAATCAATAAATGACAGGAATCTTTTTGAATACACGAATATATTTTCGAAATAATTAATGCAATTCAAAATTATCATATAATAATATCATATGGTATGGTATATAATTTGATGTAATAAAATACCCAGGAAATACTCAGAAATAACAGTTTACAGAACTATTGCACAATGTTACTTTTGTAGTTTAAGTGTTTGCAGATTTTGCGATAATAGTGTTTCTAAAAATATGGTAAATAGTATTTTTTATATTATTACTTCTAGAAAAAAGAATAACCTCAGAACATATACGTTTTTTTTCATAACCGAACTAGAAAACAGTGAATAGTAAAAAATATTAATTTTAATATCGTTTTTTCACACGATTTATCATTTTTTTGTCAGATGATTTACCACATGACAAATCACATGGTTTATCACTAATTTATCATTTTTAGTTTTAATGTTTGCTTATTATACATATAGCACCCAATAACATTATTTTTAATTTTGTAAAAAAAAAGATAAATAATTCCCCTGCTGCAGCAATCCTTTTAGGTATATTCACGAACAATTCACGCCAATAGCGGAACTACTTTCTTCGGAATAAATTTTTAATTATATACATTGTATGTAGATCAAACGTATACACATATATGTGCATATACAAAGCTCTGACAGATTTAATAAAGAAGAGAAGTGCGCAGCGGTACGAGGACGGTGCGGGGAGCAGTCTCAAGTTTGAAGCAAATGACGACAAAATCTGACGATGCCTTTTTGTTTATCGCTTAAAATTATGTAAAAAAATGTTTATTTCCAAATCTGTGTCGCAGGGATTTGGTTTTTATCGAACCATATTTCTATGGATTACATAACAAAAGCATACAGGATTTTTTGTTGCTCTTTTCAAGCCCTATAAATTGTCCCCGTATACGTTTGCGAGAATATTTATATTTCATGAGTTACAACCAGATAAATCACTAAAAGTGCTTATTTTTGCATTTTTTGAATGTCGCTAGTTTCACATTTAAAATGTCTGTAAGGAATTACGGCCTCCGAATCTGATCAATGCATGCTGGGGAGTCCATCCATCGTTATTACTATAAATTTTGGGAAAATTATAGCACAAGCATTCATACCTTTTCCGAAATTTACGGTATTGGATGTGGATAACATGAGAGTTGTTGTCGATTTCTTGTCAATTCGTATAAAAATACCGAGATTAATATTGTTACTTCGTTCAAATGTGTATATAATATTTCATTCTTCAAAATAATTTCTTTTGCTTTCTTTGTTTTTGTTTTTTTTAAAAGGGCGGAATCGCCCTTTTTACTGAATTATTGGCTTATTATTATTTTACTAGGATTTTGCGAGAGCTGCAGATCGACTTAGACAGATGGCGCCATACTTCACATTTGTGTATGAAATGTAGGACTGCAGAAACCTACACCAAGTACAGCAGCGGTCATGAGTCGATTTCCGCCAGATAAACAATACTTTCTAAACGTAAACACAAACAACGTGGCTCGTCTTACCAACAGCGAGCTGCTGCTTGGAAACGAAATCGAAAAATTGTTCACCCGACGGGGATCGAACTCACGACCTACGACTTCGTAGTCCAGTGCGTTAACCGCCTGAGCCACGAAGCCAATTTTTAAATAATATTTAATACATTTTGGGTCCCATTTAGATTAAAAATATTCAATATTGATCAAATGTTTGAATGAACTTTTGAAACTCATAAAAATAATTTTTTTACGTGTTTTTTGAAAATTGTCGAAAAAAGTCTCTGAGATATATTGTAGGATTTTTCAAGCTTAGCATGTTACTCGTATGTATTTGTATTTTCTGGATATTTTGCAAAACAACCGATACTCGAAAACCCACAACAATTTGCGTGTTTTCGACGACTTATAGGACTTGGAAAGAGCTCAAAAAATCTCAGTTATGCTCATCATATAATGCAGAGAAACCGCTGTTATTTATTCTTTTAACAAACACCCGAAACCCTGCGACACTTAGATTTCGAAACAAGCATTTTTTCCCATAATTTTAACCCTTCGAAGCACGGTGCCCTTTCTGTAGGACACCTTTTTAATTCAGTTTTTTTATTTTTCAGTAGATTAAAATTGAATTTTAGTGCAAATTTCTTCTTTAAATTGTTTATAATGACGAACAATGTATACAAATTTCGCTTTCTTCCTACGTGCACAGAAAGTGACGTATTCTAACCTCGCTATGCTCGGTTTCAATGCTCACTTTCAGTACATTTAAGCACAAAACTCGTGTTCCACCCTCGGGAAGAAAAGAGACATTCCCCACGTGCTTGTCCCCCTCGCCTTCGGCTCGGGTGGCAATCTTACACGTCAGCAGGACTTATCTACACTCTTTCCCAAGTAGCAAAGGAAGACATTTTAATCAGCGTTAGATCAGATTGTCTTATTTCGGTTAAAAATAACAAAATTTCGACCTTCAAATATGCCTTATAAGTAAACATGTATTTAAAGTCTTTGTCTTGAGTTAATATTACCAAATTACGACTTAAAAATTACTTCATAGTAAAATTGTACGTGAGGTATTTTTTTGAAGTCAAGTCTTGCTAAATTTCGACCTCTGTTCTAACTTGATAAACCAACGGACTTTGAAAGCGTAAATAAGTTGTGTGTTTTTAGGTAAATTTGACCTCGTGAATTTCCCTAATTTTTACTTAAAAGTCAGAATTACCAAAAACTTAGAATGATGCTATATTTTACTTCTGCGACTATGATGACGTTTTATGTTATTACTACGGACGGAATTTAAAATTTATCATTTTAATTAGAAAAATACTCGGTCTTATAGTAAATTAAATTAGAAAAAGAAAACCTCTACTGCAATTTCTCGAAATTATGCATGTTTCTCGTGACAATAATTTATGAACAGATACAATTTCACTGTTACCGCATCTTTTCTAATTAAAATGATAAATTTTAAATTCCGTCCGCCATATTGAATCGGACATATTGAATTTCTGAATGTGTAATATACGTATGCAAAGTGCACACAATAATGTACGATATGCATAAAAAAAAATGTTTTCTTTGTTCTTGTGAATGAATTTTTACCGAAATACATAATGTCGGTTCGTGCTTCACGCATTCCGGGCGCCATATTGCAACATGCCATTTTGTTTTTCGGAAAGTACCGGTGATTTTTTGAAACTACACACTCTAAGCTACAATTTGAGCCCAAATAGACCTAAGTAGGTGTTTCTGATTTTTAGACAGGTGGGGTGGCTTTTTTCACAAAGAATGCCCCATATGTATGTATGCATATCCATTTTTTTCGGACTTACATACATCTCAGTTCCCATGCGGCATGATGAACATGATACGCATTATATGAATATACATACGTATATTTATATTAAAGTCGCCATCTATGCAATTCAGTTTACGAGGATCGTTTATATATATATTACACCCAAGAACGACTAATAGGGCGTAATTAGGTCGAAATTACCAATATATTACGATAAGTCGAAACTGGGTACTCGGGGGTTTTCGGGACAGCTGATTACGAATCTGGTATCAGATTTTCAAAATTAAAAATAACGGATCCAAGATGGCCTACCGAAATGTAAAAATTTATTTGACCGAAATCAAACTGAATACTGAATAATGTTACATTTAAAATTTAGCAGATTCAATAAGCATGTTGAAATGCCATATTTCGTCTTTTACGACCTCGAAAATTGTTTACATTTTAGCTGTCATATTGAATCCGTTATTTTTAATTTCATTTCTCTCCTAGTTTCATTTCGATGAAATAAATTTCGGTCGGCCTTCTTGGATCCGTCATCTTGAGTTTTGAAAATCGGATACCAGATTCGTAATCAACATCCTCGAAAACCCCCAAGTAACAAGTTTCAACTATTTTCCGTGTAAATAAAAATGTATGCTTCAAAGGGTTAACTGGGAAGAAATATAAGAATTAGTTGCTTGGCATTGGGCTATGCTTTTTTAATATTTATATACTATTATATCACATGTACATTACTATATACAATTTATTATATTCAATGCAAGATATTAAATATTCATAACTATTATCAAAGCGGCGGATTCAATATCGCGAAGGCAGTAGAAAAGGTGCTTAACCTTTTCACTGCACCCGGCAAAAATCAGAAAGTAGACTCGTATTGCGGAATGGGATCCAGGCAACGAAATTTAATGGTTAAACGTATACGACTGTTTTCAGGGTCACTGATTATGAATCTGATGTCCGATTTTTGAAATTTAAAATGGCGAATCCATTATGACAGCCGAAAATGCGAATTTTAATTCTTGCGCGTTAAAATTAGCCATGTCTTCTATAGAAGACATCGACAGTGAAGGGGTTAAATTCACATAACACTTGTCACTTGGGGTTTTTAGATTCGTTGAACACCAATCTGACATCGAATTTTTAATTTTCGATGACGGATCCAATATGGGTGATAATTTTTAAATTTGCTCGAAATTTCTTACAAAAGCGATTTTTTCTTACTTTCACTCATTGGAACATTTCTACTCTTGTCTTGAAATTGAAAATTTAATGTCAGATTCGTGTTCAATAACCCCCAGAAAACCCCCGAGTGACAGTTTTAACTGGATTTAAGCACTTTTTTCGACTGTCTCCGCCATATTGGATCCGCCATCTTGACATTTTTATTATGCCACTTTGCATTTTAAAGTAGTTGTAATTACTTAAATTTTAAGCCTTCGTAGAACAGTAAAACTCTTTTTTTTTGTTTAAACCAATTCTGGGAGTCGGGGGTCTCTCGTTAACGCGGAATGCATCATATATATTATATACCGTACTATATATATGACTTTTTTCCACCTTGGATATAATGCCATATTTCTAAAGAAAACGAGTAAACGCTTGTTAATCTGTCAAACTTATAGTAATCTATAATCTTAAATACATACAATATATACCTAATACTATGTTTTTATGTATTTTATTAAATTAAACTTTAAAATACACATCACATTGTTTTAAATATTATATCCTGTTAATTTATTCATTTTGTGCTCCGATAAGTTTAGTTCGCATGCTCCTCAATGTGAACTGGACATTCATGGGCGGCTACTGGTTGATCTCCGCTTAAATTCGAAGAAAATATGTAAAAGAAGTATGGATTATATAGTACATTCGAGTTAATAGTAGGTAGACTGGCTAATAATCATGAAGTGAAGAGTTAATATTGAATTAACAAAAAGTGCCTTATAATGTGCTAAACTCTTTCACTGAATCTTTTAGGAACCGTGTAAAATATTATCTATTATTATAATTTGTGTATAATTACATATAGCATAGTTACGAATTAGAGAAAATATAATAATAATAATAATAATAATAGTAATATTGCGTGCTTGGCGTTCGATTATTTATTTAATTATCAATCGTATCTATTTTGATAAATCACATCTGATTAGTCACCTTTTAAGAATACTCAAGGACGAATTAATTTAAAATTAGAGTCAATACTTTTCGATAAACATAATAAATAATCAAAACCTGTAAGCGTGTAAAATAGTGAAAATTGATCAGAATTTAGCAATTTTTGAAAACACAGCGATGACATCCCAGGTAGAAATTGACCATTGTACTGACTCAGTACTGACTGCCGGAGAAGAGCAGTACCGGACTAGTACTGACCGACAGTACTGGAAATCAATACTGAATTAGTACTGGTCCGGTACTGCTTGCCAGTACGAAATTAGTAATGGACCAGTACTGACTAGAAATGCGTTCGAAATCATTGATATCCGTATGTACAACAAAATGTAAAACATTACAGATATTCAGGATGCAGCCCAAATAAATCTTATATAAATTATACGATATACAATATTTGTTATTGGGAAAATTTTTATGTATATCCTTAAACTACTTTTACACCATAAAATTAACGTACTCGCATATAAACATGTAACGCTCGCAAACAAATCTGATAAAAACTCGTCCCGACGGGGAATCGAACCTGGGTCTCTCGCTTATACTGCCCTGACGCCCTAACCACTAACAAGCTACGCTCGTACGATATGGTTACCCGTTATTTGGGTACAAGACTAATTAGCACCCGACGATTAGCAAATTTTCATGGTCTTAATATTATACAATTAGTCAAATAATAATATATAAACGTATATAGTGTTTTTTCTATGTTTCGCAAAATATAATGATTTGTATTTCATTGTTTTCCTTATATTGTTATTAATACGTTGTCTAGAACTGTTATATATCTGTCGTCTAATATTTTATCCTTGAATTTCATATTACTAACGTATTTGACTTTTATGTAGAACATGGCGTTTGTGTATTTATTGGTCGAAAAAAAATATATTTTGAAAGTAATTTGACTACAAATTATATCGAATATAATTTATATTAATATTAATTTCGTTTTGGACATTATCATTGATTTTTAGTGCCGGGCCAATACTGATATAGTACCGAAGTCAATACTGACTCGAATCCGGTAGTCAGTACTGATGTGGTACGGAAGTCGGTACTGATTAACTCATGACCCACCACTACTGACTGCCAGTACATGGTCGGTACTGATGTGGTATGTACGGAAGTCGGTATTGTTCGACTCCGTATGTCAGCATTGATTGTTAGTAATGGTTCAGTACTTATCCAGTGGTGTAGGCTGTACTGATTCTTCTCCGAAAATGTATCAGTGCTTGATCAGTACCCCGCCGATGGTTAACTCAGGCGAGCTACGGAAATTTCTACCTGGGATTATCTTACTCTGATACGCTGTTGAGAAAAATCCTTTGACCCATATTCGTTTCGCACTAACAATTATTGAACCATCGCTGAAGTTGATAATACGCCATGTCCACATAACATTTTTACTAATATGAAATTGTTTCTTCTTCTTAGAAAGTTAAGCGAAATATGTATAATACACGCCACGGTTTTATATGTTATTAGCTAAAATATGTGCACCAGGTGGTCAGGGTCGCCGATTACGAAATCTATATACTGCCCTCCGTGTTTTTTCACCGTTTTAGATAAAGTATGTAAAGTCATCAATAACAGAATCAATGTTTTACCAACTGCGCTATCCGGCGTGGGATTCTTCCCCGAGGAATTGTACACCTGAATGGGGGATCTCAAAATGAAGGTGACCTGTTTGTTAATTGTCTGTAATGGCAAATTGCACCATCAAATTGGTGACGATACCGGTAAAGTAGACAGTGTACTAATTTGTTGGCGAGGAATTCGCAGGATGGTGGTTGTGAACAATCGAGAATCGGCGTGTTTCACTTATGTGAATTGCGATTTTGAAGAACTTTTGAAGCCTATCGCTTAGTCCATGAGGCGTAGTCTTTCATTGCATTTTTCATTGCACCTCGTAATAGATAACCCCAAACGCCAAGTGGACGTGTTTTAGGCAATCCGGTAAACTACGGAATGCGGTACCTGGTCAGCCACCATGACACCTGTTTGACATATTAGAACGTAATATACTAGAAAATAGAACCGCAAACTACAGAATTTGATACCTGGACAATGTTAAGGATGATCCTAAATACCTATTGTGTACTCAAATATAAAAGTAAACAAAAAAATGTGTATAAAAGACACGATTTAAGAAACTCATTTAATAATGTGTAACAATCTCCTATGTATGTGTAACTAGCATATCATAATGAGTAATAAACTAGTTCGTTGTAGATAATAAGTGTTTAATAATTATAATAAAACACACATCAAATAAATATTCTTTAATAGCCATGACTATCTCACGATACAAAAGTCCCTGGTGAAAATCGGGGAGTACGCAAAAAGTACAGAAATAGTACGCTTTAATGTACAGTAAACGTACGGTGTAGTGGACAACAGAGTACAACAAGCGGGAAATTAGCATACGGTAAGAGTAAATTGGACCTTTTTAAGCGTACAACAGTAGAATAAAAAAGCGTACATAAATAGTGTCTGAAAGTGTACATCAAACGTACATTAAAGAGTACCCATAGTGTACAAAAGGTGTAACTGATTTATTTTTGTACAATAAACGCACGCCATTAGCGTACTGGAAACGTACAGGAGGCGAAACTAGGCTGTACATTGATGTACGGTAAATGTACGGAGAGCGAAACCGAATGATATTTTAATATTTTTGTACAATAAGCGCACGCTATTAGTGTACTGGAGACGTACGGGAGGCAAAACTAGGCTGTACATTGATGTACGGAAAATGTACGGGGAGCGAAACTGAATGATATTTTATTAATATTATTGTACACTAAGCGTACGTTATTAGCTCACTGAAATGTACAGCTGCATTGTGCTCAGGCCTTTTTTAATGCGTGCAAAATTCAGCGCGTACTAGTGCAGTCATAGCATTTTGCACTGACTGCACTAGTGCGTACTGAATGTCTCATAATTTTGCATGCATTTGAAAAACATACACAGAGTATATTTAATAATTTAGATCCAATATCGTCATATGCTCTTTGCCTAATAGTTTTAGATTTTTTTGGAATTAAATACAAAACAGCTTCATAGCAGAACGTTTTCCAAATGTCTAGAATATTACTAATTTCAAATCATTTATTTGTTCGAAACAAGTGGTTTTTATTAACCCCTTCGCTGCGGCAAGAATTTCACAAAAAGTGCCCAAAATGCTGGACAAAAAATCTGGTTAGATTTTACTGTAACTTGGTGTATAGGGGTTTCTTGGAACGCCGATTACGAATTTGAAGTCAGATTTCTAAAATTTAAAATGGCGGATTCAATATTGCAGGCAAATTTTCTAAATAACAATCATTTCGCCTGACACTTGTTACTCAGGGTTTCGGGGTCGCTGATTACGAATATGACGTTACATTTTTGGAAAATTCAAAATGGCGGATTCAATATGGCGAACGTATTAATCAAAATTCAAACTGATTACGAATCTTATATCAGTTTTTGCATGTACAATATTGCGGCAATTTGTTATTCATATGTCAATAATGCTGCTCATGGCAGGTTGGCAATAGATAACACTCTCGTGATTATTTATAGAATATTCATACGGAATTTTGTATTTTTTTCAAAAACTTCTTGGATTTTGCAGCTACAAATCTATATTTTTAGTTTTTATAGATATTTTACAGAGTTTATTATCTATCCAGATTATTCCGTGTAAATTTCAACATTTTGTTATGTACTCCTGAGTTATCGTGTTACATGTCGGAAAAAACTGATTTATAGTTCAATATGCTACAGTTTTTATTTTAAAAGTAATTTTAAATAAAAATATATAAAAACAGAAAAAAAATTGCACTTTGAAGACCTTTTTCGAACCTTCTCGTAGTAAAGTGTGTAAGTACATATTGTATATCGAAGCTAACGGGGGAAGGCCAACATTAACCCGCGGTATTGGATCCGCCATTTTGAATTTTCAAAATATATCATCAGATTTGTAATCGGCGACCTCGAAAACCCCTGAGTAGCAAGTTTCAAACGATTTCATTAATTTTTAATGCAGAAATTGACCTAATACGGCGACATTGCTCATGACAAAGATTTTTACAAAATCGTAAAAGCAACATATTTTAAGAACTTGTATTTTCTTTTTGACAACATGTTTTTGAAAACGGGCAACGACATGTTGTTCGGTATACCTTAGGCTGGCTCGAAATGGTCAAGTTTTTAAATTGGATATATTATTGACTTCATTAGACTAATTTTTGTCATGACAAAGATTTGCGTTTTTGCCGCACTCAGAGAAAAGTTCTAAATGACAAAGATCTTTGTCATCCGCAGCGAAGGGGTTAAACATTCTTTTCACGAGTCTTTTCTGCAGAATTTATAAAGATTTTATTACATTAACAAATGCATTAACCCAAGCAATTAATGCCAAACTTAATAATACGGTTAAATAATGCAGAATAAATTTATCGTAGTAGTTTTAAATTTAAAAAATTTCGCACTTTTGTAAAAACATATGGTAAATGCCTTAGTTACAAACTTCTTCGACAAGGGTTTTACCATTGCCAAAAGATTTTAAGTCTCAACACTTCCTTCAATAAGAATTTTACCACAGCCAGATGCTTGTAGGCCTACAATCTTCTTTCGACAAGGGTTTTAACATCGACAAAAGATTTTAAGTCTCAGCACTTCCTTCGATAAGAATTTTACCACCGACAGTGGATTTTAGGCCTGCAAACTTCCTTCGACAAAGGTTGTAGCATCGACAAAAGTTTTTAAGTGTCAACACTTCCCAGTCAGCAGCTACCTCAGAAAGTCCTCAGAATGATTTCCTAATCTTGATATCTATAAGATTTGCAAACATGATACCCTAATGTGATCAGAAAGATATCTATTTTAAGGATAGTCCTCATAAATATGCCTTGAAAACATCATATTTATAAGATCAGAATTTAATCATAATGAGCTCATAATGTGGTCAGAAAATACTTCCCGGTCTTCCGAGCGATTTGAGCGCGCCACCTGTACCTCGATAGTGCTTCTCCCCACAGACCAGAAACTTTCCCGCTTAAATATAAACATAACCTCATTTACATAAGTGCGTTACAGAGGTTATATACAAGTATTCTGTGCGGTACAGACTACAGTGTGTCGTATTGTCATTACAGAATACAGTGGCTTTGAAACTACAAATTTTAAGTTGTTGTTGGTGAAATTTTGATCGAATAAAGGTTTTAGATCTGAAATCTTTTGTCGTTGGCGAAAATTTAATCGAATGAATTCTGAAGTCTTGTGTCGTTAGTGATATTTTAATTGAGCTCACAGTCGAAGAATTAAAGAAAATGTACAGTAGAATAAAATAGAATTTAAAATAGGATTAAAGTTTCACCAACGACAGCAGATTTCAAATCTAAAAGCTTCTTTCGTTTTAATTTCACCAACGACTGCCGATTCCGAATCTATAATCTTTATTCGATTAAGGTTTCACCAACAACAGAAGATTTTAGATCTCGAATTCACTCCTGTTAAAAGAATATATTATACATATATTATATACACATATAATAAATAAGGTCAATTATCTAAGAATAAATGTCATAAGGCAATGATCCATACTTTAAATGGATTTCAAAAGTTACATTGTGTTATTATATTATTATGATATGTATAATAATAATAATTTATTCAGGTAATCAATTCATACATAAGGGGATTGCAATGCAACATTTTTGAAATCCATTTAAGACGAGCTTACAAGTATGAATTGCTTCATGACATTTGCATTCAGAAATCGGGTCCCTTTAAGACATCATATATCGTTAACGAAATGATATCTTTATGGGGTATCTGAGCACATTATGATATAATAATGATACCTTTAAGATCTCGTTTATTTTAGAACTTCATAACCCCGACCTCTTTATGAGAACTTTATGAGGTTCTCAAAATGATATCTTTAAGTGGGTCATCTGACCTCTTTATAATATCTTTCTGAGCTCATTCTGAGGTTTCTTAAAGTGGTCAGAATTTTTTTCTGAGATCTTTATGATCTCTTTAAGATATAATTTTGCTGACTGGGATATAGGGTATAAAATCACGAAGCGCGAGTGAGTTTTTGTGCAAAATTTGCTAACTTCATTGGTGACGCAGTAACATGAGGTAATTTATACGGTTATTTTTGGAACTCGAGTGGTATTTGGTGAATTATTTTTTTATTCAAATTTCGGCGAAGAGAATTGCCGATAAACACATAAAGATTTTGGGGTTCTGTTCATTTTCTAAATTCAACCTTTTAAATTATAGGGGTTATCTAGATAGTCATAACGTTTGTGTTTTGTATTGTGTTATTTCATTAATTAATGATATTTTTACTTAAAGAACAAATATCGGAACGTGGTTTTTGGCAATGTTTGACAATTAAGGAATATTTTGTTATTAGAACAAATATATGGGCATTGTTCTAGAATTTTTAAACTTTATGTTGTCGCTCATTATGATACCTTAAAAATTTTAAATATAACTTTGCAACACTACAGATCAACAAATTTTGTTCGTTTTACGTGTAATAAGTGTTTATTATACTAATTACCGATATGTAGAAAACAATGAGAGTAAATAAAAGTAGTGAATTTGCCTGTTTTTGGTGCGCGTCACTGGCTACATTTTTTCAGTTTTAACACTGAAACTTTTTTTTATGGTCTGTGTTTTTTTGTGGAAGTATTTGGGGATGTAAACAAATGAAAAATCCTTAATTTAATGATGTGCCTCACTGAGCAATAAAATTATATACCTTCAAACTTGCGAGATAACTTTTTTTTATAGTTGACAATTTAGCAATCAACCTTAGATTATTTTTTTCACATTGGTTTTTAAGAAACCACACAACAGGGGTACATTACCTGTATGATAAGAAGTAATTTGAGCCTTTGCCCGAATGTGTGCCACCTATACATAAAAAATGCGACCACGTCAAACTTTAAATTTCCAAGCGAAAAGTACTTTGGAATCATTGTGATCTTTTCTCCTATGTTATTAAAGTATTTATAACTTTTGTGTTTTTTTTTAATACAACAAAAAACATACTTTTTGACAATAATAAAATGATTATTCTTTACAAATCGTTTTAATTTTTTGGTATCCTTAATGTTAAATCATGTATTTGGATTTCAAATTTTAATGAAAACTGACTTTGGATTTGTAAAAAACCCTAATATATCAAATTTTATAAAAATCAAAGAAATTTTGTAAAAATAGTCCGCCATATTTAATCCGTTATTTTAAATTTGAATAACTATGAACTAGATGTTTAATTTTATATACTAGCTTCTAAAAATTAGGCCATAAGCAAAAGAACTGAATTTTCTATGTATACTAAACGTTACAAAACTAAAAACTAATTTTACGAGTAACGTAACATGTTACATTAAAAAAAATACATTGGGTATAAATTAGTCACGCAAGGTTTTTCCTGCCATTTGATCAATTCTAAAGCCAATAAAATTAACTTCATGAATGTGCCTAAAAAATGCAATTTTCTTCAACCTCAAAGTTTAAAAGTTCTAGAATAATGCCCATATAGATTTGAGATTTTGAAAAATCAAAGTAAGTAATCACTTGAAATTCATGAAATTGACCATTTTTATTAAAAACCGCGACTTTCATCCTTGTTTTATATCCGCACGTATCCCTTCCTACTATATTAAGAAAGCGCTCTTGGCAATATGAGCAATACGCATGCTTCGCGTTAGTAAAGTGGTGAAAAATAAAACATACAGGAGGAAGCGTCCAGAAAATAAGGGTAAGTCTTCAAAGCAAAATGATCAAATTAGTATTTTTTTTTAACTGAGGACAGTGAAACATGTTTCATTTGTGTTTACATAAGGTAAGTATTTGAGCAATAAAAGTTATTAGTTTACTGAAATTGGAACAATTAATATTTTTCAAAAGATATTAATATTTTTGTTTATCATCAAGGGAGCATAGCAAATATTTCGTAGCTTAGAAGTTGGAATTCGGAATTCAGTTTGAATGATTTATACATATAGTTATAAATTGTATGTGAACTTGATAACTCACATCCAACATTCCAGCCAGGAATACTTTGCCCAGATTTCAGTAAACAACTTTAGAACTTTCATCTGGAAATAAAAACGACGAGTGCGACCTAACCTAAAACTCGTCTAGCATATGACAAATATTCTGTCAAATCTTTCAAGCCAAGAATATTGCTTTGTGCAACATTAAAATTATTTATTATGTGAGATTGACCTTTTCCCAAACAACAAATGCCACTCATTAAAGACATCAGTGACTTGTCTGTAGATACAGCGTGTAATTAGACGAGGAATTTTGATGTTGATAACTTTGAAATTTTTACATGTGATGTGTGATTATAGATGTCGCATATGTGCTAACACAGTCAGTGGTGGAATAAGTGGGCTGTCGAAACATTTCATATCGAGATGTGGATTGATATTAATACGTGGTGTGGGTGTAATGCATTCAATGTGACCAAAATGATTGTCATCGAAGAAAATAGAACCAGTCACTGATTCGGTCAGTGAATCAATTCCACTGCTTCAAGTAAATCAATTTCACTGACTCGAGCAGTAAATTTTTTTCACCGATTACAACAGGGAATCAATGTTATTAAGTGAAACAGTGAAATTTTAGTTTCTCACTGAGAATCAGTGAATTTTCACTGTTTCAAATTGAGGGAGTAATCCAAAAGAGTTTCACTTTAAAGTTATTTAGGATTGTCCAACAAATGAATCGGTCTTGTGTTATTTATTAAGAATGTGTGAATTAGACCTGACCCTGTAAGTAGACGCAAAGAATATTGTTGATTCAGCATTATTAAAATTAAGATAATTGATTCAATATTATCTAGGATCATAGATGAAAAAATCTGATTATTTTCCTGAGCTTAAAATCCCTTGAGCCCCTTGAGCTACAGACGGCCACCCGTGTATCACCTGCTTCGACTTTATTTTTTATACTTCTCGAGCGTAAAATCAAAGATTTTACTTTATTAATTTATTAATAAAGATAAACAAATGTCAAACTTGCCTTTTCGTATTAAAAATTTGTTTTTAACAACAAATAAACATTGAATTTGAACACAGAAAATTAAATTATTTCATGAATATCTACCGTGAATTGTTTGGTGATGTAAATTTGAAAATAACAATTTAGCGGTTTTCGAGGTCGCTGAATACGAATCGGTAGTCAGTTTTTAAACATTCAAAATAGTGTATCCAGTATGGCAACCAAAATAAAAATATTATGTATGCTAAGTTATCACTCAGTGGTATAGAATAAATAAGACGATGAATTCAACGTTTCGATAGGCTGAGACATTTTTAAGAAAATGTGATGGGAAAATAAAATATTTATACAAATTTGTCAGCCTGATAATGCGTTTTTGAACAAAATTTAATTGACTCAGTTCATCGATTTATTCATCTTATTTACAAAATAAAAAAATTTAAATTTAAGTATACAAACTTCAGAATTTACCAGGTTTTAAGATTGCTGATTACGAATCTTATATCGCACTTTTCGAAGAATCTTATATTGTTCTTTTTAAAGAAAAGTTCAAAATGGCACATACAATATGGTCAACAAATCGTTTTCCAAAATGCCTGAACAGTATAGGTTTTGTAAATTTGGATTCCAATTTTTTTCTACAGATCTTTTACTTTGATTTTTTTAAAACCGGTAACGGAATCCTAATCTGCGCCCATGAAAACGTATTTATGGGGGGCAGATCCCGAAAATGTTTTTTTTTCGATGTTTTGAAAATTGTTGTACTTGTTCTAGAACATCTCAAGGATGTCTCCTTAAAATTTTAAAACAAAATCTTTATCAGTTTTGAAATGTCAGTATATTTTCGACCGCAGGTATATACGCTCGGTTTTGTAGCGTCGGCAGGTTTAAACGCGTTTTTCTCGATGAATTTGAAATTTTGTGGAGGTCTTCTTCAAACATCTGGCTATACTCCAAACCTATTGTTGGGATTTTTTTCAAATTACGGAAGGTATTCAAACAAATTAATTAACAAAAAACGTTCAAGTTTTAAAAATCTCTCTCATTTTTGTAGAAATTACTTTTTTCTTTGGTTTTGTAGGTTTGGAATATTAAAAATAATGTTACTAACAAACCCTCTTTTGATTTTTTGTTGCAGATAAAAAATAAAGCCGCCATCCGGCAAGCAAATTTAAAAAATACTCGAGTTTGACGCAGTACAGCGCCGCCATTTTGAGAGTTAAAAACAAAAAAAAAGATCATATCGTAACTAAGGATGTATCTAACTCACAATAAAAGATTTTAAACAAAAAAACAACACTTATTCACCTAAAAAAATTCTTGAAAATCTACCTCTTTTCGGGACCTTCTCCCCTTAAGGCAACGTTCATAAAAAATCAATGTCCAGAAAAATTCGTGACATGTGTACAAAACATGTGTATAACACATGCATATTACGATAAAGTACACGGAAAGAAATTGCCGAGAGCATTTTGGGAAATTAGTTACCGGTTCACAGATTCTGACGAATTTGAAATGACGGTTACAATTCGAATTCGTTAAAAAGAAAATTTTTATAAATAGATCCAATTTGAGTGTACCTTTGAGAATATTTATTCATAATTTCTAGACGATATAGTTATTAATGATTATTTGTAATGATCTATAAACGTTGTTGAAACGGAAAAACTTGATACTTTTTTCATTCTAAAGCTTCCGTATTGAAAACAGTGCAAGATACACTAAATATGCACTCAACCTTTTTTATAGAGCATAAAATTTCCTAAAAAAAAGTCAGCGAGAGCCCTAGTCTAAAGTTAATACATTATCCATGAATAACGCTGTTATACCCAAGCAACGAGGGTAGGAAAGTTTCAAAATATCCGTTTCCAACTTTTTTTGGGGTTGCTCGTTCGAATGGCGTAGGTACAATTTCGAAAAAATTTACCCCCTCCTTTTTATAAAAATGCATAATAAAGTCACGTTTTTGTCAGATCATTTTTCTTTAATTGCAATTTTTTCTATCATATCGCATACTGAGCATCGTATGAAGTATCAGAAACGTGTTTTTGATCATCGCACTTTGAAAATGTACATTGTACATTTTGTCCTGTTCAGATTTTGAACAAACAATGGAGCCTATAACGTAAAAATATTTCGAAATCCTGCATATGGCGAGCAGAGTGGTCAAAAATGCCCCGAATTCGATTGAAACTTCTATAACTTGTGGATTTTTGGGATCGATGATTACGAATATGAAGTCAGGGTAAACCTTCGGAAAGACTGGGTCACCTGGAAACAATTTTATTGACATGTTTCCGACGTATTTTGGGTCGCTGAACACGAATCTGAAGTCAAAATTTGTCGCTCGGACATATCTTGGCCGCTGTATTGAGAAGACATCGAAAAAATGTCATTTTTTTTTAGTTTTTTGCATTTATCTTAAAAACTCGCAGTCACAGGAAAAAGAGTTTCAAACAAAAAATGTAGAGCACGAAATTATCTACAAAAAAGGTCCAACACTTTTTCTTTGTAAAGTCAAAAATAACGCAGTAAATGGAGGTTGAATATGAGAAGAATTGACTTGGCGTGTTTTCAGCATAATGCCCACACTCTGCTGTTTACTGGGAGGGCCTGCGGCCCCCCCAACCCCCCCCCCCCCCGCCCCGCTAAAAAAAATTATTTTTGTATACTGTAAAAGGTGGCCCGACTACTATACGTGAAAATCACGGAATCTACAGTTGTCGTGTACAATTGCAACATTGATCTTTTTCGATCATTCGCGATCTTTCTCTATCTTTTCCGATCTTTCCCGATCTTTCTCGATCTTTCTCGATCTTTCTCGATCTTTTTCGATCCTTATCGGTCTTTCTCGATCCTTATCGGTCTTTCTCGATCTTTCCGGGTGAGAGTGATAATGCGTAAAAGAAAGCAAAGATGAGCAAAATAGAGAGAAAGATGAGGGGGCTCCGAAGGAGAAGCAGTTATCGTATTTATAAGTCATATAACTATGACATTTTTACACTTTTCGATCTTTTTCCATCTTTTTCCATCTTTCACGATCTTTTCTAATCTCTTTCAATCTTTTCTCTCGATATCTAAAATCTCTTCATCTCACGAAATCAATGGATATCAAGACAGATCAAAAAAATTGGATGAGGATCAGAAACGTCGAGGAAGATCAAGAAAAAATGAGAATGATCAAGAAAGATCGAAAAAGGTAAAAAAACATCGAAAAAGATCAGAAAGAGCGAAAAAATTGATAAAGCTCGAAAAAGATCAGCGAAGATCGAGATACATCGAGAAAGGTCGGTTGAGATCGATAGAGATCGAAATACATCGACCAAGATCAAGAAAGATCAAGAAACATAAAAAAAGTTCGAGAATAATCGAAAAAGCTTGATGAATATGGAATGTGATGAGAAAGGTCAACAATGATTGGTATAGACCGAGAAAGATCGATAAAGATCGACAGAGATCAAAAAAGATCGACAATGATCAAGAAAGATCGAAAAAGATCGAAAAAGATCGAAAAAGATCGAAAATAATCGAGAAGGATCGAGATTGATAAAAAAAATGATCGTAGAGAAATACCCGTATTTGTACGAAATAATTTGGTTAGTAAAATCAAATTAAATCCTTTTCTTTCTATTTTAACGAGTTTAAATGGTGGCCGAGTACTGTCCATTTGATAGCCGACTACTGTAATTTTGTAACTCTTTTTTTTGCGATTTTTTTTTTAACGAAAAACAATTAATTTTTTTAAATTCGCTTTGTCATATAGTTTCACACAGCCCCCTCTAATCCTAATCTACTGAACAAATATGTACGATTAGAATTAATTAAATATCATATTAAATTTTTCCAAAAGATGGCCTTAAATGGGCGACTACTATCCGGTTTACCCTATTTAAACAAACAATATAAAAATAAAAAAAAAAACAAATTTAAATTTAAAAAAAAATATAATTCTCAAAATCATCCACCTTCTCGCGGTGAGAATTAAGGTTTCAAAGACAAAGGGCGACATAAAAAAATGTTGAAAAATTGGCCCACCAATCGATATCAAGCAAACTGTGAAAAAGCGATTCGCCATTTTGTGTCCGCCATTTTCAATTATTAGAATCTGACTTCACATTCGTAATCAGCGACCCCAAAAAACCCCAAATAACAAGTTTCAATTAAATTCAGAGGCATTTTTACCACTCTGCTCGCCAGCAAAATTTCGAAAGATGTTTACGTGATAGGCTCCATTTTTGGTCCAAAATCGGAACAGAACAAAATGTACAATATGCATTTCAGTCCAAAAATCGAAAACATGTTTCTGATACTTCATATATGATGCTCTAGATGCGTTGTAATAGAAAAAATTGCTGTTGAAAAAAAAATTACTTGGCAAAAACGTGATTTTATTTTGGAGGGGGTAAATGTCATTTTTTCGAAATTTTACCTACGCCATTCGATAGAGCAATTCCTAAAATAGTCGGAAATGTATCTATTGAAACATTACTACCCTTTTTTATAGTAAATTTATTAAGCTGAAATCCATGTAGAAAATCAGCACATCTCGGCATTAAAGAGATAAGTTGCTTTGTGAGAAAAAAATGTATTCAGAGCTTGAATTAGTGAAACTTTGAAACCAGTGAAATTCGTTCGCCGTTTCACTATTTATGTAGTGAGTATGATGATAGTCACTGACCACTGATTTTATCACTGTTGCGAATTGAGAGAGTGAATTTCACGTTCAGCATATGCATATGATAATAAATAAATATTTGATATACCTCTTAGACAAGCGAATTACGATGTTATTGTGATGCATACTTTTTATTTTTTACTACGCAAATCAGTGACTATTCAATGAGAATTAGTGAATTCTCACTGTTTCAAATTGGGAGAATATACAGGCCATCATCTGCCCGTCATAAAATAGACCCGTGTACAATGATTCTTGACTGATTCCATTTCAAATCATGCACAGCCGCCGGGGTCATGTTCGCGCAGAACGCGCTGATATTGAAATAGGCGATTCTATAGTAAAAATGAAGAGACACGTATTTCACCGTTTGCGAAAAAAATTATTCCTAGCGATACTAGAAGTAGGGTAATAACAAA
Source organism: Trichopria drosophilae (assembly GCA_030407085.1). Classification (NCBI taxonomy): domain Eukaryota; kingdom Metazoa; phylum Arthropoda; class Insecta; order Hymenoptera; family Diapriidae; genus Trichopria; species Trichopria drosophilae. The sequence continues at coordinate 97,374,806 of CM059584.1, forward strand.
ATGTCGTCTATTACATTGAAAATTAAAAAAATTGATTATCTCAAAAACACCACCTTTTAAAATTTTCATTTCTTTTTGACAAGTTAATGGGTCCATATGTGACTCATTCTCAAAGTTCTAACTACGGTAAAACACTTTGAGATATAAAAAAAATAATTTATGAAAAAATAAAATTAACTATTCAGCTACGACGGTATTTTCTTGTAATTTCGTGTATACGGCTTTTTGGGGTTGCTGATTACGAATCCGGTGTCAGATTTTAAGAAATAAAAATGGCGAATACAATATGGCCGATCACAAATGTTAAAAAAGTGTAGTTTTGTCTAATATGTAGTACGTAGGGATTTTCGACGGTGCTGATTACGAATCCGCTGTCAGATATTAAAAATTTTAAATGGAGGTTGCAATATGGCCGATCACAAATATTGAAAAAGTATCGTTTTGTCTAATATTTGGTATATAGAGTTTTTTGAGGTTGATGATTATGAATCCGATGTCAGATTTTAAAAATTCAAAATGGCGATAGCAATATAGCCGACAAAAATGTTTGCAAATTATAATTTTGTCTAACATCTGGTATATAGGCATTTTTTAGTTTTCTGATTGCGAATCTGATGTCAGATTTTAAAACTTGAATACGGAGTATCTAATATAGATGACAAAAATGTTGAAAAGGGATAATTTCGTTGAAAAAATATTTTATGCTATGAGTATACAATAAATGGTAAATCTTCGGAAAGACTACGTGACCTGGAAAAAATAGTTTTGATATGGATTCCGACTTATTTTGGTTCGCTGATTACGAATCTGATAACAGCAATTGGCGGTCGGCCTTATCTTGGCTGCTATCTCGAAAAAATACTAAAAAAACCGTGATTTTCTTTACTTTTTTGCATTTATTTCGAAAAATACAGACCGTTCGAAAAAATGTTTCAAACAAAACGTGTAGAATGGGAAATTCTCTATAAAAAAGGTTATATGCATTTTTGCCGTATATTTTATAATAAACGCGTTATATCTATCAAGTTTATAGACTACAAGGTAAGTTTTACTTTTATTTTAATGTTTTTGTATTTATTATCAACCTTATAATTTACTTATATTACTTTTAAAAGTAAAGAGCCGACACATTAAACTTAATAAGTGGGGTTGTATTATGATTCGTTTCGTCTGAAGGTATAGTAATAAAATTATAATTTTTCAAAATTTTATTGGTCATATTGCCTTCGCCATTTTGAATTTTTAAAATCTGACGTCGGATTCGTAATCAGCAACCTAAAAAACCCTTATATACCAATATTAGGCAAAACTGTACTTTTTCAACATTTGTGATCGGCCATATTGCATCCGCTATTTTGAATTTTTAAAATCTGACACCGGATTCGTAATCAGCAACTTCAAATGAAAATTTTAAAAGGTGGTGTTTTTGAGATAATCAATTTTTTAAATTTTCAATGAAATGGACGCCATTTTGTTATTTAAAAATATTTTCCAATTGTTTTAGCGCCATGTTATGCAGCTGGGATATACACATTAAAAGCACAAAGAAATAATAACATACAATTATTTTTCTCGGCGGGGCAGAAGTTTTTGTAAAAATAACAATCGCTTTCTGCGGAATGTGTGTTTAATTTCCCCTACTTCTAGTATCGCAAGGAATAATTTTTTCGCGAAACGGTGAAAAACGTCTCTTCATTTTTACACATTTAAAAATGACAGAATCATTGTACATGGGTTTACTTACTTAATTAGTAAATATTGATGCATGCATAGTCAAATATTAGTATATAAAGATATATACAATTATACTATTGCGTGTATTTACTTCGAGTATATGACGGAATTAGGGCTTATTGGAATCTCTTGGGTTTTCTGTCGATTTATTTAATAGGGAACACGTTGAGTCCTGGTGTATTGACTTCCGTGGCCCTGAACTTGTATAATATTACTAAATGAAACGTACATACAAGATGATTCTGTCTACACGGAGAGATATTGTCTGTGGAATCAACATGAAAAGTGTAAAAGATTTCCACATACAGAGTAGTATGTGGACTGCACAGGATGGTATGTGATTTCCACATATACCTGTACTGTAAACAGTTGATTACATGTCATGTTCGCCTCACATTCTACACCGGACATGTATTTGACAGAAATATTCTGTTGATTATCCAATGACCATATGTATATATGATGATACGTATATTTAGTTAGTGACTTTTCCACCAATATTTATTAAAATGACAGTAGCATGTGATCGCTATGTACTACGGTATATTGGTAGTACAGGAATTTCTTTGCATTCCACAGACCATTTTTTCCGTGTATGTAGCCGATTTTAAATAAGAAATGAAAATTAGGTAAAATATAGAAGGTGTTAAGTGAATAAGCAAACTCTAATTAGAAGTTAATTTGTGAAATTGACAAAATGCTTCGGAATCCAATAAATATTTGTTATTAATATGCAGTGAAATTCTATAGAGGAAAGCAAATATGACGAATCACGTATTAAATATTAGTGAATGATAAATGTTTGTGTACAAATGTTGCAATTTGTAAATCCTTTCTTATAACCAACACAAAAATAATGTGTTGTACGCCTTCAATACTTGCTATTTAAGTTAACAATACCTTATTTCCGCTTAAATATTTTCAAGAAATATGAAAGAAGTTACAACATTTAAAGCTATAAGAAAAAAGAAATGGGATGCACGAAACTTAATAACACGTGTGCAAAGGTTAGGTTTTATTTCTTTTCTTTACTAAACCCGTTTGGTAATTATAATCAAATATCCAGTTCAGGTAAATGTGTCATATAACATAATCTATCCCATGTAGATGTTACAACTGTTTGATATTCATATATCAAAGGGTTTAGTAACTGTTACTATCATTTTGTATTATAAAACTAATATTTTAAAATATTGCCAACCACATCAATTTAGTTGGGAGAAACAAACCCTTTTTTCAGAATACAAAATCCGCCTAACAACTTATTCAAAAGTATGAATAGGGAACAATTTGTTTTGAGATGTTATGTGAGGTAGATGTAAGTATGGGAGGTCAGGATTCCGACTAGCTTGCTGATTCAATATAAAAATAATTGAAAAAACGATTAACATGTGAACAATCATTGGAAGTAGGACTATCTAAAAATATTATTAATTTAACTTTTTACGCGATTTTATTCTTTCATAAAACCTGACTTTTACGTGTTTTTCATTATAAAAACCGACTTGACCTTTTCCAATTATCTTAATTTGGGCGATATCTACACATGTGCTGAGTAGGTCTTATATATTTTAAATGATTATCGCTCTACTTATATTTGAAATGATGCGTAGCCAGTGCGAAAAAAGTAGTTTCGAGAAAAACGCGTTTGAAAGTTCACACGAATAACACTTTACCTTCTTTCTGCTATAACTTTCCAACTCGAATGTGTAGAAAAATAGCTTCAGACACATATTTCACGAAAGTCGTGGATACGATTTAATAAGAAAAAATAATGTATTTTTTAACCAATTACAAGAGAAGACCCGTTATATACGTACACTGTTAACTTATATCATAAAATGAACGTTTCGAACCATATTTTAATTTAGATTTGTTTATGACAAATGTTTAGACATCGCGGAAATAAACTCCCATTGCAAAGTTATTGCGTTCTGGACTGGAAAGACGTTTACGATACTCACTTGATGTAGTGTTGACCACTGATCAAACAATTCGCTGGTCGATTATATGCGAACATATGTGTTTCATTTACAAACGTTTGTATGCCCTGTTTATTTTAAAATAGATTTTACTTTTCAATCGACCCAAACGAGTTTTATTGTGTTCAACCTTTAAGGTACTTCACTCAAAGTCAATCGCATAAAACAAATGAGAATGTTAAACAAAAAGTTTGTAAACAAAATTTGTGTCCACATAGATAATAAAATGGTATTGTTAACACTCCGGGAGTAGAACTCGACTTTGCGCCCTGCGGTAAAATCTTTCGGCGTAAATTACCGAGCCCTACGTCCATCATATTAAAAAAAATCGTATTCAACACGGGGGAAATATCGATATCCAACGAGTGTGATTATCACCCTAGCTTTTGGAACAGAAAGTAGTATTTTTTGAAGATTAAATTGGAATTTTTTGTATACCACTTACATAATTTTATGATTTCGTATTGATGAGAGCCAAATTACAAATTACACCACAGGAGCCCGAAAAAGTAGTAACGAACCTTCATATTTTCTACTAAACTTCGTATGAATTTCTAATTATTGACTCATATCTTATTAAAGTGATTTTTTTATTCCGGTTTAAGAACAGTATTGACGTAATTATTATTGTTGAAGATCTGAAGTGGATGTTCATCATTTTTCCATATAATTAGATAGTCTTGTTAAGATGACTATAGTTAGGGAGAAGATTTATTATTGTCCTGAGCATCAGTTCTTGTAGAACAAGTGGTGAAGTGATAAAATCAGAAAACTCCGTAGGCTTCGACTACACCGAAGCAGTATCGTGGCTCTCGGTTTTGATCTTAAAAACTGAGAGACTACTTCTATTATATTCGTTACATTGTTATCGATAGTGTAAGAAATATTTTAAATACAAGAAAAAATCGACCATGATTTCGTATTGTAACCACACTATTAAAAAAACATTATTTTCTAATTACATTCAAAGAGTAAATTTCAAGTCAGTAACATTTATAACGTAATATTGTAGAGTATCATTATGCAAAATTATTTTTTGAAATGACACAAAACAAACCAAACGTAAATGTCCCGGGAATACTGTTTTTTTTTTCATACAGGAGAGAGAGAGAGAGCCGAATTCTACGAAATAGCAAAGGTTATTACTTTTTACAGTATTCGCATTAGATGGAATGTTTTCTTATATCTTAAATTCCAGTCTTAAACAGTGAGAATTTACTCCAAGTAAAAGTGAAAGGTAAGCTACTCTGAATAGAGTGATTATTTCACTTCATTTGGAGTGTAAAAGGGTGAGTGCAAATAAAACTGACACGGAACTTCTTTTGGAAATGTGGTTTATTTCTTTAATTTTGATTATAACATTAACTTTTTATTATACTTGAGTTTTTAAATTGAACTTTTGATCATTGCGATAATGAAATAGTATTTCAGTGGGATGAACATATTTATAATGTATTTTAAGAGCTTCACTTGACCTATTTATATATTTAATTGTAAAATTCACTTAAAAGCATCTTAACGTCAGGGACAAAAATACGTCCGAGCAAAATCAAAATAAATTATGAGCTGCGAGCAAACATGAGTTAAAACATTGTGTGACCAGAAATAGCTTTCAATTTTCTTTAGGGCAAAAACGAATTAAAATTTTACGTCATTTTTCCCCGCAAGAATATAATTGTAATTCTTTTTGTCTATATACATATTATTACGCAGACCAAAAAGAAGTGGGAGGTTCGGGACACCAGACCATAGTATCTGTACGTTTTTGGATCGGTGGATCAAAACCTGGTGTCCGTTTATTATCAGGTTTACATCAAGGACAATTGAATGTCAAATGTTGAAAATCAACTTAACATCAAAGTAAAACAGTATATTTATACGTTTTTCGGGTCGCTGGATCCGAATCCGGTGTCCGTTTGTCCACATCACTTCTAGGTCAAAGTGAATTAAAGGTCAAAATTAGAGAATCAATTTAATATGAAAGTAGACCAATATATATATATGTTTTTATGGTCGCTGGATCGGAATCTGGTGTCCGTTTGTCCTCATCACTTCCACATCAAGGAGAATTGAAGGTCAAAATTAGCGAATCAATTATTAAATTGATATTAATCAAAGTAAAGCAGTCCATTTATACGTTTTTTTGGGTCGCTGGATCCGAATCCGGTGTCTGTTTGTCCTCGTCACTTCAAGGTTAGGTCAAGGTCAGTCAAAGGTCAAATATTGGGAATCAATATGAGATCGCTCAATCAAAATATATCTTTTCACTCTGGGGGGACTATTAAATACTATCAAGTTGCACATTTAAAACAATTTAAGTATTTGTGTAATATGTTAAACTTTAAATCAAATATGTTTTTAAAGCACTGTACCTTCCCACTTAGTGCAGGATTACTACTCTTTGTTATCGGTATCGAATTATTTTGTTATCGAAAGAGTAGAAAGACCTACCACTTTTTTTGTACGGCCGTGTTATTTTTAGTCCGCTTTAACCATAAATATTCTACTATTTTCTTATTATGAAAGTCTGTCCCTACATTACTATCTGTAATGGCGATTTCAAACTTTTCTCTGTGTACCGATAAATCGCACTTTCGTCTTCAGTATTTAAATGTTTCCAAGAATTCCGATAATTTTGAGATTCTTGGAAAGATGAACACTTCAGTAACACACGAGCATTAAGAAACCTTCCGGCGTTTCTCTGCATGTTGGAGGATACATTCTTGCAAATATTCAATTTATCTCGAATGCGGATCGCGTGCTCGAGCCTACCGAAATCGAATCGCTGATGGGAACGCGTGAGCGGCAACCTTAGAAACGCCCCCATCGCCGATCAACGAGTCAACTGCACAGATCAATGCAGTCGATTTAGCTGCATATGTATACATAGAAACAAAACGGCACGAGTGCGTCGCACTCCTGCATGTGTCATTGTTCTGATGTATTATTCCATGCATCGTTGATTGTTGAGATAATATTTTTATATTGCAATTACCTGCATTTTCATCTGTGTGCAGTCGGAGATTTTTAGTGCGCTGCGCATGGCTGACCAAGAAAATCGAGTTTCGTATACTTTCGTCACCTGCGTCCTGCAGGTACACACGGAGTCGCGGACGGCAGACCGCCGCGAAACCTCCGCCAGCCAACATCGCCTGGATTCGCTCTGCTGATTTGCGCTCGAAATTGCATTCCCATTTTATTTAATCTCTATTATTGACATTAGCAAATGTGTTTAGTGAACAATAATGTCGATGGAATGTGCTTTTTTTCAGTGAAAAAATCTGAGAATTTCAAAAAGTGAACATTTGACAGCTTGTCAAAGACATTGTTCTAAGATCTGAATATATAGTTTGACAGCAGAATATTTTTGGAATTATATATAGTTCATGCTTAATGCAGTAAACATTTTTGAAATTTATTTTTTCATGGTTAAGTCTGATAAACATGTCATGGACTTGCGAACAAACATTCTTTCGCGGGTTGATCGTTAAATTTATCACTGTCCCATGGTAGATATTATTATGTATAGAGTGACATCACCGGCATGTGTATCATGTAAACGCGAAGTGCTTTTTTTTAAATTGCTGTAGGGTTGACAACCTTCATCTGTGTGTACAAACGAAGGAATCTTGAAAAATTCGTAAGTATATCTGATTATTTAAAAGCTATTTTCGTTGATAATGCATATTTCGACTTTCGATTGCAATAAAATGATAATCCGTAAAATCAATTGTTATAGTCGATTAAGTTATTTTTTCCGGTGCTCTGAACAATATTCTATTGATACATATCTATACGATTTTTAAAAAAAATCTGTCATCGTCAATTTTGGACCTGAACATGCATCAAAGTTGTTTTTTTATTTATTTTTTGATTGATTCCATAGATGCGATGATGACTATCAAGAATTAGATCGATTTTGTAATCAACACTTACAACAAACATATAAATTTGGCTCACATTTTCAATTACGATCTGGGGAAAGTTTGATAAGCACAAAGCTCAAATAGAGTTTTTCCCGCATTTATAATATTTTCGTTCAAGGATTATTTGTATGCATGCGCATACAAACCGACATTAATTTAGTCAATGAGGAAACACGGAGAAAAATGACTCCGCTGGATTAGCTGATTCATATCAGCTAAAATTTTCGGCTGGAATTGCCGAAAATATATGCAATTTTAGCTGTTTTGATTCCGCTAATGTAGCCTTAACCCTACTCAATTCGCGCTTAGCTCTAAATTTCCGCTACTTTAGCAGATTTGTTCCGTTAAATCTTTTTCAGTAAATTTAGCTGAAATTATCGGCTATCCCTAACGGAATTCCAACAGCTGTCCCTATAGGATAAAATTGGTAGAATCTGCGGATTTTTCGGCTGATTTTGCTGATTATTTTTCTCCGTGAAGTATGATTTGACTTATTTGTTAAATGAAACAATTGAATTTTCACTTTTTTATAAATGAAAAATGTGTTCACACAAACTAACAATAAGTGAAAATTTCACAGATTTAAATTTTGGGAATAGTACGGTTTTTAGAGTTTCAACATTTACCAGGAAAATCGCAAAGACACAATTCTAATCATACCTGAAGACGAAACAATTTTGTTGTTTAAAGCAACGTACCTCGGAACACGTAACAACATAATTCATTTATCCACGAGTTATTAACTGAATGAAATCGAAATTATAATCAAGCAAAGTTCCATGGTGTTTAATAACTACAAATGTATGCGATAATCAGTTATTGTTTGTAAGTTACATGGAAGTACCATTGATCAGACGAGTCCCTTAATACGCTGGGATGTTGTAGAAGCCTTGTTTACAAACAACAAGCGCAGATAAAACATCTTCCTGAACTGTTATTGTCTTTAACATGGAGTCAATGTTGGACATTTGCACTCTTTATTCATCACTTTTATAGTGAATTAAAACTGAATTTTTTATTTTGTTAGCATTGGAATTATTCCCCACAACCAAAAGTCGACTAAAAGTCAACTACCAGTCAACTATTAGTCTCTAAGATTGCCATTTGATATGCTTTTGCGTGAATGAAAACTCATTTCTTTAGCGGGAGTCGCGGTGAAGACACATCAGACCTGCGCGCATCGCGTACGCGTCTGACGGCTTCAAACATAACTAAATTTAACCCATACAAACAGGATTGACTGAAAGGATCAACTGACAGTCGACTCATAGTCGATTTTCAGTTAACTCTGGTTGAATGGGATTCCTGAAAAGTAATCAATTTTATTTAAAACATTACAATCAATTTTATTTAATATACTTTCGAAAAAAATTAGTTAAACATCTTCAAAAGTCAGGTGGGACATTCACGGATATCCAAATCAAACTTAAATGTAACTGAAGTATTACCCAGAATGCAATTTTATGTACTTTTGTTAAATTAAGTACCTTCATATGCAGAAGACAAATAATACATAATTAACTTTTATCTATCAGGGACATAAACGTTCACTTGTGTAGAAAATTACAAAGATGGGAAAAGCAATTGTATAACATTTACTGCTTTTTCAATTGTCATGTCCAGTATCATTCTAAACTATTACATTTAATCTGAACCAGACGAGTAGAAATTATTTAACTTTAAAGCGGTTCTATTTATTTTGTTTCGAATTTTCTTATCCTTTGGGTCTAAGTTAACGATTTTTTAATTAATAGAATACGTTCGCAGTTGCTATTATGATGCAAAATAGAAGCAGAAGGAACTAGATTTATATTAAAAACTGTTTGCGAGCGTTTCAATTACTAAATAAGGTCAGTTGTAGTTTTATTGAAAAACTACAAAGTTTAATCTGAGAAGATATGTAAGTCAATTATTTTACCTTGTTAAATAGTATTCTTTTAAATAATGCTAAGTGAACAACGCTACGTTCGTTCTGGTTATTGTAAAGAAATCTTTTTTCTACAGCTTCTGTACAGAATGTTTTACAGTTCCTGACTATCAAATACCTACACGCAGAAAAATGGTGATAGTAGATTTAACTAAACCAAGGAAGTAATAGTTGCTATTGTTTCGCCCTTGATACACGATGTACTATTTTAGATTATTTAGATCAGTTCAAAAACGATTTTATTACTTTTGTTTTGTTTTATAGATTACTAAAATGTCTTGTATGTGTATAAGAAGGGCATCTCCAAAGTTGTTTATAGATTGGTGCTTAACAATTGCTAATTTACTCTAAAAAATCAAGGCACTTCCTAGAATACACTTTTTTAAAATAAAACGCGAAATCACTCATCTGCGACCCTGAATATGTTTTCATGATGGTTCCAATACGGCCTTCAGAAATATTTGCTCAATATAAAAATATGAGTATACTTCTCATAATTACACATTACGACCTGAGTTTAGATTTTCAAAATAACAAATGGACGACTTAAAATGGCGACCTTATAGTTGCATTTTCGAGTATTAAATTAGTTAGTGTGTAAATCTAAAATCAGATTTGTGATCAGCAATTTCATACAGCCGTGGGTTATCAGTTTTATCTCGATGAAGTAACTTTTTATATATCTATTGTTTATCTTGGATCCATCATTTTTTTTCAAAATCTGAGATCAGATTTATAAAAAATATCTCCAAAAGTTCCTGATTAGATATTTTTGCTTTAGACGTTCAACATTTGTAGTATTCAATCATTTGAAAATAAAACATGTCGAGATACATTACGATTATTCTGCACGAGTTAAACCAATTTCGAATTACGAGATATGACCATTAATATCATGAACATTTACATTAAATATTTTGAAGCAGTTTTTTACTGGGTAGTTTCTCTTGAAGATTTGTGCTCGTATCGTGTTCGGGATTGCAAATTATGAATCTGAACTCGTGATATTAAATTTTACAAATTGAAGATGCTTAAAGTTATGGGAAAATTTTTATCCCCAATTCGGAGTCTATGCAAAAAATTACTTTGGAAATGACCCACCACTTTCCAACAACATACATGACTCCAATATTTGTAGGCCGGTGGCATAAGTTGTTTCTTAAAACACACAAATATATTGCATATTTCATTTTAAAAAAGTAGAAATAAGTATCAAAATCCGCAGACGTTTGCATTTTTTTGCTGTTATACGGACGTCCATTGGCGATTTCAGAAGAAGGCGTGGAATACCTTTCGAAAATTAAATACAAGTATGAAGTGAGGTTTTATCAGAAGTGCCTATTATGAAAGTCGATCATTGCTTTTACGACAGTCCATCTGGCGTAATATCGTACAACATGGTTTATATTAACACGTGTAATGGGCGACAGACTTGTTAATACAGTTTTATTTCAATACAAACTACGTGGAATAAAAATATGGTCTGAAAATAGTTATAGGAGGTTAGTTGTTCTCGTATGTGATTACTAGTACTTTACTAGGTCGATTATTTCTGTTCTCTGTAAACAAAAATGCTTTTTTTTAAAGGTAAATAAAAGTACCTCTTTTCGAAAATCCCGGGTACACCATAAACCATGTCGTCTTATAAGAAACGAAGTTACTACAAGAAAAGTGACTAAGGTCGCATTGCTCGATAAATGAGCCTGTCAACTGCAATTTCAAAAACTGAAGAAGAGAAATACATTTAATTGCATAATAATATCTTAAGAAAACTTTTGTGCACAAACATATGACGCCCAATGTGAAAAATCTCATGATATTTAATGTAATCATGACAGACATTTTGATATTAATAAAGAGATTTTGTGATGTAACTGTTCTTCTCATTTTGTTATCTTATTTAAAAAAATTCTTTGGATGATAAATAGAACCTTCATTACGACGGGGAGTTTATAGAAATCCTTGTCACATAATATAAAATAAGTAAATCTTCGAGTTTTCAATGCAAACACATATTGCTCATAACAAACATTCCAGGAATTGAATCGCCTAGCATACATCTGTATTTTCTAATTGAACAGAGAAGAATAAACGACTACTCCGGACTGAAGATACCAACATCTGTAGTTATTTTTAATTTTAAACCAGATTAAGTGCACATCTGGATTTTATCTAGTTTCACTTCTGGCATAGTTTTCTGATCTAATATGATGAACCTTTCGAAAACTAATTAAAACAAAGAACAAGCACGAAATTGGTTTAAAGTTGTTCAAATTAAACAAAAATGAATGCGTTTATCTTCTACCCTGTCAGTTATTTTCAATTCATTTGACAAAATGGTTGAATACGCTAGATGAAAATGGATTAATTTGCAAATTGAATTAGCGCAATATCATACGAAAAATAATCATCTCATTACCCTCGACCTTCGAAATTAATTGTTTATTTTCCTTAAGTGTCCTTGAGTATCAACGATCAAGATGAAATTTAAAAAAATGTCCCTCGTGTCGCTTTGCGGGTTCGGGATCGGGATTTTCATTTCCTATATAGTTACTATATGTAATTGATTTCGTATTTTATTGACTCATTATTCATTACATTCATCGCATAGTTGTAAGCAACTTTTTAAACGCAAGCACATTATTCTTTTGTTTATTTTTTTATACATAAATTATTAACACTGTGAATTAAAATATATTTCATTTTATTTATTTTAAGACTAATTACACGAGTAATTAGGAGCCAGAATACCTTTATTATAATCTTTTAAAGGGTTAATAAGCTCCGACTAACCGGACATTCGTCGTATCGTTACGCTATCTACTCTCACTTGTAAGCAGTACATACCATAACATGTCGTATCCGATAAGCTGTGAATTGAAATGTTAATTCCAGTTTTTTTCTAAATGAAATCAGAGGCCATAAAAAACTGACCTTTCTGTAATGAAACATGATAATATTCTCCTGGAACAGTATACCCAATTTTACAGTTTTATGTTGCTTTGGGTCTTTACCTTTTTGCTGCATTAAATCTTATCTTCGTTAGTTTTTCCAATGAATACCTTCTAATACAATGTGGATATTATCTCCACCGCCGTGTTGTATGGACGACGGTAGGCAAAATACTTTGAATAAATATTTATTTCGATAGTCGAAAAAAAATGTTTAATTATATTGAAAATAATATTTTCTTTAATCACGTAACGTTTACTGAATAAAGAAATATTTATCAAACTCACTTTTCACGCGGCAAGTAACTGTCTCGGTTAAGACGACTATGCAAATATATATTTAAATGAATACTCCAAGTTTCTTTGGTGTAGCTTAATTGATATGAGAATATCACGAAATTCCTTTTTATGACAAATTGTATATAACTATACATTTATTGAAAAATGACCATTTTTCAATGATTGTTAAAAATGATGACTCACCAAAATCCCTATATTAATACATTGGTCATTTTACGCCTACTAAATAAAAAAAGTAATTTATTTTTTTTACTGTATAAATAGCTCTACTCTAAAAATTTAAGATACCTGTCCTAAGAAACGATTTTTAAAAAATCTATTGTTTTACATATTTTGAGTATATAAACTGTTGAGAATATTGTGCAAAAATGTCACAGCAAAATTCGTAATTTTTCGGAGTCATAGCCCGAAGAACAAACGTTGTTCTTATAGTATATTAAACTTTAAACTCATTTTTCACAAAATTACTATTTTCCAGCAGGCCGCAGCGATTACTAAGTTCTATCGAATCAATCCGACTAAAGTTTTGAGGCATTAATAATTACACACCCCTAATTTCAGTGAACCACGATCATAACTTTTTATTTATAACTGGATTTCAAAAAAATTCCTACATTTTATGACACGTTGTGTTTACATGTCCATTTTGATATTTTTTTAAATATACATTATTATCAGTGATTCATATGATAAAATAATAAACAAATATTATAGTTTGGTTTTAGACATTTAGAAGGTGTTGAATATCACTACGATTAACTACACATTCCTTTTTTTTGTAGACGTTAACGTTAGAAGGATAAACATTTTCAACTCGACTAAAAATGGTTTTGTGTACTTTTGGAGTGTGTACTTTTGCGTCGTAATATATACAAAAAGATCGAACAGATTGCGTTTTATTTTCATAAAAAATTTCTTCATTAAGCTAAAAATACTGATATGAATAATTCAATAAATGATTTTTAAAAAATAAACTATCAACTTTAAGATACTGATTATGTCTCATTCCGTTTAGTATTAATTTCAAACTAATTTTTACTTACGAAAATTCGGTACTAGAATGCAGATTGGATCAGTAAATATTTAGTGTAAGTTTTCGATTTAAAAAATATTTTAACAGTCACTTTTCTTTATAACTGATGTGACGATCAACAAAATCTTTTCAGCGTGAGAAAATTGCTTAAATAAATTGAAAGTAAAAGTTAATGAGAATCGATATATACTAAACTATCTGCAGCCAAGAATGAAAGGTGATATATCTTGACGTCTACGTAGATCGCCGTCAAATCCACTTCTCGGGTTATCGAAAGCAATTCAATTACAAGCTTGATTAGGAACAGAAACATGTACTATGAAAAATTGTTAATCCCGCAGAATAAAATGAATTTGGCTTTAAAATTAAGCATTAAAAATTGCTACTATTACATTTTTGAGGATTTCAATCCTCTAGAAAATTGTTAAAGAGCTGCTAATTTATTCCTCCAAGTAAAATAATTTCAAACAGATGTTTATATTCCCCTAGAACTAAGAATGTAATATTCTTTTCTCTTTGAGGTTAGGGTAAAGATTATAAATCGTCTAATTCATGATAAAGAAAACTTTTAAAACAAAAATTAATACAATATAAATAGTAGGAATCTGAATGCAATTGTATCTTTCCATAATAAATGAAAGAAGCTTTTTATGATATAACCACAAAAGACTTACAATTCTCATATACATTCTTTACAATTCAATGTTTAATAAAGCTCTTTTAGATTTAATTAATTGTTTTGTATTTCATAATTTGTATTTGGAACACATGCCATCGTGACATAAAATATGATTATATATCATATTTTATAAACAATTTATATAATCTTGAGTATATAACTTTTTTACGTTCTTTCTTATTATATATAGTAAACATTTTCATTAAAAAAAACAAATAAAGAATAGTTTTAACATTATTATTTTATACTAGCAATAAAATTGTACATATAACTTTTTTTACTTTTATTTATGTTGCTATTTTCGTATTTTGCGCTTTAAAATCTCGTTTCTATTCTATTTACATCACGATGCATTCGATGGCAAAACTAGTTTGAACAAATGTTTCCGGGATCATTTTTGGCGTTAGTTAAAATGTTCCGTTATCTTCTATGGTTTTGCACTTCCCGAACAGCATTAAAAATACTAACCAGCTCTTTAACTTTCACTTTACGGTTAATACAGATTGTAAGGAAATTATGTAACGTCAAAGCTTAATGCCTTATATGGCTAACTAGACGTGTTCTGTAATTTGAATTACTAAAAAATCCTTATATAAAATAAAAAATGGGTTACCATGAAATAGTCAATTTTTCACTAACAAATAGTAAAACACCACTAACATATTATTAAAATTTTAATACTGCGTTGATTCTGATAGTAACAAATAATATTTCGTAATAATTAAGTAGTAATTTTTCACGTTTTATTAGCTAGAACTAGTAGTTCGTTGAAGAATTTTCTACTAATTCAAATTTGGGGAGTGTATCACTAATTCAATGTAGCGTACAAAATGTTATTAATTATGTGAATGTAAAATATTATTATATATAATTTATGTATAATAAATTTGGCTAATAAGAAATGAAAAACTATTATTTCATAAGTCAAATATTATCTTGTGCTTATAGATTAGTAGAATCAATACTTCGGTTAGTACAATTTTACATATTGTTGGTGTTTCACTATTTTTTATTGAAAAAATAACTAATTCATGGTAACTTATTTTCCATGGGCCCTGTGTATAAATTCAAAATGGCAGATTCAATATGTTTTATGTTTTTTTAAAAATGTGATTTGGATTTGGTTGAAAATTGTTACTTGGGGGTTTTTTAAAATTCTAGATCACTTACCTGTAGAAATATTTAAAAAATGCAAAGTTATGAGGAACATTTTTGACAATATCTGATTTTTTTCCATGTTATTTGAAACTGATGGAGTTGGGGTTCCGCTTTACGGAGAATATCAAATATGTAAAGTAATCAAATTTATTTGTATATTAAACATTTTTTATCCGATTTGTAACATACACAAATTTTTATCGGATTTGTAACATACAAATATTTTTGTCTTCATTCAGACAGGATTTTTTAATGTTGATTTCAACGTCTCGGATCATATAGATCTCTCTTCAGGAGGCACATTGTTTTTGTTAAAAGTTTTGGTAAACCTTCGGATGAGCAGTCTGTTGGAAATCGAAAAATCGACAAGGGACATTTGATGTACTTTTGCCTCCCGAAAACGAATATGACAACAGAAACTGGCGCTCGGCCGTATTTTGGCCGCTACATTAAAAAAATAGCCAAAAAAATTCGTTTTTTTCAGTTTTTTGCATTTATTTCGAAAAGTAAAAAAGCGAAGCTTCCTTATGCGATTACGGAAAAAATGTACACAACCTTTTTTGTATAGAATTTTCCAATCTACAACTTTTGTTTGAAACATTTGTTCATCCGATTTTTACTTTTCGAAATAAATGCAGAAAAGTTAAAAAAAAACGCATTTTTCGTTATTTTTTTCATGTAGCCGCCAAAATACAGCCGAGCGTCAATTTCTATTGCCATATTCATTTTCGGGAGGCAAAAATACATCAAATGTACCTTGTCGATTTTTCGATTTCGAATAGGCTGCTCATTCGAAGGTCTACCAAATTTGTTATTATGTGGTTACAAACTAAACATTTTTAACAATTCGATTGAAAGCACAAATGGTCCATTCCAGGCCAAAGGTTTAGCACCGGAAATACTAACGTTTGGTCTTTGGTACTTCTTCGTATATGCGTGTACTAACGTTTAAACCATAAAAAATAGTTGAAATCACTTCTTATGCGTATTCAACAAAATTAATTTTTGCAATTTTAAGGTTTTTTTTTTGTCAATTTGTAAAAAATTGTGTATTCCACATTTTTTATGCTCTACAAATTTTTAATATTTTCCTAAACATAATATATCCTAGGATCTGACTACCTATAGCAAAGTACTGTCTCCATATTCCGGTACTTTGTAAAAACCAGCTAAAAATATATTCCGTATAATGTATATAAAATATATTTTATATAGTCTAAATGAATGATTTTCATAAATATTATATTACAATACATGTCATGTAGAAATGTTGTGATTTTCGTATTGAATTTAGTACCTTGAATTTTATGTTTACTTCACGAAAGTCACATACAGTGGAACAATACGCCAATGTGCATACAATTGCATTGATTTACGTACAGTTTTATAGTTTCATAATTGATACTGATTAATCTATTGTTCTTCAACATACTATATACAAATGTACGGTATTGTATATGCTGCCGTGAAATGGAAATGCGTATTTATAAATATGTTCATAGAATATTACGGGGGTTGAAAAAAATAATTTGGTTTTATTGGACCGGACGTAGAAGATATATACGTTTTTAGTACCAAAAAAACTGCACAATTTTTTTGTATTTCATATCATTATTTAGTGCTTGCTTAGAAAAGAAAATAGACATTATAATCATTGTAATAATTGCTATATATGATAATATTGAATTTCCTCGAAAATTATGACAAAATTGTTTGTATTTTGGTTTTCAATCGTTATTAATTATTGCGGGCGCAAATGACTATTTTAATAAACTCCATCGGTTTCTTTGATACACAAGCTCTTTTTATTAATGCTTCTTAGCGAAATATTCCTTTTTGGAAAAGTATTTCTTTAGGAAATCATTTTGTGATCACATTTAATTTACTCATCTATGGAACGCTTTGCAGCTCGTCTAAAAGTTCCGCTGTTATGTTCAAGAGTTTGTATCATTTATTGATACTGCTCTTCTTGATTAATCAAGTCCTTACGCGTTTGGGAATCGTAATTTATCGCCTTGTAAAAATGTTCTGATAGCTTTCTTATAATTAGCATCAGTCTCCTAAATGGTAAGGGCTATTTCAAAGATGCCCACGCGTTATAAAATGTCATCCTACATATTAAATTTAGCAATTCCTTGTGAGTTCTAAACAACCAAAAATTACTTGTTTATGACTAACTATTACTAAATCAATTTTTCAAAATATAGTTTCTGTACAATAAAGTCTAACCTTCTTTCCGATATTTTGAAAAATACTAAAAGAATTAACAGACTATTTTGGGAAATAGATGTTTTATTTATTTTCGAAAACACCAGGCCAATTCTTATTTACTTTCTTTGGTATGATTCAGAAGATCATATAAAATGATTAGAATTACTTGTACAGAAGCTGAATTTTGAATAATCGATTTCTGAATTCCCAATATAGATATTTTGATGATAAAATTCATTGTATATCGACTGACGACTTTGGAAGTTCCTTAAGAAAAGAGATGTAAATCACGCATTGCCAAATCCTAGTGTGTGAAACAGCATAATCTCACGTACACAATTGCATAAAATGTTTTTACGTAAATCTATTAAAATGAAATTTGACCTGATTACACAACTTACTTTTAAAGTAGAAAATGTTAAAAATATGTTTTGTTTGAAATTGTACTATTCTAACAATTTTGATATGCTCTCTAAATTTCTTGGAGTAAGAATTCACTCTTTAATTAGTAAAAACTCTTTAAGAGTGGAAATTCACTCTTTCCTCCAGAGTTGTCAACTCCACGACCAGGAAGGAAAGAGTGAATTTTCACTCTTGTTAAATTGAAATTCCACGTAAGATATTAATTAAGAAACAGTGTTTTTATGTCACCATAGTTGATATTGTAGTGTTTATTAAAATATAAAATGTTTATATAGAAAAGATGTGTAGAAATAATTCAGAAATGAACCGGGCTTGGGTATCCGGATTTACATTAAATGTATTTTGCGGCAATGAATCCACTTTCAATTTCAGTGAATGGTAGATTTCTCATAATTTCTGCAATACAGTCAAACGTCCCGTTACTCGAACCGAGCCTTCATTTTATAACTTCCTTTTGTTATTATTGCATTTTTAGGAAGGGGGCATGTGTTGACCTCCACCGACTGACATTGGTATCGGGATATACTGCATAATCTCTGCATGCCTTTTTGCATGCGTTTCTCTGCACGGTCGATTCATGCAGGAAAGGAACCAATTTAATATGGCAAATGAAGGCAAGGGTCGAGTTTTATATGTATTGACTGTAAAGTATATATAGATATAGTAGGAAATGGTTTCACAAGATCCGCAAGGAGCTGTTCCGCGTCTACAGGACTTGGCCCTAACTTATATTGAGTTACCGAGGCGGAATTACGTTATAAGACTTTCTCGCAACTGCAGTAATCGTAGGAGGTTCGGATCATGATATATGGATGTGCATAAAACTTCCGAAGCAAGACGATTGCAGCATGTTTACGATGCGGTATTTTATATGGTGCTTATGTTGCGATTAGCGATAATGAATGCGATAATTTGCAAAAGTGCTATCTGCGAGGACGAGATACTGTGTGACTTCCAATGCGATGTTTCTCATACAAATTCATGCTTTAGAGATAATGCAAGGTATTCTCTGCTGTATTTACAGATTGCAAAAATATTTAATGTATTGCACAAAGTCATGAAGTATTTGTTTTAACATTAGTACAGAAAATACGTCAAAGTTTAACCTATTTGGCATCATATTGTTAGGCTTGGAGGGTTGGGCGGCATATATTTTTTATTAACTAGATGAATGGGGTACATCAATTTAATTTTTATTTTGGTAATAATCTTGGCCAGCCAGTATACTGCAAACCTGAAAGATTGACAATTTTTTTAATATAACTTATGTATCTTTTTGAATGTTGATCCTGAATTAATGCAGATGATCTTGGTATTTTTCGGTCATTGTAATTAAGTATACAATAATAAATATTGTAAACGATAACTTTGTAAATAACATCTTCTTCATTAATTTTAAAACGGTCGAAAAGTTTTTTTGAAAACATCTATGTTACTATAAAACATAGATGAATTCTTGAGTTGATCCTGAATATTTTCAATAATTTTCATATCTTTATTTGCCAGAATTTTTACGGCATATTCTTACCAATTTTTAGTTATTATTTCAAAGAATTTTTAGTATTTAATGAATAATTAAAAGCAATTGCTTGTATATTTATTTGGCTAGAAGAACGACTATTTTAATTCAGTTTATTATAGTATATTGTTATATACTACCTCTATTTAAATATATGGATTCTGAAACATTTATGATTGGCTTTTCGAGAAGGTACATGTTGTTATGTCTAACTGTCATCTGAAAAGTAAAAAAAGAATAATGATCGTCCCAAATAAAATCAAGTTGATTTTTAATTTTATTAATTTAACAGTACATTATTAACTGAATACGTGGTTGTCTGAGCCATTTGTGGACGCGATTTGGGATTTGTTGTTCCAGAATTTGTTGACCTTGGGTGCAACATTTGTCCTTCTAACTATAACAATTATATTTTTGTACTAAAAGACCAAACATACTTGTAGATATTTTGATTTATCAGTTTGTCAGTACTTTTGGCTCAATTCATCGAAGAAACGACTTTTCTGAAGAACTTTTGAAGAATGATTTAGAAAATTTTTGTTTGATATTGGGTTTTTTTTATTTTTGATTACGGAAATTTGACATTTTACAAGATATCTTGTAAAAATTCTGAAAAATTTTCACCTTTTTTTTTAACCATACCTAAGAACTTTTGTTAAGCAACATTTTTGTTTGTTCATTTTTGTAGTTACGCTTTTATCTTTGTTTTAAAAATCATAACATTCTTATTTTAAAGTTCAAGTCTCGAAACGACTCCATTGTAAAAAAACGAAATAAAAATATTAAATTTGAAAAATTCATGTTTTTTAGAAATAATCAGATATATTTTTTACGATTGAATTAAAAAAAAATGTAATAAAAGGTTCTGACTGTTAATATTACATCCGATAAGCTTGTTACAACCTTTTTTTATATAAAATACAACAGTTGAATACTGTAGAGAAAAAATAGCCATATTTTGCATATCAGGATGCATCATCTTTATATTTGAAATATGAATAAGCACATTTTAAAGTTTAAATCTCGAGGACACGATTTCTTTAACTATTAACTGTACCTATTTTTTATATTAATAACTGTGTTATATTATATTTAATAACTGTAACTATATTTATTAGTTTTAAAATGGCTGTAATAAACATATATTCGGACACTTCATGCCATATAGTTAGTATTGTTATCCTATAGTAAAGGTAATATGCATACAACTTTTTGTATACGCTAATTAATTGTGGCATTAATTTTATCATATTAATTCTCTATACTTTACAATGCTAAAATTGCGCTAGTTTAATTAGCATAATATTAACTTTGTCATAAAATTTAATGTATAGTAGGTTTGCTTCCGGAACATTCATTAAATCTAATTGAATTCGTATGTTCTATTTATAACTTTTTTATCGGGAACTACTACATATAAACGTAAAATGTTTTTTTACCCTAAAGATATAATTTAATAGAATAAATAAAACTTTGTTTCGTGGCGAAAACAATTTATTTATAACATAAAGTTCGGAAATTAAAAAAAAAATTGGTGTCTGCTGACGCAGGATATTCCAGCTCTCCTGATGACCTAAAGCAGAAAGTGGCAAAGGATTATTAATCTATGTTGTATCCCCTGTGTTACGAACCTCAACTGTTATATTTTTTAAAACATTAACAAATGGTGGTGATTCTCGTGAAAGAGAAAAAGTAGTGAATATTGTGGTAAATTTTCTAGTCGATATATCGTTTTATTAGAAATCAGCTACGTCAGGTGCAAATATGTCGTTTCGATAAAAACGCGTTTAAAATGCTCCAAGCAGAGAAATCAAAGAAAAAGTACACTTTTCAGCTAATCAGCAATATCTTGATCATACATGACCGAAATGTCTCCTCTTTGTTGAAAAGCGCGTACACTATGAAATATTGCAAACAAAAACAAGAGATGCTGTTAATAAAATTAAATAATCCATCAATTAAAAATAATGGTCAATTTTACAGCGATAAATACGACTTAATTATTATAATTCCATCCTTATCGTTCTCTTAATGTAGGCAACAGTTCGATCCAAAAAGGGGCCAACTTAGAAGTTCAACATCGTCGTCATCATTCTCATCATCATCGTAGCCGTGATCATCATTATCGACATGAACATCCTCTAAACCAACATTTCTAGAGCTTTACTTATTTGAATTGTAATTGAAAGGAAATATTACTTAAATGAATTAAGATTTACGAAGAATAAAACATATGTTGAGTATATTGTAATTAGAAAGCGATTTTTCATTGTGAAAGTAATTATAGAGTGTCGCGTAATCTTAAGTTGACAAATGTGTAAACTTGACTTGTGTTGATAAAAAGATACAGAAACGTATACAAAGCCTTTTTCGACATAAATGTTTTTAAATTAGATTGGCGATTACAAGTTTTCTTACAAAACACACCGCTGTGCTCATGTCAATGCTCTACATTCAAAACCTTGATGAACCCATATTTTGAAGTGAATGCCGGTTTCCAGCACGTCACAAATACAATCATTAAGTCATTATCCGTGGGTTGAAAGCACTCATCCACATAGAAATGCACACACGCACATGTGCGTGGTGAATCTTTCGCATATGGGACATTCCATGCCATAAGGAGGATCACCCTCATTTTTTATTTTGAAGGACTTGTTGAAAATTCCAGAAACAATTAATTGTATAAAATGACATAAATGAACTGTCTCTTAACATTACATTAAGTAAGATTCCTTTCAGACCTCTGCGTTTTTCAAATAGTGTTCTGAGTCTATTCTTTTACTGGACATAATAGATATTATTGTCTTCTGTCAAATTGTCGTAAAAAATTTTGACACGATTCTTTTCTAGAAAAGTTGCTTCCTCACTAGGAAAATAGTTTCTTTGTGCAATAAACGGCGAAAAATGAGTTATTAATACTTGTTCTTGGAAATTATGCGGGTAGTTTACTTTTAACATTTTTTTTTCTGCAAATACGGGCCTTTCAAAATCAATAACATTGGTCATTTGCGTATTCTGCTCACATTATCACAATTGTTTAGTGTATTTTATTTTTATGATGCTTTATAATTTGTTAAATCTTATATTTATGAATTTCGGAGCATGCTGATAATGACTATTCTGTAACATTAACAAAATTCAAAATGGTGGAATTTCTTAACATTTGTTATCGTGTTCGATTGAAAATGTTCAATTGGGTTTTTTTGGGTCTCCTATTACGAATATGATGCCACAATTAAAAATTTTTTATTTTAAATATGATAGAATAGTTTACATTTTGAACTACTTTTGATTTTAAAATATCCCCTCATGGGTTTTATGAAAGAATATGATATTATACTTGAAAAATTTAGAATAAAGGAACCAATGTGGCCCTCAAAAGTGTTCGTCGTGAGATTCGGGCAAAACAGTGTATAAAACGGCAAAAGACGATACGAACGCAAAAATCCATTGAATAGATACATAAGGAAAGAAATGCATATAAGGAATTGCAGGACTTTTAATGAAACTTTCATTGTCCGGCAGCTTTGTCGAAATTTGAATACACAAAACCAAACTTCGAAAATACATTACGGAAGATCAGTAACATTTCTTAATTATTTCATTTTTGTTTCACTTTGAATTATCAAAATCTAATAAGCCATACATTAGAGGGGCAAAATAATTTTTTTTACCTTTATTCTCTTCAAAGTCGGAATTTTATCTATCATGAATTATTTTGATAGCCACGTTGGATCCGCTATTTTGGATTCTTCAACTGTCACATCACATGTGTAATCTTAGACTTCAAAAATCCTTGACATTATCAACTGAATGTAATTAAAATATAGGTAAATATTTCTACCACATTGAATCCGCCATTTTTAATTTTTGAATTCTGACATCACATTCGTAATCAGAGACCCCAAAACCGCGGAGTTCACATTTTCATAAAAAAACGTTCAAAATAGTATTTTTCGATAGAAGGCCGTAAAACCAAATTTTACGGCCGTGCGTCGAACATTATTTATCGGTACTGAAAGCTATAAAAATTCGATTTCGCGGACTGCATTTAGTCCGTATGGGTTATGTTTTTAACAGCGCAGATTCACGTTTCACGTGATCCGTGAAATGTCATTTTACGGACTAAAAATAGGCCGTAAAATCAGATTTTGAAGCTACAGTACCGAAAAAGATATTCATAACCAGCATAAAATCAACTAGTCCATTCGTATCTAATAATATGAGTAGAATACGTAACTGACAAATATTATCAATTTTGAAAGATTCGTGTTTGCAGGGAAAAAATTGTTAAAGTAAACTATCCTCACATTTCTCATGTGCAAGCAACTAAACAAGTATCAATAACACGTTTTTACCTGATCATACAGATGAACCATTTTCCAATCAGAATGAGTCGTTTTGTAGAAATAATCGTATAAAAATCGCGATATTTTACAGGAATTTGACAAAAACAGTACAGGCAGACGTTTTTCGCATTGTTTAAAACGATTACATCATGTGAGCGCACACAAAAACATCACTAAAATATAGTATCGTAAAAAAATAACAGCGATTTCATTAAAATTTGAGAACCCAAAATTACCATTTAGTTTTCTGTTATTCAGGTGTTAATGGGTTAAGAGTAGCTAAACAAGTTATAATATAGATGATTATCTCGTTTGTTAGTCATGCAAATAACGAAAATTGATGTACTAAAAATATTCCCATATGCAAATGGATGTAATTGTACAGAAATGTACCTGTCGTACTTTTTCTTTCGCTGCGTTTGGAACTCATAACTGTACCAAGAAACAATTAGAGTTATGATACGCATAATGCATAGCGAGCCTGCAGTCAGAAGAATAATTCACTTAAGAATTTTTTATCAGCCGTGGTTCCACTGGAAATTGTTTTTTGAGCCCGAAAACGTAGTTGAAAAGTGCTCAGGTTTACGGCCACCTCGAGTGCTGCATGAATGAAAAATGCATAAAAACGGCATTCGCTGGCGATATTCGCATACACAAAGTGGTCAGTTTGGGTTCTCGAACACTGAATGTCCGTTCGCAAATTACATTCCACGCTGGGAATCCAGTTTTACCCGGGCACACTGCCGTTTACCATTAATCGTACATCAAGCGAGAGTCCCAAATTCGGTGTATGAGCGTTATCCTTATTTATGACATTCTTCTTTGAGTGCAGTATTTCAGTGCAAACGTTTCTTTATGCAGCCTAAAAAACTAGTTTATTCTAAGTTTTGGAGGAAATTGACAAAAATTGAAATAAACATTTGAAGTTCTTGTACGATTAGTATCACGCACATTTCTTGATTGATGTAATTCTGCAAATCAAATTACAAAATTTAAGGTATGCTATTTTTCTAGATTAGATATATAATTTCTTGCAATAAGCAGGATAATAATTTTCATTTTCTCAATTTAAAAGTATGAAAATTTTTTAGATTCAGATAATTATTCCGAATTTTTCATGGCCAAATCACTAATTTAATTAGTGATGGTGACTTTCAGTGTTTGAATTAAAAAACAAAATAAATAAATTTACTGTAACTGTAAACTCTCACTGACTTTATGAAAATGAAAAAAAAATATACATTTAAAATATATTCTTGCGTATTGTAAAACAAAGATTTTGTTTGTTACGGTCTTTAGTAATGGACAAATGAGGCTACTTTGAGTAATAAATAAAATGTTATAGACAAGAAAAAAAATATCTGCACACAATGTTTTTTACGTGCAAAATTCTGTTCTTTCAGATTCTGCTAAAAAATTCTTGTTATAACTGTTTTTTTTTCTGAAAAATCGCGAATTAAATCTCTCATTTACACCCGGAAACAGCAACGCCGAGTACGCGAAAATGCAAAATATCGCGTTCAAAACGTTTCAGCATGAAAACGGTTCACGCCGCTTTCAAAAATTTGAAAATGGCGACATGTAAATAACGCTCAAAACTAATTTTTTATATTATTTCTTTAGCCAACCAATATACCATTTTAACTGATTAATTATTGCTCTGAGTATTTGTGATCACCGAGCCCAAAAATGGTTTAGTGACCGCTTGGAAGAAAATCCATTATTATTTTAGAAATGTCGTACGCCATATTGAATCCATCTTTTTCAATTTAAAAAATGTGATCTTGTATTTGTAATCAGCAACTCCAAAAGCATAAATTTGGAGGTATGGAGTATTTACCGATTTAGAAAGTTCTATCGGTGGGCTAACAGAAAAATCATATACAAAATTAGCTCTTTGAGCGCCATTTTGTCGTATCGCCAATAAATCGATTCTAACCAAAAACTAAATTACTTAATTTAACGATTAATTTTAGAAAATATACAGGATATTTCATTATACAAGGAATCTTGGGATATGATTTTATAATAAAATACATTCATTTTTGAATTTGCGGCTCTTTTAGCCAAATTATACCAGAAATACTGTATTTCTAATAAAAGTATTTTTCTTTTTTTTGTAGCTAATAACAAATATTTCAGATATTTTCTTTCGGGAAATAATGCATTGCATTATAAGGAATATAAATATAATTTTATCCCAATTTCACCGAAAATGGAGATACGACTTTTCTTCCGGGGTACGGCAGAGCTCTCCTAACCTGATTTAACTAGAATCAATTGATTAAAGAACAAAAAGGTAGCCAATACTTTAATTAATAACCATTTTGATAATAAACAATGAGAATCTACGAATTTATTAGTAATTCTATAAACTAAAAAATTAAAATATTCTTTTCCTACTTTTATGTGAGAACATTTGGTTAATAAGTTAGATTTTTGTTTACTGTTTAGTAGAAAAAACTATTAATAGATAGTAACCAGCTTCTCATTTCAGATTAGTAGCTTTTAGCTAATTCAGATTTAGAGTGATTGGTATTACAAGTAAAGTTGAGACCTTAATCTGTCAGTTAACATTGTTGATATAGGTATATCTCTTTTTAAAAATTATATTTCTTATATGGTAGTTACACCCCGGGATATAGTATGTTCGGGAAAAGTATTTAGTAACGTTTTGAATTTAAGTTTTACTAATATTGATATTGTTGAAAGGAGAAAGTATTATTGTTGTCGAACAAAAAATGAGATCTGTAAAAATAATTTTTTGTACAACTTTTATTAATGTCTAAAACATTCTTCTTATCGCCGTTAAACATTGCTTTTAAATGAATGGACGAATGACCGCTTATTTTTTCGAGAAAAAGATTTTTTCCAATTCTTTTACCTGATCACTAAATATTTATTCAGAAATAGAAAAAAGTAATAGTTTTTTTAAAATAAATAGAGATGTTAGACGTTAGCTTAAGAAATTTACAAAAATCGTGCGGTAAAGTTGTAAAGCATTTTTTTCGAAAAAATAACCGGCATTCGTTGAAATCAATTCATTTTTTAAAAATTCTTAACTGGCGAAAGGAAGAAAATTTTAGTCGATTATTAAAAGTTGTTTAAGAAATTATTTTTACAGATTTCAATTTTTGTAAGAACAGTAATATTTTCTCTCGTCAATAATATCATTAATAATAAGAATTAATGTCTTGGAAACGGTATTCAATATTTTTCCAAACATACTATACACCGGGGTCAAACTACCTTAATAATGAAAAACTAGTAATTCTGATTTTAATATCCTTATTTTCCCTTCATATTTCGTGGAAATATATCTGCACATTGAATTACAAATGCCAACTAAATTCAAGATATTTGCATACTTTTTCATTAACTCATGCGGTACAGACTGAACGAATATTCAGTTATTTTTAGGTACTGAGGTTCAGTTACTTACGTAGCAGGAACAAAATATTTACAAATTGTTATGGATTCATTTAGTCGAATGACTGCCTGAATGGACGCTGGATTAACTAAATGCCTTGTCGATCCTGGTCAACCCAAAAGTGACCGGCAATTGACCGAATGCCGACTACGGTTGATTTTCGGCCGATTTTCAGTCGATCTTCAGTACGAAGTTGACCTATTAATGCATTTTGATTAGGTCAATATTAGGTCGATATAGTAAAAGTCGACTGAAAATTGGCCTAAAATCAACATTCGGGCAATTGTCGGTCAATTCTGGGTCAACTCCCTGTCTGCACAAGTCGACCGATTTTCGGTCGACCAGGGCCGATATGGTGTATCTATAAAACTATTCAATATTTTGTTTCCACTATGTAGATAACTAAACCTTTACTTCAAATAACTAAATATTCTTTCAATTGTAAATTTTAAACATGAAACCTTGGTTTTCGAGCACCTTTATATAAACAGATAAAATAATAAAGTTCTGGGCGAGTTTGGCCTACATATTCGGTAGACAAAGCTTTTGAACCATTATGAGGAATTCTATTTTTCCACCTTTTCACGAACGTAAAGTAATCTTGACATTCCCGACATAGTTAGGATTTTTTTTAACATGGCCTAGTTAACTTGACGCAAAAAGGTAAATGATATAAAGCAGACTGGTTACTTGCTGATTAAAATTAGTTTTTTAAAAAGATACACCGCAAAAACCACAATCATTTCTCTTTTGCCTAATTTTTGCTTTAAAGTACTGCTGGAATAAAAATCTAATTATAACTCTGCTTCGAATTACTCGATTTAGGTATATAACATTTTCTTCTCAATATATACACGAACACAAACATGTTTGGAAAGAAAAATTAGGGATGATTATTGCAGAGTTAGGCTAAGGGAAAAACGGAAAAAAACTGTAATTTTTTCATTTTCATGGTAAAAATTGTCGACTGAAAAACCGTTATAGTTCAACCCAAAAACTTTTTTTAATTGCTTCGGCGTATTCCATGTTATTCCGGAACCACTTTAAAGGGAATTTACCAATTATTTAAAAAATTGGACTCAATTAATCGAAGTTACAAGAAAAATTCAAAAAACCGTCTTTTTCCCATTTAAAAACAATGTTAAATATCAACCCTCGAGTGTCACGTGTTAATCAAGTGTAATCGATGTGCCAATTTTTTGTGATTTTTTTTTCATAAAATGGAACACTTTTGGGGGTTCAGTCCGAAGAAATGAAAAAATGACCAAAATAAGGGCCACCCTAATGTGTAAGACTTTGTAAATAATCAATTAATTTTAAACCTGGAGGAATATTATTTTATTTAGCGCTATTTTGGCAAATTGGCATGCAGTATTCGCGGCTTGCGAGAATTTGAAGTTGAGTGTTTTTTTTTATAACCTCCATGTCATGCCAACAGATATATTATCAGAACTATAATACCCCTTTAGCCTCTCAATTATTTTCTATCTATATTTTACAGAAAATTTTAAATAAACAACTGATTTACAGCATGAAGTTGACTCAACGGCACGAATATCGCAACTTGCGCCAAAATCGTGTTAAAAAAATCCCCAAATATCTCTCGACCTTCAAAAATACTTAATTGTATATTTCCTTCAAATTACCCTGCGTATCGACGATCGGGATAAAATTTTTGTAAGCAGCTCGGAAATATCCGATAATTTCGAAGGTCATGGGGTACATGCAGAAATGAGAATTTTACAAATAACATCAATTTTTACCTTCCAAGTCTATGCGTTTATTTCAATTCATACAAATAAAAATTTGAATAGTTTGCACCGGGACTAACCCGGCTACGTAAGTAGTCCAAAAAATGGGTATATACAAAACGATGTATAAAAATATAGCCTACAGTAGAAGAGATTTTGATAGTGCGTCACTATAAAATTTAAAAGGAAACATGTCAAGTTATTCTCTATATCTATTGGAGAAGGTTTGCTATATAGTTTACTACAAAACACTCTAAATTTACTCTTTTAGATTGAAAACGTACTGTTTTAGATCGAAAATTGACTGATTCTCGTTTGATTTTTAATCCTTTGGAATTAAATTTGATTCCACCAGTTTTAGCGCGTAAAACATGATACGTAATAAAACATGATATGTATATTCATAAGCAACATTATTTCTTCGTGAATTTCTCAAAATAATACTAAAACTCGTGTGGTACCCTGGGGTTCCTTTTCCATTCAGATTTCGTACAATTGCAGAAAACGAACTCAGAAATCGAATCATTCTTTTAATTCAATCTATCAAATTTTGTAGGTTAAGTACAATATACAAATATTTTTTAAGTATAATTATGTAGTCAATATCCACAATATTATCGCTGAAATTGTTAACAAATGTTTACGATAACTGTCAGATTTATAAAATGTCGTCGAAACGATTGATTAAAATCAGAATAAAAAAACTTATTTTTAAAATGTATTCAACAAACGAATAACTTATTTGTGTACACATGGCATGTTTGTCTGATATCTGTTTACATTTTTCGTGTAGGAATGTCCGTCTGTCATCGACGCACGTGGCTTGGGTTGCTCATCTGTGCACTCTGCGGAATCTATTTGCTTTCGCTATCTTACCGATTGCCACCAGTGAATGATCCCAGGACCGTCGACAACGAAATTTTAAGAGAGAATAAACGATTGTACAAAACCTCATCCCCCTTGTCAGAATTTCTTCTTGCTCCAGAAGGAAGTCCTCCACCACCGAAGACTAGCGTGACAGAAACTTTCCGCATTCTGGTTTGGCAGTACGGGAAGTTCCTGGAAAAACGACATTTACGACACTTCACCGACAAAATGTACGTGAGTGCATCAGGCTTTTACCTATTACAACTAATTTCAGAGTTTTCGTGAAAACGGTCTAGTTAACGAACAATTTCTAAGAAATCATTTGATGCTTTCTCAAGAAACAGAACAAATGCGTGATCTTTCAAAAATGATAATTTGTTTCACGGTCTTACAAATTTGGTTTTGTGTTCCAATAATATAATTTAGCAACAATAAGCAATTTTAGATTCGATATATTTTAATATATTTGAATATGAACATTTCAAATTTTGTCAGATTTTGTTTGGTATATACCTTTTTATGGTCCAGACGTAATTTGACATAGACACGTTATTCACTTGCAAAATAAGATGCAGGCATTGAAATCACCATGCCTCCTATAAAATATTAACTTAAATTGTAATAACATTCTCGGTAAATAATAAATTTAAAAAGGTTTTAAGTATTGTAGAATAATTCCTTTACTGAACAAATTAGGTGGCATTTTGCAACATGACATTTTTTACAAATTGTATTATTATTTTTTAATTTTCAAAAAGTGTTACCCCAATAAAAGACAATAATATTTCAAAATTGTTAATGTCTGGAGCATATCTTGCAATTAAATAATAACAATCAACTTGAATAGTCCTGTAGATTAAATATAAAAAATGTTGGTTGTAAGGTACATTATTGAGCTGAGTGTTTATGTTAAAATTCTTGCTAGAGAGATAAACTGCACGGATGTTAAGACTCATTTTTATTATGGATTAAAACGCAGGTTTATCAAAAATGTAATTTTAAAACTTTTTATGTATGACATAGTTTACTGCTACTGTAGCTTACTCGTTGAATGTTCTCCATTGAAAATTAATTGATGTATTGTTGAAAAGGGGAAATTTCACTTCTTAAGAGATCTTATGTGCAGTCTAAAGTGGCTCCTTTTATCAGCTTGACAGTTTTCTTTTGAAGAAAGAAATTATCACTATTTTTTTAGGAATTGTTTGATTTTTATTCCTTAAAATTTGGAGAGTAATTTTTCCTATAAGTTTTTGTAAGGAAGTCATCATCATCGGATGAAATATGTAAATATCCAACATATTTATGCACATGTTCGGTACCGCGAACAGCGGTTTTTAACTCCGTGGTTTACACTATATCAGGCTCATCGTAAACATCTTTCAAGTAGACAAAACATAAGACGAGCTAACCACAGGAATACAACTGACGATACCGACATCAAAGTATATTTGGTCTTGATTTCTATAGTTATTTTCAATTTTTTTTCGAATTGTATTATGAAGACACATGAAATTATCTATCTGCATTATATTGACAGAAAATTAGTTTCTATGATACTGTACTATATAGTATGGTGGTCAACTAGTTTGAATTTAGGTTAGAAAGCACCGTTAGACATTTGCTCAGGAAATTAAGGAAACTTTGATTCTGAAAGTTCATTAAATGACATTAATGATCTTATATAGTAGTTATAACTACTATCAAGTCTACTAACTAATCGTAAAAACGAAATAGTTTTTTAAATTGCAATCCAGAATTAGAAAGTAGTTGCAAATATGCATTTCAATCGAAGCCACTTTTAAAAACGTTACCAAACTAATTTCAAAACATAATTTCACTTTCAATAATTTCTGAACTTTTTAAACTACATTAGGATAGTTACTGCAATTCAATGCAGTTGTAGACCTATTGACCCTACTTAAACATTCCCATTCAAACCGATTAAACATATAACAATGGGTTTTAAATGTAAATGCGAGACTCGAAATCATCGATCGTTTCCTATTAATTGACTGCTATCGAATTTAATAAGTAGATACCAGAAGAAACTGAATCGGAACCAACTAGTTTATTCCCGACAAGGTTAAATGGGATTCAATCGGTAGGCGATAATTCAATGGGCTTCTTTAGGACACTCTGTGTCGGATCGTTAATGGTATTCAATCAGAAATTTTTCTGTCGTGAACAAATTCGTTTCTGTAGGATTGATTATAATTTCATATTAAATAGGATTTAATGAATTATAATAGATTGGTTGAATACGAATGGGATGTATTAGAAAACGTATTCACGTCATCACAATTGGAAATCTAGATTGGACATTGACGCTTATAAATAATTAGGATTTAATCGGAGATTAGCGATTTCGAACTGAATGGGATTCAATCGGACTACGTGTAGCTACTGGTATTTACTATGATTTAATAGGACATTTCCCAGTTCCTTTATCAATGGGGTTCAATCGGATTTCTTGTTACATGAGTTTAATGGGAAAAGTATTCACGCCAACATAAATGCAAATCTAGAACGGACTTTGACGCTTACAAATGGATAGGATTTAATCGGAGATTAAATTCTTGACGTCGAATTGAATGGGATTCTATCACTCGGCGTGGCTAACGGTAACAATTGCTTACACAATCGGATCGAGATCAGGGATTTTCCAATTAGATCCTACAAAGTTATTAAATCTCATTGATTATGAACCTAGGCATTTTTCTGATTAATTCCCATTGGATTGTCATAAATGAAATCTATTGGTGTCGGAATCACGAATTTTCTCATTAGTTCCTATTGAACTCTCACCTTCGAAATCTGATTAAATCTTATTGATTCTGGAACTAGAAATTTTTAATTTATTTTTACTACCCGATTATTTCCCATTGGTAGGATCTCATTGATAGGAATAATTTTGACGATGTAACTAGGAATTCTTTGATAAAATGCTAATACACTGCTGATTAAGTCTTATTCATTCTATACATTCCGATTGAATCTCATTTATATCTAATAAGCATTCCTCTGCTATTTCTTATTGAACTTCCATTCCTATTTAAATCTTATTAAATCTCAGTAGTTTTTAATGGGATGAATTTTGCTTCTCATTGAACCGATTCAATCCCATTAAATTTGAATGGGTTTTATTGGTCTTAATGGAAATGTTTAAGCAGGATAAATATGCTGCAAAGTCGATAATTGTCTGTTTACTAAGAATTTTTTCAGTGTATATTAGAGTATAGTAGTAACAGTATAAGGACGAATTTTGGTTATGAAAAACATGCCGTATGACGTTTTTATAATCAAGCAGAAGTATGACGATGTAAAAATATCATGATCTTAACTCATTGTCACGCTGTCCTCGTGCCATAAAAGTTGACGCACTGATCTTATCTACACAAGATTATATCAATGTCTCTATATATGTATATGTACAGCTTCATTATAAGTACATACATAGCATAATAAATGGCGTTCCTTTAACAAGATGCAATACCAGGCAACAACCACTTTTTAAGAATGATTGAAATAATTATTTGAAGTTAATGTTTCTGTATATAATGAACTTAATGAATTGAATGTGACGTGTTTACCATTATTAAACTTGACTAATTCTGGTGGAAATCATAGCCATCTATATAACAACCAATTACCAAGAAATGGCTATAACTAATGCCAAAAATCTGCTTCCAAAACGATTTTAAAAGATTATAATATTACTAAAAGTCGTCTAGAGAAGCAAATAAAATATTGTTGCATATAAACATCCTTCACCGAGCAGTTAATCGCGGAAACAGTAAACCTACTTCTGATAGTTTTGAAAAAGAAATTGTAACCAGTTTTATCTGACGGATTTTTTATTACCAATTCCAAATAGTGATAATAAAAATTTTAGAGCATAAAATATTTTATATAGAAATATTTGTTTATTTTCTTTTGTAAATGCAAAGTAGCTCATAAAGAAGCGACGAAAGTGATCGTAACGGGAAATAAACCGACCAGTATACACGACTATGTTTATGCACATTCAGGTGCACAAATTATTAAACATGTCTGTGTAGTTACAGAATTGATTAGCATAAAAAGGGTGCGGTCCTAGGATGTGCATAGTAACATTATGATGCAGGTTTCTAGATGGTTTTTATTTCGAGGGAGGAGTAGGGGATTTGGTCCCAGGCACACTTTTTCAGACAAACTTAATTACCAACCACATTACAAGTACAGTAAATAACCGCATCTGCATATCATTTGCGCATCCTTTACATATAATGTAATAAAGAACAATGTTCATAATACAATACCGTTACACACTAATGCATGCCTTTATCCTTATTTCACAGATTTGCAATTCACTTTACGAAAATACATATTAACTTCTTTAGATCATTTGAACATGTATACTTTTTAATTGAAACATTTTATCATTATCGAGATGGATTGTTTAAAATAATCATTTTCAAAATAAAAAAGACAGAAGGCATAAGAAAAATCTGTCTTCAATTTATTCAAAAGGACATTCATCTGAAGATTTCTTCTTCAATATTGAAGACATCTACTGATCACATGAATATAGTTTAAATGTTGTTTTTAAATGGATTAAAACGTTTAGTGATCCTAAAAACTTATCACAGATTAGGTTATCCAACGCGCTTATAATTGTTAGTTTTGCGATTAAATACCTAAACCTCTTATAATCAAAAGTAAGTAGTGACCATGATTTAAAATGCAAAACTGAATCCTAGTGTGCTGTATTTAAAAATGTTTGCACATTTTTATATTCATCTAACTGAGAATCTATCTTGATTGCATTTCCTAATTTGTTGATCATCGTTCCTAATTTTACTTCAGAAATTGTAAAAGACAAGGTCTCGATGTCAAACTTACGAACTTACGGAGCAGGACGTTTTGGCGCGGTCGTTTTGGTGCCAGTTGTTTTGACGTCACTGCCTTTTTTTTTAAATAGCTGGAGGGTTGTCCATACATAAACCACTTAACGCTTTTCAAGTAATTTTTGGTCCCTATCTCCCCCCATGTGGTACCATGCAGACATCGGCCTGCCCCCTCCCCCTCCTTCTAGAATGTTACGAAACATTTGAAATGTACGTAAATTTTAAAATTTGAGTAAAGAAGATGTGACATTTGGTATTTATGGTGACCGGCCTTTACTTCCCAGGAAGTAATTTCCTCGTCAGAATTTCCCCGGACCAAATGTCCCTGTGTAGCTATATTTTTTTTGCATTATTAGGAATAGGCGGAGTTCTGACTGGTTAAGCTAGGTTAGTTTTAAGGCAAACAAATTCTTTTAGGCATTATTAGGGGTAGGCAGAGTTCTGACTGGTTATATTAGGTTAGTTTCCAGACGTTATTATTTTTCCGCTTCCCTCATTTAACTTCGAATTTTGCTCTAAAATGATTCTCGCTACAAAAACTAAGGTCAAACAGTCTGCCGTCAAAACGGCGGAGCCAAAAATTTCGGGGCTAAAACGTCTGGGGACAAAACGGCGGGGCCAAAACGTCCAGGCCACCTCGTCAAAACGGCCGCGCCAAAACTTCCTGTACCCTCCAACTTAAGGTATTAAACGCTGCGTAAAGTTCTAAACTGCAAGCAACATACGTGTCGCTCAATGGATAAACAGATATGTACACTACATTGTTTCCATATGGGGATAAAAAACTGGTGCTCAGGAGGGATAAATAAGGTATACCCATTTTTCGTCCAACATTTGAAAGAAAACTTATTGGTTTTCGGAATAATTTACGGGATGGATATTGACCTGCATTGACTCTTTTGCGGATTAGGTTTTAGGTACAGAAGACCTTATTTAACCACCATTATAAATTTCTTCCTTCCGTTATTTTAATGTTTTTCCACTTCACTCTTCCACTCTCCTCTTGACTAATATTAGGCATAGATAAGGGGACACAAGTAGTATTTGTTCATATTGCTTTTATAATCCTTTATTTGGACTCATGTTTGGACTTTCATTCCTTAATATATTAATTGCGTAGATTCTTATTAGAATGTGTACAGAAACCATCGCTCATAAGGAATTTATTTTATCATATTTTAATACTTTTATAACATTTATTTCATATTTTCGTCATGCTACACTTCAGAAACCCACTTACATGCAAGACCTACCATTTGGTCCACAGAGCCACCATTACGATAAAAGTTGTATTTCACGGACTGTTGTGCTCTTTGCGTGTTTCCTGAAATTTCTATGTTAAATTGTAAACTTAAAGCTTTCGCTCGTAGTCGATAACTACTTAAAAATAATCTCCTACTTCCGCGATGCCGTCCAAGAAGAGAAGGTCTCGTTTTATCTCGTTGCTAGAGTTGCAATCTCCAATAGCTAACTCAAATATATTCTTTTGAAATAATTGTTAAAATTACAATTTCACTTACTAATGCATCTTTGTGGGGTGCGGATTAAAAACACAAAAAGTCGACAGGTCAAAAAATCAACACTTCAAAAAATCACTGTCCGCTGGTTTACTTTCAATTTTTGTATGTCTCGGCATTTTACTGTCGGCCTTTTGACTTTGGGGTTTTTGACCTGTCGGGTTTTTCATTTATCGGTTTTTCAACCTGCACCAAAAATACACAATAATGCCTTCATAATAGATTATTGTAGTAATAATGTAGAATAATTATGGCAACTAAATGATACAATATATGAGAAACTGTATAGAGAGAAAGCAGAATTTTTGTCGGAGAATATCTACAAAACATAATAAGAAAATAGATTTGAATAGGGTTTTCATAAACCGTGTTAAAGCTACCGAAATATATGAAATTGATTTTTCGCATCGAGGAATTTTAAAATCTTAATAAGTTGTGCTTTTTATGTTCTAGATTTTCTCCGTGGGAAAATTGCTCGGTCAGCAATTGCATTCTATCATATAATGAGGAGGACTTGAATTCATCAGACGCGGTTATTTTTCACGTGCATCGAACTAAGAATGTTCGGGAACTTCCAGAGAGAACTCGATTTGATCAGCGTTGGATATTCTTGACTGATGAAACACCTTTCAATACATTTCTCTACCGAAAACAAAGCTTATCGGATTACGATGGAATTTTTAACTGGTCTATGAGTTATCGAATGGATAGCGATGTTCCAGTTCCTTACGGACGAACTGTGCTACGGAAGTACCCATTATTATCCATTGAAAATGAAATACCTCCATTCACATCCAAACGACTTGTCGCCATACTGGGTAGCAATTGTGGAGGTCGTAACAACCGCTGGGATTATGTGAAACGATTAAAAGCAGAGCTGGGTAGCAGGCTTCAGATTTACGGACATTGTCTTGGGGGAAATACAGTTGCTTGTCCTGGACATTTCGATAAGAATTGCATAGCGTTAAACGACTATAAGTTTT
Organism: Trichopria drosophilae; assembly: GCA_030407085.1. Classification (NCBI taxonomy): domain Eukaryota; kingdom Metazoa; phylum Arthropoda; class Insecta; order Hymenoptera; family Diapriidae; genus Trichopria; species Trichopria drosophilae. Next base: position 97,412,435 of record CM059584.1, read on the forward strand.
ATCTGTCATTTGAGAATTCAAATTGCAGGGAATATTTAACGGAAAAAGTGTTTTGGAATGCATATCATAAGTATGCTGTACCTGTGATTATGGGGGCACCAAAAATTGATTGTGATCAACTTTTACCGCCTTCGTCGTATCTACACGTTGATGATTTTGAAAGCCCAGCAGCTTTAGCGTCTCGTCTGATCTACCTCGATGATCACGATGAAGAGTATCGCAAATTTCACAGCTGGCGAAAAAAGTACAAAATCTTAAACGACCATGGATATTTTGGAAGTGATTCGCAACATTACTGCCGTGTATGCCAAGCTTTAAATTATAATCCTACAAAACGAAAAGTTTACACAAATTTAAAAGCATTTTGGAATAGTGAGACAGATTGTTACACGCTATAATCTAATTTAAGTTGGTGTAGCAATTTCCACAAAAGTTACTTAATACTCAAAAGAGTTCTCGCAAATTATTACAGGTTTAGTAAAAATGTATGACTGAATGTACGATGTATTTATGACATACTGTCTGGTTTCAGAATGACGTATGGAATATCAGTATTTTGCAATTACAATAGTATGCATTAGTTGTATCTGAGAGTATTTGGTACAATAGTTATTTTTGGTACAATTACTATAGATATATCTATTATTTAAAAACCGAAGTAAAGGTATTACGTAGTGGTGACCGTGTGAATGATGAACAGTTATCGAGAAACTAAGAGGTCTCCATAAGAAATTATGAAAAACATAAGGTTCATAATACTAATAATTATATTCTCTGCCTTCAAGTTCAAAACTTCTAAAGAAAGTGCCTTTTAAAAAGAAAAGTAGTGATGATCTTTATTCATATAAAAACAGTAATTTCCAATATACAAAGAAACAAACAACATATCTCCAGATCTGCCCCCAACGCTTATGTTATTTGAATAACAAAATCAGTAGTAAACATTGTGACAGAGTTATGTAGGTTTGCGGAATTTGCATTTTCCCAGTTCAATTTTGTGATATAGCTAAATGTTTCGTTTTTCTGCTTTTAAGACTAATAATTTGATATGATTCCTGCATTTTATTATTCATGAGAGCGTTGTACACGTGATGTATGTATTATCAAATCAATATTGTTTTTATTTATAATGGCACTGAAAATGTCCTACGCCACATAACGGAAGACATATTTCTTTAACGGCTTTTGTGATATTTGTTTTAAGTATTTCGTCTTTAACATGTTTTCAAAGTATTTCAACCTGCATTTATAACCTTAGGTAAAAAAATGTATACAAATATATATTTTTTAAATTCCGTACGCAAATGCAATTTTACACACTAAAAACAGTGCGCGATGTATTTCACACACAAATATCAGTGCGGAATAGTACATTACGCAACAAGTGCGCAAAATAGGTGATTCACCTATTTACGGGTTCACCTTTGCGCATGTGTTGCGTATACTATTTTTCCTAACTGAGTGCGCAAAATCGATGATCTATTTTGCGCACTCATTTCAGTGCGCAAAATAGATTCCCCCTCCAGTGCGGGATTATCCTATTTTGCGCACTCGTTTGCGTTCGCAAAATCGCATTTTGCGCACTGAGTTAGGAAAAAATTTCTCTCACGAAGTAAAAAGATAGTAGTTTTCGATACAAGTTCGCAAATGTACATTATGTATCATGGGCGAAAAGATAGTAATTGCAACGAGTGACAAGTTTCATATTCTATTAAAAATATGTTTGTCCTACTCTCTCGAAATTCGCTCCTGCACAAATCACCTATTTCGCACACTTGTATCTTAATGTATTATTTGCACACAAATTATTAACAAGGTGCGTGCTATTAATGAGTTTATTATTGATAATAAAGAATCACATTTATCATACATTAATGATGTAAACTATTATGTACATTTAATGCTCACGACCATTAGTGTGTTCGATTAGCGCAAAACTTTTTTACTGCAAGTTGTACGATTTAGTGTATCACCTTAGTATTTGTAAATAACTGTAATAGATAATACTAATAAAATATTTTGTAATAAAAACGAAAGTAATCGACCTTGAAGTCAATTTTCTTAAATAAGTTTTGTTGAAAATATATTTTTCCCATTCGACAAAAATATACATGTTTTTTTGTTCGACAATATTATTAAATATAGATATAAATGTTAGGTGTACGCCTTATAATGAGCAAATAACGGTGTTGGTATTGCAATATACTTTGAATTGCTCCAAATAATTTTCTCTACTAACAGAAACATGCCTGCTTTGTTACAGGTATTGCACATTTTCCAAGAAAATTCACCATTTTTGAAGGTGGCAAACTGTTTTATTTTTAAATTCTCGAAAAAAAAACATTTGATGCCCTGGAGTTGAACCCGGGACTTTTCGATTTCCGATCGAATACTCTTTCAACGCGCCCTCTGACCACTTCGATACACGAACTTGAAACAATCTACATTATAATACAACCACACAAAAAAAGTGGTAGACCCGAAAGACCGGACCATAGTATCTGTATGTTTTTCGGATTGCTGAATCCGAATTAGGTGCGTAGAGACTTCATTTAATATTAAAGTAAATCTGTGTATTTACAAGTTTTTGAGGTTGCTGAATATGAATCCGATGTCAGATTCGTAATCGGCGAGCTTAAAAACTTACATGCATCGATTTTTATGAAATTCCGATTTACATTGAGTTAAAACACGTCAAGTGAGCACCCCCAAAAACCAGTAGGTCGTCGATTTTTATTAAACATAGCTCAAATGGAGGCCTATACCAATACTAAACATAGCCCCCAATGATTTTGCAAAATTTCAATTTTTATTGTTTATACGTGTGGTTAAATATTTTAATTACTTTTAATTAAAAAATTAATTACTCGTCAGCTTTTCAACGAAATGTTATGAAATTTTTATGAAAGATTCTTAGAAGTTCATATTTTCAATTGAAATAAACAATATTCGTAAATTTATTTACTTACCTATTTATTTATAAGCATTAAATAAACAATTAAACTTTTAATAGGGTTCTCATACTTCGATACTTTCGAATTTGGGCACAAAATGTTCCTCGGACCTTGAACTATAAGAATCCGTGAAAAAATTCGACTCCCCAATAGTTATTTGTTTACAAATATCCATAGAAAAAAAATGGCTGCAGGTCACGTCTTGCATATCAACGATTCAGTAGTTTGCGCTTAGCAGGTCGTGTATAATTCGTAGTGTTATTGTTTTTTAGTTTTGAAATATACTAGTCGTATGTGAAGAATAATTTAATACCCACGATGGGACCTATCAATGTGTGTTGTAATCCTTTGAAGAAAACGAAACACAATCACGTGCGATCAAATCTAATACTGATACAGGGGGGGGGGGGGGGGCGAAACGCTAAGTTTAAGAAATTTATTAATTTTTACATGTGTAAACCGTGTGAAAAGGCAATTTATACGCTCTGTAAAAGCGAATTGAATTTAATATCGGTAGAAACAATTGTGAAAACAAGTATGTGAAAAAGAAACAGTAAGCGACTCAGAGGACTTTTCTGACGCTGATGATGAAATTCTTGATCCGAATTTTGAAGCTGATGATGAACACAAAAATGTGATGTGTTTTAAGAAACTCAAGGAGATATTTTTGAGAAGTGACGTTTCTTTATAGGTGGTTCACCGAGATCGTTCAATACCTCCTTGAGTTTCTTAAAACACGTCACATTTTTTGTTCATCATCAAGTTCAAAATTCGGATCAAGAATTTCGTCATCAGCGTCAGAAAAGTCCTTTTCACATACATCAACACAAACGTTTTCAGATTCTTTCGTTTTCACAATTGTTTCTACCGATATTAAATTCAATTCGCTTTCACAGAACTTATAAATTGCTTTTTCACACGGTTTACACATGTAAAAATTAATAAATTTCTTAAACTTAGCGTTTCGTCCCCCCTGTATCAGTATTAGATTTGATCGCACGTGATTATGCTTCGTTTTCTTCAATGGATGACAACACACATTGATAGGTCCCATCGTGGGTATTAAACTATTCTTCACATACGACTAGTATATTTCAAAACTAAAAAACAATAACACTACGAATTATACACGACCTGCTAAGCGCAAACTACTGCGTTTACATGCAAGACGTGGCCTGCAGCCATTTTTTTTCTATCGATATTTGTAAACAAATAACTATCGGGGAGTCGAATTTTTTCACGGATTCTTATAGTTCAAGGTCCGAGGAACATTTTGCGCTCAAATTCGAAAGAATCGAAGTATGAGAACCCTATCAAAAGTTTAATTGTTTATTTAATGGTTATAAATAAATAGGTAAGCAAAAAAATTTACGAATATTGTTTATTTCAATTGAAAATATGAACTTCTAAGAATCTTTCATAAAAATTTCATAACATTTCGTTGAAAAGATGACGAGTATTAATTTTTTAATTAAAAGTAATTAAAATATTTAACCACACGTATAAACAATAAAAATTGAAATTTTGCAAAATCATTTGGGGCTATGTTTAGTATTGGTATAGGCCTCCATTTCAGCTATGTTTAATAAAAATCGACGACCTATCGGTTTTTGGGGGTGCTCACTTGACGTGTTTTGTCTCATTGTAAGAAGTAGATTTTTGACCACCGCCATTTTGAATTTAGCAATTCTGACTTCAATTCGTAATCCACCTTAACCCACCTTAAAAACCTACATTCATCGATCAACTGACTGATAAAATTCTGGATAATACAACAATAAAATGTGTTGTCGATATACAACTACCTAAAATGTTCAAAGTGAAGGAAAGGGTATTGAAAAACGTAATAAAGTTTATCTTATTACACAAATACTTAAATTGTATTAAATTTGTATTGAACGATCTAAAAAAACATACGGACATACATGGTTTAAATTGATTGAATACTGGCTCCTTATATTTGCCCTTTTACTGACAGTCAAACGGACATCGAATACAGATTCAGTGTTCCAATGAACAAAACACACTGGTCTAATTTGATAGTAAATTGACTCCTTACATTTGACCTTCAATTGCCCTTGAGCTAGACCTAATGAAGGCAAACGGACACCTGATTCGGGTACAGTGAGCCAAAAATAGTATATATGTATTATGCACCGAGGGAAGAAAATGGGATGTTTGATGAATCCGAGACAGACATTATAAATTATAAATTATTGGTGATGTATATTAGTAACTCAACATTTTACATCAGTTCACACGAGTAGATAATTGTAGATTCTACTCATAAACTGTATCGGTCTGGTTCCCAGCGTATCAATGCATGTTGGGTTATGTTCGCCGTCTTTCAACGCACATGACAATCGCGCATGAACACGGCGATGGCACCAGGAACGAAGTTTGAATAGGGACTGAACATAGCACTTTTTTTCTGTTCAGTGGGAAGAAAATTTGCATTTTACGCTAGGGAATGAGTAAAAAGGTATAAATATTCTATGTTTACTTCCATATTAAATTTATTCTCCACATTTGACATTCAATTGCCCTTGACCTAGACTTGATGAAGACAAACGGGCAGCGGAATCGGTAGTGGCGGCTACAATTTTTATTGCAACATGATTGGAAAATAACTAACTTGTATCAAAAGTGATGCCAAGATTCTTGCCTTCACCCACAACTCATAAGATATTATCGTTGATGGTTATGTTCACGACTAGGAATTCATCAGTAATCGATTTACGAATACTGAAATTACCATCAATGTAACACTGTTTACTTTTTTGGATAAGTTTAAATCAAATGTACGCATTCTCATACATATTTTATATACATCATTCATCTAACATGTTCCCTACAAAATGAAATCTAAGCCTTAACTGGCAAAAGGACTATGTCAGGCGTTGCAATCAATACCCTCTAATGTTTCAATTTTTTATTCAAAACATTAACAATACAATTTACAATACATTAAAAAATGGCATTAATTTTTGTACGGTAAGTATCTTTAATGGCAAATGTATATATTACTTATAAATATAACAAACTTATTTCTACAACAAATTAAAAAATGTAATATACATTAACTATTACTGTAATAAAAGCTACGATCACTAGACAAGAATTCAATTTCCTCAATATCCGTTGGATTTCGCTGAAAGCTGACGGCAATGTTTGCTATTTGTCGAGCCAACTGGTTACTATCATTCGATACAAATATGGAAGCAATATGATGATTCTCTAATTCAAAATTTGCATCATGATTAGTTCCTCCCTTTCCAAATGGTACATATCGATTATCCGATAAATAGAATTCTACGTAATCAATGGCACCTGTTCCTCCGACTCGTATTTTGTTGATACGGGCTCCATTTAATTCAAGTCTATATGGTGCACCTGAACAAGTACCCATTTCATATCTATTATAATTTTTAAAACATAACGCCATACCACATAACGTTTTCTTATCGGACCAACAACTGAACATTTCTCTTGATTTCAACTTATTTCGGCGCTTTTCTGTCGACCCTGGGGAGATCGGAACTAAATCTGGCGTCAGAGGTTCAGTATTAAATTTCTTCATTGTTAGATTATACAAGTTATAAGTTGAAGTGCCAAAAAGCTCGAATACGAGATGTAGTTACTTATTGTCTTATATTTTTGTTGGTCAACGAGACTCTGCCACAATGGTATATATTCCAAGCCATGATTTGTTACGTGCACTCAGAGAAGTTTGGTAATAGGGGACTTCATAATTTTTGAAATACTGTTGTTCAAATTAGAGTTGAGGTTTCTTAGTACGAAAAATGGTGTCTAAAAGTCTCACAATGATAACATAAGTCTTCAAGAATGTTTTGAACTCAGCCAATACCAACCTGCCATCGTTATACTTCTAATTTGATGGAGGGACAGTTAAATGTTGCGTTGAACGTTTAAAGTTCCAACGATGGACGCCTCACACGCCCATCCTTGAATCTGCGACGACGTTGTGCGTTCGAGCTTCCATCATCTCATTGTAAAAGAAGAGAGGATCGCAAGTCTCGTAAGTTAGTTTTTCTTGATATTGGTATAAATACTCTAAATATTCAATAGCATGTTGGACAGTATCGTTTCTATAATTTATAATTCTTGACAAAACATCTTCTGACAAACCAATTCTATCGGCGAAAGTTATACCCCAAGTATAAAAGCTAAGTTTTAAATTGATGGTCTGTGTGAAAAGTGGTAACGTATAATAACTTAGATTTGGATCTTCATTTTTACCATTATCAGGGAAAATAAAAACACTATCCAATTCAATAATGTCTTCCGCTATGTTCATATAATGGCTACCGATGTTCAGTGCGTTTTTTGATTCTTTAATTATGGTTTGAAACCGTTTCTTGTATCCAAGCAAAATAGTTTTCAACATACCTTTAACCAGCTTTATTTGTATATTATTTAATTTCTTTTCTATTTTTTCAATTTCTACTGTCCATAAGTCTTTTGTAACCTGTGGCCAAAATTCCGCAATTATTATGCTTTGTAAAACGTTACCTATGTACGGAATACTTCTTGAACCTGACAATGCAAGTTGTCTGATATACTTCATGTATTCAAACTGGAAACTGGGCTGGTAATGTTCGTTATTGCCAGTTATAGTTGTGCCTTGCGGATAACCTTTTACCTATGAGTACACAATGCTTCTGGTGTTTTCAAAATTGTAAACTTTTACAGCAGTTTTGTAGAACGGTTTCGTGAAATGTATTTCTGTTATTTCTCCAGGTTTCAAGATTACTTTGCTGACCGAACCAATGTATCCTTTTATTAGAACAGTGCCGTATACAGCATCGATGTTTATGTTCGAGTGACCAATGTTTGCAATCATGATATTATGATGGGTTTCTGGAATGATCGGTGTTACCTCCCTGTAGTGAAGTTTTATTTGCCAATTCCCTGAAACTGCAGCTACATTCATTTCCACAGATTGAGCCGTCCGATGTTTCGATTTATTTCCGGAGCTATATGATATAACTGACAGATCTTCAAATGAATTCGCAGCTTCTGCACTCATGTTGAGATTCGAATCTGTAAAAGATATAGTTGGCTATTACTTTTTAGTTAACGAATACATTTTATGAAGCCAAACAACAACTTTCATATATAATTAAATTATTTCTTTTTAAGTTTCAATTATTTCTTCTCTATAAATTATAAATAATCTGAATTTTGGTAATTTTTGATATATTAAAAATAAAGTTACTACTTACGGACATATGCAGCCAACGTTTCTTGCAATACAATACATTGAACAAGGAGCAATATCAAAATTAATGACCACATTTCTGAACCAACTGCATTCAGTTCTTGATCGGTATTACATGTTCGTCAATCCTTAACTTGTTATACAATATATAAATGTTATCAGGGGCATGTAATCAAGTATCATACTAATACCTGCTGTATTTAGGGAATCTTTCATTATTTTCTCTCAGAAACAAATTCATTTTTACAAGAACTAGACTCTTTAAAGCAATTACTACCTCATTATGTAATTTCTAAACTATATTACTGCTATATTTGCAATTTGAATTAAATTTAAATAATTTATTTGATCAGAAAAAATGTGCTTGATTGTAACTTTAAAAAAATGTAATTTTGCAGCAGTCCAGTAAAATAGCGAAATGAATTTTAAAAAAATAGGAGTAAGCATAAATATTTATTTAAATTTATAACTGATTAAAATTATGGTAAGTATTTTATATTGTGATGAAATCTTTATTTATAAACAAAACTATGGCATTAATGAATACGATCGATTGAAAAAACTTTTTTTTTACGTAAGTAATCGTGATGAAATATCATCGTACTGATCTAATTATGATTTAACTATCGAAGTTTAATTTACTTTTGTGAATTAACTCTTTTTGTTGTAGATTTGATCTGTGAGTTAGAATTATAACGAGAAATACATGTAGTTAATTAATATCAGGTATCAGCAATCAGATTATATTTTTACCATTAATCTGTTTTTAATTGTTTCATGTTAATCTTTGCATTTGTTTTAATTCTATTATTTATATTTTTAATGCATGGTGCTTTTCTTAAAATACTGTAAATTATAATATTTTTTAAATGAATAGAACATAAATAACCATTACGAATGAACAACTATACTAGTTAAAAGCAATATATTTGAATTTAATATTGACGATTAGTTTTCTAATTACACGTAAATTCAAATCATATTTTTCGAAATAATTCCCTTGACTTAATTCTGTACAGTATTGCATCAAGGTAATTTGCGTTCAATTTGGAACTATACACTTTTTTAATTAAATTTTTATAGAACGTCATGTGGATTAATTTATCAATTTCTTAGATAATACATTCTAACAGCTGTAATCCATTACAGCATATCGCGATTCAATTTGAAAATTACAGAACATAATAATGTTTTGTTATGTTGCGTTTAAATTTTGGTCATTTATTTTTTGTTGCATACAGGAGTCATGCATTTTAAGATACTTTTAACCCTTAGAAGCACGGTGGTAACTACAGTGATACAATATACAAATACACATACGTATTCGACATTATTATTTTTGGATTTACATGGATTCGCAGAGACTGATTTCGATATGCTTATTTGGATTCAAAGGCATTCAGCATTACTTACATTCGCGAATATCATTTTTGGATTGAAATGGATTCGCAGAAACTGGTTTGAATTCGCTTTTTTTGATTCCGAAGCATTCAGCATTAGTTATTTTCGACGATATTATTTTTAGATTAAATTGGATTCGGAGAGACTGGTTTCAATACGCCTATTTGGATTCCGAGGCACTCAGAATTATTTATTTTCTACAATATTATTTTTGGATTCAAACAGATTCGTAGAGAATGGTTTGAATTCGTGTTTTTGGATTCCGAGGCATTCAGTATTATTTCATTTTCAGCGATATTATTTTTGGATTCAAGTGGATTCGTCGGGATAAATATGAATTCTATTTTCTAGATTCGGAGGGATTCTGTTTGGACAAATTACCAGTATTACTGAATCAATTTGAATCCTTCTTAATCAATTTCCAATCCTTTTTCGGTTGCTAGGTAATTTCTCCAGTTCACTATTTAGATAGTAAAATTAAATAAAAACGATAGGTGTGTCTTATCCTACTATCTGGTTATAGTAGTTATTTACTACTAACTATCTACTTTATAGTATTTCCAACTATTTAATTTTTCGGTGTGTCTTAAAAAATTATAATGTTTGAAGGATAGCTATATTTTCCAGTTAGTAAAACCAACTGAGTGAGGTGAGATACAACGTAGGAGACTCTCTCGATTTTTATATACTAGTCAGGCATAGTTTTACAATGATCTCCAAATGTGCTCTAACATAAATAAGATCCCAGCAATCGAGATTGGATAGGATTGGATTGAAAATTTCAATTCATTTTGAATTCATACTTTGATTCCGTAAATATGCATTCAAATGGATTGAATTCCGAATAAAGGAATCAATCTGTATTCAATTTTAGGAATATAATCGGAAGCGTAATTTGCTGGATTAAATTTCAGAAAAAGTAATCCATCTGTATTCAATTTTACGAACACAATTACGAATACAATCGGAATCAGTACAGGAATACAAATAAATACAGATTTATTCAAAGTTTATTTTCTGAAAGAAAACTTTTTCGCAATGAAATGAATACGCTTAGACATTTTGAATCCGTAATGTTGAATACGGAGGCACCCAGTAAACGAATAGAATGTTAAAAATACAAATTCAAGTGAATTAAAATGAATTAAAAAGTCGATTCAATTAATCATTTTCATGCGTTTTAATTCATTTTAATTCACTTGAATTCATTTCAATTCATATTTTTAACTTTCTATTCGTTTTCGTTTACTGGGCCTGCAATATTTCTTTTTGGATTGAAACGAATACGCTTAGGTAGTTTTGAATCCGTAATGTTGAATATAGATGTATTCCAAGATTCGTTTTTGATAGAAAACTTTTTTGCATTTAAATGAATACGCTTAGATAGTTCTGAATCCGTAATGTTGAATACGGATGCACTCAATATTTCGTTTTTAAAAAGGAAACTATTTTCGGATTGAAATGAATACACTTAGATAGCAGAAAGTAACCTTTTTATTCGTATGAACGAATAGAATTGTATTTACGTATTAAAATGTATTCACAATTGACCAAAGTATGGATTCACAATTTAATAATTGAATCCAATTCTATACAACTCTATCCAAATTCGATTGTTGGGTTATTTCCGAAAGTTCTTGATCCGTTCTGAATTAATTTCTTTGGTATTTTCTAGAATACCGGCTATAGTAATTAGAATTGCCCTTACGGAGTCCGAATTTTTTTAAAAATCGATTCAGTAGTTTTTTTATTTACGGTTTTTAGTGAAAATTCTTACATTATCGACGGAGCACTTTAGAACTTTATTTCTTTATTACATTAACATTTCTTTATGTACATATTTTCAAAACAGCGGAGTTCTGGTATACCCATTTTCAAAAATTTCTAGGTAGATAATTACAGCGAAGAAAAAACGTAATTTTTAAACTTATTCCCACCCCGTAGCCGGTAACATCACTTACTTCTTTACCGATCCACCGACGCATTCTGTAAAAACTAGGCTAAGCAATTGCAAATAAAATTATTTAAATATTTTTAATTTATTGCAGGGGATATATATGTATGGAAATAAATGCATAATAATACAGAAATAATCGCAAAAACATTTTAATGAAGTTGTTTTTCAATATCTGTTCTAAAATAATTTGTAGTTGATCATTCGTATTGCGAGGTTCGCAAATATTATTCATTGTTTGATTGGTTGAATCAATGAATGCGGTAACTGGCGGTAACCTTTGTAACCGCGCGAAAAATCGCGCAGAAGAGGGAAGACAGATTGCAAAAAAGATCGAGCACCAATAAATAATATCGGAAGGCAAGAATCAAACGTTTTCGCGGCGTTCAGCTGAATGATATTGTTTAACATCGCGCGACGTCTGCAATTGAAAGCAGGTGTTTCAAGTCGTGTTCTAAAAAACATATCATCCAGGATGTCGCACTGCAGCTTCACCGATAACTTGCAACAACAAGATCAACCAGAACAATTTAAAGGGCATGGCGACCGATACAATGGAGTCATTGTCGATTCAACCAAAGAACCGTGCGACGTTTCTACATTCCCTGCTCGATTGGAAGGTCAGCGAACACCAAAGATTAATCTGCGATTACATTTTCATCCAGCTTGTCAACGAAGACATTCATCTTACACATATTCAAGTCAACAATCGCACAGTAGTTCAAAAACATTTGAATATTTTTGACATTCGTTTCATCTTCAGTATTTTTTACTTCATACATACATTGTTTTTAAGCGTAAGTTTACTACAACGATCGTAATACACATCTCAATTCATTTAATAAACTTATACTTTGTATTTACAGCGTCTATGAAACAATGGGCAAAAGAAAAGAAACGAACAATTTGGTTTCGAGTCAATCTGGCTCAATCGTACTGGGTACCAGATTTAACTTCTCAAGGGTTCAAATTTCATCACGCCAAAGAAGAATATGTAACGATGTACCGATGGTTGCCAGAAGACGAGTCGTCAAATATCCCACCTTACGCTCACACTAATTTAGGTGTCGGTGGTTTGGTGCACAATTCGAAAACTAATGAAATTCTTGTTATTAAGGAACAACTTGGGAAAAGTTCTCAGAATAGTCATTGGAAGCTACCTGGAGGTTATGTCGAGCCAGGAGAAGAACTTGGCGATGCAGTAGAACGAGAAGTACTGGAAGAAACTGGAATTGTGGCAAAATTTAAATGCCTCGTAACCTTTCGACATGCTCATAATTACGCATTTGGCTGCTCAGATATTTACGCTATTGCATGTCTCGAACCAGAGACATTTGACATAAATAAGTGTAATCGAGAAGTCTTAGACTGCAGATGGATGAATGTAAGTAAAATGTACTAATATAAACTATTTTACACTAAGTTTTCCTTATTGCGTTTTCAGATAGAAGAATTTGTTAAACATCCGAATGTTCATGACAATAATCGACTACTCGCCACTAAAGCCCTCGACTTTTTGAAGCATAGAATAGGTATTGTAGCAGATCGTGCACTGCATCCTCTTACAAAACAGATGATTCATGTTTACAGCATCGCCAGTACCGATTCAACAATCTAATCTACGATTAAAGATTAATAATAAACACTGAATAACGCAAAAATATTCAAATGTAGAAATTGTACAAACTTTTCTTTTCGTTTACCTCATTTGAAATGCGCAAAATGTGTTTTATATTCTTTATTATATATGTATTTATGTACATAAACGATATTTTGTAAATAAAGGTTATATGTAAAATGTTTTTAGATTAGAATTTTTAAAAAAGTACTACGCATGCGCAGAACCGTTTTAACGTACCAATAAAATTCCGTTGCCTCCCACCCACCAATGTCAATCGTAATTTTTAGGTTATAGTTTGAGTTTGTCAGCGAAATATCGTGATTGTATATTATTGAACCTAAAGTATTTTTATAAGATGGTGAAAATGTATATTATATTTTAATTACGAGAACTCGACGTTTTTTTTACTGTGCACACTTTAAGGAGCAATTTTGCTCAACTTACAAAACATACGATGAGTAAAATGTACTCAACAGCAAATCTTACCGATAAAGAATTGAAAGAGCAAGGGAACCGACTGTTCAATCTTCTAAAGTACGAAGATGCAGCAAATTGTTACACAAAAGCAATTGTAAGTATTATATTCGCCTCATTTTCATAAATTTCTTCACTTTCCGCTTAATTAGTTAATGACCTTCTGTCTAGTGTAAAGAATGTCAAAACAAAAAGGCTAAATATAGATACTAATATTTGTTTATTATATTTGTACTAATTAATAGATTATATACAGCTGTTATATATTGAAAAATTTTGTATGTTTAGATCAAGAATCCAGCACAAGCTTTATATTTTACAAATCGAGCGTTGACATATCTTAAGTTGAAACGATGGGAGAGTTCTTGCCAAGATTGTAGACGTGCATTAGACCTTGACCCTTGTTTAATAAAGGGACACTTCTTCCTAGGACTAGCACTGCAAGGATTAGAATTGTTCGACGAGGCTATTAAACATCTTCAGAGAGGTATGGAATGTCAAATATGTTGATTATTGGAACGTAGACAAAAAATCAATAAACTTATTAATAAATTATGCCAAGCTTATGCTGAAGTTAATTATGACATGTACTACTTTGGTAATATCATGAAGTAATGACTTCAAAAAGTACTGTGGATCTATTTCATATCTTCAGTTAAAAAGGTTATGTGTAGAATATTACGCCAACTTTCATACAGTACATTAAATATGTAACCGCCAAGAACAAGTGAATTAAATAGAATAGAAACGTTCTCGAATCTCGTTTCTGTGACATTTGAAATCTAATTTGTGTCTTAAAATGAAATAGAAGGAATTAAAATGAAAATATTTTCATAATAATTTCAAAATAATTTACCCAGACCAAGAATCGAACCTGATCCTTCTTCCGTTTCTTCCCGGGTCTTCCGTTTACTTCGCTGACGCTTTAACCACTACGCTACTAAAAATTAATATAATATTATTAACATTATATAATAATAATTACTAAAAAATAGTAATGAATTTTACCACATTAAGCGTAGGTCATTTTACGACCACCGCCAAGCGTAGCGAGTGCACACAGTTTGCGTTGTAAATTTACCACCTTATGTAAAGTTTCCTTTCGTCTTTATAAAATTTCCAAGTAAAGTTGTAAATTTACAACATCGTTTCAAAATTCATCAAATGCACACTGAAAAAAGTGGGAAGTAAAATTACATTTCAGTAATGTAATTATTTACAACGATTTTCGTGATCAAATTACACATTTGTTGTAGTTCTCCAGCGATTTCTGAAGGTGTTTTACCATAAATAAAGTAATATTACAATAAAACTGTAATTTTACAACAAGAATCATAGGACACAAAAATACCAGTGATAATTATGGTAATTTTCCATCAGAAATTGTAAAAAATTTTACATTGTTTGTGTAATTTTCCTTAGAAAATCACTGTACATTTACAAGCTCCATGGAAATTTTACACCTCTTTTCAAAGAAATTTTACAATGAACAGGTTATACTTTACCAGGTATCGGTAACTTTCCTGCGATTATCAGTGATATTTTTGTGTCCTACGATTTTCGTGGTAAATTTACATCATCACTTTTTACAGTGCAGTAATATTGTCATGCAGAGCATATTAAATTTACCTATGTACGTTGTGAATTCACAACAAAATAGTAAAATTTGTAGGTTATCTGGCTCGAAGGTCTCATAAAAAACTTCTGAAATGTGCCACCACATTTTATTTTTCCTATAAGAATGTACATTTAACATGTAATTTTTATTTTACAATACAGTAGGACCTCTCTTATTCTAATTGCCTTTCTTATTCTAATCGTTCCCCCATAAGTCTTCTCCCACTATCACACAAAAAGTCAACGAAAAATATTGTCCACGAATCACAAGCTCGCAAGCAAAGTAAGTGGGGGTGAGGGGAAAATTAGAATAAGAGAGGTCAGCCCCATCTTGAAAAACTTTACTAATTAGAATAAGAGAGGTCCTACTGTATGACAATTTACAATTAAGTTAGGATTTTTACAATGACTATCCCAATAAACGAAAAAAGATTAAAAGTGATTTTGATTGAAATTTTTTAATCCCTTTTTTGTTGGTATTGAAATTGAAACAATTCTATCTTTTTTAATCCCATATAATCCCAAATCAATCAATTAAAAAAAAAAAGCAGATTCGCTTTGACCGAGAATTGAATCACGGTCCTCTGCGCAGCAAGTTCGAAGCGCAACCACTCGGCCGCACTCACTGTTGTGAAATAATGAAAAAATAATGAATAGTTGAAACAGAAAGTACAGAATTTTTCTATGTGTTTGTATAATAATGTATTCGGGCAGGCTAAAATACATTAAATACCACCATTCACAGCGAAATTTCACTGAATTATTTACTTTAAAAACAATCGAAACAAAGAGTTGGTCTTTTTCTGCGTGTATATAAAATAACATAAATACATAAAACATTTTTTTAATTTTTTTTTCGCGCTCGAAAATATGTTTCAAATTTTTGTTATATGAAACAAAAGTTAAATTACATATAATTTTATGAACTCGTGCATCTATTCAATGATCATTATTTATGTTTTTAATAATTTTATCATAATAGTAAATTCAGTATTCACTGAACACAATTCCAAATTTGGTATCCGTTGGGATAAGTTTTAATGTTTGGAATCGTTGGTATTCAAGAAGATCCATAATATATCTTTTGCAATTCTGGACTGGAATTCAAAATTAATTTAGGGCCATGGTTATTCAAGGGAATTCATTAAAATGAGTTTGAATTCCAAATATGGAATATAGTGGAATTAATTTTGAAGCTGTAATTGATAGATTTCGAGTGGATTCAGGAATACATTCTTTTGTGCCATATTTGGTATTGAATGGTATTTTTTAATGGGAGGAATTTGAAGGGATTCAATGAGATATTTTTTAATTCCAAATCTTGTATTCGCTGGAATTCATTTTGATGGCCGTTTGTAGAACGGCATTTGAGGGGATTCAATAAGTCAAAATTCTTTTCATAATTGGGGTTTTATTGGGATTAAAAATCATTCCAATACCTTTTTTGAACAAAATGAGATAAAAACAATCAAATTTTAATCTCCATTAATCCCCTTCTAATAGCTTTCAATGTTTTTCGTTTACTGGGATGTGTATTTTCACAAAATCCTGTATTTTTCCCTCGAATTGTAAAATTACACCGCAAGGTGTAAGTCTAGAGTTATAACCAACATACAGCATAGTACTTTTATAGCGCGTTGTAATTTTCCTACTTTCAGCGTAGTACAATCACAATCGTGTCTGGTAAATTCACAAAAACGTTTGGAACTGTTCACAAAAACACGAGGAACTGTTGCCAAATTTGTACCTATGAAAAATACAGTCGGTTGTAAAATTCATTAGCATTTTTTACAGTAAGTACTAAGTGACAGGAGTAACTTATACTCAAGTGCAGAATGCATATTCATAAATGCAGGTTTAGTTCAAACAAATACTTAAGCAATTCTTTGCAGACGTTAATAGATACTAATAAAATAATAAACAACTATTTTATGCAGTTAATTTTGTTCGAAAACATATTTCAGTAGGATAGAAACGCGACTACCAGGTGGAGACCACATGGTCAGACCATGTGGAAAAACCCACCTGGAAAAAATCCTGGATAAAAATGTTACAGTTGGGTTGTACTTTTTTAAGCTAATATATTTTCCCATTGTACATATAGTTTAGTAATAAGAATTAACTAAAATGTGTACTAAAAATAAAATCTGGTTAAATTTTGAATGAGCAGACATTTTATCTTCAAAAAATAACAATTATTTGCAAATTAACCGTGTATCATTCAACATTGTTAAGTTGAAATTCTATTTGTTGTCCCTTATAAACGCTGTCTTGACACAGAATGACATGTTTGAGAACTAAGCGAGAGACCTGCCGTTCTGTCTCGGAAGCTTATTTTTATCGCCAGTAATCCTTCGTTTCGTGTATAATGCTAATATATTTTCCAAGACGAACAGTAAAAAATTACAGAGTCAAGCGTTAAATCGATAAAACAGTTGCTGGGAGAAGATTCAAATTTGAAATTTGAAAACTATTCATTCTAATCACCATTAAACACAAAGTATAATTTAAATTCAATTTTGGGATATTCCAATGACGATCTGTCTTCATCTAAGCAGAACCTTCCCTTACTTAAAATTATATTGCTCTTCTTCAAGTCATTTTATATTGAAATCTTGAATCTCATTGAAACTGTAAAGAATATTAAAGCAACAAACAAAGTAACCATATAATAAATAATAGAAAACCTTTATTGCGATCTGCAACAAATTCAGTGCATAAATTATTTGAATAATAGTTAACTATCTATATTTGCTCCCCCTTTAAAACTGTAGGGGAAGACGGGGCGAAGTGACGAATCTCAAATATTTTCATTATAATCATACTGATTGTAAAATATCACATGTGGTTTCTTTGTTTACACCGTTTTACACATTTCGAGGTATAATATTCCATTTTTTGTTCTCTTTACCTTTGAGAGCGAGAAGTATAAGTTTTAAACAAAATTTTTAAGTCACTTTCCTGTACTTTGTTCTCAGATTGGACAATATTTTCATTTTGGCAGTTTAATAATCACTATTTATATATTTATTCTAAAAGTATATTTTTTGGACTTATTTTTATATATGAATTGTTCCTTTTTTTGTGCTTATAATGAGATATTGTACCTGGATGTCCAAATGATACTTTAGGGCGAAGCAGCAAAATTTTTTCCCGTATGCCTTTTTTCCGTAATCATTTTTTAATTTAGAATTCACCTTTGATGAATGCATTTTGTAAATATGTAGTTAAAATAGGTGATCCTGATATAATACGAGTATTCAAAGCTTTCGAAGATGCAATTTCCTTTTCTGCTGCTGTTGGAAACTTTGATATATCTGAAGAGGTTCATTCCGCCATCGTGGAAATTTTATTTTTATTAAAACAAACAATAAAAACTTAAAAGATTATGACTTGCACTTATTTTTATGATAGTCGGCTCAGAGACATCTAAAAATTAGGATTCGCCATTTCATCCTGCTTCGCCGCGTGTTTTTAAAGTTTTTTAAATTGGCCCTAGCTGGCCATCGGTAAAACATATGCCATAAGTAACATGTATGTAAATATTGTCTATGAAATTACCTATCAAATTATAAAGCGCATCATCCTAAATACGAAATTCAAGGAGAAATATGATACACGGAAAAAATCCTCTCCGCTTCGCCCCCACCTTCCCCTACATGATAATACATAATAATAAACATTTTTTACACATAGCCAATAATGTCACCAATAAAAGGAACATCTATACCAAAGTATAACTCAAAATAATTGTTTGTAATATTTTATAGGCTTAATATCATTGTGTACTGTTCAACGCCATCTTCTTATGGCAGGGAAACTGATTAATTATAATCAAATTCCGAAGGAAAATTTAAAAAAAACAATCAGATAGAAAATATAGGAGTCAAATGAAATCGGGTTTCCATAGAATATTGTAAAAAAATATTAAGTTAGAAAATAGAATGATAAATGTTAAATAGGTGTGAAGAAATTGCCCCATCTTTCGTACTCAATTTGTAATTAAAAACTACAAACTTTTTATATAATATGCATTAATTATTTAAGTTATATTAGTTATTTAAAATAAGAAGTAACGATTATCTGATCAAATGCAATTCGGAATCTCATATATGAGAAATTACAGATTTTCTCTTAACCCCTTGACTGCCAGTGACGGAAGATTTTTGTCATTTTGGACTTTTCCCAGACTGCCAGAAAAAGACAAATCTTTGTCATGATATAAAGTAGACTAACAAATTCTGGAATTTATAAAAAATAAAACAAAATCCATTTCTAGACATTCTAAGGTATACTGAATAAGATGGCGTTGTCCATTTTCATAATCGCTGTATCAAAAAAAAATATACAAGTCCACAAAAATGGTAGTTTTCCCAATTTTTTCAAAATCTTAGTCATGAAGTATGACATTGTGTTCAATCAATTTACGCACAAAAAGTTTATAAAACCGCTTGAAATTTGTTACTCGGGAGTTTTCGGCGTCGATGATTACGAATCTGAGTCCAGATTTTGGAAATTCAAAATGGCGGACACTTTTTTGAAAAGTCTAACCATTCTGCTTGAAACTTACTGCTCGGGGGTTTTCGAGGTCGCTTAATACAAATCTGTTGACGATAAATTTAAAATGACGGCCACAAAATGGCGGAGAAATTTTCCAAAAATGGAACCATTTTGGTTGAAAAAATTTCAAAATCTGACTTCAGATTTGTAATCAGCCGTCCCCCGAAAACCCCAGAGTAACAAATATCAAGTTAAATGTTTGGAATTTAGAAAATTTGTCCGCCATTTTGAATTATCAAAGACTTCAGCGACCCCAAAACCCCCTGAGTAACAAATTTCAAGCAAAATGCTTGGAATTTGGAAAACTTTTCCGCCATTTTGAATTTTCAAAATCTGACTTCAGATTCGTAATCAGCGTCCCGAAATACCCCTGTGCACCAAGTTAAAGTAAAATCTAACAACTATTTTTTGGCATTTTGGGCATTTTTTATGAAATTCTCGTGGCAGTCAAGGGGTTAATACGACAGTATTAAGTATTATTCACAAGCCCCACGTGGTGAAACTTGTGTTTTTGTTACGTGTAAATACAGGGAGACTAAAATAATTAAAACATGCTTTATGAGAGTACAAGTTGAGTTAACCCTTTTCATGCCAAAAGGCCACAATTATTTTGTGAGTTTCAAGTGAATATTTATCTGTGTAATGATAAGCAAAAAATTTTCAAAACCATATTTTCTTACGTAATTTTGTGCGTACTTTTCAAATCCGCTATTAGTTATGTTCTATGACGTTTGATTTTTTCGAAATAGCGGCTAATTTCCAAAAACACTTGATTTAACAAATTTTGTTATTTGTTTAACGTACTGGCTAATAATGTTCCCGTTGTCGAATCGGTACAAGCACCTGGATCCTGTGGAATAATAACCACAACTAAAATTTAAGCGACGCAGGATGTCAAAATTCAAAATGGCCGATCCAATATGGCGGCTTTTACACGCACTTCTTAAGGTTTTTTTTCATTTTATTTTGTTTTTAGTCCATGACATTTACTTTTTAAATAGATTTGTTATATTTATCTCAGTTTGATATGGATTATCAAAGAAAATAGAATATTCTCCACTGTTTTTAATTCCATATCATCTTGTATTGTTATTTTCTTGCATAATCGATATCAAACTGAGATATACATAATAAATCTATATTATAATAAAAATATAATATTTTCAGCCATTTGGAATTCCATATCATCTTGTGTTCCTATTTTCTAGCATAATCGGTATCAGACTGAGATAAATATAACAAAATTAGTCAAAAAGTAAACGGCAGAAACTAAAAACATACAAAAAACAATGAAAAACATTGAAATTGCGTGTAAAAGCCGCCATATTGAATCGGTCATTTTGAATTTTGACATTCTGCGTTGCTTGAATTTTAGTTATGGTGATTATTCCACAGAATCTAGACACTTGTGCCGATCCGACAACGGGGACAAATTGGCCGCCATTTTGAAAAAATCATACGTCGTAGAACAAAACTAATCGCAGATTTGAAAAGTACGGACAAAAATACGTCAGAAAATATGGTTTTGAAAATTTTTTGCTTATCATTACACATATAAATATTCACTTGAAAAATATGACAAAATTATGGCCGTTTGGCATGAAAAGGGTTAAATAGTTTGGGTTAATATATACATGCATAATTTTATGTTAGATAATGGCGTATCAAGGGAAGCCTTTGTTTAAATAATGTGTATTCTTCTAAAGCTGTTGATTTAGCAAAGGAACAGAAACTCAATTATGGAGATGAGATTACTAGCATTTTGCGGCAGGCCCGCAAACGACGTTTTCAACTGAAAGAAGAACAAAGGGTTGCGCAAGATATCGAATTGCAGACCTATCTTAATCAATTGATCGTCCAAGATGCAGAACGAAGTCTTGCCGAAGCGAATGCATCTGAAGAAGAATCATCCTCCAGGGATAACGGAGAAACTGGCTCAGCAGCTGGGGGTGCAGATTCAGCTTCAATGACTCGCCAAGAAATCTATGAGAAAAGGGATTTGTGCATGTCTCGGTTGAACGATTTATTCGCAAAAGTCGACGACAGACGGAGAGTAAGTTTAACAAATTATTACGTAATTTTTTAAAAATAATAACAACATTAAAAATGTTTTGTTTAGAAACGAGATGTACCAGATTATATGTGCGGGAAAATTAGTTTTGAAATTCTACAAGAACCCGTCATCACGCCTAGTGGTATTACGTACGAGAGGAAAGACATAGAAGAACATCTTCAAAGGGTGGGACATTTCGATCCAGTTACTCGAGTTCGCTTAACACAGGACCAGCTGATACCGAACCTTGCTATGAAAGAAGTCGTCGATGCTTTCCTGCAGGATAACGAATGGGCACTTGACTATTAGTTACTAAGAAGCGCAAACAGCACTCACGTAATTTTTTGTGTCACAATAACTGAGCATTGTTGTACAGTACTATGCAGCACTCTCTCTCTTTTTTTATTTATTCTTATTTTATAATCATTTAATTGAAACTATCTTACTTAACTCATTGTATTTGATTCTACAAAACGGTGTAAAATCATAAAACAAGAAAGAGAGGACTGTAATTTATTTACGTCGTTAACTAATTTCGGTATATTTTGTATAAACCGTCGACCTCGTAACCGGTGCACGATTGAAATGGTGAACTTATACTGAACGGCAAAAAAAATCACGACAACAGCGATTTATTTGTGAAGAGTATTTTTTTGCGTATAAAACCGCAAATACATTTATAGAAATATTTTAAATGACTTCTGAAGGTCCTTGAACAAATATCCTGTTAGATTATTATTTTACTAGAAGAGAAAATAAAATTTATATTTATGGTAAGGCTAAGAATCCACAAGGAATTTTAATAATTTATGGTTTTCATCGGCATTAATTAAATCACTCTTAATATTTTGAAAGTATTGTTTACATGATACTGTATTAAGCAAAACTATGAGAGACACTTATTTATTTATATATATTAATTTAACATGTATATAAATCTTACATATAAGAAGGCTTGGTCAATTACAATGACATTTGTTTCATTCGTTGAATGAAAGATTAAGTGAATACAACTAAAAAACTGTTCTTATGACCTTATTGTTTGGTTCTTTCGTGATTTGTTTAACCTAGTCCAGCTGTTTCTTGCACGATACGAAAGAATGTCTATTTGGTATTGAATTTGTAACCTCTGGTGGTTTTTAGAACTCGTGGTGCCTTCTAGTTTGGATCTTAAAAATTAGTCACGTCTTACTACTATAATATGTTTTTATTTTTGGGCATGTCTGTTCTATACTTTGAGGAACATTCTCCGACTCGATTATGATGTTTGCGGATTTGGTGAAGAGAAATCCACACCCGATCTGAACTACTTGATTCTGAAGCATCCTGCCCCAAATTCGGCCTCACCAGTAATAATTTCGAGACTAATCTAACATTTGAGTAAAGAAATTTGAATTCCATTTCACGCATCAATTTAGCTCAATCAAAAGGTTGTTGGGCACTGGTCCATCAGAGTTTAAACCCCAGGAACTTAAGCATCTGTATTAAATGTGGATATCTTCGTTTTGCATGATCGGCATGGTTTGTTGCTTTTTGAAGGGTTTAAAAACCTTCTATATGGACTATCTTTAGTACTCCACACCGACCCAATCATGGCTTCATTGAGTTGATTTTTCAAATCTGTAATATCTACATCGCAGCGTGGTTCAACTTTGCTCGGAAAAATCTTGGTATTTTAAACGAGGATAGCCTTTTCTGAAAAGTATTCATTGTGTCGGTAATGGCCTCTCACGGTGTATCGGAATAAACTTTAATTAAAAAGTTCGGGCATATGCGTTTTCTCAACCTGGAATTGTTCGTGGATACCGTACGAAGATTTTGAGTAAAAAAACAAAATATCGTGGGGGATTTTTGAAAAAAAATCAATATTTGTCTAAAAATATAGGGATAAAAGCTCTCCTGGGTTCAATTTTGATCGAATCGAATCGAATATGGGATAAAATTGTAGGTCTTTTTAAGCTTTACAACATTTTTCTGTGTGATATTTCACTAGCTATTAAACAAAATGAGCTAGACGCGAAAAACGACGAAAATAAGCATGTTTCCCTCTTTAATGCGTTTTAAAAGTTCGGGCATATAGGATTTTTCTGGAAATAGTTCCTGGTCATTGCACGAACATTTTGAACCCAAAAACAAAAACTCGCGCAGGAGATTTTGGAAGAAATATGCATTTTTGTTCAAAAATATAAGTAAAAATGCTCTCATCGGCTCAATTTTTAGCAAATCGAATGGAATAAAAGGTCAAATTGTAGAAATTTTTAATCTCTAAAATTTTCTTCTAGGTTACATTGCACGAGCAATTGAGCGAAATAAGTTAGACCTGAATCCGAGAAAATATGAATTTTTCCCCCTTTATGGCTCGCAACAACAGGGAGAATTGTAAAGGTTTCAAAAGAGCTTTAATATAAGCTCTTATTTGCTTCAAAAAATTAATTTTTTGGTACCGTAGACTTTGAAAAATTCAATTTTACGGCCAGTTTTTATTTCTTGAAATTGGAATTTACAGACCTATATGTCAACGAATATGATACAAACATATTAACATATTAATTTTTACAATGAAAATGTTATTACATTTAATTTACAATGAAAATTTTGTTAAATTTATAATATAATGTTATATTCGAAGTCCATTGAACTCGCAGACGGCATTGAATAAGTGATAACAATAATGCGTTTTATTCGATTGGATTTGCTAAAAATTGAGCGGATGAGAACATTTTTACTCATATTTTTTAACAAAAATGCATTTTTCTACCAAAATCTCCTGCGCGAGTTTCAAAATGTTCGTACAATGACCAGGAACAATTCCCAGTAGAAAAATCCTGTATGTCCGAAATTTTAAAACGCATTAAATAGCTTATAGCGAAATATCACAAAAAAAATGTTGTAGAGCTTAACAATTCCAAGTTGAGAAAACCCATATGCCCGAACTTTTTAATGAAAGTCGGTTCCGACGTACCGTGCTCTTTTGTTATCATATTTGTCAGACATAAATGATGTCAAATGGATTGATGATCTAACAGTACGGGAGGCAGCGACAGATTTTTTATGACAACACCAGTCGAGCTGACTCTTTCTGATTTTGTTGTTTTCATAATATATAATAGTAAGTGTACTGCCGCATGTAAACACCTATTATGTTTTGAGACGACAGTCGCATCAAACTAAGAGAAACACAGTGCGGAAA